>OY660866.1:32962775-35362775 GCA_962446985.1 Xyrichtys novacula
CCAGTGCCTGGCAGGAAAACAGCCTCCTTTTTTGCCCCGATGTTTTCCCTCTCTTCACCACCCCCACCCCAAACAGCCCCCCCCCCCCCCCTCCTCTGCCTTCATGTCTTTGATCCAGCTATTGTGTGATGTTGCTCCTCCAGCTGTGGGAGGCTGCATCCCAACAAAACGCAAGATTGCAGATGTACAACAAACGCTTTATGTGCGCAATTAAAGAAAAGTTCATTTATAAGTGACTGACCTTAACCAGTGCGTGCTGCTCTATCCGTCATATTAAACCTCATTCCTCACATTTTAAATGTTTTACTCTTGACAGATTTTCTAGTTTGCTGTGTGTCTAATTGTTTACATTGTGTGCGTGCATTGTGGTAACTGATGTTATTCTTTGATCTACATCTATTTATAGGATTCATAGCAGCACCTGCTGAACACTCAAGCGCCCTTACAGACAGACACACAGAGGTGCATTGTGGGGGAGGTTTGCTGGCTCGCCTTTTGACAGAAAAGAAATTGAATGAAACAAGGAGTGACATGCCGCCTCTTTGCACTAAAATGTCATCTCTACTCAAAACAAAGAGCTTTAAAATGACACAACCTGTGAGTGTCTGAATATGTAACTGGTTTCCAACTTTCCCAGTTGAAATAACTGAAAAGGAGGAAAGCAGCAAATAAGTGTAGTGTAACTTCAGATTCAACAGTGTCAGGTGTGCTGGTTTGCTTTAAGGACTTCATTTACTTGTGTAGTTACTTAGGTGATCATATTCTGACTTCCCAAAAAGAGGACACGACTACGCGGGGGCGGTGTCATGGAGTCGCACAAAGTTGATTTTGAAAGTTTTTCAGGTCAGACTGAGTGGCACTCAAACGGTGACGAAAATTCAGGTCATAATGGCCACTACTAGGATGAACATATGTCCTCTTTTACCCGGGGGTGCTGTCCAGGTCTGTCCTGGTTTGTCTGAAGAAGTTTATAAAATTCTACAAATGTCTGCAGTTTTGTACGTAAGTTTCGAGTTTGTCTCACGTGGATTTACGCTAGTGCTCGTTTGTATCGTTCTAATTAAATTCAGATATAATGCAGATAAATACTCCAGATGATTACAAATGGGGCCCAGTCAACGTGAAAGTAAAAAGCATTGATGCTACACAGACACAAGAGAACACAGCAATATCATTATATTACCAAATGTCATCAATAACTAATAACTATTGACTGATATTAAAAGCTTTTTTTGTATATACACCACAAAAAAAGATGCTTCTTCAACAGAATCCTGCCTGCTCCACCTTTAAGTAACTCCTTGTGGTGATTGTGCGAGTAACAAAAAAAGCCCCAAAATAATAAAATGATAAAATAATAAATATAAGATAAAATGGCTCATACAACTTGTTTGTTGGACAACTAATCAGACACAAACAAGCTCGATCCTGTTGAAGCCCCGCAGGTTTTCATCAGGCTGCACCTGTATAATGGCTAAGCTGTCACCTCTAAGGACAGGAGTTAGAGGGTTGTTGTAGAAGGTGTAAAAGCAGAGGGTGGGGGTTAGAAATGACAGAGCAGAGCGAAATGTGCTAGGCAGGAAGAAGAGAGAGAGAGAAAGAGAGAGAGTTAGAGAGGGGAGGGAGGGAGGAGAGAGAGTGAGATCAGGAATCTGCTGAGTCATCATGACTGGTCTCATGATGATCGCTCAGCAGCAGCAACAATAGCTGCACTTTATTGAACACACACACACACACACACAGGTCTGAGAGATGAGCGCAGGAGCAGAGACCACACAAAGCGTCTCATTGAGAGCTTGTGGAGATGCTCTTTGTGGAGCCGTGCGCTCTAAGGTCTGATCTCATCTTTTGCACTTCCAGGCTCCCTCTTTGTTGACTTCTGATTCACACTGTTTGTGTCCATGCTTTTGTCTCTTGTTTCCACTTTGGGACAAACGCATACACAACTTTCTTTTTGATTTGGTTTGCTCTCATTACAGTTCCTGGCAGGTGTAGGTGCACATTTGTCACTCTGCTCTTCTTCTAAAGTGCGTTGGCATCTTACAGTTGGTTTTCCCCTGGAGTCCTTCCCACAAACTTTACCACTTCCTCTTCTTTCACTTTTATTTTATTTTTATTGGCCTAAAACCAACCAATAACAGTTCAACAACACAAAAGTGGTGGGCACTGAGAGTACAACCAGCTAGAAACAGGAAGTGAGGGAAGCTCTAAGAAAGGTCTGTCACTTTCACTCATACAATGTGGCTCACACGCACGCACACGGCTGCAGGTGGAGACAGCAGTAGATTTCCATCAGATGTGCCTCCTCTAGTCCAGGCAGGTAGACACATACTTGAAAACACTAAGATCACATATTTGTATTTTATTATTTTGACCCTTTTAAAAACTTTTTTGTGGACGTGTTTATTTTTTAACCGGCTCCGTGCAGAAGTTTAGTTTCATCCAGTGATGGTACTTTGCTCATGATCGCTCTTTTCCTTTCCACAGGTCTGTTCAGAAGAGCAAGGCTCTTGTGGTATGACGACGACTAACAAAGGAAATAAAGCCTTGAAGGTAATAAAATACACGCTCTCTGAATTATCCGTGTTTGAAAGGCTGTTTTTTTCTCACTCCTCGTCCTCCGCATGTTCCCTCAGGTGAAGCGAGAGCCGGGGGAGAATGGCACCAGCCTCACAGACGACGAGCTGGTCACCATGTCAGTGCGGGAGCTGAACCAGCACCTCCGAGGGCTCTCCAAAGAGGAGATCCTGCAGCTGAAACAGCGACGGCGCACGCTGAAGAACAGGGGCTACGCCGCCAGCTGCCGGGTGAAGCGAGTCACTCAGAAGGAGGAGCTGGAGAAGCAGAAGGCTCAGCTGCAGCAGGAGGTGGACAAACTTGCCAATGAGAACGCCTCGATGCGAGTCGAGCTTGACGCTCTGAGGTCTAAGTACGAGGCGTTACAAACCTTCGCCAGGACTGTGGCACGGAGCCCCACTGTTGCGGTTGGGGTCAGGGGCGGAGGGGTTGGGGGAGGGGGAGGGGTGCCATCAACAGTTATCGGTCCACTCATACCCGGGAAGGTGGCGACTGCGACGAGCGTGATCACGATAGTGAAGTCAAAAACAGATGCACGGTCTTGAGGGAGGGAAGGAAACCCTAAGAGTGAAGAGGTGGAGTCATTCTTCTTCTCTGTTGCCCTATCCTCCACCGGCACTGAACCAAACAGCTGGGCGGCCTTGATCACATCCCCTCAGCATGTTCCTGTCACCCCATGGCAGGTCAGTGCAGCTGAAGGAAAGGATGGAAACAGAGGGAGATCATTGTGACGATAAAGATGCAAGCCTATGGTCAGATTATGGTCATTTAGCACAGGACAGATACACACAGATGTACACACGGTTCCAATGATGCGACAGTCCAGCAAAAAAGACAAGAAATTATGGATAAATATTATGCCAAGGGAAAAACAAGTAATAAGGGAATCCCGAAAAACTTTGAAACCGTTCAATCTGCTCAGTTGCCAAGTGGTCAGCGTAAAGTGAACAGCTGATAGAGTTAAACATCCAAGTACAGAAACAACAAAACTGTCACATATTTGCACATCAGATCTGACCCGAGATGTAGGACACTGAAAACACATTGGTACTAGAATCAGAAACATGGTTTTCCTGTGTTAGTTAGATACCAACCATTGAATTAGATCCAAGAGTAACCCTGATGCTTAAAAGAAAACGTGACGTTTCATGATGTTTTCAGCGGCTGTAAAGAAGTCCCACCATGCTCCACCCAGCCAAGAACTTTGAGAATATAATGTTAGTCAAATATATGGTATATAAAACAACGGTGGTAACTGTATTTTTACTGTTTTGTACTGTGTTGTCATACACATGAGGTCCAAAGTGTATTCTCTGTGTGTCACTTGTGATATATCAGGAATTCTGTGAAATTCTGTGGCGCGTGTTCGTTTTGGTATTTGCTATATTTAATTAGCTGTATTTTTTGTATGGTCTTCTCTATCTTTGTCGAACTCTTTCTCTTGACTACTATTTTCCTGTCCTTCCATCTTTCTTTTTTTGAATCGGTTTCTAATTATTACACGGAGTACTTCCTGAATCAAACAGAGAGAGGCCGGGAAAGGCAGATGATAAAAACCAAAAAAATAAAAAAATACAAACGGAAACAACACTTGCTGCAAAGGAAAGGACGTGAAGTTACTGAAAGTCTGGAACTTTTCCAAGTTTGTAAGACTTTTCAGGGATGTGGTTGTTTGAACATCAGAGCTGAACTAGGATCAACTTATCCTCAGTCCTCTGGTTCCTGAAGGGATGGGCAAGTGCCTTGGTCTCTTACGGATATGCACTGAGAGGAAGACAAGAGGACGTTGTTAAAGGACGGTGAAGACTCGGTGCAGGCTGTCTGCTCAAACCTGTGCTCAATGAGGTACACTGACCAATCAGGAATCAGCTTGTAATTGACAGCATTTAACTCTTGCTGTGTGTTGTTGTGTGAGCTATGTAGTTCCCATCAAAGTCGATCATACTGGAAACGCCCAAATATGTGACTTGGAAATTCATGAACTCTGAGGAAAAAACAAGAATAAGCAGATTTTATTAGGCATAGACTGTATCTGTCTGGCTGCAAACATGCATCAGTACACCCATGGGAAAATTCGGCCTCTACACAAAGTGGTTAATGATGCATTTCAATTTCCAGTCACACATATGGATGTCATTTCACTTGAGATTTCCCATGAAAGTAGACTTCTGTGATGTTCTATACTCAAAGAATCTCTGTGTGTATGGTAGAGTCTGGAGTTTTATAAAGACGATTATCTTTGCATTGTTTGTAATGGACTGTAAAAAAGTATAACAAACCTGTTTGATATACAGTATCTCTCTATTTTGCAATTGTACCAAAAGTGGCTTAACTACTGAATAGCTTTGTTTTTTCTCTAGTGACTAGGCACGTGTGTGTGACCGTGAACTAGTGTGTGCTGTGCCGTGTTGGTATGTGACGAGGTAACTATAATGTTCACTATTTCATGGATTTGACTTTGATCCTTGTTTGATTTCAGGCCCAAGCGGGTGATGACACCGAGGGTAACTGCAGTCTTTCTTCACAGAATCATTCATTTATTTTTGTCTTTTAGTGCCGTAGATCAGGTGTTCATCCACATTTTACGCACCCTGCTGGTTCATTAAAATGTAAGCTCAGTTTGGCAGATCCAAATTCAGATTTTTGAGTAACTCTTGTTGGCCCTTGTATTCTTTAAAGGTTGTTAATTTTGATAAAATGACTGCTGAGATAAGGAAGGGTCACTGTGAAACTGAAATATAGACCTGTAAACCTGCATCGCCCTGTTCCTTCACCACCTTCTGTTTGTAGTGTGTAAGGTACTTTTTTTGTTTTATACATTTTATATATTGTTAAGTGTAAATGATTTTATTCCTGTTTTTTTTAAACTGTTTTTATGTGTCAGGGAAGTGAAGCAATTTGTAAATGTTCTTGGTCTTCATGGAGTGAAAAAATATATTCTGCTATCTAATAGTTTGTCTGTAACCTTCTAAAATAGAATCGCCTCAAAGTGTTTTCACATAACGATACGTGGTTGTCCATTTGAGTTCTTTGTCGAGATGGAAGTAATTTACATTGATTAACAGCTCATTCATTCATACATACATGCAGCCTTTAATGTGAACTGCTACTTTTCCACTGTGATGAGAGAGGAGTCAGCTAACTTACTGCTGTGCAGTTATTATCATCAATGAAGTGTGTCTCCATATAACCTGCATAATTATAGCTTCAATTCCGAGTAGTTAAACAGTGAGCAAAAACATAGAAAGAGGAAGGGGCTGAAAAGTTTGTCCGATTATTTTGTCGTGCACATTTATCAAAGATGAAATCTACGGAAGAGGATTAGGGCCACTGACAAAAAAAAAAAAAAGTCTGATATAATTTTTTAAAAATTATTATTCTGAGAAAAAAAGTCAAATTTCTGACTATTTTCTTAGAATAATAATTTAAAAATTATATCAGACCTTTTTTTTTTTTTTTCCAGTGGCCCTAATCCTCTTCCATAGCAACCAGAGATACTGAACTGTCAAGGGAAAATATCTGATTCATTTCAAAGAGAGTAATCCAGATTTTAAACCCATTTTATTTGGGTGCTCTTTACAAAATGTTATATACATACATGACTTTTTGTTTTTTCTTTGGACGTTTTTATGTTCTTTTCTTTCGATCACTACTACTGTGAGTCTTTACTTTTTTGTGAATGGTATTTCACCAGTCAAGGTCTCGTGCCGTGTCGTTCTGTGTGAGTGATATAAAATAGGAAGAAACTTTTGCCGGGACGAGGTTGTGTCAAGTTGAATTTCTTGGTGCTCCCACATTGTGCTGAACTACTCCCACTGAAACTCATAGTTTGAACCTGAATGTGTCATCTCCTGAGTGAAAGATGCTTTTAGATGTTCTGTTAACTGTTTAGGCAAAAATTAGAGCCACACAGGAATGCTGAAGCTGTCACAGTGGTCGTGTTGAGCTGTGTGTGAAGAACTACTGGTACAATGTTCAGTGATGGAGTTTAAAAGTATGTGTGCACTGTCTAGAGAGGTTTGTTTATGCTTGTGTAATTTGTGTTGTAGCTGTATTAGAATTACTAACACAAATGTTTTGATTGTTTTTATCTTTTTAGTTGCTAAAAAAAAATCTGACTGCAAAAACATTTAGTCAAAATGAGGAATATATATGATGTCTGTCTTCCAGACTTGAGTTGTGGTTTCACTTTGCCCTGGGTGTAACGTTTCTAAACAAATGAGGTGAGATAAAAACTTCCACCTGATTTTCACTTAGCAGACATGATCAGCTGACAACAGTGACCTTTCCTGATTATCAGACAGGACGGTCTGCTTGCTTGTAAGACATGCTGACCTTATTTTCCAGCTGCCTTTACAGGGGTCATACCCTCCTTATCAAAAGGCTTTTCATCGCAAATCCAAGCAACCGCTCCTAAACCACATCTATAAATATTTTACAGAGGCAGAGAGGAGTGGTGGAAACACATCTGATAAAACCTCGTCTCACTCCACTTATCCCGGCCCCTTTTTACAAAGTGTTGTGGAGTTAACTCAGCAGGCAGCCAAGCCCTTCTTAAAAAACACCCGAATCTTCTGGAAGATGCAAATCATTAACTCCTTATCTGACTGCTTGGCCAATCAGTGTGAGGTTCTTCGGTTGTTTTCCTGTCCACTGAATCACGCCACCGCACTCTAAAAGCCCTTTCACCCACCTCAAACCCCAATCGATGAGAGTAAATGAACCGAGGATTCCTTTGATCATTTGTTTGGGGATTTCATCAATAATAATGTTTGTTTTTCCTCTCAAGTCCCCCCCTCTGCTGCTCTCTCTCACTCTCTCTGTTTCCCCTGTTTGTATCCGGTGTATAGCCTCAAACAAAGAGGCTTTTAGGTGTCACACCACATTAACTTGTTGTATGTTCCACCTTCTGTCTAATCTTAATCCTATAGTTTTTTTTGTTTTTTTTCCTTTAAACCACTTGTGTACTGGTGAGCACTTGTCTAAGTTGGACTTTTGCATCTCTAAAAGTGAAAAATGGTCAGTTTGAAGACATACAATAGTAGTGAGTTTGTGTGAAGATGGCACAGCCTATTCAGACAAGCCCGTAGAAAATTCTGTGTTTTGTAATATTTCTGTATGGGGTGTAATAAATTATTCTATGACAGTACTTTCTATGGGAAAATACTTAAAATGTGACAGTCTTTGTAAGTATTTATCTTCAACTAAATTATTGTACTTTTTTTTTTTTTTCAATTTGTAGATATTTAAGTGATGATGACAAGGTATTGGTAATCTTGAATTAACTGTTTCATCATCGGTCTGATGTATCTTTTAATTTATTGATGTATATACTGTATGTTTGTTGATAAACAGCTTACTTTATTTTGTATATGACCAATAAAATGTTTTCAAAATGGGCTGCTTTTGTGTGTCACTATTATCTAAGAAAATAAGGGTAATACTTTGAAAAGTTTTCAATCATCTCATCAATAATTATATAGATCAGCATTTATTTTTCTGCAAAAGTTTATAAAGCAGATCAATAATGTGTTTGAACATGATTTTGCAGCCACTATCAAGGTCATGATAGTATTTTTCATAAAGATTGATTATTTTGTATGTTTAATGGCTACAGTATGTTACATTCAATTCTCTGTAATTTCATTTTGGAATTGTAATTTCTGGAAACCTAACCAGGGACAGGGGCGGTAAATTAGTCATGGCTCGAAACCTGTATTCATGGTTTACAAAGAACCAAACTTCTCTGTAACTCTGATGTGGTAGAGGCCAAAGGACAACTATCGCCAAATATCTACTCACAACAATCAACTTCAGAGGAAGTCAAGGTCTAAACGTGGATTAAACTGATCTGAATTTCATAGAAAATTAGGGTGACCATATTTTGATTACCGAAAACCAGGACACTTGAGATACTCATATGATAGTTTACTCAAAGATGCCTTTTAATTAAAATACATTTAAATGATGATGATGATGCTTAATTTAATATACAGGAAAAAAATAAAGATAAGAAAAACTAAGGGTAAAATAGCAGCATGGTGAGTAATAGTGCACTTTCTGGAGGTGGAGTGGTAGTGGAATAAAAAGCAAATAAATAAAAGTATATATAAAAAGATATATGTTTTTATTTATACATAAAAAATAGTAATAAAAACAGTAAAAACAGGAGCACAGTGCAGCAGGGTGGGAGTAGGGGGTTATATGGGGTATATTACCAAATACTATCAATAACCAAAGACACAAATTCAGATAGGCTTTTCAGAGGTTATGCAAGTTTAAAAAATAAGAAATAGAATAATGATAGAAATAATGTCTCTTCTGTATTAAATATATAAATAAATAAAAATTACCTCTGCTATATTAGCAATCCAGCTTTAACAAAAATAGCTCTCGCAAACTTGAGAGAGAAAGAAATTGTTTATTCGATCAAATTAGCATACAGTACAATTTTAGACAAGAAATTCCCTATTTTTTGGAGATCAAAAAGGAGAAGGTAGAAGCTATTTGGCTTATTTGTACCAAACCTCATTCCCTCCTATTCGTTGACCTTTTGCATGTCTCCAGAATTTTAGGAATACTGAGACAAAGACCTTATATATACAGATTATATGAGACCTTAATTTACAAAAACTAACAAGAAAGAATATCTATATCTTCTGTTTTTCCCTTCATACTAGTGGTTCAATGAAAGACAATGAAAACAAAGAAATTTTAATCACTGTATAAAAAACAACCAGGACGGCCAACAAAGGACATGTCCTGGGAAAACAGGACGTTTGGTCACCGTACATAAAAAATAACTTCACGTTAAATTTGTGGGCAGAAATTGAGCAGAAATGTGAATCACCATTTGTCTTCATTCACTGTATCTGTCCAGGATCCGCCGGTAGGTGGTGCTAGCAAGTTCTTATCAACCGGCATCACCTCAAATGCGCCTGGATCTCTTGAAAACATGGAGTGGAGCTACGAGTTAATTATCAGTAATACTATAACGGCTGATAAATATTGACGATAATGAATACTTTTCCTGTGAGTTTCATCTGAAACCACTTTTATACATATTTGTCAGTGTTTTTTGTGTAACAATCTCCGTATATTTTTCGTTCATTTCGGAAAATCCATGTCCGTCCTGTGAATCCACTCCTGGTTTTGTGTGGGATCCAAACTGTCAGAGTCGGTTGCTCCGGGAGGAGAGGCGGGTAAAGATGTAAACACTGATCTGTCCTGATGGAGTTAGAGAGTTTGTTAGCTTAGTTAAAACATATTTTTTGACATTTAATCACAGGTAACATCACAGGGTTAGTCATTTGCCTCTCTTAGTGCCTTCTGTAAACAGCTGTTTAATCCAGCAGCAGTTAAAACGCTGCAGTTTACAGAATAACCCATGCTAACCTGTTAGCTAGCGAGCTGGCTGTAGTGCTCAGCGTTTTGTTGTTACTTTGTTTTTACTTTATACTTTAACACCAACATTATCCTGATGCAACTTGATGGAGGACTACGCCACGTTTGTACAGCATCACCTCTCTTCTCTGAGAAAGAAAGAAGAAGATAACAAACCTTCACCTTCATCCTCTCTCATCTGCTTCTATGGACGACCCATCCTCCCTCCTCTGGTATTAACTCTTGTTTCTGACAGAACCATGAGCATTTGGACCCGAATATTAATTTATCTGTGTAATCTATCAGAGAACATAATTTAAAGACTACTTTTTACCGGATATGTGATTAATTTTTTACTGTGTAGCTGTCTGAGGACTGAAAATGTCCTTTTAACAAACCCTCTCATCTCAGCTGCAGCATCTTTGTGTATTTGGTGAATCTTTACGTTTGTAAGAGTTGGGGACATTGGGAATTTGTGGTGGAAATGCATTATAATGTGACACTTGGTCGACCAATGCAAGTATTAAGAAATTAGAACAAAAAAATAGGGGAGACCGGGGCTTGTTGTTTCAGAGAGTGTGTACTAGGGCCCGACCGATATGGATTTTTTGGGGCCAATACCGATTATTAGGGTGTAAAAAAAATCTGATTGCTAATTAATGGATCGATTTAAAAAAAATTTTTTTAATGAAGTTTTAAATTTTGTTTATTTAACTAAAATATCTACATATTTACTTTTTTTTTTTTTTAAATGGCTGGTTTTGAGCCTTTCAAACACTTCTCAGTAATATTTATCTCAGTACTATTCCACGTATTTATCATGAATCAAACTCGGACCAAAGAAGCGTTTTCAACTTACCCCTGCTGATCGGTGCCTCCGCATCGTAACTCGCGTTGCTCATTTCCGGGTTAATGTCCATCTCATGTCTCGTTGTTTTTGATACTTACAGCTCTCAGGGGAACAGAGGGAGGAGATGCAGAGGCACAGAGATGAAGCGCAGAAAGCTGCTGTCCACAGAAAGTTCCAGAATGATTCACGAATGGCTTTTGTGCAAACTATTCTGCACAGTGTTCAGGTAAGCCCTGATTTTCAGATTTGCTTTTGAAATCTCACAAGATACATGTGCTCTAACATAAAGGATCAGAGCTCAGCGAGGAAACCTCTCTCTCCCTGTGTGCCCTTCTCATCAGTTATATAACCTATCACCTGTCCATCAATGACCACTACGATTCCAAACAGCAGTCCCACCTTAAACACACACAGGCTCTGTTTATGTGAGCCAGCCAGGTAGTGAGAATACCACCTACTCAAACCCATGTCATGCAACCCAGATTATGTAAATAGATCATTAAAAGAACATCTCTGGTCTTATCAACTGGACTCTTCTCCTATGTTCTGTCAAGTTATGTACACGATATCCCTTAGATGCCCATCTCCACTTTGCTATTGCATCCCCATGTAGATCATGCATTTGAATATTTCCCGTGTCGTCATTATTGTGCATGTAAAAGGGATGGTTTAGAGGAAAACACAGACCTTTTTTGGTATCTAATAAACAAAAATCCCAAGATGAGTTCCTTAAAATTTCTTTGTACATTGCCACACTGTTTTGAGTTCACAGCTCACTCAGTCTCATTTGGTTTTGCTTAAATTGTTTGAATAATCAAGAAAGAACAGAAAAGGCAAGTTTATGTTTAAAGTGTTGTTCATACAAAGATCAATTCAAAATGCTTTACAGAGAAAAAACAAAACAAAAAAGGAAGACGATGTAGAACATTATGAATATGAAATCGAGAAAACAACTAATCTCTCTTTCAGATTGTTTTTTGTTTATGAACTAAGAAAACTACTTTACTCAAGTAATTTAACATCCTGGATGTTTTTCCTACATTAAATTGCAGCTAAGGAAGACGCCGACACTGGAGGAGTTGCTTCAAGAGTCTGAAATTGACTCAGAACATCATCACACCGGCACTGGATCAGGGACCCATTGCAACCTTTTCAGAGGAACAAAAGATGATCCTCTACTTCCATCGTCTCTTAACAGTGAAGCAAAGGATGGTGTTCCTCTCCCTCCATTCACATCAACAACATATAGTGCCTATCTTGCCACTAATATGACACCTCATCTGGAGGAATGCCTTACGGATCCACATCCCAGCCAACACGGATCTCTGCCAAGTCCCCTTAATGGTGTTAGCCACCAGTCCTCAGGTTATGTGACCTACGAGAATGTTGCAAACACTTCCAGTGTCTCTGGAGGTATTGATACAGGGATGGAAAGCCATGACTATGTCCCATCAGAGGGAGCTCATAGCTTGGGTGCCTTTTTTCTTCACAACACTTCAAACACAATCATCAAAATGCCAGATATTATTAGCTATCCTCCCATTGACGGAGAGGAGCTGGAGAGGAGTGGACTAGAATCCTCCTTTTGTAATGACTTTGTTGTCGCAGAAGACATTTGTTGCTCTGCACTCAAGGAGGATTCAGTCAAATCTAACAGTTTACAGGAAGAGAAATCAGAAAGCAGCTCAGAGAGTGAAGCCAACCTCTCTGTTCCTACAATTCTTGACCCTGTAAAAGATAAAAAGTCTGACTCAAAGGAGGGACAAGAATCTTTGTCAGAAAGCAGAGAGTTTTCAGGCGATCCAGAGTCACAGACAATTAGTGTCCAGCACTGTCCAACAGCAGAGCTGCAGATTCAGCAGGACCCCACAGAGAAAGAACGAGCAGACAACCATGAAGATGAAGAAGAGTCATCAGAGGAGCCTTATCGTCTGAGTCTCCAGGCGCTGCTGAAGAAATCTCAGGAGTATCGGCGGCGCCAGCGAATGCTCAGGAACCAAGCCAAAAACAGTAAAATCCAAGAGGGGACCCAAGAACAGCCAAGAGTTAGGGTGGAGGAGCCAAGCCTCTCCGATAAAGAGAATGACGAGTTCCCTCACAAGGGCAACTCGACTGCAGAGAGGAAGAAAACTAAAGATACGAGCGGCACGATTGTGCAAATGTCACCAAAGAACTCCTGGGACAACGAGAGGGCGACTGAGAGTGAGCTTTACAACGGAAAGACAAACTATAAAAATGAAAGCACAAATTCATCAGAAGATGAAAAGACAAAGGGGAGAAGTGGTGATGATGATAAAGCAATTACTTTAAGAAATAATAAGATGAACACGTCACAAGAGCTCATGGCAGAGCCTAAAAGAATCAGCACCTTTGCTCAGGAACAGTCCTTGTCCACAGAAACCTTGTTTTGCAAGTCAAGCCCCACAGACTCTCAAAAAGGACGGAAATATCAAAACATCCCAGCTCCAAATTTCTGCAAGAGTCCTGTTCGCTGCAAAAGCAAAGGTGGTTTCCAAGATGAAGACAATGTTGACAATACAGGGACCTCAAAAGTTCCAATCAGTGCTGGTTTGTTGAACAATGAAAAAGTTCATCAGGGGTCTCAAAACGGTCTTAGAGCAGTTTCACCCAAAGTGATGCCTTTGGATGAGTGTGACTTCAGAGGAATACCCATCAGGAGTTCACAGCAAATAGATCAGCTTGAGTCCAATCTATGCGGTCTGAAAATCCTCATCTCAGATCTGGAGTCCACACTAACAGGCAACTTCAAGAATCAGAGTCAAACTGAGAACAGTCTGATGCAAAGTGATGATGAAGAAAGCCGGGATGTAGACCTAGACCCAAAGGAGCCACAGAGAAGACAATCATCAGACGATTTCAAGATTATCTCTGAAGATTCAGAATCTGCACTCAGCTTGAATGGCACTGATAATGTTCCCATCGCAGAGCAGGAGAAAAGCACTGAGGAGGTGAACGACAGTGAGCTCAGACTTCTAAAAACTTTAGTTACAGAGAGAGAAAGTAAGAAAATTTGTTTTAAAGGTGGACTTTCCAAGAGTTCTGGACATCATGGTGGATTTAAAAAACAACAGCCGACAGCTAAGTGCCTCCTCTCTGCAGCACAGCGCCAAAAGATTCCCGACATGTTCAGAAATGTTGCCTCTAAAGCTGCTGCTCCATGTAACACCTCCGTTCTGTCAGACACCAGTAACCATCCTGTGGAAAAGAGGAACAAGGAAGCCGAAGAACGTCTGAACGCAACACGCTCACCATCTCTCAACCAGTCATATGACGTCGATGCCCCGTCCGGCCTGTGGCTGCTTGAAGGGTTAGGACTCGACTTAGGCCCAAGAGGTCATCTTCTCCAGGACATAGACTTAACTCCAGAGAGCGAGGGTGAGGGTCAAGGTGGGGTATCCAGGGTTAAACGCAGGCTGCTCATGCACACAACGGAAGAGATACCACAAAGAGGCACGGACAGCATTAGAGGAGCAGATTCTGTGGTCAGACCTAACTCCAGTACCCCTCGAGGTAAGACCAGATTTATTCAGATAGAGATGTCAAACATGAGCAGAAAGAGGTAGAAAGTAGGGCTGGGCGATATGGCCTCAAATCAATATCACGATATTTTGAGCAGTTCACCTCAATTATGTTAAATGGACGATAACTACTCCACAAGCTGCTCACCCCCTTTCAGATTAACTTTGTCTACTTCAGCTTCTACAACTTTTGTCCTCCATCTCCTCACCTGTCTTTCCCTCTTTGTTATGGACTGGTTGGGGTGGAGTCAGGTCTCTAACGTAGGACAGGCGTATTGAAGGGACATGAGACCATAGCCTACCAACACACATCCAAAACCAAATTTTATTTATTTATTTTTTTGACATCGAATATATTGACATGGGCAACATGACGTCGGTTGTTGTCATAAATCTCAGTATCGGTAAATTTTCAGTTTATCGCCCAGCCCTAGTAGAGAGTATTTTGCAGTATTAAACTTGAGACTTCTGCTTCCCACTCCCCTTCACAGAAGTTCAGTTAACAGCCAAGAATAGGAGAAATGGGTCTCAGATGTCTTTCTGGTATCTTTTCAATATTCTTCTCTAAAACCTCAGCAGTGATCGCACCTGTGTTCCTAAATTGATGAATGTTGTGCCTTCATTAGTTTGAAGCTCGTGTCTTTTTTAAATTCAGGGTCTTGCACTCACACACACATGCAGAAGCCACACAGGAATCAAAAGAAGAGTAAGGATAATCCAGGGATAACCAGGTTGAAATAAAATTGATTCTCCTTCTTTTTTTGGATGTAGAAGAAAACTTATCAGTGCTGAAAAGGAGGAAGTGCAGCTGAAAATGAAAAACAGACAGATTTATCGCACAGAGCTTGGAAGCGTCAGTTTTAGAGTGAGGATATAAACTATAATCAGATATAATCAGAAGGCTGTAATCAGGAGGAGGCAAACATGTGTAATAGAGTAAATAATTAGACCTGAGGGGGAAAGGATTGCCCAGAAACAGACACATTTTAGAATTTTACTGATTTTACAAACACACTTCTCCTCAAATCTGCTGCTTTAAAATAAGGGAACCTAACTGCTCTTAATTAAATAAGACAAATAAAAGCTGTGTATGGGGAAGATTATTTACATGATCAAACATCAAAACACTCTGAACAGTATTTTTTATCATCATGTCAGTTCTGAAATAAATTTAATAGGTTTTTTTTTCCTACCTCAAAACACACCCCAGATATTAGGGGTGGGAGAAAAAAATTGATACAGTGTAGTATCGTGATATTTTGTCTGGTGATGTATCGTATCGTCTCGTCTACCAAGAATCGATTTTTCAAATTAATTGCTAATATGAAGTCAAACCTATGATAATGGAAAAATAAAATCAACTGTTTGTCCAGTGAGGTTGGCAGAGGAGACGTCATAGAGCAGGAGAAAGTTAGTACAACAATTATATATATAATATAAGGTTTGCAAGATGTGCTACAAGTATTGTGATAATTGTATCGTGGCCCATATATCGTGATAATATTGTTTTGTGGGGCCACTAGTGACTCCCACCCCTACCAGATATGAAGACATTTGAGTCTGCATGAAAACAGCAAAAATGAGTTTTATGGAGAAGTTTATTCTGAAGAACTGTTGGTGAATGAGCCTGAAAGAGTCTATTTTTTTTTTGTCTTGCTAACAGTATTTACTACCATAGTATGTAATCACTCCTCATGTTTCTGCTTCTAGCTGCGGTGCGATGGAACGAAGGCCACCACAGTCTCAAAGAAAGGCAGGAACAACTCCAACAAGCCCACGCTGCTCAGGTCAGAGCCCTGCAGGAGGAGCACAGGAGACAGCAGGAGGAACTGCTGCAGGTGAGACAGCACAGATGGACGATCTGCTAAATCATTATTATAAAGTTATTAAATACACCTGAAACCAAAAGAAAGTTTCACATTGAGATGTGTGAATTCAACAGGAGGAGGCAGGTGCTCGGGTTAGTTTTTGTGATGATCCAATGCCAAATCCAAAGAAGTTGAAACAGTGAAAAATGTTAATAAACCAAACGTTGATGGTTTGAAAAATCATTTAAACCAGGGTTTCTGTTGGGTCTTTAAAAATCTTTAAACATCTAAAATCCAATAATTAGAATTTAGGCCTTAAAATGTCTTCAATCCTCTTAAAATCTCATAAAATGTCTTAAATACAAATTTGAAAGGTTTTAAAAATGTATTGATGTTACTTACAAATAAAGATTGATTTAAAGTTAGTTTAAAAGGTTCCGATTTCCCTTCCTTTTGTGTCTGATGCTCCAAATGTTTCCCTCGGTGACAGTTCTGTACTGAAGGCAGGCCAATTAAGTATGCAGATCCTTCTAGAGCCATAATGTTGTTATGTATGAAAATTGTTTTGCATCTTCTGGCTCTTAAATGTAAGCTCTTCCCCTTAAAAGGCTTTGGCAGCATATCTTGCTCTAAACTTCAGCATAATTGTTTCCTTTCCAGATGTGTGGGCCTGATGCTGTGGGCTCTTAAACGTCCCAGTATCATCATAAATGTCGTCTTTTGGAGTGTGGGCTGATGAGAAGCCCGGTGGTCCCGCTCCTCTTTAGAGCAGAGGAAGAGGTGTCCATGATTTCCAAAAAGAATGTCCGACCATGGGACGTTTTTCCTCCTCACCTTTGTTGATCTTTGAAGGGCTCAGACCCATCACGGTTTTAGTCTGCATCTACGGACAGTGGTTTTTTGATGTGACTTGGGCCCGTGCTTGATTTTCTGTTACTAATGTAGCGCCATCTAAGGACCCAAACGTCATGGTCATCCAGAAACTTTTGGATCTTGTTGCTTTTGTATCGAGATTCTCAGACTCTTTGTGAACTACTGATGATAAAATCTGAGTTATTCTACATTTGAGACGTTGTTTTTGCTCTATTGTCACTCAAACAAAGGCTTTAAATGACATATTTGACCATAAATTAAATCAACGCCGGAATATCCCTTTAAATTAAAGTAAAAAAATGAAAAACAAAAATTATATTGTCATGTCGGATCATTAAGGGCCCTTTCCTCTACTGGGACCCTGGGTAGTTGGTCCCCCTTTTCCCTCTACAACACCCAGGACTACACTCTCTAAGTTTTGTGTAGACTTTTCATGAAAGTGTGTATCTTCACTCAAAAAAGAAACACAGCAGCACGACAACAACAACAAAAAAGACCTGAAATTTGTCTCTAAAGCTCCCAGACATTTATTCTTTCTAAATACGGTTCAGACAAAGTCATACTGATATTTTCATCCCACTGGCCCGCGTCTTGCACCGGATTGCATCACTTATTGCTGTACAGATCTAGCTCTAGTGCGTAGCTCCTGTACAACAACTATAATTCACCCTACCGATGTTTTGACTCCACCCAAAGTCACCTTTGAAAGAAAAGAATGAATGTTCTCTCTCTCTCTGTTTCCTGCTGCTTTCAAATTAGGAACAAAAATGACGGAAAATATCGAATAATGAAATACTGAAAAATGTTCTTTTAAAATTAGAATTCAACATCTGTGTTTCTGTTCTGTGTATATTTCTGTATCTATATATAGACCCCCCCCACACACACACACACACACACACGCACACACACGCACACACACACTCACACACATGTTGTAGCTCTACCTGTTAGAGCGTGCTTCTGGAGACCTGGGTCGTGGGCAGACTACAGACATCTGTTCATTACAAGAGACCTTCAGACTCTCCTCAGTTAAATAAAAAAACACACACACACAGGGATTCTACCATAAATGTTTCATTACATCCCTAAGAGGCGAGCTGGCATGGTCGCCGCTCTCTCTGAGTGTGTTAGTGTGTGTGCGCGTGTGTGTGTGTGTGCGGGCACATGCCAGACTTCAAGGACGCCTGCTGCTCTCTGGCAGCCAGTTCCCGTTCCTTCAGCTTGTCTCTGTATTTGTTCTTGGCCGGTGTCCTTGCCCTATTAATCACAGTCTCCGTTTAATTTATGTATCCTTAACAACAATATAATTAACATAAGCTGTTTAATAAAAAGACTTCTCTCCGCCTCCCCTCTGTCCTTCCATCATTTGTGATTTCGTGTGAGAGCGAGCTGGCTGGACTCTCTGGTGGAAGGGGGAAGAGGGGAAGCGAGGGAATTGACACAGAAAAGGAAGGATAATTTGTTTAATTCATGAGCGTCTGTGGTTAAGTGCCATATCGTCCTGCCGAGTGCCACCGCTAATGGTCCCCTCTCCTATTTCTTTTTTTTCTCCGTCTAATTGCGCACCTCGCTTTGTTTTCTCCCTTTCCTATTCGGAGTCGTTTTTACTCTCTAGCTGTATTAATTTCCTCCATCTCTCCTGTCTCATCATCCCTGTCATCCCTCTCCTCTCCCTCCTGTGCTCCCTCTATCATCTCATCCCTCTCCTCTGTGCCCCGTCTCCCCCCTTCTGTCTCTTCCTTTCTACCCTCAATTAATTTCTTCCTCCTGCCTCATTTGCTGTCCTTTCCAATTCAATATTTTCCAACCTTGCCCGCTCCCAAATGTGCCCGGCGTGCGCGCGCACACTCACACACTTTCTCCCCTCTCTGTCTCTCAGGCGTTGGCCGCGCGTTTCCGCCTCCTCCAGAGCGTGTCCTTCCCCTGCTCCATGTCCAGCTCACGTCTTGGGGACACGCTGACCTTTACCAGCCTCTCTCAGGTATCACAGCACATTCCTCACTGATGTCAGAGATGTAAGAAAGCTCGTCCCGGTTCTCCTTGCGTCCAAAAGACTTGAAATCTTTTGGAGCAGTTTGCTGACACATTCATGTAAAAGACCACCTGCTCCTAAATGTCTTTATCTTCATCTTAAACCTCCGTCATCTGTTATTTCTCTCTAATTTGTATTCAATCCAGCAGCTCAGCTTAACTTGTTCAACAAACGTGGCTTTAACGCAACAGCTTCAGAATCAACAAGTGACTGACAGTAGATCAGCCGCTTATTATTCTGTTTATTATTCTCTATTATAACGATGAGAAGCGAGTCCACTTGTGTTGATTCGCTAAACAGATGCCAACCAAAAGACCTTGAGAATCTGCACGGGAAATTAATTGGTTGTCATTGATGGAATTAGCATTCTCCTCTCTCTTCCCCTCTGCTCCTCATTATTCACCCCCGTTTTCATCACTCCCTTCTCCTCTTCCTCAGCCCTCCGGTACACTCTCGGAGCGCTGCCGCCCCCTGCTGTTAGCAGCCGTGAAGGGTTTTCTGACTCGCAGGCTGTTGAAGACGGAGAGAGTGGCTCAGCTGGTGAGAACCGTCAGGGTGAGTGGTCACTGGAGCGGTACATCTGTCTCCAGCAGCACTTTGTCTTATTTTTGGAGAAGTTATTTTAAAGAACGTTATGTGTTTATGGTTTGAAGCTATGAGTGTGTGTGTGTGTGTGTATTTTGGACCTGTAGGACACACGCCAGCTCTTGCAGGCCTTACAGCAGCAGCAGCAGAACACCAGCGCAGGAAAGTTCAGCGGCGAACAGGACCTTCTACTGCAGGAGAGAGTCGCTCTGCAGGTAATAAAGCAAACACATGTTGTAAACATCTGTTAACCTCCATCCTCTTCCCCACTCCAGCGCACCCGCAGCAATTACTCCCTCCATTAGCAGTTACCACACAAATAGTGTGATTACACACATTCATTCAAGCCGTCGTCTGCTCTGTAATTGTTTCCTGCTCCAGCTGCGCGCAGCACGTTATGAGGTCAACGACATATTCTTCAGTCTGTCAGGCAGAGAGAGGATGCAGCTGATCAGCTGGGACCGAGAGCTCGTCAGGGAGAGAGAGCTCAGACGACAGGTAACCTTTTCAGAGACTGTGTGTGAACTTGAGAGGTTATGTAAATGGAAGGAATAGTGGTTGTTTAATATGAACAGCAACACTATAAACAGAACTTAGCATTACAGTTTAAAACCACTGCATCACAGCTGATAGCAGAAGTGATCAAATCTTATTACTGGAATTAACAGAACTAGTATATATAATACACTGTTATGACTGGTTTGTTGTTTGTATGTAGACATGATATTGATTCTGTATGGTTCATCGTTTACACATTTCCTGACATCGTTGTTGGTGACAGCTCTGATCCTTTCTCTTGTTTTTTTCTTGTGCTCATTCAGAGCGGGCACACAGGCCATCCTCCAGGAAAGAGTTCACTGTCAGCTGCGACACAAAAATCACTGGAGAGGAAAAGAAGAATGATGTGAGTTCCTCTGTGACTCCAGATTACAGTTATTATTTTCCTGCTTAGACACAGTTCTTACATATACAATCACAACAAGAGATGAAGGAGTCTTTGTGCGTCAGATGTTAAAGTGATGTCTCACCGCTGATCTGATCACAGTTATGGTTTTGTCTAGGATATGAATTAAAATGAAAATGATTCTGACACCTCGAAATGATCTTGCACAGCAAACAACAGCATCAGAGAGGGAGATACTTCCCTATCCTAACGCCTGAGATTGCTGCTGTTAGATCGGAGTTTATAAATGAGCTGCTAAAGAAGTCTTTTACATTTTTCATGACAATGCCTTAAAATTACAGAAGTGTATTGCATTCACCGAAAAAAAAAGAAAAAACCTGTTTTTCAGAGTATTTTTTTTTTTCTTTTCTATTTTTTGTAATCTTTTCCCCTGTTTTTTTTTACATTGATTTTTTTGTTTTTCAGACTAATTGTTTTTCCTAATCTCTGGGCTCATGATCATTTAAAAACAGACGCTTTCATCCCCATCTGCTTGATTTATTGGAAGCAAACATGGCCCACTTGTTTAATTTAATCAAGTTCTAATTTCTTTTGGGTTTGAGACACTGGGAGATACTTATTTCTTTAAGTCAGAGAGATAGAATTGTCATAAGTTTGTCTACTTTGCGCAGGCACCTCAGGATTTACATACCCTATATTTAACTAATAACCTGCCTTACTCTCATTAACCCCATAGTTGAAGTTATTTAGGAGCTGGAGAATCCGCTGATTTGGAGCAGCCGTGGTGGTTAACGGTATCTGATTGTATGAGATTCTTGCAGGATTTTAAAGTGTCTCGTTTAGTCAGGAAAGAAAATAGTCCAAAAAATAGAATAAGACTTGTCCGAAAAACAGAAAAAGGGGGAAAATATTAGTACAAAAAACCCCAGAAAAAATAGTCAAAAAACGGAAAGACAAAAGGAAAAAAAAGTCCAAAATACATAATAAAAAATTGTCTGAAAAACAGAAAGAGGGGGAAAAATACTAGTACAAAAAACCCCAGAAAAAATAGTTTAAAAAAAACCAGAAAAACAAAAAGAAAAAGAAGTCTGAAAAACATAATAAAAATGTGTCCGAGAAACAGAAAAAGGGGTTAAAAATATTAGTACAAAAAAAAAAACAGTTGAAATATATAGTCAGAAAAACAGAAAGAATAAAAAATTTAGTCCGCACAACAGCAAAAAAAAAATCAAAATACTCAAAAAAACATTTTCCTTTTGTAAGTGAATACAATACGCTTCAGTATAATGAACACGGAACCTTTGATTTAAATATTTTTCATCTGCTAAATGTCAGAAAGCCGACTGTCAGGCTCATAGAGAACTCAGTGGCTTTAGCTAATGGAAGAGAAATCAGAAGATGAAATATGTAGATGCAAAGTTTCTGCCCAACAGTGACGTTATGCAGAGTAGTCAGCTGAAAGACAAGCACATAGATGTTTAAAGTCTGAATTTGCCATTTTTTGTACATTTTCTAAACACAAGTAAATAATGACCACCATGTGCCCTTTTCAGGAGACTTTCTTTTTTTTACAGCAGCATGTAACCTTTTTGATCATTATGCACCACAAGCTAAGCAAATCTTTTTCACAAGCTCTTCCTTTAATGGTGACTAAAAGCCGTCCTCTCTTCCCTACAGGATGCAAAAAAAGGCAGCGGGAAGACCCATGGGAGCCGTGACGAAGGCTGGACATAACGCTGGGTCTTCTGCTGAGCAGCCACCGGAAACCAAACGAGGACAGTTCAGAGCGAATCCTCAGAGGGTCCCCAAGAGCACTTACTCCTCTAGACCCCGATGACACTCCCCTAATTGGCCCCAGTGAGCACCTCTAATAAAGCCTCTAGCGGTTACATGAATACTGCATAACTAATCATTTGAGAGTTACTAAATCCAAATTTGACACAAAGGGAGCTCTGCGGCTCATGTGCTGCGATTCTTTTACACTCTACGGCCCGAGTGTAATATCATTACAGCTCAGCCTCCGTCTCAGAAGTTTCAGAGCAGATGTCACATTGAGTGGATGTTCATGGAGGGTTGAACCACCACCACAGCTCACCAGGTCTTCTCCGCTATCTTTAAAATAGTGATGCTGCAGATGTAAGCTGTGGAAATATGAGTTGATTAGAAAAACTCTGTGTGCTGCACATTGATGACACGTCCCATCAGGAAAGCACATCTTATCGTGTGGAGGGCCTGTTTTATTTTTGGTTTTCAGTGGGCCAGTGGTACACAACCCACGTGTTTGTGCAGGAACGAAGTGTTATCTCTGGAACAACTCAAATCCATCTAAATAGAGAGGAAATATAAAAACGTATTGGCTTTGACCAGCAACAACTGGCTTTGAGTTATACATAGAGTTTGCAGTGTTATAGAGGGTTTACATGTTTCCTACAATGAACACTTCAGACAACACAAAGAAACTTAAAGGGATATTTCGGCGTAAAATAAAGTTAGGGTCAAACACACTGTAACACCGAGTTAGACAACCTATTGAGAGATGAATGTTGCGGACCGCTTGCTTCTCTAGTCATGACCACAAGATAGCAGTACACAGCGGTCTACGTCTCCGTACACAAACCTCAACCAAAACGCCACTCTATAGCCACAAATAATGCTCAGGACATCACCTAACTTCATCAACAGTACATATAGGATCCCAGTCATAGTACTAGCCAACAAACATATTTTTAGCTTTGCCTAATTTCTTTAACAAAGAGACTAAACACAATTCACCAACTCTCCTCCAGCAGCCGCTTGTTTGTAGCGAGACCTCAGGCCAGTCTATGCGTAACCCCGCTGTAGTCTGTAATAGACTGGCCTGAGGTCTCGCTACAAACAAGCGGCTGCTGGAGGAGAGTAGGTGAATTGTGTTTAGTCTCTTAGCTAAAGAAATCAGGCAAAGCTAAAAAGATGTTTGGTGGCTAGGACTATAGCTGGGACCCTCTATGTACTGTTGATGAAGTTAGGTGCTGTTCTGATCATTATTTGTGGCTATAGAGTGGCTTTTTGGTTGAGGTTTGTTTATGGCTCCTCAGACCGCTGTGTATTGCTATCATGCAGTTGTTACTAAAGTTGGTAAAACTAGAGAAGCAAGTAGTCGGCAACATTCATCTCTCGAGGGGGTTGTCTAACTCGGTGTTATGGTGTGTTTGACCCAAACTTAATTTTACGCCGGAATATCCCATGAATGTCTAACTAAACCTTAAAATGATGCCTGTGCTTATGGTGCTGTCATACATCAAAATGCTCCCTCCTAGTTTGCATCAGCACTGTTATCATTTCTTTGGAGACAGCAGAAGTGTTCATATCCAGTTCCAAATCTTAGTGTTACTTGAACTGAGTGTTTCTCCAAGTTTGGCCTGGAGTCTATTTTTTATTGTTGATTTGACTCTCATTTTACCCAAACGCATCGAGACCTTTGTATTTTTAGTGTGAAGGACTTTGTACCTGTTTTATAAGTTATTTATTTGTTTATGGTTTGCAATAAAACATTTTGAAACGTGAACTTTGTCTTGACATTTATGAAAGTAGAGTTTTTAATGAAACATGTGTGGACTCCCGGCAGCAGGGGGCGCTGTGAGGCGTTTGACCTCTGATTTCCACGGTAAAGCTCGAGCTCCTCTGTCGTTGATCACTGCTGTTTCTTGTGTTTTGAATGGTGAACCACTTCTCAGCTGATTTGTTCCAGGATGGCAGAGGAGGCAGAGCCGAGTTTATCTCAGCGAGCGGAGAGGAAAGCTTTGGAAAAAGCGAAAATCCTACAAAGAGAGAGCGAGAGGAAAACATTCAGACTGGTAAGACGAGTTAACGCAAGAGCTGGAAGAACTGAGCTAACCGGCTAAAGTAGCTGTTGTTCACTGTGGCTCAGGTGTTTTAAATCAGTCAGTTCGACCAGGTTTTTTCCTCTCGACTTGGTTTAAGGTTGGACGGGTGCTGAAGAAACCCGAGGCTGAGCGGTCGGAGGAAGAGGCCGCGGTGTTGCTGCTGCACAGAGACACAGTGGAGGAGCTCTGCAGGAGACAAGTCCGCAGGAATGTGCTGAAGAGGAAGCAGGAGGAGGTGAAGGAAACAAGGACCGTGTGATCAAGATGGATCTGATCCACAGAGGTCCATACTCTCAGAGTCAAAGAGTCAGGATAATTCAGTGATGTCTGACTCCAAAAGTGCCTGTAATAAAACTACAGAGTCATGAAAACACTACTAAAGTGAAAGTAACACAAAGTTTGTATTAACATGAACGTGTGATAATGTACATACATGAGAACACTACCACCATCTCACTGGTTATGTCTCTTTAGATATGGAATAATGATGGTTTTAATTAACTTTAATGCTGTTGCCTGTAATGGAGCAAACTGGGCTCATCCCACACCAAATGATTGTCCGTAAGAGGCATGGACTTGTATGCACTTGGCTATCTCACCAGGAGCGATTTGGGGTTCAGCGTCTTGCATAAAACTTTCTGACATGTATTTGCGGGTGCTGACATCAACCGTTCTGGTTAAAGTCATCTTAACTGTCCCACTGAGCCAAAGCCACCTCTATGCTTTCAGTGTTCATATTTGCCGTGGACCCGGACCATGAGTTAGAAAAGAAAGAGGGGAAAAAAAACAAACGTATTGTAGTTGTTACTTAATATGACAGAAACATTTGCTTGTTAGCATTAAATGTCTTATTTCTTGTGTATTCTGCAGGTGTTTGATGATGCTGATGACTTGAAAAATAAAGTCAAGCAGCTTGCTGATGCAGTCAAAGAAGCCAAACACTTGGTCGTTTACACTGGAGCCGGAATCAGTACAGTATGTCAAGCTCTGCCTCTTTAGGTCCCCTTTTCTTTAATTAATTCATTTATTTTTTGGACTGATGGTGTCTTTTTTTTTATAGGCTGCTTCCATCCCAGACTACAGGGGCCCTAACGGGGTGTGGACTCTGCTGCAGAAGGGGCGAACAGTCAGGTGAGAGATCAAATCTCCTGTACGTGGTTTGATAAATGCTGTGTATTCTCTAAATGCTGACTGCCGCTGTCATCTTGTTTGAAACAGTTCCTCTGACCTGAGTAAAGCTGCGCCGACCCTCACACACATGTGTATAAAGATGTTGCACAAAGAAAAGCTGGTATGTGAAACCTTGGTTGTTCATGTGGTCTACACTGATGGATGTGTCATTATTTCTCTTGTATCCTCATGTTTCCTGTATGTTTGCTCTCAAGGTAAAACATGTTGTTTCTCAAAACTGTGATGGACTTCACTTACGTAGCGGACTGTCTAGACAAGCCCTGTCTGAGCTTCATGGAAACATGTTCATTGAGGTAAGACACACTCATATTCTTCATCTTCAAGCTTTCAGGCGTTAACTCACACACACACTGCTCCTGCCTCTTTTATTGGGTGACCCTTACACGCTGTTTTTCGTCTTCTCACCAGGTGTGTACGTCCTGCTCTCCGGTTAGGGAGTATGTACGTTTATTTGACGTAACAGAACGGACGTCGCTGCACAGACACGGAACAGGTCGCAGCTGCAGACACTGTGGAGATGAACTCAGGGACACCATTGTGCACTTTGGGGAACGCGGGACACTGGAGCAACCTCTAAACTGGAAGGGGGCTGCAGAGGCTGCCGAGATGGCGGATGTTATCCTCTGTTTGGGCTCCAGTCTAAAGGTAGGGGGTATAAACCACAATGTGCCAAATGTAGTTCAAGAACTGAAATGTAATACTGTTGTATTTCCTTAAACTCATACTGAAATTTTAATTTCCCTTTAGGCAGAATTGTTCTTTAATAAAATAATTTACCTAGAAAGTGAATACATCTGTTTCACTCTTATACTGGTAGATATAGACCTACGCCCAATAAACACTTTTAATAATATAACCATAAGGGTGCGTTTTGTCCAGCTAAACTTGCATGTTGTGAAACACTAGATTAATGATCTCCTTATGTTCTGTTTCTTATCTTTGTAGGTGTTGAAGAAATATGCGTGTCTGTGGTGCATGAACAGACCAGCAAACAAAAGGCCAAAACTCTACATTGTAAACCTCCAGGTACATTAAAGGGATATTCTGGCGTAAATTTAGGTTAGGGTCAAACACACCATAACACTGAGTTAGACAACCCCTTGAGAGATGAAAGTTGCCGATCGCTTGCTTCTCTAGTTATACCAACCTCAACCAAAACGCCACTCTAGAGCCACAAATAATGCTCAGAACAGCACCTAACTTCATCAACAGTACATATAGGGTCCCAGCCATAGTACTAGCCACCAAACATCTTTTTAGCTTTGCCTGATTTCTTTAGCAAAGAGACTAAACACAACTCACCCGCTCTCTTCCAGCAGCCGCTTGTTTATGGGGGGGGGCCTGACGAGTCAATCACTGAGTGCAGCAGATCATTTCCATGAAGTATTAATCATCATATCAATCATTTTGCACTGCAGACACGGAAGTTCTTCTGCCTTAGCGTCTCAGTCTGATTGCATTTCCATGAAGAAATGATCATAAATGTTCTTCCTTGAGCTGTGTAACCCCACTGTAGTCCGTAATGGACTGGCCTGAGGTCTCCATACAAACAAGCAGCTGCTGGAAGAGAGTGGGTGAGTTGTGTTTAGTCTCTTTGCTAAAGAAACCAGGCAAAGTCAAAAAGATGTTCTATGGCTGGGACCCTATATGTCCTGTTGGTGAAGTTAGGTGCTGTTCTGAGCATTTTTTGTGGCTACAGAGTGGCGTTTTGGTTGAGGTTTACACATGGAGACATAGACCGCCGTGTATTGCTATCGTGCAGTCGTTGGTGAAGTTGGTATAACTAGAGAAACAAGCAGTCGACAACATTCATCTCTCAAGGGGGTGTCTAACTCAGTGTTCTGGTGTGTTTGACCCTAACTTAATTTTACGCTGGAATATCCCTTTAAGCTTTCTCTTTTAAGCTGAGCAAGATGCAGATGTATTTCTGTCTTATATGTGGCTAAACACGTGGATCTACCTTTGTTCCAGTGGACTCCGAAGGATGACCTGGCTGTGCTGAAAATTAATGGCAAGTGTGATGACGTTATGAGGTTTCTAATGGAGGAGCTGAGCCTTCAGATTCCTGTATATGACAGGTAAGGACTTTATGTAGTTATTTGGGGAATAGCTTTTCAAATAGACTAGGCTGTTCTTGCTGCACAACTTATTTATTTGAGAAGATGGAAAATAGTAAAACATTGTTCTTTTTACTCTGACATTACTTGTACTCTAAGGTCTCTGCAGTATCCCTTGCTTACTCAGACAAATAAAACAGACATGTTGAGCTTTAAGATGTCTACTTCTGTCCCCGTAGAGTGGAGGACCCCATCTTCAGTCTCGCTACACCCCTGCAGCCAGAAGAAGTTGACAGCTACACTCGTGAGGTCATAGCTCCCCCTGATGGCCAGGAAGACGGTTCACCTGACTGCAGGGAGCTGGCGGAGGAAGGCCAAGCTGTGCAGGGTGGCTGGTTTGGACGAGGTTATGGCAAAGGGCGGAAGAAGAAGAAAGCTGCCTCATCTTAAGGACACAAATGATGACGTATATGAAGATTTCAGGCTCATCATGAGGATGAGACAAACTCCAGGGTGCTGTTACGCATTGGTGTCAATTTGCCAAATGCAGTTTGTGTGTTTTGAAGCGTGTGTGAGAAAGAAACGGTGATATTTAGATGACACTTTGCAACATCAACATATTCATCCTACAGTTTAGATTAATCAGCCACATCTCAAAGTGGCTTTGGGCGGCTGATACCAAAATACAACCTCATTTAGCAGTGTAACCTGGGGCATGTCGCTCTAGTACAATTTTACGTCAAATTCAACAAACACTCCCTTACATTCTTCCAGCCGTCTGCTTTGTGTTTGCTGAAGTAAAAGCAGTGTTTGAACACTGACTCCTGAAAGAATGACAGCAGAGCTCAGAGACGGTTGAACTCTGTTAGTTATATGTTTAACTTATTTGATGTGCAACATGCTGCTGGATTTAACACTATCTAGATGTTGATTCTGATGCAGGAGGATATTGTTTTTTTGTTCAATTGAAGTGAAGAGGTGGAAGAAACCAGAAGAAAATCAGCAGTAAACTGGAGACCAGTTCCTGCCGCTGAGCTGTACAGCCTTAACTGGTTAGAGAGTCAGTTTATACATGTTCTTTTTTTGAGCGCCAGACATTTTTTAATTTTTACAGGTGATTTCAAATGTTGCTGAATGTAGCATTTTGTGTTGATGTTTGTTTTAATGAATTTGTTTACTGAAATGATTAGCTAAGCTAACATTTACCTTAGCTTCACTGTCACCTCACCTCAGGTTTGCAGGCTCTGTAGTACAGCTACTACTTTGCACGTTTTTGTTTACTCAGATTATTGAATTTTCCTACCGTATGTTTACATCTAAAACATGGTGCAGATGCTCTGCTGTTGTCGCTTATTTTATGTACAGCAGTGTAAGAAGAAGTCAGTTTATGAGAAAATATTACTCAAACTTTAAGTTCTTTGTTTTCCTTCTGTCAGTTACTGTTTGTTCTCTTAATATGTCTCAGGAAGAATTGGCGTTAATAATAATGTCATCGTTCTTTACTGTGTTAGATACCACAAAAGTCATTATGTGTCTGTGTTAAGCATTCCTAACGCTCGAGCCAGAGGTCAAACTGGATGTGAATACTCTGGTTTTGTTGTATTTTGTTTAAAAAAGGTGTTCTATTTCTGAAACAGTAAATTGTTTCTGTTTTTTATTCCCAGAGTTTACAATTGTACATGCCATAAACCTTGAATTCATATGCTTTGTTATATTTGCAGTATTTTTATTGTTGCACACTTCATCAGTAGACTTGACAGCACCCTAGACTAACCTGTTCTATTTTGCAATTTGTTCTCAGTCATGCAAAAGGTGATGGTCTGTGCCTTCATGTTTCCTAAAGATTGATCAAAAATTAATCTCTTCTTGTAATTGAAACTAGATGACCCGTGAGATGATATCGTGTAGCTGCTTTAGAGGCTTATGACCTACCTTACTTACAAACTTTGTCTGTGCATCAAAAAAATCATTGTAGCAATTTCAGTTCAGTGATAAAGTTTTATTAAGGGGCACAGTGTAAAGTTAACTACTGAAACTTGTTTTCATCAATGTAATAATCAATATCTGATTCACTGATGTAAAAATACATCACGTCCACTTTATAGATTCTACTTGAAAAGAAACCATTGAGACACCACTCCCCCTACTGCTCTTCTGCCAGTGTCTGGGTTGTATTTTTGTTTGCTTTTTCCAACAATGTACTGTCATATTATGTCAATCTTTTTTTTTATATGATAAACTTTGATTTGAAAACATTTTATATGGAAGTTAAGTTCTTAATGAGGCGGTTTATTCAGACTGTTATTCCCATTTGAATGCTGTGTAAAGCTCAGTACACATAGAGATTAATAAGTCTTATGACCACATAGCAGGAGCTTGGTCCAACTTTTGTTTCTCAGATTTAAGAATCTCATCTGTGACTTTGAAAGGCCCTTGAAATACAAATGTTGAGATTTCCTTTACATTACAAAGAGTGAAAAAAGATAGATAAAGACACCAACTCATAAGTTAGTCAAAACAGAGCATGGTAAGCTCTGGATGTACATTATGTGCATGATATTTAATTACCAAGACTTTAAACCTGTAGTTCTTTTCTGTAAATGTACTCATGTTGGCTGTTGAGAGAAACGGTGTGTTTTGCAGAATACTATCAAAAATTCTCAAGCAGCTATATATGCGAGCAAGTCCAGGATATAATGTGCTTTGCTCCAATCTGATAATATAAGTGTTATCTGAGGGATCCAACAATTTCACTGCTTTCTCTATTTGTCCTGAAATATTGCAGTTAGTTCTCAAAGCTGATAAGCTAATAATAATAATAATAATAGTAATAATAATAATAATAATAATTATTATTATTATTAAAAGTAGTAGTATTGTTGTTTTATTATTATTGTTATTTATATTGTCTATTATTATGATTATTGTTAATATTTTTATTTTTAATTATTTTATCAGAAGTATTAGTAGTATTGATTATGTTATTTTTACTATTATGATTATTTTCATTATGATTATCATCATCATTATTTTTTTTTTATTATTATTAATATTTTGTTGTTGTTATTACTATTATTATAATTTTCATTATTATTTTTTTCATTATTTATCATCAGTTTCGTGTATTGGCAGGCAGACTTCATGCCCAGTTCAGGCTTTTATGTTTTATTACATTTTGTTCCAAGTAGCTTCAAGCTTTGACAGAGCTTGAGAAATGCACGAGCACATCCAGGAATGTGTTTTGTATATAGGTTACATGTGATCACGTGACTGGAGTGAACACGCCATCTGTACGTCAGCGTCAGAGGGTTCGTTCGATGTGACGTGTTGTCGGAGGCGTTGGCCGGTCAGTGTCCCTGCTGTCTGTCTGTTCGAGTTAAAGAAGCTGAGGCGGACATCGAGACGACCTCTCAAATCACCTCTTATCACAAGAAGACATTTTAACATCTTATTTTTAACTCTGCTATCTCAAAATTTTCCTAAACTTGGCGATATGATCAAAAACGGACACCATGCGACCGACGACCAGCGGGAGGAAGCCGGTTATAGTAAGCCGGGAGGTGCAGCGTGCAGCCCGGAGAAGAGGAAGAGGGTCGTGCGGTTGTGGTGTGACGGCTGGTGAGTGTCCATCACTGACACTGTCGGTGCTGCTTTAAAAAACATCTCCTTACAGCCTGAAATTCAACTCGCTCTCATATTATGTAATGCAAACTCGTAGTGGAGTAAGTGGCTAATGCTAATGCTAGCTCCTTACTTTAGCAGACTGTCACTTAGCAACAGGAGTTTGACCGATCATAACCACATTTATTACATAGTTAAATCACATATTACCGCTTCAATTACATGTTACTCTCTCTGAAAGACTAATTTAGAGTTTGTACATTTATTGGCTGCCCTGCCCAAGTAATTCAGGGGTTTTAAAGGCAGTAAAAGAGTCAGATTAGATGTGTAATAAACCCTAAATTATGACATTGTTTTTCTGAGTACTGATTTTACTATGACTTAATGATGTTACAGTACATGTGCTGCTGTCATATGTACTCTGCTCATCTTATGTTCAGGGTTGAGGTGGGGACAGTGTCCAGTCTGATTTTTGCAGACTGTAGGAAACTAAATCCAGACTGTAGCAGTAATACTATGGTTATTTAAAGGTGATTAAGGACCATAATTAGAAAAGGCATGCAGATTTTTGTTGCACAAAAAAAGAAAATAAAAAAGAAAAAGAAATAGAAATTGGATAATTGTGAAAATGGTTGAAGGACAAATAGTCTGAATATGCTCCATAAATTGAAATTTTATTTATGCTTAAAGAGGCTGAAAAAATGACTTAAATTGTAGTAGTATGATGAGTAGTCATAGTAGTGATATTAGTAGTCATGTAAGCAGTAGAAGTAGTTTGAGAATAGAAGAAGTAGAAGTGCAAGTAGTAGAGCTCATGGTGGTAGTAGTAGCAGTAGAGAAAGTAGAAATAGTAGCAATAGTAGTTGAAGTAGAAGTCAAAGTACTAGTTTAATTGTTTCAGCAGTAGTTGTAGTAGTAGAAGTGGGATTTTTTTAAGGGATTGAATAATGCATGAATAAAGGTTTTTTAAAGTTTTGAAGTATCAGAAAGGTTTGAATCATTTTGATTGAGTTTTTATTTGTTTGAAGAATTGAACAATGCATTACAACTGAGTGATTTTGGTACAGACTATATACATGACAAAATCCACTCATGCAGTGTAGACAGAGCAATGAAAATAAAAATTTGATACAAGAATAGGAAAGGAGATAAATATTAAGGTAGGATCCTACCACATATTGAGGTAGGATTCACATAGCAGCAGTTGTAATATATTGCACTATATTGACCTCTGAAACTTTTGGAGGAAATATGAGCAGATTTTAAAAATGCAGATCTATAAATTAGGTTGTAATTGTCACAAACTTGGCCTGACAGCCAAATCTCTTCCTGGAAACATTGTGACCCTGAGGTAATGGAGCTGTGACTGAGAAAACAATTGAGTGGAAACATGCTGTTCATTCTTCTGTCATGGTACTCTGGACTCACTGACTGCAGAGGGCGGCGACCAGTAGCTGATAGCTGGTTTGGCATTACCCATCTCATGTGATGGTTAAAAATAACCAACAAAGTTCACATGTTGTCCAGTATGATGCAAAAGCAGCATGTTAGTGTAGTGGACAGACGGTTTCCTCTTTTTAGGGACTTTGGTAAAAGACAGGTGCATTATTCACAAATTGGGTATTTTTAAAAATGATTTTGGACCTTTAAATGGTTCCTCCATACAATCAATTTTTAGAGAGCTAGTTCATGTGACAGTAATAACATAATCCCATTGTGAATCTGCAGGAGTATCACCCTTCTCTTGTCCTGAAATTATTAACTCACTTGAACGTTAAATGATTTAATGGCAAATCTTTTTGTCCGTGTATTTCCTAATTTAAAAGACTGTTAAGAACTGTAAGCAAAGTGTTCGGCTGATCCTGTCCAGATTAAAGTGAAGGATGTAGGAGGATTATGGATGAGAGAGTCACACCTACAGCTTGCAGTAATTCAATTACTGAGGAGAGGTCTGAACATAAGTACAGAGCCAGATGAGGTCTCACTGTTGAGGTGATCTATACTGTAATTATGATTACCATTATGCTACACAGCCCTCTATTTCTGGTCTCTAAAGGTCTAACAAGTGTAGCTCTACCTGATTTAAATCCTTGAATAAACAGAGAAAACAATGTACTGTATCAATGTTATGCTGACGACACTCAGATTTATATTAATGCAAAAACAAATAACCTGAAATATTGTCCTCCTTTCTTGGTTGTGTCTTTTAAATTTACCCAGACAAAAACCGAAATACTATCAACAGAACCAGACGGCATTACTGGGTCTTTTGAAAAGCTTAGTGACCTGTTACAACCAAACATGGAACCCATCTCTTAAAAATCCAGAAAATGACTGTTAAATACCATGTTGTGAAGGTTGTTCGCTCCTGTTTCCTGATGATTTGCAAAAATTTGACCAACTGTCAGTTTTCTGGATCTTGACTATTCATGAACAAGGAAAGTCCTCTGCGCTGAAGTCTTCTGAGTGGTCAGAATAAAGATCGTTGTTGTTGATAGTAGTTGGATATTGCATGATGGATATTTAGTCTTTATAGTGTATAAGGCAGCTCCTTTGTGCTAAACAGTTAATGCTCTACTACTCAGTGTTTTTCTGTTTAGTTTGAATTGGACTGTTCATACCTGTTTTTTTAGTAGGAATTTAGAAACAGGAACAGAGCAGTGAACTCAAGTTCATTTCATCAAATCTTGAGCAAACTTTCCTGGAATTGATCATAATCTGTTCAAAGAGCTGGAGAAAAGAAGTTTTCATAGGAACAGTATCACCAGCCCTACCAGGAATATTATTAGGGCCCGAGCGTAGCTGCTAAGCAGCTGCGAGAGCCCTCTTGTTCCTGTAGTTTCCTTCTTAGGGCCCGAGCCAGCTGCAGAGCAGCCGGGCGTAGGCCCTATTATTCCCCAAGTGGTTTTTAGGGCCCGAGCGTAGCTGCTAAGCAGCTGCGAGAGCCCTATTATTCCCCAAGTGGTTTTTCTTTGTTTCTTTTTAGGGCCCGAGCGTAGCTGCTAAGCAGCTGCGAGAGCCCTATTATTCCTGATGGATTCTTCTTTCTTCTTCTTCTTCTTATTATTTTTCTGCCCCTTTGAACTGGAAAATGGCCCACTTCCCACTGGTGAAAAGTCATGAAATTTGGCAGGACGACCGGGCCTGGTGAAAAATTCGATATTCTGAAGTCGCCCAAAAAATCAAATGCAAAATGGCTCCATAGCGCCCCCTAAGGTGAAAAATTCACATGATTGAGTGTCACGCCTGTACGCTTTGTCAAAATGACACAAAATTTGACACACACGTGTATCTCAATAAGATCTACAAAAAAGTCAGTGCGGGCGTATCTGTCAAATGTACGGTTAAAGGGCTATTTCGCATTTTTTGCCGATCCGCACACATTGGAATTTCGCTAACTCCTCCGAAGGCTTTCGTTCCACCGGCACCAAATTTGCTCAGGCCAATCTACACCCCATGGCCATTAAAAGTTGTACAAATCATGACGCTGCATCCCACGGTTTACGTTCTAGGGGGCGCCAAAGATAACCCAGAAATCCACATTCTTAAAAGTCGTATAACTTTTTATTTTTGTCCTCACTGGCCTCCAAGTTTTCTAGGATGATGCAATGTCCAGCCATCAACACATTTGTGAAGGAATTTTTACTCCCCAAAAGAGCGCCCCCCCATGGCAGGAGAAAAAAGTCCATTTTTTCTTGTCCCCTAAGGTGAAAATACATATTGAGATTCACGCCTATACGCTTTGTCATATTGACACAAAAATTGACACACACATGTATCTCAATAAGATCTACAAAAAAGTCAGTGCGGGCGTATCTGTCAAATGTACGGTGAAAGGGCTATTTCGCATTTTTTGCCGATCCGCACACATTGGAATTTCGCTAACTCCTCCGAAGGCTTTCGTTCCAAAGGCACCACATTTGCTGAGGCCAATCTACACCCCATGGCCATTAAAAGTTGTACAAATCATGACGCTGCACCCCACGGTTTACGTTCTAGGGGGCGCCAAAGATAACCCAAAAATCCACAGTCTTAAAAGTCTTATAACTTTTTATTTTTGTCCTCACTGGCCTCCAAGTTCTCTAGGATGATGCAATGTCCAGCCATCAACACATTTGTGAAGGAATTTTTACTCGCCAAAAGAGCGCCAACCCCATGGCAGGAGAAAAAAGTCAATTTTTTCTTGTCTCCTAAGGCGAAAATACACATTGTTGACTGTCACGCCTTTACACTTTGTCAAAATGACACAAAATTTGACACACACATGTATCTCAATAAGATCTACAAAAAAGTCAGTGCGGGCGTATCTGTCAAATGTACGGTTAAAGGGTTATTTCGCATTTTTTGCCGATCCGCACACATTGGAATTTCGCTAACTCCTCCTAAATCTTTTGTCCCATCGGCTTCAAATTTGCTCAGGTCAATCTACACCCCATGGCCATTCAAAGTTGTACAAATCATGACGCTGCACCCCACAGTTTACGTTCTAGGGGGCGCCAAAGAGGACCCAAATATCCACATTTTTAAAAGTCTTATAACTTTTTATTTTTGTCCTCACTGGCCTCCAAGTTTTCTAGGATGATGCAATGTCCAGCCATCAACACATTTGTGAAGGAATTTTTCTCCCCAAAAGAGCGCCCCCCATGGCAGGAGAAAAAGTCAAGTTTTTCCTGCCCATCGCTCAATGGCTCAAACGCATCGCTCTCTCTGCAAAACCGAAAGGAGGAGCAACTTGCCATTTGGATATATACTAGCTGTGTTTGTGCCCTCACTCATGGTCCAGACTTTTTTCAAATAGGACATGTAGTTTGTCTGCAGCGAGCGTTTTGGTAGAAACTGCGCCTCCCATTCATCATAATGGGAAATGACCACAGACAAGTGCGCACACCATCTTTGGACCTTGAGTGTGACGCGATCGGGAGGGGGAGGCGGTCGCGCTGGGGGCGGCGCGACGCGGCTCGGGCCCGACAGTGCCCCACCGGGGCCCTAGTTAGGGCCCGAGCCAGCTGCAGAGCAGCCGGGCGTAGGCCCTGTTATTCCTGTAGGGGTTTTTCTTTGTTTCTTTCTTAGGGCCCGAGCGTAGCTGCTAAGCAGCTGCGAGAGCCCTCTTGTTCCTGTAGTTTCCTTCTTTTGTTATTATTATTATTATTATTATTTTTCCTCCCCTTTGAACTGGAAAATGGCCCACTTCCCACTGGCAAAAACTCATGAAATTTGGCAGGACGACCGGGCCTGGTGAAAAATTTGATATTCCGAAGTCGCCCAAACAAGAAAATGCAAAATGGCTCCATAGCGCCCCCTAAGGTGAAAATTCACACTATTCACTGTCACGCCTGTACGCTTTGTCAAAATGACACAAAAATTGACACACACATGTATCTCAATAAGATCTACAAAAAAGTCAGTGCGGGCGTATCTGTCAAATGTACGGTTAAAGGGTTATTTTGCATTTTTTGCCGATCCGCACACATTGGAATTTCGCTAACTCCTCCGAAGGCTTTCGTTCCACCGGCACCACATTTGCTCAGGCCAATCTACACCCCATGGCCATTAAAAGTTATTCAAATCATGACGCTGCACCCCACGGTTTAGGTTCTAGGGGGCGCCAAAGATAACCGTAAAATCCACATATTTAAAAGTCTTATAACTTTTTATTTTTGTCCCCACTGGCCTCCAAGTTTTCTAGGATGATGCAATGTCCAGCCATCAACACATTTGTGAAGGAATTTTTACTCCCCAAAAGAGCGCCCCCCCATGGCAGGAGAAAAAAGTCCATTTTTTCTTGTCCACTAAGGTGAAAATACACATTGTTGAGTGCTACGCCTGTATGTTTTGTCGTATTGACACAAAATTTTACATACACGTGTATTTCAATAAGATCTTCGAAAAAGTCAATGGCCACGTATCTGTAAAATGTACGGTTAAAGGGTTATTTTGCATTTTTTGCAGATTCGCACACATTGGAATTTCGCTAACTCCTCCGAAGGCTTTTGTTCCACCGGCACCACATTTGCTCAGGCCAATCTACACCCCATGGCCATTAAAAGTTATTCAAATCATGACGCTGCACCCCACGGTTTAGGTTCTAGGGGGCGCCAAAGATAACCCTAAAATCCACATATTTAAAAGTCTTATAACTTTTTATTTTTGTCCTCACTGGCCTCCATGTTTTCTAGGATGATGCAATGTCCAGCCATCAACACATTTGTGAAGGAATTTTTACTCGCCAAAAGAGCGCCCCCCCATGGCAGGAGAATAAAGTCAAGTTTTTCCTGTTCATCATTCAATGGCTCAAACGCACTGCTCTCTCGGCAAAAGCGAAAGGAGGAGCAACTTGCCATTTGGATATATCTTAGCTGTGTTTGTGCCCTCACTCATGGTCCAGACTTTTTTCAAATAGGACATGGAGTTTTTCTGCAGCGAGCGCTTTGGTAGAAACTGCGCCTCCCGTTCATTATAATGGTAAATGACCACAAACAAGTGCGCACACCATCTTTGGACCTTGAGTGTGACGCGATCGGGTGGGGGAGGCGGTCGCGCTGGGGGCGGCGTGACACGGCTCGGGCCCGCCAGTGCCCCAACGGGGCCCTAGTTTCTTCTTTTTCCTCCCCTTTGAACTGGAAAATGGCCCACTTCCCACTGGCGAAAACTCAGGAAATTTGGCAGGACGACCGGGCCTGGTGAAAAATTTGATATTCCGAAGTCGCCCAAACAAAAAAATGCAAAATGGCTCCATAGCGCCCCCTAAGGTGAAAATTCACACTATTGACTGTCACGCCTGTACGCTTTGTCAAAATGACACAAAAATTGACACACACATGTATCTCAATAAGATCTACAAAAAAGTCAGTGCGGGCGTATCTGTCAAATGTACGGTTAAAGGGTTATTTCGCATTTTTTGCCGATCCGCACACATTGGAATTTCGCTAACTCCTCCGAAGGCTTTCGTTCCACCGGCACCACATTTGCTCAGGCCAATCTACACCCCATGGCCATTAAAAGTTATTCAAATCATGACGCTGCACCCCACGGTTTAGGTTCTAGGGGGCGCCAAAGATAACCCTAAAATCCACATTTTTAAAAGTCTTATAACTTTTTATTTTTGCCCTCACTGGCCTCCAAGTTTTCTAGGATGATGCAATGTCCAGCCATCAACACATTTGTGAAGGAATTTTTACTCCCCAAAAGAGCGCCCCCCATGGCAGGAGAAAAAAGTCCATTTTTTCTTGTCCCCTAAGGTGAAAATACACATTGTTGAGTGTCACGCCTGTACGCTTTGTCAAAATGACACAAAAATTGACACACACATGTATCTCAATAAGATCTACAAAAAAGTCCATGCGCGCGTATCTGTCTAATGTACGGTTAAAGGGTTATTCCGCATTTTTTGCCGATTCGCACACATTGGAATTTCGCTAACTCCTCCGAAGGCTTTCGTTCCACCGGCACCACATTTGCTCAGGCCAAATTACACCCCATGGCCATTAAAAGTTATTCAAATCATGACGCTGCACCCCACGGTTTACGTTCTAGGGGGCGCCAAAGATAACCCAAAAATCCACATTTTTAAAAGTCTTATAACTTTTTATTTTTGTCCTCACTGGCCTCCAAGTTTTCTAGGATGATGCAATGTCCAGCCATCAACACATTTGTGAAGGAATTTTTACTCCCCAAAAGAGCGCCCCCCCATGGCAGGAGAAAAAAGTCAATTTTTTCTTGTCCCCTAAGGTGAAAATACACATTGTTGACTGTCACGCCTGTACGCTTTGGCAAAATGACACAAAAATTGACAATCATGTGTATCTCAATTAGATCTACGAAAAAGTCAAAGAGCGCGTATCTGTATAATGTACGGTAAAAGGGCTATTTTGCATTTTTTGCCGATTCACACACATTGGAATTTCGCTAACTCCTCCTAAGGCTTTCGTCCCACTGACACCAAATTTGCTCAGGCCAATCTACACTCCATGGCCATTCAAAGTTGTAAAAATCATGACGCTGCACCCCACGGTTTACGTTTTAGGGGGCGCCAAAGATGACCCAAATATACATTACAGTAGACAAAGTAGTTTTGCCCACTGAGTGGCGCCAAAGGGACTTGTCTGTGGAGTCTGTGAGTCACTATTGGCCGTTTTTGACTACTTTAGATTTTACCTTTATATTTCCTCTTACAAAATTTTTACCTTGCCTTGCCTGGTATCATTTTTTTCAGCACAACCTCACCTGTGTCAATTTACAGTTATTTTATCATTTTGACATACTATATTTACACATTGGACCCAAATTCACACACAAAACATAAAATCCGAGTGGAAAAAAGTAACGTTTTTACTGTGAAAACCACAAATATGTGTGATGAACTGTTTTTAAAACTTAAACTTCAATTAAAAATTGTAAACTTCAAAACATATGCAAATTTTTAACAAAGAACATAGTAATTTACCTCTATTGACATCAAAATGCAGGCAATGGCCCAGGTGTTCTTTGTAAAATTATTTACAAAACACTGTATAGTCTCACAAATGTCACTTTTTATTTATGCCACTACAAAAAAACATGATGTAAATGATGCATGATGTAAAACATGATGTAAAAAACTTGTGTAGATCCTCCTCTATGTTAGTCCATGTGTAATTTTTCCATAATTCTTTGTTTTTTGCAGCATTTTTGTTAGTGTAACTGCAGATTGTGCTGACAGTGTCTATGGCAAAAAAAAAAAAAAAAAACTGAAAATGCCTCAACATGAACCCCTGGTGGTCTCTGAGGGTGAAACCTGCTAACTGCTGCAGCTCTGTCAGCTTCAGTCTCCCATGCAGAGCTCGGAGCGCATGTGTGGCTCTGCACCCTTAGCAGCGTTGCTAACTCCTCAGTAAGGAAAGCCTGCTTCATGTCAGAGTCTCTAAACTCCAGAAGAAGTCGATAAAAGTCACTTTCTTTCTAAAAAAAAGTCGTTAGGGGGTCTGAAAAGTCATTGAATCTAACAACAAAGTCGCTAGGTTTGCAACTACGTGTCCCAGACTGCATCCCTGCTGAGAGTCCCTCCCTCCCTTCTCATATTGCAGGAAGAACGTAAGTTCCCGCCCCTTGTCAATCAGTCACCATATAATTTTGGATTGGTTGTTGTGGTGAAGTTTTCCACCAATAGGAGAGATGTTGTGGTGTGTGTTTTTTTTTTCCTTTGGCAAGCCTTTTCCGCCTGTAAGACCTGTCGCTAATGTCTGCATGCTATGTTTTCCTGTCTCATACAGCGCGATCGAGCGCCGAACGTGATCAAAATAAGCAGAAAACAAGTATCGTGGACATAATTTATCATAACTCTGGTTTTATTTGGCCTATCAACACAATTTAAAAACTGGTATATAGGTTGAGGTCCTCACTTTTGAGATAAATTGAAACGGAGAGTCAACGAGGCTCCGTCTTGCAGCTACATCCGGTTAAATATGTCATGTGACTTGAACGCACACACACACACACACACACACACACACACACAAAGACACACACACACACGCACACACACACACTCAGAGTCTGGTTTTTAGCACCTGCAAAAACATGCTATTTACATATTTGACAAGAATGCAGAGGCTCCTTTTGCCCCTGAAAAAAATCAAATTTCAAACACAACTTGACTGCTCATTTCTCCAAAAGACAACCATGAAGCTCCATCCAAACCTGAAGCAGGCAGTTGGTGCATGTGTACAGTAACCTGAGGGGAGTGAGGTGACTGCTTCTGAGGAGAACATGAGCAGTGAAGATTCACCTTAGAGCTAGAACAGAGACGTGCACATGATTATACAGGGGCAGGGGCTCAAGTTTTTTCCAGTTGTTTATACAATATGGAAATTAATGTGAAATTAAAAAACAAAGTATTAATAGAAAGGTAATGACTGTCCTGAGTAGGTGACAGTGATATCCAATAGGCTAGGCACTCAAGAGGCTGGCTGTGGCAAGTGTAAGTGAAAGCAACACGCACTGGCAGGAAGAACAGCAAACGCCGATGAAGGAAAAGGGTCTTTGCAGTGATGGGCGTAACCAGAGAGGGTGATGGCCAGAGGACACAAATGGGACGGGGAGGCAGCGCGTTGGGGGGGGGGACGCGACACAGCTCGGGCCCGCCAGTGCCCCAACGGGGTCCTAGTTAGGGCCCGAGCGTAGCTGCTAAGCAGCTGCGAGAGCCCTATTATTCCCCAAGTGGTTTTTCTTTGTTTCTTTTTTCTTTTTCCTCCCCTTTGAACTGGAAAATGGCCCACTTCCCACTGGCGAAAACTCATGAAATTTGGCAGGACGACCGGGCCTGGTGAAAAATTTGATATTCCGAAGTCGCCCAAACAAGAAAATGCAAAATGGCTCCATAGCGCCCCCTAAGGTGAAAATTCACACTATTGACTGTCACGCCTGTACGCTTTGTCAAAATGACACAAAAATTGACACACACATGTATCTCAATAAGATCTACAAAAAAGTCAGTGCGGCCGTATCTGTCAAATGTACGGTTAAAGGGTTATTTCGCATTTTTTGCCGATCCGCACACATTGGAATTTCGCTAACTCCTCCGAAGGCTTTCGTTCCACCGGCACCACATTTGCTCAGGCCAATCTACACCCCATGGCCATTAAAAGTTATTCAAATCATGACGCTGCACCCCACGGTTTAGGTTCTAGGGGGCGCCAAAGATAACCCTAAAATCCACATATTTAAAAGTCTTATAACTTTTTATTTTTGCCCTCACTGGCCTCCAAGTTTTCTAGGATGATGCAATGTCCAGCCATCAACACATTTGTGAAGGAATTTTTACTCCCCAAAAGAGCGCCCCCCCATGGAAGGAGAAAAAAGTCCATTTTTTCTTGTCCCCTAAGGTGAAAATACACATTGTTGAGTGTCACGCCTGTACGCTTTGTCAAAATGACACAAAAATTGACACACACATGTATCTCAATAAGATCTACAAAAAAGTCCATGCGCGCGTATCTGTCAAATGTACGGTTAAAGGGTTATTCCGCATTTTTTGCCGATTCGCACACATTGGAATTTCGCTAACTCCTCCGAAGGCTTTCGTTCCACCGGCACCATGTTTGGTCAGGCCAATCTACACCCCATGGCCATTAAAAGTTATTCAAATCATGACGCTGCACCCCACGGTTTACGTTCTAGGGGGCGCCAAAGATAACCCAAAAATCCACATTTTTAAAAGTCTTATAACTTTTTATTTTTGTCCTCACTGGCCTCCAAGTTTTCTAGGATGATGCAATGTCCAGCCATCAACACATTTGTGAAGGAATTTTTACTCCCTAAAAGAGCGCCCCCCCATGGCAGGAGAAAAAAGTCCATTTTTTCTTGTCCCCTAAGGTGAAAATACACATTGTTGACTGTCACGCCTGTACGCTTTGGCAAAATGACACAAAAATTGACAATCATGTGTATCTCAATTAGATCTACGAAAAAGTCAAAGAGCGCGTATCTGTATAATGTACGGTAAAAGGGCTATTTTGCATTTTTTGCCGATTCGCACACATTGGAATTTCGCTAACTCCTCCTAAGGCTTTCGTCCCACTGACACCAAATTTGCTCAGGCCAATCTACACTCCATGGCCATTCAAAGTTGTAAAAATCATGACGCTGCACCCCACGGTTTACGTTTTAGGGGGCGCCAAAGATGACCCAAATATACATTACAGTAGACAAAGTAGTTTTGCCCACTGAGTGGCGCCAAAGGTACTTGTCTGTGGAGTCTGTGAGTCACTATTGGCCGTTTTTGACTACTTTAGATTTTACCTTTATATTTCCTCTTACAAAATTTTTACCTTGCCTTGCCTGGTATCATTTTTTTCAGCACAACCTCACCTGTGTCAATTTACAGTTATTTTATCATTTTGACATACTATATTTACACATTGGACCCAAATTCACACACAAAACATAAAATCCGAGTGGAAAAAAGTAACGTTTTTACTGTGAAAACCACAAATATGTGTGATGAACTGTTTTTAAAACTTAAACTTCAAATAAAAATTGTAAACTTCAAAACATATGCAAATTTTTAACAAAGAACATAGTAATTTACCTCTATTTACATAAAAATGCAGGCAATGGCCCAGGTGTTCTTTGTAAAATTATTTACAAAACACTGTATAGTCTCACAAATGTCACTTTTTATTTATGCCACTACAAAAAAACATGATGTAAATGATGCATGATGTAAAACATGATGTAAAAAACTTGTGTAGATCCTCCTCTATGTTAGTCCATGTGTAATTTTTCCATAATTCTTTGTTTTTTGCAGCATTTTTGTTAGTGTAACTGCAGATTGTGCTGACAGTGTCTATGGCAAAAAAAAAAAAAAAAAACTGAAAATGCCTCAACATGAACCCCTGGTGGTCTCTGAGGGTGAAACCTGCTAACTGCTGCAGCTCTGTCAGCTTCAGTCTCCCATGCAGAGCTCGGAGCGCATGTGTGGCTCTGCACCCTTAGCAGCGTTGCTAACTCCTCAGTAAGGAAAGCCTGCTTCATGTCAGAGTCTCTAAACTCCAGAAGAAGTCGATAAAAGTCCCTTTCTTTCTAAAAAAAAGTCGTTAGGGGGTCTGAAAAGTCATTGAATCTAACAACAAAGTCGCTAGGTTTGCAACTACGTGTCCCAGACTGCATCCCTGCTGAGAGTCCCTCCCTCCCTTCTCATATTGCAGGAAGAACGTAAGCGCCCGCCCCTTGTCAATCAGTCACCATATAATTTTGGATTGGTTGTTGTGGTGAAGTTTTCCACCAATAGGAGAGATGTTGTGGTGTGTTTTTTTTTTCCTTTGGCAAGCCTTTTCCGCCTGTAAGACCTGTCGCTAATGTCTGCATGCTATGTTTTCCTGTCTCATACAGCGCGATCGAGCGCCGAACGTGATCAAAATAAGCAGAAAAAAAGTATCGCGGACATAATTTATCATAACTCTGGTTTTATTTGGCCTATCAACACAATTTAAAAACTGGTATATAGGTTGAGGTCCTCACTTTTGAGATAAGTTGAAACGGAGTCAACGAGGCTCCGTCTTGCAGCTACATCCGGTTAAATATGTCATGTGACTTGAACGCACACACACACACACACACACACACACACAACACACGCACACACACACACTCAGAGTCTGGTTTTTAGCACCTGCAAAAACATGCTATTTACATATATGACAAGAATGCAGAGGCTCCTTTTGCCCCTGAAAAAAATCAAATTTCAAACACAACTTGACTGGTCATTTCTCCAAAAGACAACCATGAAGCTCCATCCAAACCTGAAGCAGGCAGTTGGTGCATGTGTACAGTAACCTGAGGGGAGTGAGGTGAGTGCTTCTGAGGAGAACATGAGCAGTGAAGATTCACCTTACAGCTAGAACAGAGACGTGCACATGATTATACAGGGGCAGGGGCTCAAGTTTTTTCCAGTTGTTTATACAATATGGAAATTAATGTGAAATTAAAAAACAAAGTATTAATAGAAAGGTAATGACTGTCCTGAGTAGGTGACAGTGATATCCAATAGGCTAGGCACTCAAGAGGCTGGCTGTGGCAAGTGTAAGTGAAAGCAACACGCACTGGCAGGAAGAACAGCAAACGCCGATGAAGGAAAAGGGTCTTTGCAGTGATGGGCGTTACCAGAGAGGGCGATGGCCAGAGGACACAAATGGGACGGGGAGGCAGCGCGTTGGGGGGGGGACGCGACACAGCTCGGGCCCGCCAGTGCCCCAACGGGGTCCTAGTTAGGGCCCGAGCGTAGCTGCTAAGCAGCTGCGAGAGCCCTATTATTCCCCAAGTGGTTTTTCTTTGTTTCTTTTTTCTTTTTCCTCCCCTTTGAACTGGAAAATGGCCCACTTCCCACTGGCGAAAACTCATGAAATTTGGCAGGACGACCGGGCCTGGTGAAAAATTTGATATTCCGAAGTCGCCCAAACAAGAAAATGCAAAATGGCTCCATAGCGCCCCCTAAGGTGAAAATTCACACTATTGACTGTCACGCCTGTACGCTTTGTCAAAATGACACAAAAATTGACACACACATGTATCTCAATAAGATCTACAAAAAAGTCAGTGCGGGCGTATCTGTCAAATGTACGGTTAAAGGGTTATTTCGCATTTTTTGCCGATCCGCACACATTGGAATTTCGCTAACTCCTCCGAAGGCTTTCGTTCCACCGGCACCACATTTGCTCAGGCCAATCTACACCCCATGGCCATTAAAAGTTATTCAAATCATGACGCTGCACCCCACGGTTTAGTTTCTAGGGGGCGCCAAAGATAACCCTAAAATCCACATATTTAAAAGTCTTATAACTTTTTATTTTTGCCCTCACTGGCCTCCAAGTTTTCTAGGATGATGCAATGTCCAGCCATCAACACATTTGTGAAGGAATTTTTACTCCCCAAAAGAGCGCCCCCCCATGGCAGGAGAAAAAAGTCCATTTTTTCTTGTCCCCTAAGGTGAAAATACACATTGTTGAGTGTCACGCCTGTACGCTTTGTCAAAATGACACAAAAATTGACACACACATGTATCTCAATAAGATCTACAAAAAAGTCCATGAGCGCATATCTGTCAAATGTACGGTTAAAGGGTTATTCCGCATTTTTTGCCGATTCGCACACATTGGAATTTCGCTAACTCCTCCGAAGGCTTTCGTTCCACCGGCACCACATTTGCTCAGGCCAAATTACACCCCATGGCCATTAAAAGTTATTCAAATCATGACGCTGCACCCCACGGTTTACGTTCTAGGGGGCGCCAAAGATAACCCAAAAATCCACATTTTTAAAAGTCTTATAACTTTTTATTTTTGTCCTCACTGGCCTCCAAGTTTTCTAGGATGATGCAATGTCCAGCCATCAACACATTTGTGAAGGAATTTTTACTCCCTAAAAGAGCGCCCCCACATGGCAGGAGGAAAAAGTCCATTTTTTCTTGTCCCCTAAGGTGAAAATACACATTGTTGACTGTCACGCCTGTACGCTTTGGCAAAATGACACAAAAATTGACAATCATGTGTATCTCAATTAGATCTACGAAAAAGTCAAAGAGCGCGTATCTGTATAATGTACGGTAAAAGGGCTATTTTGCATTTTTTGCCGATTCGCACACATTGGAATTTCGCTAACTCCTCCTAAGGCTTTCGTCCCACTGACACCAAATTTGCTCAGGCCAATCTACACTCCATGGCCATTCAAAGTTGTAAAAATCATGACGCTGCACCCCACGGTTTACGTTCTAGGGTGCGCCAAAGATGACCCAAATATACATTACAGTAGACAAAGTAGTTTTGCCCACTGAGTGGCGCCAAAGGGACTTGTCTGTGGAGTCTGTGAGTCACTATTGGCCGTTTTTGACTACTTTAGATTTTACCTTTATATTTCCTCTTACAAAATTTTTACCTTGCCTTGCCTGGTATCATTTTTTTCAGCACAACCTCACCTGTGTCAATTTACAGTTATTTTATCATTTTGACATACTATATTTACACATTGGACCCAAATTCACACACAAAACATAAAATCCGAGTGGAAAAAAAGTAACGTTTTTACTGTGAAAACCACAAATATGTGTGATGAACTGTTTTTAAAACTTTAACTTCAAATAAAAATTGTAAACTTCAAAACATATGCAAATTTTTAACAAAGAACATAGTAATTTACCTCTATTTACATCAAAATGCAGGCAATGGCCCAGGTGTTCTTTGTAAAATTATTTACAAAACACTGTATAGTCTCACAAATGTCACTTTTTATTTATGCCACTACAAAAAAACATGATGTAAATGATGCATGATGTAAAACACGATGTAAAAAACTTGTGTAGATCCTCCTCTATGTTAGTCCATGTGTAATTTTTCCATAATTCTTTGTTTTTTGCAGCATTTTTGTTAGTGTAACTGCAGATTGTGCTGACAGTGTCTATGGCAAAAAAAAAAAAAAAAAAACTGAAAATGCCTCAACATGAACCCCTGGTGGTCTCTGAGGGTGAAACCTGCTAACTGCTGCAGCTCTGTCAGCTTCAGTCTCCCATGCAGAGCTCTGAGCGCATGTGTGGCTCTGCACCCTTAGCAGCGTTGCTAACTCCTCAGTAAGGAAAGCCTGCTTCATGTCAGAGTCTCTAAACTCCAGAAGAAGTCGATAAAAGTCCCTTTCTTTCTAAAAAAAAAGTCGTTAGGGGGTCTGAAAAGTCATTGAATCTAACAACAAAGTCGCTAGGTTTGCAACTACGTGTCCCAGACTGCATCCCTGCTGAGAGTCCCTCCCTCCCTTCTCATATTGCAGGAAGAACGTAAGCGTCCGCCCCTTGTCAATCAGTCACCATATAATTTGGGATTGGTTGTTGTGGTGAAGTTTTCCACCAATAGGAGAGATGTTGTGGTGTGTTTTTTTTTTCCTTTGGCAAGCCTTTTCCGCCTGTAAGAGCTGTCGCTAATGTCTGCATGCTATGTTTTCCTGTCTCATACAGCGCGATCGAGCGCCGAACGTGATCAAAATAAGCAGAAAACAAGTATCGCGGACATAATTTATCATAACTCTGGTTTTATTTGGCCTATCAACACAATTTAAAAACTGGTATATAGGTTGAGGTCCTCACTTTTGAGATAAGTTGAAACGGAGAGTCAACGAGGCTCCGTCTTGCAGCTACATCCGGTTAAATATGTCATGTGACTTGAACGCACACACACACACACACACACACACACAGACACACACACACACACGCACACACACACACTCAGAGTCTGGTTTTTAGCACCTGCAAAAACATGCTATTTACATATTTGACAAGAATGCAGAGGCTCCTATTGCCCCTGAAAAAAATCTAATTTCAAACACAACTTGACTGGTCATTTCTCCAAAAGACAACCATGAAGCTCCATCCAAACCTGAAGCAGGCAGTTGGTGCATGTGTACAGTAACCTGAGGGGAGTGAGGTGAGTGCTTCTGAGGAGAACATGAGCAGTGAAGATTCACCTTAGAGCTAGAACAGAGACGTGCACATGATTATACAGGGGCAGGGGCTCAAGTTTTTTCCAGTTGTTTATACAATATGGAAATTAATGTGAAATTAAAAAACAAAGTATTAATAGAAAGGTAATGACTGTCCTGTGTAGGTGACAGTGATATCCAATAGGCTAGGCACTCACGAGGCTGGCTGTGGCAAGTGTAAGTGAAAGCAACACGCACTGGCAGGAAGAACAGCAAACGCCGATGAAGGAAAAGGGTCTTTGCAGTGATGGGCGTTACCAGAGAGGGCGATGGCCAGAGGACACAAATGGGACGGGGAGGCAGCGCGTTGGGGGGGGGACGCGACACAGCTCGGGCCCGCCAGTGCCCCAACGGGGTCCTAGTTTCTTTTTCCTCCCCTTTGAACTGGAAAATGGCCCACTTCCCACTGGCGAAAACTCATGAAATTTGGCAGGACGACCGGGCCTGGTGAAAAATTTGATATTCCGAAGTCGCCCAAACAAGAAAATGCAAAATGGCTCCATAGCGCCCCCTAAGGTGAAAATTCACACTATTGACTGTCACGCCTGTACGCTTTGTCAAAATGACACAAAAATTGACACACACATGTATCTCAATAAGATCTACAAAAAAGTCAGTGCGGGCGTATCTGTCAAATGTACGGTTAAAGGGTTATTTCGCATTTTTTGCCGATCCGCACACATTGGAATTTCGCTAACTCCTCCGAAGGCTTTCGTTCCACCGCCACCACATTTGCTCAGGCCAATCTACACCCCATGGCCATTAAAAGTTATTCAAATCATGACGCTGCACCCCACGGTTTAGGTTCTAGGGGGCGCCAAAGATAACCCTAAAATCCACATATTTAAAAGTCTTATAACTTTTTATTTTTGCCCTCACTGGCCTCCAAGTTTTCTAGGATGATGCAATGTCCAGCCATCAACACATTTGTGAAGGAATTTTTACTCCCCAAAAGAGCGCCCCCCCATGGCAGGAGAAAAAAGTCCATTTTTTCTTGTCCCCTAAGGTGAAAATTCACACTATTGACTGTCACGCCTGTACGCTTTGTCAAAATGACACAAAAATTGACACACACATGTATCTCAATAAGATCTACAAAAAAGTCCATGGCGCGTATCTGTCTAATGTACGGTTAAAGGGTTATTTCGCATTTTTTGCCGATCCGCACACATTGGAATTTCGCTAACTCCTCCGAAGGCTTTCGTTCCACCGGCACCACATTTGCTCAGGCCAATCTACACCCCATGGCCATTAAAAGTTATTCAAATCATGACGCTGCACCCCACGGTTTACGTTCTAGGGGGCGCCAAAGATAACCCAAAAATCCACATTTTTAAAAGTCTTATAACTTTTTATTTTTGTCCTCACTGGCCTCCAAGTTTTCTAGGATGATGCAATGTCCAGCCATCAACACATTTGTGAAGGAATTTTTACTCCCTAAAAGAGCGCCCCCCCATGGCAGGAGAAAAAAGTCCATTTTTTCTTGTCCCCTAAGGTGAAAATACACATTGTTGACTGTCACGCCTGTACGCTTTGGCCAAATGACACAAAAATTGACAATCATGTGTATCTCAATTAGATCTACGAAAAAGTCAAAGAGCGCGTATCTGTATAATGTACGGTAAAAGGGCTATTTTGCATTTTTTGCCGATTCGCACACATTGGAATTTCGCTAACTCCTCCTAAGGCTTTCGTCCCACTGACACCAAATTTGCTCAGGCCAATCTACACTCCATGGCCATTCAAAGTTGTAAAAATCATGACGCTGCACCCCACGGTTTACGTTCTAGGGGGCGCCAAAGATGACCCAAATATACATTACAGTAGACAAAGTAGTTTTGCCCACTGAGTGGCGCCAAAGGGACTTGTCTGTGGAGTCTGTGAGTCACTATTGGCCGTTTTTGACTACTTTAGATTTTACCTTTATATTTCCTCTTACAAAATTTTTACCTTGCCTTGCCTGGTATCATTTTTTTCAGCACAACCTCACCTGTGTCAATTTACAGTTATTTTATCATTTTGACATACTATATTTACACATTGGACCCAAATTCACACACAAAACATAAAATCCGAGTGGAAAAAAGTAACGTTTTTACTGTGAAAACCACAAATATGTGTGATGAACTGTTTTTAAAACTTAAACTTCAAATAAAAATTGTAAACTTCAAAACATATGCAAATTTTTAACAAAGAACATAGTAATTTACCTCTATTGACATCAAAATGCAGGCAATGGCCCAGGTGTTCTTTGTAAAATTATTTACAAAACACTGTATAGTCTCACAAATGTCACTTTTTATTTATGCCACTACAAAAAAACATGATGTAAATGATGCATGATGTAAAACATGATGTAAAAAACTTGTGTAGATCCTCCTCTATGTTAGTCCATGTTTAATTTTTCCATAATTCTTTGTTTTTTGCAGCATTTTTGTTAGTGTAACTGCAGATTTTGCTGACAGTGTCTATGGCAAAAAAAAAAAAAAAAAACTGAAAATGCCTCAACATGAACCCCTGGTGGTCTCTGAGGGTGAAACCTGCTAACTGCTGCAGCTCTGTCAGCTTCAGTCTCCCATGCAGAGCTCGGAGCGCATGTGTGGCTCTGCACCCTTAGCAGCATTGCTAACTCCTCAGTAAGGAAAGCCTGCTTCATGTCAGAGTCTCTAAACTCCAGAAGAAGTCGATAAAAGTCCCTTTCTTTCTAAAAAAAAGTCGTTAGGGGGTCTGAAAAGTCATTGAATCTAACAACAAAGTCGCTAGGTTTGCAACTACGTGTCCCAGACTGCATCCCTGCTGAGAGTCCCTCCCTCCCTTCTCATATTGCAGGAAGAACGTAAGTTCCCGCCCCTTGTCAATCAGTCACCATATAATTTTGGATTGGTTGTTGTGGTGAAGTTTTCCACCAATAGGAGAGATGTTGTGGTGTGTATTTTTTTTCCTTTGGCAAGCCTTTTCCGCCTGTAAGACCTGTCGCTAATGTCTGCATGCTATGTTTTCCTGTCTCATACAGCGCGATCGAGCGCCGAACGTGATCAAAATAAGCAGAAAACAAGTATCGCGGACATAATTTATCATAACTCTGGTTTTATTTGGCCTATCAACACAATTTAAAAACTGGTATATAGGTTGAGGTCCTCACTTTTGAGATAAATTGAAACGGAGAGTCAACGAGGCTCCGTCTTGCAGCTACATCCGGTTAAATATGTCATGTGACTTGAACGCACACACACACACACACACACACACAGACACACACACACACGCACACACACACACTCAGAGTCTGGTTTGTAGCACCTGCAAAAACATGCTATTTACATATTTGACAAGAATGCAGAGGCTCCTTTTGCCCCTGAAAAAAATCAAATTTCAAACACAACTTGACTGGTCATTTCTCCAAAAGACAACCATGAAGCTCCATCCATGTGAAATTAAAAAACAAAGTATTAATAGAAAGGTAATGACTGTCCTGTGTAGGTGACAGTGATATCCAATAGGCTAGGCACTCACGAGGCTGGCTGTGGCAAGTGTAAGTGAAAGCAACACGCACTGGCAGGAAGAACAGCAAACGCCGATGAAGGAAAAGGGTCTTTGCAGTGATGGGCGTTACCAAAGAGGGCGATGGCCAGAGGACACAAATGGGACGGGGAGGCAGCGCGTTGGGGGGGGGACGTGACACAGCTCGGGCCCGCCAGTGCCCCAACGGGGTCCTAGTTCTTTGTTTCTTTCTTTCTTTTTTAGGGCCCGAGCGTAGCTGCTAAGCAGCTGCGAGAGCCCTCTTGTTCCTGTAGTTTCCTTCTTTAGGGCCCGAGCGTAGCTGCTAAGCAGCTGCGAGAGCCCTCTTGTTCCTGTAGTTTCCTTCTTTTGTTATTATTATTATTATTATTTTTCCTCCCCTTTGAACTGGAAAATGGCCCACTTCCCACTGGCGAAAACTCATGAAATTTGGCAGGACGACCGGGCCTGGTGAAAAATTTGATATTCCGAAGTCGCCCAAACAAGAAAATGCAAAATGGCTCCATAGCGCCCCCTAAGGTGAAAATTCACACTATTCACTGTCACGCCTGTACGCTTTGTCAAAATGACACAAAAATTGACACACACATGTATCTCAATAAGATCTACAAAAAAGTCAGTGTGGGCGTATCTGTCAAATGTACGGTTAAAGGGTTATTTCGCATTTTTTGCCGATCCGCACACATTGGAATTTCGCTAACTCCTCCGAAGGCTTTCGTTCCACCGGCACCACATTTGCTCAGGCCAATCTACACCCCATGGCCATTAAAAGTTATTCAAATCATGACGCTGCACCCCACGGTTTAAGTTCTAGGGGGCGCCAAAGATAACCCTAAGATCCACATATTTAAAAGTCTTATAACTTTTTATTTTTGCCCTCACTGGCCTCCAAGTTTTCTAGGATGATGCAATGTCCAGCCATCAACACATTTGTGAGGAATTTTTACTCCCCAAAAGAGCGCCCCCCCATGGCAGGAGAAAAAAGTCCATTTTTTCTTGTCCCCTAAGGTGAAAATACACATTGTTGAGTGTAACACCTGTACGCTTTGGCAAAATGACACAAAAATTGACACACACATGTATCTCAATAAGATCTACGAAAAAGTCAATGCGCGCGTATCTGTCAAATGTACGGTTAAAGGGTTATTCCGCATTTTTTGCCGATCCGCACACATTGGAATTTCGCTAACTCCTCCGAAGGCTTTCGTTCCACCGGCACCACATTTGCTCAGGCCAATCTACACCCCATGGCCATTAAAAGTTATTCAAATCATGACGCTGCACCCCACGGTTTAGGTTCTAGGGGGAGCCAAAGATAACCGTAAAATCCACATATTTAAAAGTCTTATAACTTTTTATTTTTGTCCCCACTGGCCTCCAAGTTTTCTAGGATGATTCAATGTCCAGCCATCAACACATTTGTGAAGGAATTTTTACTCGGCAAAAGAGCGCCCCCCCCATGGCAGGAGAAAAAAGTCAATTTTTTCTTGTCCACTAAGGTGAAAATACACATTGTTGAGTGCTACGCCTGTATGTTTTGTCGTATTGACACAAAATTTTACATACACGTGTATTTCAATAAGATCTTCGAAAAAGTCAATGGCCACGTATCTGTAAAATGTACGGTTAAAGGGTTATTTCGCATTTTTTGCAGATTCGCACACATTGGAATTTCGCTTATTCCTCCGAAGGCTTTCGTTCCACCGGCACCACATTTGCTCAGGCCAATCTACACCCCATGGCCATTAAAAGTTATTCAAATCATGACGCTGCACCCCACGGTTTAGGTTCTAGGGGGCGCCAAATATAACCCTAAAATCCACATATTTAAAAGTCTTATAACTTTTTATTTTTGTCCTCACTGGCCTCCATGTTTTCTAGGATGATGCAATGTCCAGCCATCAACACATTTGTGAAGGAGTTTTTTCTCTTTAAAAGAGCGCCCCCCCATGGCAGGAGAATAAAGTCAAGTTTTTCCTGTTCATCATTCAATGGCTCAAACGCACTGCTCTCTCGGCAAAAGCGAAAGGAGGAGCAACTTGCCATTTGGATATATCTTAGCTGTGTTTGTGCCCTCACTCATGGTCCAGACTTTTTTCAAATAGGACATGGAGTTTTTCTGCAGCGAGCGTTTTGGTAGAAACTGCGCCTCCCGTTCATTATAATGGTAAATGACCACAAACAAGTGCGCACACCATCTTTGGACCTTGAGTGTGACGCGATCGGGTGGGGGAGGCGGTCGCGCTGGGGGCGGCGTGACACGGCTCGGGCCCGCCAGTGCCCCAACGGGGCCCTAGTTTGTTATTATTATTTTTCCTCCCCTTTGAACTGGAAAATGGCCCACTTCCCACTGGCGAAAACTCATGAAATTTGGCAGGACGACCGGGCCTGGTGAAAAATTTGATATTCCGAAGTCGCCCAAACAAGAAAATGCAAAATGGCTCCATAGCGCCCCCTAAGGTGAAAATTCACACTATTGACTGTCACGCCTGTACGCTTTGTCAAAATGACACAAAAATTGACACACACATGTATCTCAATAAGATCTACAAAAAAGTCAGTGCGGGCGTATCTGTCAAATGTACGGTTAAAGGGTTATTTCGCATTTTTTGCCGATCCGCACACATTGGAATTTCGCTAACTCCTCCGAAGGCTTTCGTTCCACCGGCACCACATTTGCTCAGGCCAATCTACACCCCATGGCCATTAAAAGTTATTCAAATCATGACGCTGCACCCCACGGTTTAGGTTCTAGGGGGCGCCAAAGATAACCCTAAGATCCACATATTTAAAAGTCTTATAACTTTTTATTTTTGCCCTCACTGGCCTCCAAGTTTTCTAGGATGATGCAATGTCCAGCCATCAACACATTTGTGAAGGAATTTTTACTCCCCAAAAGAGCGCCCCCCATGGCAGGAGAAAAAAGTCCATTTTTTCTTGTCCCCTAAGGTGAAAATACACATTGTTGAGTGTAACACCTGTACGCTTTGGCAAAATGACACAAAAATTGACACACACATGTATCTCAATAAGATCTACGAAAAAGTCAATGCGCGCGTATCTGTCAAATGTACGGTTAAAGGGTTATTCCGCATTTTTTTCCGATCCGCACACATTGGAATTTCGCTAACTCCTCCGAAGGCTTTCGTTCCACCGGCACCACATTTGCTCAGGCCAATCTACACCCCATGGCCATTAAAAGTTATTCAAATCATGATGCTGCACCCCATGGTTTAGGTTCTAGGGGGCGCCAAAAATAACCCAAAAATCCACATTCTTAAATGTTTTATAACTTTTTATTTTTGTCCTCACTGGCCTCCAAGTTTTCTAGGATGATGCAATGTCCAGCCATCAACACATTTGTGAAGGAATTTTTACTCCCCAAAAGAGCGCCCCCCATGGTAGGAGAAAAAAGTCAATTTTTTCTTGTCCCCTTACATAAAAATACACATTGTTGAGTGTCACGCCTGAACGCTTTGTCAAAATGACACAAAAATTGACAATCATGTGTATCTCAATTAGATCTACGAAAAAGTCAAAGAGCGCGTATCTGTATAATGTACGGTTAAAGGGCTATTTTGCATTTTTTGCCGATTCGCACACATTGGAATGTGGCTATCTCCTCCTAAGGCTTTCGTCCCACCGATACCAAATTTGCTCAGGGCAATCTACACCCCATGCCCATTCAAAGTTGTAAAAATCATGACGCTGCACCCCACGGTTTACGTTCTAGGGGGCGCCAAAGATGACCCAAAAATCCACATTCTTAAAAGTCATTTTGGCCACTGCAGGAGTACAGAGTACTGCAGTTCTAGGGGGCGCCAAAGATGACCCAAAAATCCACATTCTTAAAAGTCTTTTTGGCCACTGCAGGAGTACAGAGTACTGCAGGATACACACACATATACACACACGCCAACATACACACACACACACACACACACACACACACACAGACACACACACACACTCAGAGTCTGTTTTTTAGCACCTGCAAAAACATGCTATTTACATATTTGACAAGAATGCAGAGGCTTCCTTTTGCCCCTGAAAAAAAATCAAATTTCAAACACAACTTGACTGTTCATTTCTCCAAAAGACAACCATGAAGCTCCATTTCAAACCTGAAGCAGATAGTTGGTGCATGTGTACAGTAACCTGAGGGGAGTGAGGTGACTATTTCTGAGGAGAACATGAGCAGTGAAGATTCACCTTGGAGCTAGAACAGGGACGTGCACATGATTATACAGGGGCAGGGGCTCAAGTTTTTTCCAGTCATTTATACAATATGGAAATTAATGTGAAATTAAACCACAAATATGTGTGATGAACTGTTTTTAAAACTTAAACTTCAAATAAAAATTGTAAACTTCAAAACATATGCAAATTTTTAACAAAGAACATAGTAATTTACCTCTATTTACATCAAAATGCAGGCAATGGCCCAGGCGTTCTTTGTAAAATTATTTACAAAACACTGTATAGTCTCACAAATGTCACTTTTTATTTATGCCACTACAAAAAAACATGATGTAAATGATGCATGATGTAAAACATGATGTAAAAAACTTGTGTAGATCCTCCTCTATGTCAGTCCATGTGTAATTTTTCCATAATTCTTTGTTTTTTGCAGCATTTTTGTTAGTGTAACTGCAGATTGTGCTGACAGTGTCTATGGCACAAAAAAAAAAAAAAATTAAAATGCCTCAACATGAACCCCTGGTGGTCTCTGAGGGTGAAACCTGCTAACTGCTGCAGCTCTGTCAGCTTCAGTCTCCCATGCAGAGCTCTGAGCGCATGTGTGGCTCTGCACCCTTAGCAGCGTTGCTAACTCCTCAGTAAGGAAAGCCTGCTTCATGTCAGAGTCTCTAAACTCCAGAAGAAGTCGATAAAAGTCCCTTTCTTTCTAAAAAAAAGTCGTTAGGGGGTCTGAAAAGTCATTGAATCTAACAACAAAGTCGCTAGGTTTGCAACTACGTGTCCCAGACTGCATCCCTGCTGAGAGTCCCTCCCTCCCTTCTCATGTTGCAGGAAGAACGTAAGCGCCCGCCCCTTGTCAATCAGTCACCATATAATTTTGGATTGGTTGTTGTGGTGAAGTTTTCCACCAATAGGAGAGATGTTGTGGTGTGTTTTTTTTTTCTTTTGGCAAGCCTTTTCCGCCTGTAAGACCTGTCGCTAATGTCTGCATGCTATGTTTTCCTGTCTCATACAGCGCGATCGAGCGCCGAACGTGATCAAAATAAGCAGAAAAAAAGTATCGCGGACATAATTTATCATAACTCTGGTTTTATTTGGCCTATCAACACAATTTAAAAACTGGTATATAGGTTGAGGTCCTCACTTTTGAGATAAGTTGAAACGGAGAGTCAACGAGGCTCCGTCTTGCAGCTACATCCGGTTAAATATGTCATGTGACTTGAACGCACACACAGACACACACACACGCACACACACACACACACACACACACACACACTCAGAGTCTGGTTTTTAGCACCTGCAAAAACATGCTATTTACATATTTGACAAGAATGCAGAGGCTCCTTTTGCCCCTGAAAAAAATCAAATTTCAAACACAACTTGACTGGTCATTTCTCCAAAAGACAACCATGAAGCTCCATCCAAACCTGAAGCAGGCAGTTGGTGCATGTGTACAGTAACCTGAGGGGAGTGAGGTGAGTGCTTCTGAGGAGAACATGAGCAGTGAAGATTCACCTTGGAGCTAGAACAGAGACATGCACATGATTATACAGGGGCAGGGGCTCAAGTTTTTTCCAGTCGTTTATACAATATGGAAATTAATGTGAAATTAAAACACAAAGTATTAATAGAAAGGTAATGACTGTCCTGTGTAGGTGACAGTGATATCCAATAGGCTAGGCACTCACGAGGCTGGCTGTGGCAAGTGTAAGTGAAAGCAACACGCACTGGCAGGAAGAACAGCAAACGCCGATGAAGGAAAAGGGTCTTTGCAGTGATGGGCGTTACCAGAGAGGGCGATGGCCAGAGGACACAAATGGGACGGGGAGGCAGCACGTTGGGGGGGGGGGACGCGACACGGCTCGGGCCCGCCAGTGCCCCAACGGGGTCCTAGTTTTTCTTTTTCCTCCCCTTTGAACTGGAAAATGGCCCACTTCCCACTGGCGAAAACTCATGAAATTTGGCAGGACGACCGGGCCTGGTGAAAAATTTGATATTCTGAAGTCGCCCAAACAATAAAATGCAAAATGGCTCCATAGCGCCCCCTAAGGTAGAAATTCACACTATTGACTGTCACGCCTGTACGCTTTGTCATATTGACACAAAAATTGACACACATATGTATCTCAATAAGATCTACAAAAAAGTCAGTGCGGCCGTATCTGTCAAATGTACAGTTAAAGGGTTATTTTGCATTTTTTTCCGATCCGCACACATTGGAATTTCGCTAACTCCTCCGAAGGCTTTCGTTCCACCGGCACCAAATTTGCTCAGGCCAATCTACACCCCGTGGCCATTAAAAGTTATCAAAATCATGACGCTGCACCCCAAGGTTTAGGTTCTAGGGGGCGCCAAAAATAACCCAAAAATCCACATTCTTAAATGTTTTATAACTTTTTATTTTTGTCCTCACTGGCCTCCAAGTTTTCTAGGATGATGCAATGTCCAGCCATCAACACATTTGTGAAGGAATTTTTACTCCCCAAAAGAGCGCCCCCCCATGGTAGGAGAAAAAAGTCAATTTTTTCTTGTCCCCTTACATGAAAATACACATTGTTGAGTGTCACGCCTGAACGCTTTGTCATATTGACACAAAAATTGACAATCATGTGTATCTCAATTAGATCTACGAAAAAGTCAAAGAGCGCGTATCTGTATAATGTACGGTTAAAGGGCTATTTTGCATTTTTTGCCGATTCGCACACATTGGAATGTGGCTATCTCCTCCTAAGGCTTTCGTCCCACCGATACCAAATTTGCTCAGGGCAATCTACACCCCATGGCCATTCAAAGTTGTAAAAATCATGACGCTGCACCCCACGGTTTACGTTCTAGGGGGCGCCAAAGATGACCCAAAAATCCACATTCTTAAAAGTCATTTTGGCCACTGCAGGAGTACAGAGTACTGCAGTTCTAGGGGGCGCCAAAGATGACCCAAAAATCCACATTCTTAAAAGTCTTTTTGGCCACTGCAGGAGTACAGAGTACTGCAGGATACACACACATATACACACACGCCAACATACACACACACACACACACACACACACACACACACACACACACACACACACACACACACACTCAGAGTCTGTTTTTTAGCACCTGCAAAAACATGCTGTTTACATATTTGACAAGAATGCAGAGGCTTCCTTTTGCCCCTGAAAAAAATCAAATTTCAAACACAACTTGACTGTTCATTTCTCCAAAAGACAACCATGAAGCTCCATTTCAAACCTGAAGCAGATAGTTGGTGCATGTGTACAGTAACCTGAGGGGAGTGAGGTGACTATTTCTGAGGAGAACATGAGCAGTGAAGATTCACCTTGGAGCTAGAACAGGGACGTGCACATGATTATACAGGGGCAGGGGCTCAAGTTTTTTCCAGTCATTTATACAATATGGAAATTAATGTGAAATTAAACCACAAATATGTGTGATGAACTGTTTTTAAAACTTAAACTTCAAATAAAAATTGTAAACTTCAAAACATATGCAAATTTTTAACAAAGAACATAGTGATTTACCTCTATTTACATCAAAATGCAGGCAATGGCCCAGGCGTTCTTTGTAAAATTATTTACAAAACACTGTATAGTCTCACAAATGTCACTTTTTATTTATGCCACTACAAAAAAACATGATGTAAATGATGCATGATATAAAACATGATGTAAAAAACTTGTGTAGATCCTCCTCTATGTCAGTCCATGTGTAATTTTTCCATAATTCTTTGTTTTTTGCAGCATTTTTGTTAGTGTAACTGCAGATTGTGCTGACAGTGTCTATGGCACAAAAAAAAAAAAAATTTAAAATGCCTCAACATGAACCCCTGGTGGTCTCTGAGGGTGAAACCTGCTAACTGCTGCAGCTCTGTCAGCTTCAGTCTCCCATGCAGAGCTCTGAGCGCATGTGTGGCTCTGCACCCTTAGCAGCGTTGCTAACTCCTCAGTAAGGAAAGCCTGCTTCATGTCAGAGTCTCTAAACTCCAGAAGAAGTCGATAAAAGTCCCTTTCTTTCTAAAAAAAAGTCGTTAGGGGGTCTGAAAAGTCATTGAATCTAACAACAAAGTCGCTAGGTTTGCAACTACGTGTCCCAGACTGCATCCCTGCTGAGAGTCCCTCCCTCCCTTCTCATATTGCAGGAAGAACGTAAGTTCCCGCCCCTTGTCAATCAGTCACCATATAATTTTGGATTGGTTGTTGTGGTGAAGTTTTCCACCAATAGGAGAGATGTTGTGGTGTGTTTTTTTTTTCTTTTGGCAAGCCTTTTCCGCCTGTAAGACCTGTCGCTAATGTCTGCATGCTATGTTTTCCTGTCACATACAGCGCGATCGAGCGCCGAGCGTGATCAAAATAAGCAGAAAAAAAGTATCGCGGACATAATTTATCATAACTCTGGTTTTATTTGGCCTATCAACACAATTTAAAAACTGGTATATAGGTTGAGGTCCTCAGTTTTGAGATAAGTTGAAACGGAGAGTCAACAAGGCTCCGTCTTGCAGCTACATCCGGTTAAATATGTCATGTGACTTGAACGCACACACAGACACACACACGCACACACACACACACACACACACACACACACTCAGAGTCTGGTTTTTAGCACCTGCAAAAACATGCTATTTACATATTTGACAAGAATGCAGAGGCTCCTTTTGCCCCTGAAAAAAATCAAATTTCAAACACAACTTGACTGCTCATTTCTCCAAAAGACAACCATGAAGCTCCATCCAAACCTGAAGCAGGCAGTTGGTGCATGTGTACAGTAACCTGAGGGGAGTGAGGTGAGTGCTTCTGAGGAGAACATGAGCAGTGAAGATTCACCTTGGAGCTAGAACAGAGACATGCACATGATTATACAGGGGCAGGGGCTCAAGTTTTTTCCAGTCGTTTATACAATATGGAAATTAATGTGAAATTAAAACACAAAGTATTAATAGAAAGGTAATGACTGTCCTGTGTAGGTGACAGTGATATCCAATAAGCTAGGCACTCACGAGGCTGGCTGTGGCAAGTGTAAGTGAAAGCAACACGCACTGGCAGGAAGAACAGCAAACGCCGATGAAGGAAAAGGGTCTTTGCAGTGATGGGCGTTAACAGAGAGGGCGATGGCCAGAGGACACAAATGGGACGGGGAGGCAGCACGTTGGGGGGGGGGGGGAGACGCGACACGGCTCGGGCCCGCCAGTGCCCCAACGGGGTCCTAGTTTTGTTATTATTAGGGCCCGAGCGTAGCTGCTAAGCAGCTGCGAGAGCCCTCTTGTTCCTGCATGTTTCCTTCTTTTTAGGGCCCGAGCGTAGCTGCTAAGCAGCTGCGAGAGCCCTCTTGTTCCTGTAGTTTCCTTCTTTTGTTATTATTATTATTTTTCCTCCCCTTTAAACTGGAAAATGGCCCACTTCCCACTGGCGAAAACTCATGAAATTTGGCAGGACGACCGGGCCTGGTGAAAAATTTGATATTCCGAAGTCGCCCAAACAAGAAAATGCAAAATGGCTCCATAGCGCCCCCTAAGGTGAAAATTCACACTATTGACTGTCACGCCTTTACGCTTTGTCATATTGACACAAAAATTGACACACACATGTATCTCAATAAGATCTACAAAAAAGTCAGTGCGGGCGTATCTGTCAAATGTACGGTTAAAGGGTTATTCCGCATTTTTTGCCGATCCGCACACATTGGAATTTCGCTAACTCCTCCGAAGGCTTTCGTTCCACCGGCACCACATTTGCTCAGGCCAATCTACACCCCATGGCCATTAAAAGTTATTCAAATCATGACGCTGCACCCCACGGTTTAGGTTCTAGGGGGCGCCAAAGATAACCCTAAAATCCACATATTTAAAAGTCTTATAACTTTTTATTTTTGACCTCACTGGCCTCCAAGTTTTCTAGGATGATGCAATGTCCAGCCATCAACACATTTGTGAAGGAATTTTTACTCCCCAAAAGAGCGCCCCCCGATGGCAGGAGAAAAAAGTCCATTTTTTCTTGTCCCCTAAGGTGAAAATACACATTGTTGAGTGTCACGCCTATACGCTTTGTCAAAATGACACAAAAATTGACACACATATGTAACTCAATAAGATCTACGAAAAAGTCAATGCGCGCGTATCTGTCAAATGTACGGTTAAAGGGTTATTCCGCATTTTTTGCCGATCCGCACACATTGGAATTTCGCTAACTCCTCCGAAGGCTTTCTGTCCACCGGCACCACATTTGCTCAGGCCAATCTACACCCCGTTGCCATTAAAAGTTATCAAAATCATGATGCTGCACCCCACGGTTTAGGTTCTAGGGGGCGCCAAAGACAACCCTAAAATCCACATATTTAAAAGTCTTATAACTTTTTATTTTTGTCCTCACTGGCCTCCAAGTTTTCTAGGATGATGCAATGTCCAGCCATCAACACATTTGTGAAGGAATTTTTACTCCCCAAAAGAGCGCCCCCCCATGGCAGGAGAAAAAAGTCCATTTTTTCTTGTCCCCTAAGGTGAAAATACATATTGTTGAGATTCACGCCTATACGCTTTGTCATATTGACACAAAATTTGACAATCACGTGTCTTGCCTGGTATCATTTTTTTTCAGCACAACCTCACCTGTGCGAATTTACAGTTATTTTATCATGTTGACATACTGAATTTACACAATGGACCCAAATTCACACACAAAACATAAAATCCGAGTGGAAAAAAGTAACATTTTTACTGTGAAAACCACAAATATGTGTGATGAACTGTTTTTAAAACCTAAACTTCAAATAAAAATTGTAAACTTCAAAACATATGCAAATTTTTAACAAAGAACATAGTGATTTACCTCTATTTACATCAAAATGCAGGCAATGGCCCAGGCGTTCTTTGTAAAATTATTTACAAAACACTGTATAGTCTCACAAATGTCACTTTTTATTTATGCCACTACAAAAAAACATGATGTAAATGATGCATGATGTAAAACATGATGTAAAAAACTTGTGTAGATCCTCCTCTATGTCAGTCCATGTGTAATTTTTCCATAATTCTTTGTTTTTTGCAGCATTTTTGTTAGTGTAACTGCAGATTGTGCTGACAGTGTCTATGGCACAAAAAAAAAAAAAATTAAAATGCCTCAACATGAACCCCTGGTGGTCTCTGAGGGTGAAACCTGCTAACTGCTGCAGCTCTGTCAGCTTCAGTCTCCCATGCAGAGCTCTGAGCGCATGTGTGGCTCTGCACCCTTAGCAGCGTTGCTAACTCCTCAGTAAGGAAAGCCTGCTTCATGTCAGAGTCTCTAAACTCCAGAAGAAGTCGATAAAAGTCCCTTTCTTTCTAAAAAAAAAAGTCGTTAGGGGGTCTGAAAAGTCATTGAATCTAACAACAAAGTCGCTAGGTTTGCAACTACGTGTCCCAGACTGCATCCCTGCTGAGAGTCCCTCCCTCGCTTCTCATGTTGCAGGAAGAACGTAAGCACCCGCCCCTTGTCAATCAGTCACCATATAATTTTGGATTGGTTGTTGTGGTGAAGTTTTCCACCAATAGGAGAGATGTTGTGGTGTGTTTTTTTTTTCTTTTGGCAAGCCTTTTCCGCCTGTAACACCTGTCGCTAATGTCTGCATGCTATGTTTTCCTGTCTCATACAGCGCGATCGAGCGCCGAACGTGATCAAAATAAGCAGAAAAAAAGTATCGCGGACATAATTTATCATAACTCTGGTTTTATTTGGCCTATCAACACAATTTAAAAACTGGTATATAGGTTGAGGTCCTCACTTTTGAGATAAGTTGAAACGGAGAGTCAACGAGGCTCCGTCTTGCAGCTACATCCGGTTAAATATGTCATGTGACTTGAACGCACACACAGACACACACACGCACACACACACACACACACACACACACACACACACACACACACACACACACACACACACACACTCAGAGTCTGGTTTTTAGCACCTGCAAAAACATGCTATTTACATATTTGACAAGAATGCAGAGGCTCCTTTTGCCCCTGAAAAAAATCAAATTTCAAACACAACTTGACTGGTCATTTCTCCAAAAGACAACCATGAAGCTCCATCCAAACCTGAAGCAGGCAGTTGGTGCATGTGTACAGTAACCTGAGGGGAGTGAGGTGAGTGCTTCTGAGGAGAACATGAGCAGTGAAGATTCACCTTGGAGCTAGAACAGAGACATGCACATGATTATACAGGGGCAGGGGCTCAAGTTTTTTCCAGTCGTTTATACAATATGGAAATTAATGTGAAATTAAAACACAAAGTATTAATAGAAAGGTAATGACTGTCCTGTGTAGGTGACAGTGATATCCAATAGGCTAGGCACTCACGAGGCTGGCTGTGGCAAGTGTAAGTGAAAGCAACACGCACTGGCAGGAAGAACAGCAAACGCCGATGAAGGAAAAGGGTCTTTGCAGTGATGGGCGTTACCAGAGAGGGCGATGGCCAGAGGACACAAATGGGACGGGAAGGCAGCACGTTGGGGGGTGGGGGGGGGGGGGGGGGGGGGGGACGCGACAAGGCTCGGGCCCGCCAGTGCCCCAACGGGGTCCTAGTGTTATTAGGGCCCGAGCGTAGCTGCTAAGCAGCTGCGAGAGCCCTATTATTCCTGATGGATTCTTCTTTCTTCTTCTTCTTCTTATTAGGGCCCGAGCGTAGCTGCTAAGCAGCTGCGAGAGCCCTCTTGTTCCTGTAGTTTCCTTCTTTTGTTATTATTATTATTATTATTATTTTTCCTCCCCTTTGAACTGGAAAATGGCCCACTTCCCACTGGCGAAAACTCATGAAATTTGGCAGGACGACCGGGCCTGGTGAAAAATTTGATATTCCGAAGTCGCCCAAACAAGAAAATGCAAAATGGCTCCATAGCGCCCCCTAAGGTGAAAATTCACACTATTCACTGTCACGCCTGTACGCTTTGTCAAAATGACACAAAAATTGACACACACATGTATCTCAATAAGATCTACAAAAAAGTCAGTGCGGGCGTATCTGTCAAATGTACGGTTAAAGGGTTATTTCGCATTTTTTGCCGATCCGCACACATTGGAATTTCGCTAACTCCTCCGAAGGCTTTCGTTCCACCGGCACCACATTTGCTCAGGCCAATCTACACCCCATGGCCATTAAAAGTTATTCAAATCATGACGCTGCACCCCACGGTTTAGGTTCTAGGGGGCGCCAAAGATAACCCTAAGATCCACATATTTAAAAGTCTTATAACTTTTTATTTTTGCCCTCACTGGCCTCCAAGTTTTCTAGGATGATGCAATGTCCAGCCATCAACACATTTGTGAAGGAATTTTTACTCCCCAAAAGAGCGCCCCCCATGGCAGGAGAAAAAAGTCCATTTTTTCTTGTCCCCTAAGGTGAAAATACACATTGTTGAGTGTAACACCTGTACGCTTTGGCAAAATGACACAAAAATTGACACACACATGTATCTCAATAAGATCTACAAAAAAGTCAGTGCGGGCGTATCTGTCAAATGTACGGTTAAAGGGTTATTTCGCATTTTTTGCCGATCCGCACACATTGGAATTTCGCTAACTCCTCCGAAGGCTTTCGTTCCACCGGCACCACATTTGCTCAGGCCAATCTACACCCCATGGCCATTAAAAGTTATTCAAATCATGACGCTGCACCCCACGGTTTAGGTTCTAGGGGGCGCCAAAGATAACCGTAAAATCCACATATTTAAAAGTCTTATAACTTTTTATTTTTGTCCCCACTGGCCTCCAAGTTTTCTAGGATGATGCAATGTCCAGCCATCAACACATTTGTGAAGGAATTTTTACTCGGCAAAAGAGCGCCCCCCCATGGCAGGAGAAAAAAGTCAATTTTTTCTTGTCCACTAAGGTGAGAATACACATTGTTGAGTGCTACGCCTGTATGTTTTGTCGTATTGACACAAAATTTTACATACACGTGTATTTCAATAAGATCTTCGAAAAAGTCAATGGCCACGTATCTGTAAAATGTACGGTTAAAGGGTTATTTCGCATTTTTTGCAGATTCGCACACATTGGAATTTCGCTAATTCCTCCGAAGGCTTTCGTTCCACCGGCACCACATTTGCTCAGGCCGATCTACACCCCATGGCCATTAAAAGTTATTCAAATCATGACGCTGCACCCCACGGTTTAGGTTCTAGGGGGCGCCAAATATAACCCTAAAATCCACATATTTAAAAGTCTTATAACTTTTTATTTTTGTCCTCACTGGCCTCCATGTTTTCTAGGATGATGCAATGTCCAGCCATCAACACATTTGTGAAGGAGTTTTTTCTCTTTAAAAGAGCGCCCCCCCATGGCAGGAGAATAAAGTCAAGTTTTTCCTGTTCATCATTCAATGGCTCAAACGCACTGCTCTCTCGGCAAAAGCGAAAGGAGGAGCAACTTGCCATTTGGATATATCTTAGCTGTGTTTGTGCCCTCACTCATGGTCCAGACTTTTTTCAAATAGGACATGGAGTTTTTCTGCAGCGAGCGTTTTGGTAGAAACTGCGCCTCCCGTTCATTATAATGGTAAATGACCACAAACAAGTGCGCACACCATCTTTGGACCTTGAGTGTGACGCGATCGGGTGGGGGAGGCGGTCGCGCTGGGGGCGGCGTGACTCGGCTCGGGCCCGCCAGTGCCCCAACGGGGCCCTAGTTATTTTTCTGCCCCTTTGAACTGGAAAATGGCCCACTTCCCACTGGTGAAAAGTCATGAAATTTGGCAGGACGACCGGGCCTGGTGAAAAATTCGATATTCTGAAGTCGCCCAAAAAATCAAATGCAAAATGGCTCCATAGCGCCCCCTAAGGTGAAAAATTCACATGATTGAGTGTCACGCCTGTACGCTTTGTCAAAATGACACAAAATTTGACACACACGTGTATCTCAATAAGATCTACAAAAAAGTCAGTGCGGGCGTATCTGTCAAATGTACGGTTAAAGGGCTATTTCGCATTTTTTGCCGATCCGCACACATTGGAATTTCGCTAACTCCTCCGAAGGCTTTCGTTCCACCGGCACCAAATTTGCTCAGGCCAATCTACACCCCATGGCCATTAAAAGTTGTACAAATCATGACGCTGCATCCCACGGTTTACGTTCTAGGGGGCGCCAAAGATAACCCAGAAATCCACATTCTTAAAAGTCGTATAACTTTTTATTTTTGTCCTCACTGGCCTCCAAGTTTTCTAGGATGATGCAATGTCCAGCCATCAACACATTTGTGAAGGAATTTTTACTCCCCAAAAGAGCGCCCCCCCATGGCAGGAGAAAAAAGTCCATTTTTTCTTGTCTCCTAAGGCGAAAATTCACACTATTGACTGTCACGCCTTTACGCTTTGTCATATTGACACAAAAATTGACACACACATGTATCTCAATAAGATCTACAAAAAAGTCAGTGCGGGCGTATCTGTCAAATGTACGGTGAAAGGGCTATTTCGCATTTTTTGCCGATCCGCACACATTGGAATTTCGCTAACTCCTCCGAAGGCTTTCGTTCCAAAGGCACCACATTTGCTGAGGCCAATCTACACCCCATGGCCATTAAAAGTTGTACAAATCATGACGCTGCACCCCACGGTTTACGTTCTAGGGGGCGCCAAAGATAACCCAAAAATCCACAGTCTTAAAAGTCTTATAACTTTTTATTTTTGTCCTCACTGGCCTCCAAGTTCTCTAGGATGATGCAATGTCCAGCCATCAACACATTTGTGAAGGAATTTTTACTCGCCAAAAGAGCGCCCCCCCATGGCAGGAGAAAAAAGTCCATTTTTTCTTGTCTCCTAAGGCAAAAATACACATTGTTGACTGTCACGCCTTTACGCTTTGTCAAAATGACACAAAATTTGACACACACATGTATCTCAATAAGATCTACAAAAAAGTCAGTGCGGGCGTATCTGTCAAATGTACGGTTAAAGGGTTATTTCGCATTTTTTGCCGATCCGCACACATTGGAATTTCGCTAACTCCTCCTAAATCTTTTGTCCCATCGGCTTCAAATTTGCTCAGGTCAATCTACACCCCATGGCCATTCAAAGTTGTACAAATCATGACGCTGCACCCCACAGTTTACGTTCTAGGGGGCGCCAAAGAGGACCCAAATATCCACATTTTTAAAAGTCTTATAACTTTTTATTTTTGTCCTCACTGGCCTCCAAGTTTTCTAGGATGATGCAATGTCCAGCCATCAACACATTTGTGAAGGAATTTTTTCTCCCCAAAAGAGCGCCCCCCATGGCAGGAGAAAAAGTCAAGTTTTTCCTGCCCATCGCTCAATGGCTCAAACGCATCGCTCTCTCTGCAAAACCGAAAGGAGGAGCAACTTGCCATTTGGATATATACTAGCTGTGTTTGTGCCCTCACTCATGGTCCAGACTTTTTTCAAATAGGACATGTAGTTTGTCTGCAGCGAGCGTTTTGGTAGAAACTGCGCCTCCCATTCATTATAATGGGAAATGACCACAGACAAGTGCGCACACCATCTTTGGACCTTGAGTGTGACGCGATCGGGAGGGGGAGGCGGTCGCGCTGGGGGCGGCGCGACGCGGCTCGGGCCCGACAGTGCCCCACCGGGGCCCTAGTTATTATTATTTTTCCTCCCCTTTGAACTGGAAAATGGCCCACTTCCCACTGGCGAAAACTCATGAAATTTGGCAGGACGACCGGGCCTGGTGAAAAATTTGATATTCTGAAGTCGCCCAAACAATAAAATGCAAAATGGCTCCATAGCGCCCCCTAAGGTGGAAATTCACACTATTGACTGTCACGCCTGTACGCTTTGTCAAAATGACACAAAATTTGACACACATATGTATCTCAATAAGATCTACAAAAAAGTCAGTGCGGGCGTATCTGTCAAATGTACGGTTAAAGGGCTATTTCGCATTTTTTGGCGATCCGTACACATTGGAATTTCGCTAACTCCTCCGAAGGCTTTTGTTCCACCGGCACCACATTTGCTCAGGCCAATCTACACCCCATGGCCATTAAAAGTTATTCAAATCATGACGCTGCACCCCACGGTTTAGGTTCTAGGGGGCGCCAAAGATAACCCTAAAATCCACATATTTAAAAGTCTTATAATTTTTTATTTTTGCCCTCACTGGCCTCCAAGTTTTCTAGGATGATGCAATGTCCAGCCATCAACACATTTGTGAAGGAATTTTTACTCCCCAAAAGAGCGCCCCCCATGGCCGGAGAAAAAAGTCCCTTTTTTCTTGTCCCCTAAGGTGAAAATACACATTGTTGAGTGTCACGCCTGTACGCTTTGTCATATTGACACAAAAATTGACACACATATGTATCTCAATAAGATCTACAAAAAAGTCCATGCGCGCGTATCTGTCAAATGTACAGTTAAAGGGTTATTCCGCATTTATTGCCGATACGCACACATTGGAATTTCGCTAACTCCTCCGAAGGCTTTCGTTCCACCGGCACCACATTTGCTCAGGCCAATCTACACCCCATGGCCATTAAAAGTTATTCAAATCATGATGCTGCACCCCATGGTTTAGGTTCTAGGGGGCGCCAAAAATAACCCAAAAATCCACATTCTTAAATGTTTTATAACTTTTTATTTTTGTCCTCACTGGCCTCCAAGTTTTCTAGGATGATGCAATGTCCAGCCATCAACACATTTGTGAAGGAATTTTTACTCCCCAAAAGAGCGCCCCCCATGGTAGGAGAAAAAAGTCAATTTTTTCTTGTCCCCTTACATGAAAATACACATTGTTGAGTGTCACGCCTGAACGCTTTGTCATATTGACACAAAAATTGACAATCATGTGTATCTCAATTAGATCTACGAAAAAGTCAAAGAGCGCGTATCTTTATAATGTACGGTTAAAGGGCTATTTTGCATTTTTTGCCGATTCGCACACATTGGAATGTGGCTATCTCCTCCTAAGGCTTTCGTCCCACCGATACCAAATTTGCTCAGGGCAATCTACACCCCATGCCCATTCAAAGTTGTAAAAATCATGACGCTGCACCCCACGGTTTACGTTCTAGGGGGCGCCAAAGATGACCCAAAAATCCCGAGCGTAGCTGCTAAGCAGCTGCGAGAGCCCTCTTGTTCCTGTAGTTTCCTTCTTTTGTTATTATTATTATTTTTCCTCCCCTTTAAACTGGAAAATGGCCCACTTCCCACTGGCGAAAACTCATGAAATTTGGCAGGACGACCGGGCCTGGTGAAAAATTTGATATTCCGAAGTCGCCCAAACAAGAAAATGCAAAATGGCTCCATAGCGCCCCCTAAGGTGAAAATTCACACTATTGACTGTCACGCCTTTACGCTTTGTCATATTGACACAAAAATTGACACACACATGTATCTCAATAAGATCTACAAAAAAGTCAGTGCGGGCGTATCTGTCAAATGTACGGTTAAAGGGTTATTCCGCATTTTTTGCCGATCCGCACACATTGGAATTTCGCTAACTCCTCCGAAGGCTTTCGTTCCACCGGCACCACATTTGCTCAGGCCAATCTACACCCCATGGCCATTAAAAGTTATTCAAATCATGACGCTGCACCCCACGGTTTAGGTTCTAGGGGGCGCCAAAGATAACCCTAAAATCCACATATTTAAAAGTCTTATAACTTTTTATTTTTGACCTCACTGGCCTCCAAGTTTTCTAGGATGATGCAATGTCCAGCCATCAACACATTTGTGAAGGAATTTTTACTCCCCAAAAGAGCGCCCCCCGATGGCAGGAGAAAAAAGTCCATTTTTTCTTGTCCCCTAAGGTGAAAATACACATTGTTGAGTGTCACGCCTATACGCTTTGTCAAAATGACACAAAAATTGACACACATATGTAACTCAATAAGATCTACGAAAAAGTCAATGCGCGCGTATCTGTCAAATGTACGGTTAAAGGGTTATTCCGCATTTTTTGCCGATCCGCACACATTGGAATTTCGCTAACTCCTCCGAAGGCTTTCTGTCCACCGGCACCACATTTGCTCAGGCCAATCTACACCCCGTTGCCATTAAAAGTTATCAAAATCATGATGCTGCACCCCACGGTTTAGGTTCTAGGGGGCGCCAAAGACAACCCTAAAATCCACATATTTAAAAGTCTTATAACTTTTTATTTTTGTCCTCACTGGCCTCCAAGTTTTCTAGGATGATGCAATGTCCAGCCATCAACACATTTGTGAAGGAATTTTTACTCCCCAAAAGAGCGCCCCCCCATGGCAGGAGAAAAAAGTCCATTTTTTCTTGTCCCCTAAGGTGAAAATACATATTGTTGAGATTCACGCCTATACGCTTTGTCATATTGACACAAAATTTGACAATCACGTGTCTTGCCTGGTATCATTTTTTTTCAGCACAACCTCACCTGTGCGAATTTACAGTTATTTTATCATGTTGACATACTGAATTTACACAATGGACCCAAATTCACACACAAAACATAAAATCCGAGTGGAAAAAAGTAACATTTTTACTGTGAAAACCACAAATATGTGTGATGAACTGTTTTTAAAACCTAAACTTCAAATAAAAATTGTAAACTTCAAAACATATGCAAATTTTTAACAAAGAACATAGTGATTTACCTCTATTTACATCAAAATGCAGGCAATGGCCCAGGCGTTCTTTGTAAAATTATTTACAAAACACTGTATAGTCTCACAAATGTCACTTTTTATTTATGCCACTACAAAAAAACATGATGTAAATGATGCATGATGTAAAACATGATGTAAAAAACTTGTGTAGATCCTCCTCTATGTCAGTCCATGTGTAATTTTTCCATAATTCTTTGTTTTTTGCAGCATTTTTGTTAGTGTAACTGCAGATTGTGCTGACAGTGTCTATGGCACAAAAAAAAAAAAATTAAAATGCCTCAACATGAACCCCTGGTGGTCTCTGAGGGTGAAACCTGCTAACTGCTGCAGCTCTGTCAGCTTCAGTCTCCCATGCAGAGCTCTGAGCGCATGTGTGGCTCTGCACCCTTAGCAGCGTTGCTAACTCCTCAGTAAGGAAAGCCTGCTTCATGTCAGAGTCTCTAAACTCCAGAAGAAGTCGATAAAAGTCCCTTTCTTTCTAAAAAAAAAGTCGTTAGGGGGTCTGAAAAGTCATTGAATCTAACAACAAAGTCGCTAGGTTTGCAACTACGTGTCCCAGACTGCATCCCTGCTGAGAGTCCCTCCCTCGCTTCTCATGTTGCAGGAAGAACGTAAGCACCCGCCCCTTGTCAATCAGTCACCATATAATTTTGGATTGGTTGTTGTGGTGAAGTTTTCCACCAATAGGAGAGATGTTGTGGTGTGTTTTTTTTTTCTTTTGGCAAGCCTTTTCCGCCTGTAACACCTGTCGCTAATGTCTGCATGCTATGTTTTCCTGTCTCATACAGCGCGATCGAGCGCCGAACGTGATCAAAATAAGCAGAAAAAAAGTATCGCGGACATAATTTATCATAACTCTGGTTTTATTTGGCCTATCAACACAATTTAAAAACTGGTATATAGGTTGAGGTCCTCACTTTTGAGATAAGTTGAAACGGAGAGTCAACGAGGCTCCGTCTTGCAGCTACATCCGGTTAAATATGTCATGTGACTTGAACGCACACACAGACACACACACGCACACACACACACACACACACACACACACACACACACACACACACACACACACACACACACTCAGAGTCTGGTTTTTAGCACCTGCAAAAACATGCTATTTACATATTTGACAAGAATGCAGAGGCTCCTTTTGCCCCTGAAAAAAATCAAATTTCAAACACAACTTGACTGGTCATTTCTCCAAAAGACAACCATGAAGCTCCATCCAAACCTGAAGCAGGCAGTTGGTGCATGTGTACAGTAACCTGAGGGGAGTGAGGTGAGTGCTTCTGAGGAGAACATGAGCAGTGAAGATTCACCTTGGAGCTAGAACAGAGACATGCACATGATTATACAGGGGCAGGGGCTCAAGTTTTTTCCAGTCGTTTATACAATATGGAAATTAATGTGAAATTAAAACACAAAGTATTAATAGAAAGGTAATGACTGTCCTGTGTAGGTGACAGTGATATCCAATAGGCTAGGCACTCACGAGGCTGGCTGTGGCAAGTGTAAGTGAAAGCAACACGCACTGGCAGGAAGAACAGCAAACGCCGATGAAGGAAAAGGGTCTTTGCAGTGATGGGCGTTACCAGAGAGGGCGATGGCCAGAGGACACAAATGGGACGGGAAGGCAGCACGTTGGGGGGTGGGGGGGGGGGGGGGGGGGGGACGCGACAAGGCTCGGGCCCGCCAGTGCCCCAACGGGGTCCTAGTGTTATTAGGGCCCGAGCGTAGCTGCTAAGCAGCTGCGAGAGCCCTATTATTCCTGATGGATTCTTCTTTCTTCTTCTTCTTCTTATTAGGGCCCGAGCGTAGCTGCTAAGCAGCTGCGAGAGCCCTCTTGTTCCTGTAGTTTCCTTCTTTTGTTATTATTATTATTATTATTATTTTTCCTCCCCTTTGAACTGGAAAATGGCCCACTTCCCACTGGCGAAAACTCATGAAATTTGGCAGGACGACCGGGCCTGGTGAAAAATTTGATATTCCGAAGTCGCCCAAACAAGAAAATGCAAAATGGCTCCATAGCGCCCCCTAAGGTGAAAATTCACACTATTCACTGTCACGCCTGTACGCTTTGTCAAAATGACACAAAAATTGACACACACATGTATCTCAATAAGATCTACAAAAAAGTCAGTGCGGGCGTATCTGTCAAATGTACGGTTAAAGGGTTATTTCGCATTTTTTGCCGATCCGCACACATTGGAATTTCGCTAACTCCTCCGAAGGCTTTCGTTCCACCGGCACCACATTTGCTCAGGCCAATCTACACCCCATGGCCATTAAAAGTTATTCAAATCATGACGCTGCACCCCACGGTTTAGGTTCTAGGGGGCGCCAAAGATAACCCTAAGATCCACATATTTAAAAGTCTTATAACTTTTTATTTTTGCCCTCACTGGCCTCCAAGTTTTCTAGGATGATGCAATGTCCAGCCATCAACACATTTGTGAAGGAATTTTTACTCCCCAAAAGAGCGCCCCCCCATGGCAGGAGAAAAAAGTCCATTTTTTCTTGTCCCCTAAGGTGAAAATACACATTGTTGAGTGTAACACCTGTACGCTTTGGCAAAATGACACAAAAATTGACACACACATGTATCTCAATAAGATCTACAAAAAAGTCAGTGCGGGCGTATCTGTCAAATGTACGGTTAAAGGGTTATTTCGCATTTTTTGCCGATCCGCACACATTGGAATTTCGCTAACTCCTCCGAAGGCTTTCGTTCCACCGGCACCACATTTGCTCAGGCCAATCTACACCCCATGGCCATTAAAAGTTATTCAAATCATGACGCTGCACCCCACGGTTTAGGTTCTAGGGGGCGCCAAAGATAACCGTAAAATCCACATATTTAAAAGTCTTATAACTTTTTATTTTTGTCCCCACTGGCCTCCAAGTTTTCTAGGATGATGCAATGTCCAGCCATCAACACATTTGTGAAGGAATTTTTACTCGGCAAAAGAGCGCCCCCCCATGGCAGGAGAAAAAAGTCAATTTTTTCTTGTCCACTAAGGTGAGAATACACATTGTTGAGTGCTACGCCTGTATGTTTTGTCGTATTGACACAAAATTTTACATACACGTGTATTTCAATAAGATCTTCGAAAAAGTCAATGGCCACGTATCTGTAAAATGTACGGTTAAAGGGTTATTTCGCATTTTTTGCAGATTCGCACACATTGGAATTTCGCTAATTCCTCCGAAGGCTTTCGTTCCACCGGCACCACATTTGCTCAGGCCGATCTACACCCCATGGCCATTAAAAGTTATTCAAATCATGACGCTGCACCCCACGGTTTAGGTTCTAGGGGGCGCCAAATATAACCCTAAAATCCACATATTTAAAAGTCTTATAACTTTTTATTTTTGTCCTCACTGGCCTCCATGTTTTCTAGGATGATGCAATGTCCAGCCATCAACACATTTGTGAAGGAGTTTTTTCTCTTTAAAAGAGCGCCCCCCATGGCAGGAGAATAAAGTCAAGTTTTTCCTGTTCATCATTCAATGGCTCAAACGCACTGCTCTCTCGGCAAAAGCGAAAGGAGGAGCAACTTGCCATTTGGATATATCTTAGCTGTGTTTGTGCCCTCACTCATGGTCCAGACTTTTTTCAAATAGGACATGGAGTTTTTCTGCAGCGAGCGTTTTGGTAGAAACTGCGCCTCCCGTTCATTATAATGGTAAATGACCACAAACAAGTGCGCACACCATCTTTGGACCTTGAGTGTGACGCGATCGGGTGGGGGAGGCGGTCGCGCTGGGGGCGGCGTGACTCGGCTCGGGCCCGCCAGTGCCCCAACGGGGCCCTAGTTATTTTTCTGCCCCTTTGAACTGGAAAATGGCCCACTTCCCACTGGTGAAAAGTCATGAAATTTGGCAGGACGACCGGGCCTGGTGAAAAATTCGATATTCTGAAGTCGCCCAAAAAATCAAATGCAAAATGGCTCCATAGCGCCCCCTAAGGTGAAAAATTCACATGATTGAGTGTCACGCCTGTACGCTTTGTCAAAATGACACAAAATTTGACACACACGTGTATCTCAATAAGATCTACAAAAAAGTCAGTGCGGGCGTATCTGTCAAATGTACGGTTAAAGGGCTATTTCGCATTTTTTGCCGATCCGCACACATTGGAATTTCGCTAACTCCTCCGAAGGCTTTCGTTCCACCGGCACCAAATTTGCTCAGGCCAATCTACACCCCATGGCCATTAAAAGTTGTACAAATCATGACGCTGCATCCCACGGTTTACGTTCTAGGGGGCGCCAAAGATAACCCAGAAATCCACATTCTTAAAAGTCGTATAACTTTTTATTTTTGTCCTCACTGGCCTCCAAGTTTTCTAGGATGATGCAATGTCCAGCCATCAACACATTTGTGAAGGAATTTTTACTCCCCAAAAGAGCGCCCCCCATGGCAGGAGAAAAAAGTCCATTTTTTCTTGTCTCCTAAGGCGAAAATTCACACTATTGACTGTCACGCCTTTACGCTTTGTCATATTGACACAAAAATTGACACACACATGTATCTCAATAAGATCTACAAAAAAGTCAGTGCGGGCGTATCTGTCAAATGTACGGTGAAAGGGCTATTTCGCATTTTTTGCCGATCCGCACACATTGGAATTTCGCTAACTCCTCCGAAGGCTTTCGTTCCAAAGGCACCACATTTGCTGAGGCCAATCTACACCCCATGGCCATTAAAAGTTGTACAAATCATGACGCTGCACCCCACGGTTTACGTTCTAGGGGGCGCCAAAGATAACCCAAAAATCCACAGTCTTAAAAGTCTTATAACTTTTTATTTTTGTCCTCACTGGCCTCCAAGTTCTCTAGGATGATGCAATGTCCAGCCATCAACACATTTGTGAAGGAATTTTTACTCGCCAAAAGAGCGCCCCCCATGGCAGGAGAAAAAAGTCCATTTTTTCTTGTCTCCTAAGGCAAAAATACACATTGTTGACTGTCACGCCTTTACTTTGTCAAAATGACACAAAATTTGACACACACATGTATCTCAATAAGATCTACAAAAAAGTCAGTGCGGGCGTATCTGTCAAATGTACGGTTAAAGGGTTATTTCGCATTTTTTGCCGATCCGCACACATTGGAATTTCGCTAACTCCTCCTAAATCTTTTGTCCCATCGGCTTCAAATTTGCTCAGGTCAATCTACACCCCATGGCCATTCAAAGTTGTACAAATCATGACGCTGCACCCCACAGTTTACGTTCTAGGGGGCGCCAAAGAGGACCCAAATATCCACATTTTTAAAAGTCTTATAACTTTTTATTTTTGTCCTCACTGGCCTCCAAGTTTTCTAGGATGATGCAATGTCCAGCCATCAACACATTTGTGAAGGAATTTTTCTCCCCAAAAGAGCGCCCCCCATGGCAGGAGAAAAAGTCAAGTTTTTCCTGCCCATCGCTCAATGGCTCAAACGCATCGCTCTCTCTGCAAAACCGAAAGGAGGAGCAACTTGCCATTTGGATATATACTAGCTGTGTTTGTGCCCTCACTCATGGTCCAGACTTTTTTCAAATAGGACATGTAGTTTGTCTGCAGCGAGCGTTTTGGTAGAAACTGCGCCTCCCATTCATTATAATGGGAAATGACCACAGACAAGTGCGCACACCATCTTTGGACCTTGAGTGTGACGCGATCGGGAGGGGGAGGCGGTCGCGCTGGGGGCGGCGCGACGCGGCTCGGGCCCGACAGTGCCCCACCGGGGCCCTAGTTATTATTATTTTTCCTCCCCTTTGAACTGGAAAATGGCCCACTTCCCACTGGCGAAAACTCATGAAATTTGGCAGGACGACCGGGCCTGGTGAAAAATTTGATATTCTGAAGTCGCCCAAACAATAAAATGCAAAATGGCTCCATAGCGCCCCCTAAGGTGGAAATTCACACTATTGACTGTCACGCCTGTACGCTTTGTCAAAATGACACAAAATTTGACACACATATGTATCTCAATAAGATCTACAAAAAAGTCAGTGCGGGCGTATCTGTCAAATGTACGGTTAAAGGGCTATTTCGCATTTTTTGGCGATCCGTACACATTGGAATTTCGCTAACTCCTCCGAAGGCTTTTGTTCCACCGGCACCACATTTGCTCAGGCCAATCTACACCCCATGGCCATTAAAAGTTATTCAAATCATGACGCTGCACCCCACGGTTTAGGTTCTAGGGGGCGCCAAAGATAACCCTAAAATCCACATATTTAAAAGTCTTATAATTTTTTATTTTTGCCCTCACTGGCCTCCAAGTTTTCTAGGATGATGCAATGTCCAGCCATCAACACATTTGTGAAGGAATTTTTACTCCCCAAAAGAGCGCCCCCCATGGCCGGAGAAAAAAGTCCCTTTTTTCTTGTCCCCTAAGGTGAAAATACACATTGTTGAGTGTCACGCCTGTACGCTTTGTCATATTGACACAAAAATTGACACACATATGTATCTCAATAAGATCTACAAAAAAGTCCATGCGCGCGTATCTGTCAAATGTACAGTTAAAGGGTTATTCCGCATTTATTGCCGATACGCACACATTGGAATTTCGCTAACTCCTCCGAAGGCTTTCGTTCCACCGGCACCACATTTGCTCAGGCCAATCTACACCCCATGGCCATTAAAAGTTATTCAAATCATGATGCTGCACCCCATGGTTTAGGTTCTAGGGGGCGCCAAAAATAACCCAAAAATCCACATTCTTAAATGTTTTATAACTTTTTATTTTTGTCCTCACTGGCCTCCAAGTTTTCTAGGATGATGCAATGTCCAGCCATCAACACATTTGTGAAGGAATTTTTACTCCCCAAAAGAGCGCCCCCCCATGGTAGGAGAAAAAAGTCAATTTTTTCTTGTCCCCTTACATGAAAATACACATTGTTGAGTGTCACGCCTGAACGCTTTGTCATATTGACACAAAAATTGACAATCATGTGTATCTCAATTAGATCTACGAAAAAGTCAAAGAGCGCGTATCTTTATAATGTACGGTTAAAGGGCTATTTTGCATTTTTTGCCGATTCGCACACATTGGAATGTGGCTATCTCCTCCTAAGGCTTTCGTCCCACCGATACCAAATTTGCTCAGGGCAATCTACACCCCATGCCCATTCAAAGTTGTAAAAATCATGACGCTGCACCCCACGGTTTACGTTCTAGGGGGCGCCAAAGATGACCCAAAAATCCACATTCTTAAAAGTCATTTTGGCCACTGCAGGAGTACAGAGTACTGCAGTTCTAGGGGGCGCCAAAGATGACCCAAAAATCCACATTCTTAAAAGTCTTTTTGGCCACTGCAGGAGTACAGAGTACTGCAGGATACACACACATATACACACACGCCAACATACACACACACACAGACACACACACACACAGACACACACACACACACACTCAGAGTCTGTTTTTTAGCACCTGCAAAAACATGCTGTTTACATATTTGACAAGAATGCAGAGGCTTCCTTTTGCCCCTGAAAAAAATCAAATTTCAAACACAACTTGACTGTTCATTTCTCCAAAAGACAACCATGAAGCTCCATTTCAAACCTGAAGCAGATAGTTGGTGCATGTGTACAGTAACCTGAGGGGAGTGAGGTGACTATTTCTGAGGAGAACATGAGCAGTGAAGATTCACCTTGGAGCTAGAACAGGGACGTGCACATGATTATACAGGGGCAGGGGCTCAAGTTTTTTCCAGTCATTTATACAATATGGAAATTAATGTGAAATTAAACCACAAATATGTGTGATGAACTGTTTTTAAAACTTAAACTTCAAATAAAAATTGTAAACTTCAAAACATATGCAAATTTTTAACAAAGAACATAGTAATTTACCTCTATTTACATCAAAATGCAGGCAATGGCCCAGGCGTTCTTTGTAAAATTATTTACAAAACACTGTATAGTCTCACAAATGTCACTTTTTATTTATGCCACTACAAAAAAACATGATGTAAATGATGCATGATGTAAAACATGATGTAAAAAACTTGTGTAGATCCTCCTCTATGTCAGTCCATGTGTAATTTTTCCATAATTCTTTGTTTTTTGCAGCATTTTTGTTAGTGTAACTGCAGATTGTGCTGACAGTGTCTATGGCACAAAAAAAAAAAAATTAAAATGCCTCAACATGAACCCCTGGTGGTCTCTGAGGGTGAAACCTGCTAACTGCTGCAGCTCTGTCAGCTTCAGTCTCCCATGCAGAGCTCTGAGCGCATGTGTGGCTCTGCACCCTTAGCAGCGTTGCTAACTCCTCAGTAAGGAAAGCCTGCTTCATGTCAGAGTCTCTAAACTCCAGAAGAAGTCGATAAAAGTCCCTTTCTTTCTAAAAAAAAGTCGTTAGGGGGTCTGAAAAGTCATTGAATCTAACAACAAAGTCGCTAGGTTTGCAACTACGTGTCCCAGACTGCATCCCTGCTGAGAGTCCCTCCCTCCCTTCTCATGTTGCAGGAAGAACGTAAGCGCCCGCCCCTTGTCAATCAGTCACCATATAATTTTGGATTGGTTGTTGTGGTGAAGTTTTCCACCAATAGGAGAGATGTTGTGGTGTGTTTTTTTTTTCTTTTGGCAAGCTTTTTCCGCCTGTAAGACCTGTCGCTAATGTCTGCATGCTATGTTTTCCTGTCTCATACAGCGCGATCGAGCGCCGAACGTGATCAAAATAAGCAGAAAAAAAGTATCGCAGACATAATTTATCATAACTCTGGTTTTATTTGGCCTATCAACACAATTTAAAAACTGGTATATAGGTTGAGGTCCTCACTTTTGAGATAAGTTGAAACGGAGAGTCAACGAGGCTCCGTCTTGCAGCTACATCCGGTTAAATATGTCATGTGACTTGAATGCACACACAGACACACACACACGCACACACACACACACACACACACACACACACACACACACACACACTCAGAGTCTGGTTTTTAGCACCTGCAAAAACATGCTATTTACATATTTGACAAGAATGCAGAGGCTCCTTTTGCCCCTGAAAAAAATCAAATTTCAAACACAACTTGACTGGTCATTTCTCCAAAAGACAACCATGAAGCTCCATCCAAACCTGAAGCAGGCAGTTGGTGCATGTGTACAGTAACCTGAGGGGAGTGAGGTGAGTGCTTCTGAGGAGAACATGAGCAGTGAAGATTCACCTTGGAGCTAGAACAGAGACATGCACATGATTATACAGGGGCAGGGGCTCAAGTTTTTTCCAGTCGTTTATACAATATGGAAATTAATGTGAAATTAAAACACAAAGTATTAATAGAAAGGTAATGACTGTCCTGTGTAGGTGACAGTGATATCGAATAGGCTAGGCACTCACGAGGCTGGCTGTGGCAAGTGTAAGTGAAAGCAACACGCACTGGCAGGAAGAACAGCAAACGCCGATGAAGGAAAAGGGTCTTTGCAGTGATGGGCGTTACCAGAGAGGGCGATGGCCAGAGGACACAAATGGGACGGGGAGGCAGCACGTTGGGGGGGGGGGGGGGTGACACGGCTCGGGCCCGCCAGTGCCCCAACGGGGTCCTAGTTATTAGGGCCCGAGCCAGCTGCAGAGCAGCCGGGCGTAGGCCCTATTATTCCCCAAGTGGTTTTTCTTTGTTTCTTTCTTTCTTTCTTTCTTTAGGGCCCGAGCGTAGCTGCTAAGCAGCTGCGAGAGCCCTCTTGTTCCTGTAGTTTCCTTCTTTAGGGCCCGAGCGTAGCTGCTAAGCAGCTGCGAGAGCCCTCTTGTTCCTGTAGTTTCCTTCTTTTGTTATTATTATTATTATTTTTCCTCCCCTTTGAACTGGAAAATGGCCCACTTCCCACTGGCGAAAACTCATGAAATTTGGCAGGACGACCGGGCCTGGTGAAAAATTTGATATTCCGAAGTCGCCCAAACAAGAAAATGCAAAATGGCTCCATAGCGCCCCCTAAGGTGAAAATTCACACTATTCACTGTCACGCCTGTACGCTTTGTCAAAATGACACAAAAATTGACACACACATGTATCTCAATAAGATCTACAAAAAAGTCAGTGCGGGCGTATCTGTCAAATGTACGGTTAAAGGGTTATTTCGCATTTTTTGCCGATCCGCACACATTGGAATTTCGCTAACTCCTCCGAAGGCTTTCGTTCCACCGGCACCACATTTGCTCAGGCCAATCTACACCCCATGGCCATTAAAAGTTATTCAAATCATGACGCTGCACCCCACGGTTTAGGTTCTAGGGGGCGCCAAAGATAACCCTAAGATCCACATATTTAAAAGTCTTATAACTTTTTATTTTTGCCCTCACTGGCCTCCAAGTTTTCTAGGATGATGCAATGTCCAGCCATCAACACATTTGTGAAGGAATTTTTACTCCCCAAAAGAGCGCCCCCCATGGCAGGAGAAAAAAGTCCATTTTTTCTTGTCCCCTAAGGTGAAAATACACATTGTTGAGTGTAACACCTGTACGCTTTGGCAAAATGACACAAAAATTGACACACACATGTATCTCAATAAGATCTACGAAAAAGTCAATGCGCGCGTATCTGTCAAATGTACGGTTAAAGGGTTATTCCGCATTTTTTGCCGATCCGCACACATTGGAATTTCGCTAACTCCTCCGAAGGCTTTCGTTCCACCGGCACCACATTTGCTCAGGCCAATCTACACCCCATGGCCATTAAAAGTTATTCAAATCATGACGCTGCACCCCACGGTTTAGGTTCTAGGGGGCGCCAAAGATAACCGTAAAATCCACATATTTAAAAGTCTTATAACTTTTTATTTTTGTCCCCACTGGCCTCCAAGTTTTCTAGGATGATGCAATGTCCAGCCATCAACACATTTGTGAAGGAATTTTTACTCGGCAAAAGAGCGCCCCCCATGGCAGGAGAAAAAAGTCAATTTTTTCTTGTCCACTAAGGTGAAAATACACATTGTTGAGTGCTACGCCTGTATGTTTTGTCGTATTGACACAAAATTTTACATACACGTGTATTTCAATAAGATCTTCGAAAAAGTCAATGGCCACGTATCTGTAAAATGTACGGTTAAAGGGTTATTTCGCATTTTTTGCAGATTCGCACACATTGGAATTTCGCTAATTCCTCCAAAGGCTTTCGTTCCACCGGCACCACATTTGCTCAGGCCAATCTACACCCCATGGCCATTAAAAGTTATTCAAATCATGACGCTGCACCCCACGGTTTAGGTTCTAGGGGGCGCCAAATATAACCGTAAAATCCACATATTTAAAAGTCTTTTAACTTTTTATTTTTGTCCTCACTGGCCTCCATGTTTTCTAGGATGATGCAATGTCCAGCCATCAACACATTTGTGAAGGAGCTTTTTCTCTTTAAAAGAGCGCCCCCCCATGGCAGGAGAATAAAGTCAAGTTTTTCCTGTTCATCATTCAATGGCTCAAACGCACTGCTCTCTCGGCAAAAGCGAAAGGAGGAGCAACTTGCCATTTGGATATATCTTAGCTGTGTTTGTGCCCTCACTCATGGTCCAGACTTTTTTCAAATAGGACATGGAGTTTTTCTGCAGCGAGCGTTTTGGTAGAAACTGCGCCTCCCGTTCATTATAATGGTAAATGACCACAAACAAGTGCGCACACCATCTTTGGACCTTGAGTGTGACGCGATCGGGTGGGGGAGGCGGTCACGCTGGGGGCGGCGCGACACGGCTCGGGCCCGCCAGTGCCCCAACGGGGCCCTAGTTATTATTTTTCCTCCCCTTTGAACTGGAAAATGGCCCACTTCCCACTGGCGAAAACTCATGAAATTTGGCAGGACGACCGGGCCTGGTGAAAAATTTGATATTCCGAAGTCGCCCAAACAAGAAAATGCAAAATGGCTCCATAGCGCCCCCTAAGGTGAAAATTCACACTATTGACTGTCACGCCTGTACGCTTTGTCAAAATGACACAAAAATTGACACACACATGTATCTCAATAAGATCTACAAAAAAGTCAGTGCGGGCGTATCTGTCAAATGTACGGTTAAAGGGTTATTTCGCATTTTTTGCCGATCCGCACACATTGGAATTTCGCTAACTCCTCCGAAGGCTTTCGTTCCACCGGCACCACATTTGCTCAGGCCAATCTACACCCCATGGCCATTAAAAGTTATTCAAATCATGACGCTGCACCCCACGGTTTAGGTTCTAGGGGGCGCCAAAGATAACCCTAAAATCCACATATTTCAAAGTCTTATAACTTTTTATTTTTGTCCTCACTGGCCTCCAAGTTTTCTAGGATGATGCAATGTCCAGCCATCAACACATTTGTGAAGGAATTTTTACTCCCCAAAAGAGCGCCCCCCCATGGCAGGAGAAAAAAGTCCATTTTTTCTTGTCCCCTAAGGTGGAAATTCACACTATTGACTGTCACGCCTGTACGCTTTATCATATTGACACAAAATTTGACAATCACATGTATCTCAATAAGATCTACGAAAAAGTCAATGCGCGCGTATCTGTCAAATGTACGGTTAAAGGGTTATTCCGCATTTTTTGCCGATCCGCACACATTGGAATTTCGCTAACTCCTCCGAAGGCTTTCGTTCCACCGGCACCACATTTGCTCAGGCCAATCTACACCCCATGGCCATTAAAAGTTATTCAAATCATGACGCTGCACCCCACGGTTTAGGTTCTAGGGGGCGCCAAAGATAACCCTAAAATCCACATATTTCAAAGTCTTATAACTTTTTATTTTTGTCCTCACTGGCCTCCAAGTTTTCTAGGATGATGCAATGTCCAGCCATCAACACATTTGTGAAGGAATTTTTACTCCCCAAAAGAGCGCCCCCCCATGGCAGGAGAAAAAAGTCCATTTTTTCTTGTCCCCTAAGGTGGAAATTCACACTATTGACTGTCACGCCTGTACGCTTTATCATATTGACACAAAATTTGACAATCACATGTATCTCAATAAGATCTACAAAAAAGTCAATGCGCGCGTATCTGTCAAATGTACGGTTAAAGGGCTATTTTGCATTTTTTGCCGATTCGCACACATTGGAATGTGGCTAACTCCTCCTAAGGCTTTCGTCCCACTGACACCAAATTTGCTCAGGCCAATCTACACCCCATGGTTATTCAAAGTTGTAAAAATCATGACGCTGCACCCCACGGTTTACGTTCTAGGGGGCGCCAAAGATGACCCAAATATCCACATTCTTAAAATAATCCACCACCCCCCCCCCCCCCCCCCATCCCCCAACCCCCATGGCAGGAGAAACAGTCAAGTTTTTCCTGCCCATCACTCAATGGCTCAATCGCATCACTCTCCCGGCAACACCGTAACAAGGAGCAACTTGCCGTTTGGATATATCCTAGCTGTGTTTGTGCCCTCACTCATGGTCCAGACTTTTTTCAAATAGGACATGTAGTTTGTCTGCAGCGAGTGTTTTGGTAGAAACTGCGCCTCCCATTCATTATAATGGGAAATGACCACAGACAAGTGCGCACACCATCTTTGGACCTTGAGTGTGACGCGATCGGGAGGGGGAGGCGGTCGCGCTGGGGGCGGCGCAACGCGGCTCGGGCCCGACAGTGCCCCACCGGGGCCCTAGTTCTTTCTTTCTTCTTTTTCCTCCCCTTTGAACTGGAAAATGGCCCACTTCCCACTGGCGAAAACTCATGAAATTTGGCAGGACGACCGGGCCTGGTGAAAAATTCGATATTCTGAAGTCGCCCAAACAATAAAATGCAAAATGGCTCCATAGCGCCCCCTAAGGTGGAAATTCACACTATTGACTGTCACGCCTGTACGCTTTGTCATATTGACACAAAAATTGACACACATATGTATCTCAATAAGATCTACAAAAAAGTCAGTGCGGCCGTATCTGTCAAAATTACGGTTAAAGGGTTATTTCGCATTTTTTGCCGATCCGCACACATTGGAATTTCGCTAACTCCTCCGAAGGCTTTCGTTCCACCGGCACCACATTTGCTCAGGCCAATCTACACCCTGTGGCCATTAAAAGTTATCAAAATCATGACGCTGCACCCCAAGGTTTAGGTTCTAGGGGGCGCCAAAGATAACACTAAAATCCACATATTTAAAAGTCTTATAACTTTTTATTTTTGTCCTCACTGGCCTCCAAGTTTTCTAGGATGATGCAATGTCCAGCCATCAACACATTTGTGTAGGAATTTTTACTCCCCAAAAGAGCGCCCCCCCATGGCAGGAGAAAAAAGTCCATTTTTTCTTGTCCCCTAAGGTGAAAATACACATTGTTGAGTGTCACGCCTATACGCTTTGTCAAAATGACACAAAAATTGACACACACATGTAACTCAATAAGATCTACAAAAAAGTCCATGCGCGCGTATCTGTCAAATGTACAGTTAAAGGGTTATTCCGCATTTTTTGCAGATACGCACACATTGGAATTTCGCTAACTCCTCCGAAGGCTTTCGTTCCACCGGCACCACATTTGCTCAGGCCAATCTACACCCCATGGCCATTAAAAGTTATTCAAATCATGACGCTGCACCCCACGGTTTAGGTTCTAGGGGGCGCCAAAGATAACCCTAAAATCCACATATTTAAAAGTTTTATAACTTTTTATTTTTGTCCTCACTGGCCTCCAAGTTTTCTAGGATGATGCAATGTCCAGCCATCAACACATTTGTGAAGGAATTTTTACTCCCCAAAAGAGCGCCCCCCCATGGCAGGAGAAAAAAGTCCATTTTTTCTTGTCCCCTAAGGTGAAAATACATATTGTTGAGATTCACGCCTATACGCTTTGTCATATTGACACAAAATTTGACAATCACGTGCCTTGCCTGGTATCATTTTTTTCAGCACAACCTCACCTGTGCGAATTTACAGTTATTTTATCATGTTGACATACTGAATTTACACAATGGACCCAAATTCACACACAAAACATAAAATCCGAGTGGAAAAAAGTAACATTTTTACTGTGAAAACCACAAATATGTGTGATGAACTGTTTTTAAAACTTAAACTTCAAATAAAAATTGTAAACTTCAAAACATATGCAAATTTTTAACAAAGAACATAGTGATTTACCTCTATTTACATCAAAATGCAGGCAATGGCCCAGGCGTTCTTTGTAAAATTATTTACAAAACACTGTATAGTCTCACAAATGTCACTTTGGGTGAAACCTGCTAACTGCTGCAGCTCTGTCAGCTTCAGTCTCCCATGCAGAGCTCTGAGCGCATGTGTGGCTCTGCACCCTTAGCAGCGTTGCTAACTCCTCAGTAAGGAAAGCCTGCTTCATGTCAGAGTCTCTAAACTCCAGAAGAAGTCGATAAAAGTCCCTTTCTTTCTAAAAAAAAAGTCGTTAGGGGGTCTGAAAAGTCATTGAATCTAACAACAAAGTCGCTAGGTTTGCAACTACGTGTCCCAGACTGCATCCCTGCTGAGAGTCCCTCCCTCGCTTCTCATGTTGCAGGAAGAACGTAAGCACCCGCCCCTTGTCAATCAGTCACCATATAATTTTGGATTGGTTGTTGTGGTGAAGTTTTCCACCAATAGGAGAGATGTTGTGGTGTGTTTTTTTTTTTCTTTTGGCAAGCCTTTTCCGCCTGTAAGACCTGTCGCTAATGTCTGCATGCTATGTTTTCCTGTCTCATACAGCGCGATCGAGCGCCGAACGTGATCAAAATAAGCAGAAAAAAAGTATCGCGGACATAATTTATCATAACTCTGGTTTTATTTGGCCTATCAACACAATTTAAAAAATGGTATATAGGTTGAGGTCCTCACTTTTGAGATAAGTTGAAACGGAGAGTCAACGAGGCTCCGTCTTGCAGCTACATCCGGTTAAATATGTCATGTGACTTGAACGCACACACAGACACACACACACGCACACACACACACACACACACACTCAGAGTCTGGTTTTTAGCACCTGCAAAAACATGCTATTTACATATTTGACAAGAATGCAGAGGCTCCTTTTGCCCCTGAAAAAAAATCAAATTTCAAACACAACTTGACTGCTCAATTCTCCAAAAGACAACCATGAAGCTCCATCCAAACCTGAAGCAGGCAGTTGGTGCATGTGTACAGTAACCTGAGGGGAGTGAGGTGAGTGCTTCTGAGGAGAACATGAGCAGTGAAGATTCACCTTGGAGCTAGAACAGAGACATGCACATGATTATACAGGGGCAGGGGCTCAAGTTTTTTCCAGTCGTTTATACAATATGGAAATTAATGTGAAATTAAAACACAAAGTATTAATAGAAAGGTTATGACTGTCCTGTGTAGGTGACAGTGATATCCAATAGGCTAGGCACTCACGAGGCTGGCTGTGGCAAGTGTAAGTGAAAGCAACACGCACTGGCAAGAAGAACAGCAAACGCCGATGAAGGAAAAGGGTCTTTGCAGTGATGGGCGTTACCAGAGAGGGCGATGGCCAGAGGACACAAATGGGACGGGGAGGCAGCACGTTGGGGGGGGGACGCGACACGGCTCGGGCCCGCCAGTGCCCCAACGGGGTCCTAGTTAGGGCCCGAGCGTAGCTGCTAAGCAGCTGCGAGAGCCCTATTATTCCCCAAGTGGTTTTTCTTTGTTTCTTTTTTCTTTTTCCTCCCCTTTGAACTGGAAAATGGCCCACTTCCCACTGGCGAAGGTGAAAAATTCACCTGACGCCTGTACGCTTTGTCAAAATGACACAAAAATTGACACACACATGTATCTCAATAAGATCTACAAAAAAGTCAGTGCGGGCGTATCTGTCAAATGTACGGTTAAAGGGTTATTGCGCATTTTTTGCCGATCCGCACACATTGGAATTTCGCTAACTCCTCCGAAGGCTTTCGTTCCACCGGCACCACATTTGCTCAGGCCAATCTACACCCCATGGCCATTAAAAGTTATTCAAATCATGACGCTGCACCCCACGGTTTAGGTTCTAGGGGGCGCCAAAGATAACCCTAAAATCCACATATTTCAAAGTCTTATAACTTTTTATTTTTGCCCTCACTGGCCTCCAAGTTTTCTAGGATGATGCAATGTCCAGCCATCGACACATTTGTGAAGGAATTTTTACTCCCCAAAAGAGCGCCCCCCCATGGCAGGAGAAAAAAGTCAATTTTTTCTTGTCCCATAAGGTGAAAATTCACACTATTGACTGTCACGCCTGTACGCTTTGTCAAAATTACACAAAAATTGACACACACATGTATCTCAATAAGATCTACAAAAAAGTCAGTGCTAGCGTATCTGTCAAATGTACGGTTAAAGGGTTATTGCGCATTTTTTGCCGATCCGCACACATTGGAATTTCGCTAACTCCTCCGAAGGCTTTCGTTCCACCGGCACCACATTTGCTCAGGCCAATCTACACCCCATGGCCATTAAAAGTTATTCAAATCATGACGCTGCACCCCACTGTTTAGGTTCTAGGGGGCGCCAAAGATAACCCTAAAATCCACATATTTAAAAGTCTTATAACTTTTTATTTTTGTCCTCTCTGGCCTCCAAGTTTTCTAGGATGATGCAATGTCCAGCCATCAACACATTTGTGAAGGAATTTTTACTCCCCAAAAGAGCGCCCCCCCATGGCAGGAGAAAAAAGTCCATTTTTTCTTGTCCCATAAGGTGAAAATACACATTGTTGACTGTCATACCTGTATGCTTTGTCATATTGACACAAAATCTGACACACACATGTATCTCAATAAGATCTACGAAAAAGTCAATGCGCGCGTATCTGTAAAATGTACGGTTAAAGGGCTATTTTGCATTTTTTGCCGATTAGCACACATTGGAATGTGGCTAACTCCTCCTAAGGCTTTCGTCCCACTGACACCAAATTTGCTCAGGCCAATCTACACCCCATGGCCATTCAAAGTTTTAAAAATCATGATGCTGCACCCCACGGTTTACGTTCTAGGGGGCGCCAAAGATGACCCAAATATCCACATTCTTAAAAGAATCCACATTCCCCCCCCCCCCCCCATCCCCCATCCCCCATCCCCCATGGCAGGAGAAACAGTCAAGTTTTTCCTGCCCATCACTCAATGGCTCAATCGCATCGCTCTCCCGGCAACACCGTAATGAGGAGCAACTTGCCGTTTGGATATATCCTAGCTGTGTTTGTGCCCTCACTCATGGTCCAGACTTTTTTCAAATAGGACATGTAGTTTGTCTGCAGTGAGTGTTTTGGTAGAAACTGCGCCTCCCATTCATTATAATGGGAAATGACCACAGACAAGTGCGCACACCATCTTTGGACCTTGAGTGTGACGCGATCGGGAGGGGGAGGCGGTCGCACTGGGGGCGGCGCAACGCGGCTCGGGCCCGACAGTGCCCCACCGGGGCCCTAGTTATTATTTTTCCTCCCCTTTGAACTGGAAAATGGCCCACTTCCCACTGGCGAAAACTCATGAAATTTGGCAGGACGACCGGGCCTGGTGAAAAATTTGATATTCCGAAGTCGCCCAAACAAGAAAATGCAAAATGGCTCCATAGCGCCCCCTAAGGTGAAAATTCACACTATTGACTGTCACGCGTGTACGCTTTGTCAAAATGACACAAAAATTGACACACACATGTATCTCAATAAGATCTACAAAAAAGTCAGTGCGGGCGTATCTGTCAAATGTACGGTTAAAGGGTTATTTCGCATTTTTTGCCGATCCGCACACATTGGAATTTCGCTAACTCCTCCGAAGGCTTTCGTTCCACCGGCACCACATTTGCTCAGGCCAATCTACACCCCATGGCCATTAAAAGTTATTCAAATCATGACGCTGCACCCCACGGTTTAGGTTCTAGGGGGCGCCAAAGATAACCCTAAGATCCACATATTTAAAAGTCTTATAACTTTTTATTTTTGCCCTCACTGGCCTCCAAGTTTTCTAGGATGATGCAATGTCCAGCCATCAACACATTTGTGAAGGAATTTTTACTCCCCAAAAGAGCGCCCCCCATGGCAGGAGAAAAAAGTCCATTTTTTCTTGTCCCCTAAGGTGAAAATACACATTGTTGAGTGTAACACCTGTATGCTTTGGCAAAATGACACAAAAATTGACACACACATGTATCTCAATAAGATCTACGAAAAAGTCAATGCGCGCGTATCTGTCAAATGTACGGTTAAAGGGTTATTCCGCATTTTTTGCCGATCCGCACACATTGGAATTTCGCTAACTCCTCCGAAGGCTTTCGTTCCACCGGCACCACATTTGCTCAGGCCAATCTACACCCCATGGCCATTAAAAGTTATTCAAATCATGACGCTGCACCCCACGGTTTAGGTTCTAGGGGGCGCCAAAGATAACCCTAAAATCCACATATTTAAAAGTCTTATAACTTTTTATTTTTGTCCTCACTGGCCTCCAAGTTGTCTAGGACGATGCAATGTCCAGCCATCAACACATTTGTGAAGGAATTTTTACTCCCCAAAAGAGCGCCCCCCCATGGCAGGAGAAAAAAGTCAATTTTTTCTTGTCCCCTGAGGTGGAAATTCACACTATTGACTGTCACGCCTGTACGCTTTATCATATTGACACAAAAATTGACACACATATGTATCTCAATAAGATCTACAAAAAAGTCAATGCGCGCGTATCTGTCAAATGTACGGTTAAAGGGCTATTTTGCATTTTTTGCCGATTCGCACACATTGGAATGTGGCTAACTCCTCCTAAGGCTTTCGTCCCACTGACACCAAATTTGCTCAGGCCAATCTACACCCCATGGCCATTCAAAGTTGTAAAAATCATGATGCTGCACCCCACGGTTTAGGTTCTAGGGGGCGCCAAAGATAACCGTAAAATCCACATATTTAAAAGTCTTATAACTTTTTATTTTTGCCCTCACTGGCCTCCAAGTTTTCTAGGATGATGCAATGTCCAGCCATCAACACATTTGTGAAGGAATTTTTACTCCCCAAAAGAGCGCCCCCCCATGGCAGGAGAAAAAAGTCCATTTTTTCTTGTCCCCTAAGGTGAAAATACACATTGTTGAGTGTAACACCTGTACGCTTTGGCAAAATGACACAAAAATTGACACACACATGTATCTCAATAAGATCTACGAAAAAGTCAATGCGCGCGTATCTGTCAAATGTACGGTTAAAGGGTTATTTCGCATTTTTTGCCGATCCGCACACATTGGAATTTCGCTAACTCCTCCGAAGGCTTTCGTTCCACCGGCACCACATTTGCTCAGGCCAATCTACACCCCATGGCCATTAAAAGTTATTCAAATCATGATGCTGCACCCCACGGTTTAGGTTCTAGGGGGCGCCAAAGATAACCCTAAGATCCACATATTTAAAAGTCTTATAACTTTTTATTTTTGCCCTCACTGGCCTCCAAGTTTTCTAGGATGATGCAATGTCCAGCCATCAACACATTTGTGAAGGAATTTTTACTCCCCAAAAGAGCGCCCCCCCATGGCAGGAGAAAAAAGTCCATTTTTTCTTGTCCCCTAAGGTGAAAATACACATTGTTGAGTGTAACACCTGTATGCTTTGGCAAAATGACACAAAAATTGACACACACATGTATCTCAATAAGATCTACGAAAAAGTCAATGCGCGCGTATCTGTCAAATGTACGGTTAAAGGGTTATTCCGCATTTTTTGCCGATCCGCACACATTGGAATTTCGCTAACTCCTCCGAAGGCTTTCGTTCCACCGGCACCACATTTGCTCAGGCCAATCTACACCCCATGGCCATTAAAAGTTATTCAAATCATGACGCTGCACCCCACGGTTTAGGTTCTAGGGGGCGCCAAAGATAACCCTAAAATCCACATATTTAAAAGTCTTATAACTTTTTATTTTTGTCCTCACTGGCCTCCAAGTTTTCTAGGATGATGCAATGTCCAGCCATCAACACATTTGTGAAGGAATTTTTACTCCCCAAAAGAGCGCCCCCCCATGGCAGGAGAAAAAAGTCAATTTTTTCTTGTCCCCTGAGGTGGAAATTCACACTATTGACTGTCACGCCTGTACGCTTTATCATATTGACACAAAAATTGACACACATATGTATCTCAATAAGATCTACAAAAAAGTCAATGCGCGCGTATCTGTCAAATGTACGGTTAAAGGGCTATTTTGCATTTTTTGCCGATTCGCACACATTGGAATGTGGCTAACTCCTCCTAAGGCTTTCGTCCCACTGACACCAAATTTGCTCAGGCCAATCTACACCCCATGGCCATTCAAAGTTGTAAAAATCATGATGCTGCACCCCACGGTTTAGGTTCTAGGGGGCGCCAAAGATAACCGTAAAATCCACATATTTAAAAGTCTTATAACTTTTTATTTTTGCCCTCACTGGCCTCCAAGTTTTCTAGGATGATGCAATGTCCAGCCATCAACACATTTGTGAAGGAATTTTTACTCCCCAAAAGAGCGCCCCCCCATGGCAGGAGAAAAAAGTCCATTTTTTCTTGTCCCCTAAGGTGAAAATACACATTGTTGAGTGTAACACCTGTACGCTTTGGCAAAATGACACAAAAATTGACACACACATGTATCTCAATAAGATCTACGAAAAAGTCAATGCGCGCGTATCTGTCAAATGTACGGTTAAAGGGTTATTCCGCATTTTTTGCCGATCCGCACACATTGGAATTTCGCTAACTCCTCCGAAGGCTTTCGTTCCACCGGCACCACATTTGCTCAGGCCAATCTACACCCCATGGCCATTAAAAGTTATTCAAATCATGACGCTGCACCCCACGGTTTAGGTTCTAGGGGGAGCCAAAGATAACCGTAAAATCCACATATTTAAAAGTCTTATAACTTTTTATTTTTGTCCCCACTGGCCTCCAAGTTTTCTAGGATGATGCAATGTCCAGCCATCAACACATTTGTGAAGGAATTTTTACTCGCCAAAAGAGCGCCCCCCCATGGCAGGAGAAAAAAGTCAATTTTTTCTTGTCCACTAAGGTGAAAATACACATTGTTGAGTGCTACGCCTGTATGTTTTGTCGTATTGACACAAAATTTTACATACACGTGTATTTCAATAAGATCTTCGAAAAAGTCAATGGCCACGTATCTGTAAAATGTACGGTTAAAGGGTTATTTCGCATTTTTTGCAGATTCGCACACATTGGAATTTCGCTAATTCCTCCGAAGGCTTTCGTTCCACCGGCACCACATTTGCTCAGGCCAATCTACACCCCATGGCCATTAAAAGTTATTCAAATCATGACGCTGCACCCCACGGTTTAGGTTCTAGGGGGCGCCAAATATAACGCTAAAATCCACATATTTAAAAGTCTTATAACTTTTTATTTTTGTCCTCACTGGCCTCCATGTTTTCTAGGATGATGCAATGTCCAGCCATCAACACATTTGTGAAGGAGTTTTTTCTCTTTAAAAGAGCGCCCCCCATGGCAGGAGAATAAAGTCAAGTTTTTCCTGTTCATCATTCAATGGCTCAAACGCACTGCTCTCTCGGCAAAAGCGAAAGGAGGAGCAACTTGCCATTTGGATATATCTTAGCTGTGTTTGTGCCCTCACTCATGGTCCAGACTTTTTTCAAATAGGACATGGAGTTTTTCTGCAGCGAGCGTTTTGGTAGAAACTGCGCCTCCCGTTCATTATAATGGTAAATGACCACAAACAAGTGCGCACACCATCTTTGGACCTTGAGTGTGACGCGATCGGGTGGGGGAGGCGGTCGCGCTGGGGGCGGCGTGACACGGCTCGGGCCCGCCAGTGCCCCAACGGGGCCCTAGTATTTTTTTGTTGTTGGGTAAACTGTCAATTTAAACTCTGAATAAGTTTTTATCAGAGGAAAACACACCAGCTTCCTGAAGAAGAGTCAAACATTTACTACAGATGTTACTGAATGGAAGAAAGCAAATAAATATTGGCACATGGTACATGTGGTGTATCTAGCCGTGACCTTTTTCCCAGTAACCTTTATCAAGATTACCTGTAATCACAACAGTAATCTTTCACTCAGTGTTTTAGGATGTAAACTGTTGGATTCTTAACAAAGTGTCCGAACTTTTCCAGATCTTAAGAAAATTCAGTTGTAAATTAGCAGAATTCACCAGTTACATTTGGACAAGAGGATGAGGCTTTGAAAAAATATAAATGATAATCTGTTGTCTGTCTATTAAGGTCATGTCCTAATTGTGTTTGCAGTGGTTTATTTTGATCTGAAATATTTTGTCTGAGTGCTCACATGTCCCTCTCTGATGCCGTGTTGTGTCTGTTCTCTGTGCCCACAGTTACGACATGGTTCACTACGGTCACTCCAACCAGCTGCGGCAGGCCAAAGGCATGGGAGATTACCTCATAGTCGGAGTTCATACGGATGGTAAGCCCGCCAAACACAAACACATCCCAGTGCGAATACAGCTGTTAACCCCAGACTGTCAGTCCCATCGCTCTGAACGACTACTCTGGCTGTCTGAAAACAACAACATAAATTAGTTTCAAACACAATTTGATTGGTTGATTAAAAAAAGGAAGCTAAGCATTCTGTTAGGCCAAAATGATAATCACGATTATTTTGATCAATATTGTAATAATGGTTATTAATCAGGATTATCCATCCTGTTAGGGAAAACGTCTGTATTTTTAGTGCACTACTTTTGAGAAAACAATGTATGAAAAGTTTTAAATGCAAAATGAAACTTTAAATGATAATGAATGATAAGTAATAGAAAAATAAAATTACTTCTATTATTACCCTATTATTCAAGCAGCTTTATGAAGCCTCAACCATAAGTTCGCCCCCTTGTGGTTGGCTGACTTACTGGTTGGGAAAATGCTTGATTGGATAAGCAGCAGAGCCCACGTTTTAAATGTGAATATTAGGGCTGTCCCAATACGATGTGGATATCAGATATTGGTCTGATATCAGCCAAAAAGCAAATATCGGATCATATCGGCCTGCATCTAAAATCTCTGATATCAGCACTCCGATACAAGCAGTCCATTCCAGACTCCACTCCGGCACCTTGAGCTAGCCACACCCAGATCCAGCATGTAGAGCCCATGTGATCACAACAACAGTGTGTACTAAGGTACTAACAAAGTAGCAAGGAGTAGCAGTGATGTCGGCTGTCTGCAGTATTTTTCGTTAAAGTCCGAAAAAGACGTTGCAGCTGAGTGCAAAATTTGTCATGCACAAGTTTGTGCCAATATAGGATCAATATTGGTATTGGCTAATACTGAAGGCTACAATATCGGTATCAAATTGGAAGTAAAAAAGTTGTATCTGGACACCCCTAGTAAATATCGCCGACCATAAAATTACTTTAATTGCGGCAGCCAAAGTTGGGATCATGATAAAAGTTTGGTTTATTGTGCAGCCTTACTAAGCAGAGATAGAGTTGTTAGAATATCCGCTCTGTAAAAAACATTGAGGAGTCTTTTAGTGATGTTCGTGATGTCCCCATCATTGACAATATGTCCCCTTTGACTTTCCTTAAAGCTGAGATTTCCAAGCACAAAGGCCCCCCTGTCTTCACCCAGGAAGAACGATACAAGATGGTGCGAGCCATCAAGTGGGTGGATGAGATCGTGGAGGGAGCACCCTACGTCACCACGCTGGAGACTCTGGACAAATACAACTGTGACTTCTGTGTTCATGGAGGTGAGCCGGCTGAGGGCAGCTCTCTGACTCCTATCTGTGTTCTTCAGCAACAAGCCTGCAGATGTGATCGTAAACTGACGTCTTTGTTTCTGTTTACAAGATGACATCACGTTGACGGTCGACGGCAAGGACACGTACGCGGAGGTGAAGCGGGAGGGACGTTACCGGGAGTGTAGACGCACACAGGGCGTCTCCACCACTGACCTTGTGGGACGGATGCTTCTCATGACCAAAGCTCATCACAGCAACATGGTGAGGGAAGCTGCTGTTGCATCAAGGTTTAACCCTTCGCAGCTCTTTAGATTGAGGCATCTGCAGTCTGGTGCTCCATTTACATCTCTAACCATCATGACTGTGCATGCCGATATTTTCAAGGGGGTGCATTCCAAGTTTTGCAGCCGTATGTGTAGATCTTGTAGCTATATGGCAACCCTAAATGTGACACATCTTCTACCCTAAATACTTATTAGTCTATAATAAAGTATATGGTTTGATCTTTTTCTCTCTGATCATTTCTGAAGGATACCCCAGATTACCAGCAGCATACAGACAACTTTGGAAAAGTGAGTACTACATTTTTATTTTCTTCCTTTAAATATTGTCACCTCAGTAAATCGGAAAAGTCTCTGAAAAATAGCCTTTTCCACATTTTCTCAGTGTAATATTGTGTCTCTGTGTCTCTCTCGGCATCAAGGGTCCTAAAGGTCACAGTCCCTGGACAGGAGTGTCTCAGTTCCTCCAGACGTCTCAGAAGATCATCCAGTTTGCCTCAGGAAAGGAGCCTCAGCCTGGAGACACCATCATCTATGTGGCTGGCGCGTTCGACCTGTTCCGTATCCTTATCATGTCGAGATAACAGATCTGAGTCATGATCCCTGTGAGATTACCTCTCTTCATTTTGTTGTTATCGCAACCTTGACCGCTTATTCCTGCAGATATCGGGCATGTCGACTTCTTAGAGATGGTTTATAAGCAGGCAGAGAGGCCCTACGTCATTGTGGGTCTGCACTTTGACCAGGTACACACATTTACAGGTTCACACTCAGATATGCACAACAGGGTACCTCTCCTTACTGAGTCAGCAGTTTACAAGTAAACACCTGAGAGCAGCAAAGACAGAGACCGCGAGGTGTCTTTATAGTTCAGGTGGTTATAAAGATAGAGCAGAAATGTCCTGTAACCTGTCTTTGTGTGGCCTGAATAAAAGAAGTCATAAAAGTATCAATAATGTATTTATTTATCCTCCTCAGGAAGTGAACCGGTACAAGGGGAAGAATTATCCAATCATGAACATTCACGAGAGGACGCTGAGTGTCCTGGCGTGTCGGGTGAGTCCTCTCAGACCTTTAACCGTTCGGCACAGTGGGATGGATGTCTGTGGTGAAAGCTCACAGAGCTGAAGCCTGAACTCAACTCTGTTCCCTCCATTCCTGCTGTTCAGCTGTCTGAACAAACAGTCTCTGCCCCCCTCCACCTTCTCTCTGTGCTGTGTGTTTGTCTTTTAAGTGGAATTTCTGAGAATGTGTAGAAAAACAAACAAGCCTCCAAACACGAAACATCGCCGTACTCTTTGCAGATTTTTTGCAGATCAGCTCGATTCTTGAACTCTGTCGTGTCCAAAATGTCAATCAAACTCTGGAATTCAAACACAAACGCACTTACTAGTGTGAAGCATGTGGGTGTGAAAAGCTCATTACAGAAATCCTCTTAACACGTGAATCTTATTATTCTCACCATTATTCTCTCTTTTTTTTGTTTCTTTACAGTATGTGTCAGAGGTGGTGATTGGGGCACCCTATGCTGTGGGTAAAGACCTGCTGGATCACTTTAAGGTGAGTTTTGTCTTTATCAGATGGGAAAACTAAAGGGGGACAAGAAATGAGGGGAGTAGAGGGAGAAATGTAGAGGGATTGTGGTCAGGAGTTGAGACCAGTGACCGCTGTTATGAGGACTTCTGTATAACCACCAAACCAACACCCACATATTCTTCTTTTCCTATCATGTGTTTGTTATTATTATTATTATTTTTTTTAACCCTGATTCAAACAGGATTCATATGTTCAGTTCCAGATTTATAAGGTTTATAAGGTCTAATATTGAAACATGTGGCGACCCCTTGTGGAGAGAAAGACTAACACCTTCTCTACTTGCAAACCAATAACATATGATATACGTGACAAACAAAGCAATAACACAGACTTTTCCTTTGTTTTGTTAGCCACAGCTGCAAAACACTGAAACAGTTTTTCCTCATTTGAAGCCTAAATGTGTCATGATCATCTATTAAAAGCAACATGTCAGATTAATATCGCGCTAATTTGGCAAAACTATAAGTAGACACAAGTTTATGTATAATCCAAGACATTTAAACTTACTGTGATGTATGAAACACTGAGGTCCTGAAGTGAAAATAATGTAATATAATGTTCTGTATTTTCCTGTTTGCCTAACATTATTATGCCTTTCTGCAACTGTGCAGGTGGACCTTGTGTGTCATGGTAAAACAGAAGTGTTTCCAGACAAGGACAGCTCAGACCCGTATGCTGTGAGTACAGCCTCATCTCTCTGTCTAAGTCCAGCACAACAGCACAGCTGTACTGAATTTGTACGTCACTTAAGCTGATGTATGAGATTTAACAGGGAAAAACAAGCTAAAGAAAGAGGCTCTGTTTCACCAACTGAGTCTGAGATAGGTCCCGCGACTCTGTAATCATATCAGGTTGGCTTGGTCGGGGAACATGTGAACTAGATGGGAGGTTATGATAATGAGGATCCTAATAAAAGGATTGTAATTTGCATAATCACCTGGTCATTGTTTATACAGTTTCACTACCAAAAGGAGACATTAACAATATGACACTAAGCGTAGATTTAGAGGCGCCTTTATTGATTAAAATTCATTTTTTTATGAGGTTAAATTAAGATCCCTCCTCTCTAGATCCTTGTGTGTGGTGTACTGACACTGATGTACGTCACCTATAACAATGGCGTTTACTTTGTGATATTTCTTCAACTGTAGCTAGAAAATCGTCCCTCTGATTCCACGGTTGGTGATGCTGCTGATCACTCTCCTTGTATTTGGGATTGATACTAAACTGAATATTTCAGGTCTCATACATAAACGATGACAGATGTGTCAATACGGTCTTCTGTGATTTGGTTCAAGGGTGGAGTCTTTTATTCTTCAGGCTTCCACTTCTACTTCTACTTGTTTCGATTAAAGTATTTGTGTTCTGTTCTCAGGAGCCCAAGAAGAGAGGAATTTTCAGGACCATCGACAGCGGGAATAATCTCACCACTGATGACATCGTCCAGAGAATCATCGCTAACAGGTCAGGGACTCCCCGATTCTCTTTATAACTCGAGATTTTTGCATCTCATTTTGTGGGTTTAACAACTCCTCCTTGTTTTTTTAGGCTGCAGTTTGAGGCCAGAAACCAAAAGAAAGAGGCCAAGGAGATGGCAGTGATCGAGGCGATGAAGAAGAAGGAGCAGCAGGATCAAAGTGAGGCAGCAGCCGAGGCTGCTCACTAGTAACACCTCAGGACTGATTCTGTATCTACTCAGCTTCAGGGGCTGGACTCTGAGGAAGGGGGTCATGTCAGTGAATAGTCGGCCTGCTTTGCTAATAAAGCCGGCTGGTCCCTGTAAGTCCACTAGGTACAGAATCCTGTTTGAATGTTTGGTGAAACAGTGTGTGTGAGATGTGTACACATTGTTGTGTTAGCGTCTTTATCTGTGCAGACCTCTTAATGGGATTAGATCAGATCTGCACAGACACAAACACCTGACACAACTCACCCTGCTGCCCCTTAAAACCCCCTCTGAGAACTTTTTAATGTCTCCTTTTCTTATGTATAGTTTTTATCCAAAAATTACACACTACCTGTCTCAAAGTGTAAAAGTGTCGTATTAAAGACCCACTCCGATGAAAATCCTGTTTTTCTTGTTGTCTACATGTTCATACGGCATTTTTCTGATGCTACAGGACATATCATAAGAAAACTATTTCTGCATGTAAATCGTACTGAATCTCTGGCAGACCCGAATGGCAGGCTCAGATACAGGGAGATTTCCTATGTCACAAATCCAAGCTCCGCCCCCAGAGCCCTGCTATGCAGACCACACTCTGAAAAGTAGAGAGGGCGATAGTGGAACAAGCATGTATGTGTTAGCGGATTGCAATGTTTGTAAGAAAGCTAATAATTATATTAACTTTCATCATGTCCCAAAGACAATAGTGACCGAGAGCTGAATAGCTCCTGTGTAACCTGCCATTTCTACTATGCCGGCAATGTTAGGCGTCAAGCTAGCGAGAAGAAGAGTGTGCAGCACAGCGCTATCTCCGCCCACAATTCGCAGGTGAATTGCTAATGAGCTACTGGAGCTCTGCAGAAGAAAGACAATGACACAGGTAATGTGAGTTTGGCTAAAACTCCATAATTGAAACTTAAAATACCACTGATAACACTTTAAATAGTAGTAAAAAAAAGATCGGAGTGGGACTTTACGTTTTAAACAAGCCATAACTTATTCATACATATTTGTTTTTGTGAGTTTTGTCTTTCAGTTTTAAACCTCAACAGTTTTTAATGATCAGTGTCTGCAGCGTCCTCATAAAGCATGAATGTGGTCTATTTTTCACAAACTTTCAAAATGTACATTTGTTTAAACTTTTTAAAGCCACTATGAATTTATTCTTTCTGAAAAACGTACTACTCTATCAAATGATCTGTGATGCACTCTGATTGTAACTGCAGATTTTTAGCCATTTCTGAATTTGTGTGAATGTCTGTGCGTGAGAGAGAGAGAGAGGTTAGTGAGTGTGTTTGTGCTTGTAAATGACAATAGTGCCTCATTCCTAAAGTTGTAACGAATCTAAGGGCTTTAGCTTGTGGTCTCAATAATATCGCCATAAATATGTCCTTCTTTATCCAGTCTACTTTCAGAGATACTTTAAAAACTAGTATGTCCTCTTTTCTCCTGTTTTAAAGACAATCCAACAGCTGATATAGTTGGGACCCAGTTTTAATGTCAAACTATGTATGCAAACTATTATCGCTTCTGTATGGGGCAAATGGTTGTTGATGTGAGACTGTGCGTTTCTCTGTGTGTACAGAATGGTGGCAGATTCAGTAATAATAAATAAATAACTTTCTTGATATTAAAGTTAGGGATTTTCAACTTCTGAATTACTGTATTACTACTGTGTGAATCTCTTTTCATAAATAAACAGCTCATATTGCAAAGCACCCTCTCTCTTTGTTACAGCGGTACTTTAATACAAAGATCTTTGTTGAATCAGCACATTTTCACAGTTCGCTGAGTCAGTGTAATGAGGCCAGAGCAGCTCAGAGACAACTCAATACCAGCGACGTGGTCCTCTAATGCTGTCCTCAGATTTAAACAAAAACCTACAGGCCGCCACCTTTTAAGAAACACAAAGAGCCTTTAATCCACAGAGCTCAGCGCCTTGGAGGAGGAGCTCCAGGAGGAAAGACCTGCTTTTACACATTTATTTTACACTCAGCTGTTAGACCAGTGACACAGAGATGTAAATCTGATATACAGACAACATGTTGAGACCTCTGAGCTTAAGTGATAGCAGGTAACTTCAGTGATGGGAGTGGGAAATATGTAATAATATCACAGCACACACTAAAGCAACTGTACGGTGGCCGAGAACCGCCACTGCTGCAAATAAAAAAATGCAAAAGGATTAACAGTCACGACAGAAGTTACCGATGCAAACAAAAAAAGAAGAAAAGGAACCAAAGCCTGCGGCAAATTAAAAAAGAAACAATGCAGATTTAAAAAAAAAAAAAAAGCCACAACGGAAGTAAACGACGCAAAAAAAGAGTGGTGATGGAAAAAAGTTACTTACTATGAAAATAAAAGGATGCAAAAAAAAAAAAAAAAAACATTTAAAGGCCACAACAGAAGTGAGCTGCTGGGGACCCATAATGTTGATCAAGGCACGATTTTTAGCATCCTACCTTTGTTGTGGCTTCTTCTTTTGCAGCAGCAGCAGCAGCATTGGCAGTTCACGGCCACCATACTAATCCACAGCAGATAGAAACACCTGTATTAATGCGGGACCCTTCATCTGCATCATATTGTTTCATTCAGTTTGCAGTAACACAGCAGCTCACATACAGCTGAAGTACATGTACTGTGACTGAGTATCGGTCTCCCTCTCCCTGAGTTATGTTTCCTGTTTTTTTGCACAGGTGAGGATCAGAGAACTGCAGACTCAGCACTTTAGCTCTCTGGTACGTCACTTCCTCTCAGGGAAGTCCAAAACTTTAAAAGGAGGGATCTTCTTGGGGAGTATCTGGAGTTTAAACAGCTGGGGCGCACAGAGACATTACACTGAGGTGTTTCCAAGAGAGACGATGGTTTGGGTTGTTTGTTCCAGAGTTGACTTCTCTGCTTGGTTAAGTTTGCGGCACAGTGCGAAGCATGCAGCGTGTAGACGCGAACAAAGTGGGCTAATCCCGGTGAGGAGTCCCTGGTTTGTGTCCCTCTCGACCCGGGCCAGGGGGGTGGAGATGAGCGCTCAGGATGGGACTGTGTCTCGGTACCGAAATGACGGAGGAGAAGAAGGCGAGGATCCACAGCGCCAAGATAGACCGGGATCTGTACGAGTCCGCCAAGAGGGAGCTGAATGTGGTGAAAATACTGCTGCTAGGTGAGACTCACAATCCTCATCTCCTCCGGTCAGCTGGCGGCGAGGATGTCTGACCAATCAGAGGCCAGCAGCATATGAGGAGGGCGAGACGATTGGGTCGTTTCGATAAAGACCCGCCCCAACAGTCCGTATCAACCACACAGGAGGAAAGTGTGTGTGTGTGTGTGTGTGTGTGTGTGTGTGTGTGTGTGTATATAATATAAATTAAATGTTAATATCCACAATTCATATCTGTGCCTGTCTCTGTCACTTTTAGCGGTTTATAAATTGTAAAAGTAGATTATACTATAATACAGTGAATTATGTAGACTATGGATATTTATATATCCTGCAAATCCTGTTGCTCCTTTTTATGGAGGGTCCATAAAAATTGTTGCCAAGTCTGACGGTGCTCATGAAACAGACAAACAAACATGGACATTTAATGATCACTGAATGTGATCAGTTAAATAATAATAATAATAAAAACTAACTTTGAAACACTTTAAATGGCAAAAATACGGTGGCCCTGAAGTGCAAAACACAATGGCAATTCAGAAAACAACCCAAAAAAGAAAAAACAAAACAGAAAAAACAACACAAAAAGAGAAAACACCATGGTTAATGTTGTTGTGTTTTCTTATCTGTAGTCATGTTTTCTTCCTTTGCTGTTGTGTTTTCTCATTTTGTGCTGTTTTCTTATTTTGTGTTGTGTATTCTTATATGCAGTTGTGTTGTATTTTTTTGTGTTGCTGTCTCATTGTGTTGATTTCTCTTTTTGTGTTGTTTTCTCTTTTTGTGGTGTTTATTCTTATATGCAGTCGTGTTGTCTCTTTTGTCGTCGTGTTGTCTCTTTTTGTGTCGTGTTTTCATATTTGCTCATGTATTTTCTTATATCGGAGTTGTATTTTTATTTTTTATTTTAACATTTTTCATGGGTTCTAATTTGCAGTTGTGTTTTCTTATTTGCTGTTGTGTTTTTCTCTTTTTGGAGTTGTATTTTTGTTTTTATTTTTTCACGTTTTCTTATTTGCCGTTGTATTTTCTTATTTTGGTGGTGTATTTTTATTTTTATTTTTTCATGGTTTTTTGATTTGCCCTTGTGTTTTCTTATCTTCCGTTGTGTTTTCTTATTTCAGAGTTGTAATTTTATTTAATTTTTTATGTTTTTTTTTCTCATGGTTTCTGATTTGCGGTTGTGTTTTCTCTTTTTGTGTTGTTTTGATTTGCCTTCGTGTTTTGCACCTCAGGGCCACCGTACAAAAACCTAGAATGCCAATGTTTTCTTATTGCTGGTGTGTGCTGCTCACTTGAATATTTCACAAAGGCATCAGTCGAAAAGAAAGCCATGAGCATCAATGTGCGCAGCTTGTTTTGACCCTCTGTGAACACTAGGAGGAGCTGTTGCCATGTTTTAATTTTCTGGAGCCCCTGGAGAGAAAGCAGGAGGAGAGAGAGGAGAGCTGCGCCCTCTCTCTCTCTCTCTCTCTCTCTCTCTCTGTCTGTCTCTCTGTTTCCTCCGTTTCCAGCAGACTCTCTCTCTCAGTGTGGTCGTACAGGCGGCAGGTGTGTGTGTGCTCTTCAACAGCCCACCGAAGCTTTTCCTCATTTCTCCGAAACCATTTCTGGATAGGAAACCGAGCCGATTCTTAACACTGCAAGTTGGCCGCTGAGCGCAGGCTACACCCAGGCAGGCAGGGAGGATGTTGCAGTGGTAGACAGCGGACGGAGCATCTCCTCTCTCCTGTATCTCACTCAGCCGGCACCGTCAGCTGTTGCTCTAGCAGAGAGAGTATAGGGGAGAGTCTGGAGCGACAACAAAAAAGGCCAAACTATGCGACTGACTTTCCACCGATAACCGTTTCCTGCTTCAGCCAACGAGGGGAGCGGATGCGAGCAGAGGTTGTAAACGAGCCTCTGACTGTTTTCTGCCGTTTGTCGGTACCGGAGGAGGAGCTGTGCCAATGGAGAAAGCGACTCCGCCGCCCCAGCCCCAGCTCCAGCTGTCGATAGCGAAGACTGAAAGTCCGGCGGAGGATATCTCCGGTCTGACCGACGAGGAGCTGCTTAAGTGGACCAAGGAGGATCTGGTGAGGAGGTTGAGGCGGTCCGAGGCCGACAAGATGAGCGTGATTCTGGACCACGGGAATCTTATCCGGGAGGTCAATCGCAGCCTTCAGCTGCACTTGAACGAGATCAGGGGGCTGAAGGTGAGGGGGCGCGCATTGGTGAAGGATGAGATCATAGGTTTGGAGCGCACCTGAGAACGCGCATAGCATAACTGGATGTTCATCTGAGGAGATATTCATGTTTTAAGACTAGAAGTTCCTCAGGCCAGTGTGCAGGCCTCTATCTGTCTTAGATGGACCTTAGGTGGACATTAGGCTTTGCAGTCAGAAGGTCTCTTTCAATTATTGGAAATTATTCTAGTGTTAAAAATCAAAATTAATGACTATCACAGACAGAGGCGTCTGTGTGTAAAATCAGTGTATTCTGTGAACTTGTAAAACAGATCCAGGACAAGTTACACCTAAATATCCGCTCTCCTTAAAGTGGGTGGAACAAATTTTACATTCTCAGTCAAGTCGTGCTCATAAACCCACAGTGTGTGCCGTGCAATCTGCTTTTGGAACAACACGAGGACAAAAATTCTGGTACAACTTTACCAACTTCAAGGTGCTTGGAGAAAAGGGGTCTTTTAAAGAGGTCAAAAGAGCTGCAGCAACACTTGAGGCTTAGGAAAACAGCTTTATTCGACTGAATAATACTTTATTAATCCCTAAAGGGAAACTCTGTCTGTTGTCTCATTTGCCATGTCTCTAAAAGTCATCTAGTATTGACAGAAGAGTTGTACAGTCTGATAGCTGTTGGTACAAAAGATCTCCTGAATTTTTCTGTCTTGCAGCAAAGAGAGAGAGGAGCCATCCACCATTGGTCCTTTGGTGCATTAAAATGTTGTAAAGTGGATGATCCATGTTCTTGAGAATAGCCTCCACCTCCTCAGTGTAGATCTCTCCACCACATCCTCCACTGAGTCCAGCTTTAGTCCAACCACTGAGCCAGCCCAGTTCATTCAGATGTCTTGCATCTTTGTGTTTGATACTTCCTCCCCAGGTCTCTTTCAATTATTGGCAATTATTCAAGTGTTAAAAAAAAAATCAAAATTAGTGACTATCCCGGACAGAGGTGTCTGTGTCTAAAATCAGCGTATTCTGTGAACTTGTAAAACAGATCCAGAACACGTTTGGTCGACCATAGATCTAAAAATCCACTCCCCTTAAAGTGGGCGGAACAAATTTCACATTCTGAGTCAAATCTTGAGGACAAAAATTCTGGCACAACTTCACCAACTTCCAAGGTGCTCGGAGAAAAAGGGTCTTAAAGAGGTCAAAAGAGCTGCAGCAACACTTATAGTTTAGGAAAACAGCTTTATACGACTGAATAATAAAATAAATAATGGTCAAATAAAGCTGTTTTCCTCAACTACAAGTGTTCTGGAGCTTTTTTGACCTCCTTTGGACCAACATGAGATTGGCTTTGGATCTACGGTAGCCTGTAAGGAGGAACCAATTGCCTTTACTTTCTGCATGTCTACTTAAAGAGATTTGTTGAAGAGTCTGAAATATTTAGAGTTGAAGCAGAGAGGCAGCATTGGGTGGCCTCAGATGGAGCACATGGAGATCATTTGCCTTTCTTAAGCCCTCGTCACCTCTCAACCCATCCCAGCTAATTACACAGGAAAGAGCTGGGGGTAAGAGAGGCGTAGATGGAGAGGGAGGAGAGGTGGGAGAGAAAGGGCTCTTGGGAAGGTGAAGAAGGGATGTTTAAGCACACTTTACTGGGTGTAAAATGTTCAGCCTGTGTAATTTCATCGCCGTAGCTCATTTTTACTTCTCTGTGTGGCCTCCTTGTCTTCTTCATCTACTTTCCATTGGATGGTACTCGGCGAGTCAATGCTTACCTGGAAAAATGACTCAGATTAGGATTTCATTTCATTCTGATTGCATTTCCTCTGACTGTTCTATAACAGAGCATTAAAAGTGATTGAAATAGGAAAATACACGTGGATATACTTGGAACATAAATCAGCTGAAGATTTGATTTTTGATGAAAAGTCCAAGTTTCTGATTTCAGCTTTGTTTCATTCTACGATGCTTCCTGATACACACCTGTTTTACCTCTTTCCTCTCAGGACATTAATCAGAAGCTGCAGGAGGACAACCGGGAGCTGCGGGACTTATGCTGCTTCCTTGACGATGACCGCCAGAAAGGCAAGCGTGTGTCCAGGGAGTGGCAGCGCCTGGGACGTTACAGTGCCAGCATCATGCGCAAAGAGGTGACCCTCTACCTCCAGAAACTGAAGGAGCTGGAGGTCCGTCAGGAGGAGGTGATCAGGGAAAACATGGAACTGAAGGAGCTCTGCCTGCTGCTGGACGAGGAGAAGGGAGTGGTAGGTGGGGGAGGTGGAGGGGGAGGTAGTGGAGGGGGGGTAGGAATGGGGGGTTGCCGCAACTCAATAGACAGTCAGAATAGTTTGCTGTTGGTGCCCGGGCATGGGCTCCTGATGAGAGACGTAGGAGACGGTAGCAGCACCTCCAGCGCAGGCAGCGCTGACAGCTCTGATCACCCTCATCATAAACAGCCTCTCCTGGCTCCGGGGGTGGGTGGAGTCAGCAGCAGCGTTGGGGAAAAAGGGAGCCCTGAGCTTGTGCACAAACCCAGGTGTAGCAGCATCAGTGGATTAGCAGGTGGAGGTGGTGGAGACAGAGAGGTGTCCAGTCCCGAGCTTCCTCCTGGGCGCCACCGGAGTACAAGTCTGGAGTACCCGTACACGCTCCCCCAGATCTGCCGGCCTCGCTGTGGCTCCATTTCTGTGCCTGACCACAGTCGGGTCATGCGGGGCCTCAGCCCGGAGAAATATGGGAGGAACGTGGGCGGGCGGAGTCCAGAGCAGCACCCCAAGCACCACAGCTCTGATCTCCTGCTGGGCCAGAGGCAGCACTTCCTGGGTCAGGGGGGCAGCGGGGAGCTTTATCAGAGGCACAACAGGAGCAGCATTAGCAGCATTGGCTGTGGGAGCCCAGAGCCCAGGCTGGCACATTTAGGGACCACTGAGCACCATGAAAAAGTCCAGGGGGGCAGCCCTGAAACTCATAGGCACCATTACAGTATGAGCCCTGACCATGTGAAGTTTGGCAGTCCTGTGAGGGAGGGGCAGAGGAGGGCGGCTGGAGACGAGCTGTCACCACATCATCGGAGCATCTACAATGGCATGAATGGTAGGCGTGTGTGTATGCATGCCACTGTGTCCGCGTCACTTCATGTACTGTGATCACATTTGTTTTTTCCTGCAAAGAGTGTTAGTGATTTCTTTTTCTTATTTACTTGTGTCGACACTAAACTATATGGATACATGAGATTAAAGGGATATTCCGGCGTAGAATTAATTTAGGGTCAAACACCAAAACACCGAGTTAGACACCCTCTAGAGAGATGAATGTTGCCGACCGCTTGCTTCTCTGGTAAAACCAACTTTAGTAACGACCGCATGATAGCAATACACAAACCTCAACCAAAACGCCACTCTATAGCCACAAATAATGCTCAGAACAGCACCTATCTTCATCAACAGTACATATAGGGTCACAGCCATAGTACTAGACACCAAACATCTTTTTTACTTTGCCTGATTTCTTTAGCAAAGAGACTTAACACAACTCACCCACTCTCTTCCAGCAGCCTCTTGTTTGTGAGACCTCGGGCTAGTCCATTATGGACTGCTGCAGGGTGAAGCAGCTCAAGGAAGAACATTTATGATCATTTCTTCATGGACATGTAATAAGACCGAGACGCTAAGGCAGAAGAACTACTGTGTCTGCAGAGCAAAATGATTAATATGGTGATTAAAGAAACTAACAAGTGGCTGCTGGAAGAGAGTAGGTGAGTTGTGTTTAGTCTCTTTGCTAAAGAAATTAGGTAAACCTAAAAAAATGTTTTGTGGCTAGTGCTATGGCTGGGAACTTACATGTACTGTTGATGAAGTTAGGTGCTGTTCTGAGCATTATTTGTGGCTATAGAGTGGCTTTTTGGTTGAGCGTGTGAGTGCAGTGGAGTTTCGCAGCTCAAGGAAAAACATTTATGATCATTTCTTCATGGAAATGCAATCAGACCGAGAAGCTAAGGCAGAAGAACTACTGCATCTGCAGTGCAAAATGATTAATATGGTGATTATTACTTCATGGAAATGATCTGCTGCACTCAGGCAAAGTTAAAAAGATGTTTGGTGGCGTATACTACTGCTGGGACCCTATATGTACTATTTATGTATATGACGAAGTTAGGCGCTGTTCTGAGCATTATTTGTGGCTATAAAGCGGTGTTTTGGTTGAGGTTTGTTGATGGCTCCTCAGACTCGCTGTGTATTGCTATCCTGTGGTCGTTACTAAAGTTGGTATAACTAGAGAAGCAAATGGTCAGCAACATTCATCTCTCGAGGTGGTGTCTAACTCAGTGTTACGGTGTGTTTGACCCTAAATTAATTTTACGCCGGAATATTCCTTTAAACTCAGTTTATTTATGAGATCTGAATGTTAATGGAAAACACTCACTAGATTTGATTGATACCCTTCCTCTGTCTGACTTGAACAAAAATTTACAGCCTTATTGATTAACTCGTCATCTCTCAAGGACTGTGGGTTGGCACAGCAGATGAGAGAGAGAGAGAGAAATGAATGATTCAGAAACATTTATTTTATATGTCCTGTATCGAAGTTTAACAGATTTGTCTCAAGTGAACTGCGGTCAGATTTCTGAGTTGTGTTCCAACTTCCAACTCTTGGCAGACAAAAATAGGCACCCACATGCTCTTCTTTGGCAATAAATAACCCACAAATCTTTGCTGCGATGTTGCCTATCCCCGGTGAGATCAGTGGGAGTTAAGGAGGAATATCAAAGTAGCGACTTGGCTGCTGTTTAAATACCCCACAGTGACTGATAATGGTTTCTACAGTCCCTGGAAAAAAATGCTGAGTGGCACAGAGCTGGCAGAAGCTAAAGGACAAATTCCTCAAGGTGAAATATCTGCCTGACTTTGAGGCCAAAACTACAAGAGAAACAGAGAAAAAGCAAAACAAACAAAGTGAGGAAAGATTTCCCTCTCCTCTCATGTAGTAACATCTGCAGAGACGTGATATTATCCCTGAATGACGAGTCCTCTCATCTATTGATTACTTGAACTGACCTGTTTTGCTGTTGTGAGACACAAGCTAACCGTATTAGACCGGGCTATCCTGCTAGCATTAGCACCCAACACATGAGATCAGGTTACTCAACAGGAGGAGTAATGCTCAGTCCCCGAAACAGTTGTATAATGTCATCTGTGGCATCGATGATGTAATCTTGATGTCATCAGGGTTATCTCACTTTGGAGGCGCAGAGACTTCCATGGGAAATCTCTGTCACGGCCATAACAACGGGAAGTTACATCATTTGTCTTTCTAATGCAAGACGAGATTGTGGTCCTTCCTTTCATAAACCCTCTTCACTGAGTACCTGGATATGAACCAAACAACTCCAATTCCCCTTTAAGAATTATAAAAAGCCACCGTGGCATCGCAAATGATGGCCTAGTAAACATGCTCTCTATGGTCATTTTGCAATCTCCATGGATTGCAGCAGATTATTACAGAGGCACAAACAACTTTGATTCGGAGCATAATTCTGTTTCTATTTCTGCTCTCTGCACTCTGGAGCTCAGTAAGAGATTTCAATCTTGATGTAACCTGAGACCCATAGGATGTCTGCAAAAGAGCACGCTGCATTAATGCCTTACAAATCCTTAATTGGAAAATGTTGTGAGTGCACTGGGCTCTCACATGCCCTCAAAACTTGGAGCTTCGCCAACTGTGGCATAACTGTCGTGAACTTCGCAAAAAAAGGGAAATCTAAGCCTTTATCCAGGTTCATAGAGTCACAGCATTATGAAGTCTGCTCCCATTGCTCCAGAGTAGGGCTGGGCGACATGGGAAAAGTTTGTCACGAAATAATGTTGGGCATTATAAACAAAATCTTATATCACGGTATGAGTAATTTCATATCAAGGTAATGGTATGTATCACTGTATGTTTTTCCCCCCTGTAAATTCAATTACTGGCTTAAAAATAACCATATTGTTGCACTCAGATTTGTGCACAAATGCAAACAGAACGCCAAACCAGCCTGGTGATTTTTAATCACATGGCGTACCTTTGGCGAAAGACTCTACAAAGCTCTTCTGTATGACAGGAGCTGCTGCAGTTTTAGTTTTTGGAGCATGAATCTTTTGGTTCTCATAATAGAGTTTGGCGTGTTTAATCTCCGGGTGGTGGAAGAGGTTGCTGGTGTTTCCACCTCCAGCAACAACAGCCACACGACACTCTTTGCATAGTAGTTTTTTGATTATTGTCGAATTTTCTACGTCCGAAGAATCTCCAGACAACCAACCCGCACCCTTTTTCAGGGTAGGTCGGGCTGCCTCTGTTTGCTCAGTACTGCCAATCATCTCTGCGTCCACCATGACCACCACCTGTGAAGCTGTTTCATCTTCGCCAAGCAGTCTGCTGGACACACTGGTGATTATAGGGAGCACACCCAAACCTGACCAATCAAACGGGGCGAACAAACTCTGCACGACACACTGGTGATTATAAGAAGCGCACCCAAACCGATGCGCCCCGGCTTTCCTGTTAGCGAGCGCAAATGACAACACACTGACTCAGAGAGATGCAGCAGACATCTGCTCTCTCTCTCCGGTATAAACGGTACAGCAAAATTTCTGCAGGTACAACTTTTATAACGTCACACGGTATATACTGTCATACCACTCAACATAATTTATATTTTACAAATCAGTTGATATCGAAATATATCAGGATATAAAAATCTTTGGTGGCATGTCATCTGTTGAGCCTTCCTCTGCATTTCTGCCGGGGATAGCACAGATTTTCTCACTGACAGTGCTGTCGGCTTCTTGTGTTAAATTGCTGCGTAGTAGCAGGTTGCGTGTAGCTGCAACCTGCTACTACGCAGTTGTTTGCTACTCGGTTCTGATTCAGCACATGATTGGTTCAGCGCGGCACAGACTCGGAGGAACCCCCCTTTTCATTGGCAATTTGTACAGTCTACCAAAACATGGCAGAACGTTAGCTATCGAAAAGCATATTGACGGTGTTTCATATCGATATCCAGGGAAATTACTTTTTGATATATATCATATCATTATCATTTTATCGCCCAGCCCTACTTCAGACCCACATTGGTATATCATGACCAGACGTCAGAAAGGCTGTCTATTTCTAACAGGAGAAAAAAAAGGGTCCCTACAGGCCCTGACATGCCTCCTCTGCCCTGACAAGGGCGCTCACGTCAATTGTCACAACACTATATTTACAGTGAGATGAAGACATGCAATCAACACTCATCTGGAGGTCCAATATTTAGCTTTTATTCTGCAGTTTTAAAAAATGCAGATGTGGATTAAAACGCACGTAGGTAAGAGAAGTAAAGAGGTCAGCTTTTTTAGCCGCCATGTCCGTGTCTGTCATCCACTGACCCATCCTAACTGCCGTGTCCGTTTTTTGGACAGAGAGGGAATTTAATTCCTGTGACCATGTAGTACACTCTACTCGCTTGGATTATTCCCTAAGCCCTTTGCACGGTATTATTTCATTTTTTATGCACTTGCGTGTGTGTGTGTGTGTTTGTGTGTGAGTGTGTGGATGTGTGTGTGTGTTTGCCACAGTGTCTCATCTAAGGTCAGTGCAGCAGTGTAGGTCTTTATTCAGACAAATGAAAGTCTCATGTTAACGTGCCGCTCGACAGCGCTGAAGCTCAGGCCATTTCAATCCAAAATGAGAGCAGAGGAACACGCCAACCTTTGCAGCCTTTTAATGAAATCTGCATTTGTCATTTTTTTAGGCCAGTTTATCATCCAAACTCTGTTATGTTTACAGCCAGGGGGGAAAACATGCTCCTCAAAATGACAGGAAGAACCTTTTTTTTGGCTTTGCGACATGACTAAGATCTTCAGCTTTTTGAAGTTTTCAGCCAGGAGAAGGAAAACCTGGATTCCCTTACGGTCCCATGCCAACAACAAATGATCCAGAAAAATATCTGGATTATCTCTAATGCAATAGTAAAAGTTATTCACAGTATTCAGAGTGGTAAAGTACAGTTAGAGGTATAAATTAGAGGCCTTCTAACTTCACACGCTCCTGAAAATATCGACTATGCAAAAACGATGGTGCCCACAGAGATCATGTGAACTCTGCTTAAAGTATTTTGTCCGTATAAATGGAAAAAAAAGAAACCCTCTGTTAAAATTGCGACCCAGATTAAATTAATCTGTCTTTCCGTGTGATAGATTTGCTCTCAGTGAAGATAACCAGCCGTGCACACTGTCGTCTCCTGACCCAGACTGCAGGGGTGACTGTTCGCTAAGCCTTACCAATCTCTGCGCTGCAGAGGGTCTTTTTCAAGAAGGGATGAGAGACTTAATCATGTTTTCTGCTTTAACAATCACAAGTTCTGCTTATTAGCTTAAAGCTGCCCGGATGATCAGGGGGAGAAAAAGGGTGCATGAGAGAAAAAAAAAAGGCTTTACAGTGTGAGAAAATCTCCGTCCTTGTGATCCCAGTAAATGCCACGCACTCGCACACTTGGAGTGTAAAATTTCATCTATAATTTAATGTTCGCATGACCCCACACCCTGTCATTACTGCAGCTAAAAATCAAGCTTTCTGTTTTTGCAGTTAAAACTAATTAGAGGAGTAGGTGTACCATTTAAAATTGGAGGTATTTTTTAACGTTGGAGATGAGTTCTCACTTCAGGTAGAGATCGCTCATTTGTTTTCTGAAGCTCTTTTAGTAGCAGATCAGTCGAGGTTAAAAAAACATGTAGAAGGTCATAAATACATCAACTGAAAGAGACTGTGGTTACAGCTGTTTGTCCCTGTGGAAGCTGTACTAACAGGGTTTATGTGTGGCTAACTACAGTATGGAGGTAAAGACTGGTAAACAGGTCTATCTGCTAAGTTGGGTTGTCGTAGTCATTAAAAAGAAATTTTCTGATTTAGGGCCTGACCTATTAAAGGTTTGCGTGTGCAAAAACACTCGCAAACTTGATGGCACGCGCAACGCTGATCTACTAACCAGGTGCACCGAGGATTGCGTCTGTCAAATGAGCAAAACAATCCATTTAGCGCGCTTGCCTTCATGAATATGCAGAATGTATGAGTCTCATTAGAACGCGCAAAATACTGGGAGCAGCAGATGCAAATGAAATCATTTAGCACCCGCAATGTCATTTATCAAACCTGGGAACCCATTGCGGTTGCTGTTTTGCGCCTATATTTAGCATGTTTAATGGCAGGTGCAAACTGGCACAGTGTTACGTACAAACGGCTGCGGTCATTGTGGGGAGTAGGAGGTAAGTCTTGGGGACTGTCGAGTCTTGGAGACCGGGGCTGAGTGCTGCGGAGCTCCAAGATTTAGATCTTGTTTTTCTGGTAAATTCGTAAATAATTAGGTCAAACACGAAATCTATCGGTTTGTTTTAATCCTTCTTTTGATTTCTAATATACAGTATTTTCTTGCATCTGTAAAGCACTTTGAATTGCCTTGTGTATAAATGGTGCTATACAAATAAACTATCTTTGCCTTTAATGCGGTTGCTGGTTTCCCAAAACAATAGGTGCAACTTCAAACTTCATTTTTCGGCTACGATCACTCTGCTCTCACAAACTCTCCAAGGTGACAGCCACTAACTCACGCAAAATCCTCGTCTAAAGAGGGCGGTCTGCACCACTTTTGCACCTGCTATCAATTGCGCACACAATGATAGTACAATGATAGTAGATCAGCCACAACATGTCCACTGATAGTACATGCAATTTTTTGGTTTGCACACGCAATTTAGCGCCCCTTTTGGAACTTAGTGTATCAGGCCCATGGACTGGGACCCCAAAAGTTAAAGCTCTCCACTAAGAATGCTTTCCTCGGCTTTGGTAGTTGTAATCCAAGTTTTCATGTTGAGTTTTTGTAAATCTAATGCCACTTACTTCAGCATCTATAATCTAATCTAGTTTAAAATACACAGAGCAGAATCCAGTAATAACACAGAGGGACAGAGACATTATAAAAGACACTAAAACGACATAAAAACAACATCAATAAAAATAGTTTCAGATTGAATACAAGATAATCCCATCCGGGATTCAGTTTTTGTTCTGCATGTTAGTTATTGCAAAGATTGAGTCTCTGCCCAGAAAAAGCTGCACATCGAAAAATGAGGATTTATGTTAGAGCACCATTGACTTCCTCATTAGTTTTCTTTAAGTGCCTCTGAACCAGGAGCTTGAAGTGGAACCACGAGGTTACTGAGCTCTCAAAGAGCTCGGCTACATTTATAAATGATTTCAAGACACTGATTTAATAAATGGGCTTGTCTGGTTACTTAGGCATGGTTGTCAGAGATGCTACAAGTGATCAAGAGGTAATACTAAAACTCACAAGACCCACAGAGTAGACCCTGTCTCTCATAAAATCAGACATGCTTTTGTAACTTGCGTTTGACTTTCTTCCCTTGTATAAATAGAAATAAAGTAAAGCCTTGATATTAGGCGTGAAAGTCTGTACCTTCCTTACGTGTTAAGATTTAATATCTTCATGCAAACTCAAGTGGAATGGACCAAGAACAAGACAACAAGTGAAGAAAGAGTGAACTCATACTGATTTTAGAGACGATTCAAACCAACATCAAGTTTTGACAAAAGTTACAATTATGATTTTTATGATTCAGGATATCATGGTTTTATAAGTCCAATGATTTTTAAAAACCAGACAATTGTCCTGGCTAACTTGACCTTTAATTCAAATAAGAATTTAGGCAGTTTTATTAAGGCAGTCCTGACAGACTGAACTAAACGCAGTCACCTTAGACAAGCCTCAACTCTGACCAAACCCTCCAGAGAATCCAGGTCTGATTCTGTTTAGCCTGAAGTTGCACGTCTGATCATCTGCTCTTGATTAACATTTTTGTCACTGTTGCTTGCCTCGGCTCACTCAGGAAACTCCCACTTTTAAATTTGATTTAATGAGAAACAGGCTGAAAAAACAGGTTTTGGAGCAGGTCTACAAAAACAGTGACAGACACTTTTTGGTGCAGGTAGCTCCATACAGACTGTAAAATTAACACCATGAAGTTAACTGTACAATCATCAACACCAGAGACTAATAAATAATTGAACTTGTGTAAAATATGATGAAAAAGGAATGTGTTGGAATAAAGTTGAGATACTTTTGTCATATTGGTGAAAATAATCAGCATATGTGTTTTCTACTGTAGATTTCTAGGATTTTGCAAAAGCATCATGACGTTTTGAAATAGTCATAATCTAAGTGCCTTCTTGTTTTTTTCTCCTTCAGTGAAGTTAATAGTTAATATTTGTGTGGCAGAAGTTCAACCACCGTTTCACTAAATCCAGCGCCACTTCACACTTTAGTTTTCAGGATTTAGACTGGTTTGTATCAGCCTTTAATCACTGCCTTTCACTGTACTTCATCGTCATGTGTCAGAGCAAACTGGAGAGAAATCAAAACACCTACAGAGAGGGTGAGGAGAACTCTGAGCCACCTGAAGCGATGGAAAATGTAACTTCTGGAGTTGGCCATGATGGTTTAGTGAAAGTAGAAACACCAGCAGTAAATACAGCCTCCAGTTTTCTCTGTTACCCCCAATTTCCACTGCATCTGGAACAGCTATGAGAAGGACTTAATTATCAACCTTCCATGACCGACTCTAAGTTCTGTTGTCTCTCATTGTGTTTTTATTTTTGCCTGAGCGGACAGGTAGGGCTGTGCGATATGGCCTTGAATCAATATCACGATATATTGAGCAGTTTACCTCGATAACAATAAATGGGCAATAACTACTCCACAAGCTGCTCACCCCCTCCCACATTAACTTTGTCTACTTGAGCTGCCGCTCCAGACGCTACAACTTTTGAACCGTCCTCCATCTCCTCACCTGTCTTTCCCTCTTTGTTACGGACTGGACGGGGTGGAGTCACGTCTCCAACGTAGGACAGCATCTTAAAGGGACATGAGACCATAGCCTACCTACACAAATCCAAAACCAACTTTTATTTATTTTTTTGACACCGAATATTTTGACATGGACAAAATGATGTTTGTCATTGTTGTAAATTTTGGTATCAGTAAATTTTCAGTTTATCGCCCAGCCCAAGGGACCAACATGCACATCTTTCTGTTCGTAATATCTCATAGAATTAGCTCAGATTATCCGACTGTCTCATTGATTGTTTGAACTTTATAAACGTGACATCAGCTCAGACAATTCAGCTCCTCTGGCTGTTGTGAAGTGCTGCTGCTTGTTAGCGGGATGAGAAATCAAGACTGCAGCTTTGGCCCCAGATAATGTTCTCCACTGTCGCTGAGAAAGGCTCTCACTCTCTCTTTCTCTCCCTTTCTCTCTCTCTCCTTTGCTCTTCTCTTTGTCTTCCTCTTTCCTGCCATCCTAATTGGCTGTTAGAGTGAGCATCCAGCTGTCGGACAGAGAGTAAACTCTGATTATAGAGCCCTCTTTCCGGAGGAGGATGTACAGTTTGCCAGGCTGAGCTGGGGATCGTGGAGGAAGTAGAGGAAGTATTTGAGTGGATTACTTACTGGCTGTTTACTTCCCCTCGTCTCTATCTTCCTCTCTTTAACACATCTCTTCCTCTGACACCAAGCTGCAGCCTCGGTCCTCACATGTTTGCCAAGTCCGCGGATGGAGAGCGTCCCCTTGACAAACTGAAGCCTAAGCAGCCTGAAGAAAATCCAAATGTTTGTCACAGCTGCTCGGCATAAAAGGATTTTGGGAAGCATTAGGCAGCTCTAACTCAAATGGATTAGTATTATTTACAGATAGCCTCATCTGCACTGTAAGCATTACCTATCGCCTCATGTTCAACAGGCTTAAACAATGTTAGGAGGCTCAATTTTTAAGACCAATCAGCATTTTTAAACTTTTTTCCTACCTTGCTGTTATTTTCTACTCAAAGTTCAGTGTTTTCCTTATAGCGCCCCGCCCTGCCAACGAGATCCCAACTCAGAAATTAAAGTTGTTGATTAATGTATATGTGTAATTTTTTTTAAAAATCAAAACGGCCTGTAAAATATAATCTGTGCAATTTCAGACTCTAAAGCTCACAATCGTTTCATTACTTTCAAGAAAAGTTTGTCTCTCCACTCCTCTGTGACAAGCGGCACCACTGATTCTGGTATTCTGGTCATGAGCGTTTGCCGCCCATACCCTGCCAGTATTGGGCAGGATGGTTTTGACAGCCTGGGGTTCTGTCCCTTTTCATCGTGTTTGCCACTAATTATACAATAAAAAAAACTCGTTACAAATCAGCGAACTGTCCCCGAACGTTTAGCATCCCAATTGAAAATCTCTGCATTCTTCAAACAGACGGTACTGGGTGATGCAGACGCTGCACATTCTCTTGTGGATGCTAGCTTAAGCATCTCTGATTATATTATCGTGATTTATGATTGTGATAAATTTCAGTTTGATCACAGTGATCAGCTGTGAGCATATTTACTCAATCAAACATAGCAGAAATGTGCGCGGCAACAGCCAATCAGAGTCGAGCTTTTCCTGCTCACCTCTGTAAGTTGCCGGAGAAGTAAACAGGAAGTAAACAGAATGACCGAACATGGAGCTAAACGCGAAGCTATTGAATTTTCTTTGTTATTTACTTTGTATGTTAATAGAATGTTGAACTAATCTCTAGTTACTTAAGGTTTTAGTACAGATGCTTTAAAACTGGCAGTTTAGAAGAAAAATCGTGATAATAATCAAGATCGGACGATATGACAAAATATATCATGATAATTTTTTTTTCCAAAATCGCCCAGTCCTAACGTATGTCTACATCATACGTTTTCCCCCCTGCCAAAGCGAAAAAGCTAGGAGAAACACTGAAGTTGATCTGCTCTACCATCGAAACCCAAAGAGATGGTAGAACAGGTAAAAAAAAGAATCCATGAAGAGTTCAGTATGAGGCCATCAGAGACTAATTCTCAAGGTGGATGTCTTTATCACAACCCTGCAAAGGGGGAAATGTTACTTTGAAATGCTATCATGGCATTTGAATTAGTAATTACACCTGAGACCAATTATCCCAAACACCCTCGCCTTTGGGCCATCAGAGCAGCCATTAACCAAGGAGTGCATGATTAGGCATTTTGTTTATCTTCCTCCGGTGCATATCATTGTCATTTTTAATCAAGCTGCCGTCAGCTCCGACTCTTGAAAGCTTCTAGAGAGAGTCATAAATCAACGCTTTGTCGTCTGACGCTGAAAGAGTGGACCATATTCTTTTGGTTCATACTCATTTTTTCTGCCAAAAACTAGTGACAGCAGCAATGTCATTGGGAAATGTAGTGTGAAATGTCTCCAAGAAGAGAACAGAATTACTTTCAGCCAGTTAAATTATAAATTAGGTTAGTGGCAAGGAGGATGATACTGTACGACGAATATAGCCAAGATGAGCTTTAACAATAGCCTTCTGCGGGCACTTTGCTCCATTTCAGCTCTGTGGTGTGCTCAGATTTTGTGATTTTTTTGCAAAAGAAGACTAAAAAACAATAATTTTTTGGGGAGTTAGTCATTTGAGAACCCTACCGTACTGTTTCCCCTCTAACTATCCACATGAGCTTTGTCTAGACGGGGGTCGCTCCAGCCCAAACACATGCCCTCCAGTAGATATCCAGTTGAACGGAGCGCAGCCTTTGTCCTCTTACACTGTACCAATGGGAAACAGCCCACTGAGCTGAGAGGATATTAGCTTGCCAGGCTACTTAATTAACTGGAAGTTTAGTGGCTGCCATGTATGAGGGCAGCGCTGGGCCTGAGGCAACTTCTGTTAGTCCCAAAGTCACCAGCTCTAACCATGTTTAGCTCTGTTAGCTGCACATGGACTTCATTTGGCGGCAACTGTGTGTGACACTGAGAGCTGGCAGTCTGAGGGAGTCAGGTGATTGGATCAGGGAGAAGGAGATGAGTCAAGCTGGACAGGTGGAGTGGAGTTGGCCTGCTACTGAGAAGGCTACAGGCGATATTTGGACTCTGTGTGTCGCAGCTTCCAGGGTCTTATTTTGGGAGGAGAGAGGATGAGTTCACTGATCACTAAAACGGTCAGACTGCATGAAACTGTACTGGAATGTGGTGGGGCCGTGAAGTCCTAGTCGACTGGTTGACTTATGCTGTGTTCGAGTTACCTTGGAAGTCAGAAGTCTGAGCTGAAAATGACATCACAGCCGAGTTACCAGGGTTTCAGCTATTAAGTCAGAAAAAAGCAGGAGGTGGAAACAAGATGGCCACATCTACGAAAGTTATTTTCATGCTTGCTTTGTCTAAATATAAGGCACAGGCTAAAATAACTTTCATAGATGTAGCCATCTTGTTTCAGGCCTCTGATTTTGTTTTTTTCTGACTTGGTAACTGAAATGCTGGGAACTCGGGTGCGACGTCATATTCAGCTCATCTGACTTCTGAGGTGACTCGAACGTACCATTATAAGTCGATACGTGCTGAGTTGACCAAAATTCTGATTGGTCAACTTGATTTTTTTGAAAGTTTATGGTAAGTTTGATCAGGAGGAATGTACCAAGTGCTAATGGGGATGTTTTTAGAGCACCCCCATTTGGCCTGTCTCAGAACATCCCCCTTGTTTTCACCATTTTGGATTCACCCAACCCACTGGAGACCGTCTGGAGTCAGGATCAGAAGGGCTTGCCGTCAGAGTCAGAACCCCCGCCGATTAGTTGATTTTTGGTCAAAAATTTCAGGGTTTTAGTCGACAAAAAATTTCTTTGGTTGATTACAGTCCTAGATTGTGGACAAAATCCTAACTTGGTTTAAAAGATGTTAGACCCTAATGACCCGTGATGCTACCTTCAGTGCAAGAGTCAGTCTCCTGATCAGAAGGTTGGGGGTTCAATAAGTGGCCCTGCTGTCCACATGATGGGGTCTCCTTGAGCTAGTGATAGAGAAAGTGCCATATACACTTAATCCATTCAGCGTTTAAGAAAAAGCTAGAAACTGTAGTTTTGAAAAGGCATCTCAAACTTCAACAACCAATGGGTCTCCATAGCCTGGAAGAGACAGATGAGGACAGACTTATCATTTAGGTCGGTGGTTGTTCAAAAGCACTTTTACATTGATTTAACTTGGATTGTTAACACTTCTCCATAAAAATGCATTTTCCTCCTTTAATTCTTCGTCCATGCAAAATGTGTGTTGGGCATTTCTCTCAGGAGTGTCATTATAGTTAAGGCTTTAACAGCCCACCATCTGTTAAATTAAGAAAAAGTAAGTGAGCGAACTGATCAGAAACATGTCAGAGCTGCTTCAGCTGACAGCATTATTATCCCTTCCTTACACAACACCTGCGATACAGGAACCATTTCCTGCTGCATAAATTCATCTCCTGCCATATTGTGCATTATGTACTTTTAAATGAATGCTAATCCTGATCAGAATGACAGTAATGCGCACGTGCATACCTCATTACAGCGGATGGATGGGCTGATCTTACCCAACCAGCGTGAGATGATTGACTCCACTGTCATTACATATCATTATCTCTCTTTCAATGACGTCTTTTGGTCTTTGAGATCCCTTCTCATGCTGATCCAGACTGAACAGCTCATCTTCCATCGCTTACACTACCTCCAATTACCTCCTCATCTTGCTTTGTGAGAACTGAGACATCTTGTTTTCTCTAATATGACGTTTGTAGTTTGTCTGGAGCAGGGAAATGTAGACTTTTCAGCACACTTAGACGTAACCGTGGAGGTACCTTCAGTAGCTGTGTTAACATGGGTCACAAAATCCTACTTACAATCGTATTAAACGCTCAATCAGATTACAAATGTGAGATGTAAACACCTGAGCGGATTCGATTCACTCAGATTGTATTAAATTTTGGATCCGATTGTAGGACGTAGTCTACGCCGGTTGATTGATGCCATATACTAATGGCTGACTGGACCGTATTCAGTTTATAGACTGGATTACTGGTTCTGTGCGAGCGTCCAAATATGTATGGTCACATAACCAAGCTCACAGGAAAAAGGAAGTTAAGACCAAACCATAACAACTATGGCAAACAAGCAAGAAAAGTTAGACGGGGCTGGAACTACATTTTTGATCGAAACACTACGAGAAGTAGTCAAACGCGCTCAGTTAAAAGCCTCTCACGGTTTTCTTTTTTTTCTGTTTGTTCATTCAATTGACCTCGAAACTTTCTCTCCATATTATACAGAGAATTACAACTTACTGGACTGTAATTTTGAGATGTTTTTCATTGTATATGTTAACTTTTCAAAAGGAAAAAACTGTTTATCAATTGACAGTTTTGCTTTTACTCTACATTTCCTTTGGCGACCTAAAAGAGGTGGTAGTCCGGATTTTAAGTCCCCTTTGATAGCGATACGTTGCTTTGTAAAATCTGTCCATGTTTTCTTTGAAAACTGGCGAAAACTGCTTCCATAATGTCCGGAGCAACAACAGTCTTCTATGTCATCCGAACCAACTTCCAGCCAATCGTATAGTGTGACGTCATCAATAGGCTCTGGGCCCCGAGCCGATCCGGCAGCTCAAACACATCTGGTACCTACATCAGAAACAGAGATGCACCTCTTCTTCACTCACACCTTTGAAGGAAGAGAGGCTTTTTGTGCATGTTGTAGGAACTAATCAATCGGATTCAGCCAGGCCCATGTAAACACGGACTAAACATGGATCACAGGTGACATCCGATTCACTCAATATGACTGTTTTCAATCGATTGTTTTCAATCGTATTGAGGAAAATGTTGCATGTAAACGCAGCAAGTGTTAGGGACATCTCATCTTTATCGCTGTAGGTGATATACTGTCAAATAAAATCCGTTCTTATTTCAGTGTTTTGGTCAGATGCAACATTTTCACTCTAACCCTTTTAATAGAAAAGGAGCTCTGGTATGACAAGACCACAAAAGATGTTTTGTTTTCATCAGGAAAACAAGGCTGGGTCATCGAGGTTCGAAGTCTCCTCAAAGATGGTCAAAGATGCTAAAATACAGCAAAGTTCTGTCTTTACAGTTTGTGAATTCACTTATATCTCATCCAACCTCTCAGAGCTCACACACACACACATATTGCACGCACTGCAATCGTCTACAAACTATGTTCTCTCTCTGTTGGATTATTTAACAGTTCTGGGGATTGATGGGCGATGGCATGTTAAAATAGGACAACAGCAGTTTATCTTGCAAATGTCGCCCTAAATATTTAATTTTCCTTCGAGAGTCACATAAGAATGCGTGCCACAACAACACCACCCTTGTAGAGAGTAGAGTGATGATGTGAGGCATGAACGCACCGGACAGAAGCAGCAAAGATGAGTTGTGTTGTCTTTTGTTCGACAAATGAATCAACGGGATTTCAAATTTGAGGGCGAACCCCCGTTAGAAACAGGAGGTGATGTCTGAACTTCAAGCATTGTTTTGCACTTGGTTGCATGAGTATATATGGGTGTGTGTGTGTGAGTGTGTTCCTAAGAATACCAAGGCAGAGTAACTATACACACACACACACACACACACAGACACGCACACACACGCACAGTGCTTGTAGGCCCTATCAGCCTACAGGGCACCAATTATCCAGCTCTACTTCACTGAATTTCATGCTCTCATCCCTCTACAGTCTCCTTCAGCCTCTCAGCGAGCTAAACTGCAGAAGCCGTGGCTTCAAGTTATTTGCTGTTTCTTCCTGCTGTCATCACTCACTTCATTACAGTTCTGACTCAGCAGTCAGTCGACACTTTAAAGACAACAATTAAAGCACTTTTACGACAGCTTTTTAATCATTTTTTCATGCATTTATTTACTTTACATAATCTAATGTGAGAACAAATCTGAGCCTAGGTGATAAAGATATAGTTAAAGCAACTCCAGGAGGGATTTCTGTGAAGAAAGAGACATTTTATCAACAAGGATGTAATTTAAAAACATTATAAAGGCCTTAAAAAAGGAAATTCAAATCCAGAGCTAACAAGATTTTTACCATTATGCTGCAAGTAATCAGGGAAACGAGAGCGTCAGGAAGGCTCAGTGGTCGCCTACCTTCACTTAAATGTAAATGAGTCAATCTACGTCGCAGAAAAAAGGTGTTTATTTTCACTCTTGTCAAGAGTTTGATCGATAACCCATTTCTCTTTGGATGTAATGTAGCTGAGCTTAAATTGAAGGCTTCTCATTAACCATGAGCAAACAAGTTTTTAAAGGTAGTGGTTTGACTTTGTTGCTGTCTCCACTGCTGGCTGAGCAGTGTCGTTCAGTGATATTTTACTGCTATTTGAAACCATTTCCTTTGCTTTAACCTTGGAGAAAGACCCTTCAGTTTCAGTTTGAGATAGTTTCGTTAAAGCTTCGCCAGGTTGGAGGGGTTTAAAAACACCAGCTTGAGTTACCAGCGCTGTGATATCATACTTGGTCTGTTACCAATAACTCATCATGTCATTTTATTGATTTGAATGGGTAGACTGCTTATTGGCCTCACCTTGAGCCAATAGTCTGTGTGTTTTATTTCACAGACGGCAGATGAACTGGATTAATCAGAAAGTGTGCTGTTTTGGCTGTTTTCCCCTCTTGCTCTGAATTCACTCTGTCCTTTCTAAAAGGGATATTCCGGCGTAAAATTAATTTAAGGTCAAACACACTGTAACAACGAGTGAGACTTCCCCTCGAGAGATGAATGTTGCCGACCGCTTGCTTCTCTAGTTATACCAACTTCAGTAAGACTGCAGGATAGCAATACACAGCAGTCTGAGGAGCCATAAACAAACCTCAACTAGAAAGCCACAAATAATGCTCAGAACAGCACCTAACTTCATCAACAGTACATATAGGGTCCCAGCCATAGAACTAGCCATCAAACATCTTTTTAGCTTTTCCTGGTTTCTTTAGCAAAGAGACTTAACACAACTCACCTAATCTCTTCCAGCAGCCGCTTGTTTGTGGGGGAGCCCTGAAGTAATAATCACCATATTAATCGTTTTGCACTGCAGATGTGGTAGTCCTTCTGCCTTAGCGTCTCGGTCTGATTGCATTTCCATAAAGTAATGATCATAAATGTTCTTCCTTGAGCTGAGAAACTCTGCTGCACTCAGTGTTCGACTCGTCAGGGCTCCCCCACAAACAAGCGGCTGCTGGAGGAGAGTGGAGGAGATGTGGACTTTCTTGTTAAAGAAAGTCCAGTACTAGTACTATGGCTGTGACCCTACATGTAGTGTTGATAAAGTTAGGTGCTGTTCTGAGCATTATTTGTGGCTATAGAGTGGTGTTTTGGTTGAGGTTTGCACATGGAGACATAGACCGTTGTGTATTGCTATTGTGCGGTCATAACTAAAGTTGGTAAAACTAGAAAAGAAAGCAGTCGGCAACAATCATCTCTCGAGGGGGGTGTCTAACTCGGTGTTATGGTGTGTTTGACCATAACTTAAATTTATGCCGGAATATCCCTTTAAGTCCCACTCAAAATGTCACAAGACTGTGTAAATATCAATTATCAGTCACTCTATCATCAATTTCAGGATTGGCCCTTAACTATCTACAACAGTCTCTCTGATAACGACTGAGTGAATGATGACTACTGCATCCATGACTGACAAACAATGTTGGTGTTGTTGTCAGCGACCACAGAGATCAAATTTCACAAACTTGAATCAGCATCAACTTCAAGTTTGTTCCTCTCAAGTCTGAGCCGTCTGTGAGACACGACCACAGAGCAAACACCGACTTGACTCTGTAAATATCCGGCACTGCGCTCCTCTCTCTGTTTGTGCTGTGGGCACTCATAATCTCTGCATTATGCATTCAGAACTTGCCCTCATGCTCCAGAGTTGCACATAACAGCACTGCAGCCGCCCGAGGGACATCAAGACAAGTAGCTCTCCTGCCAGGCAGCCTCACTCGCTGACTGACTGACTGGCTGTCTCTCTGATTGTCTGACTGACTTCTAGCTAAACGGAAGGTCACTGATCTGCCATGCATCTCCACAGACTTTCCTGCCCAGTCGGCCTGAATAATTTATGTGGCAGATTTTTAGGAGATCTGAGGGGAACGGCCATGTGAAATTACCTTGCATTGATCCTGTAAGTTGAGAGAAGAAGAGGAGCGAAGGGGGGCCGACGGATCAAAGAAGATTGAGAGATCGAGAGAGCTGAAAAGAGCAGCTCTGTGTGTTTACTGGCTTGATTCAGAAATCAATAAGAACTTGATTACTTGTATAAGTCATAGAAAGTTGTTTTTCAAAGCTCCTCTTTTTTGTATTTCTTGGATTCTGGCCTGCTTGGATGATATTTTAAAACTCACTGTAGCAGATTTTAATGAAAAAAAGAGGTCTGATTTTTCTGAAATGGGCCTGCTTTATCTAAACTGTAAGGTTCTGTGTTATATAGAATTAATAACTGGTGTCTGCCGGGGAGGGAGAAGAGTCCCTGATCCACAACAGTGATATATTCAGTCTGGGAGTAATGTCTCCCAAGCCAATCTAGCAGATCTCTTTGTGGGGAAATTTAGAGCTTTCCTCAAGCCCTGGTGTACAGAGGTGGAATTTAAGCGAGCTTAGCCCCCCCTATTATTCTGGAGTAATCATGTTATCTATATACCCGTGCTCTGACCCTCACACGAGCCCCTTTCCCTCCACACATCGCTCACATCCTGTTAAATCCAATTTTGGTTTTAATGCCCTGCCCATAACTAAATCAACAAACACATTCCAAGTGTGCTGTATGTTTTCACGCTCTGAAACTCCCCTTGAAGAGGTCACACATGCTGAGGAGCTTCTAGAAAGAGCGAGTTTGACTTTTATGAAGTTCAGTTTAAAAGGATTCGCTGGATTTTGGAGCCTGTCTGCTGCTGCGTGTTAACAGGATTGCTCATCACATGATACTAATCTGTATCCTTGTGACTTGTGTATGTGTGTGTGAGCTGACCTTGAGCGTGCATATCTTTGAGTTTGTGTTCTTGAGGATGAGGAGCTGACTTCTCAGACTTCTAGGAAGTTTCTCTTGTTTACCCTCTTTCACGCCGTCTCCTCCTAGTTGAAAAAGTGCGTGTGTTCGACCCCTCCCTTTGAAATAGTGTCAAAGCTGCACACACAGCAGTCACACTTCTGGGAAAAGAAATGCTGTAAGACAAAAATATTACGAATGTTTGAAACCACACCTCCCAGAAAAAGTAATGTGCAACAGATGGGCGTCGTACATGTGTTTATGATGAACAAATGACCTGAGAAGCATCTGGTACTGGGTCGTGAATTAAACTTACAGTTTTTATTTGAAGAAAAAGAATTTCTTATTCTTGAAAACTCTTAATACCATCTTTTTAAAGCTGCTAACTTTGTTTTTATAAAAGCTAAAGTCTTGCTGGGGTTTCATATCACCTCCGCTATGTTTCCTAACTTATTTGACAAGCGTTAGGTGATCCACAGACAAGTTGAACTTTTCTTAGTGTATACCCACGGTTGTTTTAATGCCTGTAACTCTGATAAAAGTCCCTATGGAACAGAAATCTTGTTAATTAGATAAACCAGCTTAAGCGTGAGAGCGAGCTGCAGTTCCTTCTATGCTAAGTTTTGTTTGTCTCCCAATCAGGTGTGCAGAATTATAACTGTCTGTTTGTAATATCAATAAGTTTTTACAGAAGGGTTCCTGCTTCTATTTGCTATTAATCTCATAAACAATCTCATATTAACATCGAGTGGGCATTTTGACATGAGATTTTATGAGAATTTCTCAGCTTTTGAGTCCAGCCTCTAGTGGACGCTTGAGGAACTGCATATTTGGCATTAACTTCATTTAACAGCGGAGATAGCTACCCTGCTAAAGTCATGGCTGACTAATATGTGCTTTTACTAAAGTTGTGAGCTACCTTTGGAGGGTATACTTGAAAACTTTGTGAACACAGGACTCATCCTAATGTCACCTTGAAAAGTGGATGATAAAGACTTCAAATAGGTCCTTTTCCTTAAAAGTCTTTTCTCTGCTATGACAAAGAGGAAAAAGATGTTTCCTCTGCCAACAAGCTTTCTGTCACGATGAGTCAAAGTGTCGAGCATGTTTGACGTTAACTTCTCTGGAAAAATGCTCAGTTGACTTGGAGGTCAACTACCGAGTTGTAACTCTAGTTTGTCCTGCGGGTTCAGAGTTCATGAATGCAGATTTGATTTCTTGCATTCATTCAAAGCTGCGAACAGAAACTGCAGTGACAGAGTCCTGTGTTCAGATGCACCACTAAAGCAGCGAGTACCTCCACACTTTCTCAGTGTTTTGTGCAAACAGAGAGGATGTGAGATGTGATCATGTGTTTTCCACTCTCTAACCGCTCTATGAGCTTTGCGTTAGCCGTGAAATCAATTCCTTTCCACACACCCTGACCTCCAAATGAAAATACCCTCCAGCCCACTGCTGCATCCCCCCGACGCCTTAAAGACGTTTTATATCTGTGCCCTCTTGCCATACACCCCTCCCCTCGTGAAGATAAACAGAGTGAAGGGAGGGGCGGGAACTTAGTGAGTAAGGTGGCTGCAGGAATCTTTAACAGAAGTCGGCGGTCACAAGAGCGTTATGAATCTTTAATGAGAGATGTTAGCCCGCCAAGGAGAGGAAATGTGCTGAAAACGTGATTACGGGCTCATGGGGAGGGAACCGTTAGTGAGTGAAGAAAGAGAGAGAAAGAGGGGGAGATCATGGAGGGGAGGATAAAAATTCTTTTCAAGGGCGAGGAAGGTAAAGAAGCAGATTTGTTTTTTTTAAAGATTAAACTGCTGAAGGCAAAGGTAGCTTTTCGATTCTCTCACTGAATGAAGTTTTAAGTAGATGTACTCAAAAAGAGAGTGAGGGCAAATATGGTGGATTGACTTTAAAACTACTCCAAGTGAACTTCGATCTGAAAGCAATACTTAAAAATAACAAAGCAGTACTGGAGTCTTTGGTTAATGTTATTACAGCAAAAAAGAAAAAGAGCCTTGAGAGAACAAAGACAGTAATTTTGAGTTCAACAGTGAAAGGAAAAAGTCTAAACCTCTTTTTATTGAACAAAGAGAATAAAAATACACAACACTAAGAAGTTTGATTTCTCCTCTAATGATTTTCCTGAACATAACACAAGCCTAGATTGGTCCATATTCATTCGACTAAGGGCGCCACAATTCCTCGTATAAAGACTCCTCCATCACCGACCACTTTTACATTCATATGAACATACCTGTTCATCGAGATTAAGTAAAGATAGCCTGCCTCTAGGTGGTAAATACTAGTAAGTACTCTTTTTGTAAAGTTGGGCCGCTGTGTAATAAAACTCAAAGTTACTGATTACCTACATACAGTTCAACCAAATTACTTTAGCCACTAACAGACACTCAAATTCAAAGTCTTATCATAGTGTATGCTGAATGGCTGTTTTGCTTAACAAAGTTAATAAAACTCCAGTAGTGCCGAGAATGAAAGGGGGTATCTGGCATGCCACTTACAACAGAGTGACATATACCAGTTTTCTAACTGGTATTGTGGTTCAATCAGTGGTATATTTAGTGGTTACGAATGATATGTCTCTGTATTATGTGGTCTTTTTGGATTGTTTATGTGTCAGAGAAAACAGTGCATTTTCTTTCCAAACCTTTGCCTCAGTTTTCTTCTCTTATACCGTTGTACTGAGCATCCTGAAAATAGCAGCCTACTATCAATATTGCAGTGCAGATTAATGGCTAACATGGTTAGCATTAGCCTAGCCTAGCCTAGCCACCGTATCCAGTCTGACTAAATCGATCATAGAGCATCGCTTCTTCCTCTTCTTTGAGTACTATTTTCTGGCTGTCACTCCAAATCTTTCACACTGAAAAAATCAAAATTGTGTCAACAAAATTTAGAGGTGTTAATCTCAAAATTTGGACATTATTCACGACATTTCGTAATCTTGAAATTCAAATTTTTAATCTTGAAATTTTGATTTTACTGACATAATTTCGATTTTTTTAATCTCAATATTTCGACTTTACTGTCCTTCCTGTGATATTTTTTTCTCTTCACGTTGCCCTAATCCTCTTTTGTACTATTATGATCCAGAAACTGAAATACAGTAAATTAGGCAAGATGTGTCACAAATTCAGAATCTCAAACTTGTGTTTTGTCTTTCGTTTCTTTACAAACAAATGAAACCATAACCAAAAAACAAACAAACAGTAATTTGCCAAAAGTTTGGGTAAAGCGAGGATTGCTGTTCTGCCTTGCTTCCTTTGGTGTTTGTTATCATTTTTCGACTTCAGCTTCATACTTCACTGTGTTTTTCATGAGTTATTTTCACTTTTTTATGTACCTTCTAAACACAAAGCTCCAACCATTATAGGTGTTTTTAATTTCCTTGAGGGAACTTTCCCAAAAGGATAAATAAAGTTGTATATTTAATCTCCTCTCCTCTCAAAACAGCCCGTTTTAAACTCACCTCCTCCTCTTTTCCCCTTTTTATCACAGCTTTGATATCAGCCGGCTGCTGCACCAACAACTGTAGAAATGTCAAGCTATGGGACAGGTAAGAGCCCTTGTCGGCCTTGTTTTATCTTTATAAACCTCTTTTGTGTTAATTAGAATCTTTAAAAAGAAGAACAGCAAATGAAGGTCACTCTGTGCTCTCTCCACCAGGGCCTGTAATCCTGTAGTTAGCTCCCATTATTCTTTTCCACCAAACAGAGTAGCCATTTAGCCGAGCCTGGACACATATTTACAGTCTGGTGTAAAGGGCGTTTGTTCAATTAAGGACAATCAGAGATCTCTAAGCCTCAAATATGAAGAAAAAAAAAACAGTTGAATATTTTCATTTTGGCTCCTTCCTCATCATTGGCTGATGAACTCGTTATCTCTGACTGATTATCTGTTATGATCCTGTCTTTGAGTTGGTACCGCTTTGGTTGAGTAATGTGTTTGCATGCTCAGTCTAGCCCAGGTGTAATCATGATGGGTTTACAGTAGGACGACAGAGTTAGAGGTGACCCTATCCCGTCTCTGTGTATATCCCACATCTTCAATCAGGCCCCAGTGGGAGAGCAAGATGGCTCTGTTAATATTTAATGACTGCAAGACAAGACATACCTGCCCCCAGAGAGTAGCCGCACACCTCCACACCTCCAACAACACAAGAAAAGAGCATACAGCCTTTTCTACAACTGCAGTCTTATCATTCCAGCTCTGCATGCCCCTGTCTCAACCTACTCCCACCTCCTCCATACATGCTGTAGATATCAGTGACTGAGGTAAGGCGAGGGAATGGCAGGAGCGCCAGTGCTCTTATGCCACAAGTCTATGCTAAGAGTACAGTCAGAAGTCAGGTCCCAGAACTCTCAGCTGAGGGACGAACAGACTCAGGTGTGAACGGAGGGCTGTGTCAACGATCACAAACGCAAAACTTCATCTGCAGATCTATCCCACCAAACACCTGACGTCATTTAGACGTCTTTTTTCAGGCTAAATCACGTCAGCCCGTCATGGCTGTAATTTAGCCCAGAAAATAAACGATAAAAACTGGGCTTCATTTAGACGGCGTGAATCTAGACTAGTGATGGGCATGGCAGTACTTCTAGATGTACTGAATCACTAGAATCAGTACACTAAAAAGATTAGTTCACCGAATCACCAAATCATGTAGCGCTTGGTGGGAGGAGCCTGTGACTCCGACCTCCTGAAGTGATACACAGCTGACCGGTTCAGAATTCAGTTCAATTCAGAGCTTCTGGGACTTCATAGTGTTTGGCTGTGTTTAAGGCAAACAGGCTTGTAAAATATATATATATATGTATATATATATATATATATATATATATATATGTATATATATATGTATATGTATATATATATATGTATATGTATATATATGTATATATGTATATGTGTATATATATGTATATGTATATATATATGTGTATATATGTATATATGTATATATATATGTATATGTATATATGTATATGTATGTATATATATATAAATATATATATATATATATATATATATATATATATATACATATATATATATATATATATATATATATATATATATATATATATATATATATATACAAACAGAAAAAAAATTACTCTGAAAATCAGAAAAAAATTAGTCCAACAAGCAGAACAGAAAAAAAAACAAAAGAAAGAAAAAAAAAGGACATTTTAGTCCAAAAAAAAAAATTACACTGAAAAACAGAAAAAAAAGATACTCCGAAAAACGTTTTGACTTGACTTTGACCGAAGAGCTTTTTTTTGTGGTGAATGCAATACGCTTCCGTAAATAAACAACAATAAGAACAATAAAAATCATTCTCCTGTTTCTTTATTTCTTCCACAGCTTCGACGCCTCGTCTTGACCTCACCTTGAGCAGCTAATCTCCTGGATTAGAGGTGGGGTCGCAGTGGTACAGTCCTGCCGTGTCTCTGGCCTTGAGCGTCACGAGGGTTCCTGGACTCTACCCTCCATGGCTCCAGATCGGTTCATCGTCTGTGGGGTTGTCTGCGTCCAAAGCCCTGAAACAGCCTGCCTCCATGTTTTTATTTCAACATATCAAGAGTTTGAGAGTTAGGGGGGAGGATATGGAGGGTTATGTGCTTTAAGTAAAGTTGGTCAACTTCTGCAGACTGCCACAGTGAAAAGGACCGGAGTGGATTTTTTCTTCCTGCCAAATACGACATGAAGGTACTCGAGAGACAGGGAGAAGACGGTGGGAGAGGACTCTGCAGTGTTGGTGCTGCTGCCCTCTGTTTACAATCGATGATTAATGTTGGAGAAGCACAGAAACTGAACTTTCTACACCCTGCTGTTCTAAACCCTGATTATTTTCCTACCTTCTCCCCCTTTCTCCTATCTCCATCCCTGTTTTTCCACTCCTTCTCTCACTCCTCCTCAGATTCCCATCATCTTCAGAGTGTGTAATGAGACTGCTGTAATCTAACGTTCTGTCTCTCTATCTCAGCCGATCAAATGATTACCACTGTCTTCAACCTTTACAGCTACTTCAAGCGAACTAACGAAACAAAAACCATATTCGTCAAAGATGTTCTAGCAAAGTAAATAAACTCTTCCTGTGTCTTAAACCGAGATGGTCGACATAACTAGCTGCTGACAGATGTTCTAGTTCTATAAGATGCAATGTTCAGGTGTAATTTCTCTGTTTTCTCGATCTTCTTTGCTCCCTTAAAGCGCCTATACTGAAGCTGGGGATAAGACTCTCTGTTTCTCCATGTTCTTTTTTACAGTCCAAGTAAAAAAGTAGATTATTGGATTAGTTTTCTATATATCTCTCTATATAAATATTATATGATTATTATTTTTGACTTACTGGTATTAGAACTATTATATGAAGATGCATATGATATATATCAAATAATAAACAGACTTCTTTATGTAAAAGTGCATCTCTTGTTCGTGTGTTTTTTCAGTATGTTTTAGTGACTCAGATGTGAGTGCTGGGTTAGAAAACCATCTTTATGTCACATACAGGAGCTACAGCAGGAACAGATCCAGTGTCAATGCTTCTCAATTCTAAAAATATATCAAAATTAGATTATGGTGACGTTTATTTATCCGTCATACCAGAAAAGAAGCAGTCTGAGCTCAAATATGACATTATTCGATGTTCCCTCATCCTGTTAGATCGGAGACAATAGGGTCAAAGTGGAGAGAATATCCTGTTAAGGTCTGGAGCTGTAACAGTCAGTTTTCCTTCCTCTGCATCAGTCATTTCCCCCCACATCCTGAAAAACAGGAGGAATCTAGTTATACTTAACATCTGCTACACTACCAAAAATATCACACACCTTTGTAAGGCTGTGTGTGTGTGTGTGTGTTTTGGCCAAATGACAACCCTAACAGTGTGTCATGTATTTGTTCCGGTCAACAGAGGAAGACATTTTGATTGGTGTTGATTTTGGCGCCCTCTGTGGAAAACAACAGAGCACCTTGTGGTCCTTTTTGGTTGTGTTTCCTACCAAACCTGTCAAGTTCTGGTTTGGAAAATAAGAGAAATTTTTGCGACTCCCAGATCAGTGCAGCAAGCTGATGATAATCCGCCAGTTGGTGGGAACTTAACGCGCAATGGTGACAGAGTTCAGTTTGGAGAGGCAGAATGAAGTTTTTTTTTTATGTATATACATATTTTATCATAAGGGAGATTTACGGGACAATTCTAATAAGGGAAGACGGCAGCAAAGAGGGGGAAAATACGGTAGTTTCCCGGCAAAAACGGGATACTTGACAGCTGATTTCCCTACACGTCTAAGTCGCATTTGAGAATGTTTTAATCATTTTTACTAATACCAACAGTTTTTAGGCATAAAATTAAAAAAATTTTTATTGAAATAATCTTGTCACTCACGCTCTGGTTTGCTTTTGTAGGTCATAAAGAAACATCAGTATTAATGTCAGTCTGTTTCATAACTAGAAAAAAATCACCTTATAATGTTTTTATGTAAAATATAACCCTACTGTAAAATATTGTTTGTGACCCTAAACAGCTGAAAACAAAGATAATTGAAATGAGTTGTTTGGGGACTACTTTCAGCTGTGGAAGGATACACATTAGGAATAAAGAATTTACAGGATCTCAAACATCTCAAAATGTAGAGCAGTGGCCATGGTTATGCTAGTAAAGGGACAAATTACCCATGAGGCATTTGTGCTTCCTGTAAAAAGAGGAATCAGAATTTTCAGTGGGATTGAAAAAAAAAAAATAGCAGGTTTCTCTGAGATTGAAAAATACAACTAGATAATAATCAAGGCTGGGTTTGGATACGCCTCCATGAAATAAATGAAAGTCAAGGCAAGGTCAACATAAATACTACTGTGTGTGTGTGTGTGTGTGTGTGTGTGTGTGGTTGAGGACCTCCTCTACATGTACCGGCATAATGATAAAAACCAGTGAGAGCAGAATAAGCTCACTCAAGGAAATCTCAGTAATGATGATCTTTTCTGTGCTTTGCCTGAATCTAAAGCAGCTGATTGATCGACTTGATTGCCTTAAATCATATGTATGATAAGAGGAATATGGCGGACGAAAAGAGACAGAATAAAATATATAAATATGTCATTATTAAATAAATGGGAATTAAATAAATAAATAAATGTGTCATTTAATGTGTCATTAATTTGTTAAGTATTATTATTTCAATATTTATCTAATTATTTCATGGACATGTGTTGCAGCTCTTCATTAATTTAGTGTATTATTATTTTTTTAAATGTATTTATTTCAAGATGTATTTATATATTTCACTCTGGCTCTTTTCATCCTCCGTACAGCAAATGTTGTTGACATGCTGAGAAAAGGAAAAGTGAATATTTGTTTGTCAAATACAATATACTGTAACGCCAGGATGTATCAGAGGGCCACTTTTGTTAGTTGGTAGGTTTTCTGTGAATGTAGCTTCATCATCAGTGCGAGTACAGATATTCTCCTTTAGTGCAGGTGTGCATTTGTAGAGGGGTGTCGAGGTAACTGTGTGAGCATGTGGACATTTATGTGCTATTCAATATGCAGAGTCACGTGGGTGGAGTGAGCATTCAGCCGGCCAGCAGGTTGATTAAGACACACCCTGGCCTGCTTACCCCAGAAGACAGAGAGGGAACAAGAGCGAGAGAGAGAGAGAGGGAGTGTGTGTAGTCTGTGTGTGTGTGTGTGAGTGTGTACTTATTGATTTATGGACATGTGTGCACGTTTTGCAGTTTCTATTTCTTTGTTACAGTAGTGTGTGTTTGTATGTGTGAGGAAAATGTATTGGCAAGCTGCAGTTTATATGTTTGTGTGTGTGGGTGTGTGTGTGTGTGTGTGAGAGAGAGCATGCAGCGCCACTGCTCTGCTCTGCTCTGCTGCATTGCAGCATGTTCTGCCCATCCCGAGGTCGCCGTCGTCCTCCGCCTTCCAAGGTCACAGCAGGTCAATCCTGCCCATCTGCATACCCGGCCAATACATGTGTGAATCTATAAACACCTCACCAGATCTGTCTGCTGTTCAAGCAACAAGACACCAGCAATAACCAGAGCTGCAGATCACCACACTCAGACTGCTGGTCACAATAATCTCTCACTCAGAGATCAGACATGTAATCCACCCAGATGAACGGTCGATCAAACGAGAAAAGCTATCAACATTGGATGAACTGCTGCAGCAAACACGCTCTACATGCAAATACATGCAGCACAAGTGACACAGTGACACGTTAACTCCGGCACTGTTGGTCTGCTGGAATTTACTGTCAATCTGCAGAAGATGAGGATTTTTATGGGGGCTATCAATGAGCATGTGGAGGTGAGGATTTATGACCAATCATGTCGTGTTGTGTATTTAGCCTCACATGACTCTGGGTAAAATTTCATGTTGAAGAAGTGGATGAAATCGAAAAAAAAAAAAAAAAAGCAGATCCAGCACAGGACTGTGTAAATATATATGTGTTTGAGATCTGACTGTACAGAAAATCAAAGTTTATGGCTGAATCAGAGAGTGAAAATACTCTCCTGCAAGAGACTGAACAGTCAATGCACAGAATCCCTGAGGGATCCCTAAAATACAGTTTTGTTTGAGTGGAAACTCAACTAGATAAGTCGAGTAAACAGTGTAAAAATCAAGTGATTTATATTCAGGGCAATGAGGGCTCATTAATCTCTAATAATCACCGATAAAGAAAAATAAAATTTGATTTCTCATTATTCTAATTAAAACAAAGATGAGTAAAAAGACTGAAAATAAATATGATGTGAAAATGTAGCAAATATAAAATCAGTATTTCAGTGAAAGGGGTCATTCAACGAACCGCCATTAAAATTATTTTTGCTCTTTGAAGCGTCATAATGACTTTCAGCTCATTATCCCGCTCTCTGGCCTGCTTAGTTTCAGCTTCACTCTGCTCCCACCTCTCCTGTAACATCAGTTTTTTTTCTCCACTGCTGGCAGCTGTTTTTTTTTCTTCCTTTTTTTCAAGAGAGTTCATAGAAGTTACTTTACAATTCAGAGTGAACCTGCAGCTTTTGTGACTGAAGGAGCATTATACATCCTGGGGGGCAGAAATTGAAGCGGCCATCCCGTTTTGTATTTTCTCTTTGCTGAACACATAAATACACCAAAAAATAACATTAAAATTATACACATAAAAATAAAGCCCCAAGAAATAAAATATATTCACACGAGACAAAAAAAAATCTGTACCTACTGGTCTAATTGCTTTAAATAGGAAAGGTTTTGAATTAATTTCCGACGTAAAAATAAAAAAATAAAAAAATTAAAAAACATACTCCCGGTATATCTGCTTTTATTTTGAAAGGCTTGAAATCAACTTCTGGTCCGCTCAGTGGGTGGGTCTTAACGGTGAAGGTTTGCAACAAAGGGTCCTGACCGTGGACTGTATATATAATGGACGCCGTCTGCCTCCTCGCTGGGTGAAGCCACAGTGAGAACAGCACCCTCTGGTGACGGGCTGCAGTATAGGTCATAAATCCTGCCTCCCCCAGCAATCCCTATGGAGCTGTGGACAAACTTTTGAAATTTATTACACAGAACATTTAAAAAAGTTATTTGGGGGTTCATGTTTTCGATGATTGACGCTTGATACAGCCTATGGGCGCACAAAGATTGTGTAGCTCACCCGGGGGATACACTGTTTGAGCCGAGGGTCATCAGAGCGACTCTCCCGCTGAATGCGCACAACGCTACTGCGCAATGCTGGTTTCAGGAAGCGGAGAAAGAACCCATAAATACCAAGAGCTTTTTGGCGAAACCAAGTTGTCCATAGTATATACAGTTTATGATCCTAACAGTGGAGGTCTGCAGCCAGACTGTCTTGGTTTCCATGGTGATACACGTCTACACTGAACTGTCTGCTGAGACATATAGACTGACCCTGCAGACTCATTACAGCCTGCATGGTCAGTTGTTTTGTCTTCATATAAATCTGTGACAATTTCTGAACAGGTTTATCCCCCTATTAAAAACCTTTACCAAACATAATCCTCAGAAAACACTAAGAAACAGATGAATGACCTCCTCAGACACGCACATATATCAGTTTGTTTCCTCTGTCGTTGAAACGTATGACAGTTTTGTTTTTAATCGAAGAAAATCAAAGAGAATCCTGGGAAATGTGGTTTGTGACAGCTAACTGACCGGGTGGTGTCTGATGTGGCTTCAGGGAGCCGTTTGACACCAAGCGGTTTGTTGTACGCTTCCTCAGCTCAGGATGTTCAGGTTTCATTACAATCATTCAGCAGGAGGATTTCAGCGGGGCTATCAATGATTTATCATCTTGATACGACAGAACAAACAAAAACATGCCCCCTGTGATTTACTCTAAGGCAGAGGTGTCTCAAATCTCTCTGATATATAAAAAAAAAGTATGTTAACAGTCGGCACTGTAATTAGCTTCCTGGTGTTAAATGTAAACCAAAACAGATATGTCTAAACAAATCTTAAATCAGGAGATATGAACATATAAGGAGCACCTATAAGCTGCTCTTATTCAAATACATGTATAAATGTATGACACCTGGAAGGAGGCTTCATTGTTTTACAGTCTGTGACTCACTAAAGGACTATTTTTGTCGGTGCAGACACTTTTGTGAAATGATAAATGTGTTTGTGACGCAGACTCGGCTCTTAAGTGGGAAAGAAAAAATACTTCTACATTCTCTGTAAAAGCAAATCTCAGTCAAACACTTCTCTGTGTTTTAGCATCACAACAGAGTGTGTTCAACTTCTCACCCTCATGTAGGTCACCGTCATGAGCAGGAAAATCACGTCAACGCTACATGGGTCTTAGACTAGTTTGATAATGACCCGTGTCTGGTACAATAGCAGTTAATTACATCCTCTAATGACTTCACACAGCAGGCTAAAGGCTAACAAAGATAACACATCTCTCATTACCACTTCTCCATTATCTTGACCGGAGTGGAGGATTTATGAAACAAACAGAGCACAGTTCATTGTGTGGACACTTGCAAATCCATGCTTCCTGCTGTACTAGACACACCAATGTATTTAAATCTGTTATGTGCTAGCGCCACTATAATTTACTAGTGAGATAATTACACTTTCTCATAATGTGAGCTGAAGAGCAATATAGTGACACTGTAAAGTCAGCAGAAATGGTCGAATTAAGTCAGTAAGTAATTTTAAGTGACTCTAAAACGATTAACCAGGTAGTCTCTGAAGACCTGACCCCATTAGTTTAATCCTTTATTCATGGTTAGATTTTTCTACGTGCTGATATGTCTTACTTTAAACACATGATTCTGATTGGTGAAAACCTCCTGATGAGAGTAATTATCTCAGAGAGTAAGAGGTATGTTGGGAGAACACACAGAAAGAAATAACTGAAATGTACGGAGCCCATGAGGTGACATTAACTTTTTTTTTTAATCCGCACGTGTGATTTAGTATCTCACAGGTGCGATTTAACTGTTTGTTAATAAATAAAATCACTTCCTGCAAGTCTGAATATCGCAGACGGCAAAGTCGCTGTGCTTTAAGGATCCTGATGAGGTTTCTCCTACTCAAAACAATGCCGAATGTGGTGAAGCTATAAAGTATCTCTTTGTGAGTCATACCTAAATGAACGAAAATGTTGATAATATGCTCTCTGTCTATGACCCGGGATTATTTACAAACATACATGTACAAGATACAAGATACAAATAAAATGCACTTACAAATGAGTATAAAAAGCATGTTTGAGATACTAAATCACACCTTGGATATAATAAAGTGCACATGCGAGACACTAAATCACACGTGCAAATTAAAAAAAGAAAAAAAAAAGTTCCATATAAATGTTTGTGTTTTGGGTTTTTTATTCTTCTGGAGTCGGCCTCTAGTGGAGCTTTGAGGAAATGCACCAAACAAGACATTTACATTGGCTTTAGCGGTGTTACAAGATTGGTTGAGTAAAAACCAAAACACAAACAATAAAAACCCCACACTCATATGATATACTTATATGGTAAAAGGGTGTGCCACACAACTTAATCCGCTATGGATTAAGCTGTGTGGCAGACCACCCTGCCAATTTAACATCCAGAAGATCAACAAGAATGTCTACGTTTGTTCTAAGGTAAGTTACATCAACATAGTTTTAAATCTACTAACTTTACTGACAGTTATTTAATTGTCATTAGCGATATAGTAACACAACTTTCGCCTCTAGTAAATTAGCTAATGTTAATGTTAGCCCAGGTTAGCACACAGCTGAGTGACCGTAACACTTAGTGCCTCTCCAGATTAGTTTAAATAATTAAAGGTAAATTAATTTAATCCTACCCTGCGTGACACGAACAGTGTTGGTCTTGGATGTTGTCATCTGCAATCGTGACGACTGTGAGATGAGGCTTCTTCCGCTTGCATTGGGATCTGGACACCCTCGCCTCCAACTTTGACACCAGCAGCGACCATTGTAAAGCGCTGCTCAGCTCTGTTTGCTTGTTTGAGTTAGCAACAGTAACTAAGGGGAGTGGGACTTAGCGATATGTCAATCGAGTATGTTTACAACCTGGACCAACAGTCACAGTGTGTCAGAACCAAGCAACAACCTCTGGTCTTGAAAACAAAAGGAAATTCTCCAAGTACCTGCTGAAGGCCGGCTGCAGAGGCTCCAGCCTTATATTGCAAACCATTTTGCAACAAAACAGAACAGACTTAGACTATTGATTTGATGTTTTCATTTAGATCTATATGTGGAAGTATTCAGGGGGTAGGGAGGCATGTTGTTGGGCATGTCCCTGAACTTGGTTGGGTGGGTTACCATTTGCAATCTGGACACCTTCAGTACATTTTAAATAAATGTTTTAGAAAACCTGAAAACATCTTAACTTCTATTTTAAATGGAAACTTTGTTAGTTTGGCATGTTAAAAGGTTTTGTTTTTCTTGTGCTACACTATCTCCAGCTCTTCCTTGCTCTCATCTTCCCATCCTCTACTGACATTTCTCCCCTCCCCTCTTCCTCATTATCGGCTCTCTCTTTGTCTCGCTTTCACAAATATTGATAAATTACATCAAATATCAACTCCTCACCTCAAATTGAGACTCTGCAATTTCTCTAAATAATACCCAAGTGCTTGAGCGAGTGAGAGAGAGAGAGTGTGCAGACCACAGAGAGATTAGCAAGAAAAGAGAGGTTAGCAAAGGGAAGTCGACGACGTGGGTGTGGGTTTACGTCATGTTTGCACTCAGGGTTCAAGCTGGAACCCCCTGAGAACGAAGCACCTTCGACATCTGCTTACATCACCCACGCCTTGAGCCAGCTCTGCCTCGGACACCCCAAAGGTCATCCACACAGGGTGGAAACTATGAGGCTGTGTTTTAGGGTGCTTTACAGCAGGGGGTAAAAATACTTTAACTATCAGTTTGACATTTTTTACAGCTTCTCATAGGATGATAGGGCAGAGCCGATACTCTCACGTTATGTGCTTTAGTGACTTTATCAGAGCTGGCTGATGGACAAATGGTTTGATTGATGGATGTGTAACTACTCAGCACCAGAGAGCACTTATTTTATTTACTGTCTGCTACCACCGTGTGTGATTAGCATCCAAGGAAGCTGCAAATCATCCAATCAGAGACCTACGCTGTTTGTTTTCTGCAAGAGACCGGAGCATGAAAAACAGATGAGAGGTGAAATTGATGTGAAAACTGCGACTGCTCATTTTCAGGCTCTTTGTGATGAGTTCACACTGTTTTTGTATTTCTGTGTAGAAAAGTTAATAATTGAATCAGTTTTTCGCTCTAACCTCTGTACCTGCTGCTCAGGGAAGGAGATTTTCCATGAAATAGACGAAATGATTCTAACAAACTGTGGAAACAATTACATTTTCCTTCACCTGATTTCAAGGATGAGACATATTATAATTTCCTCTTACCTTATCATCCTCTCTAATCAGTATCTACCTGCTCACGGTTGAAATTTCGATTATTCTTTGTTTTATAGCTCTCATCCTTCCTGCATTACCTGTTTCTTTCTCTCATTTTCTCTGTTTCATGAGTGGGTGAGCAGAGTCAGGGCCAGTGAAGTGAGATGTTAGCATTAACACAGCGCTGACATGACATGACAGCAGTGGGGGCAGGCAGAGGTAGGAGCCGAACTCAGAGGGAGACCGACGACTGACTCATAGAGACAGGGGTGAAAAGGAGAGACTGGACCCTGCGCTGCCACAGAAAACTGCCTCCACACTTGTCCACATCACTCTTCTGGAACATCGCAGGGACACTGTTGGCTTTTTCTATGTTTTGTAGATGTTTAACTGTGTGTTGAACTTTTTGGATGTTTAGTTGAGACAGTGCAGACTGCGGCCACATGTGAACAGCTGGTGAACTCAGATCCACAAAGGTCCATATTTTACACTCCTGCACCACCAGGTAACTTGGGATCTCTCCTTCAATCCATCGAGTCTCTCCGTTTTATGAAGGTGTCTCCTTGTATTAATAGTATTTTCTGAATGTAATCTTGTAACACACTGGCTGCCTTTCAGAGTAGTGCAAAAATCAAAGTCAAGTTTCCGGATTGTAGTTTGTTAAATGATCCAAACTTCGAGGTAGAGCTGACCTTCTTGCCAGAGCCGATTCTAGAAGTCATGCTTGTTCCTGTCCAACGGTTGTGTCATCAGCAAGATGGTCATGTGGTTGGAAATTTGGCCACAGGGCTCCTTGTGTAAGCACAGATAATGGTCAACAGTCATGAACAGAAAATACAGGGACACACAGACCTTTTTAGACAGCATTTTACCCTGATGACACCGTGGATAAGGAGATGCTGAAGTCTAGAAGTCTTGATTTCCTCCTCTGGAAGTACACAATCTTCTGCTTATATGGTTATGTGCCTGTCTTTATAGAAACAACTCGTTATCGCGCTATTGCATGTGAATCTGTGGGTCCTTGTGAGTTCTCGTGATTCGCGCTGTCCGTAATCTGCCACGAAACTTACCTCACAGATGAATCTGGTAGGGATTGGCGGATGGCGAAAATCGCTGCTGTTCCAGATGCGATAGAACTTGGGGGTCACAGTGGTCCGCTCACCAGGAAGTTTGGGATCAAATCAAAGACAGCCGTTTCCAAGCTTGAAGATGAGCTTTTATGTGGTATAAGATGTTGAAGTATATGAACGGGACCTTGGCATACTGTAAGGGTCCTTTGCTGCAGGTGGAAGAGGGCTCTGTGCAGCGATCAAGCAATGGCGTCATCGGTTGATTTGTTCGAGCTGTAGGCAAACTGAAGTGGGTCAAATGACTCAGAGAGGGAAGGCGGTAAAGGTCTTGACAAACATCTGAAAGCACTTTATAATGGTGAAGCGAAGGCTAGCGCAAAGTAGTGATCAGGAAGATGGTTTTGAGCTTTTTGGGGACAAATACCGCCTTTTAAGATCTGTGGATACTGACAGAACTGAGAGCTCAACTAGAGGTACCATCGGATTAGATGTTTTACTGGGATTGGTACTTCTGGAGGACTTGCACATACTATATCTGCGGAGAAGAAAATATCGAACATGGATGGAGTCTCAGAGATGACATTCACTGGTTTCTTAAGAGGAATTATGTAGGAGAAGAAGAAGTGCTGGGCTCTTGGTTTACATGGCATCGCTCTCAATGTGTGTATTAAAGATGTTTATTTAATCTGGGAGAGATGCAAAACTGCAGATTTTACTTTTACTGTCAGTGATAGACTGGAGTCAAGCCGACTGATGGTCTCTCTGATGTTGTCGCCCTCAGGCTGCAGCAGTTACACTCACATCTGGTCACGAGGAAAAGCTGGACTAAGTCCTCAAAGGAATGAATAAGTCCCAGCTGGACGAGGGACGGTGAAAAGTGAAAGGTTTCATTTCAAAGGTTGATTTAGGATCTCATAAAATGACCAGCTTTATGCAGCTCAGAAGAAAGAAAAGAAAGAAAAAATATTTATGGTATTTTGTATTTTTGCAGAAGAGAATAAGTGTACTGAACATATCAAGGCAGATTCAAAAGTTTGGTTCTCTGGTAAGTGGTTTCACTCTTTAAAAAAAAGACCATATTTGATAGAGGTGGGTGCAATTCATCAATGTGTCAATGCATCGTGAAACACATGACGATTCAGCATCTATTATTTATCATTGGTGCTTAAAAATCTAATAATAATACCGCTGATGCTTCGCCGCAAGGCTGCAACAAAAAAACAAGTAACCGTGTGTGCCGCCTGGACTGTTTAGTAAGTGGGACCACAACAAACAGAGCACATTAGTTTTTTTGAAAAATGGCAACCACCAGGGTTGACTGCAACCCCGTGGAAGTACTTTGGAGTTTATAAGAGAGCAAACAAGACGACTGACAAGACCTATGTGATTTGCAAGATTTTCAAAGCAAAAATAAAAGTACCTCAGCAACATTACAAAGATGAGACAGCACCTTGCCAGAGGCCTGTACTACGAAGCTGGATTTGGTCTTAGCGAGATAACTTCTGGATAACTTCTGGGTTTTCCGTACTACGAAGGTGGATCTCTTTTTATCCGGGTCCGTTGCCCCGGTAACTTACGCGGAACGCCAAACCTGCTCCGGAGCAGGTTATGTTTCAGGATAAGAGCTCAGCAGGTATTAAAGACCGCCCAATGACCAATCGGATCCCTTGGAAAATGGCTTGCCCACTTTTGCCGGATCCCGGGGACATCGTTGCACGGATAGTGAGAGGAGCGCTTCGCCGAGAGCGTTATATTCATGATCGTTCAAATCTGTTTGATTTACCTGATGGCGTTCTCTATGAACGTTACAGGTTTTCCTCGGACGGCCTCAATATTCAGGTAGCAAGAAGTCTAAGCAATACACTAATATTTGCCAAGCTCCAGGTTCAAATTTGTTAGTCATCTTTCAGAATTCATTGAAGCAGATAAGAAAACTCTTAACCCCAAATGTGTCTGCAGATGACGTGACCATCAGATGATGGAGAAAAAAAAAAGGCAGTGTGAGGAAATCACTGTTTACGCGTTGAAATATGTACAAATAAAATCTTCCAATAAACTTACAAACTACTTTAAAGGATGTTTTTAGATTTATTTTTATTTGCTCCCACGTACTCTTTTCCCCACTGCTGTTGTATCTTAAATAATGAGGTCAGTGATGGTGGTGATGACACACGCTGCATGACAATATATTAGGGGGCCATAAATTTATGAACGCACTAATGTAATTTACACAACCGGTGATTTTTTTTGCCGGCAGTCCCTCCGGCTTTTAGCGGCTGTGTCTGTCTCACTGTTTAAATAAAGCTCTGTTCTTCAGCTGTGAAAAATGACGTGCAGCCTTCTCCATTGTGGAGATTGGTCCGGTGGCACTGACCCGACCCCCTTTACGTGTGCGCGCACAGATCTAAACTGGATTCAGTTATCGAGTTGATATCCTGCTTCGTAGTACAGCTGATCGGGATCGCGGAGATCCGGTGAAGTTGAGCGAGTTGTCGCAGAGTTATCCTGGATTTGTTAATCCAGCTTCGTAGTACAGGCCTCAGGTCACAGAAAACATCATCAACACCTCATCATGTTGTTGTGGGACGTCACAGGCAGGGATCAGCTGGACGGAAAGTCACTTCGAGTGGTGGGTTAGAAATCACAGAACGGCTCGGAGGCAGAGCATGTACTGGCTACACAAACAGCACCTGATACAACAACAACAACAACAACAACAACAACAACAACAACAACAACACTGATTTATTAAAAGGAGAATAGTGTCTGTTGATGTTTTCATGCTCTAATCTCATTACCTGGCCAACGTAAATGTCTCTTTTCTGACATAACTAACTTTTCCTCATTGGTTAAATTGATTTGAGACTTTCTTGACTAAAACAAGCCAAGATGCACTTACACATAGAATGCAATTACAGTTCCACCTTGAATAACGATAATGTGAAACTACGCTGAAGCGAGAAGTATCGTTTTTACACTCCTCATAGGGAAAATAAAGAAATTGGCAAGTTTCTGATCACTAATTGTTTTCCAATTTATGAAGCCTGAACACAAAAAAAGACCATAAACGCATCTTAAACGGTCTCTTGTGATTTGGATATGAAAATCAGCACATCACGGATAAGTTACAGAGTGACACTTTAGATCGCAGCGTGCTAACGTTTCCATTGTGGGCTTGGTAAAATGTAATCTCCCACAGAGAGGAAATCTATGGAGCGAATGTTAAATTCAACAGGGTCTCATTTCAGCACCTTTCTTCATTTTGATAAGGCACAAGAGTGCACTCATGCACAGACATGCGCACGCATGGATATAAACACATATACCCAGAAGATGAGGATGAGAAATAGAGGGCCACCTTGGACCATTTCACTATATTAGTTTGGCTTCAGGGCTTGAAATAAAGGATGAGATGACTCCTCGGGGATATCTGTGATGGCTTTGTCCCCTTCTGTTCTTCGCAAGCTGACATTTCAAGTCCCCTTATTTTGGTGGTTTTATTATGACTTCAGAAACAGCTGTGTACCAATAATTATTTATAAAACCAGACTTCTGCCATGATATTTGAGAAAGTAGACACAGAGATCAGAGAATGAGCCGACAGTGAAAACAGATACAAAGCTTTTGAGCGATAATTATGATGATTACTGAAAGAAACACTTTATACCGGTTAAAGTGATTATAATTTCCAGCTCAGAACTGCTCAAAAAGTCACAACAAATGGTGACAAATCCTCCTATATGTAGGCCAAATGAAAAGTCTCATTATGAATAATACGAGATGATAAAGGATGCTCAGAAGTTGGATTCAGATCTCCACTGATATAAGTGTGGAATCCCCAACCAGCATATACACACAAATACAATAATCTGTTAATCTGCTTGCACGTCAATATGCCATTAGTGCCGTTTGAGATAGAAGGGAATAGGTATCATTCCTATGAGACCTTCAGCCCAGCAAAGGCTTTAGGCAGATTTGTTTGGGCTTATCCCTTTGGTTGATGGAGAGACTCTAAGACAGAGAATGAGAGAGAATTGGAGCAAATAAATAATGGGGAGGAAGAGGACCCAAAGAGACTGAACGAGCCGGAGTTTGGATGAGATTAAGTGAACGAGCTCACACGAGGCTAACGTTGCATATCAGTGATCCTGCAGAAATATTTCTGAAGTGATTTTTGGCCTCTTGGGTTTTACCACACTGCAGTTTTATAACCAGCAGTTGATTTTTTATTAACTACAAACCAAACACAGCAAAAAGACCCCTTTGAAATATCGAGCCATCTCTAAAAATGATAGCATTAAACAAAGAAAGATGTCTTCAGTGTAACAGAATATATCCTGGTACATTCTAGTTTGACGTAACATAATACGCCAACTGGAATAACACAAATCTTAAAGGGGGTTGGGGGGTTGGGAGGGTATTATTTTAAGGCTCTGTACTTCTTTTCTGATACCTCTTTAATATCTTGACATGATTTTCAGATCAGAAAAAGCCACAAATTTCTTAGTTGTGTCTTAAAATATCATTATTTTAGCCTCTGTCTTGAATGCTTTGTTTTAGCTGCTGTCTCTTTAAGGCCCCCCCTCTTACTGTCTTCTGATTGGCCGCCTCTGAGGAAGCCAGCTGAAGGCAGCGCTCGATGTTTTGGCCCTGCTCCCTCTACTGTGGTCAATCAGCGTTCCCCCCATAGACATCATATACTGTAAGTATCTCACACATCTCACATTTTCGCACGTTTGTCCAAGATTTTAGCAGTTTATATCGACTTTCTAAGATTATGACCAAAACACCAAACTTTGTAACTTTGCAGTTTTTGTTGTAAATGTAGAAAAGCATGATACCCCACCCTTCAGCTTCATACCTCGACATGCTTTCTCAGGTTAAACAGCGTGTTTAAGTATGCCATGATGAACTCTTCTTTTCACAAACCTCAAACATGAGTGAAGGATCAGATCTGGCCGTGCAGATGCCTTTAAGGTTGTTACACACCGGCGAATTAGCGAAGCGATGCGGAAAGGTCCTTACACACCAGGCGCGAATTCGCCAGGCGAATTATTTGCCTTTATTCGCCTTTTTTTTAAACAGCATAAAGTCAATGCAAGCCTCCACACCGGCTGTGTTTTTTCCGCGGGGCGAAAAGCGTCTTTTATTTTTTCACTCTTGTGTCGAATTTTTCGGAGATTCGCAGGCGAATATCTGGACCTGCTAGACCTCTGGCCAATCAAAAGTCATGTTGTTAATGACATCACAGACCCATGCGGCTGCAGTTCACACGACACACACCACCACTGGCACCAAGAGCAACGATGGGAGAGAGTGTGTACCACAAAGTGGTCGCCTAATGTGTATAAGCGAAAACGATTTTTCGGACCGGCGAATATTTCCGCATTTTCGTCTCGCTTTTTCACTTCGCTCCACAAATTCGCTGGTGTGTAAGGACCTTAAGGCTTAGGAGACACAATGGCGACTACATCCTCAAATAATGATGACCTGGTCATGGTTGTAGCCGTTTTAGATAACAAAAAAAAAGAAGAAGAATCCAAGTGTCTGGGCACATCCAACACTGACCTTGCAACAGAAGATGGAGGAGTCCCACACACAACGATCCAGGAGCTCAAATTGTATCCTGAGAAATTCCGACAATACTTCTGAATGTCCCTCAGACAATTTCAAGAACTGCTCCATCAGTGGACTCCCTATTTGCAGAAGGAGAGGACAAATTACAGAGAGCCGATTGATCCAGAACAACAGCTTGCCTCATGTTTGATTAAATAAAAAAAATTACAGTTGCTTTTTCGCTCTGGGGAAGTTCGTAGCTGGTGTGGAAGCTTGCATTGACTTTGTGAGGTTTTTAAAAAAGTATTTGTTTCGCTTATTCGCCTTTGGACTGTCGGACTTGTCCCAACATAGCACTAATGTTTATGTTGATTTTGATAAGAATCATTAGATCAGTTGTGTCAAAGTTAATATTCCTGCTAATGACTGACAGTAAACAGTGACCACCGATCAAAGTGGGCTGGACTTCATTAACATCTCTGCTGGAGGCCCAACCATGTTCACTTTACATGCAATAAAAATAGAATACATGAAACTTTTTATTAATTCATGAAATAAGAACTTTTTTTGTAGAGAAACACCTGTGGAGAACTGAGATAACAGAGGCCAATTACCAACTCTCTTCTTGTGTCTTCCATTGTTTTCGGTCTTGTTTTTTCTATTCTAGTCCGGTCTTTTCAAGCCTGTCAGTGTGAGGCTGCTGTGATGGGCTAACGCTCGGAGGAAACATCAGGGGGTGTAAAACAGTGAGGATGGTGTGAAACAGCGGATGACGTGTAAGGAGCTTTGGGACAAAAAATCAAAGAGCCAGAGACAGGCAGAGGCAGCCGTCCCGCTGCCCAGCAGGCCTCGGCCTCATTAGAATCAGCCGCAGTTTGGTTCTGAGTGTGTGTTTGTGTGTATGTTTACGTGTGTGTTTTGGTGAGAGTGTTAGTGTTTTCATGTGCTAGCTGTGAGGCCCAGTGGGCAGGAGCAGATGCTCCATCCTCACACTCAAACTCCCCCAATCGAGTGTGTTATCTCTGCTTGAGTTGGGCTTTTGCTTGCCTGATTTCTTTTTCTGTCTCCCTCTCTCTTGACCTTTCAACCTCCGATGCTTTGATATACTCGTGGTACAACTTCAGGTCTCTGAAATCTGAAGACTCACCCAACCATCCTTCAATCGACTGCTCTGACCTTTTTCTTTCCTGTCTGAACAATGCTGGTTGGAAAGACAACATGTCAGTATATCCTGTGTTTTCCGTCTTCAATTATTTGGAAATTATTCATCTTCTACTAAGATGATACTAAACTGGTTACAAATTTCTTCACATGTAAATCACGTATCCTCTGTGTACCACATCTCAAACTGATATTTACTTGCGCAGAGCTCTGTGTCATGTCATGTGATGACACACTTTGGATCTTCATAACAGCGGGTCATGAGCTGAACCATGATAACACAGCTGTGCTCCCAAGCCGAGTCAAATCATGATGATCCCTGCACTTAAACACACTGAGTTCACTGTGACATGACAATGACTGGATCGGTTTGAAATTTAAAGTCACATGCTGCTGTTATTAAAAGGTCAGCTGTCAGTCATTATAGAGACATAGAGGGCACTTGTTGCACTTGTTGCAGGTTTCCTTTGTTTCTGCTGTAGCTTAAGCCTCAAACATTTATTTTTTAATATGACAGTGATGGAGTTAGGTAAACATTTTTCAAATATGGTTGACATGACACCTTACAAAAAGTGAGTCCATAAGTATTTAAAGCTCCCTTGACTGCAGTGTGGGTCATAAATTTATTTATTTATTCATTCATTATTCTCCTCATTAGTTATTTGTTTTAATATATTATTTGGTTGTTTTGTTTATGTTGTGATTATAATTATAATGTTGTGATTATTATTATAAAGCAGGTAAATGAATTATTGATTATTGAACTGGTGCAAGGTGAAGGGAAGGGACCAGACAAGTTTCGACTTCCTCCCACTCCATTTTGAACATGCAAATGACAAAATTATTTGACTCTCTGGTTTTGTTTTTTGTTTTTTAAATGTTTTTTTGTGTGTGTTTATTTCTTTAATTTGTACTGTTTGATTGTTGTTAATGTTCAAATAAATTCTATAAATAAGCAAAATAGCAAAATTAATTAGCAAAATAATACGTCATTGTAAATAAACTCAGAGTTCGAAACAGAATTCAAAACACCAAATATATTTCTGAAAAAGTCTGATTGTTGATGGTTTAATTCAAAGGTTTCTGTTTCTAATCTCTGAAGTTTATTATTCACATGACTCTCTCAGGTTACAGCGTCACTCACCCAAAGGTCTCAGTTTTCCTGAGTCCTCCTGCTCCACCACACCATCTGTATGTTTCCATTCTCTGCTCACATTCGCTCCCAGTTCGGCGCAGAGCTGTGAGGCAGCCGTCTGCAAAAACACAACACCCCGATGAGACAAGTGATTAAAATAAAGTTTGTTTGGCAACATGGTTTCAAGGGGTGAAGCTGCTGTTTATTTCTGTGGAAGTCAGTTGATTGACATTAAGCAGAGAGTGACACGATGTCAAAACTGATAACGCTCAAACGTAAGAGTAAAATAAGAATAAATAAAAAAAATAGGGAAGCTTTGGAGGGATAAAACTTTGACAAGCTAGTCGATACTTTTCTTTAAATCTGACCAAAACTAGCACTCGAACAGAGACAACCTCTGTGTTTGTCTCCTCATATCTCCAACAAAAAGCTTTATCATTTTTTACTGCAGCATCAACAACCCCGGTCTAAATGGCCTCTTCTAGGACCCATTTGGCCCCACATCCATTAAAGACCCTAACACCCTGATGGGGGATAGTTGCAGGAGATTTGTCGGTGAGGCGGTTCGCTGATGGGCCGACTCCACTCGAGTAGAATCTAAACTGGGGTGTGGAAGATGGAGACAGTGGCAAGAACGGGGGTGCTGAGCCTCAACACCAGTAAATATCGGAAGGAAGCTGTTTACTGACCTGTCAGCGAGCAGTATTGATTCCTCCCATGTCCACTTTGAGGGTAAACAACACAGTAGAGCTAAACACAGTTGCTGAACCCATGAGTCTTTGTGAATCAATGCATGCAGACAAAGAACATTGTTCCTCCAGCTGGAAGTAAACGTCCGACGTGTAAATCACGAGGATGACATTTTTACTTTCAGTTAAAGACATCTGTTTCTTTTCGATGTGTGGTATTTGATCAGCACATGTGAGGAGCCGACATTAGAAGTGTGACGTACCTTCACCTCAGGGCTCCAGTGTTTAAGGTCGCTTCCAGACAACAGGGCGGTTCAACGATGTACTTAACTGGAAGATAGAGGAGAGCAATTAGGCTTTAAGTGCTAATTTAAATCTTGAGATGTGCTCCGTGTTAATCAGGCTTCAATGTGGAGAGCTAATTCTTCTGAATGGGATGTGTCGGGGCGTCATTTTTCTGTGTGTAGAGTAACACTCTAGCAACATTAGTTTTTCTCAGTCTGAAATAAACAGTACCTAACGAAGTAGCTTGTTTTTTCTCACGCGCTCCAGTTTGTTTGGAGTGGTCAACCCGTTTTGTGTTTTGTCTTTGTTGAACACATGAATACACATACACCAAAAAAATCATATTAGCATTACATACACAAAATAAAGTCCCAAGGAAAACAAAAAATTCACACGACAAAGTCAAACTCTGCAATGATAGGAATAATTCTAGCCTCACAGTTTACGTCTATGGTTTCTTTACTACTAATTCAACTTAATAAATGCTCTAAGGTCCAGTTTGATTTAGTCCTCTTATAGGGATACTCCGGCGCAAACTTTTAGCTTTGTCTGGTTTCTCCTCCAGCAGCCGCTTGTTCATGGGTGAGCCCCGATGAGTCGATCACCGAGTGCAGCAGATCTTTTCCATGAAGTAATAATCATCATATTAATCATTTTGCACTGCAGGCACGGTAGTTCTTCTGCCTTAGCGTCTTGGTCTGATTGCATTTCCATGAAGTAATGATCATAAATGTTCTTCCTTGAGCTGCGAAACTCCACTGCACTTGGTGATTGACCTGTCAGGGCTCCCCCACAGACAAGCAGCTGCTGGAGGAGAGTGAGTGAGTTGTGTAAGAAATCAGGCAAAGTTAAAATGATGTTTGGTGGCTAGTACTATGACTGGGACCCTATATGTACTGTTGATGAAGTTAGGTGCTGTTCTGAGCATTACTTGTGGCTATAGAGTGGTGTTTTGGTTTAGGTTTGCGCGTGGAGAGGTACCCCGCTGTGTATTGCTATTGTGCGGTCGTTACTAAAGTTGGTTTAACTGAAGAAGCACGCAGTTGGCAACATTCATCTCTCTTTACGGTGTTTTTGACCCTAACTTAATTTTATGCCGGAATATCCCTTTAAATGCAAACATGCACACATGTCCTTGCACAGATGGCAGCTTGCTACCACACGGGCTTGCTTGCCAGATCGTCAGGAGCAATGTAGCCATGGGGTTCGTACCCGCAGACACTTAAATATGTGAACAGAAGAGGAGGTGGAGATAAACTACCGAACCTGTGGTTAAATGACCTACTACACTTCATGAGACAAATGCATGAATTTCTTCACTCAAGAGTCAACAGTAATGGCGAATTTATGTAGAAACAGACGACAAACAAAGCCAGATGACGCCATTTAAATGTGTGCATTCTAATCCAGCGTGGCACCGGATCTCACAGAGTACACCTGTACTGTATGTTGCCTGCATGTGTTTCCCAAGAGAACCAGATCTGCGGGTTTTTTTTCCTGCAAAAACAGGCCAAGCTGCTCTTAAAAGGGGCAGCAGGGTGGGAGATTTATCACACCACCTGCACACTAGTAAAAAGAGATCATTTGCTCCCCTCCCTCCATACATAAACTGCTGCCTCATTCCAGGGGGCATAACATTCATCATGGCACACTTTCATCTACCGCCTAAACCGAAACACGGGGTCGTGTAGTTACAGGAAAATTTATTGCACTTTGATGCATCAGTACAGATGTCTGGTTGAACAGGAGTCAAAGCGATGGCTAATCGTAAACTGCCGGTTACAATTAGCTTCAGATTTGCTTTAAATGCATCCAGGTTGGATATTCACTGACCTGAGGACAAAAACATAGGAGCACGCTTTAGTTTGGGGGCACTAAACCAGCAAGTAGATCAAGCTACTGTTGTGCGTGTGAACCAAATCAAAGCAGACAGCCTGTCATAGGAGAACACACGGAACATCACAATCGTAATCCCGCAGGTTGAGAGAACCAGCTGTCTGTTCACATTTGTCTGCATGACCTCTTTAGTGTCTGTGACATGAGGGTGGACTTTTATAAATGAAGCTCTCACCATGATGTTTTGGAGTAATGTTGATACCGTGTCAGCCTCACTCTAACTCACGCAGGATCATGGAGGACAGGGCTCGAGGATAAAGCACCGGCTGAACGGCTGCGCCTGAGAAGTCAGGAGAGTTCCCCAGCTGCAGCCAAACACACACACACACACACGCCGCTGATGGTTCTTTAAATAGAGGTACTCATAGGCTGGTTTTAGACAAAAGTGGGCCCTGACATGGTGCTGAGAGCGAGGACACACACACACACACACACACACACACACACACACACACACACACACACACACACACACACACACACACACACACACACACACGCACATACACACACACACACGCCCCTCAAATCAATACACTGATTAAATTTGGTTCCCCTCTTCGGGCTCTCCTGGGCTCCTGTTGATTGGGCTTCACAAACCAAATGTGTGTGTGCACCACCAGAGACGTTATAAATGTGTGTTTCTGTCACTGTACTCAGAGCAAAGAAGCACATCTGATTATCTGAAAATCCTTCAGCCCAAACAAAACGAAGGAAACAGTTTCTGTGCCATCTCAACAAATCACTCCAGACAGAGTGAGTCTATCAGCCACGTCACACTGGTTCAAACAGATATGACGCCATCCAAATTGTTTTCTTTTATTTCTTTATTTAGATACTTATTTTAATAAGTTATCATATATATTCGTCTTCATACCCCTGACAGTAGCTCCTTAACCTTTTCTGCCCCTTGACAGAAAAGTTACACATGTAAGTTAGCATCAATGTTGCCAGATCTCATGAGAGAAACAAGCAACCAGCTCTATGAAACAAGCTCAAAATAAGCCCAACAATCAACCTTCCACATCCCACAGGGGAAGGCGACTATAAATCTGGTGAGTGTTTGCGCTGCATATGCTGAAACACATTGAGTCCCAGGTAGAGCCATGTAAAAAAAAACTCATTTTGAAAGTGTGGCGGCTTTTATTTTGTTGTGACTGCGTGCCACCATCAATTATATGTAAGGGAAACCCTGCACATTTATTATTGCATTATACATTAGCGACAGCAAAATTACAATAAACACAGTTAACATATAAACTTTAAATAACTTAAATAATATTAAAAAAAAAAAAAATAAATAAATAAATAAATAAATCAGTAAAATAAAATAAAATAAAATTAAATTAAAGAAAAACCAGGCTTTCATGTGTAGCTGGACGAGTGAACCAATAAATATCTGTGCTGTTAACAGAGATAAGACCAACTTTGTTTTCCACTCTAAAAAAAAATCCACAGTTATTATGAAGGAAAATAATTAAAACCTGATTAAAAGTTACCAAATTTCAAATATGTGTGCGAGTATAAACAGCGTCCAGCACCTTGGCAATCTAATCCAAGCCCTGAGACAACATCTCCGCCTCAAATTCAGCTTTCAGGAAGCTTATGAATTTTTCGTTTTTGTTGACGTGGTCAGAAAGATGATCGCTAGAGTGCATTATACTGACAAGTGTTCCTAATGTTTTGACCCCCTGATGTTTGTCAATAGAGTGGACAGAATATCAAATATAATATTCACTATAACAACCCACTATGTCTTTAAAAATAAATAAAGAGCAGTAATCACCTGTATGATGACTGTTTGTTTTCTAGGATCGCCCAGGTGTTCATAATGGTTTGAATATACATATGCATCATTCTCAGGGAAGGACTGAAACTTGTTTAAAGTTTGCAGCAGAAGTCACCCATAGCTCATGAATCCAATTAAACTCACTGCTTACTTGCAGTTTTGAAAGACTGCAGATTAATGAATCATCGACTGGTTGTGCATCGGTTCTGTCCCCTGAAACTCCTGTGATAAAACGCATCCACTGCATGTTAAAGTCATCTTAAAACATGTACCAAAATAAATACCTTTGAGTGATCCATCTCTCAGTTTTAAAAAAAAAGAAATTGGGGATCCTACCGGAAATTTGGTTTATTTATACACCTATAAAAGCTCATATCAGCCATCTTGATGAGTGGAAAACATGTTTTTTCTTTTTTTTACTGAGCCGCAGCTGCACTAGCATACCTCAGAATAAATAGACACAATACACACAGCAGTGAGGAGGGGAATTCAGCAGCCAAACATTTTTTAATAGCTTTTGGACACCATTATCCTTTGCCAGTTCCCCTTGTCTGTGTAATGTAACAGCTCTAACTCCAACTGAGAGGCAGATAAAAAGGGGCAAATGGGAGAAAAGGAGAAGAATTGTGCAGCACTCCCTCTCCTCCTCTCTATGACTTTGCACTTTTCTCCTTATTAGTTGAGGCGGACCTGCCAGTGTTCTGCCGGCGACAGCAGCAGCAGCAGCAGCAGCAAATCCAAACTGTGTCCAGAATGTCTAATGAGAGGTCTGGGGAGATAATTGATGGCAATTCTGAATTTACTTGCCATTATACAGGCCTTGAACACTTTGGTTTAATGAGAATTAAAGATTCAAAGGCAATGCATTTTATATCAATCAGGGAAACAACCCATGGGACAGAAAACTGGAGGAAAGAGGGAAAGAAGCAGCAAAGAGGGGGCAGCCTGGAAGAAGGAGGCGAAGAAGAGGAGAAGGAACAACCCATGCAGTTTATAGAACTGCATTTTGAGAAATCTTTTGAAACTACTTTTTCTTTCACAAATCTGAATTTTACTTATAAACAATGATTTTGATTTTACTAGCTGTAGTAACATGGGCACAAATAATCGGAATAAAGGCAAGATCGGAATAAAAAGGATCGTGTAAACATGTCGATCGGAAAGTTCTGATCCAATTCGGCTCAATCAGAAAGAAATTGTATTCTGATCAAGGGGGTTGGTTTATGCCGATCCTTATTCCGAAACGCATCCATGTAAATACTTATTCCGAGACGGGTTTCTTTAGCCTTTGGCTTATTTATAGGTTTCTGTGCAACATCATCGCAGGTATGCACGCACGACCAGAGGGCAGAAAGCTGGAAATTTCTTATTTGTTTACTAGCGGAGTCAACAGAGAAAGAAAATCACAAGAAGCTGATGTGCTGTAAACCGTTGTAAACGTTTTTACTTTGACTTTGTTAGCATTTACTAACATTATGACCCTGCTCCTGATATTAATTAATAATTTTTTCATTATTAACACTCGGGCATAAAACACAACCACAGGTGCCGTGTCTGCTCCTCCGAAAACATAACGACGTGTACATACTGCGTGATGATGTCACATCGACACACACAGTACAACCTTTAACAGAACATTAAAATAAGTACGCAAGGGCGCCATCTAGTGACAATATTTAACAGGGAGGAAACTGAATTGGATGAAATGAGCCACTACCGTTTGGTGGTTTGTTGACAGCACAGGCGAAAATACTAAGCGCACGTCAGGATCGGATGAGTTGATTTTGCGCCCATATAAACAGTGGATTCAGATTATCTGACCCCTCAAATTTTTAATCAGATCAAGAAATTTTGCACATGTTTACATGGCTAATGTTTTTTTTTTTTTTTTCAAACTACCACCCATAGATTGACCCCTTAGGTGTATCTATTTTAATTAAAGTAAAGCTACAGTATCTGATTTTTTTCCATTTCAATCTGATCTCCTGTAATACTGTTTGACTTTCATGTACAACCTGATCTTCACTGATAACCTCATAAAAATCTGTTGTTGTATTCATCATTTTGACTGCACTGTGGGTGCACAAGCTGGTGGTCTCCGCATTCATCAGCCCTCCTTCATGATGATGGACAGTCGTCCTGCTGACAGGCCTCAGGCGGACCGAGTATGTCGACTCAAACTGTCACCGTGGGCATCAAAAAGAAGGAGGGATGGTGTGGAGGAAGCAGGAGGAGGATAGGGGGGTGAAGAAGAGGTGAGAAGAGGGAAGGAGGATGCAACAACAATCAGCACCCTGCAGACAGAGGCGTACAGACCTGCACCGTGGGGTGGTGCTGATGACATCAAAGGAGCAGCAGGAGGAACCGGCTGATGACTCCTGGTGTGCAGAGGCAGGGCGGCTACACCCACAGGTGAGAGGAGAGCTGGGCTCCAGTGAGGTGACACACACACACACACACACTTTCCCACTCAGACTTTCTTTGCTCAAATCACCACAAATTTCTTTGCCTGGAATTATTAACACAGAAATATGAGCAGCTGTAAGTCAAGTCAAAACACAGACTGTATTTGTTCTGTTAAAGCTCCTCTAAGGAATTTTCAGTTTGTGCAGAACAAAGATTTACCTCTATACTAAATTTTCCCTAAACTTGAGTAAGAAAAGATTTTTTTTTTCCACAAATAATCTCATCCTGCTTCTTTAATTAGGAAAATATTTCACTCATGGATAATTGCTTCAGTGTGAAATGTGAAAATCTTCCTTTTTTGGAGGTGTGTAGTGAATTCCTTAACTGGAATCCCACCTGACAGCGTTGGTTGCAGGATTAGTCATTACAAATTACGAATAATAATGTTGTCACTGAATGATTTGACTAACAAACTCTCCAAATGAGTTTAAAGCTACAGTGGGGAACTTTTTGTTTGTGTTGACATTAACGCCCTCCTGTGGACAAAGTGATACCTCCTATCTATTGTATCGTAAATGTGGGAGTAGTGTTAGCCAAAAACCTCATCTTGTTGTCATTTCACTCACTGAGAGCATTTGTTTTTTAGAAAGTCAAAAGGTTGTTGTTTTTTTCAGCCTGCTGTCAATCATCTGATCTGACCCCTCCCTCCTCACAGCGTTTTTAAACATTAAAAATGACTAAATCGTGTTGTTTATGGTTAAAAACTGCTGATAAAAACAACCATTGCTCTGAGAATCGAGGAGAAAACTGACTATGATACGTTCAAAATACTAGAAAAGATTTTAAGATGGTCAATTCTGAGAGTATTTCTCTCTTTTAGCTTTACTTTTGAATAAGTACAGTTCAGTCATTCACAAGAAAACAGGCCCACTGCCTGGGGTGTGTTGTTGTTCATCCTCGATAACACTGCCTCCAGGCCAGGTTTCAGGCCACATCTTCCTTTAGGGCAAAGCATATCCTGAGGAGTGATCTCATCATCAAGATTTAACCTGGTGTGAAGGACGTGACAGAAACGACTCAATATCGACAAGAAAAATAAGAGCAGATGGTTATATGTTATAGGAAAATACGAGTAAAGCATTAATTGCTGTGAATAAAAATAAATGCGAATGATAGGACACATTTAACCTCACACTTGTTTATCTCAGTAATATCTCACTCACTATAGGCGTTTATCCGGGCTATCCGGAGTTTCAAAAACAGAGTCTGAGACTACGTTGACACGATAATTTTCATAAACAGACATGTCACCCTCTAAGTTTACAAAAAAAACTGTGTGCACACCACTACGTTTTCAGAAAAGTTTTCGTTTACACTAATCCATGTATATATGCTGTCAAGAGCATGCCGAACCTGTAGGTGGCAGTGTAGCGAGAAGCTCAAGCCCATGTTAGCCAATCAGAATCCTGCATAGCAGCAACAACAACAACATCAACAACAATGTCACTCCCCTCTTTAGGAAAAGATGCAAATGCGAACAAATATAAAGGGAAACATAATCTATTGTAAACAGACTGTAGATTGTAAACAACGTCACATCTAACCCAGTTTCCGGCACACAATCTGCCGTCGGCTACCCTAAATCTCCGTTTACCTCCGTATTTGCTTCATTAACAAGCAAATGTGCAAACAGAGTTTTCCACTCTGACCGGAGTTTTAAAAAAGCATTGTTTTCAGGGGTGAATTCTCTGTTTGCGTCTGAACGAAGGGTGCAAACGATGGTTAATGTCTCAGTTTTCAAAAATTACCGGGTACGTATAAACGGGGCCTGAAAGTGGCTATTGCAAAAAACATAAGTCAAATCCTGAAAAGTTCTTTGGTCATTAACATTTGAAATTAATTTTTCATGGTTGAGCTTCACAGTCTGAGTTAACCCTTCATCCACCGAACATCGTAACATGAAAAAAGATTAGTGAGTAAACAGTGTGGGCTCCTTGATTGTTGCATCCAAAGATTAACATATCTATATGCTTATGTTTATGTTAAACTCTGACTCTCCTCTATCTCTTTTTTAACATCATCCCCTGATGATAAGTGCTGCTTGTTTATATCCCTAAAACGTCTTGCTAACATTGGAGAGTTACAGGCTGGAGGACCAAAAACACTGAGCTGAGAGACTCTAAAACATATCATAGAGCTGAGAGAAGCAGTCAGTATAAGCAATTAAGACTGAGCTTATCATTAAATAAAAAAGTAATTGTATATAGCCGACTATGTATGTACTTATACTTGTAGAGATATCAGTGTTTTCCATAGAGATGGAGGTCTGTTTATCTAAAAGACTGAATGGAGTCGACTACGGAGAAAATCTCCTGAAACTTAGTCGGGATTTCTAACCTTTGATCATTTAGTTTCTCTGATGTTCTGAGCAGCCTTTGTTCGGCGGATAAGCTAAGCTTTCTGCACCCATGAAAAGCTTTTCCAACTAGTTCCTGCGCTAAAAGAAGCCTAAATTACTCTTGCGCCCTGCCTGAGCCCACTTTTATAGATAATTCCCTTTACGTAATCATCTTAACATGATTAATAGACTGTGAGAGCTGGCTAAGAGGTGACTTTTGTTAACCTTTTATGGGTATTTCCCTCCAGAGGAGCCATAAGAGGCTTGGCTATTGTCTGGTTCACCGTGAGGGCCAACACAGTCTGCCTGCGTTGATATACTTCTATGACATCTCCCCTCTCAGAGGGAGGGGGAGAGAGAGTCCATAAACTCAGGCACATGACGAGAGCATCGATCTTTTATTATCCTCAAGAGGAAATTTGAATTGATGATAAATGTTTTAAGATTAATATTTGATCATAAGATTAAAATACGACATTTATTCGATCTTTAATAGGAGCACCGCCCATCTTTAATAGTGAGGAAATAAAAGAAAAACAAAAGTCTCATATCTCGTGCCAGAATCCTCATTTCAGGGACTCAACTGATGTAAAAACACCGTAGTTATGTCAAAGTGGTATGTGTTACAGAAAGGGCAATAAACAAATACAGACAACTGTGTAGGTAAGTGTATTCATGCACATCAAATATAAAATACATCAAACAAACACAGGCAGGTTCACAAGCAGGCGCTACATTCACTGCATGTGCACACACACACACACACACACACTTGAACACGTATACACACACACAAACACACAGAGCGGGCTGTGACAGCAGCAGGTTTCCTGTAACAGTGGAGGTCTGGAGAGTAACTACTGCAGGGGCCATCTGACACCTCCTCTATGGAGATTCAGATGCAGCGCTCTTGCAGCATACTGATACGGCTCATGCAGTCAAACACAAACACGGTGGTTTCCTGCGAGAAAGACTCTGGTTATATCCAGGGCTCATCCTCGATTGGCCGAACAAGCATTTAAGAGCTGCAACCAGACATGATGATGATGTTTTTTTTTACTGTTTGCATCTTTCATCCCACAACTCTCAACTTCACAACACAGTATCAGCAGATCGGTGTTCAACATGATTCTGGTTCTCCTCAAGGTGTCTGCCTGTCAGATAAGCCCCAATTTTCACTGCATCCGGAACGGCTGCAATTTTCGCCATCCGCCAATTCCTACCAGATCTGTTGGTGAGGCGAATTCCGTGGCGGATTACAGACAGAGGTAATCGCGAGAACTCACAAGAACCTGCGGATTCACGTGCAATCACGCGATAACGAGTTGTCTCTACAAAGACAGCCACAGAGGCTAACCATAAAAGCAGTAGATTGTGTCCTTCCAGAGGGGGAAATGTACTTCTAGACTTTTAGAATCAGCATCTCCTCATAAATGGTGTCATCAGGGTGAAATGCTGTCTAAAAACCTTTCACCGGTTCATCTCTGCCTGTTTGCATCGTATGAAATACGCCTGAAACACTTTGTGTTTTATTTTGAAAAGAAGCCGGATGTTTTATTTATTGTTTTATTTTGTGTCTAAGCCTGACTTCCTTTCCAGCACGGGTTAATCTGTGCTGAATATATCTGGCATGCTCCAGCGTCCAGAAAAAATAGAACTCTTGTGATCAGCTGCAGAGTCCAATGATTCACAGCGGAACGGAAAGAAGACGGTGGAAATCGACACATTAACTTGAATGTCTACAATCAGCTGCGATCGGTGGATATGGCCTTTTCGTAGGCCAGATGTGGTGGAAATTGGGGCTAAGAGTTTTTCCTTGCTAATACTTTCTCAATGTTGTCATGCAAACGACAGAGCAAGGTCTAAAAAATCCAATGAATGCATGCTTCAAATGTGACATTAAGCACTAACCCAGCTGCAGATAAAATAAACTAGGCTTGCAGATATTATGTAATTAAAAAATAAATAAAAAGACTGTGATTCCTGGTGGCGGCAGCAGGGTCAGCTGAGAAGGATAAACATTTTGTTTACATACTCTAGTGACCTTTAATGCAGAGCTGGCTGCATGGGTGACGATTTCTGCACCGACAGCAAACATCAATATAACAGCAAAGTGGAGAATATGGATGAAACAGCTGAGCTCTTGACTGTTGATGTGTGAGTGTGTGAGTGTGTGTGTTAGTGTGTGTATGTGATGATAAAGGCTTAGCTCCTGAGGCTCTTAACAAAGCAAAGAAACACAAACTAACATGCATCTGTTGTCTCACATGTTTGCGTGACCACAAATGCACTTAAAGATCGCTTTGATTCAAGCTTTTGAGCTGTCAATATGGTGACATGTTAATATTTATATCTCCCACACCCACTCCCACACCAACACAACAACACCACAGCACTGCTGCCACCGACACATCAACCCCCACATGCAGCACTGAGAGTACCAACATGATGCAGCACTCGTAATACGACTGGTCATCCTCTGGGGTCAGGGCTGACACTCGTCTTCCACATCCTGACAGTGATTGTTCTCCTGTGTTGTTACGCAGCTGCTGCCTCAGCGTGCACCACTCTCTTCTGCACGCACATACACCGTCATGCCGACATTGTCAAGCCCGTTCCTACACCTGCTCCTATAGTTTGTATCTACCCTCCCCAGTCTGCAGTCTGTCTCCCTGGTTCGTCTGGATCGCTTCTTTCCCCTCCATCTAAACTCTAATTGTCTTCCTGTTGAGAGAACCTGGAGCAGCCAAATGTTGGCTAAATCTTGCTGTGTCTTGCTAACTAACTCCCCAGCAGGCTCAAAGGATAACTGTCTGCACCTGCTGAACGTGCCTCCCTGCTCAGGGACCTCGGGAATGCATTACACCGAACCCTTTGATAAGAAAATTCAGACAGGCACCTGCAGAGATAGCTGCTGAGAGACACCACTGGGCCTTTGGGATCATGGGATTACTGGTTATAATGGAGGACACAAAGACACTGACGTCAAGATTTTCTTCTTCTTTTGCTCCCAAGTGTCCTCCGTGCTCTAAGATCTTCCTTCATGTTTCTTAAGACCTCATGCGTTTCTTTCATCTTTAACAGTTTTTTTTTAGTGTTGTGTTTGATGCAGGTTTGCATTGGTGGGACCTCTGCTATTGTATTGTTTATATTGTTTTTACTATTTTTAACATCTAGGAAGCTAACTGAATGTGGCACCAAGACAAAACTAAGTGAGGGGGGAAAAATTGTATCATATCGTCGCATTGTTTTGTATAGTTTTATTTCATTTTGTAATGTATTGTTGTGTTTTGTATCATTTTTTAACCTCTTATCATAAACTCTATTTATATATTTTTTTGTATAGACTGTTTGTAGAATAGACATCATCTGCCTTTTCACTGGGTAAAGCCTCTGCGAGAACAGCACCCCCTGGTGACTGGTTGCAGTATAGGTCATAAATCCCGCCTCCTCCAGGAAAATGAATGGAGTTGTGGACAAACTTTAAAAATGTATTACACAGAATATACATTTTTCTCCCCCCCGGTTGCGATGTTGACATGTAGTTATTGTCAGACTGGTTTGTGCTTAAGTCCTCTTTTTTCTGTGCAGATCCATTTTTAAAGGTTATTTAGGGGGTTCATGTTTTCTATGATTGACACTCAGTACAGCCTATGGGCGTACGAAGGTCGCGTTGATCATCCACGGGAGACGCTGTTTGAGCAGAGCGTCATCACAGCGACTCTCCCGCCAAACGTGACTGCACAAATGCTGGTTTCAGGAAACGGAGAAAATCTTGGAAATACCAAGAGCAACTTTGCCTCAATTTCGCACAATGACAGGAGGCGGAGCCACGTTATCCATACAGTCTATGATTTTTCATTATAATGGAGTAAAATGTGCACATGGCATCAGGGATTTCAGCATGGGCAGTGTTGTTGTTGTTTCTGTTGACAGAACTCGGTAGTCATCTGAGTGGTGTTAGGAGACTTTAGTAGATACAGCAGCAACAATCAGTATGGAGAGCAAAATCAGGCGCACACAGACCACTGTGATGATGTCCTCATCAGCTGGACTCTGGGGACTTTTTCTTATTCATTTATTATTCATTTATCTGTGTAACCAGATATCCTCATGTGAATGCAGCTGTCGGGGGCTGTTTGAACTTGAGCAACATATCTGATTGAGGTTACACCGTAAAGCCTGGACATGGTTAGGATACTGGACTGATCGTATGCAGTAGAAAATATAAATACAGTCTCTATTTTATTAAACTGACATTTAACAAGTTTTGTCTTTTCACTTTGAGGTAAGACCATTTATTAAAAGTTATGATGTGATTTTAGCCAATTTAGGACTATAAAACTCTAAAGGTTTTGCTTTTTTTAAGTTAATATCACTGAAATAAGTCAAAGCGAAGCATTTGCACGTTTTCCATCAAACTGAGATTTACAAGTATTTAAAATACATAAACAGACGCAATCCCAGGAGATATAATGGACCATAAAAGGCATGTATATTGTGTTATGCTTTTTGGTATTGTGTTTTGTTTTGCATCCTGCTGTATCATATTGTAATGAGTTGCATGATAATGTGTTGCATCATGTTGGTTTCTTACTGTATTGTATCATCTCTATTGTTAATTGCAGGGTTTCTAGTTGGAATTTCCATACTTTTACATACCCTACTTTTAAGAATCAGTTTTTGGGAAAACCTACTTTTCTATTTTAGAAAGCAGTATTTCAGATTTGTGGTAATAGTGAGGAAACATAAATATTTTTCCATACTTTCATTTTCAATACTTTTTAAATCCTAGAAATTAATCAAATTTATTTCCATACTTGCATAGGAACCCTGTTATTAGCATGTTGTGATGCACTGTATCCTTTTTATTTCAGCATTAAAATTCATCAAAATCCATCAATTTACAGGCGTACAAAAATGTAAATGTTTTATCGATAACTTTATGTGACTTATTTCTTTTTGGATAAATTTGTCCACTTTCAGGCTAAGATATACAGTAATAAGACTACGATCAGGAAACACTATTGAGCTTGAGAAATTCTCTGTAATTTGAACAAATCAAAGATTATGTAAGAAAATACAGCCAAAGCAATACTTGTCTCAGTTTGTCTGTGTGCATTTGTGTTTATACTGAAATATTTTTACCTCTCCAGGGTTGAATTGAGGAAAACATTCAGAGGTCAGTTTCACGTGAACTCAGGAAACAAACATCCTGCCAAGTACTGTAAATTGTCGGCTGCTCAATATGAACAGCAGCGTTTTAATGCAGACTGCACATCCTTGCTCAGCAAAAACATCAGCCTTTAGGTAGTTAGTTCCTATACAGGATGTGAAATCAATGGCTGACTGCAGTCTGGCTTCACTTGGCTGAGAGGAGAATATTTCAGCCCACTTCAACAAACGTTATTCTTCACTGCTGAAGCCCAGGCACTGACACAGTTCACAGCTTGTTAACACGCTGACACTTAAAGGAAACTATTGGTGTTATTTTTTAACTCGTAAACCGAACTTTATGGAGGTCTTTGACTGTTTTTCTTCTGTCTGCAGCTGATGCCATTTTGCTGTTTTTAAAAGGTCCCCAATTATGAAAAATCCACTTTTGGGTGGTTTTCTACTAATAATTTGCATCCCCTCGAAGCTGACCCCCTCCCCGACATGAAAAAAAAATTCATTCTCTCTCTCTCTTGCTTTCCACTCCTCTCTGAAAACATGAGCACAAACCAGTGAATGGAAAAGCTGTGCGGTTATGACGACATAACCGCATATGCCCCTCCTACATGTTGGTGGCCGCGCCCCTGATAATCGTTAGCCCAGCCCTCTAAAACTTCTTCGCTAAGGGAGTGTCTGCCATTTTATCCCCTTGCATACGCTGCTCCAGTACTGCAACCATGTCGAAGCTACAACCCAGCCGCTGTGTGGTTCTTGACTGCACAAACGAAGACGGGAGTCGATTTATGCCTCCTTCGTCGGAAATTTTGAGGATCCAGTGGATTCATTTTAATTTTGATGGAAATGTACCCACAACAACTCCAAAAATGTTGTACATGTGTGCGCTAACCATTTCACCACGGACTGTTTTACCAACGAGGGACAGTTCAAGCGGGATTAGCGAAGAAGCTGAAGATAAAACCTGGATTTGTTCCGAGGTGAAAGCTGTACGTTTTACCATTTTATGTTGCTTTACCGCCGCCTGGATGACTAGTGCTTTGGCTATGGTATGCAGACGGGTGCTTCCAGCCGCGGTGGTCTGGAGGTCCTCTGAAGATGTCCAGACCACCACTCCTGGACCACCTCAGAGTGGCCTTGGGGAGGAAGAGCGTGGTTACCCACAGCTCATTATCATATAAAGGTACAGACGCAGAATCAGCCTGTTCTCAGTGGAGCTCAAAAGACAGGGGTACAAGGCTGGCTTATATCCACAAATAAACTGATGTTTCAGTCAACAAACTTCAAATTTACTATTGTGGGACCTCTGGGACTGATTAAAACTGCATGAAAAATGCCATAATTGTAAATCCATCAGACCTGAGTCACTCTGCCATCACTCGCCTTTCTCCACTGCAATTTCACAGTATATATTCATTATTAAAGGACATTATGAATGGCCATTTTGAGGTGACACCAACACACTTACCCAGGCTACACAATCTCCTGAAAAGATCAAATATTTTCCTCGCCACAGGGGGAATTTTCTGTTTAGTTTTATCAAAGTAAAGTGAAACCGCACACAGGTGATGTGCCAATATTGCTGTGACTGGAGGGAGCTGTGTTTAATAACTTACCGAGGGAAAGTGTTTTCTTATGTGGGAGGAAGAAACTTTCTGAGAGTAAAGCGTGGGTGGAGAGATCGCTGTTCAGAAGCCTCCACGCAGATGGAGGGAGAATTAAGTCAGAGAGACTGGGAATGATGTGGCAAGCCGTCCTGGATAATTAAACACAAATCTACTGAGGCAGAGCTTATCAAACGTCACACAGAAGTGCATGAGCGTCACTGCAAACACACACTTTTTTTTAAATCTTTCTCCAAAATAAGCTGCAAAAGAAGTCAACCTGCGTACACCTACATGCTTGTTCTCGTCATCAAACACCCTCACGATAAACACACAGTGAGTGCAGAAGGTACCATAAAGGCCAGCCATCATCTGGTGGATTATTTGGACAGTGTCACCACGTGTGACCCACTGTGTCCCGGCAGATCAAAGTGAAGAGGCAGGATATGACAAGTGACGCAGAGGAAGCTTGAGAAGTCCCACTCACCATGACTCATCGTAAACTGCCCCTGAGGTTAGCATGGCTGTCACTCAAACTGTATTTCCAATCAATGCAACTTCAGCCGACGGAGTTGATTATAGCTTTAATGAGAGAGCTGTGATTGATTTCCATTAGTTTATCACAGCCCTCACTCCTCGGGGAACTGGTTTAATTTTCACGGTATCCATTTAGCCCTAAAGCTGGGTCACAACACGCCACTTATTGGTGAATCATTGATAGAGTCAATGAATTGGGCTGACATGATTACCTCGAGTGAAGTTTGCGTTACTAGGCGATAGATGATAGTGTCATATCATTATACTGTAGAGTGAAAATGAGGGTGTTCCCAGTCATTACTGTCATTCATGAATCTGTGTGATACTCTTATATACACACAAGTGAAACCCTAACAATGTTTGTAAGTTTAAAGACCCACTCCGATGAAAATCATGTTTGTCTTGTCTAGATGTTTATATGGCATTTTTCTGATGCTACAGGGCATATCATGAGAAAAATAAGTGTGAAATTGCATCTCTGAGTATTTCTGTGAATCTCTAGCAGACCCAAAGGGCAGGTTTAGATTCAGTGAGATTTCCTACATAGCAAATCCAAGCTCCGCCCCTGGAACCCTGCTATGCAGGCCAGACTAAAAAAAATAGAGAGGACGATTGCGGAACAAACATGTGCACTACCGGTTTGCAATGCTCTTAAGAAAGCTAATTATGATATTCACTTTAATCATGTCCCAAAAGACATTAGTGTCCAAGAGCTGAATAGCTCCTATGTCACCTGCTACTTCTACGACACTGGCTGCAAGCTAATTGGGCGAACTGCTAATCAGCTACTGGAGCTGTGCAGAAGAAAAGCCCTTGAAAATGACAAAGGTGATGTGATTTTGGTGACTGTTTAGTGGCTAAAAACATTGTTATTTTGTTAATTTAAGATTAAATAAGCCTTTTATGTCTACATAGGTCCTCTGATGCTGCTCTGTGACGCACTCTGAAAATTCAGTTGGCGGGTATTGATGCACAAAGAAGCCCATTTCTACACAGTATACATGATGGGCACCTTTCAAAGAAACTAGAGGCGTCCCGATACAACTTTTTTTACTTCCGATACGATACCGATATTGTAGTCTTCAGTATCTGTTATTAGCCCCAAACATGTGCATGACAAGTTTTGCACTCAGCTGCAACGTCTTTTTGGACTTTAGCGAAAAATACTGTCACATGGCTGACATCACTCCTAGTCCTTGGTACTTTGTTAGTACTTTAGTACACACTGTTGTTGTGATCACATTGGCTCTGCATGCTGGCTGCTGGATAGAAGTGCAAGAGCATAGTCTGAAACGGACTGCTTGTATCAGAGATTTTAGATGCAGGCCGATATTTGATATTCGTTCTTTTGGGCTGATTTTGGACCGATACCCAATATCCGATCCGTCTGCCTCCTCGCTGGGTGAAGCCACCATGAAAACAGCACCCTCTGGTGACGGGCTGCAGTATAGGTCATAAATCCTGCCTCCTCCAGCAATCCCTATGGAGCTGTGGACAAACTTTAGAAATTTACGATACAGACTATACATTTTTGTCCCTTCTGCCTGTGATGTTGACATGTAGTTACTGCAAGATTGATTTGTGCTCAAGTCCTCTTTTTTTCTGTACAGCTCCATTTTTAAAAAAGTTATTAGGGAGTTCATGTTTTCTATGATTAACACCTGATACAGACTATGGGCGTATGAAGATTGCATAGTTTACCCGGGGGATACGCTGTTTGAGCCGAACGTCATCACAGTGAATCACTGTGATGACGTTGGTTTCAGGAAGTGGAGAAAAAAAAACTGGAATTACCGAGAGCTTTCTGGCTTCAAATCCATATACTGACAGAAGGCAGAACCAAGTTGTCCAGAGTATGTACCGTCAATGGTTTTGATATTGATGATATTCTGTTTCTGCTTCCTCTGCATTGAAATTCTGATCAGGGGATCGCCTGACAAAGAGCTTAAAGATCATCAGCTGAAGTCAGGCTTTCAAACCGTCTCTGTATGAATTATTGTTATGTGCTTAACAAGAAATGTATGTATAATGTACAGCCTATAAGTATGCATTTGTGTGTGTGTAATGTGTGCGTTCATGCAGCTTCACCACACTTACAGTTTAGCGCAGACAGCGGGTGAGTTAAAGGGCTTGCAGACAGACTTCTGAGTGCTCTCTGCCTCCTCCTCTGCATCCATCACAGCTGTGATAGAGAGCAGTGAATTTGTCTCCTTCACTCACATTTATTGAAATGATCTACACCCACTGTCTGCTCTTGGCACACCTTTTAGACTTTAAAATAAGAGCTCTTCATAGCTCGAGAACTGTTGAAAAATTATTGGGCAAATACTCCTGAGAGCCAGATTTTCACTGTACACAGTTGATCAAATTCAGAGATAAATTAGTGTTGACTTTGGGCAATTAAGCTGGAGCTTGATAATTACCTTTCAGAAATGATTTCAAGTGTTTCTCCTTTACATAAAACCCCCCAGTGGGACACAGTTCTCGCTCTCGTGAGGATGATGTTTGACCTTATGAAGAAGACATTTACATATAACCTTACACTTTAAGGCTTCTCTAATCATCGGCGGTTTATGCTGTAAGAGCTGAGGGGAGTCGGGCTGAGGAGGTTCTTCTATAAGGCAGAGGAAAAGCAAGGCAGTCACTCATAGATCTCAAGTGAATTGGATAATAAATTGCAGAAATAACTTCATGGTCAACACCGAGCAGTCTATTCTGACTCATAATAATGAGATCGAGCGTAATTTGTATTTTAAATGAGGAATGGATCAAAAGAAACGAATAATGTTAAAGTCATTAAGCAAAATCAGAGGCTATCTGACCTCAATTCAAAAGTATTAAGATAAAATCTTTTGTACCTTTTGACGATGTGTTAGGAATGATAAATGGATTACATTGAAATGTTAATTACAGGAAAGAACTATTAATAATTTTTTGATTGCCTTTTTCCACTTCCTCGCCCATCTCAGCGCCGAAATACCACAAATCTCACATGGTATGACTCCTGCTTGCTGTTTGAAATATCTTTTATCCATCTGTTTTCATTAATCCTTCATTTTTCACTCCTAAAACAGAGAGAGGACTCAAATAAAACCTCTGTTTCTGCTCTCTTTGCAAATTTTTCTTTCCTCGACGATCCACAGGGATTACCGTATTTTTCGGACAATAAAATCCTTCAGTGTGCCTCATGTATGATTACTTGTTGTGTTTACTGACTGATTTTATGTGATACAATGTGCTCAGAAATCTGTCAGAATGTATAAGTACAACTTTGGTAAGGAACGAAGCCCCTTAATGGATCCCTGAGCAGTCTACAACACTGCCTGACTGTCATGTCTAAACTAGAAGTGCATTCATGTAAGGCAGCCCAGACCCGGTGCTAGCAACAATAAGCCAATTAATGCTTAATGCGCCTTACAATCTGGTGCGCCTTCATGTGTGAACATCGACACGTTAATTCGCCTAAAAAATACGATAGTTCTTGGTCCTCTTTGGTTTCAGGTATAATGGTTATTTTACATTTTCTTTTACTGTTTACTGTTGATTGTTTTTGTAGCTGCTACATAAATCCACTGAGTGCAGGCAGCACACTTTAGCTGGAGATTTCCTGTAACCACATATGCACATGAACAGTGGGTGGTTTTCAGGTGGAGGGATGTGACTTTTATCCCTCAAAGTAAATTCACTTTTTTTTATACATCTTTCATATGATCACTTGTCCCTTTCGTTGTATGTCCAGACTGTGCAAATATGTTGTGTCAGTAACGTCACTAGTGGTTTCTGAAGAAGCACCAAGAAGCCCAAAGAGGTCAGTCACCATATTGGAAATGCTGACTTCAGTTAACTTTAAACTAAGCAGAAGGAGCAGGCAACGCAGTGGAGCTGTGGCGAGTCAATTAACACCTCTAATGATGATTCAAGGGGATGAGAAATGATGGTTGAATGATTTTTATGAACTGAAATAATAAGCTAACATGACTGTAAACATGTTTTTCATTCTGCTGTAGTCGAGGATATCCCAGGCTTCATTTTTCAATGCCAAAGGCTGCGGCGTATACTCCACCTCCCCTCCTCGCTCTGATCGCTCACAGTACCTGAGGAGTGTGTCGTCTTCTTTTTGTGTCAAACAAAGGAGGATGACCCCTTCTGCAACAGTCCCAGCCAATCACAGACCAGGTTGGATTGGGGGGCACATCCAGATAGCCTGTCTGCTGCAATCAGGGTCCTGACACTGGATTCAGGCAACCTTGACTCTCCCCCCCATCCTCCAATTCCTGCTGCAGCCGGTCCCATCACATCCTGTCACCTGCTACGGCTTACTTAAGAGGAACAGAGGAAGGTGAGAGACTGTTTTGGTCTTAACAAAAGCGTTTGTAGACTCCTCATTGGGAAATGGAGGATGAATGCAGAACTGATGATCCCTGCTGATATTGATTTCAGGTCCTAATAGAAGAAAAGAGGATTGAGGCAGATGTGTAGATTGCATATCTAATGATTAAAACAAACAACTCCTTCTTCTTCTTCTTCTTTCTCTATGATCATAGACTTAAAGTCTACGAAAGTCTGAAATTCACGTTTTCGAAGCACAAAGAAAGTCGGCCAATAAAAATCTTGTTAAAAATGTATGTGGGAAAGGCTTTGAGTTGAGATTTTGGAGAAAGCAATATTCCCAGGGTCAAGCGAGGATCTGGTCTTTGGTTTAGATATTCAGATCTTTCTGTCACTTTGGCGTCAGTGTTTCCCTCCTCTTCATCCTCCTCCTCCTCTTCCTCCAGTGTGGTAGGGTTAGATAGAATCATTCCTCTGCCCTTTGCGTCTGAGACACAGTGTCCTGATCTTCCTTCTCCTCATCCTCAGCCCACAGCCAGCTCTCATTACACCACAGCACACTCACCACTGGGCTTTAGTCTGACAGAGAGGTCACTTTTAATGAGAGCATGTTTCAGTGCACATTTCACAGCCAAACACTAACATGCAATTATTACTCTTCCCGTGTCTGCTGTTTAAATGATGTCAGACACTCTGGTGACGTCTTGGATGCATCAGTGGGGCAAAAATGGCTGTGTTGTTGTTGTTGTTATTGTTTTTAATATCGTTAGAGTTAAATGTTGCAAATATGTCATATTTATATACATGCAATTTAAATGTTGAACTTAACTTTTATTACAACATGTATTTTTTGTAAAATGATCTTAGCTTCTATACCTACATGAATTCCCTATTGAATCTCAAAGAAACCCCCGGACAAGTCGATCACCAAGTGCAGTGGAGTTTCGCAGCTCAAGGAAGAACATTTATGATCATTACTTCTTGGAAATGCAATCAGACCGAGACGCTAAGGCAGAAAAACTACAGCGTCTGCAGCACAAAATGATTATTATGATGATTTTTACTTCATGGAAATGATCCACTGCACTCGGTGATCGACTGGTCAGGGCTCCCCCACAAACAAGCGGCTGCTGGAAGAGAGTGGGTGAGTTGTGTTTGGTCTTTTTGCCAAAGAAATCAGCCAAAGCTTAAAAGATGTTTGGTGTCTAGTACTGTGGCTGGGACTCTATATGTACTGTTGATGAAGTTAGCTGCTGTTCTGAGCATTATTTGTGGCTATAGAGTGGCGTTTTGGTTGAGGTTTGCGTGTGGAGACGTAGACCGTTGTGTATTGCTATCGTGCGGTGCGTTCGTTACCAAAGTTGGTTTAACTAGAGAAGCAAGCAGTCGGCAACATTCATCTCTGGAGGGGGTGTCTAACTAGATGTTACGGTGTGTTTGACCATAACTTAATTTAACGCCGGAATATTCCTTTAATTTTCTCATGATATGTCCTCTAGCATCAGACAAATTATATATGAGCATATAGACAAAAAGAAAAAGACATTTTTCATCAGAGAGGGTCTTTAAGGTGGCTAATGAAAGTACTACTGTCATAGAGGAGCTACTAACAGTTCAAACAGAGGGACCTTTTTTTAAATGTACAAAATAAATTAATAAAATCATCTTTAAATTAATAATTGGTGTTTGTTTGATGTAAGTAGAAAGACTATCATTTTCTGTCTCCCAGTAAAATGGGATCAGTACTCCTCACTTTGATTTAGTCTCTAAAAATGTGTCTAATTGTTTTGCTTTGGCTGTGAATAAAAGCAAGTTTTACAGGTTACCATCACAAAATGTGTTCAAAAGGTTAATAATGAGCTAAATTTGACCTTTCTTTGGATTGCAGAACTTTTTTTTCCTCTGAGCATCACCTTTAGTCGGTGAAAGAGTAAAAACTAAGAACAGCCGTTTTCAGTCTGCTCTATAAGCTCAGCTCAGACTCTATTGATTTTTGCTCTGGTAGGTGAGAGTGAACTCCAGCACAATAAATGACCAATAGAGGAGAATATGGTGTTTTGAGGTAGAAGCTTGATTAAGGGCTTGAGAGATTAGCCTGAACACTGAGATGGTGGTGCAGTGCTACAAAAGCACACTGTCATGTTCAATTAGAAATTAATCCACAACACACAGCCTCAAAAAAAAAACGCATCACACACATAAAAAACTGACTGTTTAACCCTTTCGGCTTAATTTGAAAACATTACTATTCCTTAAGCAGCAAATGTTGGCATGGACTTGAGTTATATATACATAAAGCATGTTGCAGTACAAGCACATAAAAGAAACAGCGACCAAAACCATTAACGGTTATCATGGAGGACGCAGCAAAGAGTGACATATCACGCGGGAACATGGAGGTATACATTTATGGAAAGCATGTTCTTTAAAGCTCAAGATAAGGCCACGTATTCATGAATTTTGATGTATGTATAGGTCATATCTGATTTCATACATGGTGTGAAATAACTAAGCATGTTATCCGCAGAGAAAGTCTGTGTTTTGGTGCATTTGGAATGTATTTTCCTGTCTGCTGTTATTCTCTTTGTTTTGTTCTACTCGCTGTGTGTTTCTACTTCTCCTGTACGTTCTTCTCACGTTTGCTTTCCCCACCTTTTCACTTCCTTTTATGTCTTTTTTTCCCCTCTCCCCTCCTGCAGCCCAGACATCCAACCTAACACTTAAATAGAGGAAACATTGTGCATTCTTTAGAGCTGTAGCACACAGATCGGTCCTGACACAGACACAAACACAGCCTCACTCTGACAGGGGTGAAGAGTCTCTGTACCCTCCACTCTTACCAGCGTGTAACCCTGCTTGGATGCAAACTCGAATGTCAGCTCCCTTTCTCCTCAAGGCTCCGTCGGCTCGCTGAATGAGTGGGATCTTAAAATCGAGAAATTGCTTTTGGCAGATTGTTGTATTTACATACTGTATCGAGTCAGCCTAAGCCACTGGAAGGTTCACACCAAGCAGGGACAAATGCACACTTGTGCATGCAACAACATGGCTCTTAAACCCACATTCACACGGTTATATGTCTCTCTTAGATTTGCAACACTGTGTTCTTTCAGCAAGTGTCGGACTGCAGCATCTCATAAACTCTCTGGGCTTTCTTTGCATCAGCAAAACACATACTTTCACAGCTATGGACGAAGGATTTGAGTGAAGCCATTAACGTCCCAGAAAAGACTGATTGTTTTTCCGTTCTCCTTTGTTTGGATCTGCACTGAATAGACAACCTGTAGTTGATGTTGTGAATCTTCCCTGGTTAGCTGCCATCCAGGATAACTCTTCATATTAACCTCCTGGCTCAGCCCTTCTATGAGCACCAAGAATAAATAGAAGGGCTGTGACAGACTAAAGTTTAGACCAGAACAGAGAGCGGAAAATGCTGCCTCTCTGAAGCTCAGGACACTTGAAAAGGCTTGTGTCTCAAACTCTACAGACACATACTAGTCCTTATTTTAAAGGACACACTCAAAATTATTGTTAAATCAGGTGATGATAAGAGTAAGCACTTTTGCAATACAGTGCTAGATTTTCACATTAAAGCTTCAATAGTGTTTTTTTTTTAAATTCATAAAAAGACCAAAATTCGTATGAATGTCTTTTCATGACATATAATATGACTCTTTATACTACTTGCTTCCTCCTTCTGCCAGTATATGGATTTGAAGCCAAATTGCTCTCAGTATTTCTGTTTTTTTTCTCCACTTCCTGAAACCAACATTGCGCAGGAGCATTGTACTCATTGGGCGGGGGAGTCACTGTGATGATGCTCGGATCAAACAGCGTATCCCCCAGGTGAGCTACGCAATCTTTGTACACCCATAGGCTGTATCAAGTGTCAATCATAGAAAACACTAAAATCCTAATAACTTTCAAAAATGGAGCTGCACAGAAAAAAGAGGAATTGAGCACAAACCAGTCTTACAGTAACTACATGTCAACATCGCAACCAGGGGGGAGAAAAATTTATATTCTGTGTGATAAATTTCTAAAGTTTGTCCACAGCTCCATAGGGATTGCTGGAGGAGGCAGGATTTTTGACCTATACTGCAGACCATCACCAGAGGGTGCTGTTTTCAGAGTGGCTTCACCCAGCGAGGAGGCAGACAACGTCCATTCTATATACAGTCTATGGTTTTATTCACACCAATTCCCCAAAAATCAGCAGCAAATGGGCAAAAACATTAACAGTACAAAATGACAAAAAGCTAGGCAAATAAATAGGGTACTTACGGCAGAATCTCAGTCGAACTTAGAGTTGTAGCAGACCCACAATGCCAATGGGCCAAAAGCTCTCTTCTTCTTCTTCTTCTAATACATTTCCGACAGGCTGTATGCAAAGAGCGTAGTGCAGCTCTTCACAGGTTGAGTTATGTCGCCATTTTATGTTTTCACAATGGTGGAACTTTAAAACTGCGTTTCCGATGAGTTCGGTATTCTGTTCAGTTCGAACAAAAGCTTTCGGTAGGGCGAGCAACGTTTAAATACTCCTTAGCCCCTCCCCTGGGCTAAACCATGAACAAATTAGAGGGGTTTAAGGAACAATATCGCCAAATTAAACACCAAACTCAACAATCAATCAAACATTTTAACATGGACAGAAAGGCACAAAATACCTTCCATACAGCGGGCACCTTTTCATTTACAACACACTAACTCGGGAGATATTACAAAAACTAACTATCAGAGTATGGTCTGGTGATCACATGATTTCCAAAAGCGCGCCACCTAGCGCTATTTACCGTGGGACCAGGAAGTACCCCGGTTTGGCACGTGAAGATGGCAGCAGGTAAGTGTATGTGCGCGTTTGTATGTGTTTGTGTGTGGCGTGTTGTCGCTGAGTGTGTACCCGCGTACGCTTACAGTGCGAAAAGAGTCCAGGTTACGATGAAACAGTTGTTAAGAGTGCAGACGAGCAAGACCGCGGCGGGGAAAGAGTTAAGAAACAGTTTGGCAGAGTTTGGTTCCGCGGGAACCGAGAGCGCGCCGTGCGCTCTTGGCACGCGGAGAGAGACGCGCCGGTCACGGGGTGACGGAGCATTTTACATCCTAACTTTACCTGTCGGGTGGGAGTGGTGGCTTTTCTGACCCGATGAATGCATTTGAGTGGAATTACTGATGACTTTTTTGGTGCTTTGTTTGCTTTTACTAAAACTCTTAAGCCTGCAGCTCAAACATTGATGCCATTAAAATCTTGACAGGCATGTTTTGTCTTTTTCTATTAGAGGAGAAGCACACAGTATGAATAACTAGATGTAGCTGATCTCCAAAGTGGTTGAAACATAGTGTCTGATGTTTGGATCTATAAGTGGATCAAGTTGTAGTAATACCTCTAGGATATCTGATCTTATAATGAGGTTTCTGTGTTTTTCTATTTAGGTTTTAATACTTTAAGATAAACACATCATGTTACAGTAAAGAGTTATACGAATTATTCATAATGTAAACTTTAGAGAGCATACTAACAGACTGTTTGTCAAATCATGGCTATTAAAATTTAACGATCTCATTAAACTACAGACCCTCAATAATATTCAGGGCAAGATACAAAATGTTACCAGAAAACCTGAAAATGTTTATTTCCAGTTCAGAGGATGAAGAGCACAGATGGTGACTTGATTTTAAAGCACCAGTTTGCTCGGACACATTAAGACAGATGTGTATTTCCGCGATTGGGGTTAAAATGTGGAACTCCCTACAGAATACCGTATTTTTCGCACTATAAGGCGTACCGATTATAAGGCGCACCATCAATGAATGTGTCTACTTCCATACATAAGGCGCACTGGATTATAAAGCGCATGAAGCCAAACAAAACAGCCAGATAAGTCAAACTTTATTAAACTCATTCAAAAACTTGGTGAGGCTACGGTAGCTGCAGTGCTCCAACAAGCCAAAAGGATTTTAAGTGCGCCTTATAGTGCGAAAAATACGGTAATTTAAAGGGCTGCAAAAACATAAAACAAAGTATAAAGAAAGTATAACGACAAAATATGCAGTTGACGAGTAGTGTTTTGTAATATGCATATGTTCTGATGCGGACACTGACTTTGCTTTCGTTTGTTTGTTTCCTTTTATGTGGTTGTCATATTGTTTGTAGTTCTAGGAGAGGCTTTGTCTCCTACCTGCTCCTTTCACGTCATGTGCTGTGCTACTTTTTTTAAATGCCTTTTGTATGTATGGAAATCTTTAAAATTGGCCATGAGCGGAACAAATAAAAACGAACGTACACACACACATCTGGATTGTGTTGATAGGCTATGTATTACGGCATGTGATGAGTGCAAGCAATTTTTCAATTTGCGATATTGTCCCAGCTTGTCTTGTTTACAAAAGTAAAGGATAAGGGGGTGAAAATGTTGTCAGACGAGAGTCTCACAGTTAGTTCTGTCAGCCTGTAAACAGATGAGAAATGTGGAGTGAGCAGTTCACATACTGTCCTCCGGCGTGATCTCACACTTACATGGTTCATAAAAATGTCTACAATTCATATCAAAGTGTTTCTCACGCAGAATGTTTGGATCGCAGACGAAGAGAAATCATGAAACTCACAAGTCTGTCGTGTTTGTTTATGATTCGACATCCTCTCATTTCCCCTCAACTCCTCGTTTCTTCTCACAATGATTAGTTTTAGATTTAAAATCTTATTAGCGTCGCCTCCGAGGGTAGCTGCTGGTGCTGCAGCTCAATTATAACACGTGTTTCTTGGTTGTTGTATTAGATTTCTTTGTCAAACATTTGCTTGCGTTAAATAACATGCCGGATCTGTGTGTTATATAAATAATAATGAATTAAAGTGGTTCTGATTGTTCGCTAACAATCTCACACACACTTAAAAAAGAGTCAGTACCCCTGTGGAAGCACTGTAAGGCCAGAGCGGTTGTGTACACTTTGCTTTCATCTCACTTGTAAACTGGATTAATATCATTTTCTCACACACAGCCGTGCACCCCGTGTCACACCAAACCATATATCACCTCATCAATTTATCTCCCCGGGCTCTGCAGCAGACAGGTGATGAAGTTTGGACTCACTCATAATCTTATTATTGCTGCACTCGGCTGCTCTGGACCAAGGCCAGAACACGTATTACACAAATAAAACAAGAGACCGACAGAGCGGGGAGAGCGGGGCACCTCTCTCCTCTCACGACGCTCTGTCAGTGAATGCCACAGACCCAGATGAAAGACAGTCCTTGACATTTATGTCCAAATCCAGTGGGAGTCTACAGAACATCATGGACTCAACATGTTTAAAAGCCTCTCAGCAGTTTAGGAACAGCTCAGAGGAATCAGATTTAAAGTTATTTAGTTCATTTCACCAAAAACGAAGAAAGGGATGTTGATTTGAGCTGTTATTTATTGAAATCTACAAAAACATACTTTACATTTAGTTGACAGCAATATGAACTGACGGTTTCGTTCTCAAAGGTCAGGCGAGCAATTTCCTCATGTCAGAAAACATAACATTTCTGTATCATGTTATCACAGTGAATACTCACTGTTGTGCTGCTTACCTTACACACTTTAAGGGTTTGTAGAGCTGTTTCAGCAGGGAAATCAGTGTTGTAGCATCTATGCATGTGTGTTATGATCTAAATTATCCTTCATGCCACTCTTGCGTTGCTTTTGCGACAGATGGACTTAGAATTGTAGATTGATTCTCCTGCAACTCCAGGTGAAAATGAAAACAAAACTAGAGCTGTAAAGTTCTAGTCGACTGGTCGACTTGTCGTCGATACATGCTGAGTCGACCAAAATTCTGATTGGTCAGCTCGATTTTCTTCCGTGACAATTTATAGTTAACTTCCTATGGAGGAATGTATCAAGTGCTAACCGGGGTGTTTTCAAAGCACATCTGTTTCACAGGTAACAGCCTGTTTCAGAACACCCCTCTTGTTTTCACCATTTTGGATTCACCAAACCCACTGTAGACTGGGAGATTAAAGAGCGTCCAAGTTAATCAATGATCGGTGGTTTGCTGAATATTTACTTTCATATTTGAGTGTTTCAACATTCGTAATGTTTAATTCCCTTCTTGTGCTGATATCAGTATATTTTCATCCCGCTGAGCCATGCTCCGTCGAGCAGGGTCGTCCCCCGCCGAAGAAGAGTTTGCTGTTGGAATTGGATTAGTCAATTTTTGGTCAAAATTTTCAGGGTTTTGGTTGGCCAAGAATTTTTTTAATTAATACCTTTTATTTTTAGCACTGTAGTGTTTTGAAAGTGTAGATATAACTAACAAATTAATCGTCAATTACCCCTGATCATTCTCACCCATGCCCTGACAGATTCCTGATGTGTCACTATAGGCTATAGAAGTCAAAAGAAAAACTGCTTTATTAATGCAAATTGTTTTTCTGTGAAGTAAATCTGACTGATCATGACTTTGTGCAGAGACGGGGAAATGATGATAAACACTGATTAATAAAAACTTGAACTGTCTCATCTACTCCTGCCTCAACTGGGAATCAATGGTGGTCAATAAGACCACCACTTAAGAGCAGAGAGTGGGCGTGGCTTAAGGGCAGTAAATAAACACGCCCCAAAAGGAGCAGAGATTACTGCCTGTTTTTTTTTTTTTTTTACAATTTGACACCTTTTGCAATCTGTCAATATTTTAAGATACTTTTTCTGTTTATCATGCAAAGGGACAGTATAACATGAGCGTAAATAAATATGTAAAGAGGCTTTTACAGTGTACATACTGATTAAAGCAGTGACGTGGCTGGAGCAGAGCTAACCTGACCTTGGTTATTATGTGTAGTCAGAAATGATAATCTAGGAAAAGAGGAAGAAAAGAAAATGAATATGAAAGGCCGCTCCATTCAGCAGGCTAACACTGCGGTTTTGAAAGTGTACACTTACATGGAGACACACTAATCCATACAGGGCAAAACCAGCAGGTCCAGACAGACAAACACACAGAGAAAGAGAAACAGATGACAGGGAATCACTGAGACGGACAGAGAAATGAAGGAGTGGGACAGGAAGGTGCTTACCATAGGTGTAAATTTACAGAGGCTTTTAGATGTCATCTTCTGGGGTTAGTGTTGCTTTGCCAGCAGCGGCCGTCTGCTGCCGTGATCACAGCTCAATCAGCCCAGGCTCCAGACGGGTGTCACTGCCAGCGACCAGCCATTTTTTATGCCACTCCTAATGGATACCTGGGCCGCATGGCAACCATAAATTACTCTTACTCTTCCCTTCCTCTGCTGTGTTCCTCTTTGTATTTTCTCCCACAGTTTTATCTGAGTTTGCCTCCTTTGTTTTTTTTTTTTTGCTCCCCCTCTGCCTGATTCTCTCGTTCAGCAGATTCATAGATCACCAAAGAATAAAAACGTGGAAGTCGAAGCATTTAGATGGAGAACTATTGTCTCTGTGATTCTCTTGGGAGGATTTATAGTAGGGCTGAGTGATAAACCGAAAATTTACCGATATTGAAATTTACGACAATCACTGACGTCATTTTGCCCATGTCGGAAAATTCGGTGTCAAAATAAATAAATAAATAAATAAAAGTTGGTTTTGGATGTGTGCAGGTAGGCTGTGGTCTCATGTCTCTTTAAGACGCTGTCCTAAGTTGGAGACATGACTCCACCCCATCCAGTCCGTAACAAAGAGGGAAAGACAGATGAGGAGATGGAGGACGGTTCAAAAGTTGGAGCGGCTGAAGTAGACGAAGTTAATGTGGGAGGGGGTGAGCAGCTTGTGGAGTAGTTATCGTCCATTTATCGTTTTATCGAGGTGAGCTCCTCAAAATATCATGATATTGATTTAAGGCCATATAGCCCAGCCCTAATTCATGGGCTGGGCCATATGGTATGCTCCCCGTTCCTGCGGGAGCGCCCCCCATTTCCCACACACACCAGTGTAAACAAACATGGCGTTTGCAAAAGAAGGCGATAATTTCGTGGCTAAATAGGGCAAAAACAAGTAAGTTGTGTGTAGTTGGTACAGCGTTGCAGTTTCGGAAGAGCGAATCATTTGCTACTGCAAAGTCTGTCTGAAGGTGGTATCAACCCGTCCACAGAGAAATGAATTCAGGAGTAAACGTTTTTGCAGTATTGGCGTTTCGTCCACACGGAAATATTATTTTGGGTGACTGTAAACGGTATTTTTTGAAAACGGGTAAGAGAGTGCATGAATCTGTAAATGACTATCATTTCATCTCCGTGTGGATGTCTATCTACATCTCTTCTGGATTGAGAGATCCAAGAGAGATGTGCGGGTCTGGTCAAAACAACCTTTATACGCATGATCTGTACTCTTCTTCTGTCTTTTTTGCACTTCCTGTGCAGCGTTACAGCGCCCCTTACTGGCTTGGCATATGCACTCCATTGTTTTCAGTGGCTTTGTTTTGAGAGATAAGAGAAAAACTTATTATTCAAGTGAAATTTGGTGAAGTTGTCACTGATTTAAAAATCAAAAAATTGAGTTTTCAGAGAAAAAAATGTGGATTTTATTCTTGGCCAAAATCACGCAGCCCTATGGTGGAGATTATGAGTAAGGAGCCGCCTGTTTGAGCTCTATGTGCACAGGTAATTCACAGGTAATTCACAGGTAATTCATAATTGCCCTTTACCCTTAGGCTAATGGAAAGACTATCTCATCAGATGACACCAACACAGCAAATGTGACATATGCAAATGAATGAGGATGGACACCCTTTTACACACACTTACGCTGTGCCTTGGAGGGCAGTTCTGCTTAGTTGTTTGTGGGTCTTTAACCCAGCAGAGTGTGACTCATAGTCGAGCAGTCAGGTCAGTTAACCCTCTGTGTATTTTCTTGCACATCCATTCAGAATGATGGACAGCGCGCTTCTTTATATAGCTTCCTCGTACCCGGGGGGGAAGTTTAGGCCAGATAAGAGGTGGCATGGCTTTACTTGGCTCAATTTATGTACATTCATTTAATAGTTTACAGCTATTGTAGGCTGCAGGGGGGGAAAAAACAAACTGAATTCTTACCAGGAATAACATTTGTCAAGTTTTTTCTCAATCGATTCGAGATATGCTAATGAGGACAAAAATGTTCCACTCTCAGCAGCGTTTAAAAAAGCAGCGAAATCATTTTTAATGCGTGCCATTTTACCTGAAAGGTTGAAACAATCATCCATCCTTTTAGCTGAAAGGTTGATTCAATCAGTATTCAGTAGTGACACCACACTTAGTCACTGAGTGAGTCTATTTGTTTACTTTATAATGCGCCTGCGGCAAAGTATGCAAGCATGAAAAAGCCCAAGATATACCTGAAGATTTATTCAACTGTAGAAAATGGAAAACTTATCACTGATTCCTATGTGTGCATTTGGCTGCATCAACACTCACACACACACACACACACACACACACACACACACACACACACTGACACACACAGAAACAGTCCAGAGGTCTTGCTGAATCAGAATGTCAGTCAGGGTGATGGAGGTAGTCACATTTACATGCAGCCGGGCTAGCATCCACACACACACACACACACACACACACACACACACACACACACACACACACACACACACACACACACACACACACACACACACACAGCGCTGAGTCACGATTACATCCCCCTGAAGAGGTATTGTTCATTCTGTCTGGTTGGAAAACAACTCTCCTGGGATGTGACCTTAGCTGCTGACAAAGATTCTGACCTTTGGATCATATTGTCTGTTAATACGTTGCATACTGTCAGTGGCGCAGTGTAACAGCTGTAAAAAGCAATACTTCAATCAGTGATGGTGATAACGCTTAACAACTTCAGAGAGTTATGATCGTTTTCTCAGTATGCAGATGGTGTCTTTTCTCCGTACCACATTTATTCCTTCAAGTCCCTGGTGTGTTTTCTAGTGTCGGGTATTGTCAAGAATAGCACAGTAAATGACTTTAAACATCTTTGTTCAAAACGGTGTACAATTTGGATGGTACTTTGCCTAAATCAAGGGCGTTAAAGGACACTTAGTGTGCTAATGTTTTTGTGGTTTGTACCTGAAGTGACTGTTTTAATTGAGAGCTGATTTTGTGATCATTGCATAGACTGTATTTACTATGGACAGCTTGGTTCCACCTTCCGCCAGTTTATGGATTTGAAGCCAAAAAGCTCTCAGTATTTCTGGGGGATCAGAAATAGTTGGGGGGTCAGTGTTGAATAGTCTGTAGACTGTTGAATTGTGATCCAGAGAATTAAAACCTGAGCGGTTCTTGACAATGCTTCATACATTTTTTATAGAATGGGCGCCGTTTGCCTCCTCACTGGGTGAAGCTACCGCTAGAACAGCACCCTCTGGTGACGGGCTGTCTACAAACTTTATGAATTAATCACACAGAATTTATATTTTTCTCCCCCTGGTTGTGATGTTGACATGTAGTTACTGTAAGACTGGTTTGTGCTCAAGTCCTCTTTTTTTCTGTGCAGCTCCATTTTTATAAGCTATTATGGGGTTCATGTTTTCTATGATTGACACTTGATTAAGCCTATGGGTGTACGAAGATTGCGTAGCTCACCCGGGGGGTAGGTTGTTTGAGCCGAGCGTCAAAACAGCGACTCTTAATGACTCTCCTGCTGGATGTGCACAACGTTATTGTGCAATGTTGGCTTTCAGGAAGTGGAGAAAAAACCCGGAAAATACAGAGAGTAATTCGGCTTCAAATCTGTATACTGGTTGAAGGTGGAACCAAGTTGTCCATACAGTCTATGATTCGCTCACCCAGAATAATTCAAAACACAAGAGCATCAAAGATTAGAAAATATGAGAAAAGTGAGATGACTGGAACTTCCTTGCTTGTGTTGGTTTGTTACTTTCACTAATGCCCTTCAAGTGAGCCCAAACATGAAATCCACTTTTAAAGAGAAACTCTAACTCCACGGTGAGGGACGCAGCGACTTCTCTCCTCTTACTCTTGCAGCACAGCCACTGTGTATGGAAGTCGGGTGGCAGGCAGTTGCATCCCACGAGGCTGTATGATTGATTGTCGGCTTCAAGTGCTCACCTGTGCAGCCTCCAAAGATCCCTGTAGATAAGCATATTCAGGACTGCCTTTCTTGACCTTTGCACAGTAATTAAGGGCCTGAGCTGCCTGAAAAGAGCTGAGTGCTCATGTACAGCACAATGCTGCGCAGGACCTCAAAGAGGAGTCCGCATCAGACCGGAAATCAGGTTTCCAAATTCAGTGAGTCGGTTAAAACGTTCAGAGACTGTGAGGAAGTTTCAGACTGATAGATTTACTCAGGCGCAGTTAAAGTTGACATCATTACTGATACAAACTCAGCCATGTGAATCTGATAGTCATAATGAAATCACACAGACTAAGATGCACAAAGAACAGAGAAAAATGACACATTGTCTGTTTGAGAGACAAAGAGCCTGCAGAGAAACCTCTTCTCTGCTGCTGCTGCTCTGACAGCTGTGACCCCTCCAGTGCTGCATGAGCTTCATCAGTGTGTTTTACACATCCTGCCTCTCTCCCCCTGACCTTATACGAGGAGCAAACTCACAAACCGAAGGACCAAATTGGAGCCGTCTCTTAAATTGGAACTTTTTTCTCATCAGCTCAAGTCACACAATCAAAACACTCTTTAAAAACACAAACTCAGCTCTTTTTGGCACATGCAAAAAAAAAATCTGAATATCTGCAGACAGCATTACAAATGAACAGCCAAATGGTGTGGGACACCTGTCAGGGAAGCAAATAGGATTTCAGATTGCTTTTCTTGAATACGAAATATGTTTGTTTGTCTGTTTGCTTGTTTTTAAGTAAGAAGAAAAAGCTTTCAACTTAAATCCCTTCATGCTAAATTTTTAACGATACTTGAACCTTTCATTTTCTCAGCCACACCACTGCCAGTCTCCCACCTTCAGTCCTTGACCTCAAACAGCTTCTTGTCGGACTTGATCTTCTCCTTCATAAATTCCAAGAAAAAACGTGATTGTTGCTGTTGCACTGATTATGCGAATATTATTACCGTTGTTTCTTTGTCTTTGAGTTACCTGGTGTGGGGGAGGTGCTACAGTCTAACATTGCCGGCATAGTCGCAGAAGCAGGAAGGTATTCAGCTCTTGGACACTAATGTCTTTGGGGACATGATGAAAGTTAATATCACAATTAGCTTTGTAACGAGCATTGCAATCCGCTAATGCACAGGCTTGTTAGTCGGAGTCAGGTTGGAGCTTGGATTTGTGACATAGGAAATCTCATTGTATTTGAGTCTACTGTTTGGGTCTGATTACTCGATTAATCAATGGAATATTTAGTAGGATACTTGATTACTAAAATATTCAATAGCTGTAGCCGTAATTCCCACAGCAGTTGTCTCAAAACAAGATGTAAAACACAAAGAAATATTTGTGGTAGTTGAAAGAGTCGCTTACTTCTTAAATTTGATTGATCACACAGGTTACATACGGGACTTTCAAAACAGCAGGTGACTTTGTATTGTTTAGTTTTTAAAATTTTTGTTTCTTTATTACCTTTCCCCTCACAGGAGTTGGATCCTTGTGGTGTTTCTATAAAAGATATTCACTGGTGGTCCATTTCAGTCAGTGTCACTGCTGTTCACTTGACCTCTAAGGATCATTCCCCTCACAGCAAAACTTTAAAATATAAAAAACCTTTGTTGCCGAGAGCAGTGTGTTCACACTTTGGATTCACTGTTGGGTAAATACAGCAAGTGGTAGCGACTCTATTGCACCTGTGCTGTCTTTTCACTAACCCCAGAGGTGGGATCTGACCTAGATCCTCAGACCATACTTTGCTTCTCCTCTCTGGCCTGTTGAGTGACGGGTGTGAACATGTTTGGCCTTTTCTTTTAAAGTAGAGGACTCTTAAACGATTTAACTCTTGTAATGGAAATGTGAAAACGCACGATTTCTTATGTCTTTGTAATCAGTGTGGTGTCATCTCTAACAATGCTGGGTGTCACATTTTTGTGATTTGAGTATAAATTAATACAAAGAGGTCTCTTCTTCTTCCCCCTGACTCTCTCCTGCCCTGCTGCTTCAGAGCTAACAGTGCTCAGCGGTGCTACACCTTTGCACATCAGCAGGTCTCAGCACATAATACTTAAGAAAGTGCCAATGGTCGGGGCAGTCTGACACCGAAGTGAAGCACTGAGGCAGATCACAAATATAGTGTCCACTTAAACTCAAATGAGGGTCTTCTTGTGCAGCTGGAGTCAGTAGTACTCATGGCTCTGTGAAAGGTACAAACAATAAAGGCCGGCTTTATGTGACAATAAACATGCTAGCAGATTTTTACTGCGCATATACACTGACTATTAATAAGCAGCTCTGGCAATGGACATAGTTTTCCTGAGGGGCTGTAACTCTGTCAGCGCAGGGTCACAAATATCCAAATCATTAGGAGTCATGCATACAAGTCAGGCCACTCCTAGAGGGTTTTTGCAGACAGTTCATGCCTGTTCATTTGACTGGTGTGCAAGAATTGTGTCTTTGGATAATCATTTTTTTCCTTGAAGTGATTTTTTCCTAAGGCAGTCCTGTTGTGATCTGGTCATACCGTTCACATGCTAATGCAGAGGTTTACTGCCTCAAAATCCAAGTTGTTTGAAGGTCCTTTAATATGTTAGCCATTGTAATCAATCATAGACTGTATACAGAGTGGACGCCTTCTGCCTCCTCGCTGGGTGAAGCTACCACGAGAACAGCACCCTCTGGTGACGGGCTGCAGTATAGGTCATAAATCCCGCCTCCTCCAGCAATCCCTATGGAGCTGTGGACAAACTTTGGAAATTTATTACACAGAATATAAATGTTTCTCCCCTCTGCTTGCGATGTTGACATGTAGTTACTTTCAGACTGGTTTGTGCTCAAGTCCTCTTTTTTATTAGTTAAAAAAGTTATTAGGGGGTTATTAGGGGGTTCATGTTTTCTTTGATTGACACTTGATACAGCCTATGGGTGTACGAAGATTGCGTAGCTCACCTGGGGGATACGCTGTTGGAGCCGAGCGTCATCACAGCGATTCACCCGCCGAATACGTACAACGTTACTGTGCTAGTGGTGGTTCGAGGATGTGGAGAAAGTCCCTGAAATACAGAGAGCAATTCGGCTTCAAATTCGTATAATGACGAAAGGTGGAGCCAAATTGTCCATAGTAGATACAGGCGATGTAGGCAACACTTTTAGGTGTCACAGGAAAAGACTATAATGAACATTTTGTTTATAATAAAAGGTTGTTTCTGTTGCACTGTGTCTCTGTAAACATGTATGTGTCAATGCTTTTAGACCTGTCTTAAAGCTCTTTTTGATCTTATTCTTTTATTCATGAATTTATTTTTCTCTTAAAGAAAGTCAAATATTTTATATTTGACCAACAGTTGATATTTAAATCTAAGTGCTGAATTACAAGAGCACTTAAACAAACAAGAAGGATGCATCTAGCTGGGTTATTTTTGCCTAACATAAGCAGAGGATGGTTTCAGCCTCCATCCAAGTCTTTCCAGAAACGAGCGCTGATCTGATTCAGACTGAATATTGTTGTGGGCATTTTCTTTCCATGTCTGTTGTTTGTGTTCATCTGTGTGACTGGGAGGAAAGCTGAATGTGATAGCCAACAGGCCAGGGCTGTTGACCTTGGAGGACTACCTTCTGGCAACAGATCTGCTTCCTGCATTGATTTTTATTTTCATGGCCGGGTTATTTGGGTTTCTGCCCTCAAGTCACAGCTCGGCTGCCACCAAGGTCAGCTGGGGAGACGAGGAATCTGTTTTTGTCCCCATCATTTCAAACTGTAAATAGACAGGGCTGTGTTGTGTTGTGTTGTGCTGTGAGTCTTGTATTCTCTTATCTGTTCTCCTGTTACTTTTATCTCTGGAAAAAAATGAAGAGCTCAATTAATACTCATGATGAAAAAATATGTTTATATATTTATATTTATTCTTTGTTTTTCTCCTTAAAGCTCCCGTGCCTGCAGCCGCTTGTTTGTAGGGGAGTCTTGACGAGTCAATAACTGAGTGCAGTGGATCATTTCCATGAAGTTATAATCATCCTAACAATCATTTTGCACTGCAGACGCGGTAGTTCTTCTGCCTTAGTATCTTAGTCTGATTGCATTTCCATGAAGTAATAATCATAATTGTTCTTCCTTGAGCTGTGAAACCCCCCTGCACTCGGTGATCGACTTGTCAGGGCTCCCCCACAAACAAGTGGCTGCTGGAAGAGAGTGGGTGAGTTGTGTTTAGTCTCTTTGCTAAAGAAATTAGGCAAAGCTAAAAAGATGTTTGGTGGCTAGTACTATGGCTGGGACCCTACAAGTACTGTTGATGAAGTTAGGTGCTGTTCTGAGCATTATCTGTGGCTATAGAGTGGCATTTTGGTTGAAGTTTGCGCGTGGAGACGTAGACCGCTGTGTATTGCTATCATGCGGTCGTTGCTTAAGTTGATATAACTAGAGAAACAAGCAGTTGGTAACGTTCATCTCTGGAGGGGGTGTCTAACTCGGTGTTACGGTGTGTTTGGACCTAATTTTAAGCCGGAATATCCGCTAAAGTTGGTAGAGGACCAAACACGCAAAGACTGCTCTGTCCACAGGGGGGCGGCAAAATGGACACAAACATAGAATCTATGTGTCACATAGATTCATGTAAAGAAATACTCATAACACAAAGCACTGCCTAGAAAATGAAACCTCCTCCTCCTCTGCTAAGAAACATGAGACCCAAGATCAAAACACTTTCCCTCATTTTGAATCATATTGAAGTCTTCTTCATCAACATCTCTGAGTCTAGGTTTAGAAACATGATGGATGAGGAGAGCAGAGAACAACATGTGATCTGGTCCAACAGCAGGCAGGATGACTGTACAGTCTGCCTGAGGATGAATGCACACATCCTGGACATCCAATCAAATCCCAAGGATGATGAAGTGACCTCCTCCCTGCTGTATCTGACAAACACGGACCATAACTCTTAATAATGCCAACTGGATGGACTCGTCTCACAGCGGAGGAGCTGACCTACCTCTGACCCACTTCCACCAAGTATCAACAACATAAGCAACAACAGGCGAGATGTCCCCCTCCCCCCAATCTCGTTCCTTCCCACTGCGCACTGTCCAGTTAGGTCAAAGCTCCATTTTCCACCTGACTAAAACCTCCCTCCGGCTCAGAGAAGGGGGCTAAGAAAAGATCAAAGAACATGCGGCTGCAGCACGAGGAGACTGACCACAGAAAAGACACTGAGAGACGAGGAGTTTGTGGTTGTTCGGAGGTCCCAGAAATAATACTTGACCTGTAGCGGTTTAGTCGTACATGCATGTTTATACATCTATCTACCCGCTTTAAGATTCTTTAAAATAACACTTAACATGGAAAGACTCTTCCATTGTGTTTGCAGGCAGAGAGACATATACTGGGTCACACACTGTAAGCGCATTAGTGAAATGTATTGGGCCACATGCCATGTCCAATTTCCACTTCAATACAATCCATCCGTCTCTGCTGCTGCTGTGTTTAGCCTCTAAAATCATGTATTGATTCATGTTCTCTATTGTAACAGAATCAGTCAAAACACAGTTGCCAAAGGCATAATCAATATTTTCATACAATGCATTTGTTTCTCACCGACAAAGCTGTTTGCTTTTAAACAATCATACCTCGCTCTATCATTTATCATCCAGCTTGACCTGGTGTGGGCCGGACAAGACGGTACAATCTAATTAGACAAACAATATAAGATCTTTGCCGGTGTTTGTTTAATGTGTGTCGAGGGGGCAGGGAGGTAAAGTGACACATTGCTGACCAAAGCACAGCAGCAAATGATGTTGCTTCAATAATTAATAAGGCCTAAACCTTCTGTCAGTCCCTCAAGATCTCCTCTGTTGAGTCTTTCACACACACACAGTGTCACTTTAACTCATGGCTGCTTCTGTTTTCTCCACCGAACAAGCTTTTATCATCATTTTTGTGAGACAATAGTTTTAAATAAATGGACGGGTTACAGTTTAAACCTGCATCACAGACGCTAGCGGCTGTAGTGAGATAACAAACGTCACAGTCAAAGTGTCAGAGTCGATCTTGTAGGGACACGTGTCGTCACTTTACAGTCGTCTCGCTTTAGGGGACTTGCTGGAGTCGTCCTCGGAGGTTTCAGTTGAGCTGGATCAGTTCTCAGAGGGGAGTTTAGATTTATCCCACTGAGGGTTCACTGAGACGGTGGAGCTGAATAAACATGCTGCCATCTTGTGGAGAGAAAAGCAAGCACAGCTGCAATTTACAAGGCTGCAAGAATTTAAAGGACAATTCCGCCTTTCACTGTCTCGGTGCTTTTCCAAGTTCACACACGGTCACCTCAGCAGTTATTAATATTTTCATTACGTGGATTCACAGATCATCATTTATTTTTCATACCAATATTGGTTCTGCAGCTTTGACTTGTTTTTCTATTTTTTGTTCTGTTTGCCTTTTCTATTTCTCTTAAAGGTGAATGTCAAGTTCATTTTCTGTGTTTTTTAATTTACTTTTATACTTGTACTTTAAAAAAATTTTTTTTTTTAAATAAATAAATATTAAGGAACATAGGATTAACTCTCTTCATTTTCCTTAGCCTCAAATATCCGAGACATCTACCTCCAGTGTCAGAGACTGTTTTACGTGAACGCCTGCTCATCCAGATCTCCACGAGAAGCCTGGGTGTTTCATTCTACAGAACCTTTTAAACTGTCTAATGTAAGAATTAAACCCATGCCAAAAAAACAGTGCTTCTTGATCACAAAAACACAATAATAAAACACAGACAAGTAGAATTAAAGGTAATTATATAATGAAATAATATCAAAAATCTCAAAATTGCCTCGAGCAGAAAGATGAGCAGATGATCATCCTGCTGGACTTCACCAGTAGATGGCACTGCAGCAGCATGATAAAATCCCAGGCATGAATAAATAAAAGTTTTGCCAGAATCATCTGTTTGCAAAACCCCTTAAAATCCCAGAGGTCAGACACAGATCTTTAAGTCCAGAAACAGGAATGAGGTCAGTTTTATCCTGATGGATGATTTCTGAAAAGCCTTTTCCATTTAGTTTCAGTCATTTCCACTGCAAGAGACAGTAAAGAAAACAACATGTCAGCACTTTATCTTTACTCAATTTAAAGTCAGCAGTGGAAAACATTTCATGCGGGGAAAAGTGCAATAGGACCGGGTCCAAGGTGGTCAGAGGGATGAGCAGGATTTCTCAAAAACTCCAGATGCACAAATTCTCTGTCTTCCTCGTGTCTCTTTGCTTTAAACCGTAATCGGCGTGATCATATTGTAAAGTTTGAGTGTTTGAGGTTTTTTTTTTTGCGCCTCTAACTCAGTCCATGTGACACAAACTCAAAACTGCCATACATTTTTTTAAACATACTACCCCCTCCCACCCCCTTGGCAGTATCCCTCTCTCCCCTCCCAGGTCCCCCCTGGACCAGTCAAACATCATCAAGTGTCAACAGTACATTATCGTAAGTGGTGTCCCTCTGTTCACAACCCAAGAAGTTTATCCTTTATCTGCACAGCTGCACCTAACCACGTCTCCAAAGTGGAGGCTTTAGCATTATTTATCCGTGCAGTAGACAAAAAACCCTGGACATTTCAAGAATTTTATAAACTCCCCCGGACAGACCAGACAGACAGCCCCCATGAAAGAGGGTGTATGGTCACCCTGCTGTGTGTTTGTTACATACAAGGATTGATCCATTTATCAAAAGTGTATTCAGTTGATAAATTAAGTGGTTAAATACCAGTAACTACTCTTGTTTCTGGACCTACAAGTCTGCATGTGCACGTACCTTAATGCAGCTGAAGTGTATGCACTCACATTTGCACACATGCGCTCATATAACCAATCAAATTTATCATGCTAAAAGAAAGAGGCATTTCACTGCACTCCCACCAAACAAACAGCAGAGGGCGATAGAGCTTTATCTAGAGAGTGACATCCACTGCCGATGGACGCACACCTTGTGGTGTTGAATGTTACACACATTTCTATAGAGTAGTAAAGCCTACGTGAGAAAATATTTGCTAGTGCTTCCAAGATTTTCAGCACTAAATGAACCGTCTTTGTTGTTGATGGACTAGACTGATGTGTGACAAAGGTTGGTTGTAGTTGGTTGTTGTTGGAGGAAAGATTTTCACTCGGACTGCCAAACCATCCAAAAATGCAAAGGATCAATTGTGAGACTGTGCGTCATAATAATACAATATAAGTATGTCCTCAAATAAATTAAGATTATAGTGTAACCTGTATTCATCCACTTGGAAATGGACTCCACCCGTGGGAAACAGAAGTGGTGCCTACTGTAAGCACACTGTAACTGTCAGAGCCTTTCATATCATCTGCCCGCAATGTAACCTATCATCAGGTTTATGTTATGTCATATTATGTTACACGCAAACACACATGTGTATACTGTGTGAGAGAGAGAGACATAGAGAGAGAGGGAGAGGGAGAGAGAGAGAGAGTCAAAAGCACACAAACAGTAAAAACTCAAATAAAAATGTAAATGTGCACGCAGCAGCGTCGTGCATGCTGACACTGGCACACAGCAACAGAAAAATCTTGGCCTGGATAATGGAATAAGGGAACCAGCGCTCCCAGTGATGTCAACAGGCCAGCACGCACACACACACACGTACACACACATGCACGCTGTGTCAGTGGGGTAGTACTTTCTTTGATTTAATTTCTTTTCCTTTTTGACACCTTTCTGCCAGAACACACTGAACGCTGTATGAGTTTAAAGGTGGTCTGTTTTTCTGAAATCTGCTCAGCCGTCGGAGCCTCCAAAACCGAACTTTAGACGCACTGAACAAATGTGATCAAACGCTGTATGCATGTGTGGACAGTAAAACCAGAAACAGGAAATTACATCATCTCTGGCTCTGCTTGTTGATGGTGGATTATGCACAGAAGGGGAGCTGAGGAAGCAGAGGCAGGGTAGTGTGTGTGTGTGTGAGTGTGTGTGCGTGTGTTAAAAGTGTGTATGTGGTGGGTTGGGGAGGGCAGTGCGGTCACAGGTGACTGTCATGTTTAATAATGATTATCACCACGCACCTGCGCCCCCACGCTAATTAACTGGACGCATATGCAAATGAGTCGAGGGATTTAAAAAAATAACAGCTCGTGGAGTGGCAGAGAGCGGTTGTTCAGCTGCTGGATTTGATTAGGGTAATGAACGGTCAGCGATGGAGGCACCGGGTGGTAAAAGGAGGGAAGATAACGGAAAAGGAGGATATTAGGGTGAGAGGAGAGGAAGGAAGGAATATTAGAGAGAGAGAGAGGGAGGAGGAGGAGGAGGAGTAAGAGAGAGAGATATCACCGAGGTAACATAATGGGAACAGGTGGACCAGTGGCCTGTTGACTGAGGGAGGAAGAGAAAGGCTGGAGGAGGAGGAGGGAGGGTGGCGTTGTGTTTGTGTGTTTTACTACCACCAATCTAGTGCCACAAATTTTTACTGCCTGCATGAAAACTCGAGCATTTCCCAGTGTAAACACTTCAATTCTTCACCGTTGAGAATAATTACGTGTTTAGACTTTTAGGAAAGTCCTAAACGATTGCACTAAAAGCTTATCTGTCCGTTTTATTTGCATACACAGACGATGCCTTCCTCCCCGTGCTCCGTGACGCGCTCTCTGTGAGGAAGAAGAGCCTTTGAACCGCGTTCATTTACTCCAATACATTCCAAACACGCTTTCTATATCTCCGTTCTGTGATCCGGGCCGTGCATGCATACACATCTACCTCTAACAAAGCAAATTGCGGTTCATCCAACTCGATGGCCCCAATCTCAGTCGGGGGAGGCAGGCTCGTCACTCACATAGATAAGGGTGAATTAGGGTCTCGCTCTGGGTTTTACATTTCAATTTAGCCTCCGGCTTCAGAGCCATTAGGGGCCTAATCTAAAGCTCGGTCCACAGGGTTCTCTTTCTTCACAAATCGCAATATTGTTTTATTAACTTTCCAGTACGCCGGAATGAAACTCCAACAGATTCATTACTGTGCATTAAGTTCATATTAGGGTTATTTGTGATAAGAGGACCTCTTATTTAAGAATGTGCAGGGTGTCAATGTGTTTGTAATGCAGTGTTGCTATATCATCAGCTGGTTCATTTGGGCGAGTAGAACAGAGTGTGTGAGTGTAATTGCAAGTTGATAATGTGCCTGGGCATGCAGAATGACCAAGATGGCTCCTGCCAACACGGTGCGGAGGAGGGAGAAAACATCATGCAGGTGCAAAGTCAAAAGGGGACCAAGGCTCTCTTAAGATAACTCTGGCAAGATCAGGCGGTGTGGAGGATTGTTCTTAGTTTGTGAACAAACTCTGAGGTTGTCTTAAGTTTGCAGAACATTTGAGGAGGATTAAAAGTCCTTATATGGAAGGAAACAGTGAGGGGACCTTACTTTTGGGATTAACAGTGACAAAATATGGAGAGAATGTCTGGACAATGTGTCTCGAGTATTCGATGTGAAGCAAGTGTGTCTTGAAGGCTTTCTGTCCATCCTGTCTTGTATGTGGTCCAGGGTTGTCGGACTAGACTATGAGTCTCTTCCTATTATCTTATATTATGAGACATATACACTGTATTAAAGCATTAAATTCCCTTCATCAGACATAAAGGAATTATCCTGTCAGTATGTCCTCCTCCAGGGTTTTGATACCAGTCTCTTATGGTCTGCTTTTGTTTACGTAGACGGTTTCAAGGCCCCCCATTTAAACATTATGGTAGGGTAACCATATATCCTCTTTTACCCGGACATGTCCTCTTTTTGGGGGCTGTCTGGTCTTGTCCAGGGGGTTTATGAAATCCTTCAAATGTCCGGGGTTTTGTTTGGAAGTTTTGAGTTTGTGTTGCGTGGACTTACTGAGTTAGAAGCGCGTAAAAAACACTCGACCTGACCCGAAAAAATCTCAAAATTTACTATGCGCCACTGTGTGACTCGTCGTAGTCGTGTCCTCTTTGTGGGGGGTTCAGAATATGGTCACCCTACATTCTGGACACCTCTAAGGCTGCCAGATATGAGATCAGTCAGAGACGGGCAAGTCAGCTGATAAAGAAGAAACTGATTTGACCGCAAACATGGCAAAACCTGGATAATTTTAGATTAGAGTGCAGAAAGGTTCCTGGTCTGACGCAGAGCTGGCTAATATTCTCTAAGTGAGCAGACAGCTGACAGGTTAGCATGCAGCTAATCTCATTAATATCAAACACGGCATCGAGTGTCATTCTTTATACTACGAAGTAGGGCTGGACGATAATGGCAAAAATGATAATCACGATTATTTCGACTGATATTAAAATCAAAACTTGATTATTTATTGAACCACCTAAATTTAACTTTAAATAAAACTTAAAAGAACAGCCAGAAATAAATTGGTAACAAGTAAAAAAATAAAAATTAATCAGCTATGTAATAACCAACGATAACTTGCTAATGCTAATACTTAGTGTATGCTTCATGGTGCAGCAACCATGTGCGCGAACATGTACTAATACATACAAGTCGGAGTTAGAGCCACGTAAATAAAAACAAACAAAAGAACCTTCACTTTTAAGGTGTGCTGGCTTTTGTTTTGCTGTGGCAGTGCACCACAATTGTCAATTGCATATAGGAGAAACCCTGAAGTTGGTTTGTTGCCTTGGGGAGTTTGGGGAGCAGACATGTCAGCGTGAAAAACTTTGCCAACAATTTACTTTTGCTCGACCTCCGTCAAATTGAAGCCAAAATGTTTCCAGATAACTGAAGTTGTCCTACCTTTCTTCTCAACCAAACGCTGCCTTTCTGCCATGTTTTCAATCGCTCGCTCTTCATATCATTGATCCACACGTCATACTTGCTGCTGCTGGACGTAACAGGGGTGCATACAAGGTGTTTTTGCAGCACAGGAACTTACATACATGCTGTGCCATGCGGTGCTTTCATCGTTTTTGCTCGATTATAATGTTTTTTATAATGTATAATGTCACCACTTTGACGACAAGTTATCTGTTAAAATGATTGTAAGAGAATCTAAAAAGTAGTAGGACTGGCAGTCACTTCACCGCAGGTGTTTTTCTATACACCTATATTAACGGGTTTATTATTTTACCACTGAAGCAGGCAGAGGTGGACACAGTTCATCAACACTTCTGTGTTAATCGTTAACCTTTGATTTTTCCGTAAATACTTTAACCTTGATAACCATTTATCCTCTGAGTCATCGACTGCTGTAAAACTCTAATTGGTCGACCGTTAATTCTTTCTATGTTCCAGTTCAGAATTCGTCATGTAGCGTGAAATGTGACAAGAAAACAACACCTAACATTGATTTATCCACTCTGTAAATTTAGTCACTTGATTTAAGTTCTTCTTCTTCAGTACAGCCTTTTCATTTTGCTCTCAATAGTTCACACATACAGTATTTAAAGCATGGTTATCTGTGGTCGATGAGATGCTAACACAGCAGTCTGTGGTTGCATGATCCGTCTTATAAATATAATACAGTGAAACCTTTCTAAAACAAAACTCTGACTGCACTTCTTTTATAGATATCACAGTGGTCTGAGTCACTGCGTTCACATGTGCAAAGCAGCTTGAGGCTCGGCTTGTTAACACTGAAAACATCGAGAAACAGCAACAGGGTTCAGTCTGAATGATGCAAAAGGTCGGTACACACCGTCGAATTTAAGGAGCTTAAATTGTATCCTGAGAAATTCCGACAAAACTTCTGAATGTCCCTCGGACAATTTCAAGAACTGCTCCATCAGCTGACTCCACGTTTGCAGAAGGAAAGGACAAATTACAGAGAGCAGGTTGATTCAGAGCAACAGCTTTCCACATGTCTGAGATAAGATTTATATTAGGTTATAGATTTATACAGCAGTTCGCCTGCGAATGTTCGCAAAATTCACTACAGGGGCACAAAAATTGTCGCTTTTTCGCTCTGCGGAAGTTCGTAGACTTGACTTTGACTTTGAGTTTTTTTTAAAAAGGGGATTATTCACTTCGCATATTCGCTTCACTAATTTGCTGGTGTGTAACGACCTTTATACACAAATACAGACATTAGTGGTAAGGAGAAGCAAGAGAAAAGGACAAACACAGGTCTATACAGTCGAAGTTTCCACTGAAACAAAGCTGGCTCCTTTGTAACACGGTGAGACCACCATGATAACTTTATCGAAATAAAGAGAAAAACGTTTAAAACTTGAGTTACAGAGCTAAAGACGCAGAACAAAGTCATGCAGCGCATTAAGTCATCGGAAAAATCTGACTCCCCTCTTCACTTTCACCTGTTTGCTTTTAGGAAAATCAACACTTGCAGTTTCAGCAGCTCATTTCTGGGCGATCACAGCATCTCAAAACACCCGAGTGTGTTTTTATGATTGGACTTTATGTCCTGACGTCTGTAGATCAAATCAACAACTTAACATGAGTCCTGTTTGACTAAAATTACAGTCCAGTATTTTCATGTGGTGAGAGTTTCAGACCTGATCACAGTTTCTGTCTGTGCCGCTGAAATAAAGTGTATCATTATTGAAGTTTAAGAGTTATCCTGTGTGTAGTTTTCAAATTTGAAAGAAGTTTATCAGATAGTAAAATATTCATATCAATTTTATATTAGCTCTCGAAATCACAAGAATCGAGCACAGGCTTTTTTTTTCTGCAGTCGTCTTTCTTGGCTTATAAATCAGGTATATAAATGTCAGGAAATTCAGTTTCTGGCCACATGGCAGTGTCCGTGGAACATTGTATCTTTGCTAAGCTGTAGGGATCGAAAGTTGAATCCAGCTGCAGATATTTGAAAGCAAATATTTTTGAGTTTTACTCCCATTTTTGTCTCCTGGAGGGATCATGTTGCTCTGCAGGATGTTTGCCCACTTGGTCTTAGTGAGGTCAGAGCTGATCCTCTCTGCAGTCTGTGATCAGAAGACTTTTATCTTCACCAAAACAAGATCACATTTTTTTTATATTAGCCCATTTTCATCCATTCCTATAAATGGGATTATGCGGTTTAAATGATGTGTGAGTACTGGAATCTCTCACAACAGCCTTTATATTACCCATGATGCTCTTGGTGCACTTGAAATGTTTGTTGAAGGTAAAGATGAAACTTCTGTCACAGAAATTTAAGAGTTTTCTGCTTTTTTAAGCTCGACTTTACTCCTCTTTCCTCTCCTGTCTGAAGCTGTAACTATTTATCCCTCATCTACCATAACTACACACTACACACACACACACTACACACACACACACACAGCAACAGGTCAACCCCCCCCAACCTTCTCCCCACACAGGTTGGGTCAGTTTACCCTGCTTTGGGTTCTTTGGTGTGGCCTGTGTTCCTGCGCCAAGCTAGCTGGTGGTGGTGGTGGTAGTGGTGGGGGATGCTTGCCAACAACAGGAACTGTGTAAGTGTGTGTGTGTTTGTGTGTATGTGTGTGTGTGTGAGAGAGAGAGAGGGAGAGCGAGAGAGAGAGAGAGAGAAACATGTGGTAGTAATCTGGTTGTTTTACTGTCTGGCTCTGGTGGTGAAAGTGTTGGGCAGGGGCTACGAGCGGTCTGGATCGTGTCAGAAGCCGCCGGAGTCGGGTTACCCTGACAGACCAGACCAGGAGAGAGTACAGTGAGGAAGAAGAGAGGAAGAAAGAGGGCGAGAGAGAGGGAGAGGAGGGAGAGAGAGCTGAGGGGATAAACAAGTGAGTGAAGGATGGGACTGGAAAGTAAAAAGAGTGAGGTGGTAGACTCGCAAGAGCCAACCTTCTGACTTATTCTGTCCTCCCTCAGGACGTTTTTATTAATCTCACCGTGTGTGTTTGTGTGCAGTTATTTTGTGTGTTTGTGTGTATGGGTGTGAGTGTGAGTGTGTGTGAACCTGGGCCAGAGGGCTCCAAAGAGGACCACTTGAACTAGCCCCAGCTGAGAAAACAAATGGCCTTGACTCCGTGTCTCCCTTCAACTCTCTACTTCTGCCTTCATCCAATTTTCATCTTTTTTTCCTCAACGATGGGCATTTAATCAAGTAAGGGAGCTAATCAAAGCCAGAGAAAGGCTCCTGAACCCTCCGCTATCTCCTCCCTAATCCTGGAGCTCTGCTTCTCATTTGCCATTGACCTGGAGGACCAGACTTGTCCACTGAACCCCTGCCACAGGGACACAGGGGGGAGGTGGATTGTTTTGGAGTACAGCGGTTAGTAAAAGGTTATAGTATGTTTGTCCATGTGTGTATGTGCGTATAAATCCATATTCTAAGACGCAGGAAAATGAAATGTCAACAAACCTCTTCAACTGTAGAGTATAAAACATGAAGAGGACGAGATGAATAGGGCTCAGGAATGAGGGAGTAGAGGGGAAGACGTGGAGGGGAGAACGAAGGAGGAGAGCAGGGAGGATGGAGGAGGCACACGGGGTCACAGAGGTGGAGGTGATAAGTCGCCTGCTGGGGAATTAATAGAGAGCAGATGGCGCTACCTTTACTTAATGTAGGGGTGTGGATACAAAGGGGAGAGATTTATCAGTCTGTACGAGAGCGGAGTCTGCCGACGGCTGGCCGGCTGACTCCCCCAACCTGAGGAGGATTTAGCACATTCCTGCTTCACTGTGAACTGAGAGGTGACCGTGGAAGAGCAGAAGTTTGCTGTCAGAGAGGGGGATTCAAATCATCAAATATGTTCGATTCTCTGCGGTTGTCATGACACATATTTACGGTTATTTTTTTTAGGAAGATAAACCCTATATTTATAAAGTAAAATAGATCCTAATTCTTGTGTTGTTGTTTTTATCATTTCATTGCATAAGCCTGTTTTTTTTTTCTCTCTGTAAATGAGGATAAATGAAGGATGCAGGCTTTTTAATCCTTTAATGGAGCCAATTCAACATAGATTAGCTTTGGGAGAATCAGTTTGATATAACTAATCCCTTTTTGTGTATCTGAGAACTCTGACTTCTGGTAGAAAATCCACATCATTTACTGGAACAACAATCGAAATCAAATACTTTCCTCTGTGTGGGGACTCTGCCTCCTCCAGTGGAAGTAAATAACTATAAAGAAAGGGTTCGTCTGACTGAAATAGTAACCTTTTCTCTCACTAAAAACAGACATTTTTCGGACATAAAAAGCCTTATTTTATGACCTGTACGACTGGCTATGTAATGTCTTCCCCAACTTGACCCAGTCCCGGTTATTTCTATGGATACAGCAGAGAGGAACCAGAGGGAGCTGAGTGGGCCTATCACTCTTATCACTTTAGTGATAATGGCCGTCACATAAAAGATGACCCAGTGAACTCCACAAATGCCAAAGTGGCCCAATTAGCCACTATGCATTTCATACAATTTGCAAAGGGCAAATGTTCCCAAGCTGTAATTATGTACTCACATTGCCCACCTTGGGTGACCTGCCAACCAGTCTTGACGTCCGTCCGTTGTAGGGGTCACCATGACAGCGCTGGCAAAAATACAGAGAAAAATGAGCTGCAGGGTCTATCATTGTGTCTGTAATTGGTCAAGTTGCGCTTGTTACCTAGTAGCGAATACATAATGGATAGTGCTGATTGCAGCGAGATGGATGGGGAAATGTCACTGTGGGGGATGGATGAGTGGGACGCTGCTGGTTATGTCTACAGCTAAATGAGGATGCTTCTTTTATCATTGTTGATTAGTGATAAAATAGAACAAAATGGTGTTATATGAGTACTGTAAGACCATAAGCCCTTCTGATTGTTCACTGGATGCAGAGGTCTTCTCGAACCCTGACCATCACACAGACAAATATACACTTATCTTTGGGATGATGAACCTACAACCTGTTTTTTTTTTAATGTAGTTTGAGCTTTCACTGCCACCGACTATTCAACAAAACTCTCCAAAGCGTGAACTCTGTCTAGTCCCTCATTTAAATTCAGTTTTAGAGCCAACAGAGGCTGCTTAGTGTTACTGATTAGGGATGCACCGATCCGCTTTTTTCACCTTCGATATTGATACAGATGTCCACTGTTTAGAGTCTAAACTGTGGATATTGTTTAGACACTAATATTTATTGCGCAGGTATTGCAAGTGGCCGTCAAGCTTGTAGGCTGAGGTATTGTGATAAAGTTCAAGATAGCAGACCCCTTTGCACGCTCTATTTTGAAAACAATATAGACATCCGCTCAGCGTGTTTACTTGTGGATGCCACTCACAGCGCAAAGCATAAAGTTAGACTGAATAGATCAGCCCCTATGCATCGGGCCCATTGTCACAATACCCGATCTAGAATTTTCTTCAGTATTGAGACTGATACCAATATCAAATATTGGATCAGTGCATCCCTATTACAGATGACCAGAGAGCAGGATAGTTTCTTCTTTGGAAATTTTTTCAGTTTTAACATTTACTGTATGCTTTTTACTTGCTGTCATTTATGCCATTCTTTGAAGAAACCAGAGAAAATTTCAATGATAACTTCATCACAGCATTATCAGCTGCTGATTTGTACTGAGAAAATGTACTTTACAAAAAAAAAAAGTCTTTAGTTAGACATATAGTCCCCCTTAGACATATGTAGATGCTGGATTTGCAAATAGGATGAGATGTCATCATCACCACCATATTGGTAGTGGCATTCTGGAGAGATGCTCATACAAATGTTTGTGAAAACATCCCTCCTGACTCTTGTTGAATGATCATACTAATCTAAATATATCTACATTAACAGGGTTTCTGACCTACATGCAGCAAATTTTGTGTATAAGTCTCTTAAGTGTCTCCAAAATGTTTAACCTTTTTAACTCGAATTCATTGCTGGGTTTAAAGGATGTCTAAAACATTTTCAAACACCTGCAAGATGTTCAGTAAAAACATCCTTCAAAATGTCTAATCTTTATTTGTTTTGCGAACATTAGCTGTCTCTTCAAAAAGATCCAAATACAGAAAGTTACGCTTAATTATGAAACACTTACAAAGCACTAATTTTACTTTTACATTTCATCCCATATTTCGAGGAGAAAACAGATCGCCTTTTACTTATTTATTCAGACAAAACGTCTCGAGCGCTTTTCCTTTTATACAGCTGTTTTTATTGATAAAACTAGGGTGACCATATTCTCAATCCCCAAAAAAGAGGACACGACTACACGGGGGCGGAGTCACAGATTCTTGCAAAGTAAATTTCGAGAGTTTTTCGGGTCTAGTTGAGTGTTTTTTATGTGCTTCTAACTCAGTAAGTCCAAGCAACACAAACTCAAAACTTCCATACAAAACCGCAGACATTTGAAGTATTTATAAACTTCCCCAGACAAGGCTGCACAGCCCCCCCAAAAAAGAGGACATGGACAGGTAAAAAGGTAAAAGACCCCAATAAAACAATATGGACAACATAAGGACAGATGACTTACAAAACATATCAGGCATTTTTAAAATAGTAAAACAAATTTATTCCATGAAATGTTATTTTATATAATACAATACATTAATCAGTGACTGTCATGAATTAATTCTGATATTTACTGTTTAAAAAATAAGGTGTATTTATGGCCAGTTGCAGTGTAACCTGAATAGTACTTTTAAATGCAAACTTTCTAGTTAAATGAATATCATTAGATATGAAAACAATTCATCATAATCAGTCATTTTTAAGTATTAAAGCTTTTTATTCAGAAAACCAACAGTTTCCATGATTACATGACTTTGCTGACATTGCGTACATGCCACTACCAATATGGCGGCTGCGCTGTATCTCTAAACATTCAAATGTCTAGAAATTTCTCCTCTTTACCTCTGCCATTTTCAACAACACAAGGTTCAGACTTGATTTTAATTGGTCAGTGTTTGAGAAATAACAATGACAACTTAGCAGTGGTATTGAAGTTGTGTTATTAAACTGTTTTCAAGTGTTAGGGTTGAGCAATTGCTAGCATAAATCAGAGTAATAGACACAGCCCTTAAATCCCACTCAGTCTAACATGAGATCGCGCAGAGGACTATCTCTACTGAATAAAGTGTAGTGGCTGTTTGCTTTATTATTTATTATATCTAATATCTAATAAAAAATGTCTATATTTGTCATGTCACTAGTGACCAGGCTTCGCTCTTGGATTACTCTAAAAGCATCATCTCTAAAGAAGTTGTAGGATGTCCTCTGGATGTTTCATGGACTTCAGCTGGTGTGGTTTTGAGTAAAAAGGTCCCCTTAAGGTCCTCTATGAATGACAGCCTATTATTATAAACAGCGCCTCTCACAATTCACTAAGACGACCCGTCTCAGCCTGATCCAGGTTCTCCTGGTGTTGAGGTCCAGCAGTGTTCAGGAGATGCTGCTGTGAGGCCGAGCCTCCCTAATGTCTCCATTGCCTGCACCTGACCCCGCAAGCCAGCAGTGGCCAAATTTAGTTTGGAAACGTGCCACCATGGGAGAGCCGACAGGCCCATTAATCAGCAGGAGTCTCCCCCCTACTCATGCTGCAGGTCAGAGAGAGAGCAGATCACACACACACTTACTCATACACACACACACACACACACACACAGGTGCACACATGTTCATGAACAAACACAATGTCCAACAGAGCTCAGGAAAAACCCACTAAACAAATGATTGTTGAAACTTTCAAAGATCTCTGACAGCATCCCCCCTTTTCCCCCTTTTCCACAACCTATCCTAAACCCTCCATCACCTCCTTCAGCACACACATCAACACACATGCGCTCACACATTTACACAAACACACACCTGGTCATGGCCTTCCAGCACTCCCAGTCTGATCCAGTCTCATATCCCGGCTCTCTTCACTCTGTCTGAGCCAGGTTTTCTGTTAGCCTGGGGCCCCGGTTGTAGGGGTTATCCACATACCGCTACCCTTGGCTCAGACCCCATGTGAGGGATGAGGCGAATACGCACACAAAGAGTGGACGGACGTACACAAACAGGAGCACAAACACTCAGAGTGACCCCGAGGAGCACACAAACATAAAGATGAAAAACAGATACAGCAACATTTTGTAAAACCTGATGGATTGAAGGCGTTGGATCTGAGCTGAAGAGTTCATCGTTTTGGAAGTGGAGTGGGGAAAAAAGCCTTTGAATATATGTGGTGTAAGGCAGGTTGAATGTGACGTTTATTATCATGTCTGAGATGAACTCTCACTGCTCTTGCCTTTGGGAATACGCTCAGAAGTCTGTAAAGGAGTCCAACGCTGTCTGCGGATTTCCTTACATCACCTGTTTTTCGGTGAGCAGAGCTGCAGCAGTTCGTCTGAAGCAGCAGCTAATTGACTCATAATCAGTGTTTACCATCTCGCAATTAACACTCGGAGACAATGAGATCAGAGAATGTGTCACCAGCAGAAGGCATTTATTGGACAATATCCCCGAGGTGTGGGAAGATGCCAGAAAGTAAGCGCAGAGACGGTGTCTGATAACTGCTCTGCATTTATATGCAGTGTCATTGGTGCACTTATCCTTTCTAATGTGAAACTCTGCGGGGAGATGAATGGTGGGATTGGGCGAGATTAATGAAGGTTACCAAAATCCCCAGATGTTTCTGTGGTAATTAGACGCCTTTGTTTATCAGGAAAACAAGTCACATCAAGAGCAAAGCATTCATTATAATTTTTCATAATCTTAATAATTCAAGTGTAGCTGCTTCATTTTGTTCCCAATTTATCATGCTAATGTTATGAATAAATCTGCATAATTTTAACGCTGCCTGCCGGATCAGCAAGCCGCAGACTTTGATGGAGCAAAATATTAAATTTGGACTCGGATTTTGATCTGAATATTGACAAAATAATCGGCTGAGTGATTTCACAGTGTAGGGGAGACTGGGGACAGTTGCAACACTTTTTGCTTTTCTCTTAAGGCGCATTCATACCAGGACTGTTTGGTTTGTTCTAAAGGGACCATGGTCTCCTTACACCTTTGGTCTGGGTGGTACTGAACACAAAAACGAACGGTGGTCCGGATCAAACAAATGGACCATGGTCTTCCTGGAAATGCAGGACTCAGACCCCTTCCATAAGAACCATGATCCAGTCCGTGGCAGGTGTGAATGCAGCTGGACTTTTTATTAGTCAATATAAACCAATAACACTCTGTTTGTAAAACTGCACAAATGGCAGAGGGTTTGTGTTCAATTACATTAGTCGGGTGACAAATATTGAATACCTGGGTGCTCCTCTGTTCAACAACACACTGACAACGTGTTATAGGCACACAACGTCTCCACCACCTCTGGTGAGTTGCATTAAGCAAGTTGCTATTTTTCTCTCTGGTCGGCTACTTTCTGTGCATTGTGGGACAATGAAAATTGTGCCTCTAATGAGAAGGTGACAGACAGTGATTTTCCCTCATAAATTTCCCTCTTTTTTTTTAACCATTTGGTTCGCTTAGCAAAAGTCCCTTGTTAATGCTAACAGGACCAAATGCAAAATTCAACATTGTAAACATTCAATCCCTGATCCAGACCTTCTAAGTGGACTTTGGGTTAGAAAGGCCCCTTAATTACTCAGAGATGATTTGGTCTAGGCCAACCATTCATTTATAAAGTAAATTTACAAATGTCCTCTAATTATCAATATCATTTAAATATGATTACATCAGACATATTTTTCACAATATTCATTCAAAAAAAGTCAGGGACAGTAGCTACATGTCACAAATCCATTCAATTTCATTTTTCTTTTTTTTGTCTCAATGAGCATATTGGTCTGAGAATATATATTATGATATTATAATGATGATTTAATATCATAAAATATTATTGTATTATTAATTCATTAATCTAATATCCAATATTGAGTTTTGTTTCTTTTTGCGTAAAACTTTTTAGTTTGAGTCAATGTGCAGATTTTACAGATTTCAATGTTAGTAAGTGAATTGTGGATTTCACCGAGATTGTGTTGCAATTGTCCCTAAGTGGTCAGCCATGACAGAACATCATGTGCTAACTAAACACGCTGTTTAGAAATCAACCAAACAACGATTAAAACTAACCAAGTTGTGATTAATTCATGCAAACAGTCAGGACAGTATGACAAAAATAAACCACATGAAAATATTTACTTTCATACACCAAAAACAAGTTTTTTCCAATAAATCCAGAAGATGATGCTAAATGTGTCCAACTGAGCATGTGCAGCATCAGTGTCGTCAATCTAGCATGTTTCTGATCGGAGGAATAAGCCTTGTTTCAACCGTCCCCAGTCTCCCCTACCGATCATTCAGAAGGTGCAGGATTCCAACACTTTGCAAACATGAAAAGATACTGATGGTTTATTTTATCATCATTCATTCTTGGAAAGTTGACTTTTCAAGGACTGTTTCCTAAAAGTACGAATAAGTCTCAAAGCAGTGTATAAATGTCCACTTGACCAGAATTATCACCTTATAAGAGATCTGAGGAGCAGATGTAAAATACCAGTAAAATAGTTCACAGTTAAAGCTCTGTAAGCTTCAGATGTCCTCAAGGTCACTTCACCGCAGCGTATTTTTCGAGTGTGGGGACTTGCGGGTTTTGCCGGACAGTGCTGGCTGCATTTTGTCTCGCCCCAATTGTCCTGTCACAAATCAATTGAAGATCACAAACGTGGTTTTGCAGCAGGAGGTCAGTCCTCACTACAGTGTAAATATTTCATCCCGGATGCACATCAAGGGGCTTTTAAAGATGTGTGCTGGACCATGCTCCCCTCGTGCTGCCCTCTGAAAGTGACAGGGCCTGCGTTTTAGCCCACTTCAGGACCAGGTTAAATCAATTAAAATCTATTATTCATATGGCAGAGCAGTGACCTCACTGAAAGCTGCTGTTATTTCAGAATTGAAAGGCGAAAAAGGAACCGCTATTGAACTTTGGCTTCTCAACTTTTCAAGAGAATACAGGGAACAAGTGACCTTGTTTTACCACTCGAGCCTTGGGGATAAAATTGCTGTTTCAAACATGGTGTGCCGGGACAAAGTAAGGAGTGTTTTTGAAGTTACCATTAGCTGTAATATGGTAGGAAAATGAATGCAAAAGTGTCTGAAAGGCTTTCAGGGACCACATGTGCATGTGAAGCAGTTGTCCCATGCTTATTTGGATGAAAATTGGCTCCACATTTTGGATTGCAGATAAATATAGTCTCACTTAGGCTGGAGCGTATCATCTTTACCACCAAGCTTGGAAATCACACTCACAAGGTCACTTCTAAGTGCTGTAGTTGTGCTCTCAAGGCAAGCATGGCAAGCCTTCACCTATTGTTCGACAAAGTGCAACTCTCGGCTCTTTGTGAGGAGAATTTTCAGTCGTATGGTCTCCATAGATGGCAGCAGAAGGTTTGGTTGGATAATAAGCAGAGAGGACTCCGAAAGAGGGAAGTCATTAAGACCTGCTCACATATAATCATCCCTACACTATCACCATCTTTCAATGTCTTTTTTTTTTTTTTTTCTTCCTTTGGCTTACCTCGTCCCTCTCAGATGAAAGGAGCTTCTCGGTCCGCGCTGGAAATGAAAATGATGGAGAGTCTGATAAAAAAGAAAGAAGGGAAAAAGATGAAAAGTGGTTCTGAAGTGGTTTGCCACATTAGTTGGCTTTCCCCTGCTGACCTTCCAATTTAGGCAAACAATACATCGCCTCGGAGACTTGCCATGCTTTGGTATTCATGGAGATGAGAGTGCATGGAAAATAAGTCAAATTGGATGGAAGGATGGGGGGAGTAAATGGATATCCAGATAGATGTTTGAATGCACCTTCACTCAAGAGGTTTAATGTTTGTACATTTGAGTTTGATGGGGCTCATTAATCAGCAGATTTTCAGATATTCAATCATATCGATAATTAGATCAATTTCACCAATACTCTGATGGCTCAGCTAGCATAAAAAAAATCAGAGTCAATTTGTCATTAAAAATCATTTTGTGCACAACATGAATGCTCAGTCATGAACCTGTCACAGAGAGCTGAATCTTTCAGAGGCCTTAGAGGAAAAATTCATGCAACAGCTAAAGCCATTAGGATTCAGGACAGCATGACAACCCCATCCAATATTTGTGTTTTTGTGCAAACAGTCCATCCAGCGGTCAGCCTTGACATGAACATGAACAACAACAACAAGAGCGATCCTGAGCAAAACCAGAGCTTTTCCAGCCGTCTGTGGTGGCTGGCTGCAGTACAGGTCTTCAAGTCAGTCTTTTTTTCATTATAACATACTGGACATGGGTCAAAATAGAAATTTAATATACAAATAAAATATTCTTCCCCAACATACTCACAGACACGGCAGTTTGTTTCACATTTCAGTTTGATTTCCTAATTTATTTTACATTTTTTCATCATGACTGACAGCTCAGATGACAAATACAGACTCCCATAATGAACTTTTCTGAATTAGCAAAGTCAAAGATGAGAGAAAATACACCAACAGAAGAAGACGTTTGCTATTTATTATTTGATCTTACTGTATTTAATGCATTTATTTTATATAATATTAACTGTTAACTTTGAGTGATGGGAATTCGGCTCTTTTTAGTGAGCCAGATCATTCGGCTCAGCTCACCAAGAAGAGCCGGCTCTTTCGACTCCCAAACAGCTCTTCATTTTATCACTTATACATTTTGTTGTTGTGTTGTTTGGCTTATGATTTTACATATGTGTACACACACCTCTTTAATAATTTAAAACATTCTTTGTACTGAAGTATTCACAAGTAAAAAATACACTTTCTAATATCAGTAAATTGCTGAGGCCATCTTGAGGGCATCGGTCTAATAAGCATAAGCACATGACGCAACCCCACTCCCCTCCGCTTGATGTACCCTCACGTGAGAGCCGCGCATGATACGCTTCTGATACAGAGCTGCGAGGAAGCTAATACGTATCTGTATGTGATGCTGCATTGATTAGAATAGGAACCTATTTGCTGCATGATACACAACGCTAATGTTACAGACCCAATACAGATCCTGTATGTTTTAGCCTTTACAGTCAGTCTTGGAGTTTTACTTTTTTAAACGTTCGTAATCATTATCTCTTTCCTTGTGTTTTACCAGCACAAAGGACCTTAACCATGAGTATTACTGTATGCTAATTTTTACCACAGTATAAATGTAGTTTAATACAGATGGATACCGTTAATACTGCTACTGTGTGACAGCCCTTCTTCACGCCTCAGCCCTGGAGGTTTCTGCTTGCTTTGAGATCTCCATAACAAAGCTAGTTTTTGTTAACATTGTGTTGTTACCATTTCATGTGTGGCATTGTTCCTTGTTTGCATGATAGCACCCCCTAGAGTCCCACTGGGATGGTTCAAGGTTTAGACATGCGCAGTGGAGAGGGGAATGACTTTGGTTTTCGGAGGGAAAGCTGTCGGGTGTAACGGTTCGGAATAAAGAGTTAGCAAAAGGACATAAACATCATGAAGCCCTTCTCTTCGGTCATCTAATGGAGACTTGACATAACCATCAGGACAAGCTCTGCCTTCTCACCTGTCCCAAACACATCTCCAAACTCAACCCTCAATATTCAATTTCACATCCTTCTGCTTTAAATTCTCAGGAATCGTTTCTTTTGGGAATCTAAAAATTCTTTGTGCATCTAAAAAGTACACATTATACACATCTGTTTGCGTGGATGTACTGCACCTTTAAACACACGCCTCGTTTATGAAGGTGTCTTTGTGCCTCATTCTCCCTCCAGGGCAGCGTCAGTGGGCGACTGCTGTAAATGGACTCTTGCTATCGTTTAAGATGGCGTAACGTATCAACCAATCACATGATCCTCTCCCCCTCATACCCTCTGGCCTCAGCTGGTGCCATGGCATTATCAGAGGAGCAAAGCAGCCATTTAAACCAAACATACACACACACACACGCACACACACACACACTGTATACGTACATACACATGCACCGCCTCCCTTTTATGGCTTCAGGGCCATTCCAGGAATGTCAAAGATGGTTTCACCCTTTTGTATCTCTCCTCTTTCAACATGCTGAATGATGGTGGCCTCCACGGTTGGAGATTGTCTTGGCCCAGAAAAGCGTTCTCAGGGACTGAAACGTAATAAGGCCATGTAGCCTCTGAGGGCAGAACATGATGCCAGCATAAAACGGTGGCTAAATCCTACGTTGACGGTTGTCACTAAGCAGAGAGTCAAATTGATACAAACGAGCAGAACTGGAATTTAAAGAAGAGAGTAAGAGATGTTGGATTGGAGAGTCTCGGATTTACAACCCTGTTTCGTTTCAGTTTAAACCCAATATTGCTTTACTTAAAAGGTACTCTCCACTTAATCCAAAGGAGTAAGCATATTGTTTCTATCTAATTGACACTAAGCTCATGGCTATTACCATGTCAACACTGGATTACTGCTGCCTTTGAGCCTGCAGAGTGGTTGACTTGGCCCATATTCAGGCCTTGTTTTCCTTTCCACTCTGTCGTCTGCTGCTCACACACATATAGGCGGCGGGCGAGCCCACATGCTCATAGTGCCACATGTGCACACACACACACCAAAGCACTCTTTCCAGCTTTCTCTCACTCACACACACGCTCACCATGTCTTTCTTTCCATCCCTTCTTTCCCGTGTTCCAGCATTAGACGGACGAGTGTTCCAAGGCCAATTTCACCACCGCTGAAAGTCCCTCTCTCCCAGAAGTCCCTCTGGTTCAGAGGCTAGACCGGCAAGCGATTGGCTGGTCAGAGGCTAGTCTAGTTGGTGATTGGCCAGCGAAGGCCCCTGGTGCACGGTGACAGTAATTAGCACACGCCAACCATTAACAAACACAGATTAGGCATGAACCCGTATGGCACGCTGCCATCCCTCGTGCTGTGTGGATGTATGTGTGTGAAGAGTGGTATTCCCATGTGTGTGTGTGTCTGAGTGTGTCTCATTTTTTGTGGTTTGCCTGTGTTCAAGGCTTGGCATGTGTGAATACGTTTGTTGCAAGTGCTTGCATTTGTGCATGTCTTCTTCTTTGCTTCAACCTGTCAGTATTTACAAGTGTATGTGCATGGACAAAGTGTGTGTGTGTAAGAGGGAGAGTGTGCGTGTGTGTGTATTTGTGTTCAGCCTCATTTCCTCTGTGCCTGCTGGTCAATTTTGGCATTTGGAGAGAAAGACGCTGTGCATTCCCCACGGCTCCTTCGCTTCTAGCTCTGAATTAGAGATGGGGCGATGATATGTGGAAATGATTTTTTAAACACCACCGATCTCTCTCTCTCTCTCTCTCTCTCTCTCTCTCTCTCTCTCTCTCTCTCTCTTTCTATCTTTCTCTTAGTCCCCCCCCCCTCCCTGGGCTTGTGAATCTGCCCTGCTGTGTGCGCTTAATGAAAGATAAGAAGGGTCCTCCACCACTGACACTGAGCCACGGACCCTCAGAGGACTGCGCTAATCTGCTTGGCCCCTAATGGGGGCCACTTTGTGTCTGCTGAGGATCATTTCATATCAAACAAATTGTGTCCTGTGAAACCCATTACATTTTTGGCCCTTTGGAGATGCTTCGCCCTTAGCTGACACATAGAGGACATCTTCGGCCCGACTTTTGATGCTGTAAATATTTCTTCTGATGGTCTTACACGGAGAATCTCTTTTCCAGTCAAAGGCGGGCTTTGAGCATCTTTAAAAACCTGTCCGCTCTCTCATTAAACATAGATCGGGAGGGTAGCGGTTCAAACGATGAATGAAGACGCCAGTGAGAATTGAACAAGAGGGGGATAAGAATGTGGGAGCTGGAGGATGGAGGGATAACAGAGGGAGCGATGAAGGGTTAATGAACTCGGATCCTCATCTTACATGTATTCAGCTTCATAATTGTCTCTCTGCATGAGGTCTTACAGCATATGCCATTAACATCAGGAAATTCAAATTATGTTTGACACATGTTTAAAAATATCTTTATTTACATGTGATGGTAGCCTTGTGGTTCTGTTGTGTAAGGCGCTGATGATGACTAATAGCGTGCTAATCCTGAATCTGCGGCTCCAGCGTGAACTGTCCGCTGTGTATTCAAGGTAAAAAAAATGTGGTTTAAAGCAGCCAGTGAGGAGAGGTGTGAAAACACCATCACAGACAACATGTGCCTAATACATCTCCACTCTCCCTGCGAGGCACGACTGCCACAGTAAGCAGCAGCAGCTGCGACACATGTATAGTAAATTTCTATTTGTATTGACAATAGTGTAATCTGCCAGGACAGTGTTGCCCCTTGTGCAGGTCATCGCTCTCAATGTTTACGTTATGTGTGTATAAGTGTGTGTGTGTGAGTGTGTTTCCATGCACAATGTCCAGTGTGTGTTTTTGTGTGTATGTGTATGCCATCAGTTCTGCAAGGGAGCAAACGGGGAGGGGGGAGTAGAAAATGATCCGGGGCCGATACATATGAAACAGGAGGGCTCATACATAAACATAGCTCCAAGGCCCCGGGGCCAGGCAATCTACGAGGCAAATTGCTCACCAGTCAGCCATGGAGGCCGCTCTGTTTACTATGCATGAGGTCTTGTGACATGCTTTAAAGCCGCCCCTAAAACGGGACGCCTGGGCCAGTGGCAGAGAGGAGTTGGCGTTTTCTATCACTATGGTATTCTTTCCTGTAAAAAAGAAAAAATGTAGCGGCTGAAGAACAGATCATTGTTTTTTTTTTAGTGTATCTGTTATGTGGTGTACAGAAGAGGCTGCATGAAAGGTAAAACACAGGTGTAACAGTGTGACCACCTGCCATGTGTCAGAGTGCTTTCATTTTTGTACAGCAGTGTTTGGTGAAAACACCGGGTATGTTGCAGGGATTTCAAAGATGCCACCAGATTAGATTTTGGGGCATTTTGTTTCTGATTGATGGTTTGATGCAATGACAGAATAAAGAGTGATGGGACGTCCAAAATGTAAAAGGTAGTTTGATAAAACAGTGTCATATAGGGATGCACGATATATCGTTTGAGCATCGTCATCGCGATGTACGTGTGCGCGACAGTCACATCGCAGAGCCTGCGGTGTAGGAGGCTAATGAACTCATCAAATTTCAAGGGTAGCTGACCAATCCACCAATCACATTCATTCTTTACTCAGTTGCCAATCAGAGTATCCTGCCAGTCGTCAATCAAAATCAGAGAGGAGGAAACCACGCCCATGCACATGGAGTGAGTCGCTAGCGCTGCCAGTGTTCTTCCGAGAAACGCTGAGAATTACTTTCGGAAGAATTGTATGGGTTTTAGATTGTACATTCCCATGGACCACTCTACTATAAGTGGTCCGTGTTTCTGCAAGGTGCATGCAATTCTCAGCGGACATGCGTTTCTCGGCACAACACCAGTAACAACAACAACGATTGCAAAATGAGCGACGAACAAGCGAAAACTACCGAAAATGAAGACTTGTTGGCAAAAAGAAAAGAACAGTCAGTTATCTGGAATTATTTCGGTTACAAGGAGGACGATGTCGACCAAATACGTTGTCTTTTTCGCAGTGCCATTTATCCATTGCCAAAACAAGAGATAAGTCCCAGCACAATAAAAAGTAGCTAAAAATATCTCTCATTGGGCGCTCACACTAAACGCGAGTAACATCATCTCCTCGCTTAATTCGTGTGAATCTAGACGCATGAATCAATAGTATTTACTCGCTTCATTTGTGCGTCAACTGTAATTTTAACGGTAATCCCTGCCAATACAACCAGCAGGATCAAGTCTTTTTTACAGTTTACCAGGTAATCCGACCTCCTCACTCACTTACCTCTAGGGGGAGCTCCTATTTGTTCCGATTTCGGTAATTGAAAGAAAAGGTATCTTATACGTGATCACTTTGTCCTCCATTTTAGATACCAGTGAACAATCATCCGTTTTCATACGTCACTCGGCAACCTTGGTGTTGATTGGTTATTGTGACGTGAATGTCTGCACAATTGAAACACTTGCATCTCCCGCCCAATTCGCATCAGAGTGGTAGGAGCGTCTAATTGCTTACACTGACTTAACATGTAATTCATTCGCGCTAAATATTTTTACTCGCCCTTGGTGTGTGGAGACAGTAAGGCAGACAAAAGCCATTTTACCAACATTCACAAAAAGAGCTAAGATCAGTGCAGGTTAATTATCCACAAGATTTTAGCAGTGCAGCATTAAATAAAGTGCTATTCAGGCCATCTGGTGAAAATTCACAATGTTAGTTTTTTCTGATATTTTGCGGCCCTGGTGTCATATTTAAAGGCAACCTCTTGTGATTGTCCGATAAAAAACTGAGGGGGAAAAAATCGCTCCGTATGCAAAATTCAAGAATCTAAATAATGAACCTTTTTCCTAAAAGTGTACGGTCAGGAAGATATGAAAACATGTTAACTAACTGTCAGCGTCACATCTGCTTCAGCCTGCGTTTACCGGCCCTGTATCCCAGGGGGAGCCCTCCCCAATTCAATTCCAATTCAGCTCCACCCCCGGGGTCCAAGTTCAAGTTCAAAGTCAGGCAACCGTGGCACCAACAAGAGAATTGCCCACCCAGGAGTCCCCCCAACTCAAAGTGAACCATTCCAAGTACAGATGAGATCAGAACAAATCCAATACTAGATCTATTCAAATGTCTGTCTGCATGTGTGTGTGAGTATGTGTGTGCGTGTGTGTGTGTGTGTGAGGGTGGGCAGGGGGTAGACTACTGTCACATTACAAACACCTTTGCTGCCTCCCTCTCTCTCCATTTCTCCATCTATCTGTCTTTCTCCCTCTCTCAGGCTATAATTATGCTAATAGTATGTATATAGCTGTGGCCCTGGAGGCTTGGGGCGTATTGAAGGCTCCCAGGTCTTTCTCTCCTGTAACAGTATTAGGGTGCTATTGAAAAGCGGACAGGGAGTGAGAAGGGGGGCAGGATAGAGAGATAGTGCGGGGTGGCAAATGGGACATGACCACCGTGCTCTCTGTCACGACGCCGCCCATTGTCTGGCCGAAGAAAAGGGCCTCTGCCGCCACTGGGACAATAATAAAAGAGCAAGAATGGGCTGTGCATATTAAACAACACAGCGGACCACGCAGACCAACCTGCATGGGTACGAGGGAAGGGGGTAGAGGAGGAAAACAGACCAAGAGAGTGAAAGAGGGGCGGGTACAAAAGGAGTGGGTGGGATGAGGGAGTGGTAGAGAGAAAAGAGTGGATGATGTGAGAAAGACACAAAAAGGGGAGGCAGAGGGAACTGTAAATATAGAAATGTTGTTTTGTTTCTTTAAGGATGACACCTGCTCGTGTCAGAGGTCTCCTTCAGAGGACAAAAGAGGCCTGATGCCACATCCAGGGTGACCTCGAAGATCGCCAGCTTCTGACTGAATGTGAACTCTAATCATGTTTAATCAACCTTTAAGCTTTCTTCTATCACCTTTACAACCATCTCACAGTCAGCCTGGTTTTAACAAATCCCATCTTTTAACTGATTTTGGTTTGCAACACTTTAGTATAGTAACCTCTATTAAAAAACATGGAGTCTTTTATTAGATGATTGTATTTAGGATCTTTATTTTAAGAAATCGATCTCTTGAGGATCAAATTATATATTTTTTAAAGAAACCATTTATAATTGAAAGCACTGATAATACTGACACACTTAAAACCTTTTAAAATTTGAGGTATTAGACTTAGATGATATAAAATATAAACAAATGTTAGTGAAGCGTTCAAAGTAGCAGGACTGAAACGCCATAATTAATGCTGTCCACTAAATGGATGATGGGTCAGCAAACATGCATACGAATAACCTTTGGTAAAATACTCATTCAGGGACAACATTTTGGGCTCAGTAGCCATGTTCACATTTGAGGGATTGGATAATCTGAATCCACTGTTTATACGGGCACAAATTCAAATAATCTGATCATGACGTTGGTATATGTGCACCGAGTTTTGTTCAGATTAGAAGCATTTGGACGTGCGCAGAGTTGTCTAATTTTACTAAAACAACCCTAGAAGAAGAAGAGTTGTATTGACGCCTGTGCTGTCAACAAGTCAACGAACGCGAAAGTGTCTCACTCCATCCAATTCTGGAATTTTTCACCATTAAATGTTGTCACTACATGGCGCCCTTGCGTACTTATTTTACAACAAAGGTTGTACTGTGCGTGCTGATGTGACATCATTACGCTGTATGTACACCTTGTTATGTTATCGGAGGAGCAGACACGGCACCTGCGGTTGTGTTTTATGTCAGAGTGTTAATAATGAAACCTCCTGTACTGACCTCAATAAACAAGGCTAAAGAGCGAAGACTGAGTCTGATTAGAGAGTCACGATCGGAGTAAGTGTTTACATGAACGTGTTTCAGAATCACGATTGGCATAAACCACCCTTCTTGATCGGAATACAATTTCTTTCCGTTTGAGCCGAACTGGATCAGAATCTTACGATCGACATGTTTACATGACACATTTTTATTCTGACCGGGCCTTTATTCCCGTGATTTGTGCCTATGTAAACACAGTTAGGATGACCACGTGCGCCTCGACTGTTTGGCACTTTTTAAAGCTCCTGTGAGAAACTTTTAATTCCCTGTGTAAAAAAGCCGCCTTTATTAAGACTTAAGAGGACAACTGTCCTTATCCAAGTTTACATGTACTGGGCAAGAATCTAATTATTGACAGAAGCATATCTGCCTCTGCTACTGTAAAGCCGTTGGTGCATCTATATAAGACACTCACACTTTTTCAAATGTATCATGAGAAGAAAAAAGTTTTGTTACAGCATTTTTAATTTCTTGCAGTGAAGGTTTTACAAATTCCAACAAAAGCATAAAAGCTGAAAAGAAACATTATTAATAAACTGTTTGATGATGGTGTCACAGGTCATGGTCACCTGAACATGGTCAAAAATACACATCAACTTTGTCTCAGTTGAACTTGAAGATATTTTGCTTTAAAGTCTTTTTTTCGGTTGAACACTGACAGAGCTGAAGAACTCAGCCTCAGAAGGACATAAGGATGCTAATGATCATGGTGATTGAATGGGAGTTCATTAGCATACTTGTGACCCTCAGAGGCTGATGTTTAAAGTTCTGTTCACCAGTCTGTTCAAAACTAAAGAAGCTTTCTGAATCGGAGGTTAAATGTCTTCAAAAACTTCAGCCAAGTCCAGAACCAAGATTAACTAAATCACAGAAATAAAATGACATTGTCTGACATGTGCGTGCTCAAATAAACCTTTGCATTCAAGTGTTAAAATTTTACCGTCTATAATCTCCGTAAATAAACATCTAATGAAAGCAATGAGGGAGTCTTCAGGAAACTGTCCAGGTCATCCCTGACTTTTTGTGGAGCATTATTGTGAGCAAATGATGAATTAACAGCATTTAGGATTGTGACTAAACGTTGTTAGAAATGATGATTATTCAAACCTTTAAAGAAGTGGAATGGCCGAATAATAATGTTATTAATACAAATCACCTCTACTTTATAATGTTGGTGCTGATTCTTCTCTGGCAACTTTTAATCACATTCACCAAAAGAATAATACTCATCAAATCACCGAAAACCTCATTTTACACACTGGTGTAAAAATCTGTGTCCTGCCCGTGTGTCACCCCCCTCCTCCTCCTCGTCCTCCTCTTCCTCCCTCCCTCCCTGCCTGCCTGCCTGCCTGAGTATATTGAGAGGTGTCAACAGTAGAGGCGTGGGTGTGGAAGGCTCGATCATGGTTCACGGCTATCGCATGTGCCTCGGCGGCTCTGCAGCGTGGCTACCATCTGTCTGCATGTCACACAGAGTGCTGCTCTCCCACTTTTACCCTTCTACCTCTTTTTTTTTTCCTTCACATCTTCTTTTATTCTCCTCTCACTTTTTGCTGTATCTCACTCCCGGTCCCATTTTTCATCTTTTTTTTTATTACCACAGAGAAAATCTCAGTTTATTTAAAGAGGAAGTAGTGTACAGGTATTTCAAACATTTCAGGTTTTGACCTTCAAGAGCAGAACCTGCAAATCCGAACACCTGTCAAGTATTTTTTGTCTTTTTTTAAAATGTCACATGATTCTTCTGCATGAGAACTTTGACAGTGATCGTGTCTTCAATGCAGAAATAAAACAGAATCTCTCAAAAAGCTCTAAAAATATAAAACCCTGCACGGATGGTGTATGTAAAAGACATATTGAAGGGATTTTAGGAGGAGGCAACAGCAGCCCCTCTCATGGACCAGTGAGTGGCAGTGTGCCACAGTCAGAGTGGACCTTTAAGTCTATGCTACAGGCATGTAAAGAGGGAGCAAGCATGTGACTGTTTCAGTCAAACTTGTGTCATTTTGAAAGTGCAGCACAGCATACTGTCCGTATACTGGCTGTTAGATGGTTCCTGCACAGTGACCGTCTCTTTAACCTCTCACAGATTCATCAATAACTGATGTTTCTGCCCAATAGAGCAATGACAAAATTAACATACTTATAATAATGTAGTGTCACATTTGGATGCAGTTTCAGAATCAATGAGCTTAAAGCTCCTGCGCTGAATTTTTGGCTGATAGTTGAAGAGTCCAAACTGAGTGCTGATGCGTCTGCATGGCTAACAAAAGCAAAAAAAACCATCACTGATAAGAATGATGGTTTGTATGCTTGCAGCCAGAGTTAGAGGTAGAGCCACACTTACCCCAAATTTCCTTTGTCAATTTTCACCGGCTTCTTTCTAGCCCCCTGCGGTTCAGCGGGGTTCATAGCTGATCACCAGAGCTCTAATTTTTCAGACGCTGCAGCATTCTGCATAAATTCAGCACAGATTAACCCGTGCCGGAAAGGAAGTCGGGCACAGACACAAAATAAAACATCCAACTTCTTTTCAAAATAAAACACTACTTCTTTCAGGTGGATCGTATTTCACACCATGCAAATGTGATTTGTTTCGTAGATTAAGATAAATATTGCTCTTACCCATGGTCAATTTCCAATATCCACAAAAATGTCCAGTCTACTGGTCTGGACAGAGTACATTTCCTCCACAATTTACTGCTGGTATGGTTATCGAAACCACTACTTACATATGCAAAGGCCAAGATCATCCGAGATCAGAGGTACTGTTTGTCTGCAGGGGATGCCAAAGGCGGAGGATCTGCAACAGCTTGCACAATCTTCATTATGGAGAAAAATGCAGCAAGTGCTTTAACTAAGCTAATTCAGAAACATACACAAGATCAAAACACACAAATAATTTCAAAACAAACACAACATCAGATACGCTTTGCAAATCTTCCAAAATGCTGCAAAATGACAACAAGTGCAACAACTAATGTTCTGCAAATACCGCAAAATCAGACACAACACACAAAAGCTGAAAACAAATGTAAGAAATGGATGCTGCAAATTTTAAATGGAAGCACTCCAGACCTAGACAGGTGCAGAGTAGCACGGCTGTTTTGTTGAGAAGAAGATCAGACACTGAGTGGTGGTTCTGTGAGGCTGCCCAAAAATAGCTAACATGCCCATGTACTTCAAGATTGTATTTGCAGTGAGTTTCTGACATTGAACCATTGCATGTGTTTTTGAATTTACACCAGGCGAGTATTTCCTCTAATGAAGATCATATGGGCAGTTGCAGACCCTTTGCCCCTGTTGGTCAGTGTGAAAGAGAGCTCAGCTCCACGTGTAGGCCTGCAGTATGTGTGCTTTATGTGTGTGCTTTATGTGTGTGTCCGTCCACAGTTAAGCAGAGTGAAAGCAGTAGCCAACTAACCATAATATTGTCATTAAGGAATCCAGCAGATTAATGGTCCTAAATACCTGGAAATGTCCTAAGATCTAGAGTCCTTAGCTTGTAATTTCCTCTGCGAGTCCTAAGCACTAAACCCTCTGTGTTGTTCTTGGCGTCCCCGGTCAGACCAGAGAACATCGCACGGACACTGATACCTTCCTCTGGGATCCATTCCCCTCTCCATTTGATGGAAACCAAAAAAGGGCCTTTGGCCAGATAGGTCCCATTATGTCTCAATGACAGAGCCTGAGGGTGAAAAACAGTCCTTTATTTTTTCTTCGGAGCACCTTTGGGTCCCTGTGAGGAATGACATATGCCCTGATGAACGGGGGAGAGGGTGATTTGGCTGCCAAATTCTGTCAGAGTTTTTTTTAACTGCTGTGAACTTTGTTCGAGTTTTTACTGACTTGAGCAGTTTTCTGTCTTCAGACATTTGTCACCTTTATTTTGAAGAGTGGGCAACTCTTTTTTTTCTTCAGTTCAGTCCGGCGTTTAACAAATATCACAATATCCATAGGCGCTAATGATCCACGAGTCCAAAGCCCTCTGTGCTCCCTGTCACATTCCCCCCTCATGACCTCATGACTGGATGTATGCATTAAACAGATGTGGCTGGCTATGAGGGGCCTGAAACAGGATAGGACAGCCTATAGCCTCTAGGCTGGTCTTCTCTGGCCTTGAAGCCAGGGGCCTCTGAGTCCAGAGGACAGGATAAACAGGACTGATGTGTGTGTATGTGTGCGCAGAGTTTGTGTATGTGAAGTGAGACAGAAAGAGAAACCCCTTTCCCACATGCAACCCATAAATGTTCAGGCAGTTTTCCACGTCAGCGTCATTTGAGAAGAGCGGGTCGATTCGAAGATGCTCCAACACCGCCTGTTTAGGAAAAAAAGAAGTAACATATTTTCACAGTGTTGTTTTGAGGACACTGGAATTCTTTCTTCACCTTCATGTCAGGACTGCCATGCTCACAGTCATATTTAAATATACTTGGAGAGATAACATACAGTTGGATCATGTTTCAACTTTGACTACAACAGAGCAGTGGTGCAGCTGAAACTTTCCCAGTACAGATATACTGATGAAAGTTTTTTTTAAATCTTTGACAAGATTAATAAATAACAAAGATATAAACTGACCTTATGAATGCACTAAATATATATGAAGTTGTTGGCTAATTGCATCTCATATCTCCTTTTATTAACTATTTGAAATGCATGGTCTCAAGCAGATTGCATTAAGAGACCTGGGACATGTCCAGTGGTATTCTTAGTTGTTAAGTGATACTTTGTTTACACTGTATCCTATTGGAAGAGTGTCCAGGGGGCACTTTGTTTACGATGCGTATATACTCGAAGAGCATCCAGGGGGCACTTTGTTACCATTGTATACATTAGAAGAGTATCCAGGGGGCACTTTGTTTACATTGTGTCTATTGGAAGAGCATCCAGAGGGCACTTTGTTTGCATTTTATCCACTGCTGGAAAAGCATATAGGGGGCACTTTGTTTACACTGTATACATTGGAAGGGCATCAAGGGGGCACTTTTTTTACATTGTGTCAATTGGGAGAGTGTCTATAGGGCACTTTGTTTACATTGTGTCTATTGGGAAAGTGTCCATGTGGCACTTTGTTTATATTTTATCCTCTGGAAGAGCATTCAGGGGGAACTTTGTTTACATTTTATTAATTGGAAGGGCATCCAGGAGGCTTTTTGTTTACACTGTATATATTGGAAGGGCATCTAGGGGGTACTTTGTTTACATTGTGTCTATTGGAAGAGTGTCCATGGGGCACTTTGTTTGTATTTTATCCATTGGAAGAGCATTCAGGGGGAACTTTGTTTACATTGTATCCATTGGAAGGGCATCTCGGAGGCACTTTGTTTACATTGAAGCCATTAGACAAGCATCCTGGGGTCTATCCACACTAACAGCTTTAAAATGGGCAGTTTTTCACATTTGTCCACTTGAAGGGCATCCAGAGGGCACATTTAATCAGTACAAAAGTTATCTTAAGGCTCTGAACACACTGAACAGGTCTAGACCACACTCTTTGGTTCTCTTTGTATTACTTACATAAACCCAATTAACTAGCAAACAATCTCTTGGCAATATTTAGCAAGAAAAACCATATCAACAGGCAGAAAGAAGAACCAGACTTATCAGACAAACAGTCATATGCCACAACAAGCTGAGGCATGAAAGTGTGATGGAGGACAGAGACACGCTGTCAACAGTCTACAAACAAAGTGCTAATAGACAAAGTAGCTCTTCGCTGACACAGTGATGGATTTTGTTTATGATAGCTGCTCCCCTGGTGAGAGGGCCACTTTGGTGACTCACTCTTGCATCTGCGGAGGGTCACAGCTTCTTGCTCTCAGTGTCCTCTGTGCCTCCTTTCATCTGTGTCGTTCCTGTGAGTCAATTAACAGCATTAAACATAATCAGCATAGAAGATGGATGATGTCCTACAATGACAGCATGTTGCGCTGCCACACAACACATCCTGCTGCAGCTGGTTGCATCGCCATCGCTGACAGTATCAGCCGCAGTCCTGTAATCCACAGCCTGAGAGCCATCTATTCTCAACACCTCACATTCTTATTCATTTTCCCCTAAAACCTGACACAGCAATCTGATGATGAACCAGCCCCGTTATTTTGTGAACACCAGCAGGAACAGATAGATCCCCGAATGCTGTGCCTTCAAAGAACCAACATTATCCCTCTATGTCAGAGGTGGGTAATATCCTGGCGGTCCCGGAGTCCAGAGGTGCATACAGAATGATGTCATTAATCCTGCGGGGCAATCTCCTGCTACCTCCTCACTCTCCCCCTACAACTGGAAAACAGAGACACATTTGCATGCTGCATGTTACCAGGTGGCTGTGCAGGCTGCAGGTACAAATTAGATTTCCTGACAACAAGGTGTACGAGACAGAGGAAGTGTGAAAGTGAGCCCTTTGGTGCCTTCCTGTCTCCCTTCCTTCTTTGCTTCCATCCTTTATCTTTCCTATTGCCCATATTTCCTTCTTCATCTTTCGAATTTCCATCCTTTTTTCCTTCCTTCCTATTTTCTTTCCTTTAATCCTACCTTCCTTCCTTCCCTCTGTTCTTCTTACCTTACTTCCATTTTTCTTTTTACTTTTATCCCTTCCTTCCTTCCTTTCTTCTGAATGTCAAACCTTCCTCCCTCTGTTTCTCTCACCTTCCTTTCCTTCCTCTTATTTTCCTTTTTCTTCTTTCCTTCCTACCTTATTTTCCTCCCTTTCTTCCCTTCCTTCTTCCCTTATTTTCCTTCCTTCCTTTCCTCCTACCTTCCTTGTTGTCTTCCCTCCTTTTTCTTTACTTTTTTCTTCTTCCTTTCTCACGTCTTATCTCTTTTTTCTTAATTGTTTCCTTCTTTGCTTCCTTATTTTCTCCTGTTCCTTCCTTCCTTTCTTCTTTTCCTTCTTGTATTCATGTTTTTCCTTTCTTTCTTTCTTCTCTTTTTCTGCTGGTCTTTTTAAAACAGAATCAAAAAGAAACAATTTCACTGAAAAGAAATCTCTCCCTGGTTTTGTAGGTTTAATTAAATGTAAAAAGGGGGAGATGGGCACTTAAGTGAACAGCTGCACTTAGGCCTCCCACCAAGGCTTTTAAGACAGTTAACGTGCATTTTTAAAAAAACATAATAATTAAGCTCATTTGAGCTCTTTTTAGGTGTTCATTAAACACAAACTAAAGAAATAATGAAGCTTGTGGATGATCTGTTACAGAAAAGCATAAAAACTCACCGACTTCTCAAAGAGTTTTGACCGTCTACAAATGCAGCAAGAAGGTTGATGTCAGATGAATTAATTAACATCGTCATAACAGCCTTTTTTATTTCTGTGGCACACGTTCTTGGTGAGTGAAAAATGTGATTGCGAAAGTAAATTAGGCAGATATTTTTTTTGTCAAACAACAACACTTAAAGGTGGGGTAGGCAGAAATCCGTTAAAGAAGCATCTCTTTTTGTGGTGTATACAAAACAGCTTTTCATATCAGTCAATAGCTATTAGTCATTGATGACATTTGGGAATATAACCATATCGCTGTGTTCTCTTATGTCTGTGTAGTCAACATTTTAGAATTTTTGAGAGGGCCGTTCATTCTGACTGTGAACAAAGCCGTTCTCCACCTCCCCGACCTGATTAGTTGTGAGGCGGTCACTGCTTCCTCAAATTGTGGGGCATGCGCCACGTCCTCTAATACCATGCAAGATTCCAAAAAAAAGTTAGCGTGCTGCAATATCAGACTGTAGAAACCAACCAGAAAGTACGGAAAATTGTCTGAATTCTCTTTCAGCCACGATCACCAACACAAGCAAGAAAATTAAGTAAATACCGGAGACTCTGGCGGAAAAACGGGCGCTTAAAACAGAGGTAGACCGGACAAGAGCTAAAAAGCCGGGTCAACATTAGCATAAACGATGGGGGATGCTTCGGGATCTTATGGACCCTGTAACCTTTCTGCTGGACAGGTAAACCGCTTTAACAAAGTAAGCCAAGTGTCTGTAACAGAAGTGTTTCTTGTCAAATGGACCTGCTGCGTGTTGTAGCGCTGCTAAACTGTTGACCTCGGGTCCTGGACTATGTCACTTTATCCTAGTTGTAGAAGTCCTGCGAACATTGTGTTTGCTGGTAGTCTGTTGGCATCTACAGTAGCACCAATGCTTTTTACTTTCACATTGACTGGGCCCCATTTGTAATTATCTGGAGTATTTATCTGCATTATATCTGAATTTAATTGGATAATTAATTTAATTAAGCGAGCAGGAGCGTCTGTTTGTGGGCGGGGCTTGCTGGAGCAGAGAGGGAGGGGAGGGGAGGAGCTGAGGGGAAAAATAAAACATCCAAAGGAGGCGCCAAAATCCACAGAAGCTTTATGTTCCTCACACAGGATTTAAATGTGAATTTGTACAGACATTATGTTAAAATACAGAATATATCTGTTTTGAATCTATAAAGAGCTGGAATAAACATAGTCTTGACAGGATCAGGTATAGTCTGCTATATGAACTAGGGCTACACACACACACACACACACACATTAAGGTATTTCCAGACCTTCACCTTTACACAGAGTAAAAATGGGGGTGGGACAGAAAAAAATGCAGCCATGAATGGGGCTTAAACTTTCCTTTATGAACTTGAAAGCTAAGAGCTGTGGGCCCGTCTGGCCTATTACTACCCTGAGGGGTGGTGACATTGTCTGTGTCTCTCACAATAGACCTGGTATAGATGCTCCAAACTGGCTTTACCCACATTGTTTACCAGCAGCTCCTCAACAGAGAGCAGGAAGCAGCGTCTGGTCTGAGGACGACATTAACATTCCACATATTCTTCATGTGGTCGAGGTCTTGATCTCTGAGGATACAATGGGCCGAAGCATCAAAGTGAAGACGGTGTTCATTTGAGTGTGTCAGTGTGCGGTGAATGTGTGTTTGCTCCTCTGTTGTCCACCAATATCAAGAAAGCAAACCCCCCCCCCCGCCTTGTTTTCCCCAAATTCCACATTCCACCATCATCGATCCGTCCCTTCAATTAACAGCCAGGTTTGTCCCCAATCAATTCCCATCTCCCTTCTCTGTTCCTCTATGCGTCTATCTCGCTCTCTCTCTCTCTAATTCCCCCCATTCCTTCATTTTTCACATTACCCCTGCGTGTCCCCCGCTGCCCCCCCTCCCTTACACGCTCCTACCTCACACCCTAAGGTCTCCGGGGTCACTCCCTCCAAGGTGATTCGTAAACAGCAGCTCGCCTAAAGATCAATACTTTATCAACAAGCCACAGCGGGCTTCTGCACTTATCCTATATGATCTTTGTGGTAAAGGCCTCCGAGCATCCATCTCCGCCACTGCTCCGCTCCCTAAGCTCTGTTGCTAAGACAATCAGAAGAAAAGAGAGAGGGATGAAGAGATGATGAGGAGGAGGAGGGGCGGGAGGAGAGGAGAGTAGAGTAGAGGAGAGGAGGAGAAAGGCAAAGGGAGAGGGGATTGCGCGGGGTCTCGGGGCTCGCTGTTAGAGGAGGGATTTGCTGCTCCGCTGCTTTTAGCTTGATCTGCATCTGATTAAGGAGAGAGGGCAGAGTGTTGTCCTTCACCCTCGTGCTCCCCTGTCCCACCATTATGTACCCTGGCACTGAGATCCATCATCCACCTACCACAGACCAGGCCGCCACAGCCTGGGGACTTATTAGGCCGGCCCTGCTCGGTTCAGAACAGCCCCGCTCTGCATAGCATGGAGGGTGAATGGAGGGTCTGCTGCTGTAATGTACGGCATGTTTACCATATTTGCATCCAATGACTTATTCAAAGTGAGGAGATTACATACGCAAAGTTAGAAATTGGTCAGTAGATTGTTCGTACAAAACACTAGAGCTGCTATGTAGATGTGCCTATCAGTATTAATGAGTCCCGTTCACATGTATTCACCCACGACTTCATATCAGGGGTATATATCATACTATTTTGGTCTTATTACTGAGGAAATCTTGTTTAAAAACTAGTAGTGAATGTGTGTAATGTTTAGTTTACGTCTCTTACCTGCAGCCATCGTGATTCCTGAAAACTTAAACTCTGTGCAAATCGTTTCTCTGCCCAATAACTGTCCTGGACTTAACTTTAGATAGTTTGAAAATAAGGTGAGTCAGTCCACAAAAAAAAAAAAAAAAAACAGAGCAGGTTTGTGCTCTGGAAACGACCGGGAAGTGTCCGCGTGCAAATTTTTTTTATAAGAAGTGACATAAATGACATATTTCCTCTAAAAGCCGCGCACAGAGGCGTCGTTTACACCAGCGGTTACAACACTCGTCCTGCATGAGGAAGGTACAGGTAGCTGCTGACATTTAGCGTTAGCACACTGTATCATTATCATATTTAAATTTTGGATTGACGTGATCGAGTGAATTATTTATGCATATGTGCTTACAAAATTCTGATTACCTTAAAATTTTGTTCGGGATTAAAGCCCCAGTAAGGAACTTTAATTCAGGGATGGTTTCACGAACAAAACACCAAATCGTATGTTTGCCGATTTTATTTTGCCATATGTGCAGAATTGATGCTTTACAACAGAGAAATCTCAACATCCTGTCTTAATTGTGTGATCATAGGTCATAGGTCATAGAAAATATGTATTTTTTAAAAACCAAGGGAAAAGTTGTCCTTGTGGTGTTCTCTAATTCATATCATTTGGCAGAAGGTTTCAGGCGTTAACAATCAATGTGAAGACTGAATCAATATTAATGCTAATTAGGGGTGTTCCAACAAGGGTACCTCATGATTTGATTTCAAGTATCGGTGCCACGATTTTTCAGTTATTGCCATTTTGATGCTTTTTTCTATACAAGATTGAGTTTGTCTTCATCTGTGTCAACATTTGTAAATAAATAGCCTATCAATGAACTCAGTTCCTCTTAAACTACACTCAATAAGTAAATAACAAGTTTATTTTTTTGAACATTTGACTTGTATTTTTCAAAAACATAATATATTTTATTTTTTGACTGTATGACTGTTATGTAGGATCAGTCTCCAGGATGGTCGTCTGTGTGGTGAGCACGACCGGAGGAGCCTTCTTTGTTTTGGGATGACAGCATACAAGGTGCTGCCTCATGTTTGTGGTGTTGCTGAGGTTCTTTTATTTTTGGTTTGCAAATCTTGCAAATGTAGGTCTTGTCAGTCGTCTTGTTTGCTCTCTCATAAAATCCAAAGTTCTTCCACACGGTTGCAGTTAACCCCGGTGGCGAGAGGATCAGCCGCTCTTTGGACGCTGCTAAAGCTGTTGCCATTTAGCAAAGAAACTAACGTGCTCTGTGTGTTGTGGTCCCACTCAATGACAGTCTGGGCGGCACGCGTTACGTGTTTTGTTTTTGTTCGACCTTGCAGCAAAGGATTGAAGTTAACTAATCAATACCGAATTCACATGAAGCATCGCTATGCATCGACTCATCGATGAATTGCACCCACCTTTAACGCTAATGGCCTTGTTTAGCATGTAAGAACATCAGTTGTCTGACAAGCAGCTTAAAAACTCTTTTTAAATCGAGATGAAAATTGAACATTGCTTTGGAAATAACACTTTTGGACCACTTATCAATGAAAAACCAGCTCTCCTTCCTCAATTCTTTACAAGGAACCTATTTTTCATTTGCCCAAACATGTTCATAAGTTTAAACGACTTGTTTTAGGGGTTTTGTGACTTTGATGAGAGTTTAAATAGCTCTCGATTACAAAGCTACAGGATGCTGCTGTATCGCTCCCTGCGGCTCTTGTCCAATAAGCCTGTATCAAAGCCGTCAGACTGCGAGTGAAAAGGGAAGGAGGCCGCCATGTGCAAACATCAATCCTAAATTTCCAGCCTCAATACCATCCTGACCTTGGTTTGGAATGACATCTATTTGCTGGCTGGCTGCACACATCTCTTTGCAAATTGTATGGGCCAGGCTAATTTGTTTTTATGCACGTTTAGTCAAGAATGTGATGCCACGTTAGCTTTTGGGAGCACTGCCAATGTGTTGTGGGGTTCTGAGTGACAGACAGAAAAAGGGTGATTGAGGATGATTGTTCTGCCGGTTGTCTTGATATATGAAAAGAGAGGGGCGCTGAATGCATCCTGGAATGGGTTCCCCGGCAGATAGGAGTCCTTCTGGGACCACCTAAAGCTGAATATTACCATGTGTGTGCTGAAATAAACAATGACCTTTAAAGCTCAGGAGTGGAGACAGGTGATGGGTACGAGCTTAACAAATCTCACTGGGTCATAGAAGTCTTATTAAACATGAATCAGTCCGAGTACAGACAAAGGAGATGAAGAAAAACTGAGTGCAAAACAATCCCAGTGCATACGCTAATAAAGAAAAATATTTGTCTTTATCTCTGAATTGACCTCCAAGCTCCATGAAATAACCTGAAGCTGTTTTATCATTATCTTGATGCAGGAGACTGTCTCAGGCTTTACTACCTTCCTTTCTAAGAGAGGCCCACAATGACCCCCCTATACATGACCTAACTTTACCGCATTGATAATGTACAGTACACAGAGAGCAACCAAACAGAGATAAGTCTTTATCGTACATGAGCATACACCGTACACACTATTCCCCTACCTCTCCCCACATGTCCTCCTATGACCAGAGCCCAGTTCAACCGCCTGACGAGGAGCTGTCTTCATGTTACGTGACAGAAATAGTCCCTGTGGTCCTCACATGCTGCAGAGCTGCTGGGACATGCATTCAAGTAAATACTGTCCATAACCTGAGATGTGTTCTTTTCCACAGGCCCTGCACGTACGCATGTTGGGCAACGCAGACACTTTAGGTGAAAAGGGTCACACACAGAGATATGGGCCTGTGCTCACACACACACACACACACACACACACACACACACACACACACACACACACACACACACACACACACACACACACACACACACACTGAAACCTAAAGATAAACGCACATACATACTGCGCTAGCACACACTGTAACACACACTGCTGTTCTGTACTCTGAGGATCATGTCAGCGGGTGTGCAAAGGTCACAGTCCACAGACATAGTTCACATGTGTCTTAATGATATATTTGACTGTAGAATGTTCACTGGCCGTCATGCTTCACACCGTAAAGAAAAAGGCTGAAGAGCGGGCACTGAGTTCATTTAGGACTCCAATACTCACTTTCTATCTTAAAAAATCAATACTTTAAGGGAAATTTTACACAAACTTATAGCTGTTTTTTTTCTAACTTATAGTGAGTGCATTTATTTTGGGCCGTTTCTTCAGAGCGTTTGGAGAGTATGCTTCATAAACAAACAAATAAATTTAGATTATTCTGCTAAAGTCGCTGAAACCTTCACGTGTCACTCAAATGATTATCCCCTTCAGTCCTGGGTGAAATCTTAATTTTCCTAACATGCTCCATTAACAGTTTTTTTAAATCTTCTAATATGTGATAGAAAAATAAAAAACTAACATGCATGAAATTATCTCTAAATATTTATCTCTTACCTAAATAAGAATACATGCTCTGACAACTCGCTCACTCAGTTTCAAATACCGTTTAGCCTGAGACTATAGCTACATTTACATGCAGTCATTAACCCTTTGATAACCAGAATATTCAATCAAATCAAATCAAATTTTATTTATATAGCGCCAAATTATAAAAACAGTTGTTTTTCGAAGATGCTTTCAAAAAAATAAACGGCTATAAACACGCGAATGAGGCGAGTAAATACTTTTCATTCAGACGTCTAGATTTGCGCGAACTAAGCGAGTAGATGATTTTACTCGCACCATAAGAGTTGGAGCCAAAACACCACTGACATATTTCAGACTTGCTTTGAAGGAATCTGGCTAGTACAGCTGCAGGACTAATATCACAACACATATTCAGCTGACCAAGCAAAGGAAAAGACGCCAAACCAAATAGAAAAGTTCAGTGACTCTTGAAAATGAAATCACTGCCTCTATCTTTAAAATCTTGTCACCAATTGAAAAAGCACAAAATCAGTACGAAACAGAAAAATCTTACATGTATTTTAAATTTTTCATAATAGTAAAAAATGGTTTTGAGATCTTTAATGTACACTAGAGGGAGCTCTAGCTCCTCTTGCGAGCTCTTTGGCTTCATTTAGGGGTAGCTGTTGTCCTGTCCATCATTTTCTTTTGCGCAGCCTACGCTCCTATATCTTTTTTTAAATGTGTATTAAAATCTATATGCGCTTCTACTAATAATAGATGTCATTCGCTGCATTGGAGGCGTGATAGCAGTACGCCGGCCTCACCACCTCTGCCTGCCCAGGGCTACTCCATGCTAGCATCAAGTCAAGCGTTCCACCGAAATTTGATTGAAAGTGGAATGAAGAGATACAGGAGCATGTGATATGGCTTCAGGGATGAAGAGCAGCTCGGACGCAATCGCTCAGACAGGGTGCTATCAGAAATATCAGGTATGCTTGTATTGCCGGAGGTTATTCCATGGGATTAGAAACCAGTATTATCTCTCCGCTGCTTGAATGTGGAAATAGACCACGCTGGGTTTAAGTGTGTGTCAGTCAAAGCACACTCAGGCATATCGTCCAGTGAAGACGATCAAAGACATCATTTAGTATTCCAGGAAGCTTACGCCAAATAAAAACACATGCAGATTTCTTGCATCACCAAAATCAATGCTAATGATGAACTCAGGTTGTAGTAAAATCCGTTTTAAACCAGTATAGAGGAGAGCATGATTAACATATGTTTCAAAAACATATTTGCCCGGGTAAACAGAGAGCGGCCATCTGTTTCAGCTGCAGTGCTGGTTTTTTCACACAGCCACCAGTAAAAAGCTGTGTGTCCTGTGAGGATCAGGGACAAGAGCACCTGCAGAGTTAGCTGCATGTTTGTGTTGTGTTCATATGGAGAGGATAAATCCAGCCCATATGTTTATCTAAAGACTGACTCTCCTTCTTCTTCACCTGTGACCTTATGGGGGGTCACAGGTGAGGAGGTCTTGTCTACGTTTGAAATCACCAGACTCCTTACGCTGCTTTTCCTCTCCGCATCATTCGCCCTTCTCCTCCTTTTTCTGTCTTTTTTCTTGTGTTTTTTCACTCTCGCTCTCCGTCCCCTAATTTTACCTTCTATCTTGACATCTCTCAGCCTGTCACTGATTCACGCTCACCTCCTCCCCCCACCGACCTGCAGCTCCTCCGTCCCTCCATCCGTCACTCGGCTGTCCTGAGGCGAGCGGGCAGGAGCCGGGCTGACTGTGCAAAAGGTCCTGGAAGGGTGACCACTCCCTGCTGTCTGCTCAGCTCCTGTTTGTTTGATGACATGGCTGTCCATTTAAAAGGCAAATTGGTTCTGTGTGTGTGTGGCAATCTGTCTTTTTCTGAGAAGAGGCATATTTTCAATGCAGAACTGAGGTCCTAGTAATTTACGTGGAGACGTGAGCGATCATATGCATATATGATCCGGGCCTACACTTTCTCCTCAATGACTTGTCCAGATATGACACTTCTTTGAACAGCTTTAGCAAGCAATACATAAAAAAAGAAAGTGTAATATTTAATCACTTTGACTGAATCTTTCTAATGAAGTGTCATGGATTAGTTCAGCGCTCTCTAAAGGAGAGTATTTTCTTATATCAAAATGTTAAATGGTCTGATCAGCTGATTGGTAATACGCCTTTGTGCACCAGTGAATACATACCTCTCTACCTTTAAATAATGACTCATACCTTTTGTGCGTCGAGTTTCAGCTTCTTGCCTCAGAGGACGGCGTTTTTTAATCCCACAGAGCAGAACAAAGGAGAACAAAAATAGCCTCATTCCTGCTGCTATCAGAGAGCAGAAAAATGATGTGGTGATATTTGCACATTCACTGCACAGGCATTATCAATAAAGGCTGTTTATTTTGGTTCTATACTTTAGCGTCTCAAAAAACTGCAGTGTGGTGAAAATCTTTTAGTGATAAGTTTAAAAAAATAACTGTAACATGAGATGAACTTTTATAAATGCAGCAGGCCGCATTACCAAAATAAAACAGATATTTTATTCTCTATTTTCCCCCTCTTGTCTTCTGATCACCTTGTTGTGATATTTCTTATTATAGTTTGTAATTGGGCACAAATCTGGGCATCACCATCTTGTTGCTTGATGTGTTAGTCGTGATCGAACCAGTTCAAAGAGCTGACTCAACCGACAATATTTTAAAATGCCGTTTTTTTGCCTCAATGAGATAGGTCAGTTGAAGAGAGTAGGGAAATGTGGGGAGCGAAGAGCAGTAGAAGACGGGGAGTCAAACCAGTGACCACAGCGATAAGGAAGGCACTTAACAAAAATGACCATACTGAATTTACAAAGTTTCACAAATCTTCCCTTTAACTGGCAGAAATCTTGAGCAGAACCAGACTCATGTTACCCCCAATTTCCACCATGGATCCTCGTCCACCACTGCAGAACGGCGCTATTTTCGCCGTCCGCCAATTCCAACCAGATTTCTTTTTGAGGCAAATTTCATGGAGAATTTCGGAATTGCAAGAACTTGTTCGTCCCCGCCCACATTTGCATGGTGTGAAATACAATCTGCCTGAAACACGTGGTGTTTTATTTTGATAAGAAGCCGGATGTTTTATTTTGTGCCTGTGCCCGACTTTCTTTCCAGCATGGGTTTATCTGTGCTGAATTTATGCGGCATGCTGCGATGTCCGGAAAAATAGAACCCTGGCAATTGACTGCGGGGCCTGCTGAATTGCAGTAGGATGGAAAGAAGCCGGTGGAAATTGACACATTAACTTGAATGGTCACGATCAGCTGCAATTGGCGCCGCTGTTCTGGATGCGGTGTAAATTGGGGGTCAGACAGTCGTTTACTGAGAATGAGCTGGGTTTAGAGAGGAGCGAGAAGGATGTGCAGAAACAGAGAGATGGACAGAGGTGAGGCTGATGGATAGTTGAATCAGCTGAAAGCAGGAAGGTCTACGACAGCAAAACATCTGCAGCAGCGATCCAGAGGAACCTACAGCATGATGGAGCTCAGAGACTTTCAGAAAAGACTGTGTTAATAATTTTAATGAGACATAATGATTTTAAGTTAATGACACAGACAGAAGACAGACTGATAGGTGGATTTGTAATGAGATAATCGATGACATTCACCTATGGCTGATAGTATATTGAAATAAGTTTTACAGTCTGACGGTAAAAATTCACTTCACAGTTTTGGGTAAAAAGAGGAGAGTTATTATAAATTGTGACTCTGCGACTGCGTTTGAAAGTTTTATCGTCTATTCAAGTGTAGAGTCCTATTTTTAGCTCCTCTGTACATGTTAAGATTGTCTGTCCTGCTTTTGATATTTCAGCCACTGATGGACACGGCTATGCAAGGCCTCCTCGCCATTGCTCTATTCTCCATCTATACCCATCGCACTCACCACACACACACACACGCACACTCGCATATGCACACACTCAAATATCTAGGTCAAGGCATCCAGGGGTAATGGGAAAAGCCTGAGGCGTATCTGCCAGGCAAATGATCTTATGAAATGATTAAAGAGTGGTTTCTCTCACTGTAGGACCGCTAAAACAAGACCAGTGGTGCATGTGCAGGTTGAAGAATAAGTGCCTGTGTGCATGTGTTTATAAGTGTAAAGAGGACTAATCCGGACCCAGCAGTATCGGTCCAAAGGTTTCATGGGAAGAGGCAGTTTAAGGCAGCGTGGTAGTGAGCTGGTGGGGTGAAGATCTTTCAATTTTTAAATATGATAGGTGGAAAAAAAACATGATAACAAAAGCAATTATAATAGTAATAATAATAATAAAAATAGTAATTATAATTATTTTAGACACTGCCATTATAGAGTGCTTCTTTAGCAACTGTTTGTTAAATTAAAATAGAATTAAAGAGATATTCCAGCTCAAAATTAACTCAGGGTCAAACACATCTTAACGCTGAGTTAGACACCCCCTCGAGAGATGAATGTTGCTGACTGCTCACATTTCTAGTTATACCAACTTCAGCAACGACCACACAATAGCAATACACAGCGGTCGATGTCTCCACATGCAAATCTCAACCAAAAAGCCACTCTATAGCCACAAATAATGCTCAGAACAGCACCTAACTTCATCAACAGTACATATAGGGTCCCAGCAATAGTACTAGCCACCAAACATCTTTTAGCTTTGCCTGGTTTCTTTAGCAAAGAGATTAAACACAACTTACCCACTCTCCTCCAGCAGCCGCTTGTTTGTGGGGGAGCCCTGACGAGTTGATCACAGAGTGCAGCGGAGTTTCACAGCACAAGGAAGAACATTTATGATCATTACTTTGTGGAAATGTAATCAGACCAAGACGCTAAGGCAGAAGAACTACCGCGTCTGCAGTGCAAAATGATTAATATGATGATTATTAGTTTATGGAAATGATCTACTGCACCCAGTTATTGACTCGTCAGGGCTTCTCCACAAACAAGCGGCTGCTGTAGAAGAGTGGGTGAAGCAAGGAGTTGGCAGTATTCATCTCTTAAGGGGGGGTCTAACTCGGTGTTACGGTGTGTTTGACCCCAACTTAATTTTACGCCAGAATATCCCTTTAAATTGTATTTATATTTCAGTCATTACAACCACTATTGCTACAATTACAGTTGTCTTTTTTGTATATTAGCATTGCTTGCAGGAAATGCACTACATGAAGTAGGTATTAAAGAGATGGAGAACAAGAGAAATTCCTTCAATAACAACATTTGGATTTTAAAAAAATATTTTTTCCTCCATCATGTATAAAAACATGTTTTCAGTCAGAAAAAAATAAACTTTTTGAATTAGTTTTTAAACTTTTTAAAGCCCAAAATGGAAAATTTTGAGCAGCTTCTTCATTTAAAACTGAACGGATGTAGAAAACTTATCTTCCAGGAAAAGTACTTGCACCTTTGTCGCTATAAGTACTGAACAAACGAGCAGACCCTTATATTCAGATTTCATCCTGTGCGTGTAAGGTTAATAGTGAGTGTAAATGCACAGAAAACTAGCAGTGCATGAGATCAAAAAGGGCTGCGACTCGATGAAAATGATCTGAATCGTAACTGTAGACTCAGACGGATCTATAAGAAGACCTACACTTTATTACCCATAAACCTGTTTGAAGAGCGACAATGCTTTAGTTATTTTTGCTTTGGCACTTAACAGCATCAGCCCACCACTATGTTATTTGCTAAAGGAGTCAGCTCGATTGCAAAGTGCTGACAGATATGCAAACAAGCATAATATGTGTTAATGACTGCTAGCTTAGTGTGTGAATAGCAAGGTGTTGATTGGTGCTGTTGCAGACTGCTGTAGCCAAAAGGAGCCTGGCCCAGTGTGCGGAGTTATAACACACCCTCAGCCAACAATAACTAACTTCTGTCTGCAACAGCTCTGGCAGTCACTTCTGCTCCTTTCCTGACAGAGGCGATGCTGTCTTATTGCACGGCTCGAGTTTGCCTCCTGGCCATGTGTGGAAAGTGGGGGAGGATAAACGAGACCCTTTTGGACAGCGGTGAAGTGACCCACATGTTTTATCTGGTCATCTCTCCATCCCTCGCCTTGTCTTCTCTCATTTTCTTCTATTTCCCTACTGGCCATCGCTCTCATTCGCTCTCTCTTGCTTTGCCTCTGCACTAATGCAGGCGCCCCGCACCAGTGGTGTTGCCACAGTGACAGCAGACAGATGTTTGGTGCCATTTTTACAAAGACAAAACGCAGGACAGGAAGCCGAGTCCACACATGCAAATTTATACACTCACATACCAAATGTGCTGCACAGTGACAGCTGCAGCAGCACTCTCTATTATATGCAAAGCACCTCAAGTAAAATCTTCACACAAGCAGGTAGACACACACACATACACGGGTTTGTGGTGCCCACATCAGAAGAGAGAGGCTGTGTTGTTCCTGGTGTCACAGGATCACCTTCTCCACAGATGACAAACAGATATAATCAGCTCTCCAGAGACCCATCCTGCTGCTGCTACAGTCATTACAGCTGGACTAATACATACATCAAAAAATCAGGGGCTACTAACCACCTTGGCACACCCAACTACAAAAAAAGGCTTTAAATATAAGGCACACACAGTTGTCTGCACATAATTGCATGGACTGTCAACACTCATTGTCATTGCATCAACACATATCTCATATCAAAGGAATTGTCCCTCTGACCCTCCCTGGCACATAGAGCAGAATAATCGCATAATCTCCAAACTAAGGAGCCATATACATATCTAAATGACTAGCCGGGCCGTCCTGTCATTCCATCAGTGGGGATTTGCATCTGTGTGATGTATTTAATACTTTTTCATGCCTGATCCACTGCATCATAATAACACAGCATGGGAATCAAGCCGAGCCCGACCTGGAGCTGATTTATAGTCTCCCCTGGCTGGAGGCTCAGTCTGGGCTGTTTGATGTGATGGGAGAGTGTCTGTGTGGATGAATAGAGAGATATAGATATAGGTGTTTATGCATGTGTCTTTGTGGATGTGTGTGTGTGTGCTCTTGTGCGTGTGTGTGTGTGTGTGTGTGTGGTAGGGGGTTCACCCGACTAATAAATGTCGTCTAGACAACATTTGTGCCCTGCGTCCGAAAGGGTGATTGTCTTATGCAAATGAGGCCACGCTGGCTGTGACATGCCGTCCAGCATGTGGGTCATGTGATGAGGACAGAGACGTGACGGTTGATAGCCTGTTTTTTTTTTGTTATTTATTAGCAACGCCATTGTTCACCATCACCTCTAAAAGCAGTAAAGCAGCCGCTGAGTATTCAGACTTGAAGAAAAAGCACAATGTGGGATCTGTCACAACTTTGGTGTTAGTGTGAAAAAAAGATCCTTAAAAACTGACGCCTCCATTGTGACTAGAAAATTCCAGATTGTATTTTGTTAAATAAAAAAAAAGAGGTTTTATTCAGTCACATGTAGAATTAACTCAATAGATTATTTCAGTAACACTTTATTTGACGCCTATCTCTATAAAGCATTATAAATATATGTATAATGCATTATAATCATGTTATAGCACTGTATAACTATAGATATAAACTATACTATAAACTATAAACTACTATAGATATAAACACTTATAAATGATAGATAGATAGATAGATAGATAGATAGATAGATAGATAGATAGATAGATAGATAGATAGATAGATAGATAGATAGATAGATAGATAGACTTTATTGATCCCAAACTGGGAAATTCACAAAATAATTATGTTTTATAGCAATAATCATCACACATTATAAAGCATTTTATCATGACTTACGAGGTCAGGTATGATAATGTGTTATAACTGTTAACAACTCACTGACAACGCCCACATAGATAATACAATAAACTGTTGTTAACAGTCTTTTTTGTCAGTGAAAAAACAATGAAAAGACATTGAGAAGTCCTGCTTGGTTTTTAAAGGAAGCTGCAGTCAAAACTCTGTCAAAGCTTCAGGTCAAAACTTTAGGTCTTGTTTTTGCTTTACTTTTTGGAAATGAATTATCCCTCTGCTGATTATTTTTCCTCATGCTTTGATTTAGTAATCTTTTATGTTGGCTTTATGTCGATGTATGGCAAATTCAGGAGTTGGGGACATGTCAACTTTGTCAACGACAACATTGGAAGTAAAGAAAAGGAAAGAAACTAACAAGATTTTTCTTTTGTGAGGAACAGTTTATAGATTAAATGTTTCTAACAAAAACACAACATTTTAAAATATTTTTCACAAAATGCTCCATGGCTCTCATTTCAACAACTGTCATCTTAAACAACAGGTTGGAATATAAGGACTTTATTACGACTTTATTCTTGTAAGTAATTACTTTATTATGACTTTATTCTTATCTTGTTAGTAATGACTTTATTCTCATAAATTAACAACTGAAGTCTTAAATTTTCTTTTTCCTAATGTGGCCCTAATAGACTGTTGTATGTTAAAGTCATTAATATAATTAAAATCTAGTTTTCCACATATTTTCCAATCCAATCCACTTTATTTACATAGCACATTTTAAATAAAACATTCAAGTTTACCAAAGTGCTGCACAATAAAAAATAAAAACATCAAGATGAAATGAATAAAAGCAGGTAAAAAACATTTAAAATGAAATAAAATAAAAAACCAAAAGCAATACAAGAAATAAAAGTGATAAATGGACCATAAAAGACATAAAGGACAGAGATCACACAATATTTTATTGAAAGTTTATCCCAAAAGGTATAACTTAAAGAAAACAAGTAACAACCAACTTTTTTCCGTCAAAGTTTTCGCAGCTTTTGAATTTTATCCGTCGTTATTTGAATAGAGAAACACTTTTAAAGGACGTCTCTTCAGCAAAGACAACATCGATACTTGTTTGAGGAGACATGCAGAACTCATTTTATGCTGATGAGTCCGTTCTGCTCCGTTTCATGCCATCACTTTACATACACAGATGTGATGAGACCTCATGGTGAGCACTGCTGCATCCCATCGTACTCTTTTAGCCCTTTCCAACAAAATGTGGCAGCCATGTTTCGTAGCTCCCAGTAAAAATGCCCTCTTTAATTATGAAAAGCTCAAAGGGCTTTGGTGAAGAAGGGAAACACTGTAAGGCTTTGGATAAGAGAAGGGAAGGGAGGGAAGGGAGGAGGGGGGTTGTGGGGCAGCAGCAGCAGAGAGCAGTGCGGACTTGACAACCCTGGGCATGAATTGTGTGAATGGATTTCAAAACGAATGACCTGCATGCTGATCTCATGATCCGTGCCTTCCAGTGCTTTTTTAACGCAAGTTTTTTACTTCTCATCTCTCTCTCATCATTTCGCTTGTTTTTCTCTCTTTCTAGTAAAGAAATCCTGCCCAGCTCCCCCTCACATGACACAGCCCCGGGTATTATCATAGGATATGTCCAGAGGTCCATGCTGACCTTCAACCCCGGTCTATGGGATAGAAGGGGGCCCCGGTCTTCGCCTGAGCGTAAAGAGCGGTGGGGCTGGCGGTGGTATTGTTGCAGGGGGGCTGCTGACTGACAGGTCATTTTTCACCTTTTGTTTTTTTTTTTTTTTTTAAACAGCAATTTTATCTTGCAAAGTAACGCCTTGGCAACCATGAAGAGTGAAGCTTCAATGTGCTCGTTATTGTTAAGTGATGATCCGACGGCATTCAGAGAATAAAGGTAGCCGAGGAATTCAGCGGGGAGAGATTCAAAAAGCTTCACTCGGTTTTAACATGAGCAATATTCTCCTTATTTATTGCTGTCTGCTCTTCTCATGCTAATAGAAATCGGTTTTACAAAAAGGAGCAGAGGAAATAATAGAGAACAGCTGTTAAATATCTGCACACCACTCTATATAGACAAAAAAAAAAAGGAAAACACACACGGAGCGGACAGATAGCTACACATTTTTCATGTGTTTGTTTACTTGAGGTACTTGTGTGTTTACAACCGCTGACACACCACCGCGCTCGTCTCAGTTACTGCGGCGCTCCGTCTTCTGGTGGTATCTGGCGTGGTATCAAAGCCGGGGAACGCTCCAAGTTTTAAATTGAATTTCATGCTGGATTAGTGGCACTTCTCTGAGATGCATGTGAGCCTCCCCTAATGACGCGCTCATCTTCACTCTCCAGAGACGCTCTCTCTCTCTGTGTTTGTGTTTGTGTGTTTGTGTGTGTATGCGTGTGTGTGTGTGTTTCTCCATCAATTAGCAGGAGCGGGCGAGTGGCACATAACAGATGTGTTTGCCTTATCAGTGGAAGTAATTGCTTTGTTAGGTTCTGTTGGCTGGCTTCATCAGACTCTGTACATATTATGACAGGAAACGGTTTGAATTGTAAAGCCGTGTTATATTCGGCAAACATGATGCAATGTTTGTTTTTTTTTTGCCCGCAATCCCAAAACTTCTGTAACCTTCGATGTCAAATATCCTCCAAACTGAAAGAGATCTTCTGAGTGAAGTTCTCCTTTGCGCAGTTTTCTTCCTCCTTCTGTTTCTGACCTGGTCTGATGAGGTCCAAGCTGCCTTGGGTCTAACTGTCCTCTGCCATGTGTCGTCTTTAGCACTGACCCATGCTGGAGGAGCAGGAACTGGGGCCTGGGGGTGGTGGAGGTGGAGGAGGAGGGAAGGAGTGTGTGTGTGTGAGTGAGGGAGAAGAGGAGGAGAGGAGAGGGGGTTGGCCTCTGCTACAGGCTATGAGTGAGCATAGGGCAGCAGCGTGGGGGCTGAATATAAGCCATGCAAGCCTCTCCTTCCCCTCCATCCAGCACTCCACCCCTCCCTCGTGATCCTGGCCTGAATGACATGGATGAATAACAGAGATGTGCAGCGGTACAGGCTGCCCTGCCGCTGACCCTGCTGCTCTGGCCAGGCCAGGGACGGTGTGTGTGTATGTGTGTGTGTGAAAAAAGGATGTCTTCATGTGCATGCACGTGTGCAGAAAGTTTCAAATTTGCACTGATGTGAGTTCATGGATTATCATGTGTGTGAGTGTAAGTGTGCGTGTCTGTGTCAGTGTATGTGTGTGTATGTGTGTAGCCAGCAGGGGAAAATAAACAATGTGCTCTCCTTGTCAAAGGCAAGGCCTCAGGGCTGTGGAATATCTCGGACACAGGGAGTGAAATCAAGCAGAGGGAGAGGGAGGAAAGTGGCTTCACTCCATATGGCACATGGCTGAAGCATGTCACTGTTATGTGAGCATGCACACACACATGGAGGCTTCTGTCTGTGCGTGTGTGTGTGGAGAGAGGCATTTAATGAACTCAGTCGATGTCTGATCTGGTATTTACATCAGTAGCACTACATTTATGGAAATCATTCGTATCATTTTATCCAATGCCAAAGTTCTTGAGGATACACACTCAAATAAGTGCAAATGTCCTCACACACACATCCACACACACACACAGTTTGGCTCTCTCTCTCTCTCTCTCTCTCTCTCTGCTGCTGCTTTTTCAAACTTTCTGACAGCTTAGAGATTAGAGGAAAATAAGTGACTGTGTAAATTTGTGTGTCCGTGTGTTGTTCTTTGATCTTCAGGTTTTGCGCTGGGTCAGAGTGTCATCCACAGTGTCGAGTGAAGAAAAAAAAAACTGACAAGAAAGAAAGGAAGAAAGAAAGACTCGCCAGCTATCACATATTCTTGTGGAGAACTAAAGCCTCCTGGGCGAACAGGAGAGAAAGACGTGTGGATGTGAATATGAGCTGCAACCTTGTCAAAGCAGCAGCTCACACTGATCGACAGTGGCAGAGGAAGTTATAAGATTTATTCAGATAAAAGAAGTCGTGAAATAATTTCTGCATCCACACAAGCATTGAAAGATTGAACAGCATGATGTACCTTTTTTAATAGTCTCTGGAAACAATAACTGTTTGTACAGTTCCTACCCGAGTAACATCTGCATTTGATATGGGAGTAAAAGTCTACTCTGAACTGAATTAACTCTGAGACGAAGTTGAACTTCACATTTTTTCATGATAATAATTCCATTTCGACCTGTACATGCGCCAGATTTACACTTCTCGTTTTCAAAATAAACTTTAAAAATTAAATAGACCTGTGATAAACCTTCACGGAAGGATCAGGGTCGATCAAGAAGATTTTGAACTTTTTTCTAATCACACAATTCTCAAAATCTGTTAAATAAACATTTAAGTTTCACTCGTTTTAGGCGCCTGCTTTATCAAGGTTACTTAGAGCTTTGTGTTTCCTTTGTTAAAACTAAAGACTGTATATAGAATGGACGCCGTCTGCCTCCTTGCAGGGTGAAGCCACCACGAGAACAGCACCCTCTGGTGACAGGCTGCAGTATAGGTCATAAATCCCGCCTCCTCCAGCAATTCATATGGAGCTGTGGACAGACTTTAGAAATTTATTACGCAGAATACAAATTTTTCTCCCCCCTGCTTGCGATGTTGACATGTAGTTATTGTAAGACTGTGCAGCTCCCTTTTTAAAAGTTATTAGGGGGTTCATGTTTTCTATGATTGACACTTGATACAGCCTATGGGCGTATGAAGATTGCGTAGCTCACTGGGCGATACGCTGTTTGAGCCGAGCGTCATCACAGTGACTTCCGGCAACTCTCCTGCCAAATGTGTATAGCACTACTGCGCAATGTCTCTCTATCTCCCCACATTTCACCCTATCCTATCAATGAAAGGCAAAAATCGCCCAAAAAATACTTAAAAAACAAAAAACCTTGAGAGTGCTTCAAATCAAGGCCTAAAATAATCAAAATCCACAAAATATGGTTTAAAATAGAACAAACTTTTCTTCCTGCAAACTTTTGACTTCCTAACCCACAATACATATTTTCAGGAAGATGTAAATGTTTCCCAGGTCTGTGTGCATAAAAGCATTACCTTTAAATTCAAAGGGACTCTTATGGTCCTTTAAATGTCACAATCTTTTCACTTTATAGTAATTAACAGAAGAAGTGCTCAGTTGTATTGTCAGTAGTTATATTAATAGTACTTTTCTAGAAAAATAACTTTGGAGGTGATTTGTTGGAATCACAAATGATTGAAGGACTATCTTCAGACCACTCAAACTCATTCACCCTTTCACACACCGGTGGTAGAGGCTGCTATGTAAAGCACCAAGCAGTTTTTTTTTTCTAAGTAATCCCATTCACATACAACTGGGTGCAGAGAACAGGGACAAGTCGGGGTCACCAACTTCCTTAGGGCAAGTCGGTGTCTTGCCCAGGGACTCTTTGGCATGTGGACAGTGGGACCAGGGATTGAACCCCCTACCTTCCCATTGAGAGATGCCCATCTCTATCACATAAAGTACTACAACTGCTTCCCACGCCATTGTGGAAATGTTGTAAATATGTCACATTATATCCCCCCTCCCCACATTAAACATGGTTTGTATTTTGTTTACATGTCCATCACAGTGTGAAGGACATTGTAAACAACAAGCAGGAATTCTCAACACACAGTATAATAAAATATAGATATATATAACATGATGTCCTTTTGTAGAACAATCCAAAAATATCTGATAATATGTTCTATTTCCTTCTTTTTCACGGCCTGTTCTTAGATTCTGTACTGTACATACAACCACTGCACACCTTACTGTGTGGTCTGGTGATTAATGACACAATAAAGACGGACATTTCCGACAACTGCGCCGACACGTGCAGCAGTAACGATGCTATGCAAATCCGTAGCCATCAATCTTGGCACAGAAGTGGTTAAGTTTCAGAGGGAGGTGGAACAAAAAGCCAGCCATATTGGCGGTGCCGTGTGCCAAGTGGTAGTCATGGCCCCTGCCCAGCCCTCCTATTACGAGGCTGGCAATAAGCTGGCCTGCCCGCTGGGGAAAACAGGGAGCTGACACCGGGAACATATGCAGCTACACCTGATTGCTGTGCCACCGCGGCGGAAGAGGCTGCGCAAACACACAACATGTAGATTTAACAAACACATGCACACACGCAATAATACTGAAGAAGGAGATCTGCAGAAGTAGACTTACAGTGTATTTATTGGTCATCACATGGATCTCATTCAGAGCCTTTGTGCGCATAAACAGACACAAATGTGGCCTGTGTAATTTAAAATGTCTGTACAGTTCTGAATAAAATCTGCTGACTATTATGCAAACAATAAAAAAAAGTAGAATAACATGTTTTTATCATAGAGTACACACATGCTCACAAACACAAATATGTAAATGTGTGTAAGGAAATGTGTAGCATGGACAAGCTGATACCGAATTGTAAAAATCATGTGCACAAACACAACAGGAAGCATTCTTATAACAGTATGTTTATGAAATTTGAAAAGACTGGCACATAAACTAAAAGACTTGTCATGCACACACACATACACACACACACACACACACACACACACACTAACTCCCACAGAAAAGCCATAGGGGATTAATTTCCTTACTCAGAGAGTGTGTGTATGCCAGGCTTGGCTGGTGTGCCAGTCGCCCGCAGTGCACCACACGCTGCCATGCTGTGCCAGCAAACAGCACCGATGCCCTCCATTTGCAGTGTCACATATATCAAATACATGCTGCTATCACTTAGCCCTCAGTAGTCTGAACCCTGCCCGCCTGCCAGCCTCGCCACTGCGAAATGTGCGTGTGTTTGTGTTTAGCATCTGGTTTCTTCCACCGGCGATGTCCTCGGCTGGATATTTGATTGACGATGGTCCGGTATAATGCCGTGATTGATTGTGTGAAAATCAGAATGAATGAAAGTGTTTTCGGGATTATCTGTGACCAGACACTCACCCTGCTCCGCCTCAACACAAGCTGACATGTCTTTGGGTTTTATTTCCCTCCGTTTTATAGAACTTTATACCAAATTATAAACCCATGACCTTCTTATAATCTCGCACGCATGCAAACACACACACACACGCACACAGATGCACAAACTGGAACATTTGCAGACAGATTTTCTACCTCCCTGGCCGGTAAACTGCAGTCAGTGCGTCATTATGGAGCCATAAGTGTTGGGAGGAAGAAAGCTGGAGAGCAAAGATGGAGGAGGAGGAGGAGGAGGAGATGGGGGAGGTTGGGTTGGGGGGAGTTGTTAGAGACTAGGCCTGCATTGTCTGCTCCCTCTCAAAAGGTTTTTCTGTTGTCCATGGTCATGTTCTGAACTGGATGCGACCCTACAGGTGTCCCTGCTCTCTAAATGTGTTCCCCAGACCCTTCACCGGCCCCCTTCAAGCCGCCCGTCTGTGACCCCTGACCCCGCAGACCCAGGGAAGTATGGGTAATGGCAGGCTTGTCAATAAAGTTCAGGGTCACTAATAGACTAGCTTTGTTCTGTGATGTCAGCTACCAAAAAGAAAAAAAGACGAGGGGAAAAAAAAAACTCCCTCTAACCCACCATCCTTATAACGTGTCTGGGTCTATTCAAATTAAAAAATGGGTGCTTTCGATTGTAAGCCCACAACCCACCTTCTTCCTCCCCTCCCCTCTCCGCCTCCCCGCCTGCTTTTCCTCATCTTCTTCCATCTTCTTGCTTGGCTCTCCTCGTCTTTAACTCCAAAGAGGTGCTTGTGCACTGGGCTAAAAGGTCTTAATGTGTCTGCATTCATGGTGCCAGACCATAGAAGGCTGTTTTTAACCCTGTTTACGGCCTTGCATCCATTTGGCCAGGAGTCCTTCACTCAGCGTCCCTCCCCCTCTCCATATCTCGCTCCATTTTTCAACCTCCTTCACTCTCTCTTGCTCCCTTTCTCTCTTCCACCCACATCCCAATCCTTTTGTGATAGGATATGAATGCACTTTGCTAGTTGATAATTACACTCTCCTTCTCTGCCCTTCTCTCTCTTTCTGACAGTGGGATCCACAGGCAGTCCTTATTCAGCCAGTAATTTGCCTGTCCTCCTCATTCATTGAGAAGGTACAAATTATCCCTCACACGGGCACTGGCTATTCTCCCTCTCAGCCGGCATGATGAGGACTGCACTAAAAAGAAAATAGCCAAGAATATGCACTTTGTATCTGCTGTAAGTGTAATCCGAAAGAAGAGGTTTGTTTCATTCTGGAAGTACAGGTTTCCAGTTAATACGGCAGGCAAATGGAAATAAGTAATCATGAGAAAACTAAATTGTGCAGCGTTCAACAGTTAAAGATGGTTTTAAAGAAACAAACATCTCCCATTTGAAACCGTTTGTTTCAAATATGCGGCGCTGCGTGTCGTACAAAATGCTTGGCTCCCATAAAACAGGGAGATTACAGTAAACACCACAAGTGGCCATCTTCAGATAATTTATGATTTCTTGCATTAAAGTGTCCACGCTTAGGCTCATTTGGACATTTGCTCCCGTTGCCCTTTCATCAACATCCATAGCTGAGGTCTCACCGCCGACCCAACTGTGTTTAAACCTCGTCCAAAATAGCCAAAGCGACAAACAGATAGTTAGCAAATGAAAGGATCCTGCAACAAATTACTTACAGGACTCCGGCTCCTTGCGAGCATATGTGTCTGCAGCCGTTTATATCGCCTTTATGAGTGTATAGTTTCGTCAGGATTTACGGCTGGATATGAAATGCGAACAGTATAACACCCTTTAAGTCTGAGCTGTTTTGAGTCTTTGGTTTATTTCAGCATATCTGTGTGAATTTAATTACAAGCGCTTTGCTCAGTTAAGAAGTTTGACAGCACCGAGGGCCATTTTAGTAATTTATTTATGGGCTGTGTTGGCCGGATGGAGGAGCCTCATTGGCTGGGAGTGAGGGTTCAAACAGCCGGTGGCGATTACAGGGCAAACGTGACCACCGGACAGACAACAACCGGCCCACGAAGTCAACAGGAAATGCTTCTTTAAAAGGCCATAATCATGTTTTGTCTGGTAATTACAGAAGGAGAGAAAACATATAAAAACACATGGTGATAATGGGACAAACACCGATCATAACTGTGTAGAATAATGCCTTTTGGTCACGGAGGGACAATGGAGTACAGAGGCATCCATTGTTCCTTGACTCGATGAACTATGCTGCTCATTAGGTGGAGCTGCCGAAGATTAAAGAGATGGATATGAGCGGAGAAGTCAAGGCCCGAGGTTAGAACTGGGGGGCGAAAATCGACACTCTGCCACAGCAGAGATGATCCAGCTCCCGAGCCCCTGACCCCACAGCGGGCTGCAGCCTTTGATTCCTCTCCTCCTTTTTTCATCCCCGCATCAAGAACACTGATCGTTTCATCTCTTTGCATATTATCTGACTCCACCCCGTCCACCTCATCTCTAATAAGGAGTATCCGTCTCATCTTCATCGCTCCTTCCTATTTCTTGCTCTCTTACAACTGTTGTCATCTTCCTCGCTGTAAGGGGTCCGTAATTGATGGATTTCATTGAAGGGTGTAGGTGTTGTATGTATATCTGCCAAAAGCGTGATGGCATTGATATTCTCCCCCAGGCAAAGGAAGAGCGAGAGGGAGGGAGGGAGACAGCGAGGGAGAGAGAGGTGACCCCACTGGCTGAGTGGCAGTGGCCGTCATGCATAGCATCTCTAAAATGGAGAAAGAGGGGGGTGGGTGGAGGGAGGGTGAATGTCACTTTCAAGTGTCTCCTCGGCACTCTCCCTTAATGAGAGATGGGTTCTGCTCCACAGACAGCCAAGGGGACCAAGAAAGGGCCCTCCTCCCCGCCGCCTCCACCTCATTCCTCCCCTCCACCCCTCAGATCTCCAATCCTCTGAGGAGCTGACAGCTCGAAGATCCGTGAGCATGCGTCTCCTCCACCTGCACAACCTCATTTCCCCATCATAACAACAACAACAACAACAAAGGTATAGGAGGCTTTATGTTGAGCGGTACTGTGCCTGTCCGCTCTGCATTGGCATCCTCTCTACATCATTCTTGATCAAAATGGCCCTCACTTCTGTTCCCCCTGCAGGAGCTCCAGCCTCAGCTTCCTATCTCACTCTTTTCTTTAGTGAGGGACGCACACTAATGCTATTTAGCTAGCCCGGCTAGTGATTCATCCATTCCAGCTGAAGGGAAAGGTGAGAGGAGAGATCTCCCAGGACTCCTCGCAGCCCCCATCTGTCAGACGCACCCGGCCCACTGATTTACATTTACCGCAAGGATTTATGGGATGCCCGCCACAAAACGAGTCGAAGCAGCAAGAATCATGGCGCGGAGAGACAGAGCGGGGAAATTATTCAAAGCAGTGATTATTTTGGGACGGCCATTACGCATGCACACCTGATCAGGGGGTGTCACCCGTGACTCCCCCCATCCACCATGATGGAGAGGGGCCTCATCTGTGCTGCGCTCTTATTTTACCTGGCTTGCATAAAGGAGAATTCTCTTAGGCACCAGGAGAGCCTACTAAGGCTAAATTAGGCCCCCGGACAGGCAAAGGAGAAGGGAGAGAAGAGCAGATGAGGCAGTTATGTATGCACAGGGGATCGAGATGAGGGATACTGGTCAAATTCACAATCAATCTTAAAACCTAGACATTGTGGCGGTATGTTCACAAATTAGTATTTGCTGCTTTCTGTGAAGTTATTCCTGTGAAGGGAAGAGATGTGTGCCGGGCCTGGATTCAACATACATTACCAACTTTAAATTCATTGCGCTGCAAATCAGTGGAAACTAAATGCAGGAAATGGTCATAAATCTGTGAATTCCTCTTATTTAACAGGTGACATTTGCTGCTTGAACTGCTCGCTCTGTAATTCAGAGGCCCAGAAAATGTCACAATGATGGCCCCTCATTCAGCATGGCTCTAAGAGCCGAGTTCACCCGCCACCTTCAGCGGGGATCATCACTTATAGTCATTACTCACAGCACTTTGCAGTCACCAGCTGAAAAAGGTTAGCATAGCCAAGTTTGAGCACACGCACCTTCAGCTGTAGTATTACAACCGAGGTCAGCTCAACTGCAACTCCTGGCCCTCCTCCTCCTCCTCTTCCTCCTCTTCCTCCTCCTTCCTCTCCTTCGTCTCTTCGCCAAGTTCATTATCAGTGGCCCCCAGGAATGACCTGATTTCAATTCAGACGCACTTTGTTCAATTGCCCTACATGAGAGAACTTACTGGAATGGGGCCAGTTGATTATGCTCACAACCACTATGCTTATTTTATTTAATGCCCAAAACAGCAGATAATTTTAAAAATCTAGGTCAACTAATCACGAGCTTTTTTCTTTGCCCTATGTATCCATTTCTTCCACGTGTGATTTTACTCTCTAAGGCGACACACTGAAACGTATTACAGCACCCTTGGCGAGTGTCTGAGTGGTGTCAGAGAGCAGGTAAGGGTTGGTTATTAGCTGTTAGCAATTAGCTAACCTCGAGATGAAAGGAGCAAGGATAAGATCTCAGCTGTAGAGATGAGGTCAACACCGGTGACCTCTGGTGTGTGTGTGTTTGACCTCAGAGCGACAAAGAGATGACTTCACTTCACCCTGAATGATAAGCAGCACGGCTAAACTGGGAGAGCCGAGGAAGCTAACGTGCTGTTTTTAGCGAGGTAGTTATTGAGTGTAGAGCCGCAGGCTTTTTCCGTCTCCTTTCATGTCCTCTCAGTGTGGCCAACATCTCGTGAAATTTTGTGAGCCTGATGTTTTAAGTGACAGCTCCAGCCTGATTTATGGTTTTGCACATATTTCCACTCCTTTAATGTGCTGTAAATTTGAATGTTTTCACATCAGTTAGCTGTGACTGGAGCGCTTTTTTATTATATCCAACGTTCCAAAACTCATTTACCCCCCAATCATTCCTACAAGTCAACTTTTGTTCAACTGTAGCGCAGCGTTTAACCCGATAAAAGGTGGAAAATAAAGTTTTATTTACTGTGAATGCCAGTAAGATGAATGTACTTTCAATTTAATTTTTATTGACTGGATAAGTTTGTCTTAAATCTTTGAAGTCGCAGCGTTCAGGAATTTAATTATTCTGCCAATTAATGTTCCTTCTCAACAACGCCTCCACTTATGAGACGAACTTAAAGGTGGAGTACGCAGGATCTGAGGAAGTGCCAGTTTTTGGGCGAAATCTTGAATGTAAACTCTACCCCTCAAAACCAGTTTTCTCCTCAGCTCCTCCTCTCTCCTCCCTCGCTGCTCCAACAAGCCCCGCCCACAAACAGACGCTCCTGCTCGCTCCTATCGTTACAATTAAATTCAGATATAATGCAGATAAATACTTCAGATAATTACAAATGGGGCCCAGTCAACATGAAAGTCAAAAGCATTGGTGCTACTGTAGATGCCAACAGACTACCAGCAAACACAATGTTTGCAGGACTTCTACAACTAGGATAAAGTGACATAGTCCAGGATGCTACAACACGCATGGTTTAGCGGCACTACAACATGCAGCAGGTCCATTTGACAAGTAACACTTCTGTTACAGACACTTGGTTTACTTTGTTAAAGCGGTTTACCTGTCCAGCAGAAAGGTTACAGGGTCACAAAGATCCCGAAGCCTCCCCCGTCGTTTATGCTAGCTTCACTGATGTTGACCTGGCTTTTTAGCTCTTGTCCGGTCTACCTAGGTTTTATTCCGCCAGTGTCTCCAGTATTTACTTCGTTTTCTTGCTTGTGTTGGCAGTCGTGGCCAAAGGAGGATTCAGACAACTTTCTGTACTTCCTGTTTGGTTTCTACAGTCCGATATTGTAGCATGCTAACTTTGTTTGGGCTCATGAACGACACGCGGGGAGCAGCGTCCACCTCACAACCAACCAGGTAGGGGAGGTGCAGAACGGCTTTGTTTAGAGTCAGAAAGAGCGGACCGCCTAAAACTTTTAAAATGTTGACTACACAGACATGAGAAAACACAGCGATATTGTGATATTCCCAAATGTCATTAATAACTAATATCTATTGACTGATATTAAAAGCTTTTTGTATAAACACCACAAAAAAAGATGCTTCTTTAACTGATTCCTGCCTAACCCACCTTTAACTATTAAACAATGTACAAACCCTCAAAGGATACAGCGTTTGTGTTTCTGTTTTAGGCTATTTCCTACTAAGAAGCTGCTAAATTAAAAAAATCAAGGACCCAAATGTTGCTTAATTTCTTAGTTTTTTACATCTTCCCATACCTCCTCAATGAACTTCAGTGGTTTTCTTGAGCGTTTTAGGTAAGAAGGAAGTGGTCTTCGCTGGAAATAGTCTCTGTCTCAGAGGAACTGGGGTGTTTTATGGCACCGCTCCGGCCAAAGCTGTGATCCCCTTACCTACAAGACACATTTACAGGCATTAGAGAGCTGGACAAAGTTCAACACTGAGCAGTGCAATATCTCTGTTTTACTACACTCTCTTTTCCCTACTCATCTACCGCCTGCCTGCTATATAAGGCTCTTTATTAAGATGAAAAGCAGACTCAGAGTCACTATTTGAATCCGATTCAAAGAGTCTTATTCGTCCTATGATAGTCTTTTTTCCTGGCAGTGAAGGATCAGCCCGCTTATAAAAAAAAAGAAACGGCCTGCTCCTTGTGCCAGCTGATCCTGAGATGATGAGTCGTCTCAGCGGGTCCAAAGGAAAGTTGATTTGCCCCCAAAACACAGAATCCTTATTTTGCCTGTTTGAATGTAGAACAAAGAATAAGAATTGACTGTAGTCCACACTAAGTCTCAGCGAGAGAGAGGTGTGAGCAAAGCCTACTGTAGGGCTTAAAGAGGCGAGAGGGAGAAAAGCAGCTTGGACGGGCGCTGGAGCACTGGACTAGGTGGGCAGATTAGTATCACAAGGATTCCTCAGAGGGATGAAGTGATGAAAGAAAGTCTGCTTTACATTATATGCTCAAATGAAGCTTCTGAGTCAAACAGGAGAATCATCCCATTGAGAGAATGAAGCAATTTCGTTCACAGGGATAAGACGAAGAAGAGTTCGTGAAAGCTGAGGACACTTTATTGGCACTTGACAACCAAAGAACAAAAACAAATGCGCGGGCTTTTAATCACAATTAGCATACTCCCCAGACCCCTCTCATCATTGTCTCTGTGAGTCATTCATACACACCGGTGATGGGGAATATGTGGCATAACATATGTGGGAAATATTCTGAGGCTTTTGTGGCCTGACAGAGGACCCACCTAATCTTTGGGATAGCTTTCCCTCCGATTGCAGCTCTGAAAGGCTCTTAAGTGAAATAGGACAAAGAAACTCTTAATTTCTCATACGGCTCCGTCGGTTGTCAACCCAATTAACTGATCAGGAGGGATCAGTCTGTGACAACTGTCAGAGCACAACCTACCAGACAAAAGCTCCATTGTGAATAGAGGGAAACCTACATGCCCTGGTCAAAGGGACTTGCGAGGGAATAGGTAAACCCGATGCTTGAATATTTGACATCTGTACACATTTCGCAGCATTTTCGAGAAGCGAATTTCTAACTTTACTTGTTTGTCTCTGCAGTAAAAGCCAGCGTGAGGCTGCACTGATGGTATTTGCTGCGTATTATACAGCGGGTTGCAGGCAGCTTTGAGGCTAAACGCTGGTGACAAAGGGAGATGCCTGCAGGACTCTTCATACGTCCATCCTCACACGACATGAAGCAGACAGGACCTGAAGCGGCTCTGAGACGGGATGCCTGTCTGAGCATATGTTACACAGGGACAAAGCAGCAGAGGGGCAGGGCGGCAAGGTAGAAAGGGTTAATGCGAGGCAAGATAAGAAAGACGGGCAGACAGTCATGCAGACGGAGAGGTGTGGGTGAGAGAAATAAAGAACGGAGGGGAGGAGGGGGGAGTGGATGTTGAAAGGGAGAGAGAGGCTGCGCTTGAAAGGAAGGAGGGGACGATGGGGGCTGAAGAGAGGGGAGGAAGTTTGAAGTAAAACTGTTGGGACATGTGTGACATTAGGACATTGGGGCCCTGGCAGGAGTTGTGTCATTGGTCCATATGACTTGTGTGTGTTGCCGGGGTGAATTAAAGCGTTGGAACTGTGCTGGAATGGTCACTGTATGTCACTGCCCTTTCCATCAGATGCCCTGTAATGACATGTCAAAACATTTAGAGGGCTGGCACGCTGAAATGTCGCTGATGACTAAATGTCCGCTGGCTGACAGAAAAGGGATGTTTTGGTCAAGAATTAATCATTTAAATATTGAGATATTTTTGGAAAAAGCATAAAATAGTAAACACTAAATCTTGTCTCTCTGGGGCTCTTGTAACGGAGGCCTGTATGTGTTTAGTTTCTGAGGGATGATGAGACTGAGCAGAGACCTTCGGCCATATAAACAAAACCCCTCAGAAGAGAAAATGCCAGGGTGCCCCAGACCCCCCTAACAAGGAATCTGACTTGACAAGAAACAGACACAGGTCCAAACCTTGGCCTCTAGGCCTCTCTGCATTCTTCACCATCCAACAGAACATAAAGTGGGGCGGAAATATTGACATTTTTCCTGTAATGCACCACAAATTAACGACACTCTTTCAATTACAGATTACCTCATTTTTTGTGTAGTTAATTTGGGGTGCGGGTCAAAGTATTGTATGTTAAAAAAATCATAGTACAGTATGATAAAAATGTCATAGTTCAGTGTGATAAAAAATCAAAGTATAATATGATAAAAATAACATAGTATAGTATGATAGAAATGTCATGGTTTAGTGTATTAAAAAAGTTCATTGTATAATATGATTAAAAATATCATATATATAATATAGTATTTGCACTGCAAATTAACTACACAAAAAATAAGGTAATCTGTAATTTAAAGACTCACATGATAGACCAGGACATTATACTGATTTGTTTGGATTTTTATCAAATTCTGATAAAATATCAACACATTGAGCTTTAGCTACATGTAACAAGCAGGTTCTTCCCATTTTGAAAGGTCGTAACATTGTTAGTGGCCTCTCGAATTCGTACAAACTGTTCATTATAAATTCAGAATCAGTTGACTGTGCCAAAACTTCACTGTCCTTTTTACTCCACTCAATTATAACCTGGTATTTTACCAAGACTCCTCATAAATTTACCCATAATGCTCAGTTACCAAACACGAGTTCTGCTCAGACGGTGAAAAGAGGTGCCTGGATAGAGCTCTCTGTCTTTACAAAATCAATCCTGTAATGTTCATCATGAAGCCTAAAAATCTAAACATGAAAAATTCAGGTCTGGAAATGAAAAATTTCAAGTTTGTTTTTATTGGACTTTGAATTAAATGAATGTAAAACTTAACTAAAAGAGGGTGATATTGATTTGTTTTATAGAGATAGTATTAGGATCGATAAATCAGCGCCTTCTTTGATTTAATCTTATTTATATATTTCTTTTCCTTTCCTCCTAAATACCATGCAAGACAAAGCTGGCAGTAACTTTTGAGTTCATTTTACTAATTGCTTGGTGCTTCAATCTTCATCGATCATGAATCTGTTTGGATGGCCTTTAAAATCCAGCAGCCAAAATCCAATAAACATGAATTCAAGAGAAAACGAGGGTGATGTTTTGGGGCTCAAATCACATGATTTCATTTCACAGAAATGACCAACTTTTTTGGAAAAAAAAAAAGTTTATTATAACTTTTCTTGAAGATGTCAATGCAAAAGATGACAACTTTTATAAATCAGACTTTTCATAAAAAAACATTTTCGCAGTGTGACATCATGCACGTCCTTCACCAACATGGACTGACCCTCTGAAGAGTCAGCCCGGGGTCAAACAATCAGCTAAAGTGGCTTTTCATCCTCCAAGGTCAGATATGGAGAAAAAAAATGAAGAAGTGAAAGTAAGAGAAGCAGATGAAAGAGTCAAGTTGAAACTTTAATAACTTCAGAAAGCTCTCACTGCAGGTCTTTCATGAGGATTAACTCTTTGTTCTCCAAATACTCACAGATCAATAACTGAAAGGCCCAGACATCTTCATTCACAGGCAGCAGCAGCTCAGATGTAGCCGAACAAAAGTAACAAACAGAGCCCCCTATCTGCCTGCTCGGCATGTTTCAAGGCGCTGAGATGTTCCTGTCTCCTCTCCCTAATCCAGCTATACATCAGGAAAACCTTACATGGTGTTTTTCTGCATGTGTGTGTGTGTGCGTTGTAGGGGTGTTCCAACAAGAGGACCTCACGATTCAATTCAGTTTCGTTTATTGGTCCAACGATTCTTCGATTATTGCCATTTTTTATGCTTTTTCCTATACAAGATTGATTTTGTCTTCATCTGTGGCTACATTTGTAAATAAATAGCCTATCAATTTACTCAGTTCACTCAATAAGTAAATAAGGTTTTTTGAACATTTGACTTGCATTTTTCAAAGACAACTATTTTATATTTCGACTATATGACTGTTGTGTTAACATTTGCACTTTGGCCTGCTTATCTTAAACTGGGATGTTTGGAGTTGGTGAGGTATTTTATTTTTGCTTTACAAATCTTGCAAATCGCGTAGGTCTTGACAGTCATCTTGTTTGCTCTCTCATAAAACCCAAAGTACTTCCACACGGTTGTAGTCAACCCCAGTGGCGAGAGAATCGACGCTCTGTGGAGGCTGCTGAAGCTGTTTTCATTTTGCAAAGAAACTAATGTGTTCTGTTTGTTGTGGTCCCACTCACTAAACAGTTTGGGCGGTGCACGGGTTAAGGTTCTGATTACGTGTTTTTTTTTTTTTTTTGTTCCGGCCTTGCGGCAAAGCATTGACCTTACTCTTTATTCATTTTAAGCATTGATGTTAATTAATTGATGCCGAATCGTCACATGAGGCATTGTGATGCATCGACACATCTGTGAATTGCACCCACCTCTAGTGCGCTATGACGTGCAGTATTGGATGGGCAGGGATTTTAACACTTGGTAGATTAAAAGCAAGAATAGACACACAAATAAAACACATAAGTTAATGCATACTGCAGGAGTCAAGGGTGAGGAGTGGAGTATAACAATGGGAGAGTGCACTAAACATGTGTTGGCCTACCTAATCCTGAGGCTTCACTCTCACATCCCAGCTTCTTCAGGCTAATCCGTCTGTTAACAAACAACAACACATCCAATTATTAGATTTATTAGGGAAGAAGAGAAACCACACGTGAGGGGGAAAAAAACAACATTTTCCTCTTAAAAATACGTGTCCTCATTCCTTTCTCTCCCGATGGTGGACTCCCACAGTCCTTGGGCCTTTGTGTCTGTCTCCTCTTTATGAATAGAGGCTTAACCATGGCCTGAAGCAATGCGTCTTCTGCTCTCTCATTGATAGCCAATGCATAATTCATTTATTTTCATCATATCATCAGATGTGCATAAGCCTCTCTTGGTTATTTTTGGGGGTGCAGCATTTGTTGTTATTTCCCCTCCTTTACTTCTCGGGGTCTTCAAGAACATATTCACATGTTTCAATCGTTCGTGACCTCTCGACCTTATCAAGACCCCAGCAGAGATGAAAGTGAGTCTTCCTTATTATTGATTATAAGACGGATTAGCTCCCAGGGAAAGTTAAGGTTAGCTCCCCAAGGCTGATGGAGAAGAAAATGGACCTACCCTTTTTTGTTCAGAGTGTCCCTGCACGCTACACTCTAACGCTGCAAGGAAGTCGACAAAGGAAATACGACTCAAACGATAAATTTACTTTTAATGCTCTGATTTTAATTTTGTTTTTTAAATTCATGCACAGCAGGTACGGGATATAAAAAAAAGCTCTTTTCTGTCCTCAGCAGACAAAACACAGGAGTAGACCAATAGGTAGGATGAGGAACAAAGAGTTTGAAACTTTATATCCTGTGTCCACAGCCCTGTGTGTAAGTCAGCGCTCTGGACCAATTACCCAGCGCTCTTTCCCCTACCTTTCTTTACTCCCAATGAAAGACAAACAAAACCCCAAAAGCAGCTGGCTTGCTCGCTGCCCCTGTATGAAAGCACTGCTTTTCTCTCGACCCTCTCTCCTCATCCTGTGCCCACAAGTCTCAAGTCTTGACCATACATTATCTTTCAGGCTCAATGCTCCTCTCCCACCTCTTCTTTTTCCCTCTCCTCTCCTTTTCTCTACCTCTGCGAGAATAAAGAGCTCCTAATGACCGCGGGCTCTCAAGGGCCTGCTGGTGCCCGGGTACTCGAAAGTGCGGCACAGTGGAAAGGGAGGGGAGCACCTCCTCCTCCTCTTCCTCCTCTTTTATCACAGGTGAGAATAGAGGGTCAAGAGGGGTTAATGTGCTGCTGTTGCACAGAGGTTTGGGCTATCACCATGGCAGCAGGCATGTCAAATACCAAGGTGTGTTTCCTTCCTTCGAAAGAAAAGGTTTGTTTAGGACTTGTTTTTTTGGCCTTTGGGTTCAAATTCATTTTCAAATTGTAGGTTGAAAAGGTTTCACTCCGACACTTCAAAGTAAGCTGAAGGTGAAAAGATGATGTTTGACTGCTGTGGAGGCACCATTCAGGAAACTTTGGAGGGTCCAAAAAACCCAGCAGTTTGACACCACATCACACCAAAGATCCAAAAGTTCCTCTGTCCGTACCGGCACATTTAAATCTTCTGCATTCATGTAAATAAAAGTGAAGTAGTGCTAGTGGTGCGTGTACTCAAGGGAGGAAAACAACTGTACATGTAACAGGAGGTTCACACAAACACACTGGACATGAAGGAAAAAGGCTTTTCTGGACAGGCACGGCGCGGATACACTTGGCTTTAATGTAGGGAGATTGTTTTGCATGGCTCAGACCTGAGAAAATTAATCATGAAAACCCTGCAAGGCTCCATGTGCTAATTTAAATTCCCTCCAAAATAAATTAGCTCGCTGCTTTATTCTTTCTCCCTCAAACTTGAAACAAATGCGGGCAAATCTCAAATAATTAATTTCAAAGGGTGAGAATTAAAGAACGTTTCCATGTAACCATTGCGATGTTATTTGCATTTTGATTTCTGCGATTTCTGCACTTTTTTTTTTTTATTTATTATGATTCTCTCGCCCTCTCAAGGTTCTCACTTTAATATCACCGTGGATCAAAAGGCTTTCATTAAGGTTTTCTGCACTCCTTCCAGCATTGTTTGGCTCCTAGGATAACAACAAAGTGCTTTCCCCTACTCCAGGGCCAGGTTAGCCGAGAAGAAAGGAACGGTTATTCCTGGGCTAAGTTCACATCAAACACAAGGGGCTCCAAGTGAGAGAAGATGAAAGCGCCAAGCCTGACCCGGAAGATTAGACCAACACTGCTGCCAGCTCTGCAGCACCCAGGGGCCATTCTCACTCCGGGATCCTACCCCTCCTCTTCATTCGGCACAATGGACTTTAGCACAGAGCAAGCCTTCAAGAAGAGGGGAGTAAAATATGAGGCGAGAAAGAAGGAGATGAGGGACACAGAAACAACAATACAAAGAAAGAAAAGAAAGAAAAATGTGGTTCAATTTGAGGAGTGCAAAACTGCAGACTATCCCAACCTACTTTTCTCGCCTCTACTGCTGCTGCTGCTGCTGCTTCCTGTGACAGATAGTGGTGAGGCTCAGAATAATGCAGATTATCATAATTGCTTCAAGTGTGTGTGAATATTCATGATTTCTGCAGCCTTATTATAGCAACAAATCCGCACTGCAATGAATGTAAATGCATTGTGATTATTTTACATGGCGCAATGCCCCCAATCCTTCCCCTCTGCATGTGTGGGTGTGCATGTGTGTTTGTGTATGTGTGTGTGTGTGTGTGCATGGACTGCAGCTGCAGGTGTCAAGGTTGGGCGCACTCTCTGACTAACCCTCATCAGCTGGCCGAGCTGTTGCCATGCATCACAGAGAGAAAAATTGGGATGTGATGCATGAGGTTGCAAGATGAAGGACGGTAAGACATGGAAAAATTCAAAAATGTGATTAATCCGAAAGTAGAAGAGTGAAAAAAGAGAGTCGAGGTCCTTCACGCACTTCCTCAAAAGTTCAGCATTTGGAGCGAGTGAAAGTAAAACCTGAGAACAGGACGTTGTGGTGTCGATATCAGGGGCATGAAGGAGTGCAGTTGAGGCACACGGGACACAAAAGGCATAAAGTGGTAACCTCAAGACCCCCTATTCTCCGAAGGACACACACACATATACACACACACTTACACACACAGGCCCCCTCCTGCCCCCATGCCCATGCCTCTGAGGTGCCAGATGGCACAGGACAAACCCTCCTCAGGGGAAAACAGCGTGGTGACCCCTCCCACTCTCACCCATACTTTCTCACACATTGAAGACAAATAGAAGCAGAGATGTGGAGGGGGGGGTGGGGTTATCACTGATGCCCATCAAAGCATCCTCTCTCACACACACACACACACACACACACACACACACACACACACACACACACACACAAGCTTGGCACTGACTACCTCCTGAGATACAGTGATATGGAGGCATGCCTTGACATACACACAAGAATCTGAATAGCCCTTCAGAAATGTGGCCGTCCTGTGGGTTCTGCCGCAGCGGCTCACGGACAGTGCCCGACATCAAACATTAGCCGCCTTTATGTTGTCTGCGATCCGTGCCCCGCTTATCTGAAGATGCTATCTCACCTCCGCCTGCATGGTGCACGGTGACCCGCCTCCCTCAGACCTCTCGGCTATAGGACCTGTGAGCCCTGTCCAAAAGCTCCCACAAGGTGTGGCAGTGCTGGGAGAGGTGAGCGGTTCAGGAATGAATGTGGGTGAAACGAGAGGAACTGAAGCGTGGTGTTGCTGGTGGTGGAGGCCTTATTAATCACAGCACCTCCACAGCATAAGTCAAGATATAAATGTGCGTATCTTCATTATTTTCAACTAGGGCTGGGTGATATGGCTTCAAATCAGTATCACAAGATATTGAGCTGTTCACCTCGATAACGATAAATGGACGATAACTACTCCACAAGCTGCTCAATCCCTCCCACATTAACTTCGTCTACTTCAGCCGCTACAACTTTTGAAGCGTCCTCCACCTGCTCACCTGTCTTTCCCTCTTTGGATGGGGTGGAGTCACGTCTCTGATGTAGGACAGCATCTTAAAGGGACAAGGGACCACAGCCTACCTACACACATCCAAAACCAACTTTTATCTATTTATTTTTTCAGACAGAATATATCGACATGAGCAAAATGGCGTCAGTTATTGACGTAAATTTCGGTATCGGTAAATTTTCAGTTTATTGCCCAGCCCTAATTTGCATTTAAATCATTCATTAGTTGTTTGGTCTTTAATTTTCTCAACCACTACTTTCAGTTTTCTTTTTTTGTAAATAATGACATTGATTGCAAATACCTAGAAATACAATAAGTACAGTTGCAATAGCATGAGTTATGGTTGCATTGTATTAAACAAATTGGATTGTATTGATACAAACATTTAAGAACGATACATCATGATATGCGTTCAAAATTGCATTCACTCTGACCCGGGATTTCCACTGCATCCGGAACGGCTCTGGTCCAGATGCAGTGGCGCTTTTTGCCCTACGCCAATTTCTTCTGGGTCCATTTGTGATTCGAATTGCGTGGCGGATTAGGGACAGCAGGAATTACGAAAACTCACAAGAACCTGCAGATTCAAGTGCAATCACGCGATAACAAGTTGTCTTTAGCCACATAGGCTAACCATATAATGAACCATAAGGAGGGCAGTGTTGCTGCTAACACTACCCGATATGCATCTCTAGAGAGAAACGAAGAAGACAATGGCGGGGCTTTTTGAGGATCGTCATCAATTTCTCACATTGGTACCAAAAGAATTCTCCGTCCTCCAACTGTGAGGCATATAACAGCCTGACCGACCACCTCCTCCTCCTCCAACGCTGCTTCAGTTTCTGTCTCTTATGTAAAATATACATTATCACCAGCTCCTCCACAGTCGCCATGTTTGTTTTTGTTTGTTGTGGGTGTAATGGATGTAAAGGTGGATGTAATGGTTAACATAAAGGACGCATAGAAGTCTGTGGGCAGTGACGGAACCATCGTTTAAAACGGACGCGTCGATTTCCATACATATGGCGAACATAAATGAGCCTTTACCTCATGAGAACAGACAGACATGCACCTTCAGGTATAAGACAGGCTGTTTATTATGTAGCTGGTTTACTGGCAAGGTTAAATTTGAACAGCAACAGCCTCTTCAATGATATTTGGCAGTAGTTGGATCCGAAATGTCTTTGTCTTTCCAGCATGGCTAAAGAGTGACCTATTTGGTTTCGTCTCGCTCCTCTCCTCTTGTCCGTTTGGAGGAAAAGACTGCTCTGGGAGGACAAGCTGAGCCGTCCCAACGGGCTCTACCACTTATCACCAGCCTTCTGAGATTCCACCAAGATTCACCCCCTTATGAATAAACTCACCCACAGGCACAATTGAGGACTAGAAGGGAGAAGGGGGGGGGGGGGGGGGAAAGCGACAAATTATTTAGAAAGACACAGGGAGGGTTAGGGATAGTTTGAGGGAGGATGTGAAGAAAAAGGGGAGAGGAAAAGAGCAAGAGTGGAGAGATGCGGGATGGAGAGAATAAAGGGAGGGGGGAAGGAGGAGGGATGCAGGGGACGGAGGGAGGCGAGAAAGCGAAGGGAGAGGAAGTCTTTTGATGTGTTTCTCTCTGCAGAGCGGGCATCAGGGCGGATGGTGGATCCAAAAGCTGGCCTCGCAGCTTGAAGGGACTGACTGGTTTATTAAACACTCCCACCGCCCCCATGCCTCCGAGCATGATGGGATTAATGCTGGCATAACCCTTTACTTAATTCATTACAGGGGGACGCTGGCTAATTTGATTTGATATTATTTTAATAAAGTTCTGTGATGATTTGGAAGATTGTTTCAGGCTATCAGAAATAATTTTCCAGTTATTACCGCCGTTCAGGCAAGTCCTTTGATAGCGGCAGTCAGTCTTGGTGTGTGCAGAATACATTAGCCGTAAGTGCAAGTGCTTTAGCTACAAAGCTACAGAAGAAATACTAATAATGAGAGCGCTCTGAAATGCTGAGTGTCGTGAAATGATGCTATGTGCTGTGGGCAGGAGCCGTGCAAGACAAACATGACAGTAGAAGAGGAAGAAAAAAGAGAGAGAGAGGGAGACGGAGCAGAGGAGAGATATTTTGTATGCATTGAGCTTACACATGTCACCATTGTTAAATCTCCTAGGGATACATGGTTGCCTTTCAGAGGAGCACCAGTGCTTTGTGTTATTCATGTGGTTATTGAAGAGTCGACTGCTAGCGTGGGTGTCTCAGAACAAAAAGATGGACCATTTTCTTTTTTCACGGCTGTGGTTTTGTTTGTCGTCGCACAAATGATCAGATGAGAAGCATAAAAATGAAATGATACAGAGTTTTCCTTTTAGAAATAAGTCTTATATTTATTTCCTTTTTGGTGCGTTTTTCTACGTCTTTACATTTTTCATCTGTTATTTGCAAAGTTTATACCGCACTTTTGTTGTGAAATTAGGTTGGGAATTTGCCTCACTAATATATTAGCCCCTTGTGTGCGAGAATAATCCTGTTTTCCATCCAGCCTTTTGTCCATCTCATGTCATGAGCCGTTGCCAGTTGCATAAAATCCCACCACTGTCTCCTCACCTATTAACATATTCCTTAAGATAATCAGAGACACGGTGGATGTCTCACACTATTTCCTTAAGCCTGCTTCCAGACCTCGCAAGTTCTAGGAGCGAGGAGAAAGTGAAGGGGACCGGGGGGGTCGAACTGTACGGTAGTGACAATGTTTTTGTTTTGGTTTTCCCTTAAACCCCAAATGACACACATTTCCCTCTGAAAAGATAAGCCCTCAGTCAAAGGCCGCGGGAGATGTCTGGGACCCTGTGAAAGAAGTGGGAGAATTACCTACCAGGGGTCTGGCATGAACGGAGGAGGGGTGGAGAAAGAGTTGTGGTTGGGGGGGTGGGGTTACCCTTATTCATTAGTCCGTCTGGGGTCCAAGGCGGGGTCACACAATGTGACGGTTGTTCTCCAGACCCCCAGACCCCAGCAGACACTTTTAATGGCCACCGTTTCCTCTCCAGACAGAGAGAGAGAGAGGGAGGGGGGGGGGCAGAGGTTGCCGTGAAGGTGATGGAGGGGGACGGACTTTGAGAGAGTGAAGAAGAGCGGGATGAAGCAAAAGTTTAAGAGAAACAAAAAGAAGAAAAAAGAGAAATATCCAAGAAAATGAAAGAAGGGGCAGAGTTTGATGAACCGTCGCCCAGAGAGCAAAGGCCGTTTTTTTGGGTCCTTGAGATTCTCCCTCGGAGCGTGTTCGAACCTGCAGCTGAGAGAAACAGCAGAGCATTCCAGCGCTGGATACCTCCCTCCTCTATGTTTTTTCACAAGCTCAGAGGTTCTCGGGTCACAATTTGGAACAATTATTGGGGTCAGGGTTCATGGTTAGTGCGGGTAAGTGGAATCACACTAATGTTAAACTTCATGGCCCACAACAAACGTTTAAAAAAAAAGTCACTTTACGGCAGCTGGTTTCCACTTTACATAAATACTTCAACAACACTCGACACAACAAGCATTAAAATCCAATTAAAACTTTGATTTAAGGATCCTGATTGTTACTTATGAACAAAAAGCAAGACTTCCCCTTCGCTTATGGAAATGTGATGCAAATCATATGTAGATCGCGCTGTATTTTTGCTCCATATGTGCTTTTTAACCAAGGCATTTGATAATGTCAAAATGTCAGAGGTTTCGGTAATAGCTAGCTTTCTTTAAGTTCATTATATCCGCCGAGATCTGCTGCTCCAGGTTCAGTGGTATGGCCCCGGGCGGAAATCAATGTCCGCAAAAAGGTTTTTGATACAATAGCAAGTAATCAAGGTTACAGAAAAGGGCACGCATTAACACAATTTCAGTGAAATATGCAGAGTTCATGTGCATATGTTCTGAGATTAAATCAAAAACTCAAATGTCAAGTGTAAATGCATGCAGATCTGAGCAAATAAGGGCAGAGATGTTGATATTGATACGGCGGCTGCACGGCTCAGTGAGGTATAGGATTCCCGTTTAATGATCAGTCAAAGGATGCAAATCAAACATGAGCTTATTTACCTCGTCACCGAGAGTCAATCACGGCACCTATCATCATCTGTCTTGGAGAAACGGACACTGTAAAAGGTAGATTTTGCAAATATCAGAGCTAAAAGCATATTTCAAAAATGTTCTGAACAAAGCAGTATGGGTAATGGCGAAGCTGACAGTTTTTCCTACCGTGTACAATGGCGTTTAAGATGGAATTAAAAGATATAACATTAACTACCTGGGTATCCTTTTCTCCATCCATCTCTAGAGGTTCCCTCTTAGTCTCTGGTGTGAAAGGTAGTAATTTGTCACTTTACGCCGGCTCCAATTAGATTAATTGCATTAGACAGGCTAGTTTAGTGAAACCCCCCCCTCCTCTGGAGCTGAGAGACATGGGGTTTCTGTCTTCTTTTCTTCTCTCCATCCTTTTATACGCTGTTTCTATCCCCAAAGGTTTTTAGTCGTGATCTTGAAAGATTTTATAGACCGCTGCTGAAAAATGTTTTGTTAATAGAAAGAGCGAGTAATTCAATTAAAGAAAACGCCGTCGTTTCTGCGTTGGAAAAATGTTTTTACGAATTAAACAACTAGGACACGCATTATTTAATTTGAATAAAGACCACATTTTTATCCATTATCCAAAGAGCAATAATATTTTACAAACAGAACCTTTCCTGCCCACCTGCAAGTCTAAACTCATGGCCGCAGACACGCACATGAGAACTTTCAGCCCCATAAAATCCTCCTTCTTCTGCTCCTTGCTTTTAAAAGTCTGGTGGCCAAAACACATGTTGGCGCTGCCAAAGCCATAGTTAGTGCTGCGAGCCCCGCTGACTAGAGCAAGAAGATTAGGGGTCATGTCAGCTGCAGATTATTGGAGGATTTTACATTTATAAACCTGTGCTGGCTCTAATTTAACTGCACCTTCAGGGACCTTAAAGTGCGGCTGGAATGAGAGAAACAGATGTGGGGGCCAGTTAATGGGGAAACAGCAGAGCGAGGATGGGCCTGCAGTCACTTGAAAAGAGCCCAAAAAAGCTGTGGACACAAAGACAAGGCCAGACAGGCTCACTCCTAACCTCGTATCTTTGTCTCCTCTTTCCTTCCTAATTTCCCCCCTTTCTCCCTCTTCTCTTCTGGACCCTTCCTCCCTTCGTATCGTCTTTCCTCTCTCACCACTTCCTCTCCCTTGCCCTTTCTCAGGTAGAGCTCAAAGCCCGGGCTGGGTTTCATGCCATGTAGTCTTGAAAGGGTTCCCTGCCAAGTGCTCAGCATCCATGGATGCTCGCCTGGCACGGGCACTCTGGCCTCAGCCCAGGCCTCTGTAGTCTGTGCTCTGGTCAGCTGGCAGAGCGGCTAAAAGTTAAACACCTTGGACTGTGAAATCAAAAGCATTGCAGTGATTTGACTTGTTACAATCTTTTGCAGAGTATGTCGTAGAGTCCTGAGGGAAAGAAAGATGAAGTGGAAACAGATTATGAGCTGAGAGAGATTTTGTCCTTTTGCTGTTGAATGTTGAAGAAAGAGAGAAGGTTTCGACCAAGGACAGGAGGATCACAGCGGCGCAGAGAGGTCCAGTGTTCTGCTTATCAAAGTGAGTAACTGACTGACTGTGCTGTTGTTGTTTCTATTACGACAAATCTGATATAGACAGTAGGACTGGGCAATTTGGCAAAAGAAATGATCACTATACATTTTGTCATATCGTCCGATCTCAATTATTATCACGATTTTCTTTTTTAAACTGCCGGTTTTTAAGCATCTGTACTAAAATTTTAAGAAACTAGAGATTATTTCAACATCTTATTACCATACAAAGTAAATAACAAAGCAAATTGACTGAGATACACTTAGAAAACTATAAAAAAAACATTTTTACTCAACAGTAAAATAAATGCAGATAAATACTAAATAATACAGTGAACTAGTTTACAGTCCTAAGTGTTTTTGCAGGTATGCAAAACCCAAAATAAACAAATCGCCCCCCTCAGGTAGACGCCTAAAATGTAAATGTTAGATGATGTAAATGTAGATGATATAATTGATTGCTTTGGTCTGGTGGCTGCACCAGAGTCAGCAGTGGCAGGCTTTGCAGACTCTGCTCGTATTTTCAGCACAATCACTCAGGCAGTGCTTCTTTAAATGATTAAACAGATCTGTTGTGTTGCCGGTTTTTGAGGACACCAACTGCCGACATACCTTACACATCGGCTTATTTGCTTAACGTCACTCTAGAGATACGCGAACCACCGCCACACAACCAACGTTAAATAACTTTCCTCCTCAACAATGGCATCCTTGGAGGAGTTATGTCTGACATCTATTTTGTTGCTTTCAGTTCTGCATTTAGCACCACGTTTGGTCATTCTGTTTACTCCTCCGACAACTTACAGAAGTGAGCAGGAAAAGCTCGACTCTGATTGGCTGTTGTCACGCACATTTCCCCTATGTTTGATCGAGTAAATATGCTCACAGCTGATCACCGTGATTGAACTGAAACTAATCACGATCATATAATCGCCCAGTCCTAATAGATAGCTTCTTTAGATTTATATCTCAACTTTAAAATAAAGTTGGGTTTCATCATCATAACATATAAATGATTTTTGGCGGTCCAAAAAGCTCTGACGCACATCATGAAGCGACATTTCAAACACAAAGAAAGAGGCTCTGAATGACAATGTGGATTTACATTTATTTAACAGGGAAGGTCGCGCCTTTTCAATGCATTTGGAGTTTTACTTACCTGATCAGGTAAGTGGTTTGTGTTCCTCAGAAAGGCCTGTGTAGCAGATACAAGAGAGGTGGCGTCTTTTCTCTGATTATATAATGAATGTTTGTCACCAGATGACACGGTGGCATCTGTTTTTCTGGTTTCCACAAAGCTGCTGTGGGTGTTTGTGTGGCCTGACATGTTCAAAGTCACAGCACAAATAACCTGTGGGGTTTGTTTATGTTATTTTGCAGTGATTAATTGATTAAAATATTGCATCCTTTTGACAGCTCACATTATTTTGGCTTCCCTTTATTTGTTGAGTATGTTGTTTTTTTTAATGAAATTAAAAAACTGCCATGAACTCACTTTTACAAGGACTTTTTTTTTCTTCTCTTGTCGTGTACACGGTTCAAAATGATATAATTCTCCTTCAGTTATTGTTGTTGAGGTTATAGTGGGTCGTGGAATTTTGTCATAGTGCATTTTATTCAACGGGAGATTCTTGTATTTCCCATATTTTGCTCCTTTTTGTGTGTGTGTGTGTTAAAGGGCTCAAACAAATATGTTTATAACAACTCTTTTCATAATTCTGCCCAAAAACTGAAATAAACTATAACCTTGACTAAAAAAAAAAAAAAAAAACTGATAGGCACCGTGGTGATGTTTCAATCAAAATTAAAATTTTTACACTTGTAAAGGCACAATTTATGTTTGAGCTGTTTATTTGAACACATGACATTTTAACTGTGATGGCAGAAAATCAAAAAGGGGAGAAAAAGACAGTTGAAGTAAAAGATCGTGGATATCAAGTGGGTGAAACGAAACCTCAATCTTTAGTCAGCTGCCTCAGAGAATTTGACATTAATTTCCATTGAACCTTTAATGCAATCCTGTGCCTGCCATGTTGTGGTCTAGGAATTTTTTGAGTCAGTTTTCTTTGACATTGTTGATGTCTCTCTTGTTTATTTAAAAAACTTTGCTAGTTGGTGTTTTGTTTTATTCTTACGTCTGCTGACTGCTGAGTAGGGATGGGGATCGATAACCAGGTCCATAAACTATAAATTTTTTGCAAGGGTGAAACACAACCTTCAAAAAACAACAACAGTTAAGACTTGATAACTGTCTAGGGCTGGGCGATAAAAAGAAAATTTACTGATACCAAAATTTACGACAATAACCAACATCATTTTGCCCATATCAGTGTATTCGGTGTCAAAAAAATCAATAAATAAAAGTTGGTTTTGGATGTGTGTAGGTAGGCTATGGTCTCATGTCCCTTTAAGACGCTGTCCTACGTCAGAGACGTGACTCTACCTCATCCAGTCCGTAACAAAGAGGGAAAGACAGGTGAGGAGATGGAGGACGGTTCAAAAGTTGTAGCGGCTGAAGTAGACGAAGTTAACAAGGGAGGGGGTGAGCAGCTTGTGGAGTAGTTATCATCCATTTATTATTATCGAGGTGAACTGCTCAATATATCGTAATATTGATTTGAGGCCATATCGCCCAGCCCTATAACATACCCGGGTCATTTAAGAGTCTTGATAATAACGTCAGTATTAATAAAAATTCACAATCCCCATCCCAAATTGAGTAATATCATAAATTATCCTCCCTGTTAACACATGTCGCTGAAAATGAACAGTTCGTCAACAATGAGCTCAGTAGCCAATCAGAGCACAGCTGGGTAATTAACAAGAAAACCTTTGTTAATCCAATTCGAGTTTGCGGTAGAACCAGAGACCTCTTTCCATGACTGAGATCAGGACACTCAACTAACAAACGCTTATATAAACAGTGCACATGTAGAAAAGACGGAGCAGATAAACATCCACAATATTTTCTCTATTCATGAGTGAAACTGAGTCTTTTAAGTGATTTGACTGAGCAGGCGGATCAAGCAAAAGCTCACAATCTTTATTTCTGTTTAAAGTTTTTGTGATTCTTTCTTAGTGTGTCAATAGGACCGTCAGGCAGAGTGAGTGTGTTACCATGCGTGACTTTGTTGGTACCACATTGATCATTTTAATCCGTCCTTTCAGATCAGTACACTAAAAATCCTTATGGCAAGTCATCTTGTCCCAAAACAGCAAACCAAATCATCTTTATCCACATAAATTTACTGTAGAAACACGCTCCTTCACACGCATGCAAACACAATCATAAACACACACACATATATACAGGCGTACACTCTCCTCTCTCACACACACACGCTCACACTCTTGTTATGCAGTGCCTTGGTGTGAGAGGGGCAAAGCGGTGCCTCATCAGTGGCCAATCAGTGGTTCTGTTCCATATGGCACAGATCGGGAGGCATCACATGCTCGCCGGCTTCCCAGTCCTGCTGCCAGACAGGCCTGTTAATTGGGCGACAAGATCAGAGGCAATATTACAAGCCAATTAAAGCGATCGGGACAGATTGCCAAGTGATGAGCTCCACTGCGTAATTGAGAGTGTGAAGTGCTTGTCCCCTCTCACTCTCTCTCTATATCCGTCTTTCTCTCTCTCTCTCTCTGGGTCTATCTGAATAAGTGATGAGACTGCAGAGGACTGAAACTAGTTAGCGCATTAGTGATGTCACTCGAGGCCCCTTCATCACTGCTCTTAGAGCAGGACGCAGTGGATTTGGGTTAGAGGATTTGCTGCAGCGCTTCATTCTCTCTGTTACTGTAGTGAGTGGGCCCGTGGTGCTGCTGTACCACCGGCGGAGCATATGGCAGACATTATACGCTGAAACAAAAGGCTCTCTCTAGATCCAACCACTCAAGTTTGAGAGATTTGTTGTTTCAGGAATCTCCGTTTGTGTGATTTTCTGCCATCCTCCTGTGATATCAGATCAGCTGTGTTATTAGTTTGTGTTTGGCTTAGTCTTGTGTGTGTGTCTAATGTTTGTTTGTTTTTTTTATGTGCAGGAAAGAAATAGAGGGAGCGAGCAAGAGAGAGAGAGAGAGAGACTGATCCATACGACAGCTACTTTAATTTGTTCTGGGAATATTGTTGTACTGGTGCAGTCCGCTGGGCAGCACCTGCATGCCAAGTTTGCTTAATCATGCAAAAAGAACAGAAAAATGCATTACACATGTCAGAGTGGCTCCAGATACACACAGAGATTTGACAAACACCTTGAACCCGCAGAGAACAGAGGTGGAAAAATTCTCTTTTCTACTGTTCAGGTAGGTCTCCTTTTCATCTGGCATGTTGTGTATTAGCCAGGTTAAATCAAATCTTACTCTTTATTGTTTAATAAGCTTTTGTCTGGATGTCTTTTGTTTATTTTTCTAATGTGGAGGGTTTGGGGTTTGTTTTGGTTTTACCGTTTATTATAGAATAGAATAGAATAGAATACTGTAGAATATTCCTTTGTTGATCCTCCATGGGGGAAATTTTTTTGCCACAGCAGCATCACAAAGGTAGTGCAAAATGCAGTTATAAAAATAAAGATCGTAATTTTAAGAAACTAAATAAATGTTATAATTAAGAAAAAAATTAGAAAAAGGAAAAAGGGGAGAAGAAAATAAAATAAAATAAAATAGTTGTTGTAAACTGGGAATAGCAAGACACCAAATATTTGAACACAGTAGGAAAACTTAAAACTGGTTTGTGTCAAACAATAATTTTTTAATCAGATTAATCACTTTGCTGCTGAGGATTAATTTCAATCAATTGCGATTAAATATCATTCATTTTTAATCGCGATTAATCGTGTTTCATTTTGCATGAGCAAAGAGACTAAAAGTAGCTAATATGCTAGCAGAATCCCCGACTAACGTATGCTCTGCATTAATGAGGTATTTTAAGATGGAAGTGCTTTGGTGTCCACCTCTATCCTGGTTTACAGTCTTTGGAGTTGGCCTCCTGATTTCAACCGCCTCTTTGATCCACCGATGAAACTTGTCGCTTACTGATCCGTTGACTTTGGCTGCATCCCAATTCATAAAGTGGTTTTCTCTCTTGAAGTGGTCTGATATGGCTGAAATCAGATTCTCCTGCGTGGCTTTCTTTCTTGTTGCACGGGTGAGCGTCTCAGAAGTTTACACTATCCCACCATCTCAGGTGGGATGGCAAAACCAATCACACCAATGTCACATGACACCTCTGATGAAGGCTGCAGAGGCAAAGTAGCCGAAACTTGTCAGGTACGAAATGTTTTTTGACCTTTCTGGCTTTTATAGATGAACCGTTTTATAAATTTATGATCAACAGGCCAAATGAACCTCTTTAGTATCTTATATTCTTGTTTTAGAGAGGGTCAAGCAGCATGACACTCATTTTCTTGATGCATTGCACCAATATCCTTTAGAAAATATCTGCAGAGATTTAGTCATAGCATAGTAAAACCCTGACAGTCCCATGATAACTTCTTCTGGACTGAGCAGAGATCCCATCAAACAGCGAGACAAATGAAAAAGCTCAGTCTGGATGGGATCAGACAGAAAACTTCACAAACTTGGGAAGACTTTTCGGTGGTTTTTATGTCAATGTTTTGAGCTGTTTCAGACCTCCTGAATGTGAAAACAGCTGATGAAACACCATCTCTTCAGAGAAATGCTTTTATTAAGCAGTGGTAAGAGCTCTTATTTAGTGTTCACTCCTTGTGATTATGTTGTGACAGTTTTGACACTGAAGACAGATCTTTGGCGATAGCTCCGTGACAAGTGTGGTTTGGAGGTAGCTGGTATTTACCGTCAGTCCAAACCAAAGTCTGTGCCCTTTGCTGTCTGTCTCTCTCTCCCCCAGACTCTCTATCTCTCTCTCCCACCATCTGCGTCTCCCTCTGCCTCTCCCACATCCCTCCATAATACCACGGCAGCCCTTTAATATCCAACGGCTGTGATTATCCAGTCAAGTCAGAGATTTTCCCTGATATTTTCTGTCTGATTCTTAAAACTAATGGGGTGTTTGCGCGTGCTTTGTGTATGATACACTTTTTAGGGGCTCCCTCTGAGGGCTCGGAGCCATTTCAAACAGCGGCTAATGCTAGTCTCAACTGGCTTTGTTTGTTTTAAAGAGGAGAGACTGACATTTAGTGGCTAACCGAGGGGCGAGGGAGAGAACATGAAAGTGAAAGTTTTGTTTTTAAAAAGAAAATGCCAGCTGAAGGTTTCAGTTACAGGCAGGTTTTTGAAACCACGCACGCACACACACACACACACACGATCGCAAACGTTCAGGTTTCCCCATCAATCTTACATGTCCTGCAAGGTGCATCCTTGTCACATTTAAGCACACTTCTCTTTAAATGGCCCATAACTTTAAAGGGAGTTGACACCAACTTCCCTCTACAAAACAGTTACAACTTTCACAACCTTTTTTTTTTACGAGCTTTATTGACAGCTCTCTCTGCGACGTGGAGCGGTTCAATAGTTGAATTGTCCCTCTTTCCCTTTTTCCCCTCTGTTCTTACTGCCGATGTTGTTCTAGTGCTTCTCTGGGAATAAGAGACCTCACACTGCGGGGACTTGTAAAACCACTGTCATGTTGACGGGGAGACTCGGCAGTGTGTGTTTGCGTGCATGTGTGTGTGAGTGTTCAGACTCTGCGTGTGTGTGTGCGTCTTTGAATGTGGGTGTGAGCACACAGCAGAGACCAGTAAAATGCTGTCTGAATGAAGTCCCAGAGCAGCAGTGGTGAGTAGTGTTTGATGGCCATGTGATTTGTTTGTTCAGCCCCAATGGCCTTTTCTCCTGGATGAGGGAGAGAGGGAGTGACCAGGAGAGAGAGAGAGAGGGAGGGAGGGCTGATCGCTTCACACCTTCTCCCCTCCTAGCCCCACCAATGAGCCATTTAATCCTCCTTCTTACAGCTAAATCAACACCTCTTCCACACTCCGGGCTGGCTCGGACCACCACTGCCGACTGTCTACTGCTCCATCCTGCCGCCTGTCTTTGCGGGTTTAAGTAGTCGATAAAGTTCGGTCTTTTTTTTTTTTTTTTTTTACAATATTGATGCTGGTATCTTCAGACAGTCATACTGTAATGGCCATTTCAAGAGATAACATGTGGTGCCTCACTTACGTCAGTACGTTTACATGACACTCGAGATAACCGAATTATTGCCTTACGTGGGATCTCCACCGCATCCGGAATGGCAGCGATTTTCGCCGTATGCCAGTTCCTACTGGGTCCATTTGTGAGGCGAATTTCTTGGTGGATTACAGACAGCAGGAATCGCGAGAACTCACAAGAACCCGCGGATTCACATGCAATCACGCAATAACAAGTTGTCTTTAGCCACATAGGCTAACCATATAAACAGTAGATTGTGTCCTTCCAGAGGAGGAAATCCACTTCTGGACTTTTAGAATCAGCATCTCCTCACCCTTGGTGTCATCAGGGTGAAATGTTTCACTTTCACAACCTTTCACTTGTTCATCCCCACCTGTTTGCATGGTGTGAAATAAGATCCCCCTGAAACACGGAGTGTTTTATTTTGAAAAGAAGTCAGATGTTTTATTTTGTGTCTGTGCCCGACTTCCTCTCCAGCATGGGTTAATCTGTGCTGAATTTATCTGACATGTTCCGGCGTCCGGAAAAATAGAACTCTTGCGATCAGCTGTGGAGTCTGGCCATCCGCAGCGGAACGGAAAGAAGCCGATGGAAATTGACACATTAACTTGAATGGTTATGATCAGCAACGATCGGTCGATATGGCCTTTTCGTAGCCGTTCCGGATGTGGTAAAAATTGCTGGTTAGTCTGATTAAGACTGGACAACTAAAGTGCACGTAAATACCTTAGTCTGACTATAATCAGAGTTTGAGAACTCCGATTAAGACACCCAGATAGATCTCTACCATGTAACCAATGCAGTCAGAGTATGATTGGACAATGCATTTGCGCGTGCGCAATGCCTACGTAACCCTGGAACAAAAACACCAGAGAGGAGGTGGCACTATCATTTAAAGAACTTCTGACTCATGGTTGAAGCACGAAAGAATGTCCACTTTTGGAACGACGAGGAGAGTGCTGTTATGCTTTCTGTCCTGACAGAAATGGGCATTTTAAAGTATATGGACGGTCACAAAACGAGGAAAGGAGCATCTTTAAAAAAGTTCTGGAAACAGCACAGCTGAAAAGACCCATATTGCCCCCTAGTTTTGGAGAGGAGGACACATTCACATCAATAATTAGATTTTCTCAGCTGCAGCAATACGTGGACAAGGAGAGAAGTCGGATTCTGCGGAAAAAAAAACAAATTATGAGCTTAGTCCAAATAAGCTGCGCATGTAAACACACTGATTGAGTCATAAACAGCACCCATCGTGTCCTCTTTGCCCTGTTTTCAGAATCCTGATCCCACATTCGAGGTCATCTGAAAGACCATAGAAGAAGAAAAACTGTACAGTGTACATGTGACCGAAAACATACTTTTAATGTAAAACCTAAAGGAAAAAGGGTTGCAGAGTTCGGAGGGCCTTTGATGGGCACTGTAGCTTGTGGGCGGCACATTTAGCCCAGTGTGGTAATTGTGTCTCTGGGGTGAGATCTTTGGACCTGATCCCAGCAGAGATCAGAGAGCTGAGCGGATCACTACAAAGCTAGAGAAGAAAGAGAAAGAATTAGACAGATAGAGAGAGATGTGAGAATCTTACATGTGCAAGGACACATATGTAGGTTGGCGTAATTAGCATTGAATCGATGCGTGTGTGCCTTTTATTATCTCATTTCTTACTGAGATCATGTAAAGCTGTGTGTACGAGTACATCAGTAAAGTAACCGTCAAACACAGAAACAGAACTCTGTTAATCTTTGGTGTCACTTGTTTTTAATGAAACTATGACTATCAAACGCTTTAACATCCATTAAATCCAGCTTTAGTTCAATGACGTCATTTTCATATTACCTGGTTTTATTACCTGAATGCAACAGCGTGGGAGCAGACATCTGCACTGAAGTGGGGAGTCTGTGTCGGTCCCCACTCAGCTGTAAAAGTCAGCCTACTATACAGTACATGATACAACTCATGGATGACACTATGTAGAGCTGTTTGGGGACTAAAAAGGCCTCTAGTTGTTGAGCCAAAGGATCTGGATCACTCCACTAGTGTCTATGATGTTCACCTAAGAAAGAGCTCTTGCATGGTAAGATGGATCGTGGACAACATAAGCATTAGCATACTGCCGTTGTAGATCTGAATCAGTCCGTGGGTCTTTATGGATGTAGCGTGTTATGAGAAAGTCTATTACTGGACTGTTTCCTTACTATCATCCTACAGGTTGTCAGACTTTCAGCAGGTTTTTAATGTTAACGTTGACGTCGACTTCTGTTTGATTTGAATGTAAAGAGATTAACTCTTAGTGCAGCGGAGTTTCGCAGCTCAAGGAAGAACATTTATGATTATTACTTCATGGAAATGCAATCAGACTGAGTCTCTTTGCTAAAGAATCAGGCAAAGCTAAAAAGATGTTTGGTGGCTAGTACTATGGCTGGGACCCTATATGTACTGTTGATGAAGTTAGGTGCTGTTTTGAGCATTATTTGTGGCTATAGAGTGGCTCTTTGGTTGAGGTTTGCATGTGGAGACGTAGACCGCTGTGTATCGCTGTCGTGCGACCATTGCTATAGTTGGTATAACTAGAGAAGCAAGCAGTCAGCAACATTCATCTCTCAAGGGGGTGTCTAACTCGATGTTATGGTGTGTTTGTCCATAATTTCAATTTTACGCAGGAATATCCCTTTAAGTTGTCTAACTTTGCACTCTCAGATGGCTCCACGGTCAAACTAGAACACACATGTACAGAGGCCATAGTCCTAAAAGGGGCAGAGTTCAAATCTGAGTCATGGCACTTTGAGGTATGTCAATCCTCGCCATCTTACCCCGGTTTCTCACTCTATCCACTGTCCTGTCGTCTCAACAGGGCGTGGAAAAGCCTCAGAAATAATCAGCCTCTCAAGTCAAATAGATCAGATTAGACATAAACACACTAGATGCAGTGATAGGCTGCTCCATAAAATCCATCATCACGTTTTTCAATAAAGAATAATAGATCCATTTTAGTTGCACACCTTCCTCAACACTTTGTGCATATGTCCCACTCAGCATATGTGTGAAAAGCTGTTCTGGTCTATTTTCTGGTGAGCCGGTGTACAGAGGGGCCACTACTCTGCTCCCCGCTGAAAGACCAACATACTCTCGTGTGAAACACCTCCTTATCTCCCTCTCCCAGAATGACCAGGTTTGTTTCCCTGCAGGCCCACTGGCGAACACACACTCACACACACACTAACACACCACCCAGGGAGCTCACAAGACTGTTCACAGACACATGCTGATGCACACATAAAAAGTGTGTATGCAGTCGGACGAATTCAGACACACAAAGTACATTCGCTCTCTTCCCCTCGCTCTCTCTCTCTTTCTGGTGACAGCGAGAGAGCGAGGGGGAAACGTGAGCGTTGGCGGTCCAAGTGCCTTGGTGTCGACTGACAGATATAATTACAGGAGCGGTCTCTAAAACCTCACCCCTCTTTCCCCCACCCTCCCGTCTCTCTCCTTCCTCCTCCACCAGTTCCCCAACCCTCCTTTTTCCTCCTGCTACCCCTCTACCCTTCTACCCCCCACCCTCCAACACCACTCTTACCCCCTCGGCCCTAACCATTATTTATTTTAGCAGCTCCAGCCCGCTTCAGAGGGCTCAGCAGCACTCACAGGGCCCCTGCCAAAAAGTGGCTTTCTGACTGAAAGCTTTCCAAACAAGCTCCGCTGGTCCATTTGGCCCCGATCCAACGCTGTGCGGTCTCCCTACTACCGCTCCCTCTCCCTCTCTCTCTCTCCAAGAAGAAAAGAGGGAGAGGGGGAGTCTGGTTTGCATTAGGATGAATATGTGTGTGCGTGTTTAGCCACATGTGCAAAGTACTGCTTGTGTGTATGTGTGTGTGTGTGTGTTTCTGGCGATCTGACCCAGACCCAGAGTGATGGTCCCTGGAACCTGAAGCCACACCGCGCTGTATAAACAAAGAGCGGTGTATTTACACAGAGGTAAGAGAGCAGGAGACCGCGGCTCCTCCACTGCATCACAGCAGAGCCATGTCTCTGAGACTATGCAGACAACCTGTTTATGGCCTTGTGGGAGACCCTGGCTGGACCCTGCTGTGGTCTGCCCCCCTCTCAGGTATCTTATCACCGTCTGAAGATAGGAGGACTACACGGGGAAGCTGCTTTAATGGCCCCTCAGATAAGTCTGTGTACAGGAGAGCGAGGTGGGCCGATAAGACATGATTAGATTTAGAAAGGTGGTCAGACACTGGAACATGTTCCATTTTGCTCTCAGTCAGCACATATATGTGGAGAAGTGCCAGGAAAGTCTTCAACAGAGGTGCATGAGACTTTATCCAACACCATCCTTTAAGGAATCTAGACTGGTTTCCTTCAATAAGCCTGATTTTAATTCCAATCTGAGATGTAAAAGTGACATTTTGAATATTTTATTTAATCTGAAGTTTTACAATCAAAACATAAGTGCAGAAAATGTCAAATCTGACAACAAGTGTGACCCCGTATTTGAAATTTACCAATCCCAGGAGCTTTAGTGTAATCAGCACATTATGATTGGTTCAATATTCATTCCTGCTTAAAGTACCAACCTCGCAGAATAGAAACAGAAACAACCAGAGGAACTCAGACAAAGATGAATGTCTGAGCTCGGCTGGTGTCTAACTGTGTGTGTGTGTGTATGTGTGTGCGTGTGCGCGTCTCTTGTCATGTCATTTATGTGAGACTCTGCAGCTGTCCACTCTTCCAGGAATCAGGAACCAGACCCAAACTCACCTGACCTCCTGTGTATGCTCAAGTGTGACCTAAAAACATGCACACACACACACACACACACACACACACACACACACACACACACACACACACACACACACACACAAATGCACAAGCTATGGGAGAACAGGACACACACACACACACACACACCCCTGTACCAGGCCAGCAGAGAGGAAGGAAGTAAGGGCTGGTGGTCACACAGCATGCTAACGGTAAACCTGCCTGTTCCACACTCAGAGTTGACATCTCCTTTCACAGCGTAACCTTCACTTCAGGCTCTAATAAAACACTTTATTCTTTATTTTAATTGAACATGAAGTACTTCTATTCATCAGCATAAAAACATTCTTCTGGTGTTCAGCCTGACTTTGAATCTTTGACACCTGATCTAGAAACTTTAAATTAAAATCTGAACAATTTTAAAGGAGTTTTTAAAGGTAAATTTCTAAAAGTTGAAACGACAAACTTTGAAAACATTTCAGGCTTTTCGTATAAGAAGGTGAAGGTTTCAGAATATTTCGTTTTTAAAAGTTCCTAAAAGGCATAAACCCAACAATAAGAAGTTACTGCACATTAAAGGTCCTGGTTTTGAAGTGGATGACAGTATTCACATTGAGTTCTATGTACAGTGTCATGAGCCAGGGTTAGATAAAAAGGAAAGGATCCAAATACAGACAAAAAAAAAAAAGATTTAATTTGAAAGAGCAAAATAAGAAGCAACAAAAACCTACTTTACGATGTCCAACCAAAAAATCTCAAAGGCAAAATCCAACTAAAGACACTGTGGATAAAATCACATGGAGACTCACTGGGGATGCGCCGTCAACAAGGACAACACACACATCGACATACAATGAACCAACAAGGACAGAGGGAAAGAGCAACAGGTGAGGCAGGCGAGACACAGGTGAGACTCATGGGTGATCAACAAAGGAGGGAAAACTAGGGAGCTAAAACCAGACTAGAAACAAAAGGAATTAACTACTACAAAATAAAACAGGAAATAAACACTGAAAACGGATCTAAAGAATAAAACAGAGAACGTGAGGGAAACAGGGTCAAACAAACTGAAAACTCATAAGACCAGACTACAGGGGAACAGAAACACTAGGGACAATCACAAAGAAAATACACTCAAATAACAAAAGCAGGGAAAAACTAAATCAACAGAACATATCATGACATACATTTTAGATTTCAGCTCTGAAAACTCATAATAAAAACATTTAAAAATCTTACTAACACAGCTGCAAATATGAATTTCAGTAGAGTTGTGTAAAACATGAATAAAACACAACACAATGATGCTCAAATACACTACAAAGACAAGATACTTGATGTTCAAACTGATAAACGTCATTGTTTTTTTTTTCTTTTTAGCAAATATTCATTCATTCTGGATTTGATATCTGCAACATGTTCCAAAAAAGTTGGGAAACAAAACTCTGGACAAATTGAGGACTTCTCCAAAAACACCTTTTTGGATCCTTCCACAGGTGAACAAGTTCATTTGAAACAGGTGAGTGTCATGATTAGGTACAAAAGTAGCACCCTCAAAAGGCTCAGGACTGGGTTCACCACTTTCTCAACAACTGCGTGAGCAAATCGTCCGGGAACCTGCAGGAATTTAATGATTTGATCATCTACAGTCGGTAAAATCATCAAAAGGTTAAAAGAATCCAGAGAAATCTCTGCAGGTAAGCAGCAAGACCAAAAACTAACACTGCATGACTGTGACCTTTGACCCCTCAGGTGGCACAGCATTAAAAACTCACTGATATCTAAAAAAGAGGGCAAACTGACAGTGTCGGTGTGTGGGTGCCCCGAATTATATGATACCTTTTCTTTCAATTACTGAAACCTGAATAAAAAACGAGGCAAGTGAGTAACGAGGTCGGGTACATGGTAAATTAAAAAAAAAAAACTTTGTCTATCACTTGATCTGGCCGGTTAACTTGGCAGGGATTACCGTCAAAATTACCGTTGATGCGTGAATGAAACGAGTAAATACTTTTCATTCACACATCTAGATTTGCGCAAATTAAGCGAGTAGATGATTTTACTTGCACTTGGTGTGAGCGCCCCATTAGTGATGGTAAACAATATACAAATATAAAACATCATATAGTTAACTGAAGGCAAAAAAAACACAATAACCAGCATCAGCCAGCAATGTTTTTGATTGTTTTGGGGGTCTCCCTGAAAATGCGAGGTCACTCACACTCTGCAGCCAACAGTGTTACTTCAGAGGTTAACACTGATGAACAGGAGCATACGGCCTGACCTGAACACTCACTCAGCTGATGGACGACTTGGCAGGACTGCCAAATGTGAGATGGCCAGCTGGACTTTGAGTCTTAACTAACGCAGAGACAAAGTGAAGGTGTGTAAGTCCTTATGTGCTTTTATAGTTGTGGTTGTTGTTTTGACGTCTCATGAGATCTCACTTGTTGCAGGACGACCACAGAGTGACACTGGGAGAGTCATTTATCTGAACGTCATTAGAGATGGATGACGACAAAGGTAACTGTGCAATAGTTCATTTTCCCAAAGTTATACTTTACTCATTTTGGCTGATTATACTGACGATAATATAGTTTTCTTCATATTTTTTGGACATGTTTTTTTATTTATTTTTTGCTTGTTGAGAAGTTTTAAAACTCAGTTTGAGTCTCAAACATCAGACAGAAATGTTGAGTGGTCCGTCTTTAAAATCAGTTTGTGAATAAATCTGAAAAATCTTCGCCTGAGTAGGTAGAAATCTCTGACCTTGATTATGCATAGTTATTGTAATTTTTACTTGAATTTATGATACTGAACAAAAACTGACTCACTCGATTACAATAAAAATGACATATAACCAAAGTCAAGGTAGTTTGAGTCAGTCTTTCTCATTTAAATGTTAAAATTTTCATCCAAGTCCCACTCACTGTGTAGGTTAACTGGCTGTGTGTGAGTTATGATGTTTGATTGATGTAGGTCTGAGATATGTTATTGCTCTCTATGTTAGTTCAAGTCTCACTGTTTACAGTAAAACATCATCAGTTCTCATCAGTGTTGTGTTAGTCATTGAAATATCGTAACGAGTTACAGTTACTAGTTACTTTGTAAAAAAAAAAAAAGTAACTTAATGAGTAACTCAGTCAATTAAACCAAAAAGTAATGCGTTGCTGAGAAAGTCTCTTTTTACTTACTGTAAACGTTCTTCCAATGCTCCCATTATGTAAAGGTGGATTGACTGAGTTCATTTTAGTTCTGTACTGATGCTGAATAAAACAAACTGTTAATTAAAACAACCATTTTAATTCATTTACATCCACATCACTGAATATAATCATCCGAGCGATATGATCCGTTGTGCACCAACACAAACCTAACACTAACACCAAAATTTGACCGTTGGACTCTGAATAATAGCCTGATAGCGCTAAAAGAAATCCAAATAAACAATTAAACATACTGTGCTTTTGTTTTATAAAGTTGTGTCTGGCTATGGGTCTGTCTTTTAAAATGCTGCTTGGGTGGAGTGGGTGTGTGCTCGCTGCTGTGACTCTCGGTCTCAGATGCTGCGTTAGCTACCTTAGCTGATAACTTTGTCGAAGCACGGCGCTCCTCTAGGTGCTTTAGTAGATTGCTGATGCTGTTGTTTGCCGTAGAAAGGATTTTTGACCCAGCACACAGTTTACATGTTATCCTTTGCCCTCAAGTTGAAAATAATGTGAGCATCTTAGAGTCACCATATTCCCAAAAAGAGGACACGACTACGCAAGGGCAGAGTCACTGAGTCGCACCAAGTTAATTTTGAGGGTTTTTGGGGTCAGATCGAGTATCTTTTACTTGCTTCTAACTCAGTAAGTCCACATGGCACAAACTCGAAACTTCCATACAAAACTGCAGACATTTGAAGGATGTTATAAACTTCCCTGGACAAAGCCTCACAGCCCCCAAAAAAGAGGACATGTGCGGGTAAAAGAGGACTTATGGTCACCCTAGAGTATCTCCATGAGGAGAAACTTATCTTCCCCTTCTCGCTCGCCATCATGCCGTGCTCTGACCTGTCCAGTCCTCTTCATAGTTCGTGTTTGATTACGTGTGTGACGCTAAAGAGTGACAAGTGCTTTGTTTTTTTTTTCCAATTCCATTAAACTTTATTGATCGCTAAACTGTTACGAGAACTGAGTGCCATTTTAAAACCTCACCAAAAGTAAGGAGACCAGATTTCTGTAATGAAATCTGGGGACAACGGGAACATCCAGGGTTGGGAGGTACTAAGCAAAATGTAATTTCAGGCCCTCTATTTCTGGAGAGTGGACAACATCTCAGCACTGCTTAGTAGCAGTGCGCGCCTTCCTAACAACCACTGTAAAAACTGTTCTTCATAACTGTGTGCAACATGCTTACTTGTGCTTCCTACCCACTCAGCTACCATAATAATCATTTATTTTGTCTACATGCAACATTTTTTTTCTCATTCATGAAACACTTAAATCGGGGACAGCTTTAGCGGGGGGACAGGTCATCCAAAACGGGGACTGTCCCCGGAAATCAGGGACGTCTGGTCACCTTAACCAAAAGGAACAGGGTAGCACAGCATTTACTGAATTTAAAACAACAACACGTAATGGAGTTACTAATAATGTGTTACTACCAAACACTGGTTTTCATAATTTCTTCATTCATGATTTCAAACGTGAAACTCACAGTTGAGGTTTTGACTGTGATTTAAAGTAATTTAGATGTATTTATTATGAAATAGTTGAGCACAAATAAGAGGATTAATAAATCATAGATAGGCCAACAATGACTCAAAATCAGATTGTGGTTTCAAACACCTGTTAATCCCAGCACTTCATCCTGTCACGTCTTTTCAGGCCAGTTCTTGTTTCTGTTTCGTGGTAAAGCTTCAAACATTATTATCGCCGTCTCAGTTTGCTCTACTGAATCCCATCAAACGCTAACTGCCATTTAAACGACTTCCTGGTTTTATGACACCAACAAAAATGTACAAAACTGGAACAGCTGGTTTTATGTGTCTGAACAAAACGTCCATGTTAATAAGCAGCGCTTTACGGGAGCGGAGAACAGAGAAGTGATTGTTCAGCTAGTTAGTTTGCAGTGGCTGTTTATCAGAGGGGTCAAGGCTGGCGGTTATTGTCTGAGAGCAGCCACTGGTCCTCTGCTGCACGTACAGGACTGTAATGAGCAAAAGGTTGCCCTGGCTGATAACTGTCAGCAAACCAGAGTGTCACCACTCACATCAATCATTCCTCTGCACACTCAATTCACCCCTTTGTGTCCTGTTTCTTTCTTCCTCTCTCCCTCCGTTTTCTTTCCGTCTCCTTTTTTTTTTTTTTTTCAATCTTTTTATTACCCTGCAATTACAGCTTATCTGCAGTGGTAAACTTGGCCCCCTTCACTTCCTTATCTCCCGCCGACTGGGCAGTGCAAGGGTCTCTTGAGTAAGAAGACAGGGAGGACATAAGGAGGAGGAAGAGAGAGAAAGAGAGAGAGAGTGTGTTATAAAAAAAAGAGATGAAGCAGGGAACGCGACCTCAAGCAAATGAATGGGCAAGTTGCAAAAAGGAAGCAGGCTTTACTTATGACTTCCTACCCTCGCGCCACTTCTATAACAGCCAGCACAATACATTTTCTTTTTATTTTTGCCCTTTCACACTGTCAGACTGATAAAGAAAATAACTGGATTATAAGGATTAATTCAAATACACTAAATAATGGCACTTTGGCGCGGTGGAACTTTTTTTCTATTTGGCTTAAAAGGACAGAAAAGTTGCCGCTCAGTGGAGTTAATGCGTATTTACTCAGATATTAACACAAATCAGTGCTTCTATTCAAAATGCTCCGTTTGCCTCCACGAACCATCCCCCATCATCCCTTTCTTCACCGCACCTCAGTATCTCCCTCTCTGTTGTCCGTGCTGGTCAGTGGGTTTGTGTGTGTTTGTGAATGTGTATCATTGTGTGTGTGTGTGTTTGTGAAGGGTCACTGGGGTCAGGGAGTAGACCTTGGCCTTGTGGTCTGACCCCTGAGAGGAGACTGGTGTCTGGGTCTGACTGCCCTGTCTGACCCTGCTGTCAAAGCCTGTGTGTGTGTGTGTGTGTGTGTGTGTGTGTGTGTGTGTGTGTGTGTGTGTGTGTGTGTGTGTGTGTGTGTGTGTGTGTGTGTGTGTGTGCGGATAGTGGTCCATCTGACAAGATACGTTGCGTGAGCATCTATGTGTGCTCTGGCTATTTGCACATATGTCTTCCTGCACACCCCACTCTGTCCATGTGTGCATGCGTGTATGGCACCTATTTATATTGTACTATTTGCATGTGTGCATGCAAGCATAGCCATGTCTGCTGGTCCTTGTTGTTGTTGAGTGTGTGTGTTTGTCTGTTTAAAAACACCCCGTCCTCCCCACCACCACCACCACCACCCTACACGGGGGGGAGGAGAGTGGGGAGAGAGCCAGACCAGACAGAAGTGACAGGTATTGATCATCGTTGTTCCAGTCAAGCAAAGACCCTCTCAAGCCTCGGTGCTTTGAGGGGAGTCCTGTCTGCATCCAGGGGAGAGAGGGAGAGAGGGATGACCACAATCAATGACTGATCCTCCTCGCAGAGCGGCGGGGTCAGTCTGGATTTACCTCTTTTTTGTGTTCTCGACTGAAAGCAGTAAAATGAGACATGGCAGTTAATGGACATCCAAAAAAGAAAAAGAAAAAACATAAAATGCCAATATTTATTTTCTTTACATCTCAAGTGAAAAATTACGGCAGAGTATTAGGGCCACATAAAAAAAATTAAGACTTAGAGATTAAAGTCATTACTAACAAGAATAAAGTCGTAATTAAATCATTGCTTATGAGAATAAAGTAATAAAATCGTTACGAGAATAAAGTCGTAATTAGATCATTACTTATGAGAATAAAGTTGTAAAAAAATCACTACTTACGAGAATAAAGTCGTAATAAAGTAATGACTTACGAGGATAAAGTCGTAATTAAATCATTGCTTATGAGAATAAAGTAATGAAATATTCGCTTACGAGAATAAAGTCAAAATAAAATCACTATTTGGAAAAATAAAGCCGTAATAAAATCAGTGCTTACAAGAATAAAGTCGTAGCTTATTTTCGAAAATACAACTTTATTCTGGTAAGTAATAACTTTATTATGACTTTAAGAAATTATGATGTCTCAATTTTTTTTTCTTAATGTGGCCCTAATGCTCCGTCATAAAAAAATAAACAAATAAATCATCGTATGTACGTGCAAGAAAAAAATTCTCTCCAGGATGTGAAAACCCTCCAAACATAAAAGTAAACTTACTCTGACTTTAGTGATGCTCCACTGAAACCACACCGCCTCTCTGCTAATTAGGATTATTAAAAGCCTGTAACAAATAGTGCAAAGAAGTAAAGACGATGAAATTCTTTTCAAGAGGGAGAGTTGCATACCTCGGGCTTTTCATCAAGTCGTCCTTCGAGCCCCACAATCCCCCCCACCCCATCCCACCTCCTTGCCCTCACCCTTTCCACAGACAAATTGATTTGCAAGGGTCCGGAGCTGGTGAGCCCTCAGAGCACCGCCGTTTTTGCATACAGACCGCTGCAGGGATTGCACAATGACTAACCCCAACAAAAGAGGAGAGGAGAGGAAAGAGGGATGAGGAGAAGGAGAAACAGAGAGAGAAAGAGAAAAGAGGGTGGTGATGGGGGGTTTGCTCATGTAAGGTTTGAGAATTTAGCAGAGCATGGACTGGTTTAGAAGTCAACGTTATCAACTAGCATGATTATACACACATGCACAGACACACAAACACACACACAAACCATGAACTCACTCAAACACACACACATAGACTCACACACATGTGCACACTCCAGTGCCCTCATGCCCTGAGCCCTCCCTCCTTGTCCCTTTATCCCTGTCTGGTTGGAAAGGTCAGTGCATGTCTGGGAAAAGGGGGTCCCTGGATCCCCAAACCCTGCCACTCCACACACACACATGCACACACACACACACACACACACGGGGTCACATATGTAACTCCACATTTTAATAGGCACTTCTCCATAACACAAGCACTGTGCACAAGTATGTTTCACATAAAAACACAGTAAACCTCTGCGTGTCAGTTATGAGGGGACCTGAGAGAAATGTATCTGCACTGGTCAGCATCAGCCGAGTCCCCCCCCCCCCTCTACCAGACAGTGCACCAGCCAAGTACCCCTCAACCCCCCCACCGCTCAACCTCTATGAAAGACGAGAGTGAATACATTCAAATGGAAAACATGCTCTATTGTGACCGATGTTTTGTCTCCTCATGATGTAAATAGCTACACTGGCCAGCGAACAGAGATGTGCGGGCCAAGCTGATAAAAACGCAGCAGCAGTGGTCGTTGATGTCATATCCACTGTCATGTGACAGGCGTGGGTTTAAGACACACTTTTGTAACACTATTTTGACTCACTGGTTTGTGCTCACAAACTGGAGAAAAGTCCACAAACACACACACAGAGCACATGTGTGTTTGTGGTGTTACATGTTTGGGTGTCCAGCTGGATCATATACTGTCTAGATGTCCTCCTTCTCCTTTGCTCCTGGTGCATCAGACACTGCCCTGTTCTTAAACACACACACACACACACACACACACACACACAGGAACGCACACAGGAACATAGACAGCACAGTCTAGGATATGGAGGGAAACCCTCTGTATCCTTCATGAACCTCCTGACCTGAAGCCCAATACAGCCAACCAGGACAGAGGGGGAGGGAAGAGAGGGAAGCTAAGGTTGGGAAGAAGGGTGAGACTGCGAGCCCAGCTGGGGTGGGGGAGGAGGAGAAAAAGCTCCCTCACCCTGTGCTCTCTGACCTGCAGCTAGGAGGGGGACTCGTCATGTCTGGTCCACTACATGGCTTCAGATGAACTGTCCAGGGCTCGACACCAGAAGGAAGAGCTTCTCAGAACGGTGTGAATTAAATGTTGACTAACCTGAGTCCATCAACTCGACTGCATGACACACACCTCAAAACTGCTGTCTATCTCTTTTAAACAGAGGAGAAGGAAAGATGATGAAACTGTGGAGGGACATTTGCAAACTTCATTATAACAAATGATGTCACTGCTGTTTTACTACTAAAGACCTGTTGACTTAAATTTCATAAAACTATATATTTAGTCCCGTCGTGTTAATGAAATCAACACACGTTCACACACATTAACAGACTGTCTGATAAAGTGTTTGAACAGGAAGAAGTATGAAAGTACAAAGATGGTCAGTTGTGGCGATGGCTGAAGGTGCGCGGACGTCAAAAGTGTAACACCGGAGCTGAAGATAGGGATGAAGCGAAATGCAACTTATGATGCAAAAATATTTTCCTGCAAAAGTGACACAACCACTACGGTTGAACACATCAGTCTTGTGCATCAAATCAAAGTACCTGCAGTACTTTTGAAACAACTCTGTCAGCTCCTCAAAGCAGCCGGGATAAAAACAGACAGAAGTCTCATTAGTAAAAAATCATAATCCAGTGTTGAATTGGATGTTTAAAATCCATGTTGAAATTAGCAGGATAAAAGTTGGTAAGCAAACTAACCAAATGGCACACGATGACTTTACAAGGTGTTCAAGGTCAGGTTGGAAAAATGACAATGAGGTGAACATAAATAATACATTATCTAGATGTGTTCAAGTGCCACGTCCAGAAAATGAAAACTTTTTTGGTGATCAATCTGTATACAAAAGATACCCAAAAGATACAAAAGTTAGAGGGAAAACTGTATCAGGAAAGACTTGATAGCGGTATCGATAAGGACTTGGATTATTAAAGAGTTTTGGTCATGGCATCAGTATGAATAAATATCGTGAATTTGCTCTCTACCAATAAAAGTTGTTGGTGATATTTCATTCAGGATCTTAGAACCAACCTTTGTATTGTTTCCTCACCCTTTGTTTAGATGTAAAAACAAACTTTAATTAGACCAATACCAAATCTGTGACATCTGCTCCAGTTTGGATGACAAGTTTACCTTTAAACAAAATTAATTAAAATATTTCAGGAAAAATGCAAAGGTGATGTATGCATTAAAATTTGTAAATCTAGGGAGCACACACATAACAGTTACAGCAAAATAACTATTAAAAAATAATAAATATATATAAATATAAAAATGAAATAAATTTAAAAAAAATTGAATTAAAATAAATATCAATATGAAAAATAAAATAAAAAATAAAAATAAATTAAATAAATATGAATATAAATATAAAAAATAAATTTAATTAAAAAAATAAAATACATGAAAAGATAAAATACATTAAATAAAAATAAATATAAAAAATAAATACATTTTAAAAAATTAATGTAAATAAAAATAGATATAGATAAAAATAAATATAAATATAAAAAATAAAATACATTGAAAAAGTACATGTCATTAGAATTTATATAAATATAAAAAAATAACAAATATTACAGGAAATATGCAGAATTATTGAATTGGTATGCATTAAAAGTTGTAAACCTAGGGCGCACACACATAACAGTTATAGCAGGAGATCATGAATGGATGTAATGTGGTGCTTCATCAGAGAGGGGGGACAAGTATTCAGAAGTCAGAAGTATAAATCTTTTTACAGCACTAATCAAACTGTGGGGATTGTTGAGATTTTTATCAGGTTACTTTGACGACCAGGCGATGTGTAATTCTACTTTAACAGCCAATAAAACACCTCATGATACCATGCAGTACAAGTGTCTCCTCTTCTAACAGTGTGTCCTTGACTACAGAGACAAGGCTGCAGGTTGTTGACTTCAATTCGAGAAGCATCCTCTTCTTCTTCTTCGTCCTCTTCTTCTTCTTCTCCTACCTCGGTGTGATGCAGCTTTGAGAGCAGCTGCCTGGAGCTGTAGACGTAAAGACAAAACAGAAACACCAAACTGGGTCGAGGACAAACATACAGATAAGTCGCAAAGAGTGAGATCGAGAGTGGAGCAGAAGTTGAAGGCTGGATTGTGTCTAAGTGAGATGTTTGTCTGTGACACTGATGGAGTGTCATCTCTTTGTCGAGGTTTGTTTGTGTGTTTGTGTGTTTTGGTGGGTTTATGTTTACACAGTGTGGAAGCAACGGGCAGGTCATGGTTCGCCAGTCCTACGTCCACAAACCAATGAAACACACACAAACACTACCATACACACACACACACATGCACAGAAACGTTGGATAAAGGTTTCTGCGGGTATTGCCCCTGATCTGGGTCAGAGAAGACCCCATTCAGGTCCATTCCATCCCCCAGAACCCCCTGCTGTTTCTGTGCTCCGTACCAATCCCAGCAGCCTTTCACTCCTCGGTGCCAGGGATTGTTTCCAAAGATTAGACTTAATATGAATATCCATAAACAGAATGGCTCTCCCAGACTGTGAAAGCTATCAAAGACATATTTGCATCTAATCCTCAAAGAAGCCCCCTCCCACCCCTTACAGAGAGCTAGATTCCCCCTTTCGGCCCCCCAAAAAATCCTACTAAACCTCCCCCGAAAAAAAACCCCTCAAACCTGCCATCCCCCAGCCCCAGAAACCCTTCCCTCCCCTCTTGCCCCCCGGACCATCCCATCCATTCCCTAACCGTTGGGCCAGACAAGACCAGACCAATTCTGTTGGGGATTATTTGGCTTAGTGATGAATAATGGATGACCATCTCCCCTCTGGCTCTCCACCACAGCAGCACCTCTCAATTGGCCTTGGCATCGAGCCATTCACCGGCCTGTCTGGATGGCTGCTCGGCTGGCCGACTAGCTGGATACCCAACCCCAGAGATCTACGAGATGATTGCTATATTGGGAAAGTACGGGCAGAATATTTGATCTAGAAAATCTTGATATCATCTGGCTAAGTAGTGTCAAATCTACATTAGGTGAGTAATAACAAAATAGAAGACAGCAGAGTCCATACAGGGAAAAAAACTCCATATTTCTAATAAAATCTGTCATATGAATTTCTCTTGATTGTCACTTTGAGTGTGTTGAATGTGAATCTCTGTCCTTGAAATATACACGACAGAGTTACAGGGCTGTCCGCTGAACATGAAATCAGTGAATGTCTTTTGAAGAACTCAAATTTAAACCGATGGTCTCGGTCAGAGTAGACCACGGGAGTGGAGTGAGTGTTGTACAGAGCGTGGGAGAAAGGCCTGAACATTGTCCTTGCCCTGAAAAGCAAGGAAGCCACTCTTCTTTTATTCCTCCTCTCATCCTTGTTTTGCACTTTATCTCTTTTCATTCGCCCCGCTCTCCGTCTTATTTTCAATGGAGCACTTGGGGCCAAAGAGATGTCAGTGCAGTGGGTATACACACACATACACACATACAAGGACACACCTGGGCATAAGAGCGCCAGCTGAAAGGAGACAAGTTCATCCAAAGGGCCTGGCTAATAGTAACACAGGAGGGGCCAAGTCCTATTGTGCCCCAGGTCCACTCAGAGGCTTCTTACCCCTCACGCCTCCTGAAGACAGGCTCCCAAGGTGCAATTGGACAAGATGGTTTTTGTACACTCATTATTTGTGACCCTTTTTTGTCTTTCATTTCTTTTTCTTTTTTTTTTTACAGCTTTGTTTGTTTGTTTCTTTCATGCAAGGGTAGAGTAGCCTTGGGTCTTTTGACGACAGCTGTGCTGCCGAGCGCTGCATAGAAACAACACAAGTTCAGCACAATGACTGACAAGCGCTTTGTAGGACAGGAGGCCCACAATGAATGTGTCCCGGCTAAAGACCACGGGTTGGCCCCTTAAAGACCAGAATATTAGAGGCTGCCTTGTCCAAAACAGTCGCCTGCACTCCGACGACCCCCTGGAGTAGTTTGGACGACTGCAACTTCCATCTTGCAGGACGGTGAAATGTGTGAAGTGTGGAGCGGACAGACTTACTGAAGACAAACAAAGAGGAGAAAAAAGTGTGGATGATGGTGAAAAGGTGCGTTTTAAAGACAGACAGATGGGCGTGTCTGTAAGAGATAAAGGAATAGAAAGGGCGAGGATAGAGGCCGAGTAACTCCAAATATTTAACTTCCCAAACTCTCAGATACTGATATCTCTTAGAGACAAAAAAAAGAAAAAACACTGTAAATGCTACAGCCAGAGGGGAGTGTGCGCAGGGTGTAACCAGGCCAGTGTGGCAGGTCAAGCATGTGACCAGAGCCCTGCAGTCCTTCATCCCTCCCCCAACCCCGCTCTCTCTGACCCCTGGGCCACAGGAATGAGCCAGTGAACCAGGAGTGGTGGGGTAATTCTCAGAAACTTCCAGAAACTTCCAAAGCCCTCTCACCCCTCAGCCTCGTCCGGTCTTAGCCTCTGTCAACCCTGCAACAGCTGGAGCAGCTCAGAGGGCTCTGCTGGCCCCCACAGGGAGGGTCAGTTCAGTCAGATACACCTTTAACACACACAAACACACAGAGGGACACACACGGGAATGAAAGATAAGACAGGACGGGGTACGTTAACATGTATAAACATAAAGTGACTACATGTGGAAAGACACAACTGGGTAAGGTTATAGAAATGCTAGGGGCCAAAGGTGATTGTGAAACTTGGATCGGATTTGGAAGAGGTTCATAAGCAGAGTATACCAATATCACTTTAAAACTTTAGTGAATTAAACACCTGATCAAGATTTAGCCAAATAACATCTTACGATGAAGAGTCATACTGCTGCAGTTCAACAACTTTGTAAGGCTCCTGTTTTTTTTCTTGAACGATGGCTTAAAACTCAATCTGTATAATCCCACAGTCTTGCACTCAATGACCTTGGCTATTATAGTTTTCAGACTCCAAGAAGGAGCATGTCAAGAGGGGCAGCCAGGAGAGCCCTGGTTCCCCTCAAAATCTGATCAGAACCCATAATCTAAGAGTGTTATTGGATGTTAAAATCAACAATTGGAGCGGTGTTACAACACGCTGCTACGAGCTTCCCTCGCACTTCAATGCGGCTCATTTTCTGCTATCAGTGCCTTCAATTTTGACCGGGACAAACATGCTCTCAGACAGTATGTTTACATGCACATAAAAAAAATAATTTATTGCAATAATCTGACTGAAACTGGACTTTTAAAATGCATGTTAACACGTTAGTCTGACTGTAATCCAATTTTTCATAGTCAGACTAACATACCTAGATTAGGCGAGAGGAGACGATTCTCTCCTGCACGTCAATCTAGCTGAAACTAGCCCAGGTGTTCTGCTCATGCTCCAGTGTTAGCATACTAAGCTCTAAACCAGAGTTTAAAGAGTATGGATGAACTGTTAGGAAACCAGGTAGTAAACAAAACCTTAACAGATGAAGAAATATTGTAAAAAGAACAAACTTTTCTATCAAACCTCAAAGACCTGTGAAAGTGGCGTCCTGTTAGTAGCTGTTTTGATACGTAACATATTCACAAGCTACTATAACTAAAAGTGACATGCCGTTAGCCTCTTGCTAACGTGTTTTAGTAGCTGTTCTGGTAACACATTCACAAGCTACTATAACTGAAAGTGAGGTGCTGTTAGCCTCTTGCTAATGTGTTTTAGCAGTTATTTTGATACGTAAAACATTCACAAGCTACTGTACCTAGGAGTTACATCCCGTTAGCATCTTGCTAACATGTATTAGCAACTGTTTTGATATGTGACAAATTCACCACCTACTGTTGCATGGGCAGACATGCTTCTGTCAATAATCTAATTCTTGTCCATTGCATGTAAACTGAGACAAGGCTAGTAGTCCAGTTAAGTAGATTAATTGAGCTATGACTTTAGCATGACTTAAGTTTGCATTTAAATGTATTAAATGTGATTAGATTAGATTAGATTAGATTAGATACAACTTTATTTATCCTTTTGGGAAGGTCCCCTTAAGGAAATTAAAAAGGCATTTAATGGAGCAGAATTTATATGGAATATTAAAGTTGTAATTTTGTCAGAAATATTGGATTATCAACTTTATATAAGAACTTTTGTTTTTGTTCACTTAGAATGAATTATTTATATCTACATAAAACCTTAACCTAAATAAAATGACATTATTAGGAATTTGCACAGAAATCAGCCCAACCTAACATCACTGCAATGATATTTAAGTGCATATTTTTATGAACTGATTCTCTTTTAAGGCAAGTTTATTTATATTGCACCTTTCATACACAAGGCAATTCAAAGTGCTTTACAGAAAATGTATAAAAGTTTTTAAAAATGGGAGATAATAAGGATTTAGAATGAAAAAGACAAACTGATAAATTTTTTCGTCTGTTCCGTGTTTGCCCTGATTATTTATGAAAACTATCGTTTCCCAGGAAAACAAAATAAGTCAAAAGCTTTCAGACCCAGGGCTCCCCAGATGGTAATTAGTTTTCTCTTCGTCTATCTTGGAATCATTTATGGAAAAGGAAACCTAAATTCAACTGCTAACTCTAAATAAACATTTTTATTTACTATCCTGACAAGACTTAGATAATGTAGCTGAGCACAAATGGATGGAGAAACCAAACAAATAATCCTCTACTGTATATCTTGACTGTTTAATTTTTGCTGAAGATATGACTATTTCTTGACTTAGTGACCTCTTAAGTCTGTCACCGCTGTTGGGGAAACAAATCAGCTGCTGGCTGTAGCAGGTAAATGTGAGGGCAGCTTCAGCCCTGGAGACAAAACGTTCAAGACAAGAGAGAGAGAGGAACATCTTAAAAAATGATCATTCCTGCATGTTTGAGTCAAAGCAGTCGCTAAAACATCAACTGTCTTGGCTGAGGTGGTATAAATTATGTATTTTATGACCGACTGTCCAACCCTCCATGACTAAAGCAGTGGCATAAGGAGGCCAGAGTATGAACTTTGCCTCTTTGCTCACAGGACTGTAAACAGGCACCCTGCTGTCTCTCCCTGCACACAAACTACAGCACACACACACACACACACACTCTCACACACACACACACACTCATACGTGTTCATGCAGGTGCACTGAAAAGCACACACAAGTCAGAGGCTAGTACTGATAATATGACCCTGTTTTACTGGTCATATAAATTCTGCCTGCAGCGTTGCACCTGGAGAACACACACATGCAAATATCATACATGAACCTGCTTTTGTCTGTTTCTTAGACACACACACAGACACACACACACAGAGAAACACACACATGCAGCAGTTTATGGCAGCTATAGTGGACACCGAGGCTTAAACAGTCAGAATGGGGTGCTACTCTGAGCTCCACACCCAAAGTTCAAGGTCAGACCAGTTGGTCTCTGGAATCTGCCCCGTCCCACCTCCCTCACCCTTTGACCCTCCCCTCTCCTCTCTTCAGCCGGCCCATGCTCTGGAATGAGCTACCCTTGCAGAGTGCTTAAGGAAACCCCTTTTGTGACGCTCCAGTGACAAACTGAAACCTCGCTGACCTTTAACTTCTGCACGACGGTTTGGAGCTCAGATTTTTACAGAAGTACATCGAACTTTGAGTTTTAGGAGTTTTTAATGCCTCGAAATTCTTCTTTTTGTTTTTGCGCACGACGAAACTAACTCAATTATGGTTACTGCCGCTTTCAAGACATTTCTTTCCTCTCACCCTTCGCCCTCTGTCCTTCTTTTTCACTCCGGGGTCAAAGTTTTCACCTTATCTGGAAGCCATCAGCAGTACCAGTCCCACCTCTGTGACTCATTAAGTTGAAACTGTTACACATCGTCAAAGCTCTCTTTCTCCCTCTCTTTAGGCCCGAGATGTTGGAAAAAAGGAAAAAAAAAGAAATCACACACACGCAGACATTTAAAGTAATACTTCACAAGCGAGGTAATCCAGGACTCTGCCAAGATTTTCATTGCCAGTTACGGAGCGTATTGTCTAGCGGGCAGACTACGACTCAGATGTTGTGAAGGCAAAAGAGGAGGAGGAGGAGGAGGAGGAGGAGGAGGAAGGGGGACTCCGCTGTGATCCAGTTTACTATTTTGGCTGGGGCTTTCTTCTCACTGTGTGGTCATAGGGGGAGATCAGCGCAGCCAGCAGGCACTGAGGACGCAGGCAGGCTGTAGTCTGACACAGAAGCCACATGGCCGGAGAGAGAGAGAGAGAGAAAGAGATAGAGAGTGAAGAGAGGGAGAGGTGGAAGGACAAGGGCAGGCAGAGCTATAGGAGTTAGGAATGTAGAAGAGGTCGGTCTGGTTTTCTCTCTCATGCTCACACTTTTTCTACCCACCTTTCGCCTCGTCTCTTCTTTTTTTTCTCCACTCTGCCCTTCACAAACTTTTCCCCGCTCTTGCACTTCAACTTCAGCCAGACCAAACTTCACCTTAAACCTCCATCCATCCATCCGTCCTTCCCTCTGCCCTCCTCCCCCACCTCTCCCCACCCTTCTTTCGCTCCCTCGCCTCAGACAGACACAGCTACCCTCCTGGACGTTTCCTTTCTGCCGGCCTGCCCCAACAAAGGTGCTCAGTCATGTGAAACCTAATCTCCAGCCCCCCAAAACCTGACCCTTGACCTCTTCAGTCTTCACACAGCCAGAGGGGGAGGGGAGCCGGGGCAGGAAAGGGAGGCTTTTGGGAAAAGGTCACATTCCCCAAGACACTTTTGTGTACGCACGTGTGTGTGTGTCTATATGTGTGTGTGTGAGTGTGCATGCACTCAGTCCATTATGTGGTTTGTGCTCCAGCGTGAGCATGTGTGTTTGATTCTGTGTCTGCGTACAAAAGTGCATGCAGGGAAGTTTGCCTGTGTGTGCTGAACTGCCTTTTAAGTTTTCATGTGAGTGCATTCATGTATGTCCTTTTACAGTATGTGTGTATGCATAGCCACAATGTATGTGTGTGTGTATGTGTGTGTTTGTGAGAAAGCACTCTGAGCCCCCAAGCATTGCTGCCCCTTAGACAAAACACAGACTTTGTTTTCCAGCCGAGCCAGACCCGTAAGTCTTGTCTGGGCAGAGCTCCTCTCCTTCCACCCTATACTGGCAATCCTCAGATCTTTGTGTGTGTGTGTGTGTGTGTGTGGAGCACAGTGTGTATGTGTGAGGCACTGGGTGTCAGCTGTCCTGGGTGATTAGTGCTTTTATATTGTTCCAAGGAGCCCGGACGAGGCCCCCTCTTCACTGCAGCACGGCACAGCTGCAGTCTGCCTCTCCATCTCTGCTCCTCAGCCTTCCTCTGCTGCTCGCTGACACTCGTAAGATGGACCCAAGCCCGAGAAAAAAATGAGCCCCGAATCAGAGAGAGAGAGAAAGTTTAAAAAAAAGAGACAATCCACTGAGTGTCAGGACGGAGACAGAGAGATGAATAAGAAGGCAGAGGAATAGAGGGAGCAAACAGAGAGAAGTGGCATATTAGGAGGATTAGAGAGTCGATTCAACACTCCGACTCTTTCCTGGACAGGATTTCCCCAGCTATGCCTGGGAGGCCTCTCTGCTTAAACACACAGACAAGTCAAGACAGAGAGAGAGGTGAAGGAGGGGAGGAAGAGCAAAAAAGGGGGAGGAGGGAATCTTTATCTTTCTAAGAGTGTTTGTGAGATACTCTCTATTGGTGTAAATGAAAAAAAGAAGCTTTGATTGAGATTCTTAGAGAAATATATCACTTCTTACTTCTTTTAGTGTCTCCTTTTACAAACGGAAAAACAAGTCTGATGCAGAAACCTGTTCAAACAGAGCTAAAGGTGCTATTCACCGCATGACAAACTCGTTGAAATCCCTCCTTTCAGTCAGAGGGCCGTGACTGTTGCCTTTACGAGTTAAGGACATATGTCTACACAAGGAATAAGAGGAGGGGGGGGTCGGGGATGGTAGGCAAGGACTCGGAGTCTGCTATGGGAAAAGTATGTCTGCTATGCACGGGTTGTTTGGTGGCGGGATTTGTGGGCCGGAGCATTGTTGCTCTCTTGACATTGAACTTGAGAGATCGGAGACAAGAGAGAGAGGGCTGGAAGGGGGGAGGGGATGAGAGGGGGGTTGACCACCCTCCTGAACATTAAAAGTGTGTATATAAGCAGGAACGCACACACACACACACACACAGAGACTCACCATTCCTTGCTCCCGACACCTACCCTACCACCCCCACTTCCTTGCGACTCTGCTTTATCTTAACTGTCAACACCTGGCCTAAGCAGGAACCTCTCTCTATCTGTGAACTTTAATCTGGCCCTGCTAGGCAAACAGCGCCAGGCTCGGACAAGGAGAGCGATTAGTCTGTCACATTGCCCTCCAGTGCTTCAGCGGGGAGAGAAGGAAACGGAGAAGGGAGAAACTGGAAGGGAAAAAAAACTACTGGGATAAAGAAGGATATGTAATGTTAGACAGAGTTTAAAGAGTAAAAGAAAACACATGAAGGAGAAGAAGAAGAGGAGACGCAGAGGCAGAGCAAAGGCTGCGAGAGTGGTGGTGGTGGTGGGGGAGGAGAAAATAGAGGGGGGAGAAAGAGAGGAGAAGGGACGGTTACTGGAGATATAACACAGACGCTCTCTGACAAGGCCAAAGTCCAGAGATCTGGTGGTGAACCGCCACCCCCCATGACGGATGACTTGGGTGGAGTACATCCCATCCAAAAAAACAACAAAAAACGCTCATTTAACTTCAATGGACCAAAACTGAGATTACCTTTGTATTTAGATGTAGATCAAATGTGGTTCAAACAAACTAAAACAGGATAAAGAGGAAACTTTCTACAAACTGAACCAGACGAGCCCAAAAAAATGTCGACAGAAGTTATTGAGAGTAAGGGGGCTTTTACACTTGAAAGTCTGGACCAAGGTCTGAACCAAGGTCCGTGTTTTTGTTACATTATATACATTCAGTTCGGTCTGTTTAGGTTTCACACTGTCATTATTGCAAATGGACTAACAGACTTTATATGACAGACCTATGTGATCTCGTCATCAACTAAGTGCTCTGCGCGTCTCTGTAGTTTACATTAATTGGTCATTTTGGTCAGCGGGCGTCTGACGTCAACTTGAATATTGTAAACATGAATAAAATCGTCATTCCCCCCATTATATTATTGTTGATTTTCTACTACCAACAGTTATAACTTTAAGAGATGTCCATGAGGCTGGTCCGAGTTTGTCTTATGAGTTTTATCATTAGTCTGCAACTTCATCGTCGTCGGCAGGAAAGGAGAAGAAACTGTGCAATACTGTGAGCCATTGCAACACCGACTCTGGAGAGTAAGTATGTGTATCCAAACTCTTGGAAAGATAAGCTGTCAAAAGTGAGGCGTCTACAATATTGTAAAATTTCCAGTTCATGAACAATCTCCACTACACATAATAACGGACACTTGTACTCCTTGTGTCATTTCCTGTCTGTGGTACGAAGGTCTGAACCTTTCAAAATAATGCCTTCATACTAGGCATGAACCAGACTAGTTCAGTTTGGTCGCCACCTCTTTTGGTCCGGACCAAGGTCCTGGGGAGGTTTCACACCTATCATTTTGGTTCAAACTAAACTGAAAAGTCCAAAAGTCTGGACCGAACGACATCAGTGTGAAAGCCCCCTTAGAAGCACTCAAGAAACAAACAGATTCAGATTTGTATGTAATACTTTTTATTTTTTTCAAGACAAAATGGCTGAGTGAAGAGAGTTATGCAGACAACAGCTGAAAATAGAGTGGCATCTCCATAACTGAAAAATATCAACAATAAAATCTGTAAGTCGAGCAAGAACTCATGAATGTCGGTCAATGACCTTTGGTCATCAAACAGAGAAATTAAACCATCACAATTCATCAGGAGGGAAAAAAAACTGGACTGATCGGATTTGCTGTGACTCTGTTCTGAACAGAGTGTGTGTGTATGTATGTGTGTGTATGTATTAGTGTATATGTGTATGTAGGTGAGTGTGCGTCTGTGAGTGTGTGTATAGTCATAATAAATAATGCTGACCAATGCAGTAGGTCAACTTCAAGTTCAGTTCAGAACAAATAGCTTGAGAGTAAATACAGAAACACAGGATGAAATCAGGCTGAAGATTTAAATGTACCTCAACACCGTCAGCATGAACAACATGTACCAGACGTTTGTTTTCTCTCTTTGATTTCTGTTATATTTAGAATATGCCTTGCATATGAGATGTACCATATTTAAATTATAAAGCACCATGGTTTGTTTGGCAATGAGAAACAGGAAAATAATTTGAAGTAACAAAAGAAAAAAACTGCAGCAAAGAAATGCTTTTTTCAGATTGATGTTGGATTGATTGCATATGACAAAAGGTCTCTTTAAAAAACAGCTGGAATGTTATCAGGTGGTACATGTTCAAGAACAGTAAAAAGTTGGCTACTGAGAAAACCCAACAATAGCTTGTATTACTGCATATAAAATGGCAGGAGAGAAAAATATATAAAACAAACTAAAAAGATATGTACAACCACCTGTGTTTACCTCATTGTGGCCTCACCAGCGGGACTGCCTGAAAAGGCCATTACATGACCTCTCACCCATGGGGAACACCACAACAGTTTCTTTTTCAAAAACATACTTATTTTCAAGCATACAAATTATTCACACTATATTATCCTGCCAAATTAAGAAAATATACGGTGGCAGCTTGTTGGGATTTTTTTCACTACAGAAAAAAAAGGGTACATTGAAACCTTTAAAGAGTACAGGCAAAACAGTTAAAAATACAGGCTTCAACATAAATACTATAAGTGCCTACACTAAGTGAACATTAATTTCAAATACCATTCTAAATACAGGAAAAAAGTAGACCATAAATGTGTTTTGAACATAGGAACTTACATGACTGTGCATTTTCCTATGTGTTTTAAGTTCTCTTTATATATTCATATATCATAAATCTCTCCCCGATGCAAACTTTTTGTTCAACCTGAAGACTTGTGTATAGTAAAGGCAAAAAAAGATGAGAGATATGTTCATTACAATTCATTACATAGTGATCAAGTCCCAGATGTCACCAAGACGGGAAGAGGAACAACAATAAACGATAAGAAATGAAAACAGTTTTTAAATAACGTTCTTCCCTAAAGATACTGAAGTGTTACTGCAAAAAATCGACACCATTTACTTAACTTTTTAAATCAGATTTGTAGAGTTGTATATTTGTGTTGTGGGTGGTGTATTTATGAGGCAGGATATTTCTATGGCGGTTCCTGCATTGATACTCCAAAGAGCCAAACTGACATTGAGCTCTCAGGAGGAGACATGGCTGGCAACAGTTTCTAGATTTTTTTTTTTTTTTTCATTTTATTTTTATATTTTTTCCGTTTAATGCAAAGCATTAACACCACACTTATCTGTCAGCATAAGAGCAAGTTTTCCCTTGAGTGTCCAACTGTAAACTGGGAAAATTGAACAGTGCACGTAAGTAGTCCCGGACCTGAAATCCGGTGCTCATTTTATACTCAACCGACTGTACCTCCGATTAGAGAGACAGATACAGAATCCAAGGCAGAGTGACAAGTGCTATATTAACATGATGGGGGATGGAGATAATGAACAAACTACCACAATGAGCTCTAGCAAGTGAACAGAAAAGACTCTCAAAGGATTGTGGGAAAGGGGTAATTTGTTGGAAAAAAAAAATCACTAAAAAAAGATTCTTGACTTTTTTGATTTTGACCTCCGGTGAAGGTCGTTTCCAATGTAAGCTAAAGAAAAGGCTCTCCGATTACTTAATGGTTACTATAAGATCTAATGCGTTAAGAGAATAAGCGCTATAAGGACATAAACATTTGAATTGTAGAGACACCTGGTTAACCCACTACCCTGAACCTCACCCACCCTTCCCCTCAAACACCCACCCGAACACCCCACCACCCCCAAAATCTGTCTGGCTTAAAACAACTAAAAACCCACTGTGTGGTCTCCGAATGGCTGCTGGCTACACCGCCTGAAGAAACGTAATTCTGTGCTACTTACAAAGAAACCTGCAAACTTTTAATTTTCAAAGAAAATAAACACTCTGGAAAATGAAGAGCTTTACGTTGGTTAAAAACAACTCGTCAGACACCCCCCTCAGTAAAGTACACATGTACCGGGCAACAAAAACACCTAAACCAAAAGTCTACACACCAAACTTCTACTCCTTTTTTAGCATGTAGCATGCCAGTAAACAGAATCATAATCTGAAGAAGAAGAATATACATGAGTCAGGCAGATAAATGATTTACCAGAGATACACATACTCTTTTTTCTGTTTTTTCTTTCAGCTGGTTCCTTATGCTCTGCTAAGTCACAAAACAACAGGGTCATACAGGTGCTTGATGCAAGGACCTGCTTGTTCCACATGTGCACAAAAATGTCCTGTAAATTGTACAGCTGAAACTCCGAGCTTATAGCAAAAAGGAGGAGGATTAACTAATGCAGGTAAAATATCCAAGGCACTCATGTTGTCATTTCACACCATCTGCGTAATTTCATTGCTGTTTGTCAGAGGAATATTTCACGGCGCTCGTGCCTAGCATTTCATAGGCAGCCAAATTTTTCATATACATATATATAATAACTCTTATCTCAATCTTGCATGGAAAATCTTTCACAAAGATCCGTTTTTAAGTGTGACCCTGCTTGTCTTGATGTTTTGATATTATGACACTGTCCACTATGTTTGAACACAAACTGTACATGATATGTAAAACAGTATGTACTGTATGCAGCATGGAATCTCATATCTAACTTTTTTTTTTTTTTTACGTTGAAGAAATCTTAGTATCAACAGCAACACATGTACAACCAAACCCACCAGCCAACCAAGGACAAATTTTCTCTCTAAGTAGCCAAAACAAACTGAGCATGCTGTCCAGTTACAAAAAAATACAAAACGTGAAAATTATTGCACAATAGAAAGGCTCAAAAAGTTTTGCGTTTGATGCAATAGTATTGCCCCAATGATGGATCATGCATTCAGCTTTCTCCAGTCGGGATGATAACAGGGCTGTACCGTGGACTAGTGTCTAACCCTGTTGTCCTTTCCCCTCACTTAGTGGCAAGTTAGCCAGGGTCACTTTTTAGCCAGGGGAGCTGAGAGAGAGCTGCCAGCGCGCTGCTCTTTGACTACTCAGTCTTAATGTCATTAGCCAGAGGGCGGTCACTGTGCCACTTCTTCATGTGTTTCTCCAGAGTGCTGTATACACTGAAAGGCATGTGGCAGATTTCACATTTGTACACGTCCTTGCCCATCTGTCCGTGGGTCTTCATGTGGCGGGTGAGCTTTGAGCTCTGGGCGCACGCGTAGCTGCACAGCTCACACTTATAGGGCCGCTCCCCAGTGTGGCTGCGTCTGTGCACTGTCAAGTTGCTGCAGTTCTTGAACACCTTGCCGCAAAACTCGCAAGTGTCACTGCGTCGACCGTCTTTAGAGCTCGGCCTGCCGTTGCCACTGCCGCCGTGGGGTGTGCTGGCCCCGCTGCCGGTGCCGCTGCGTCCTGATGCAGCACGTTCTCCGTCCAGCTCGCCGGGCGGGGTGGAGAAGCGCAAGCTGCCGTTTTCCGAAGAGTGCTCAGATGAGGAGGCAAAGGGTGATTGTCTGGAATCCCCGCCCGTGAAGTTGATGAAGGGGTCCTTGAGTTGTCGTGAGGCGGCGTAGCCAGCGAGCCACTGGGAGTAAACGTTCTCTGTGTTCGGGATGGTAGGCATGGGGGGGTCGAGGTCCTTCTCCACCTTGATGCGTTTGGACAGGGGACTGAGGGAGCCAGGGCTGACTCCTCCACCCAGCAGCTTCCTCGACAGGCGGTCAGAGGATAGAGGTCCCAGGCCGTTGATGGCGTTAGTGGTTCCATCAACCGCTCGCTCTGTGTCCATGGCTGATTCTTCATCGCCCTGGTCCCGGGACAAGCTTCTGTGGCGCGGGTGCAGTGCCTCGCTGTTCTGGTGGTGGCGAGCCCCTTCTAATCGGAGGCTAAAACGATAGTCATTTTTTCCATCTTCTTCCTCTACTCCAGGCTTGCTCTCCATCTCCTCCTCCTCCCCTTCCTCTTCCTCCTCCTCTTCTTCTTCTTCCTCCTCCTCCTCCTCCTCGTCCTCATCTTCCTCCTCATCCTCCTCGTCTTCCTCTCCGTTTTCAGACATCACGCCGTTGTTTTCGCTCTTGAACTTGGCGACCACTGACTTTAGAGCATCCGTGGCGCTGCCCATCAGTTCACTCGTACCAGGTTCGGGCGAGCTTGCGGTTGAGAGTCCATCGTCTGACTTGGCGTTCACCACAGAGGACTTGTTCTGACAGTGTGTCTTCATGTGTCGCTTCAGTTTGCTGGCCTGGGTGCAGGCGTGGTTACAGAGGTGACACTTAAATGGCTTTTCCCCAGTGTGGCTACGCCGGTGAACTATTAGGTTGCTCTGGAATTTGAAAGTCTTTCCGCAGAACTCGCAAGACTTCGCCTTGAGAGGAGTGCCCGGTTGGCCCGCACTGGATAGAGCATTCGGGGTGGATCTTGCACCAGAAGGTGACTGGGAGGTGGAGAGGGGAGGTGTAGCTGAAAATGGAGGCTTAGATCCTGGCTGAAATGGCTGCAGCAGTCGTTGCATAGGGCTGGGCCTGTTGGGGGAGAGGGGCGGGGAGGCCCCTGTTGCATTCCCAGCCAGCTCACGTAGACGCCTTGAGAAGTCCATGCTGGGAGGGGCTTCTAGTGGCACTGAGTTGAGCCTCATCACCCTGTCAAAGGCGCTGGGATGGTGGGTCGCCAGGGCCAGGTCATCAGGGCTGAGGTGATGGCGTGGTGGCGGGCTGAACAGCGGCGGGGTCCGGGGGTAGCGACCCTCACGAGGCGTGGATGCTGAATCTCGACCGGACCCCGAGCCTGGCATCCTCAGAAGGCTGTAGGGACTGCCGTCGGCTAAGTGGACAGCATGTAGAGGGGGCTGGGAGGAGGCACAGTCACCCCCCATCCCAGGAGCTGCAGCCACGCGGGGGGTGAGGGGACTGCCAGGTTCACTTTCCAGATAAATGCGGAAACCGTGGGTGTTCTGGGCATGCTGGAGCAGGAACCAGGCACTGGTGAAAGGCTGCTTACAGGTGTTGCAGGTGTAGCTGCTGGGCTCATCTTTATCTAAGAAGAAAAATACACAGAGAGAAAAAATTTTTTTTTAAAAACCTGTTCAATGTTAGACTCAGGTAACACATTTCTGATGAATAGAACAAGCTCACGAAAAAGTCAAAACATCACAAGTAATTAAGGTTTAAGAAAAAGAAATACGCTTTTACTGTGATGGTTAAAAAGTGAAAGCATGTGGCGTCATTTAGGGATTAATCCTTTTATAATGTTTGAACTGTAAGTTTGCTATTACCTCCTTTTTTGTAGCATTTAAGTGCCGTATTTTTCGGACTATAAGGTGCACTTAAAATCCTTAAATTTTCTCAGAAATTGGCAGCACGCCTTATAATCCAGCGCGCCTTATGTATGAATACTTGTTGTGCTGACTGACCGATTTTATGTGGTACAATGTGCTCAAAAAACTGTCGAAATGTGTATTTTTGTATGTATGGCTTTGGTCAACAATGAGGCCACTCTGCTCAATGGATATTTGGAGCATTGCGGTACGATCTGTCACTACCTGATCGGCCCCGCAACAGGACCCTGAGCAGTCTACAACACTGCCTGACGGTGCATTCATGTAAGGCAGCCTGGGACCGGAGTACACGCTAGCAACAAGAAACCAATCAATGCCTAATGCGCCTTACAATCCAGTGCGCCTTATGTGTGAACATAGATGCGTTAATTCACAGTGCGCCGTATAATTCGGTGCACCTTATCGCCTGAAAAATACGGTAAATATTGCCACATTATCCCAAATTATAGTTTGTGGCTAAAATCAGATGATTAGATAGAGAATTTGAACAGGTTGAAAGAGCAGGTAAAAAGCATCACAGCGTATTTAAAAACTGTCAGTAAGAGTATGACATGCCGATGCACAAAATATTCCGGATTTGAAATGCGTGTTATAATTCTATTTAAAAAACCCTTTTTAATTCAATTTGGACACTTGACAAAGGAATAAATAAAACAATAATGAGCGATTGCTCAGGCAGCAAATACACAATTTACACAGTTGAGCAGGCATTGGAATATTTGAAACAATAATTGACTTTCAATAGCACTTACACACTGACCAGAGATTTGCCTGACAATGCACGCCTAATCTCGTTAAACACATTCATCTCCCCTCCAATGCCATGTTTACAGAATTAGCCGGGCTAAAGTGGGACATGTATCTGATGCTGCATATTAATGCTGAAAACAAATAAGAGGTCACATGTTAATAAATCGTACCAGCGTTTATCACAAAAAAACACACACAGTTGAAAGAAGCAAAAGGGGAAACGGTGTTGCTGTGTTTGTGTGTGGGCGGGGAGGCTCCTATGAAAATGCATTACTTTTCTATTTCTGATATTTCATGCTTTATGGATTTATTTAAATCCTCTCAGGTGAAAAGAAAAGGAGAAGAAGGGGAAAGCAGAAGTGAGAGATATGCAAAATAAGAAGCATCCGCCACTTGCAAATGTGCTCCCCCTTTCATCTTTTAGCTTTCTTATCCTTTCTTCTTCCTTTTTTTTCTTTTTTCACTGGAGGGTGTTTTTCTCAAGTCATTTGCAGACACTGAACCCATAACCACGACTATACTGTGTGACTGAGGGAGATCGAGGCAGAGGAAGGGAGGAGGGGGGCTGACCATGTGTGTGTGTGTTTGCAACTATAGGCAATCCCTAAGATGGTGGAAGGACGGTGTTGCATGTTTTAAGCCCGCTGAGGTTGAGAAACAAAGGGATGAAGAGGAGGTCAAGAAGAGAGGACGGCCGCTGTGCGAAAAAGAGCGGTGTTGTGGACGAGCGATGGAAGGGACAGTGGGATGTTTCGTGGCTCTACTTTCTATCTCGTGTGTCCACCACAGCCCCCTCTGAACAATCTCACTTAAGAGCAGAGCACAGCATAAAATGTGCACCCAATCAAACCTCCACGCAAACCTTTTTCTCTTGACTGAAAAGAGTTGGAAGGGGGGTATACTGGTAAATTATGGATCATTACAATCTGCAAGAATTACAGTTAATTGCTGCCACCTGCAAGGGGCTTTGACCCACTATGGAATTTTTCCATCATAAAAAAGCCATTTGCCCATACACGTTTTTTTTTTTTTGCTTCCTCTTCATAAGCACAAATAAAATGTGCCCATTACATTGGCTAAGGGTGTATGTATGTTTCCTGATTATGTGTGTGTTTTTATGGTTTTAAATAGAAAGCCCCAAATCACTCGTAAAACGGTTGCAGTAACCTGGCCTCTTCTATTCGCTTTGCTTTGATTTGCGGCTCATACACACTTCCCTGTCTGTGTTTTAATGTGTGAGCAAAGCCTGCATATGCACCGAGAGGATAATGGATTAAATTTTCTGTTATTTTAAGGGACGAGAGAGGGAGGGGAGGGGCTGGCCAGAACGTTGGTTTTTCCTCAGAGACACAGATGTGTCCGTCAGGGGAAAAGAAAGCACCGGGGATCGTGGTACAGGGAAAAAACGAAGGGTGCAAAGTAGGAAGAGAAGTGTGGCATGAAGAAGACATATTGAATGACAAGCCGCCGGATTTCTGAAGTACACAAAAGCCACAGCAACACACTTCAAAGGCGGTAGTCAATTCACTTCCTTACGTATCAAAAACAGCATGTCTTGAAAACCTGTCCACAGAGACGCCGTGTGCTTCACACAGTGACGACAATAATTACGCAGGAACATTAAAAAAAAAGCACCCGGACTCACCACACATGAAATCTAAATAAGCCAAATACTGTCCTCCACTGCTGTCCTCAAAAGAATAGAAGGACAGTCACTGAGAAGGAGAAGAGATTTTCTGACAGGGCGTTTGACGGCCTTGAAGGCTTTTTTCTCTTGCTGGTGAGAGGAGCCAAGAACTGTGCAAAGGAGGAAGGATGATCTTATAAACGAGTATGTCCTCTAATGGAATAAAGAAGAGCTCCTTCTCATTCTCTCTGTCTGTTTCTCTCTTTCCATTAACGCTAAGTCTGTGGAGAGCTAGGGCTGCAGAGCATGGAGAGCTGCACGGGCTAATGCTGGATCTCCAGGTCCCTTTGAAATAGGATCAGCAGAGAGGAGAAACCACACTGACAACCCCTTAGCTGCCATTTCATGGCAGGAGCTGAAAGAGGGGACTTTGGGGGAGAGAGAAGGCAGAAAGCACACAGGAGAAGGGAAAGAGGGCAGGGGGATCAGGGGTGGAAAAGTGAAAGAATGATAATCATGAAAAATAGAGAAATATAAAGAACTAAAGAGGCCAGGCACAGAGGAAGAGACGGGGGTTAACAGCTTCTTCAAAGCAGTTTCAGCACATTGCAACACAAAGCAGAGGAAGGCTATTATGGTGTCTTACGGACACTGCTATCAAGCAGAGAATATGATCCTGGGATCATGGTAAAAGCTCAAGGCCAACTGATGCAAGGGCAGCGGGGGAACTATGGCGTCTTAAACAGCAGATACGGCAGCCTGCAGCTGCTGACACCACAGTCACAGCGCTGTCCCAGACAACAGGGCTGACCAGACAAAGCAAAACACACACACCAGGACGAGGCATCATGTACTCTTTGCTCATGCAGATCGCTCTATTGTTTAGTGTCCCCAACCCCCAAAGCCAGTAATGCACGCACACAGTGTCTCTCAATCACCACACACACGCACATGGTCACTAAAGCCCCCTCCCCTTTCACTGCGTCGTCCAAAACACAGCCACAAACACAAACAAACAAAACAACAGACGCCGAGACATCTATGACCTCAACACAGTGTTGGCAGTTTGCTCCACCACGGTTTTCCTCTTACATTCGGCTTTTGGTGTGGAGCTTAAAAACTCCTCAGAGGTACTGGGTTTCCGGTCGGGGTGTCCAGATAAAACTTTTTTACCCTGATATGATACAGATATTGTAGAATTTAGCATTATAGGATACCGATATTGATCTGAAACTTGTGCATGATAAGTTTTGCACTCAGCTGCATCGTCTTTTTCTGACTTAAGTGAAAAATACTGTCACAGGGCCGAAATCAATCCTACTTCTTGCTACTTTATCAGTACCTTAGTACACACTGCTGTTGTGATCACATGGGCTTTACATGCTGGATTCAGGCACTGCTAGATAGAGGTGATGAAGCGGAGTCTGGAATGGCCAATATTTTATCTTTTGTTGATATCGGACCATATACAAAATCAATATTGTATCGGGAGACCCGTAGTTTCCGGTTGTGTGTATATTCGACAAGCTGTGTTTTTTAAACTAGAAAGAAATGACTTCTGAGAAAAATGTATGAATCTAAGATCTCACCATCTAGACCCGTTCCCTCACCTCCTCTCTAAAACTTTCCAGCCACCGCTCCAAGAGTTAGCAGACTTGGCTTGGCCTCCATTGTTTTTTTGTTTTGTCCTTGACCGAGCCTCATTGTGGGCCCGGGCCTTCGCGCTGTGACCACGCAGCTCTCTCTGATATTGGTCATTTAGCTAATGGAGGAACAAGCTAACAGGATTAGCACGCGGGGCTTCCAAAAGGAGAAGGAGTAGGAGGAAAAGCACAGAGAGGGGAGGCACAGGGGGGGACACAGCATGTCACCCCCATTTCCCAAAGTTATCAGTCGGCTGGGCTCAGGAGCACTCACACACACCTGAAAAGTGATTATGCTAATCGAAGGTCTTTGCCAATATTCATAAGTGTTTATAGGTGTTGGAGTGAGTGCCTTGGGAAGACAGAAGGTTGTCAATACAGTGCCTCTTAAGAGTGCCTCAGCCGTAACTGGCGTTAATGTGATTACTACTCTGTTTATGTCATTAGGGTATTCACAGTCAGGGATTGGACAGGGGTGAAGGGTGAATCAAGAGAGGAGAGAGGGAGAAGAGGAGGCTTTGAGTTGGAGGCCCCTGTTCGAGCTCTTCTTCTGCATTTTTAAAATCTGTTGTTCATGACTTTGACTTGACTTTAAGGACTGAGGGGGGGAGGATGCAAGGGAACTGACTACAATTACACACGGGCACTTCAGAGCTTACCCTCACTTTAAGACAGAGTTATTGTGTTGTTATCCTAAACATGAATGTTATACTACGGTGGCCCCAAGGTGCAAAAAAACAACAGCAATTCAGAAAACACAATACATTAACCATTGTGTTTTCCGTTTTTGTGTTGTGTTTTCCGATTTGCAGTTATGTCGTCTTATTTGCTGTTGTGTTTTCTGATTTGGCGTTGTATTTTCTAATTTTGCCGTTGTGTTTTCTCTTTATGTTTTTGTATTTTCTTATTTGCCGTTGTGTTGTCATATTTGCCATTGTGTTTTCTTTTTTTCTGTCAGTTTTCTGATTTGCCATTATGTTTTCTTTATTTCTGTCAGTTTTCTGATTTGCTGTTGTGTTTTCCCTTTTTATGTTTGTGTTTTCTGATTTGCCGTATTGTTTTGCACCTAAGGGCCACCGTAATTTTCTATTTTTAAAAGTTTGAATTTGTCAGGTGAAAGTTTTACAGAAGGAAATCATTTAAATTAAAAGTCTTTCCAACCTTAACCCAACTCAGCCGTTGTCTTTTCTTATTTTCCGTTGTGTTTTGCACCTCAGGGCCACCGTATTAAACAGCTACGTACGTTTTAAAACACCGGATAGCACGGCTGGCTAGTTCTGACCTTCTCTGTTGTTCTTTTTTTTCTCTCTCTCTCTCTGTTTGTCGGTATTTTTCGACCACAGCCACACACAACCAGACTCATACACTCACTTCTTTGTCCCAGGCCAAACTGGTTGCGGTGCACCGAGCCACTGGCCGCAGACAAAAGCCTTGTTTGACCAACACTTGTTCCTGAGACAAAGCCGGATGCAGGAAATACGGTTTACTAAACAGAGAGCCAGCCAGGGGAAAGAACAGGCCTAAATCCCAGCCTTTTACATGTCTGATGTGGGCCTGCAACACTGGCTGGTGTTAGAGTCACACATTACACCAGTGGGAGAAATCTGACCACTAACCACTACACACACACACCACACACAGTGAAAAAGTGAAAAGCAAGAGGAAAGAACGAGGTAGAGCTGAGAGAAGAAAGACTGAGCTGGCATGAGGAGGCGAAGGGGGGAGGCAGATCTCCAGATAGAGGTGCATGGTGGTCTTTAGGGGTCTGTGCCCAGTATAAAGTAATCTGCTGGCTGTGGCTTTGTCTCCAATCAGACTTTCACACTTCTTAGCTTTCCTCTCACCGTCTCCTGCTCCTGAAAGATGATAAGAGCAACAGTGGAACTGAAGCATCTGAGCCACTAAGAAACCATTATGGACAGATGGCACCCACACAGCACCTGATGAATGCGTGTACCGTAGACAAACTTGTGTTGTGTGTGTACTTGGGAAGTCAGTGTGTATTTTTTAGGGCTGTAAAGTCCTAGTCAACTTATTGGTCAATATGTGCTGACTCGACCAAAATTCTGATTGGTCGACTCGATTTTTTTTCCTCATCAATTTACAGTCTTTGGTTAATTTCATGAAGAGGGAGGTACCAAGTGCTAATGGGGGTGTTTTCAGAGCACTGCCATTTCACAGGTAACAGCCTGTTTCAGAACACCCCCCCTTGTTTTCACCATTTTGGATTCACCCAACCCACTGGAGACCGTTGAAGAGCGTCCATGTTAATCGACGTTAATTAATTGACGTCCAATGGTTTGCCAAATATTTATTTTTATCTTAACAATTCAACTTGCCTTTTGTGTTTAATGGTCTTCTTGTATATTTTCACCCCACTGAGCTGAGCCGCGCTCCGCCAAGTCACATCGCCCCCTTTCGCATAAGGATTTACCCCCGATTAGTCCATTTTTGGTTGAAATTTCAGGGTTTTAGTCGACCAAGAATTTCTTTGGTTGATTACAGCCCTAGTATTTTTCATATGCATGCAAGTTTACATGCATGAGTGTCTCAAATTGGGTGTCATACAGATTTCCCGTGGGTGTGGCTGCATATATGCGCGCATGCATTTGTGTGTATATGAGTGAGTGTGGGTGTCATACAGATTTCCCGTGGGTGTGGCTGCATATATGCGCGCATGCATTTGTGTGTATATGAGTGAGTGTGCACGGACATCAGTATGTAACACACTTACTATCATTTCAAAATTAGCATCGCTCTCCACTGTCTGTTTCCCCGTGTAACCTTACTCCCTTTGATCTTTTCTCAGTTGAACTGTGTTTGAACCGACCGTACACCCACCCGTCCATCGGTCCGTCTGACTCTCTATCCCTCCATCTCACCATCTATTCATACACTGCGACTAAGCCCAGCTGGACAGCTTCGTGCTTGGGTGCAGTTTGGTCCGGTAGACCCTATAATAGGCCGGGCCAGCCGTGTCTCTGATGCAGATCATTATTTGCTCTCTGCTTACCAGCGGCGGTGGGAGGCCGCACACTGTTGTTTCTCATCCCAGCTCTAATGGTACAGTGAAAAGACCTCTGGGCTTCTAAGCTTAACCAGTCTAATTAAATGGACCATAGCTTATGTAAGCATCCGCAGAGATTATTTATTGAGTCGGGATCCGCTTCACGGGATCAAACCTCCGTCAACAAAAGCTGACGCTCAATGGAGAAGGTATTACATAAAGGAGAGGAATCAAAGATACTGCAAACCGCCAAGTGTCAGTTTAAGCACACATATCCAGGTACATAAGAAGACTTAATCAAGCAGGAGTATTTTTGGACTCCGGCAATATCCCAGATGGGCGAGGAGTCTCTGAGCACTTCAGAGGGGAAATGTGAAAAGTATTCTGTCAGAGGAAAGTAACGTCTCAATAATCTGCAGCTGAAGGGAAAAGAAGAAGAAGAAATAGGCTAATGACGAATTTAACGGCGTTAAAGCAAACCCAGCGAGACACAACAGCGCAGACGTTTTTGCTTTCTCTACTTTCTAAAGACATTCATATGAGATCGCCCGCTGTCTCTCCTTACAAGCATCATCCCTGTTTGAAGTGCATAGACAAGAAAGCCTCTGCAAGACATGAGGCCAGCAGCCTGAGCTTCACTATCTCCGCATAGCTCAGCCTGTGACAGCCTGGCGTCCCTGCAGAAAGGATGGAGGGGGGACCGGGGAGGTCGACTAGCTGCACATTTCTGCATAAATCTCCAGATAGATAGCATCAGGAGAAGAGAAACAGGGGAGGGAGGCAGGCAGGCAAGCAGCAGAGGATGATAAGGCCCCCGGGGCAGGGCATTCGACACTGTCAAAACTCTTTCGTCTCTGGCTATTGGACGAGTGGAGCGCGTTATGAGCCTGCATACCATTTGCCAGGACGCGATTCGGCTTCACCGGAGCATACAGGGCCCTGTATCTGACCTCACAGCCTCCTCCTCCCTTCTCAGTCTTCTTAGACATGAGGGGAGCTGGACAGGACAGCACACACAGAAAAAAAAACATGGATATCAAGAGAAAACCCTGAAACCACATCTCTCCACAAATCGAAAACCTGATCTATAACAGCTCGACTCATGACTGAATAAGAAACCGCCACATCAGCTGTTGTGCTGTCAGAGAAATCTACAATAAAACAAACTACAACAGCGACGCTGAACTGAACAAAAACAGAGTTAAAGAAATCAAAGCAAACGGAGAGTCGACAAAACGCACAAAGGAAGAACTTCAAAAATGATCTCGCAGTAAGAGTTCTTCAAAAACTTTCAGGTTCACAGCTCATGTGTCTCGCCTGTCATCTTTAATATCATCTGTATCAAAAACCGACACGCAAAGACCTGATATTTTTAGCAAATTGTGATCTTATCGTGTGTTTCATCCCGCTGTTAACCTGTTTTTGTTCTTCACTTGGAATAAATAAGCAGACGTGCTTATGAACGTACATGCGCAGGTAGAGCATGAACACAGGAAGAGCCATAAATAATGCAGAGAGAGTACAAACGCACAAATAATCATAAGAAGGACGAGACAAAAACGAGGTTAGGTGGTACTTGTGAGTCAACTATGCTGCATGAAAGAGACGGGAGCAAAACAGAGTGATACGAGGAAAAAAGGGTGAAAGAGAGATAGAGAGAGAGGAGGGAGATAGAGAAATGAAGGAAAAAAGAGAGGGGGGGAAGTGGGCAGTTGAAGTTCGAGACTTTGTCTGATTTACAGGCACAAACCTGCAGTCAGAGCTGGACGAGGTAGTCGCACACACACTTAAACTCTTCCTCTTTAACTCTCTCTCTCTTTCTTACACACACACACACACACACACACACACACACACACACACGGAGTCTGTCTGCGCAAACACTCCAGTCTGTCTGGAGGATAGAGTCATTCCCTCTTCTTCTTGCTCCCGGTCCCTTATGCAGCCTGCATGCTCCTTTGTTCCTCCTCCTTCCATCACGCTATTTCCTGACCACGCTCTGATGACAGCGCTGAGAGAGGTTAAAGTGGGGCTGCTTTTTTTTTTACAGTGACACACACCTCTTAAATTCCCTACCTTTGGCCTAAAACACACACATGCAAATATTAACTGTACGTTTTTGTTCTTTCTAAAAAAGAGGCACAACCTCAACCACGAAAAATGCCTCATCATGATTTAGATCCTAAATCTCTCCATCTGTCAACTGTGAAGTGGTTAAATTGGCTTTTGTATGGAGGTGGAGCCCTATTTGCTGTGTTTCCCATAGGTTTCAGAAGGCTATGGTGGAGGGTGGGTGGGTGGGGAACTCAATGTAACACTTTTTTTTGTTTAGTTACAGACTTTGGCAGAAACACTAACTTAGCATTAGCTTGTCAACGGTTAGCTAATGAGAAGGGCGGTAAATCAAATGAAAACTCTCCTGGTCTTTTCTCAATTTGCTAACATGGCATTAGCTTAGCTCTGTAGAGATGTTATCACAGAAATATAAAGGTGAAATTTACACATATTTGGTTTCAGTAAATTAACAAAGTTAACGTTTTTATGCGTCAGCAGCACCGTTTGTGTGTGTGCGTGCGCTTGCGCGGTATGCGAGAAGATGCTGGTAGCGGTGAAACATGGACTGGAGGTTTATTGGTTCAGGTTTTATCTTAATAAACGAACGGAATGAATTCAGTAATGAAGCTCTGAGTGAACAGGCTGATGTTTTGATGGGGATCTGAATAAATGATTTTTGGTAGCTACATTCATGATTACAATGAAAAACTGAAGCAGACGGAGTTCAGCACCTGCTGGATGTACTAACAAGGTGAGGAGGCGGAGCTCTGGCCCAGTTTAATCTCTGTGCGTAAGTGTTTTTTTTTCCTCTATCACCTTTGCCAAAGTGTCCTGTCAATAAAACAATCTGTTCAGTAAAGCTGCAGCACATAAAACAATCGTAAAGGATCACTAAAGAGAGTAAAACTCAAAAATTACTTTGATCTCAAAGTGGTGACACCAAAAGCAAGTTTGGATTTCCACATGCTCTTGAATCATCTGTGAAATACCACATTTCCTTGCCTTGGGGCTCAAGTAAAAGAGGGGAAGTGTTAGGATTTTAAAAAAAGTTACCGCTGAGGTCGACCTCCGGTTTTTGTTCTTGAAGATGCTCACAGAAACTCCAAGGAGCATCGGCCGTCCTTTAGACACCAGTGAACAAGGACCGTTTGAGACATGCAGTTATTTTTCACCCTGTCCTACCACCTCAGGGTGAAAGGACCAGGGCATGTGAGCTTGGGCCAACCATAGCAGCTCGTTATGCACAGGAGCCTGGAGGCATTGTGGAGGGACATGGCACTTTAAAACAAGAGGGCCAGTGTGTTGGAGTGTCCCGTGGCCCGGAGCTGTGGAGGCTGAGGGTTTAACACGCGTCCCATCTGCTGTGTGTGACTGTGCACACGGTGGTCGAGTGGTTAAGGAAGCATCAATAGCCAGACTCTTTAGATCGAGGGGTATCTCAGGGTCAGATGTAGTCTGCAAATTCGTTTTTCTAAGAAACAGAGGAGCTGGAAGTCAGAGGAGATAAGCGTGAACAAGCGCTGACCTCAGAGCTGGAGTCTGGACGTAAAACCGATTCTATCACAAGTTCAGTACACTTCTTTATGTTGGCCATGTATCACAAATCCTCATTGTGCTCCGCGAAATTCATCGCAATGTCCTAACTCATAAAGTCTCAGGCCCCATTTAGACATACCCGGTTATTAAAAGTGGAGACATTAACCATCGTTTGCATCCTTTGTTTTGACGCAAACAGAGAATTCACCAGAAAACTCCGACCAGAGTGGAGATTTTGGAAAACTCCATTCACATGTAAACTGAGATTTGGGTTGCCGACAGCAGATTGTGCGCCGGAAACTGACTTAAATGCGACGTTGTTTACAATCTACGGTGATCATGGATGCATGCAGAGTAGCGGTCGCATTTATGCTGATGCAATCCCTTTGTATTTGTTTGCATTTGCATCTTTTCCAAAAGAAGGAAGTTAGGTTGTTGTTGTTGTTGTTGTTGCTAGTTGGGATTCTGATTGGCTAACGTGGGCTTGAGCTTCTCGCTACACTGCCACCTACAGGTTTGGCAGGTTAAACTTTTCTGAAAACGTAGTGGTGTGCACGCAGTTTTGATTCGGGCACACGTAAACGTAGTCTCCGACTTAAAGTTCCCTGATCCTGTAATAAGGACACGGCCACTCACAGTGAGACCTCAGTGCCCCCACCCACCACCATCCTCGCATCCAACCCTCTGTTCCCTGCTTCATTATTAATTCATTGAGGAGAAAACAGTGCTGGGCCTCTTCTCCACCCAAACACTTTCCAAACCCTGATTAAAATTGCAAAATGGCCTCCTGTTCGGCCCTAATTCAAGCCCTTCAGGACATCGTGACAGAAGCAGGAAGAGACACGGCGCAGCGAGGAAGTGGTCAGATATCCAAAGTGACCTACAAATGCTTCCTTAAGTGCTCGTCCGCCTGATGCAAGAACTTGACAATAAATTTGCCAGGACAGCTCTACAGGCTCGGTACCAACCAGGGACACACCTCTCTGTCATGTTGTTCTGAATAAATGCTCTAAATAAATGATCGCAAAATCAAACAAGTCAAGGTCGCACCGTCCGCTTCCTTCCTCTGACATAAGAGTGTAGTCTGCATGTCAAAGACGGGACTGTGAGGGTTAAAAAAGTAAAAGAAAGTAGTTAATACCTACAGAGCATGTAACATTTACCATCGATAACAGTCTGGAAGACGGATGGGCCATATGCTTGGCAAGAGCGGGCCACGCTCTACACAATTCCTCATCTCCGAGGCTTGCCGTACCAGATTCCTGCCTACTAATTGAAGACATATGGTCTGATCAGCCACTAAAACAATGCAAGAGGGGCTGTTAAAATGGTGGACAATAGACCCAAGATGGTACCTCCGAGCTGTACCCCTCCGTCTACAAAATCTGCCTCATAACACCACTAACACCTTAAACTCTGTTGTGCTGTAAGCTTTTATAAGAATAATTTGGGATCATGTTAAACACAGCTGTCTCATCCTGTGTGCGCACACACACACACACATACACGCTATCACTGGCCTCTTAAAAATACAGCATGTGGACCCTTCCGCTTATTCTCCCCTGAGGTGTGTCAGCAACATGCATAGGTCCAAGCAGTAGCGAGATGATATTAATTAAGTTAGCCAACCTGTAGGTTCCTTTGTGCCCAGCTGTAGAGCATAAATCAGACTTTTAACGAGGCTAGGGCCCTAAGATCTCAAACCGTGCTGGAATGCTACCTGCACAGCCATGCCAAAAATCTGTCTGGGTCTAGGGCTCCTATAGATCACTGTGTTTATAAGGAGGGCTATAGCAACTTACCCCGGGGAGGGAAGGGAGCGAGGGTGGAGCAGAGGAGCAGAGAAGGAGGGTGGCAAAGGAGAAAGGGGGGGGCGCAAGAGCTATTTCTATTGGGTCATCAGGTTTAAGTAAACATGTGGGATGCTGGTGGGTAAGTGAGCGAGTGTGCATGTGTGTTGCATGCACGCATATGGAGTTGCCCTGAAAAAAGTTCTCTCGTATTTTTATGGGACTCTATAGGAAGGAAGGCTAAAAGGAGGCAAAATGATAAGACAGACAGAGTCAATAAGAGACAGACCGATAAAGACTGGAGACAGAGAAGGAGGACAGCAGTATCAGGTACAAACTTCTCCGGTGAATAAGTAACAGTTGTGGTAAATCGCCAGAAAAATGGCGAGTAAAACACGCCTTTGAAAATGAGCGTTTAGACCTGGGGAAAGAGGTGATGAAGAGGATCTGTGCGGAGAAAGTTTGTGTGCTTCGGTGACAGAAGGATTTATTCTCAGACAGCTGCAGGACAGGACACATGCATGTACAGACTGACAGACTGACTGACTGACTGGTTGAACGGCACATTGAGTCCACCTTTAAGCCGTCGTTTCTGCACACAGTCCATGAACTCTCAGACATTCCTCAACAGGCAGCGGCAAGACGCACGTTAACACGTATCATATGCAAAGACACGACGCAGGTAGACATTTACGCTCATTAGATCATATCGTGTCCATTCGGATCATCAGAAGTATGTTTAAGCCATTTCGTAAAAGCGCATTGTGGTTCGTTCACTTATGCATTTAACAGCACAGCAATGCCTGCCCTGCTGCAAAGCTCACCAGCTAACCAAGCGTATATAAATAATCCAGTGTGGAAGTGCAGAAATTTGGATTAATGACTGATCAGGGGATGGTGGAGCGGGTTTCTCCAGCAACACTCTGCAGCACCACCTGAGATTTATTGGCCAGATGTTTGTGCCATTGCTTCTCTAACAGACTATAAAACTTCATTTACAGAGGCCAACAGAGGAGTCTCAAAGCGTCGCCAACACGCTCAAATTTGCTGTGCCGATGCAAATGTCAACTACAAATAATAAAGAAACGTAATTAACAAACAGCTTTCATTATCAGGAATGCCTGCGCGCCCCTGCGGTTTTTCTCGTTCCCTCGCGCCTTCCCCTCTTTTTTCTTTCTCTCTCTTTCTCTCTCGTTCGTGTCACTTATACAATGACAGCCCTGACAGGAATGTAACTCCACTCCCTGCCAACATGCAGTCAGGTTCTCAAGATCCACCCTGTCATTTTGAGAGGGGCTGACAACCTTTGAGTGACGCAGGGTCGAGGGGGCATCGACCCCAGCGGACTGCTGGTGTTGCATTCCGAGAACTGAACTTTGTAGGTTTGCACAAGGTCAAACTGTAAAGATCCTATACGCTCATTCCACACATGTTGAGCTTATACGGTTCAGGCCTGCAGACAACCTCAGCTGCGGACACGACCAGACAGCTATCTCTTGTACCTTTGACACAGCTGTATATGGATATATAAAGGCATAAAAAAAGATGTTTGCTCTTAAAACATGTTGCCTTTATTGCTCTCGTCCGATTTCATCACCTCGCGGTACACAGAGGGGAAGCTGATGAAAGGAGGAATTAAAGGCAGTGAAAGAACAAGGATATTATCTGAAGAGAAAGGGGTGTAGTTGAAGGGTGTCAAGAATGGCGTAAAAAGCTGTGGAGAGCAGAAGAAGGGAAAAAACAAAAGAGTGGTGGACAGCTTTACACTGCAGTACCCCGTTCTAGATTACATTAGTGGCAGCTGCTTCCTTTGTGTGGTTTTATGGCCTGGCCCCAAGAAAAAGCTGCTAAAATTTCATTTAATCTGCTGCAGAAACTCAAGAGTCTGTCAGCCACTCAAACAAGGGCGCCTAAAAGCACCATGCTCTCAGATATCTGAGGCAAAATAACACTAATAATATCTCTCTCTGTGGCCGTACAGGCAGACATTTTGTGTAACCAAAGAGGGCCAGCCTGTGCCACCGGTGCATGGGAAACTGGCCTGCTCTTCAAGTCCAGGGACAGGCCCTTAATGGCGGGTGAGAGAGCCACACAGCATCCCCCTTTTCCCCTCCTTCTCTCTCTTATTTATCTCCACCTCCTGTTCATCCTTCCAAGTCATTAGCTTATGTTAATCGCTAAAACTACAGAGAGTGACCCCCAATTTCATTTAGTATGCCACTATGCTTAACAGCAGATGACAACGCAGCTGCTATGGCTGATTTATTAAGGTAAAGTAATTGTAGGACTGAGCATATATTCTCAGCTCATTTGCATCAGTTGCGCACTCTCAGACAAATTGATTAAATAAAGTGCATTTCTTAAGCTGTTTCTTTCATTTCAAAACACACTCCTCATAAAAAAATCTAAATCCTTCTCAGGTTATAGTCCTATTTCATGCAAACATTAACTTTGTCTTACTGCCTCTGATTTAAATGGGCTTTATAAGAATTATTTTCTAGGGAAGACGAGAACAGACATGGATTTTTCTTTTCTTTATGCACTATTATCTCGTGATAACGACTTATAATCTCATTGTCTCGACATGACGAAGATCGTTTTTTCGTGATAGTGTAAATTGTGTTTTAGCCGACCTCAACGGTAACTTTTGAAAACAGAAGCGTCATGTGCGAATTGGACAACAACAGTAACAATGACAGTTAAATGTCCCCACGTTAAAAGTGTGATGTGTATGCGCAGAGTGTCTTCATTTAAAATCCTGGCGTGCTGTTAAGGATGGTGGCATTTTAGAAATATCCCAATCTGGGGGCGTTTTTTAAAAGTTACCGTTGAGGTCAGCCAAAACACTGATTCCATTATTGCAAAAAGATGATCTCTGTTATGTCAAGATAATGAAATAAAAGAATTCGTTATCATGAGAAAACAAACATTGTTATATCGCGATAATGAGATGAGTCATTGTCATGAAAAACTGATATTTGTTATGTCAAGATAGTGAGATAAAATAATTCGTTATCACTAGAAAATGGACTTGTTCTATCGAGATAATGAGATAAGTCATTATCACGAAAAGATGATCTCTGTTACGTAAAGATAAAATAAAAGAATTCGTTATCGCAAGAAAAAGAACTTTGTTATATCGAGATAATGAGATAAGTCATAATCACGAAAAAATGATATCTTTGTTATGTCAAGATAACGAAACAAAATAATTGGTTATCACTACAAAATGAACTTTGTTATATTGAGATATTGAGATAAGTCATTACGACGAGATAACAGTGCTTGAAAAAAATTCATAGCCGTTCTCATCTTCTGTAATTTTCACTCAGTAGATCCTGGAAAAAGACAAGACAACAATTTTTACTGAAATCTGAAACCATCCACTTCCAGGGTCATAAGTCATAATTAAAGGAGCTGACACAAAATGAGCAAAATGTTGAAATTCCAGCATTATCCCTTTAAAAACATCTGCTTTATCTCGACTGCCCACTCAATATCCTGCTCCAAAGACCTTGATAAACAAAGGTAAACACAGAAGAAGCCCCACTACGTTGCCGGGTGAGTTAGCCTGACATGTACAGAGGAATCTGACAGCAGCAGTCCCTGACAGAGAGCAGCTTCCTTCCTATAGGCTCTTAGTCCACAAAGTGACACGGCCACGTACGTCCACACACATTTTATTCTGATAAACTGAGGGGAGGAAAGGGGGGCTGGAGGTCGGGAGAGAGGGGATGTATTCTGCTGTTTGATTCCTCTACTATAGCTCAAGGCAAGAAGAAGAGGAACAGACGAGGAAGAGATGCAAGGGGCCCCTTTCCTTTCGACCCCTCAGATAATAAGATGGAAGGAGAGAGGAGGACTTGGGGGATGGGGGGGAGGGAGAAGGAACAGAGAGGAGCGAGGGAAGGCCAGAGCAGAGATACACAGGGAGGTTTCTGTCCGAGCGAGTCCTCTGCTCCCTCAGAACGTAGATGACAAAAGGAAGCTGGAGAATACAATATGTGTCCCGCAGGAGCAGGTCTCACTCGGATACAGTTCATCTTCTCAGGTTCAGCTACAGGCTCAAGAGACTGACGACAGAGTGTGAGGGTTATTACAATGAAGTGTGGCCTCCATTTATTTACATGGGAGCAGTTTCAGCTCGACCGGTCCTGCACAGCATGCAGGTTTTTCTCCTATTTTTTTCTTATTAACAGGATTCTTAGAATAACTCAGATGTCAAGGGGGTTTTTGCTACCCGCAGCACGTTGAGTTCAAAGTAAAAACTGTATGTGAAGTGGTAGTTTACCACAGAGTGACACATCTTGTAATACCTGAGGAACAAAGTGACTGAATGACACCATCACCCTGAGGGAAATATCGTACTGACCCAAATACACGACAGGTTTTAGTCTTCAAAATGCAAAAAAAAGTGGGATCGTCTGAATCATCGTAACAGACTGTGCTGTTTCTCTGAAAAGCAAGTGAGCACAAAACCAGTCCACCAAAAACTGAGACTGAGTTTTGATGCTTTTACTAACAAAAACAGTCATCAATGCAGCGTCCACTTCAAGCCTCTGTCAAACAGCTGAGATATATTAGTCCAGTCCAGAGTGTAAAAACAAAGATGGTGAACCCACATGTGAGTCTGACAAGGAAAAAAAGATCCATCTATCTCTCATATGATCACTATGGGGATAAATAAACAGAAATATAGTCGTGTTGTTTATTTAGATCATAAAACGGATTGTTTCCTTCATAAAAAATGATCTAATTGGTATCTAAAAGTTCTTTAAGTCTTTCACTATCCTTAGCTAGTCTAACCATATTCTGAATCACCAAAAAGAGGACATGATTACACAGGGACAGTCACGTTTAGTAAATTTTGAGAGTTTTTCGGGTCAGGTTGATTGTCTTTTCAGCGCAGTAAGTCCACACGACAAAAACTTAAAACTTTCATACAAAAGGACTTCATAAACTCCCCCAAACAAGGCCAGACAGCCCCCAAAAAAGATGACATGTCTGGGTAGAAGAGGACATATGGTCAGCCTACCTTAGCTTAATACATATAGACATCAGAGTGGACATAATGCTTCAGTTTCTCTGCAGTGGGTCAAAGGTCACGTCAGGGTTCATTTACTGTTCTGCTGTTAGCTGCTTACAAACTTTTGAGAAGTTATAACACACTTTTTTCAGCTCTTAAATACCCAACTGTGTGTTTTAAATCCATCTTTCTCTGTTTGATAGATGTCACACTCAGACTTTTGAGAGCAGTCATGCAAAATCCTGCTGTCTCACGACAAAAGATGCTAACTCCTACCTTTCTCATGTACAGCAGTGTTTACTGAAGGAACAAGGACAGGAAAAGAAACAGAGAATTCTGAAAGGACGGAAACACAGACGCGCAAATGAGTGCTAATGAAGACATAGCAAGCTGTAAAGGGGGGGAGGTGGAAGAGATGGGCGAGGGCAAATTAACCTTTTTAATTGGAGAGTGGTAGTCCTCTTTGGACCCTGCAGTTGGATCCAGAGTGCTGACAGATGATGAGAGGGAAATGGCAGGCCTATTACAGGCAATCTGGCCCTGCGACTTGGCAGACTACCTCAGTACCAGAGCCTGGGGAGAACAGGGCATGTCCAGCATGGAAAGCATTCGCTGCCAGACCGCTCGCTGGCAGAACAGGGCCTGCCTCAATAAAGGTATAAATAGACAATGGTTATCTTGGCACTTTGAACTATGGGGTAAAGGGTTGTCATAAGGGAGTCTGGTTTCTTGTCTGATAACGAAATACTACTTGGTCAAGAAAAAGGAGAGGGGCTTTGCTTTAATGAAAGAGAGAGAGAGAGAAAGAGAGAGAGAACCAGTCTGACAGGTAGAAGAGAGGTAAAGGGCCAGAGGGGGCGGAGAAATGTACACTGAGAAATTTTCACACCATTTACGTTCACATAACTTTGAGCTTATACACACAGTTTCAGACCCCGCTACATCTGCACTGTGTCCACGGAGGAGCCAGATGCAAGAGAAAGACATCAGAGAGGATAACTTCCTGTCTGTCTGTCTGTCTGTGCGTCTGGATGCAAGCGCCTTGTTTATGTCTGGGGATACAAGGAAAACAAACATCAAGGTCAGAGAGGCTGGAGTCTGTCCAAGCGATAGATAGCCCCCCTCTTAACAGGACTGCAGGCCTGTTTTAACACATGGCTCCAGGGAGATACCAGGATTTAGACACAGCCTTTGGGCGAGATTCCTCATTGAATATCTGAGCTTTTTTAAACGCAACTATTTCCTAAGATGCAGATGTTTACCCTTTAGGTCTCGGTGCGAATTATGTCACCGAAATAGAAAGTTTTGAGACGTCAAAGTGCATCCTATTTCTTGATTTCTAGATTTGATCTAAGAGCAGCTCACTTCACGTCTTGTTTTCTCTACCTTACTCATTGTGTCACTGTCCGGCAGACAGTTAAATTAAACATAATCCTGACGCCCGGTCTTTAATGCTGACCCCATTAGCCAGACGTCCATGGGCATCTCTAGGTCATCTCTGCTCAGACACAAAAAAATCCCCAAACCTCACCTCACGTCGACCCCTACTTCCCTTCCCCCCATATTTTTCGTCTGTCAGTTCATCTTTAAACCCTTCATCACCTCTCATTTCCTCTTTCGTCATCCGTCATTATGTTTTCTGATCAGGTAAAGACGACACCGCCGACTCTACAGGGTCTCCATTCCCATGTCGATGCATACGCACACCTGGACACCGTGTGTTGCACAATTAGCATCCTCCACTTGCATCCTGCACTTTTATATTCTCCCCTCCCTTCCTTTCTCCATCTTTGTATTGCTCTCCATCCATAAATACACTCACACGCATACACACCAGACACATGGCCGAAGAGAGCAGACTACCATCTGGGAGTAGTGGCCGGCTTTGTCTGGGGGGGGGGGTGAAAGCGACAACACGACCCCCCTTCAGCACACACACATAAACCATACACACAACCCCTGCAACGGCCCCCGTCGCCCTCCCCGTCCAACTGCTCCAAGTGTGAGAGCTCTTCTCATACAATCTGCACATATACATATGCAAATTTGCAGGAGGGGGGGCATTATAAAAACAGCCATCATCACACACACACACACGCACACACACTCACACACGCACACACACACGATATTTGGTTGGCTTGGGCTCTAAAGTAGCCATGCAGGAGTTTTGGAAAAGAAAAAGCGTGTTTCAGAGAAACAGAGCAAGAGCTGGAAGAAGGCTGGAAGAAAAGAGGAGATGAAAAGAAGAACCTTCTTTATACATCACAAATTAATGTGAGCATGTGTGAAATACATGCAAATGGGATTGCATGCATTTACATGGAGACACACACATAAACACATGCACCCACAGACACGCAAACATACATTATCCATGTTTGCCCTGCAGCGTGCATGTGATGAATTTATACATAAAAACTCACTCCATCAATTGGCACAAGATGCATCACGACTGTCGTTAGATTCAGCATCATATGTGGGCGTGAGGCCCCCAAAGACAATACCCACGATGCACCACAACCAGATGATCATGGTGTACTTGGACATCTAGTTAATCCTTTGGTTGTGGGTTCAGTTAGGGTTGGAAAGACTTTTAGTATAAGATCATTTCTTTCTGTAAAAGTTTTACCTGACAAGTTCAAACTTTTAAAAAATAGGAAACTACAGTGGCCCTGAGGTGCAAAACACAACAGCATAAAAAAAAACACAACGACAAAGGAGAAAACACAACACCAAATCATAATACACAAAAACAGAATAGAAAACACAAGGGCAAATGAAAAACAAACAAAACGCAAATAGAGAAACTACAACGACAAATCAGAAAACACAAAAAGGGAAAACGTAACGACAAAAGGGAAACACAACAACATTGACCATTGTGTTTTCTCTTTTGTCGTCATTTTTTCTGTCAGTTTTCTGATTTGCCGTTGTGTTTTCTGTTTTGGTTTGTTTTTGTGTTTTTTGATCTGCTGTTGTGTTTTCTGATTTGCTGTTGTCTTTTCTCTTTTTGTGTTTTTTTTTTTAATGTAATGTCTTTTCTCTTTTAATGTTGTTGTGTTTTCTGATTTGCTGTTGTGTTTTCTCTTTCGTCGTCATGTTTTCTCTTATGTTGTCATCTTTTCTCTTTTTGTGTTGTGTTTTCTGCTCTGCCGTTGTGTTTTCTGATTTGCCGTTGTGTTTTGCACCTTCAAGGCCTCCGTAGAGAATGGCAAATGTCTGTTGCTCTTTTGCTTTTTTTCTCATTGTAATCAGGTTTATTCTTGTAAAATAGATTAACAAGCCTAGGAGACAGATTTCCTTCACCAGCCTGATTTAGTGTGTAAATAGTGACAAATATCACATTGTCAATTAAATAAAGGAAATGAAGATGAGGATATTTGATACTGTAAGAATTAACCTCTGTCCATTTGTCAAATCAAAGAGCAAAACGCCCGACATGCAGGTGGGAAAAAGCCAGCGCTAGAATGACCGATATAGAAAAAGACACCAGTTTGAAATCCGACACTTCGCACACCCTTTTTCTACACGTACATACCATCAATAACCCAGTTCTTTGACTTTTTCATTTATTTTTTCTCACCTCGACATCACGATCATGTTTTTCCTCTTTAACTTTATCTATAAACATTCAAATCAGACGTATAACTCTTACTTAAAACGACAGGATTTGATAGCCGCGGCTATAACAAGGTCTGAAATGAAGAATTTCCACAATCCTGCAGCGACAAACACTCAGTTCCTTGAATTCCTTAGATGTTCATGATGTGACAGAGCTTTTTGATCTGCTGTCTCGAGGCAGGTTTATGTGTGTGCGAGCTGAGAGCGTCTGAAGAGGCGCGGTGAACAGCCTGCTCTCAAAACTCAAGGGACGCATCCGAGTCGTAATTAGGAGAGGAGCTGCGTCCATATTTTATGGCAAAACACGGACGCAAACACGTTCACAGACACGATTTCCATCACAGACACATGTGGACGTGTATGATAGATGGAGCCTGATGTGTGCACGCATGTAAAGCTGACACAAATAGGAGGTTTCTCGCCCACACGGCACAAGAGTCTATTATGTACATCTTCCATATCAAATTCTTCCTCCCTGTTTTCAGAGCTCTCATGTTTGCTGTAATGTTTTCAGTACACAATAGCCGCGCTGGTGTTAAGCTCATGTTGCCTCATCAAGAGGAGAACACCAACAACAACCAAACACTTTTCCCTCCTCTTCCCACCCTGTTTACGAGCAGATCCATTCGTCTCTCACTTTGTTCCCACGCTCCCTCGCTTCTTTTTTCTCTCCTCTGTATTGTCCTGTGCCCTCAGGTTAGAGGTTCTCTCTGTTTCCTCCTCTAAAGCCGGGAAACAGAGGAGGAGGACAAGAGGAGAGGGAGAGACAGAGAGACGGAGAGGAGGGCCTGTCCGACGCCTCCTTCGGCCTAACCGGTCTGAACTGGTTCTGACATAGGTGAACCAGAGACGTGTCCTCTTTCGCCTCCGGACAGAAAAGAACCACGGTGGCATTCCATCCAGAGGAAGCAGGTACCAGGGAGGTGTGCATCCATGTGTGTGTGCGTGTGTGTGCGTGTCTGTGTGTGTGTGTGCATGTGTGTGTCTCCCAAGACCTTTGAGGCCTGGACCACTGCCAAGTTCATCTGTTAATGGACAGCTACGAGGAGAGCCGCCCCATCCCCCCACTTTCCCTCCACACTGCTCCGTCTCTCCAGCAGCCATGCCTGCTCACGACCCCCCCTTAACCTCCCCAACCCCCAGCCAGGCCTGCCCAGATACAGGCCCTCACTCTCCCTCTCCCTCTCCCTCCTCCTTTACTCCCTTTCTCTCCCTTCCCCTGAAAGCTATATCATTCCCTTTCTCCTCCTCCTCCTCCTCCTCCTGCCCGCTGCCCCCCAACACTCTGTGCTGCTCCTATTCAAGATAAACAGAGTGCTTCAAGTTCAGGGGACACCCAGGGACCCTTTAACAAAGCCATCTATCATGCTGTCTGCCTGAGACTCCTCTGGCCATAGCGGGCTCTGCTGTTGCTGCTGCTGCATCTCCCTGCGTCTGAATGCATGTGTGTGAATGTGAACATACAAAAGCTGGACATTCACCACTAAGACTCTTCACACAGACTAGCTAGTTGCTATAGCTAATCCAGAGCTGGACAATCTCCTCATTGTGTTAGTGGCCCCTCCTGGCCCCTCTAAGACCAGAGCAAAGACAGACACCCCCCTCCTCCTCCTCCTCTTCTTCCTCCTCCTCCTCCTCCTCTACCAAGCACCCCCCCTCTCTGTCCTGTTAAAACGAGACAAACTCATGACATGAAGGCACGCCACAGGGCGAAGAACAACGAGCACGCCCAGGCCACTTACTTTCCACACCTCGGAGACGGACTCCGCTGACCCCTCTCCAGTTCCCCTGAAGTCAAACTGCGGGACGATTAACCAAACTGTCAACAGCTTAATAGTCTGGGAATAAGAGACTGACAGTCGGCCTAGTAGCTGCGTGTAAACACTACAGAGATTATAAATGCTGCGCAAAAGGCAGAGGCTTGTTTCATACGTGGGTCGTGCAACATTTATGGGTACGGTTATGTAGGTAACCTTTTTGGACGTACAAGAACACGCCTGCTGAGTGGAAATTCTCTGTGGCAGGTGTTTTTCAGAGTGGTGCGGCTCCTGCGCATCACTTTTTACTTATCATGTTAAATTATCTGCAAGGAGGAAACGACAACACAAGTCTGATTGAACTGGTTTGAAACTTTTAGACATCATACTGAAAGACCCACTCCGATGAAAATCATGTTTGTCTTGTTGTCTACATGTTCATATGGCATTTTTCTGATGCTACAGGACATATCATGCGAAAACCAAGTGCAAAATTGAAATTCTGAGTATCTCTGCATTCAAAATGAATGTGAATCTCTGGCAGATCCAAACAGCAGGTTCAGATACAGTGAGATTTCCTATGTCACAATTTCAAGCTCCGCCCCTGGAACCCCGCTATGCAGGTCACACTCAGAAAAGTAAAGAAGACAATCGCAGACCAAACGTGTGCATTAGCAGAAAATGCTCATAAGAAAGCTAATTATGATATTAACTTTCATCATTTCCACAAAGTCATTAGTGTTCGAGAGTTGAATAGCTCCCATGTTACCTGCCAATTCTACTGGAGTGACCATATTCTGAATCCCCAAAAAGAGGATACAACTATGCAGGGACGGATTCATGGAGTTGTGCTTAGTTAATTCTGCAAGTTTCTCGGGTCACAAACTTAAACTTAAAACTTCCATACAAAACCTCAGACATTTGAAGGATTTTACAAACTCCCCTGGACAAGGCCGGACAGCCACCAAAAAAGTGGACATGTCTGGGTAAAAGACCACATATGGTCACCATAACTTCTACTACACTGGCAATGTTAGGCTACAAGCTAGCATGAAGAGGAGTTTGCAGAGTAGTGCTGTCTCCGCCCATGACTCAGAGGTGAATTGTTAATGAGCTACTGGAGCTCTGCAGAAGAAAAGCCCTTGAAAATCCCCCAGGTAACATGATTTTGGCTAAAAACTTCAGAATCACAATTTAAAGACCACTGAGAACACTTAAAGTGGTAAAAAAAATGATCAAAATGGGACTTTAAAGAAACTGCTGATATGTGTTTTTTCAAGTCGGGTTACATGTGGTGAAAAGAGCGGGAGAGTTTCCTGACTGACAAATGTGACATCACATTTTGAGGCATGGGAGAGGGACCAGCACTCACGCCATGCTCACACAAACACTCACACGCAATCTTCATCTTTCCTCCTCCCTCTTTCTTCCTCCTCTCTACTTGTCCTCACGTCCCTCCCGGCACACAGCAGCCCCAAAAGCCCAGCAGATGCTATCCTCTCCTGCCTGCTCGAGAGGAGGGGTCCGAGCTGCCGGTTTTAGAGCGCTAAATTATCCATTAGATGTTATCAAGTTGTAGCGGGGTGATGCCATTCTGCAAGGAGCCATCAATCTTTCATAAGTCCCAGGCACGGCGAGCGTTGGGATGCACTACAGGAACCTCCCCACCACTCCCGGCACACCACCCAACCCCATCCCACTCACTTAACTGCACGCGAACTCGAACATGTACACACAGTTGGGCCGTGTCCACGCACACAATCAACAAATACACATGCTGACATAAATGCAGCCCAGGTACACGCTCTTGCACTCAAGCTCAGCAGAAACACGCTTGTTTAGGGAACATCCAGTTCTACATTCTCTTGCATTGTGCTTTTTCCTCTCCTTCCGGCCAACCTCCCTAAACAAATCCAACATTTTGGGCCGAGCATCAAAATTTACGCTGCTTAAACCTTGTTTCTCTGGCCCTCACACCCCCTTTCCCCTGCACGCTCTTTCTCTTTTTTTCCCCCCACCACTCTTCCTCCTCCTCCCTCTGCTTCTTCTTGCCGTGGCCTGGCAGGCAGGCAGGGCAGACATGTTCAGAATGCGATCCGGTAATGGGCTAATCAAAAATGCAAAACAATTGGCAATTACCGCGCAGGGCCCTAATGGTCATTAGAATTTACAACAAGGTAATGAACTGAGAGTCAGCTCGGTCCATGCATATTCATAAAGCAATCAGGCCTTTGAAGATTAAAGAAGCGCTTCAAATTTAAATGAGGGCGCCAGCATGTTATCAGTGAGATTCAGCCTGCAAAAGTAAAGGGTGCCTGGGACAGGAGTGTGCATATGTGAGTGTGCACGGGGGTGTTTGTGTGTGCGGTGAGGGTTGGGGGTCAGTTTGGCATGGGGGATGGAGTGGAGGTAAAAGTATGTGTGTGCGTGTGTGCATGCAACCCTGAATAAATGATGAAGGTGTGTGTTCAATCGAGCCTACCGGTGGTGCCTGCATGCTTTTGTGCAAAGAACGCCAATACAAGGATATAGCCTAAAGTGATTCTAATAACCGAATTAACACTCTCTTAAAAATGAATGAGGCCCGTATCTTCTGATCGTCGTTTAAAAGTCGTGGGATTTGAATCTAAGATCAAATGTGCAGCTAACTTCCGCTATTAGGAGGCAATGAGCTTTTGAACACCAACCCCCCTGAGGGAAACAACAAGCTATTAGTATACATTCACCAAGATGTTAGTGATGGGAAGAACAGTTCTTTTGACTGAACTGAATCTTGAGAATCTGTTCATTCAAATGATTCGTTCAAAGATTCGTTCACCGAATCAGTCAGTGCTGCTGAAGTCAGCATCATTCATTGGGTAACACATGTCCTTCATTCGCCAAGTCGTGAAGGAAGAATCACTCCCCTGCCCTGAAAAACTCACCTCTCTGTGTGATGCCGACATTCGCATCACGAGTGAAACAACACAGCAGCAAGCAGCACACCCACTAAACAAGTGCGAGTCATCATTCTCTTATATCGCGGAAAAGTGGAGAGATTAAAAATAAATACACAGTGAACGAACCGGTGCTCTGCAGTTCGTGAATGACGCTACGCCCCTCCAACCTCTGCCTGCCTCAAGTCGTTTGTTTCGTTCACAGTCTGTCTGATACATGTTGTTCTTTCACTGTGAGCAATTTACGGGACTCCGCTCGACCACTCGCTCGCTAGCTTGCTGTGTGTCATTCGCCAAAGAGTCAAAAGCAACAGTTTCACTCCCGACCGACACTACACTTGTGGCTGAGCTCATGTGAACCAAGAAAAGAACGAATCAGGTCTTGGAGTGATTCCACTTAGCAGTTCCGTTCTTTTGAACGAATCGTTCATGAACGACACAACACTAGAAGACGTGCAGCAGCAAAGTTACACTCACTCTGAGACTTTCACACACACATTCAAACTGTGAGATTTCACAAGCGTCCCGTCAGACTCTGAGGCCCTCTCCGTCCTGTGCTTGAGATAAGGCTGGCGGACACAGCTGCAGGGGACCACCCACCCGCATACAAAAGGTACAAATAGACGCGCACACACCCATCGACGCACAAGCACAGTCAGACAGGACAAACCTAGCGCTGAGACCTGCAGGGGGACAGATAGTGGAGTTAGACGCACTAAAAAGACAGATAGTGTTCAGGGATCAGTGGGTTCAGACGAGTATGATGGCCTTAGAATTATCACCACGTGAGCGTGAGGAAGACAAAGCAATAGATCTACAGTAAAAACTACAGTCACAACAAGAGCAGGAGAGGTTAACCTGACATACTTAACTGTGCTACTGAATGTCAAACCGGAATAGAGACTCCCCAAAACAGAAGAGCTGGATCTAAATCAGTGTTTGAACTCAAAAGGAAGAAAGGAGGAGCTTATTTACCCAGAGTGATTGGGGGGAAAAGCTCCACATGTACAGTATCTATATGTTTGAAATCTGTTCCCTCCACAGTGAAGCACCGGCACGTCTGCTCTCTTTGTTCATCATCCATCACATCCTGAGCTGTAGCTGTATCAAAGACACTTTTTCTTCTCTGTTTCAGTTTCTGTCTAAAAATAAAGTCATTAACCTGCAGGTGGTGAAGCCGGCGGCTGGTGTGACAGGCCCTGACGCTGTCAGACGACCCCTGACCCTGTGATGTGACTGCCTGCCACGCTATTGACAGGACAGCGGCAGGACATGCTTATTTCTGAGGCTACTTTTTCATCCCGTGTGACGCGGCTGTGGACAAACAAGGTTGTTTCTGTCGTAGAGCTCCGTTTGACAGTAGATGGAGGCGATAGCGAGAAGCGGCGAATGTGTGTATGCGTTGTCCGTGTGTGTGTATGTGTGCGAGTATGTGCGTGTCTATGTCTTCGAGCTTGCAGAGCAGCCAAATCTGTGAGAGTGAGAATGAGCTCCAGAATGGATGTTGGAAGCCTTTAAGAGGTGCAGACACGCTAATGTAGCCAAAACTTGAGTCTCTAGTCCCTGGAGACAAACTACTGGAGCGGTGTGCGGAGAGAGAGCATGAGCGAGAGAGGGAGATCGAAGAAAGGAAAGGAGAGAGGGAGGGGAGGGAGGGCTGAAATAAGGATCATATGTTTCTGACAGATCTCATCATCTCACAACACGTCATAGGACCTCTGCCACAACACATTTATTACGGACACAACACAGGAGGTTTACACCGAGCATGTTTACGGGTCTATATCAGCAGAGAGTGTGTGTGTGTGAGGGGGTACTTTTGTGTTCATAAAACAGGTGTGTGTCTGTGTTCATTTGTCTATATGTGCGTAGGTGTGTGTGTGTGTGTACGTCTGTTTCTTTTGTGAGTCCATGTCTATGCATACTTGAACTAGCCTCCACCTGAATGGCCCGAGGCTGTGGTACCGGGGTGGTTAGAAGACAAACAGAGACACAGGAAGCCCAAGCCTTCAGCCCTGAGGACAACACACACACACACACACACACACGCACACGCACACACACACTCAGACTGTCAGTCACACACCTCACTATAAGTCCTGCTTCCTAAACCCACAAAACATTGCTTGGCACACAAATACACCTTTTCTACCTTCCTTTATACACACACACACATACACACACTCACACACACACACTGAACTCACATTAAGACCCAGCCCGTCCCTCAGGCATAGAGCTGTGTGCCAAGTCTGGCCTGGCATGGTCCACAGAGGGGTGTCCTCCGGCGAGGCTTGCCAAGTCAAAGACCCTTTCATGTTCAGCCTGCACGCCCAGAGTAGTAAAGCTTTAACAAACAGCCGACACACACACACACACACACACACTGACACACACACATAGAAGGCTATAAACAGTTTAAGTGGTCAAAAAACCACACTCATCCACACACACGTACACACATATGCACATGCATTAGTTTAACACCGCATCCACACAGGAGATGTAAACATCCACTAGACTTCGGCACTTGAATGCAGCCGCAGACGCTAACACTCGAGCCAACAACAAAGGCTGAGGGATTTCCACTGACAACATTTGTGGGTGTTTAGAGCTCGGCTTCAGAATACAAAAATGTCTCCTATGAAAAATTCATCCTAAAAAACCCCATTCCTGTTCACCTTCATTAAAACTTAGTGAGAGCCCACGTCCAAAAATAGGAACTCTTTTTCCAGAGCGACTGGAGGATAAAATCAGAGTCACTTTTAGCGCCCTGATAGTGAAATATTAGCCGGTGTGTTGTAATTACAACAGCATGCATCTGTGCCTTTTCACTATCAATTAGAGTGATCGCCCCAACAAAAGCACACGTTGCATGTGGACTTGTAAAAGCAGCAACATATGCACACAGACACACACACACACTGACCACAAGAAAGAAAAAAAAAAAGGATGTCAAGGATCTTCTCCCCCTTCCAGCCCACACACACACACACACACACACACATTTATAACACACTCCATGGACTGCCCAGCCCCCCAACTCTGCCCGACAGATACCCAGTGTGTTATACATGTGTGCTTATGAAGCGGTGTGTGTGTGTGTGTGTGTGTGTGTGTGTGTGTGTGTGTGTGTGTGTGTGTGTGTGTGTGTGTGTGTGTGTGAGGGGGGGGGCTGGTGGTTTGGAGAAAGGTGGCACACTGCCAATACGGAGCCTGCTAAATACCTTTGTCTCCACAACACACAGAGACAAACAGGACAGGCAAGCTGCTGCGGGAAGACACTCAGCAGCCACAGAGAGGTGTTGTGAGAAAAAAAAACACACACACACACACACACAACACACTCACAGACCCCGTTGCAAGAATGTTTTCCTCCTCATAGAGAAAAGGGGGAAAGGTGGCTGCCATAATTAACTCAGTATCGATTCACAGTCCAGGTTACAATGGAGGCAATGCGCTGGAAAGAGGCAGAAGTGTGAGATGGTGGCCGATCGTATGGCGGCTACAATGGCCTCATTAACACACATGGCTACACCGGTGCTAATGCTGGGTAATGTAGTAATGTAGCAGCTCACACACACACACACACACACATACACACATGAGAATATGCTTCCACATACTTAAAAGTGAGGATATTGATCATGATACAGGACACGACAAAGTCTGTGAATCAGAACAACAGAGAGCATCTTGGTCCAATTACTCAAAGCAGACCGCCATACAGTCATTTACTGCGACACTTCGTCTCCAGGACAATAGATGATAACATAAACAAAAACTACAAAGTGACCTCATCATCATCATCATCATCAGGCTCATGTTTAATAAATCCAGTTTTACACTCTGATGAAGACACAGAGTTTGTGTGAGAATCTGTCATCTGCTCTTTTTCTGGGCCATCCATAATCTGGAGACAAGCTACGGTGTCCCTATGCATATCTTAAATTGTTTATCATGCAAATGACGGTACGCAGGCTGCTCTGTCCTCCTCCTCCTCCTCTAACGGCCCACAGCTCCAGACTGCAGACCCCAGCCACAGCTGCAGCCATGAGGCTCCCAGACGGCCTCAGCTGTCCCAAAGACGGAGGCCGAGAGGCACACAGCTTCACCTCCAGCTCTGGGTGTGTTGCAGATAAAATCCTCCTGCTGCCCCCTCGGCTGCAAGTTCACCCCTGTGCTGTCGGCTCCTCCAGGCCTGCAGCCTTTTCTCAACCCTGTGTATCCGAGGTCCAAACGCACATCCATCAGTGCCATATGACATTTCAGGAGGGGGGTGGGGAGCAGAGGGGTCACATTCAGAGGAGTGTATGCAGAATCTATAAGGGTGTATCATATAGTCCACTCCCCTGGAATAAACTGGACATGAACCAGTGAGGCAGAGGTACACTTTGTAGGGACAGTATGTATCCAGATGCCTCATCTCAGTGTCAGCTTCTAACCGAGCGGGGTGAGGGAACATGGCAGCCAGCATATGGGCTAAAGGGTGGCGCGCTGGCACTGCCAGTCTGAATCCATCAATCTTATAACCAGAAAACAGAGGTGGGGGGAGCGGCTTTAAAGCACATGTAACTGATGTCCAAGCTTTCTGCACAGCAGCTGTACTAACTCTGTTAACCCAAATCTTTTTTCTTTTTTCAGGTTTATCTTGAGTTTACCTTCTCCCAGGTTTAGATAGAGCACATCCCAGCTCCACATCCACCCAAATCTGCCTGTTTATCACCATCAAACTGAGCCAAAGCCCACTGTTACACAATGCCAAGAGAAATTAGCCCTCTAAATAAAGCTCAGCTCACAATGTTAGTCACCTCATGTTGTCATGTGAACTCCAGAGCATGATGATCTAAATGAGCAAAGAAAAGCATGTTCGAACAGCTGACAGGGCCAAGAGGCATGTTGGACTAAATGTGTGTGTGTGTGTGTGTGTGTGTGTGTGTGTGCGTGTGTGTGTGCGTGTGTGTGTGAGGACGCTTATGTCCAATCGCGTGTGTGTGTTCTCATACACAGGGCAGATGTTTGACAAACTGCGCACTAATGAACAGTGGTCATTCTGTGAGATCGAGGGTCTGATGAGCTAACAACAGTAGACCCTTTGCAGAGCGGCGGCGCCAGCTAACGCAGTACAGTAGTGCACATTATTCACCACTATTATTCCTGCGTTTATCCTCGATTGGCTTCAAATTAAATCAAAACTGCACGGACAATAAGCCCAATCTGGCTCACTTGATCAAATCTGCCAAAGGAAAGTGAAAAAAAAAAAAAAAAAAAGCAGTCATAAGGGATGCACGCTTGTTTTCACGGCGGCTCATGTTTTCTCGACAGCCTCATTTAGCCCCCGATGGAGAAACAACAAACCAGCCGCCTTAAGAAGTCCTTAATTACTCGAATCAAGAAAAGCACTGACAATTAGTGGCCGTAGCTTCCTCAAATATACGCTTCTTCCATGACAGTTTGGCGTAATTACATTCTTCTCTATCTCTTTTTAATTTTAGCATCAGAGTGATGCTTCACAGGCGCATTTTTGAGGGAAGGATAGATATGGCAGCGTAATAAGCCAGGGAGGGATGGAGATACATCTCTCACCACCACATGAGAGAGAATGTGGAGGCCACACGGTCTTCTGAGCACATCTGTGATGCAGCAACAAACCAAAAAAAGGGTCCATCTTTTATTTTTTTTTCTCTCCTTCTGTCTCTTCCTCTCTTTCATAATCTGCGTCTTTGTCTGTGTGTGCATCTTTTTTACTCTCTGAGGATGTTTCCGCTTCTCAGAATCGTTTTTCAGGGGCGGGCTGGTCTTCATGTGGCTGAGAGAGATTCACAGCTCCTAAAAGCAGCTGCAGATATTTCACACTCTGGCTATGAAGACAGGAAGGTCTCTACGACAGGAAGCAAACTGAGAGTGTGTTTCCTTATCTAAACTCTCTATGAACCTCAAAAACAGTGACCTTCTGCATACCTCCACACCTTTAAAAGACTCACTCCTCACATTTCTTTCTCATTTGTTTACTCTCGTGTGGCAGCATTTTTAAACTCCCTCTGTGTTTACCTGTGATGTTCTCCTGCTTGGGGATTATTCCTTGCAAGGGTGCAGATAAACAATCCTCATCCTGTGGCGACACCTGAACTGCCACCTCCACTGGGTGATACACCCTCCGCGGGTGCTGATGGTGGGTCCGTGAGTGCGAGGAGGACGTGGAGAGGGGGGAGGCGAGCGGAGAGGAGGGCGGCCTGTCCAGAGGTTTGTCTGCACAGAGGCTCCCGTGGCACTGCCTCCGTTTGTGTTCAATGAACAGCAGGATGTCGGCAAGAGGGAAGCGGGAGTGGCACTGGCCGCAGGTCAGCAGGTCCTGGTCCCCTTTGAGGGGCTCACCCTGATCCTCGCCCAGCCCGGGGGAGTCCTGAGAGTCTTCTTCGGGTAGAACGCCTGAAAGTGGTTCAGCTGAGCGGGGAGACAAGAAGAGAGGAGATTGTGAGATAGGGTTCGAAGAGAGGTGGTGTTTCTGTAGAGCTGGGAAACAGATGTCTCATAGAGAGGGCAACCGAGAAACGCAATATACTGTATGTTCAGACATGCACACAGGATAAGAGGGCATAAGAAAGAAAGAAAGAAAGAAAGAAAGAAAGAAAGAAAGAAAGAAAGAAAGAAAGAAAAAGCACACAGGCTTCGATAAGGACTGACATGTTCAGCTCGCAGGCAGCAGCCAAACGATTAAGTTGCTTGACCCTCTTTATTGTGCTGCCAATCTCGCTTTTTTAATGAACCTAACACCTCCGAGAATCAAAAAATAGATTCTAATTTGAGTTCAAGATGATTGGACCCCATTTCGTTAAAAGTGCTGGGATCTTGTGAACCAAGGTTAGACATTGAGGGGTTGGATGTGGAGTAGGTCCCTAAAGTACCGACAGAGACGGAGAGAAAGAAAAAGGGAGAGAAGGAGAGAGCATTTTTAAAAGAAGTAATCTAGCCACATGGTAAACGACATCGGGTGCCCTGACTGGGATGTCGAGATAAGATGTGATGAATTCTTGCTGCTGGTTCAACCTTTAATTCCATGTCGGGTCGGATGGGAAGGTGGTGAGGGACTATGCAAGATAGGCCCCCGTTACCTGGATGTTCAGCTGAATTAAAGATGAGGCACTCTCCCCCTATTTTAACAGAGCTTATCTTAACCAGCTTATGCCCCGGACACAGGCGAGGTGTGTGAGGCTGGGTTAGCCGGAAAGATTTTCTTCAAACCAAATAATCTCATTTTGATGCCGAGCAAGAATGATATGAATAAGTTTGAAAACCAAAAATATAATCCGTTTTTCAGACATCTGACTGCATCAGAATTTAAAGTAGATTAGGTCAGTGTTTCCCTCTGGGCGACAGGAGCAGGTCTGATTCACTATCAAGGAAATCATCAGGCCTCTTTCTTTGCTAACGTTATGACCGCCATATATGGTCAAAGATCAATCACTGAATTTTACATGACCAGGAAAATAGATCATTTGCACTTTTAAAAGGAGTTTGGAAAAGCTTGTGAATGCATAAAACATATCTCTTTCAGTCGGTTTAGAAATGTGATAACTGCTCACCTAAATAATGTAAAGTGTGTTCAAATGGCGGACATGAATTGATCAAATAAAAATATTAGGGCAAAGTGAATGGAGCTTGAAAGATCTGGGTCAGAGCCAAAAATAGAAACTAGGCTAAATAAAGCCTCTGCAATCATCAAGTTATTAATTAACACTTTAGATTACCTTATTGTTGCTTTTGAGCAGCCATTTTTACAGTAAATAAAACATTCGTTAGATGACTACTCTGTTAAATGTGCATTTTCACACTCTCTTTAATAAGAAAACACATGCAGTAAGTAGTGAGAGAATAAACAATCACTTCTTTCTGAATAAAACTCGCCTCTGTCTGCACTTGCTTGGTCAAGCAGCTCAAAGGGAAAAGTGGATCAAGTTCAAGTTCATCATCAGTGGTCCACGGGACTACAATCATATTGCGCCCCCCACTGACAAATCTTTTGACAATTATCCGACAAATGCAGGCATACATGTTGCGAGAGCATAATTGGTTTGAACCGTGATGGAAAAAGCCTGCATGCAGAGGGGCGTTTAGAGCGAAAACAATTAAAAGAAATGAAACGAAACGAAACAACCTGATCCAAATGCTCACTTCAAACTTCAATCACAGCAGTCTGAGGATGATGCTCAGATGTCTCCATAAACGCTATGTTGCGAAAGAGAGCATTGATAAAGCGTTTACTGATGGTATCAAATGGATTACAGGTTATAAATCTTCTCAGGAAGCGTGAAATTCTTATCACGCAATATCTGTCAATGACTGGTAAGATTATCAGACTCGCGCGTAAAAGCTCTTTCCTGCTGTCCTCTCTCGTAGTTGTAAAACAGCATTTCTCAGGGAGTCTGCTCGGGGTTCTTAGAGAATAAACGTGTCGATCTGGTGCGTCTTTGATACACGCTGTTTGAGCAGGAGCTTTGAGGAATGTGTGCCACAGAAACTATATTCCTCCTTCCCGATAACGCGCACACGAGGTCTCTGCGCTGTGGACAAGTGGGTATGTAAACACCACTTCCCCTGCGTCCAAACCAGCTCCAAGCTCTGTAAACACATTCTTATCGACTAAAAAGATATGTGTTTGTTGTCGTGGAACAGGTTTCAATGCTCGACCTGGAAACTACACAGCGTGTGGCAGCGGTGGTGTGTGCTCAGGCTGCCTTCATTTAGCCAAAGGTCTCCGGTCATAAAGCCCATGCATGCCCTTTAATGGCGAAAGAAACCTTAAAGGCAGCGTTATACAACACAAGTCAAAGCTCTCTAACACAGTGTTTTAAACTCCCTCTCAAAGATCCTAAATTCACTTTTAAAGAACCTGCTGTCTCGGAAATGTTTGCGTTTTTTAATCCACTCAGGGTCCGTACGTGGCCATACTTTCTACCTTTTCATTCCCCCCAAAGAAGTTGCCCCACAAGGAAAGAAAAAACACACGATGCTGCTCTGTCTGTGAGAGGGACAAGCAGCTAAATTAAGTCAATATGTGATTCAGCTCCACTTACGCGAAAACTCCCGTTTGCTCAAGTGCTGGGGTTTGCCTTGCTTGCGGCGAGACATGTTGGTTTAGAGTCGGCTCTTCAGCTGAGTTCACATTGGGAAATCCTTTCCTATAAGGTAGACTCCAAATGAAATATCTTCATTGATGCCTCTGACATCCAAGTAGGAGAAGAAGAAAAAAAGAAGCACAGAAGAAATGAAGCGCTGATCATTCAGAGGGTGAGGCGGAGCGCGCAGCGGGTTGTGCGGACCTCTTCATGACTTTTTCGCAAAGAGAGAGTGATGGGGGTACAGAGAAGCCCCCCTGAGCTGCAAGTTCAAGTGCGGACGTGACGTTCCTGCGAACTTGAACGTCAGGAGATGGACGGACTGAGACACAGAAAACATGGGCAGGGCGAAGCCGGCCAGTGGGAGGGGGACAAGGCGTAATAAAAACCAATGGACACTCATTATGGACTACCTATGGAAGGGTGGGGGGAGAGAGAGAGAAGAGAGAGAGAGAGAGAGGGAGAGAGAGAGACCCCGAAGACACCAATGGACAGGAGGGATCAAGGGGGCCGGGCTAAGTGAGAGAGAGAGAGCGAGAAAGAGAGAGAGAGAGAGAGAGTTAACCAAGAAGTGGAGGAGCAGATCAGAGCGCGTAAAGCACACAGCAGATTATTGTCTGGATGTGCTTTAGGATAAACCTGCTTTACTGCTTTATTCAGATTGATGTAAATATGTAGAGTTAATGTGAATTTAAAGAGCAGTTTGGAAATTGCAATCTCATTCTGTAATGATTTCAACTCATAAAGCCATTTATTTTGGTTTAGACTGTATCAGAATAGGGCACCTTATTTTGTTTCTACTATTATCTAAATGTAAAGTTCAATATTCACATAATTACTGTTTCTTTTTTCCCCAAATATTAATGTTTAATCTTAATTCATCTGTGATAGTTCTCTAAAATGAATATTTTTCCAACAAATTCTTATTGTGGTCTGGTATACTGCATTTCTTCTCTATTTCTCTCATTAATCGTGTGTTTGTGTCCTTTGTGTCTTTATGTTTAAATCTAGGAAGTTATTATAAAGGTAAGATAAGATCAACAGAATAACACCAGCACAGCATTTGTGATAACAAAATAAAAGCATAACATTTACACCCAGTAATAATGAAGGCTTTAAAGCAGTGCGCTGCATAAAAGTTACTGCGCTGTAATGTGATGTTAAATTGTTGTGATAAAGTATATGAGCCACATCCAGTCTATTTCAATCACTGAGCGTCTCTGCAGACTGTTTTATGGCTTTATTGTGTTATAGCTGATCTTTACAGTACAGGCGCACAGACAGTAAAGACATCCAGATTTATAGTCACAATCTTTATTTTAGGTGACACTGTAAGAGTGATATGGCCTTTTATAGAAAACTTACTTTTATACAATTATGAATTTTAAGGCTTTGTATAGCTATTGAAATTAGATGAGTGTAGCTTGTGCTTCAGTCATGTTGTCTAAATAGTCCAGGCTACTACTGAGGACTGAGTCTAGAAAGGGTTCAGCTGAAACAACTGACTAATATCTGCTGTGTGAAGCAACCTCAGGTGGATATCTGACAGTGGGTGTGGGTAAATCTGCACAAAAGCTCATGGATGGAGTCAGGCACCATCATGATTCAAACAGGTCTTTTACGGAAATCTTTAAAATGTTCATTGATTATCGAGTTATTAAATAGTGCTTTCAAAAACCTATTCTCCTTTAAGGCTAATGAATGACTTTGAGAGAAAAGAAACATTTGTTTAATTTTGTTGTAATAAGTCAGTTAAATGTAGCTGAAAATAAGTGCTGGTCTGGTTTGTTTTTGACTTGAAGTTTTTTCACTCTTCATAAGCATCACATACTGTAATATAAGGTAACGAGTGTTTTAGGCTTATCAATGCGAAAGACTTTGGCGCCCTCTAGTGTTTGCAGCTTAGATTGACAAGGTACATGGCTTACTTGAGTTGCTCCATAAAGACAATTATGACTATTAATTGTTTGTTTTGGTGTAAACAACGCTTTATAGATAACTATAATTATTACTTTATCATTTTAATCATCGTTGTTATTTTTATCTTATTGTTATTATGTTTTTAAGAAGAGGCTCATGACTCACCTTTTCACTAATTGCCTTTTTATATTTCTCTTATTGCAAATGTTCATTTTGATCAAAATTCTTAATGTTTATTTTATGTCATCTTATTAATTATCTCTGTTCTTTTCCTTAATTCCCAGCTTAGAGGTGTTTACTTCTTTTACCCCTTATACATGGTGAAGAGCTCTCACTTATCTGTTCATTTGAGATTATTTTCTTGTTTTAGTCCATTAGGTTTTTGTTTTCAGTTTAACTATTTCGTTTTTTATCTTTTATCTCCAGTTTCCCAAAGGTAGCTCTTGCCTCATGTAACGTCTCGGTGCCAGGCCATGTCTCTTTAACAATATATCTCAAATCCTCACTCTGCGGTGGGTGTGTGGGTGGGAGGGTCGGGTAATATTGTTGTTAATTGTTGATTTTAGTAGGGATGCACCGATCCAATATTTGATATCAGTACCGGTCCCGATACGGAAGAAAATTCTAGATCAGGTGTCGTGACAATAGGCTCGAAGCATAGGGGCCAATCTACTCAGTCTAACTCCATGCTATGCGCCGTGAGTGGCATCCACAAGTAAACATACTGAGTGGATGACCAAATTGTTTTCAAAATGGAGCAAAGGGGTCTGCTATCTTGAACTTTATCACAATACCTCAGCCTACAAGCTCGACGGCCACTTGCAATACCTGCGCAGTGAACGCTCCGAGGGGCAGTGGTAAAACTTCAGGTTATAACAAAAGGTAATTCAGTGCAGCTTTTCTGTATCGGAATTGGCTCGGTATTAGCCGATACTAAACTGTAGATATCTGTATCGGTATAGGAGGTGAAAAAAATCCCTATTTTTTAGCCTCTGTGACACATTTTGAACTGCTTTTTTTTTTCTGAAAAGTGCCATAATAATAAAGTTGAATTTGAATCTTATAATTGTTTCAAAATTATCATTATTATTATAAATTTACAATGGACCTCTGTGAAACTAGTTTCTTTACTAAAAAGGTACAAAATAAGCAGTCTACTGTAAATCACTGGAGTTTAATGTAGAGTTTTATTAGAGCTGCTTTTAATGATCAAATGAAGCTCAATGTTATCTAGTAGCTAAATACCTTGGTAACACTTTACAATAACCATAATGGTGAATAGATAGTTTATTAATGTTAAATCACCATTTATAAACAGCAAATTGACCAATTAAAAATAGCAAATAGATAGTTTATCAGTGTAAGTTAATATAATTTTCATTTATTATTAATGGACTATTTATTAAAGGTTAATATAGGGTTGAAATATTGGTTGTAAAACATCTAGATTAAAATGTGTGTCAGTAGCACTTTATAAGTGGTTAATATTTGGTTTTTAATCCATCTATAAACATTACTTGGATGGTTATTGTAAATTTAGGGTTAGATTTAGGGTCAGGTTTTTAAAATTGTAAAATTTACAATTTATTAATGGTCTATATGCTATTTATAAATGATGATTAAACATAAATAAACTATCTGCTTACCATGTATTAATGGTCTATTCACCATATATAAGTTTTAGTTATTGTAAAGTGTTACCAATGCCTTTAATGCCAGAACAAAATAATGGTGGAAATCTCTCGTGGTAACACAGCCTATAATTTAGGCCACTCACGGTTTGCTGTCAGTACACGATTACATAACGTCATGTTCTCCTACTGTGAGCACACAGCGCCACCTTGAGGCCAAGACACAGCATTGTCAGAGGAGCTGGGCTGGGCAGTGGGGCTTACAGGAGCAGCAGCAGCAGCACCGCTCATAATCCTCCTCTTCATATCTGATGCTGTTTGTCCGGAGAGCAGCTGGTGAGTGACTCGAACCTTCCTCTGCCTGTTTGTTTACCGGAGCGGCTCTGTCTCCTTGTGCTGCCTTCACGGCACCAAGGATGGACACGGGTAAATGAGCATCGCTGTGTTTTTGCGACAGACCTAGCCTATATGTCGTCCATAACGAGAGGGAGAGATAGACATGGCTGTACATCAGCAGACAGACTCCAAAACCTGGTTCTCCAAAAACACGTGAAATGCGTAAATCTGTCTAAATTGGCTCTGATGGGGCTGGAAGAGCGCGCGATGGTGAAGAGGGGCTTCCTGAGCGTGAGGGATCAATACGATTTAGATGACAATGCAGACATACTGAAGGTATACAGCCATAGTTTTACACCATAACGGGCATTATCTGGATGTATAATTTAATATAATTCAAGCTGATTATTCCTGACCACATTGTTGTCATTGTGCATTGTTTCCATGTTGAACGCTGGACAGAGACATGGCCTAACCGAGCTAATTTCCAGGCTCTGTCATTGACCGACTATTCGCCCCATCGGCTGCCTCCGCCTGTGAGCGAACTTGATGTGTTTTCATTTGCAGAGATTTATATCATCGCAGAGTGGACGGAGCCGTGTGTGGTCAAGCGTCTTAAAAAGGCAAATCTGGGCCACTAGATTTGCCAGGCCAATTAAAAAAAAAAAAGTTAACCCGTCCATTTCCGTTCAGAGACAGAGAGGTGGGCTGTCAAGTCTCATTGGTGTCTTGTTGATAAAACAGGAGCCTCCGATGTGACAAAGTGAGCGTAATTAAATCCCCCATATTCACCTATGGCTCGTTGTGAGCGTGAGTCAGCAGGGCCTGTGTGCTGATGATGCTCCTGCAGGAGGAAGGCAGGCTGTTTGTTTTCTATGGAAAAGGCTTTTGTGCTGTTTCATGGGTATGGGAATCCTGAATACTGCAAGGAAATCATAAGAGAAAGGAGATTCAGGGTTTTCACTGCTTTGGTTCATGTTTTCAGTCCTCTGACTTCCTGCCTCTCCCAGGCCTGTTTGCTAATGTGCATGTGTCTGACTTTCTGCACAGCATCCAATTAAATTAACTTACCTAATGTGCACATAGCTGTCATCATGTCTGTTGCTTCTGCTCTATGATTTATCACCAGTTTAGTCTTATTTCTTTTTTTCCTTTTGTACAGTATGTTAACCAACCCACATCACCCCAATTCTGTGTTTCCTTCACTCAGGATTAATTTCAGGGTTGTTATCTTTGTATATAGAGCTCTGCATGGTCAGGCCCCTGAATATATTCCTCAGGTCCGCTGACCAGGGCTTGCTGGTTGTCCCTCTAACTAATCTAAAAACAAGAGGTGACTATGCTTTTGAAGTGGTGGCTCCAACACTGTTGAACAATTTCCCTGCTTACCTATTCATTCAGCTCGTTCTATTGTCACTTTTAAAGACTCACTTACTTAAACAGGCCTTTACCTCCCCCTGTTCTAACTAATGCTCTGTTTATGCCATTGTTTGTTCAACTTTCAACTTTATTTTTCCGGCACTTTTTAGACAAGAAATACAGTTCAAAGTGCTTAACAGAGGCTAAAAACAACAATAAAACCCAACCCTCCCACCCACGGACCCACACCCACCCTCACTCACTCTCTCACCCGCACAGTGTGAGAATTTAAGATATGTTGTTAAAGAGACATGGCCTGACACCGAGACATTACATGAGGAAAGAGCTACCTTTGGGAAACACTGGAGATAAAAGATGAAAAATAGAAACTGAAAGCCGCCTCCCCGTGTCTTTTCGTTTTAACTTTGGGTAAGGTTAAAAGGCCTGTGCTAGAGGACCTCAGGGTCCGCGAGGGTTGATTTGATAAAAGTAAGTCAGATAAATAAGAGGGCCAAGGACTATTAATACATCTAAAAACTAATAAAAGAACCTTAAAATCAATCCTGGAACGGACGGGGAGCCAATGCAGCAATGCTAAAATTGTCTTTATATGCTCTCGCCCTTTGGCCCTTGTTATTGTTCTTTAATTTTACTTGATGTTTATGATTGTATTTTTACTGTGAATCTTTTCTATGAAAGGTGCTTTACTAAATACATTTTACTTACTTACAGTATCTCAACTCACTCCTTGTCTTCGTAGGTTTGGTGCTGCGTTTACCGACTGTGCTGCTCGATTCAATTTGGAAGTGGAGCCGGGCGCCTGGATGTCTGTGAACTGTTAGTATATTTTGTCCACTTTTAGCCTTAATTTAATGTTGTTTGCTGCTCTAAAAGGAGAGCAACGCATGTCCGTGTCCTCGGGTGATTCCTGAAATAGCTATTGAGCGTATGACACACACACACACTTGCACACACAGGCACACACGAACACAGATGTTCAAGTGATGCTTCTGTAATTATATGAAGCAGCGTGCCTCCTCCACGCCTCTTAGCTCTTAACTTATCTTGATTGATCAAAGTGTGACTCATGAAGAGACTTCTGGATGCAAATACGCGTGACTGACATCTAACAGTGTTTCTATCCCAGCAGAATGAATTAAAGGTCATAGGTCAGCTCCTGAGGCAGAGATGAGTCTGACTTCCTGGTTCCTGGTGAGCGGCGGGGGGACCCGTCATCGTCTCCCGAGGGAGATGATCTTTGTGGGGCGGGATGACTGCGAGCTAATGCTGCAGGTAGAGTCGGGTAACTCCTCTCTGAGCTGTCAGTCTTTATCTAGATGGATTATCATCTGATGCGCTGAGATTAACGTGGATTACAGTGATTGACTGGATTTTGTGTGGTTCAGTCTCGCAGTGTGGACAAACAGCACGCTGTCATCAACTATGAGCCAAACACAGATGAACATAAAGTCAAAGACCTGGGCAGCTTGAATGGGGTGAGTGTTGTATTTAAGTACTGTTCTGTCTGTGTTTACGGTTCAATCTGCTTATCGAAAACAACAAATCACTGATTTACTCAAAATAATCTATACTATCAGGGTAATTTACTGCATATATAGCTTATTACTAAGTAGCCTCAAAGGCTCACCCCCTTATCACTTTTCCTCATGCACTGTTTTCATATTAAGTCATATTATTAATTATGTTTATGAAACAACATAACTCAGACCTCACCTGACAGCCAATCATAAACTTCCAAAACACAAGCACACATGTGGTTAGTGAGCCTGAAACCTCCAGAGCAAGACGGCATCAAGTGTCTTGTGAGGAACTTTTGATTTGAGTTAATTTTGGCGCTCCCTGTGTACAAAGTAGTCTTTGCTTCTCTTCAGCAGTGATTTATGATGACAAATCTCATCCTGCTGACTTTTCACCGACAAATGTGTCCTTTATTGTGATTAAATCATACAAACAGGGCTGTTTATTTAGCTGCACAGACAATAAAAATAAGGATATGAAAATCTTCAGATTTGGCACTGATTGTCTTTGTGTACCATTAAAAGGTATAATTATGACTTTTAATCTGTTTCATGAATGTAAAAAAAAAACTCCTCATTGGAGCTTTACATAAACATAGTGTAAAGACAAAAGGTAAAATGTCAAAACTGGCAAGTGTTATTGCTTTTGAAACATTTTTAGGACTATAAAACAATCTTAATTTTCTATCTGTAATGTGATGTAAAGTTCAGTGAACAAATTAAATATGTAAATCAAGAATTAATTTCAGGTTTAAAAATGCCTGTAAGGAGTTTCGACTGTTATGAAACAGAGTAATGCTATTTTACAACTTACAAAACTGGCAATTTATTAAGTTTAACCTGACATAACTTGGGACAAACTCTCTGATTCAGCTTGAAATCCTTATTTACTGGTTTGTTTTCACCACATTTTTTGTCACAGAAAAAAGTCGTTACTGAATTTCAGCATTTGTCCTTCCTTTCCTTTTTTCTTTGCAGACCTTCGTCAACGATGTCAGAATACAGGAGCAAATCTATGTCACTCTCAAAATTGATGACAAACTCAGGTTTGGATACGATATCCTTTAAAAACATGGTCTTTTTGTCTGTGAAACCATGTGACACACAGCACAAGGTCAGTGTACACGGACAAAACTGTAACTTAATCTGTTCTTGAATGGCTGTGAAAGCTCGCTGTCCTCTGCCTGATGCATAATACATGAGAGGTTATGTGCATGTTTCTAACCCCTGCAAAGTCTTAGCCTTAATCTGCCTCACATACCAACCTGTTCACTGTGGTCCGAGGGGAGCTGCATATTCCAGAGGAGGCCCTAAAGGTGAGACAATGCTATGTCCATGTCCTTAAAATACAGCAGGCAGGGCCCATGTGTTCCTGTGCAGTTTCAATATGTCAGCTAGAAACCATACAGCCAGAAAGTTGTTATAATTCATCATCAGTCTGTAAAAGCCTAAGAGAGGGGAATTTAGTCGAAGGGTGAGAAGGATTCTGCTGAAGTGGGCAAAATGTAACTTCTAGAGATTGATGAATCTGCCGTTTCATCACAGCAAACTGCCCAGGTAGCTTTAGAACAAAGAGGATCTCACCTTAAAGGGATATTCCGGCATAAAATTAAGTTAGCGTCAAACACACCGTAACACCGAGTTAGACAACCCCTCGAGAGATGTAACGATTGCACGATAGCACTACACAGCGGTCTACGTCCTCGAGCACTGACAAGTCGATCACAGAGTGCAGCGGATCATTTCCCTGAAGTAATAATCATAAAAATCATTTTGCACTGCAGACGCGGTAGTTCTTCTGCCTCAGTGTCTCAGTCTGATTGCATTTCCATGAGGTAATAATCATAAATGTTCTTCGTTGAGCTGCGAAACTCCGCTGCATTTGGTGATCGACTCGTCAGGGCTCCCCCACGGCTGCTGGAAGAGAGTGAGTGAGTTGTGTTTGGTCTGTTTGCTAAAGAAATTAGGCAAAGCTAAAAATTTGTTTGATGTCTAGTACTATAGCTGGGACCCTATATGTACTGTTGATGAAGTTAGGTGCTGTTCTGAGCATTATTTGTGGCTATAGAGTGGCGTTTTGCTTGAGGTTTGTGCGTGGAGACATAAACCACTGTGTATTGCAATCGTTTGGTCGTTACTAAAGTTGGTATAACTAGAGAAGCAAGCAGTCAGCAACATTCATCTCTCAAGGGGGTGTCTAACTCAGTGTTACGGTGTGTTTGACCATAACTTAATTTTACGCCGGAATATCCCTAAAATGAGAAGGGGCTGAAAGTTCAGCTGTGATATTCAAAAAGTTACTTCAATTATACGCTATAACAGAAATAGAAAAAAAGACTGAAATCTGTTATAAATGAATGTTGTATTAAAATCTAGCTGGACTTTTCTAAATTTAGCTCTTTTTACTGGCTTGATTTCTCTAAACTCTCCTCACTTGCCCCATCTGTCAGCACGAGAAGTTCAGCAGCCAGCTGCAGCTGAGCCAGAAGAAACCTCCAGAGGCGGAACTGTCTAAATCTGAGGTGAAACCCTCTGAGGCTGCAGGAGCGCCAGTGTGTGAGGGAGCCACGACCAAGCCCCCTGAGGCCAGCAGGCAAGAGGATAAGACTGCAGGTGAGAGTGCTCTCATGAGTTTTTGCAAAAAAAAATACTTAAATAAGCAAGAATGCTTCAATTCTATTAAAAGGGCTATTCTGTTTTTTTATTTCTATTTATACACATGATAAAATCATCTCTTCTCTGCTTTAGCTGTTTCAAATGTTGTAACTTTGGTGAATGCAGCCCTGCTTTTATCAACTGATGGCTTGTTTTTGTCAGGGGACCTGGCAGTGTTGCACAGAGGTACACCCCTCTATGGCCAGCCTGCCTGGTGGGGAGATGGAGATGCTGATGATCAGCAACCTGGGAGGCCAGAGGAAAAGAACTCAGAGCGGAAGCGAGAAAGAGCTGAGATAGGTATTTAAAATAATGTGGGGAAAAAAACAACTTAGTGTGATTTTGTGCTTTTTTGAGTCGTAAAAATGAGAAATATGTAGTTTGAAAGTATCACAAGTTCTGCTGCTTGACTTTTAGCAAATTTAGAAATGTTCAGTCCTAATTAATACTTCCTTCTCTACAGTACACAAAGATGGCTGTATGTTTCTTCATGAATGTTTACTTTTGTTCTGACAGACACCAAGAAAAGCGCAGAGGTCCCAAAATCTGGCCCACAGACAGCCACCAATCAGGAGCCCAGCTACTTCGAAATCCCAACTAAGGACACCCAATCAGCAGGTAAAGTAAGCAGTGAAGCCCCCACACGAGAGCAAGAGGCAGGCGGTTCTTCTACGGCAGAGCCCGTCCATGGCCATGCCTCCTTCACCATCGAGTTTGATGCTGGGGCATCTGGAAAAGTGACAGTCAAAGATCGAGTGGCGAAGGTGGGACCCGAGACCAGACCACGTCCAAAAAGACCTGTAGGGGAAGAGCTGAGTCCTCTCCAGACCGCCATGGTAGCTGCAGAGGTTAAGGTTGCAGACTGGCTGGCCCAGAATGAGCTGCCGTTGGCTCTGAAGGACACAGTTGCAGAGGAGGATGGCGAGAGTGTGAAGAGCGATGTGCCAGTACATCTAAGGAGTCTCAAAGGTGTGGATGATCGCTCAGCCCAGGCCTCTTAAACACCTTCATTTCTATTTCTTTGTTCACTAACTCATTCGTTCTCTCCCATACCAGGCAGTAAACACGAGGACGGCACTCAGAGTGACTCAGAAAACGCCAACGGAGAGCAGCGCAGAGCCGCAGCCCTGGAGGAGCGCTCATGGGGGCTCTGGGGTGGTGCAGGGTTGAAGATCAGAGAGGGTCGAGCCAATGTTCCTGAAGGGCTCTTTGCAGAGGAGGACAGTCCTGCTCGCCGTCGCAAGTCCTCCACCTCTAAAGGAACAGCTGGATTTGTGGAGCGGCGCCGCGGCTCGGCATCACACCAGCAAGGTGGCCGGGACGAGTGCTATCACCATGGTGATGATTACAGTGACAGAGCAACCTACACCATTGAGCTGGAGAATGGAGATAACGAAGAAGAGGAGGCCAGGAAAATGATCGACAAGGTTAGGAAGAAGAAACTTGTAAGAAAAGCTCTTTACTTCATTCAATTGGTTTCTGGATACATTAAAAAATACATGAAAAAATACATGTATTGCATGTCTGCATTTGCTCAATCTGGCATGTGTTTGTTACAGGTGTTTGGGGTGGAAGAACAGGAGGCTGTATGTGTGTCCAGGTTGGGAGGTGCTGACCAAAGAGAGAGGCTTGGCTCTCAGAGGTCAGGTACTGGAGACAGAGGGAAGCCGGGACGCTTGGAAACAGAGGTACGAAAACTGAAAACCTAAAAAGACTTCAAGAAGAAAGTGTTTTGATTGGTTGTAAAATAGACTCAGTTTAACTCTGATGTTTGCTGTAAACCTACTGACCCAGGGCTCCACAGTGCGACCGTTTCAGTCGCATTTGCGACTAAAAAAAGATGTGTGCGAATTGTAAAATGTATTTCGGAGCACATGTGCGTAAGAAAATATTAGCCAAGATGACAAATGTTTTTTCATGCAAGTACCATGGTGAAGTTAGTTTTAGGTTGGATATCCGTTGGACATTTACAGCGGATCTACCAGTGCCTTCTCACTCTCCATAATTGGTAATAGCAACAGCAGCGCAGTTAAATTTACTCGACATCCTCACTGTCAACATCAGGTGTTGAATAAGGGACCATCAATAAATTACAGGTTGATGTTCTCAGAACAGGCTGTTTTCCTTCAATAGCTTACATGTCAAGTGACCAATTGACCTAAAATTGAATTTAAATAAAAATACTTATGTCGACCAATAAGGGACACTTTTTTTTTTCCCTAATTTTCCTCATAATTTTTTTGTGTGAAATGTAAAGGCAAATTTTAAACATTTTCTTCAATAGCTTCCATGTCATGTGACCAAAAGACCTAAAATTGCTTTCAAATACTAGTACTTATGTCGACTAATAAGACACACACTATTTGATCAATTTTCATTGAGCCCCTAAAGTTCTTTGGGTGTGCCTTACTTTTACAAGCTCATTCATTTAAACCCTGTAATTTTACCTTGTATGTTTTCATGTTGTCTCCCTACAGGTACCACCTGAAGAGCTGATGGTCGGGGGTCCTCGCTGGGTCTCTCAGTGGGCCACTCTAGCAGCCAGTCATATTCGGACAGACCCTGAGGGATCAGGAGGAGAGAGTCACGTCATGGTTGCAGAGGACAGAGGTACTTGGTAATATTTAGTAAAAAAGAAGAAAAGGGCGTTCTCCAGGAATTAGTCGGGTTCAGCGCGGAAAGGTGTATGGTGTGTGTCCCCGTTAAAAGACACGGATACAGATGTCCAGTTTAGTGGTGGATTTATTACAGCTCACACCATACATAATACACACATATAACTCTGGATATAAAGGACTGTATTCAACAATCAATCATACGATATATGACTCATATATTGTAAATAAACTATCTCACATGAGGCTCACAGCAGCTACGGTAAGAATTAGCTTATTAGCTAAACATCAGGCGGCATGAGATAGCATTAGCCATATTCACCGGTAAACAACAATACACATTAACACAATATAGCATCCAAAAGTGAAACATCGTAAAACTCACTTCTGGCATTTACACACAATAAACCCAGGATGTACAGGTAGATATGAGGTAAAACAGGTAATAAGAAACTCACGAGATATCCACTGCCGCATCTGGAGGGAAACTAAAGTTTCACAGCATCGGTACCTCTCACACAGGTGTGGTCATGAGCTTAGGACAAATGAAAACTCGCCGTAAAACACAATATAGCTAAACGGTATTTACTCAAAGGGACATTCCGGCGTGAAATGATCATTTCTTCATGGAAATGCAATCAGACAGAGACGCTTAGGCAGACGAACTACCACGTCTGCAGTGCAAAATGCTTAATATGGTGATTATTACTTTAAGGAAATGATAAAGAAATGATCATAGTTCTTCCTTGAGCTGCGTCAGTCCGTAATGGACTGGCCTGAGGTCTCACAACAAACAAGCGGCTGCTGGAAGAGAGTGGGTGAGTTGTGTTTAGTCTCTTTGCTAAAGAAATTAGGCAAAATTAAAAAGATGTTTGGTGGCTAGTGCTATGGTTGGGACCCTATATGTACTGTTTATGAAGTTAGGTACTGTTCTGAGCATTATTTGTGGCTATAGAGTGGTGTTTTGGTTGGCCTCAGACTGCTGTGTATTGCTATCGTGCAGTCGTTACTAAAGTTGGTATGACTGGAGAAGCAAGTGGTCGGCAACATTCATCTCTCAAGTGGGACAGTGGGACAGGTCTCTTTTAAGTTTGCTGATATTTGGTAATACTAGCTAATTTGGGTTGATGGTCATGGGAGACGGTTTTGGTGTAGAAGTAAAACCAAGTGTGTTGAAATGGGTTTTGGTGCAATTAACTGTTCTTTAAATAACTGTCGATTTAGAATAAATGATATGATGCACTGTAGAGATCCTCAAACATATCCTCAGAACTTAAAAACAATATAAAAATCCCTGTAAACCTTGTCCGTCTGAAACCACGGCACTGGCTCCACTAGAATACCACAGATCGAGGATGCACATTACACCAAAAGTCTGTGTCTTTTCTCTTTCAGCTGAGGTGAGTGAATCCAGTCACTCAGCCTCCTTCACCTCATCCAGCTATGCAGAGCGTAAGAGGAGAACCCTGCCCCAGCTGCCTGGTGAGGAGGTGGTCCTGGGGAGAAGAACCCCGGCCTCAGGCCTACGAGCAGATCTTGGGGAGAAACAGGACACAGAGCTACAAGAGAAGGAGAACCAGGAGGAGAAGCTGGCCAAGGGAAAGAATCGACCCTGTCATGGAGGCGTAGGCAGTCACGGAGGCAGTCCCAGTCGTTCCTCTCCGGCCAAATCTCAGGACAGCGGAGGAGGAAGATCAAGCCAATCAGGTGTGATGGCGAAGCTTCCCTCTCGTCCGCTGACCAGTGGGGAGAAGAGAATGGAGGAGGCACGGAGGAGGAAAAAGGAAGAGGAGAAGGCCAGGGAGAGTACAGGGAAGCCGTTGTTGAGGCAGGAGAGTTTTACAGTGGAGAAGCCGAGCTCCAATGTTCCCATAGAGCTCATCCCTTGTATAGATGGGCTTAAACACAGCAGAACTCAGAGTAAAGAGGCTGGCATTGACAGTGCGACACTGCAGAAAGACACAGCCTTCTTAGATACAACAGTTTCAGACCAAGGGGATCCACCGAGTCAATCCATCGAGGGCTCCATGTCACCTGAGTCAGACGTGGACACGACAAGCACAGTAAGCCAGGCTGAAGGAGCAAGAAAAGTAGTCCAGAAACGCCGGACACTTGCAGCGCAGCAAAAAGAGAGAACAGTCGTGTGTTCAACCAGTAAAAGCTCAACCGGCACCAGAGAGACCCAAGAAAAGAGGGCCAAGACCAAGACGACTGGTCCTCCACAACCAAGCCGCCCCTGGACTTCCCTGGACCTCACAGATGATGATGTCAACTCCAACTCACTTCTCTCCGACTCCCAGCCCACGTCAACGCAGGAGTCTAAAAGCTCCCACACCAGAGGCCAGACTGGGGGCACCACAGTTGGGGCGAGCACCAAGTCAAGTCGGGCTAAAATCACCCAGCCTCCAGCCTCTTCAACCATGAAAACCAGCAGTGTTCCCAAGCCCAGGCCCACCAGAGCCTCACTGCTGAGGCGAGCCCGGCTTGGGGACTCATCAGATACTGAACCTGCTGATCTTGACCGGATGTCTGTAGCGTCCGAGGCCTCTACTGCGAGCTCAGCATCCAGGACGGGGATGGTAAAAAGAGGAATGTCCAGGATAGAGGCTCTGGCACAGCCGAGGAGGCCGAGGGTAGGATCCCCATCAGCTCAGAGCGACTCAGAGGCCACAGTCACAAGACACAGAGGTCTGGGAGGCCGGGGCACCGCAGGTGATTATGCCATCAGACAAGGATTGAGGGGGTCTAATGTCGGCTCCATGTCTGGGCCCAGAGCCAGGGCGAACAGCGCCTCCAAGCTGCCTGACAAGAGTAAAGGCACCTCGCCCTATGGACACGTTACACCTGCATGTAAGTGCCTTTTGATGGCAGACTATAGTATTTACAGTTTTGTCAAGTTTCCTATATCCTAGACTTTCTATAAGCCCAGAATGTTGCTTACATTAATAATTGTGTGTTTTTACCGACATATTAATTAATTATTGGTTAAGAAAAGGCTTAAAAGTATGTGTATGGGTACGAAAAGACTTCATTAATATGATAACCAGCTGCTCATTGTTTTAGTTTGAACTCAGTCTTTAATTTATGAACTTCTCTTAAACTTCAGAATAGTTCGTACCTGTGTTTTTAAAACTGATGAATGCCGTGTCTGATGTAGTTTGGAGCTCATACTCGATGCCATCAGTTGGCACAGGTGTATTCCCCTTAAACGCCTTTTAAAGTGCATAAAAACAGCAGTGCCATGTGTACACGCAGAAATCCTGCAAGATCCAGAGAGAGTGCTGAGACATCAGGGATGCACAAATCAGAATATAAACTAGTTACGCTCTGCACACCAAGTAAACAGATTACTGAGTCGTTCTGAAACAGAAGTAGTTTTGCAGAAAGTGAAACACAAACAAGCTGATTTATTTAGCAGGATATGGAGCCCGAGCAGAGAATACAAACCAATTTATGAGATGACGCCACTGCAACAGAAACTTGTAATCAGAAAAGGAGACATAAAAAAAAGTTTTGCCAGAGAAAAAAGAAACTTCTTTAATTTAATAATCAATGTAATTCAGTGGTTATTTTATTCTAAGAGCTACCACTGTTAAAGAATTGACATGCAACAGATAGGTCATATAATTCTCATGTCTTAAGTAAGGTCAATTAGGAGGATAAGTTTACCTTTTGTTATATAATTGTATGTAAACCGTAACTCATGTTTGTCTCATGTAATCATGAATTATATTGGTTAAATAATATTTCTTGTTTTGGACCTACATATCAATCATGATCAATTGATTCTGACTCTGTTATTTTTAACATTTTGGTGTGAAAACTAGAAAAACATGATTTAAACAAAAGCTGGTGACACTAAAATAACGAGTATATAAAAGTTTTTATGCACAAACAAATCCAAGACTAGAACATTTTATTAAAGGTCAAAATTTTGATTAAAACTTGGTTAGCGGGTTTTGGGAACAAATGTTTTCATTTTGTCAGATGAAATCCCGCATGACACCCGACAGTGGACAGAGAAAGTTAGTGCAGGTGTAAAGATTTATGAACCTGGAGTTGGTGGAAATTTTAACAGAGCTCAAAACAACTACATGTTGGACCAGAAAGATAACAACAATACACAAATGAGCAATTTTCAATCTAAACTTCTCTCTTGTTGTTCTTCAGCTGGAACCCGGTGGCGCCGTGTGCCTGTCGATTACGCCTCCACCTCAGAAGATGAGTATGGCTCAAACCGTCACCTATCCAAGCAGGGTCAAACGCGGCCGTTTCCTTCTACCCGGGTTGCTCAGCTTGGAGGCTCAGCCCCTGCGACTCCAAATCCTGCTGCTCTGGCAGCCCTGAAGCAGCACTCAAGAGAACAGGAAGAGTACATGAGAGACTGGACAGCACACAGTGAGGAAATAGCCAGGTATGTAGGTGAGGGATACTTGAGTGTGCTGATGAGTGATGATTACTGTGTTCAAACATCCTTCTCATGCTAAGATATGCAGGCTGTGTTTTACAGTGTTTTCTTGTGGGTTGTGCATTGCCTCAGCAGTAATAATGACTTTAATGGAATGACTGAAATAAATAAAAGACAGAAGAAGTGGTTTGATATCAGTCCTTTTTTATTTTTCCAGGATTAGCCAAGACCTCGCCAAAGACCTGGCCATGCTTGCCAGAGAAATTCATGATGTGGCAGGAGAGATCGACTCTGTCAGCCCTGCAGCTACCGACCCTGGAGCTCTGGTAGGCAACACCAGTCAAGAAGAAAAAAAACACACAACTTTTTTATCTGATACATGAAAAACCTGCAAAATATCAAGATTTTGTAAAACTAATTTGGCCTCTATGAAATAGAAAGTCTTTGTAAACCCATGTTCAGTGCAAAAAGGACCTGATGGCATAATATGACTTGTTTGTACGTCTAAATTCTCTTCAAGCTGGAGGAGCGTGTTTATGATGACGGCCTAGACCTCGGCGGATCTGCAGAGAACAACAGCATGGGAACCAACGGGAGGTCTGTTGAGCTTCGACCTCGTGGCTCGAACGGACAGAGCACCCGGTCTATTCGCAGACAGACCTGGAATAGAGATGATGTGAGTCCCCATTTCATAATAGATCTGACCTTCAAGAATGTGGGAATTATGCTAATATGATGCTTTATAGATCAGGAAAATCATCTTTGTATGGTCCAAATAAATAAGGAAATCTGTGAACCTTAGATATAAAACAAACAGAATGTGCAAGTTGCAGTATGAAAGATGTAATGAAGATAGTCTTGAAATAAAAGCTCATAAACTTGCTGATTGTAAAAAAAAAAAAAAAAAAAAAAAAAAAGCTCTACATGTCTGTGTCATAAATTTACCACTAGAGGGAGCTCTACATTGCCACCAGCCTCTCCTCAACAGAAAACAGTGTTTCTGATCAGACCCAAAGCTTAATGTTGAGCCATGAAAAAGTCTTCTTTATGAATGCATTAATGTTCAGTTTAGTTTATTATTAAAGTGACAATAATGTGTTTCTTTTCATCGTCTATCAGGGGGTGTTGGACAGTTTACTTCTTGCATCTGTGACTCAGCTGTCCACAAAGATCAGTCAGTCTGTTGACAAAACTACCTGCAAAATCAGGTAAGACTTGTGTAAAACAGCAGAGCCTGCCAGTTCGATAACAACTAAGTTTAGTTTTTAACTTCTATGATCCCCAAACAATGCATGAATTAACTCATGTTTACAGTCGACTTATACGTTTACTCATGCTTCAAATGAGTCTGTTTGATGTTTTTTTTTCTCTCAACTTTTTTGTATCAACTCGGCCTCCAGGATCCTCTTCAAGGATAAAGGAGTAAAGTGGGATGAGATTGAGAGCACACTGCAGGCAGAGCATGACTCCTTACTGCTCAAGAGCTCCAATAAGGTAACTCACCTGTATGGACACTTGTCAATCTTCTGCTGAAGGCCGTTAAATATCCTCGACCAAGTCATTGTAGCTGTACGCACTGAAGGTCCTGGTCTGGATAAAACTGGTGCTCTGAGGTTACAGTCGGCACTACGATGACTCTGCTGTTTGTGAATGCTGATTTTGCTGTCTGAATAGCTATTTTTTTAATTAAAGGGATTCAGAACATCTGGATCTCAACTTATCTGCCACTTAAATTTGTATATTCAGATTTGGGATAATAATGATTGCTTTAGTGTTGTTTTTCAACCATTACTGCAGTCTTGAAAATTTAGACTTCCTTGAAAAATATATATTTTTGGTGGGCAGTGGAGTTTGAGAAGAAGAATTATGGGCTGTCGTGTGAGGTGCAAAAAGTTAAGGAACCCCAAAACTTTAGTGTGATCTTTAATTCTGGCTCTAAGCTAGTTTGACCTCATGAACACCCTGAGGAGAGATGATGTACTGTTATATCCCGCAAACAGTCGCAAAGCTCATAAAGCATCCCTGAGTGTACAAGGCTCAGCTCCAAGTGTGCTCCTGCTGTCTCAAGGAGATGCACTGAGCTGATTTATTTTGGGTTTGAACTTTAATGAGATCCTTAACGGTTTCTTATTTTATATTTATGTTTCACAGGAGATTTCAACCATCCTTCAAGACCTGAAGAGGGTAGAAAGACAACTGCTCGGTATGGATGTCATGATTTAGTTTGATTTATTCCAAAAGAATTTCATTTGTAAGTTAGTTTCGACCAGACTCTATTTACAAAGACCCTGTGTAAATATGGGATCTTATTAGATCAGACCCACTCCCATCCCACATGAGTAAAACAGCATTTAGCAAGTTACGGCAGAGAGGAAACTTCCTTTTATAGGCAGAAACCCTGAGCAGAACCAGATTCGTGTTAGACAGTCATCTGCTGCTACATCGTTAGGTTTAAAGAGGGCATAGAAGGAGGATATAGAAGAAGAGAGGTGAGACTGATGAGGCAGTTGAGGGCGTAAAACTGTGTTCACTTCAAAATTACTAATTTTTGAAATTTTGTTGGCAGTAATTGACATGATGGTGGATCCAGATGGTACCCTGGATGCTCTGTCCACGATGGGCCTGACCAGCCCTATAGGTGACCAAAAGATCGGCCCAGGGGCAACATCATTGCACCCTGGATCTGGAACATCCAGGCCTGAAGGACCGGCCCCTGAACCTTGTGGACCTTCTGTCAAAGCAGGAGCAGAACAGGCCCCGGGGCCGAAACACAGCTCAAGATCCTAGAACTGCTACACAAAGGATATTATTCAAACATAGTGCATCCTTTATGTCGAGAACATGCTGAAGCTGTTGGGAACAAACACTTTCAGTATCGGGTTTCAGAGGATCATGGTGTGAGGAAGCCTGACTGCCTTGACTGTCGATTAAACGCAATTGTTTTTGGACTCTATAATAATCCATCAGTACCAAAAAGCAGCTCCTCAAATGTGATGTACACAATATGAAAGCATTAATATATTAATTTGTGGGCTTCTGAAAAAAATATGGCATTGTATACGATTACCCACCCGTGTTTCTGTGTTACATCCTATTATCCATTATGCTTGAAAACTTTTAAATCAAGTTTAAGATAAGAGGAATTAATGTCAAAAATTAACTTCCATACCATAACTCCTGCCAAGAGTATTTTACTTTTTCCCCCTTTGATCAGCACATCTTGAACTTTTACAAAAAGTCAGGTCCTGCCATTTATGTACCGGCTTTTTATTCTTTTTTCTGAGCTTGTCGGGCTGAAGGCTGATACAGAAACTTAAACTTTTAAAGTGCAATGGGGTAAAAAAAAAGTACTCTACAGAGACATACATGAAAGTGTTAATCTACCCAGCCATAGAGTTATTTAAAAAATGAAATATATTTCTTGGCTTGTTGCCACTTCTATCCCCAAACCTGTCTCAGTCATGATTTTCCACTGGAAAGCAGAAGCATTGCTTGTTTGCTTGGAATTGAACTGAGTGTGTACAGTCTAAATGTTAATAATGGTTAAATTATAAAGGATCCCATCCATGCTTTCTTTCTTCTTATGGAGTCCTTTAAGAACCAGTTTAAAGACCATTTGTGTTTGTAGAAACTTTAAAATTAAATGTAGCTCCCAAAAAGGTTTTCCTCTTCCAAAAGTATCCAGTCACAAGTGCCCTAACAATCATAAACAGCCAGAGGACAGAGAAGGAGATAGAGAGGTAGACGTGGTGTTAGTTTTGCACATTTCAAGCTGATCAATGTAACAATTCATCTCTGAGGGACCAGTCCAATTCTTTCCCCATGTGATGCTCCTTTATTATGTTGATGTCCTCAACCAAAAACCAAGCAGGGTGACAGCCAGCTGCCTGTGGACGAACACTTTGTCAGTTTTCTGATTACAAACCTAATGTTGTGTTTGAACCAGCATAGACAGGGGCTACCTCCGAGTCCTGCAGCTGCATTTTATTGTGAAAGATGCAAAGAAACAACGGACAGTTCAATGACTGTAGGTGTCCAATGTCTTGCCTCATACCAATGTTTACACATGAATGTAACCTGATCAGAACTGTTGAACAATTTTCGCCAAAACAACTTTAATAAAGATTCATAACTGCATTTTTTGTGCTAAGCACCTATGAGACTTTGTTTTTAATTCTGTTGATGCATTTTGAGATTTTTTTTGATTGTATGTTTTGTATGAAAATAGGGTAAATGTTGACCTGGCAATACCTGTGTAATGTTTTTCTCATTTCCAATAAAATGCATGATTATCATGAGTTTTTTTGATTGTTCTGCAGAGACTTCCATTGCGGTTTATTGTGTTGTTTTAAGTTATGCTGAAATTATTTCTTCTGTGGTACGAGACGATCACATTACCAAATAACATGACTGAGATAGGTACAGTTTTTATATATTATGACTATACTTTAGCACTTCCTGTTTACCAACGTATACTCATCCTTAAATGTTTTATCCTTTTACTTCCCTCTTTAGACGCCTGCTAAAGTCTAAATGCATTAATAAGAGTGTTTATGGGGTCATGGTGCATTAATTGTACAAACCCCAATTCCAGTGAAGTTGGGACATTGTGTAAAACATGAATAAAACAAATCTAATTATTTGCAAACCTTTTTCTACCTATTTTCAAACAAATACACTGCAAAGATGAGATATTTGTACTTTGGTTTGTACTTAAAGTTTGTAAATATACTAATTTATTCAAGCTGTATACAATTCAATAATACTGAAAAGAAAAGCTTGTCTTGGATGCCATTATTCCCTCCCTGCTCAGTCGCTCTCTCTCTCTCTCTCTGCACAGAACCAAGTACACTCATCAGATGAGGTTTCTGAAGCCCCTCTGCCAGAGCCACTGCACTCTTAATTGTATGTCTCCAGATATTCTGCTCTACTTCCTTAATCCATAAAGCTGTGTCAGGGTTTTCCTCCCTCATGTGCAGGATTCACGGCTGCTAGTGCACATCAGCGCGTCTGCAGGTGCTCACCTAAGTGGGAACAGTTGGTTAAGTTGTTCCAACTTAGTTTTATTAAGTTCAGATGCCCTGTACACTTGTATGCCTGAGTCAACAATGGATATAAATTAAATCTTCATATCACTGTTGCTCTTTTTAACTCAAATGTCCTACTCTGGACCTCAGTCTAAATAAGACTGATGAGTCAGTTTGGCCACTCAGATGTATTGAAATCCAATCTGGACACAGGATGTTTTCCAGGTGATGCAGAACATGCATTTTGTGTGCTTGTTAATGTAATTTGAACCATTATTGATGATTTTCACACCTGAACAGCATCAGAGTGAAAAGAGGAATTTATTTATCCTGCAGCTCCTCACTGACTCACCATTGATGCTTATGGGCGCTGGGGAGGAGAATGACAGGAAAATGGGGAAAAAATGTTTTGTAAGGTAAAATTTAAGGGACTGGATTAGATTAGATTATTAGATTGTAGATAGATAGGCCTACATGTGGTTAATTAATCACAGTTTTTCAGTGGCCAGCGCTGATACCAGGAGAAAGATCTGTCAACGGCAGATATATAATGCTGATATTGTGGTAGAATCTTTTCATACATTTAGGTTAAGATATATAGAGTGATTATCTTTTAGTAAGGAGTTACAAATAATCCAGGTTGGCCTGTTTATGCAGCATTATGACTCAGAGGTTGTAAGCAAGGCTGTTTTGCAGGGACCAAAACTATCTGTCTGTCAGAACATTTAGAGCTAATCTGACATATTGTGACAAAGAACTTTTAGATTTGTATCCGGCCATGCAAAATTACACATGTATAAAAAGAAAAAAACCCCACTAAAAACAAAGTAAATAATAGGGGAAAATAAAAGAGGGGGATCCATAAATTGCTTGTTTCATTTATATCAAATAAATATTTATGATTTTTTAAGACAGTGGCATGTTTTAGATGATTGTTTTATTAATTAATAATAAGACATATAATACATCGGGTTATGCTATGACTTCAGAGCATGTCTTTTATTTCTGTCAGAGGCAAACATAATTAAAGGCTGTATTAACAACATCACGTCGCGGCGAGACATTTTCACTAAACAAACTCAACAAATAGAATCCAGTCTTTCTAATCCGGGTTTACTGAGAAACTGTTACGGATACGTGTTATTTCACAGGATTATAATTAATTAATTATCAATCTCACAGTGTGGTAAACTGACCGCAAATGTTTAGCTAACCGGAAATTCTTCCGCCGCTTCTTCTTGTTTAAAGGAGTTTATTAGCGGTTGGCAAACCAACTTGAAGGTGCATTACCGCCACCTACTGGACTGGCGTAAGGGACAGTAAATTGGCAGACAAAATAAACAAAAAAAGGAAATTAGACCCTCCATTAGCCCTGTATTTTTCAAATATGTCATTAAATGCTTGAGCATAACTTCTCACTCTGCTCCCAGCAGGTCCCCCATATCAAATACCGTCTTGGCTTCCTCCGCCGCTGCTGTCAGTGTCCCTCTTTCCTCCTCATATCCTCCACAATCCAACAACATATGCTGTACAGTTTCATCCTGCCCACATTGATCACATTTGGCATCAAGGTGTTTTCCTATCTTATATAGTGTATTGTTCAGTCCCGGGACCAGGAACCCAGGATCACTGTTTACATTGCATTCAAAAGAGACAGAAAACAAGAAATCCTTTCATTGTGATTTTATTTTTTAACCGTATTGATGTGAAAGAGAAAATCTCGTAATTCATGACTGCAGTTTACAGCATATTCATATACGTATATATATAAAAAATCCAGTTTCTGAGCTGTTTCCACATGTTACAAAATAAACCAGATCAAGTGATTATCAATAACAACATTAACAGACTTGCACTTAAGAGGCCATCTGAACAACACTCCTTCCATGGTAATCACAGGCCATACTAATCAATGAGAGAATAATACACAAGCACCTGGTTTCGATCAATCAAATCAGTGAGGGAAATTCATGGTGAGCAACAATAAACTCTGGCACCAGACCAGTGGTATGTGTCTGATGTCTCAGGAAAGAGTGAGTCGAACATCTTATTAGATACAGTTCTATATTGCTGCTGGTTCAAAAGCATGGATTAAAAAACGTACTATAATGCAGAAACTATTCAGCTGAAATCGCATCTAACTTTGGGCAAACTCAAAGCACCACTGCCACAAATTATTTGTCACATTGGATACAAACATCGGTGAGATGTGGAGAACTTTAATCCAGTATTTATCTGTCAATCTGTGCTGCTGGAGCCTTGTACAGTGAGTGCTTGTGTTCATGCATTTCAGTGTTTGAGTCCGTGTAGGCAGACGGAGAGGTAGTGTGTATGGTTGAGGAGGCCTCCCCAGTGTGTTGTACTAATGGCCTAGTCACAAGGAATCACAATGTTATTAAATAAAACAACAAACCACAGCCAAACAGTCATAATTATAATGTACAGACAAAAAAAAAGAAACTTGTACCTCTTTAAGAAAACAAAGAAATCACATGTGGCGGATCTGACGGCCACAGAGTTGCTACATTTGTCTGGAACGATGTCTAAATTTGCCCCCCGGGCACAAAAAATCTTGGACTGTACAAATCCAAAGAAAGAAAATACTAGTACACAGATGTCCTTCATGTGTTTGTGTGATCGAACAGCATCTTTGTGAGTTAAGGTTTGATGGGCGGGCAGAAGACGAACAATGAAGAGGAAGAGGAGGAAAGTGAAGAAGGAAGCAAGCTTATTTTACAGCAAAATGTTGGATAATGAATCTATGTTACTGCAGTGGTTATTATCAATATTTAGCTTTATTTTTTCTTTTCTTTTTTTTTAATAGTGTTTAATCTAGACTGCATTGTATTTATGTTTTTATTTTGATGAATGATCAAGTCCACAAGCGTAATGTGGTGCTCAGACAGGTAGAGAAATATTGCGGCCAGACCTCTGAACTCTGTCTCATCAAACTCACCGAGCACTGAAAGCAAAATTCAGATATTATATTTGATTACTTCTTTGATTTATTATTTGATCGAATCAGTATTCAATTTTAGTTATCTGCAGGGTTCCTACACAGTTGGAATTTCCATACTTTTCCATATCCTAATTTGTAGAATTATTTTTGGAAATACCTAATTTTTTATTTTAGGAAACAGAGCCCTCTCCGCTGCCGCCCCCTCCCTCTGGAATTCACTCCCCAAACCCATCCGAGACCGTACAGACCCCCATACTTTTAAATCACTCCTAAAAACACACCTTTTTAAATTAACTTTTAACCCATGAAATATTCTTTTACTGTGTTTTCATATTGTGTCTTTTTTAACCTTTTACATTGTTAGTCTTATTACTCAAATTTTATTTATTTTAAATTGTTTATTTTTGTAAAGTGTCTTTGAGCACCTGTAAAAACGCGTTTTAAATTAATCTATTATCATCATTATTTATTATAGTATTTGGGACTTTGGAAATAGTCTGGAAACGATTCTTTTTCCATACTTTTTAAGAGCTGGAAACGGATCAAATTTATATCCATACTTGCGTAGGAGCCCTGTATCTGACATGTTGGTCAGAGAGCAGAGAGCTTTAACCAACAAAGAGGCATCTAGGTTTTTAAATCAGACTGATTTTCACACGATCTACAAATGAGGGGTTAAGAGGTTCCTGAGGGCACCTCAGGGGTCTCATTAATTAATTAAAGAAGTCAGTGTCTGTGAGCTTGTTGAGACTGTGGTCTGACTACAGGGTATGAACCAGGGAGAGGGAAAGACTGCAGGGCTGCTGTCTCTTGTTCATGATCTGTGAGCTGTACTGGTGCTGCATCTGTAAGGCAGTGAGCAGTGTAACATTCAGTACAGAGACGAGGAGTGTCCCGTACTGTTATATGAAGATATCCAGAACCTTTTTTTTAATCTAACGAGTCAGGACGATTGAATTGGAGGGTCACTGGCCAGGTGACAAAAATAAAAGGACCTCACTGTGTATCAGGGGTTTACCAGAGACACTGAGATTCAAATCCTCCTCCTAACAATCAGTAACAGACTACAGGTTTAGGGTCAGGTTTCAGCGCATCAAAAGAGCCTTCAAATATTCTTTTTTTTTTCATAAGAGATTAATATGTCGCTTAGTTTGAGATTTCAGAAGTAGCGAAGAGTGCTTACATGATTAAAATGCAGCTTCTGCCCCTCAACAATAGTCTGCTATTATCTGAGAGACCAAAGACTGAGAGGACTAAAAGTATCAGCCAATGACTGAGGAGAAAAACCTTCATTTGATCCTTAATTTCTACTTGAAGTTCTCTGCTGGCCTGTGAGTCGGTACGGAGTAAAAACAGCGTTTCAGTTACGAGTCCAAACAGTTTAAAGACATTCTGATCAAAGCACAAAAAGGCAGAAGTGACTGAGTGTCTGAGGTCTGTCCTGATCACAGCCTCCAACAAGAGCCTGTTTATCTGAGTTGAATATTACATTCGGATTGTTTGTTGAAGCGTGCCGTGTCGCAGAGCTCTGAGCGAGATGACTTTGTAGTGTGGAAACAAGCATCACAATCTTAAAGGAATAGTTCAGCCAAAAATAAAGTCCTGAAGTCATCAATTGTTCATCCTCACATCCAGGTGTGTAACCTTTGACGACTTAAATCAGCTTTTTAAACAGATATAGAAAGTGATTTCAATAAATTCAAACAAAATGTCAACATTTCAGGCCGTAAAACCTGCAGTTACAGTTTTCTGGTCACTCTGGGGCAGCAAAGGAAACTGTAAACTGTAAAGTTGACATAACAGCGCCCTTAAGACTTGTTTAGGCGAATTTGTTTGCTAACAATTTCCTATTATACACACCCTGTGGGCACAAATTAACACATACACTAGTTTGAAGGTGTGTTTGTGTTCAACTGAAAGAAAAGTCAAATATGTGCTCTCTTTCTGCTCCCCTCGGTCTCTGACAAATTCAGAAGGTTCTCTAAATGCTAAGTGTTTTTGAATGGTTACTTTAAGTTAGCTGAAAACTACGGAAGCGTATCTTTCAAATAGTTGAATCTTTTGTTCAGATGCGTGGTTGCACTGACATCGGCTTTACTGACATGCAAGTGAGTAGATGACCAAACATTCATTTTAGGGTGAACTATTCCTTTAATGGTGATGCCTGTATTACAGAGGTGGAACAGCAAAACAGACTTATGAGCACGCTGAGAAGCTCTTTGGGCAAAAATGACACAATTTCCCCCTTTTTTTTTTTTCTTCAAATAGTTCATTCTTAAATAGTACGCTGTGCAGTACGGTGGATACTTGTATGCTGCTGACATAAGTATGGTTATATTTATACGTATATATCAAAACATTAAGAGAGTAAAAGTGTGGTATGGTACACTAAAACTAGGATGAGCTAGTTGCAAACAAGGAGGTGTAAATACAGCCGTGTATTTTCAGAGGCTTCAGCTGAGTAACGAGGACTGATCGAGAAATTTCACTTGTCGAGAATTTAGTGAAATCGAGATTTATCGAAGCGCCTGGTAGTCGAGTCCATGAGTGATAAACTTGAATTATTCCTCTACAAAGGTTTCTACATGGAACAAAAGAAATTAAATGTTAATATAACATTTTTGATCTCAATTTTAATCTTATATAACCAAACATTTGGTTAAAATAGCAGTACCTTTACTAGCAGGGATTAGTTTTCTACATATGTACACACTACTGGCATGATATGTTTATTTACACATGGGTAGCAGCATTTTATAAACCATAGCTGATAAAAACCACTACTTTGAAATGATATCTAAAAAGATCAGTCTTGTCACTTTCTGGAGCTTTTTTCGTAATTGTAGTTAAAGAGTTTCTAAAAAAATGACCTCGGCGAGGATTCGTAAAAATTATGTGCCAAATAGAATCGATGGGATTGAGTCTAGCTGAGCGCTAATCCTTGTCACAGTAGCTGTTTTAGACAGAGGAAGGGTTGACAAGACAGAATGAGAAACTTTGGCAAAGATGACACGGAGAAGACACAGAAAACAAAGAGAAGTAATAAAGAAAGGGGAGACTGCACCTGTGTGTCTGCTCGACTCCCTGACGTGAATTCATGTGGGTGAGTAAGAGACCGACGACGAGTATACGTTCTTCTTCTGCGTGCACCACTGACATGAAACAGTGACTGTGCGCTGACGAAACCAAAATGAAGCACAACTATGGGAGTGTGTTCTGTTACGCAATGAGTGTCTTTGAGGTGGGTGACATTAAGGTGCAGTGGCGCACACGGACCAGCAGGTGGAGCTGAGTGGCTTTAGAGGGCAGTGAGGCGGCCGGTGAGAGCTGCTTGGAGCTCCGAGGGGAGGAAGACCCCGAGCTCTGTGATGATGCCTCCTGTGATGAGCTGGTGAGGGGTCACATCGAACGCTGGGTTCCACACCTCGATACCTAAACGATAAAAAAACAGAGTTAAAGTGAGACGGTTAAAGAATCAGGAGGGTGTTTATTTGAACATTTAATGCAGAATGTTAATAATTTATTTGGTTCCTCAACTAAACTCTTAAGTGGGACTGTATGAGGTACTTAACTCATTCAGCGTCAGGTTCATTTATGCAGTTTTCACCCAGTGCCACCATTGACTGCAATAGAACATTGTCGTATCTTTCAGGACCCCCAGAATATCTCGTGCTTGGACTAGATTCAAGTGCAATATCTCAACAGAAAGGGGTGATGCTCTCCTTTCATCAGAAAAAAAAGTTCATCTCTAACCCACTCCTGTGTTTAGTTATTGCCTGCTGAAAGCAGCGTGATCGTGTCATCTTTGCCGATCTGAGAAAAACACATTTTTACAAAGGACAGACTTTCAAGCAGACAACGGACTTCAGGACCGTTCTGAATCAGGGATACCAGCGGCTCACATACAGCTGCAGTCCCCCTTAAAGACCACCCAGGGGTCCCTGAAAACCTAAAGCCACTGCTGTGTCTGAAACTATTTCAAATTAGGATGCACTGATGATACCACATACTCATTTCTGAACGAAGAGACAGAACCAGTGAAAATACTCATTTTTGGGAAATACTTCATCCAAGTCTCCTTCGAAATATTAAATACTAATAAATAAATGCTTCCATTGTTTCTCCACAGTTCAAGCTTTAACCGTTGATGTTTTTGATGTATTTTAACAGAGGCAATATTTCTAAGTCGGTTATTTGTGAGTCCAGTTGCTCAGCATTTTGGACTTGACCGTCAGTGTGACCCGAGCCACAGATGTAAACTTCTATTAAAGCACATGAGGTTACTTTCACAGACAGTAAAAGGTTCAATATTCGTTTCTGCAATCATCTCAAACAGGGATAAAGACTGAGGAGTGTTTTTTAACTTCAAATGTAGCAGGACAGTGCATGTATACAATCTGCAATAAACCAGTTTTTAAAGTAAGATCACAATGTACAACTGTGGGTCTGAATTCAAACAATGACTGTAGATCTATGGCACTCGGATGCATCCAACTCTTACTACTCTACACCGTTAGTCTAATCTTTTTATTCCTGGTGGTGGTCTCTCAATAGGAGTCATTGTTTCGAAGTAAAACACAGAAACAGCATCTAATTAAATCTCAAAAATACTCCGTTTGAAGGGAGGGCAGAGCTGAGCGTGGGAATGAAGTTACGGAGAGATGGAGATGTACAGGCGCACATCCTCTCCTCTCCAGAGGCTTGTGAGCTCATTAAGTGACTGCGCTTTAATTACTGTGATGTCACTGAGCACTTTTCTGCTCTGGTCACGTAATTAGAGATCAAATGACTCGATTCAGCTCTAACAAACTCACTCACACATGTACACACCATGTCACTGACCCACAGGTCTGTAGAGGCTCGAACGTGACCTATTGTGCTTTAAAAAAAGACCCTTTTGAACAGATTTGTTCAGTTTGCAGACTATCAAGGGATCGCCCCGGTTCATTGCATTTCAGTGACATAATCAAATCTTAAAACTGCATTTCGAGCCTTTACTCCTTCTTCTTTCTGGCACTTCAACCACATGTGACGTCATTTTAAGTCTGTGAGGGTTCAGGACTTGGACATCGGAGCTTAGGGTGATCACTGGAACTGGGCCAGGCTCATCTGTCTCTCAGAGCCTGATGTTTTCTCACGGCTGGAAGTCCTCATCTGAACTTGATGTTTTTTAGAGTTAGTACTAGGGATGGGCGATAAATGATCATTCACGATATATCGTCAAAAAAATCCTCCATGATAAATATTTGCCATCTCATGATAAATGCGATAAATGGAAGTTGATGACGTGAGCACAAGCGGCAGACTCGCAGCCGTAGTCCACACAGAGCAGAATAACAAACAAACATGGCTAAAGGTAATGAAGACGACGTTTCTGAGCAGCTGGTTACTGAATGAGGCTCCACATGAGGGATGTCCTTCAAGATTGGGACTCCGGTATGACCATAGACTGTATATATTATGGACAACTTGGTTCTGCCTTCCGCCAGTATACGGATTTGAAGCCAAAAGCTCTCTGTAATTCCGCGTTTTTCTCCATTTCTTAAAACCAACCTTGCGCAAAAGCGTTGTACGCATTCAGCGGGAGAGTCGCCCAGATTCCCTGTGATGACGTTCAGCTCAAACAGCATATCCCCGGGTGAGCTACGCAATCTTCGTACGCCCAGCGGCTGTATCAAGTGTCAATTATAGAAAACATGAACCCCCTGATAACTTTTAAAATCTGAGCTTCACAGAAAAAAAGAGGACTTGAGCACAAATCAGTCTTACAGTAACTATATGTCAACATCACAAGCAGAGGGGAGAAAAATTTATGTTCGTGTAATAAATTTCTAAAGTTTGTCCACAGCTCCAAAAGCTTTGCTGGCGGAGGCGGGATTTATGACCTATACTGCAGCCTGTCACCAGAGGGAGCTGTTCTCGGAGTGACTTCACCCAGCAAGGAGGCAGACGCTGTCCATTCTATATACAGTCTATAGGTATTCCTGACATCGGACAGTGGGTCTGCTGCTGTTCACTCTGTGCAATAAGAGCTTTTAACAAATGCTGAAAATGTTTTCACATTTAGGATTTGTTTGATGTCATTAGTTTTCTCTATAACCTACCACTCAAACTCATGGTTAAGTACCTTATTTGACGACTCCAACTGGTGTTTTCAAGACAAAATGAGTCAAAAATATAGATTAGAATTATAATATTTTTTATCAGGACTTTTATCGTTATCAGCAGAATGGCAAATCTTATTGTGATAAATTTTTTAGACCCCCCACTCTAGTTCCCCATATTTCTTACCCGGTGCAGCAATAGGAACTCCGTTTATACTGGTGAGTTCTTCAGGGGGGCGCACTTCAATGATGATGTCCCTGCCGCTCTCCAGGCTCAAATCACAGGACGTACTGGGCGCAGCCACATAGAAGGGAATCCCATGGTGCTTTGCGGCAATGGCCAACTGGTATGTGCCCACCTTGTTGGCAGTGTCTCCGTTGGCAACGACCCTATCCGCACCCACCACCACAGCTAAGACAGAGAGGACGACAGAGAGAGAAAGTAAGAGCGATGGTACGAGTCAGGTTGGAGAGAAAGAGAGAGACCGTATACAAACCTGTGATGTCCATCTCTCTCATGGTGAGGGCGGCCATGCTGTCTGTAATTAGTGTAGCAGGGATCCCCTCTGCTACTGCCTCATACGCCGTCAATCTGGATCCCTGGTTGTACGGTCTGGTTTCTGTGCAGTACACACGCTTCAGCCTGCCCAGCGCGTGGAGGCTTCGCACCACACCTTCACACAGACACACGGTCATTACCACAGTAACAGTGCGATAAATATTTGAACATCACTCCTTCACTCATTCACACCCACTCCCTCCATTCTCACCCAGCGCGGTCCCGTATCCAGCTGTGGCCAACGAGCCGGTGTTGCAGTGTGTGAGGATTGTCACCGAGTCCCTCGGGACGCCAGACAGGATGTGCTGGGCGCCATAGTTACCGATCTTCCTGTTGTCATTGACGTCACGCTCCAGCATGTCCTCAATCCAGGAAATTACACTGCAGGAGGGGGGGGGGCAGAAAGAGGTGGGAATTGAGAAGAGGCTCAGGACGTATTGTGTCCATCAATTCTGGAATAGTTGAAATAAGAAACACATTCCTGTTCCAACACTCTCCACTTTGTCTCCTACTCCATCTAACGTATGTTTCCCTAACTATAAGTTCACTTCAGGCTTCAGCTCTCTTTCTCATCTCATCCACACCTTTGGACTGCACTCACTGAACTTTTTACTCAACGGTCGTTTTTCAGTCATCCGTTTCTTTTACAACACATTTCTGTCCACTAGCTACATTTAATCCAACATGTTGGCCGGCTGCTCAGGCGTCATTCTGCAGCACAAACTATATAATGTTAATTTAAGAGAAATGGATATTCTTTTGCTGCTTTGAGTGCAAAATAGGGACGGGTGTTATGGGCTAAAAAAATTATCACGTTATCCTGGCGATAACGATAAAAGTCCTGATAAAAAATATTCTAATTCAAATCTTTATTTTTGAAATAAAAGTTAGCTTTGGATGTGTGTAGGTAGGCTATGGACTTATGTTCCTTTAAGACGCTGTCCTACGTTGGAGACATGAATCCACCCCATCCAGTCGGTAACAAAGAGGGAAAGACAGGTGAGGAGATGGAGGACGGTTAAAAGTTGTAGCAGCTGAAGTAGACGAAGTTAATGTGGTGGTGGGTGAGCAGCTAGTGGAGTAGTTATCGTCCATTTATCTTTATCGAGGTGAACTGTTCAATATATCGTGATATTGATTTAAGGCCACATCGCCCAGCCCTAATGTGTTGCCTTATTTAGCAACAAGCGGCTCAAAAACGCCTTCTTCATTACCTTCGGCCATGTTTGTTTGTTACTCTGCTCTGTGTGGTCTACGGCTGTGAGTCCATCGCTTCCACTTATGTCATTAACTTGCATTTATCGTATTTATCCTGAGACGCCAAATATTAATCGTGGAGGAATTTTCTGACGATAAATTGTGAATGATAATTTATCGCCCATCCCTAGTGCGCAGATTCATTGTGAAACATGATTAACTCTGCGCCCTCAGCTGTTGTAATCACCACAAACACGGGAACACTCACTCCAACTTTCCCTCTCCAGGTACAGATGCTGATCGCTCACACCTGGGCGCCATTTAACCAACACCGACTCCTGTTTCCAGCTCTGTGTTTCCATTTACCAGAAATACAAGCAGTGCTGAACGTCTGTATTTAATAATCAGGCTGTTAATAAAACCGCACAGCATGGGGACTGATCGTTTTGCCAATATCTGATTCACTTCAAAAAGTATTTCAGTCCATATCAGTCCAGTGTGCTGGATCAGTGCATGTCCAACCAAGACACAGAAGACTATCCTCCTTATTTTTTCATTTTAACTTACATTAAATCTTCCCGAAACGTTCATACCCTCATGCACAACTCCAGACTAGAATGACGATTCTGAGCAAATGTAAAAGTAACTCTTCCTGGGGTCTTATTTTCCTCTCTGGTTTGATCTTCTCACGGTTCTGCCAATTATAGTACACAAGTTTTCACATTTCGTTTGGCCTGATAACTTTCACAACTTTTTTTAAACCGACACCTGCAGCTGCTGTTGAATGAAGCAGGATGTGCTCCAGGAGCAGCAGCAGCTCAGGAGGAGCAGGCGTGAATTCAGGAGCGCATGATAAAAGATCATTCATTTTCACTGTAACTAATTCTGTATGTCAGGGCAAACAACCAGAGATTTCCTTAAAGGTGTCCTGCAGAGTTTTCCCTAAACCAAGCCAAATGTTTAACGCAGACAGTATTGTATGCCCTCCGAGGCAAAATAAACGTTTTTCAAACACAAATATGCTCTAAACTCATAAAAACACCCGCATTTCCGTTTTTCTTTGTAGTTTTAAGCAAGCATTGTTTACTTGAATGTTTACTTGCCAACGGTTTTCCTTTCACCTGCGTTTTCAGGTGCACTGCTGCTTCTTTTGGTGTACAGTAGCCACCAGCGCATCAGTCATTAGGTGTGAAACCTCTGGGATAAATGACATCTACATGTTCACACATCTACTCTTTAGAGCTGTAAGAATTTAACATGAGCGAGAAGATTAAAACATGAGAACAAGTTACTATCAAACCTCCCAGATCAAATCAAATCAAACTTTATTTATATAGCGCCAAATCACAACAGTCATTATCCCAAGACACTACAAACAAGTGGCTGCTGGAAGAGAGTAGGTGAGTTGTGTTTAGTCTCTTTGCTAAAGAAATTCGGCAAAGGTAAAAAGATGTTTGGTGGCTAGTACTATGGCTGTGACCCTATATGTCCTGTTGATGAAGTTAGGTGCTGTTCTGAGCATTATTTGTGGCTATAGAGTAGCGTTTTGGTTGAGGTTTGTTTATGGCTCCTCAGACCGCTGTGTTTTGCTATTGTGCGGTTGTTACTAAAGTTGGTATAACTAGAGAAGCAAGCATTTGGCAACATTTATCTCTCAAGGTGGTATCTAACTCAATGTTACGGTGTGTTTGACCCTAAATTAATTTTACGCCGGAATATCCCTTTAAGATGGGACAGAATTGACCCATCTCATCTAACATGAGTGACAGCGATAAGGAAAAACTTCCTTTTAACAGGCAGAAACCTTGAGCAGGACCAGACTCATGCTAGACGGCAACCTCGCCGCCGCTGAAGGAGAAAAAACAGAAGTAAAAAGTCCAAAATGAGACCAAAAACTATCAAGGAATTATTGAGGAAAGTCTAGCCATCCATTTCCGATACCAACTGCCCCCTTTCGCTTGGGACTGGAGCTGATCTCAGCTGGCACAGAGTAGGAGGCGGGGTACACCCTTGACAGGTCACCAGTCAATCACAGGGCTGACACACAGTCACACTCCCATCTACAGTCAATCCAAACATCAATTAACCCAGAGAGCAGATCTTAAGTCCATGGGAGGAAACCGGACTAACTGAAGAGGACTCACATATCTGAGAAGCTCCTTTCTGACAAGGGATTCAAACCAGCATCTGTCTTACACCATGGCGTGGCCATATTTTGTAATCTGAATCCTATACAATTGGACATGAGTGAACGAGACTATAGCAGACAAATTTACAGTTTAGGGCTCGTTTCTAAAAGGTTCTTCTCGTCCACAGTGAAGAGAAACTCCTGACAAGTTTTGTTTCCCACCCTCTTACCTTTCTCTGAGCTGCTCAGAGTTCTTCTCCATGCTCTCATTCTCGGCGAACTCCATCAGCTCACGGGCGGCGCGGCCCATGTTGACTGCAGTGGGCCGGGCTGAGGTTAAGTGACACAGAGACTCCCTGATGAAGGTCACGGGGTCGTCACCCCCGGCACCTGCGCGTAACTCCACAGCCAGGCTGAGGCAGCCCACGATGGCGATGGCGGGAGCGCCCCGTACCTGTACGACAAGAAGAGACAATGTAAGTGTAACATTCTTCGGTTTTCATGGACACAGACTACTAAGGATGCACCGATCCACTTTTTTCACCTCCAATACAGATATCTACAGTCTAGTATCGGCTGATACTGATCCTATTCCAATACAGAAAAACTTGCTGAATAACCTTTTATTGTAACTTGAAGTTTTACCACCGCCCCTTGGCGCGTTTACTGCGCAGGTATTGCGATTATTTCGGACGTCAAATTTTTTTTTCGTACCCGTATCCTGTCAATACAAGCGTTCACATCAGCGACCTTTTCCCGTCCTGCGATATTGCGGCATTTATTTTTTCGTATCGCAGTCAAATTTTCTAAAGTTTCGCATACTGTGTGTCCACTTCTGACCAATCAGATTTCGTGTTGTTGCGACGTCTGATTCACTGTTATATCCAACATGGCCAACTGGCTGATTGTTTACGTGTTGGAGAACAGAGTGATTTTTGATAAAAGACACAAACATTACAACCTGAAGGACAACTTGTGGAGAGTCATAGCGTCGGATTTCTCATATGACGATGGTTTATGTGCTTTAACAGTTTGCTAAACGTCTTTGTTTTAACTTTCATCTGTGCTAAGTAACTTTAGCTCGTAAGCTAACCTGTTCAGATACAACATACCATATGTATTTTCACTGTCTCAAACTCAATCGCGTTGCTGTCACAGCGCCATTAGGTCTCGGTTGTTAACTTACGTTTATGGATTATAGTTTAATGTGCTTATCTGGTACTGGCCCCGAATTAGTACATGCTATCATGACAGACAGACATCTCAACACTAGTGTCTAAGAAAACCCTGAAAAGTCACAAAATCTCATCGCACTTGATGTGTATAGTCAGGCGCATCAAAATTTGCCTCAGAATATTTCGTAATTTCGCGTTGTATGTCGGGCCCATTGTCATGATATCCGATCCAGAATTTTCTCCAGTATCGGGCGATACCGAGATCAAATATCGGATCGTTGCATCCCTGCCTACTACAGCTGTTTCTCATTTCCCCACACAGATGATAAAGCGAATGATCACTGAGGCAATAGTTGTAAAGACAGCTCAGAGAAAAATGATAGGCTTAAACCTTAAGTCATTTCTGGTTCTGTAATTAGTCTCCATTATCATGACATCACCCTTCCTATGTGTGGTAGATTCCCTCACCCTGACACACACACACTCACACACACTCACGCAGGATCAAAGTGGAGCTCCTGTATGTGAGTGGGAGACAAAAGATCATATTGTAAGTGCACATTTGGAAACGTCTCCAGCCAGTTTTGGACAACATGTGACTCCCTGGACATGTCTCTTCATCCCTGATTCAGGTATGGAGAGAGAAATGAGCCGGAGGTGTCACTGAGTGCGGCACAAGACCGAAACGCGAACAAAAAAAACCCTGGCAAAGGTCATTAATAATTCATCAATAATCTCTCCCAAAGAAAGAGGGAGGAGGGGAGCAGATTTCATGGGTGGGTTGATGCGTGCTGGTACAGTTAACCGCGCTTTCTCATGGAAATGTGAAAAAAAAAACAACATAAAAGGATGGAGGGGGTTAGATGATCGGGGAGTTGTGGGTGCTGCAGGTGCATCCAAAACAAAAATACAGGCCGACAGCAGCGAGCGGGGGCACGGCGGCGAGCATATGGCAACACATGCGTGCAGAGGTTGGAGGCGCACAAAAGAGCCGAGGAAAAGCACGAGCACGACGGGGATGGATGCACGATCAGCGGGCAGAGAGAGGGATGGAGATGGAGAAGGAGAAAGCCCCTCCGTACCTTCATGGACTTGATGGCCTCATAAGCGTCCTGCACCGAGCGGATCTCATCGTAGACGGTCTGGTGTGGCAGCAGCAGCTGGTTGAGGATCTGCAGAGCTCCGGCCCGGTAGCGGATCGCTTCCAGCGTCATGACTGAAGAAAGAGGCGGTTTGGCGGGGAGAGATAACGCGGATGGACCGGTTGCGCACACGCACTCACTCACACTTTCTCTCGCGCACACACACACACTCACACTTTCTCTCTCTCTCACACACTCCCCCTCTCTCTCTCTACGAGTGGAGACACGCTGAAGTGACCGCGGCCTGGGCAATCGGCAGTCCGGGAGGCGAGGAAGAAACGTGGAAGAGCAGAAGCAGGAGGAGGTGGAGGTGGTGAAGGTGGAGGTGCGGGCTGAGATGGAGCAGAGCGAGGAGAAGGTTCGCTGTGCTGTATGGGAGGATAACGGGGAGAAAGGAGCGAGAGATGGGCTGGAAAACCTTCACACACTGACACAAGTAGGCAGGCAGACACGGAACCACGTGTTCAGCCGAGCAGGAAGCCCTCGCCTCTTTGACCACGCCCACCAGAGTCTCGCGGGTTGTCCGATTTTTTTTTCCTAGACCCCCTTTTTTTTCTTCTTCTTCTTCTTCTGTCTTCCACCTACCATCCCCCCTCATCTTCTCCCCCTTTTGTCAGGGGAATTTTCACATTCAAATACGTTATTAGCATAACACCAAAGCCCCAAGCTCCCTCCTCCAACAACAGCGAGCATTGTCTGAAAATATCAAAATATATACGTCTATTTCTGTCTTATATTTATGAACCCGTGTCTCTTGGTGGCACTGCTGCAAAAACACACAATATTGTCCTTTTTGAAGTATTTGTCTGTTCTAAAATCACATTGAGTGAGGCTAAAACCTTTGACACCAACTCAGTTTGCATATTTCTGTGTCAAAGTCCACATTAATCCCCATTAAACTAGTACAACAAAACCCCATTGTAGTAATACGCTTAAAAACTGAGTGGCCTACTTCTTTCAAAAGTTCAACTTCATATTTCCAAGATAACTCAATAAGGAAATGTTATCTAAGACTGAATATGAGAGATTTGATTCAATCTCACTGAGCATTTTTTGGTCTAAAAGATATCTAATAGACATCTAAATAGCCTAGGCTAAAACCTTTGACACCAACTCAGTTTGCATATTTCAAGGTGTCAAAGTCCACATTAATCCCCATTAAACTGGGATAACAAAACCCCGTTGTAGCAATAAGATTCAATACTGAGTAGTCAACTCTCTCAAAAGTTCAACTTCATGTTTCCAAGATAATTCAATAAGGAAAAGTTATTTAAGACTGAATATGAGAGATATGATTCAATATCCCATTGAGCATTTTTTGGTCAGAAGGAGGTCCAATAGATGTCTTAATGTAGCCTAGGCTAAAACCTTTAACATTTACTTAGTTTGCATATTTCTAGGTGTCAAAGTCCACATTAATCCCCATTAAACTGGAATAAATACGCTTAAAAACTGAGTGGCCTACTATTTCAAAAGTTCAACTTCATATTTCCAAGATAACTCAATAAGGAAAAGTTATTTAAGACTGAATAAGAGAGATTTGATTCAATATCCCACTGAGCATTTTTTGGTCTAAAAGACATCTTAATAGCCTAGACAACTGGTCTAAATTCAGGCTACCACAGGTCTAAAAATGAAAGTTTTTCAGACATCTAAATTTAGACCAAGTTTAGACTAACTCTAAATCTGGGCTATAGGGGAGAGTGGGGTAAGTTGAGCCACCCCCTGTTGCTTGGAAATGGTCAAAGAAATTGATCATGTGACCAAATATTTAGGAGATGGGCATCAATTCATGGAGTCTGTAAAGGTTAGAAGCACATGGGTGAAGGGGTTAGACATTTATTTACAAAAAAAAACATTTTTTCACTCTTGAAAGTGAATTTAGTCTGTCAAGTCTTATTAGAACTGTGCTTAGACCAAAAAAGATCATTTTAAATTAGTTTTATACATTAATTGTGGTATCTATGAGCTACAAAATGAGGTCAAAAACATAGCATAAAAGTCCACCATTTTACTAATAAAGGACTAATAAAGTCATAATAGTAGTTCTGGGGTAAGTTGAACCAGTGGCTCAACTGAGAAAGTAAAGGAGTCTGATGAGAGGATCAGAGTTTCAGTTCAAATTGTTGAAAAGTTTTACTTTTTGTTTCCAAAAATACAGCTGTGAATGTTCTGAATCACTTAAAGACATTCTTTTGTTAAAATGGCTTTTTACAAAACAGCTTTTTAGTAGTTATATACAATAATAATTAGAGACAAAACTATGAAAATATATGAAATATGAAAAATGGCTCATCTTACCCCACTCTCCCTTATATTGCTCAATGGCTATCATGATTATTTTGATTAAATACTTGGAGATCAGTTATGCAACACACCGTGGCTTTTTGAAATAAATAGTTATTGAATAACGGGTCAAAGTGCAAGGTTTAAATTGCATCTAAAAATATACAGAATCTAGACGGTTGAAATAGGTCTTTAAACAAAAAGACATCTCACAGCCGTCTACTGCTCAGTGGGATGTTTGGCTTTTTTCTGAGTTGTTACAGAGGATCACATGTCTTTAAATAAGTGGCCATGACTATCCAGTTAAATCAAGACAGACATGCTTTTCTCACCACTTTATTCATGTTAACATCGACCTCATACATAAGAGAGTAAAGCCTCAATAATCAGGCTTTCATACATTCCCATTTTGAGCTGCACACATCAGCGAGACTTACACATCAAAATAGAGACAGAGCATATGATGCTGTTTATTTGCTGTATATAAATATTCATTTATATTGATTGCCTTTACATGACATTCATTAGCATACCAAAGAAATGTCACCAGTAAAACATGTTTATTTTCCCGAGCCCAGATTAACACATTAACTGCCTCTGAAAATAAAATCAAACTTTCTTCTGTAAATGGAGTGCAGCCCAAAAAGAAAAAGAAAAACAAGAAACACAGAGACAAACTTAAAGAACAAATAATGAAAGAATAAAGAGTGTGTGATGTCTTGGGAGTGTAAGACAAGGAAGAGTCACCAGCAGGACAAACTTTAACAATATGTCCCTCTCCCCTTAGCCCTGACTATCCGAACCGCTTCACTGAATGCTGATGAGCTAGTTGCCATGACAACACCACAGCCTTAGAGGCCGTGAGGTTACCAGAGTGCTGTGACAGGAGTGTGTGTTTGTGTGTTTGGGGTTACGCAGGGTTAAAGGTTTTGGAGTGAAAGGGAGCAGGCTGCATTTAAGGGTGTGAAGACATGCATGTGCCACAGCCTGGGTTTAGGAGGATTCACTGCAAACCAGTTTAACATCACAGCTTCAGCTTTTATAAGAAAAACTTGCTGATGAAGTGTCCTTTAAACCACGAAACAACCAAAAAATAGTCTAGTCCGAAATCCAAAGTGTTGTTTTGTTGTTTCATTGTCTGATATGGTTGTAATTGTAAAAGGAGTGGTGGGAACAATGAAATTGTTTAGAGTTTCATAGCAACTTGTTAAAGCTAAAGAACTTTTAGTTTGTGTCAATATTTGGACAAACCAGTCTTTGCTGATTTGATCTTTAACATGAGCAGGCAAAGCACGTCAATCATTACATGATTTTTAGTTGTTAATCTAAAACCATCTGTACTGTTCGAAAACTTTAAGATGTGCTGCGACATAAGTGCAGACTTTATGGTTTCTGTGTTGAACTACTTGAGTCATTGATCTTAAATGTCTTGTCAAACTTAAAGGAAGTTTCAAAAGCCTGTTAGCCGAGATACAGCATAGATATGAATGAAAAGTGACGGCTGACACGACATACACAATCAGAAACTGTGCAGCATGTGCAGAAAAGAAAACATAAAAGGTGTGCACGATTTGCAGTGAGGGTTGTAAACACAGTGCTGTAGTCCTTTAAATGTCTCTCTACATCACACTAAAACTAATTTACCGTGAGCAGAGATCAATACGGTTTTCACCACCTGATCAAAAAGCATCCTAACAGTCAGAAAACACTGATAAGTTTTAAAAAAAAATGTTGAGGTATGGGGGCAGGGGTGATATACAAAAATCCAAAGAGTGTTTGCGGGGCAGTATCAGGTCAGTGTTGGCCAGGATTATTTGTTAATGGGGTGATGCCGTTGGTGGATTAGGGCAAACACATGATCCCCTGCTGCGTCACGTGACCACAACACTGTGGGCATCGAGCCAAAACAAAATCATACAGTAAGGCTTATTTATAGTGCTGTGCTACATCCTGGCTCCACGCAATAAACGTGGATCAACAGAAGCAGGTTAACATGTTGTCAAACACACAGAGGAAACATCTATCCAGAGATCTAAATATAGAAGGCCACTAATGCCACATATTAGTCACATTATGACTTTTTAACCTAAATTCTTATGTGACAGATTCATTTAAAGACATCTGCATTGTCACAGTTTATGAAGTTTGATTCATCTGGATTTGACGGGGATTAAGAGGGATGACTATGACAGGGATGTCTACAGGAGAAATGAGCAATTACCCAGCCTTACAGACGCTTATGAGGTTGTCTGTTTGAGGACATGACACTAAGATCTCTGGAGAGCACGGTTCAGTTTACACCTAGTCTGCACCTGACTGACACGTGCAGGGTCTGTTCATTATTTTTTTTAATCTGAATCTTCATATTGTTGAAGAGTTTTTAAGAAATCCAAGCGGAGCAGCCAATTACTCATGACTCAGAATAAATGCAAAGGAATTGGTGTAAAGAAAGTGGAGATGAAGAGGACAACAGAGAAGAAACAGCTGATGAGGAAGAGGAAAAAGCAATCCCGATGCAGGCTAAGCCTCCACCGCATTCATGGCACGCCGTTAACACCCCCTCTCCCCAGCCCCAAAGGCGACTCTACGTCTGATCTAGTCGTCTCCTTGGTGACACAAACACTAATCCCTCATTATGGGATGTAGACTGCGGGGCCCTGAAGCCCCGTTTTTTTTTATTTTTTATTCCCATATCACACCACTCCAAATGGAGCAGATTACTGTAATCTGGGAGCACTGGAGCAGACAGATTAGATTAAGCTCATTACACACATAAAATATGGAAAAAAAGGGGTTAAAATCACCTCAGTCCATTGGTTAAACACACGTCTTAGCACATACACACATAAACACACTATTTTTGGTCATCTCTGGACATCTCTCTGAGGCTGTCTGAGCTGGTGCCAGGTGTAAACCTTTAAGTCTTTTAAGCAAATATCCTCAGAGGAAATGCGGGTTACACTAAACATGTAAGGTCTGGAAAGCCAAACTTTAGAAGCAGCTTTATGTAGTGTTAGTCTTTAAGTGCAAATAAGCCTTCTTATCATTTTAATGCTTGTTTTTAAAGGCTGTGTCCCCTCCTAGTTACAGATTTGTTTTGTTAATCACTAAGACAGGTGACACAGGTGACACTGTCAGATCAAATCACAGAATCATCAGGTTGGGTCATGCAGTCGTCATGAACGTGAGCAGCATACGGTCATGCTAAAGGTTCCTTTAAAACACCCGCTGTAGTGTTTGTATAGAGAGATGACATAACAGTACTCCAGCCAAGCCTCCACTCCCCTCACCCTCCTCTCATCCAGTGCGTTTCCTTTTAAGAGATTCCAGCTGAAGCGGAGAAAGACAGTGTACAATGAACATGTGTGCATACGTGATAATAAAGACATTAATGGTGATACTGACGGTGCCTGGCATCTTTACCTCATTCTCCACCATCTTCAGTCTGCCTAGTGCATCCTTGGCAGCATCCTATGAGGAGAAAAACAAAACATTACACTTGTACAAAGAGGTGGGAAGTGTCAAAGCGGTTTCACCTTCTTATTTACTACACTTGAGATTTCTCTCTGAACACTACTTTACTTTTTCAAACATGTACATATTTTTTTTTCCTACTTCTTATATTCCTTAATCAACATTAGGACTTTATCTTTGGTACACAATGACAGTGAGAGACAGTGGGAACTTGGCAAAACACAGTCAACACTCCTCAGGCTTGGCAAGATGTAAAAAAGTTCCTCTCCAGTTAAAATCTCCATGTTTGAAAAAGTATGGCATACATCACTGCCAGTCTTTTGTTTTCTAAGGCTCCTTTAAAGTCCATCTGGGTTTAAGGACTGGATTCTACGTACAAAAATACAACTTTAAGAAATAATTGTAAATTTTTCACTCAATCACTACCTAAGAAAGGGACGGACGACCAGAGGGCCTGTCAGAGCTGGAGGAGCTTTCAGAGAGCTCTACTTCGCTGAAAGGAAACATTCCCTTGATTTATAACTCCCTGCCAGCTTTGCATTTCAGCTTCTCTTTGACCTCTTTTATGGAAAAAGACCCGAGATGTGATTTTAATGATGACTAGTGGGAAACTTTATACCGGAGTGTTTTTTAACCTCACTGTTTTCAGAAGATAACTGAGCAGACAATAACTGCTCCAACTCATCCTCTAAATATTATCCATGTTTTTTGGGTAGTGTTGACGTTCAAAACATGTCTAGAAAGGAGAATTCAGAGTTGGAGAGGACTCTTGATCCTGTATCTGCTCGGAGGACTTGTATTTTAAAACTGCAAAGACCTCTGATGTTTGACTTCTTTAAACAAACTCTGACTGAGACATTACTTCAAAAATAAGACAAACATCTTTTTGAACACATGGAAGTCTCTTTTGGACCGCTGGTTATTCGCTCAGCAGGGCTGAACACATGGGGCCTATTGTGGAAAAAATACTCCGTAAGGGGCTCCTCTTATTTATCTGTTTAAGCGCTTAAGTTGTTTTCTTTCTTGATCTATTTATCCTCTTTTTTTCTCCTTTTATTTCTCATGAGGAGGTATGCTAAATGTATAAATGTAAAGAAGTAATAAAGACGTAATTATCCGAAAGAAATGGACTACAGATGGATGCTTTTGTATATTCATACTTTGGGTGTTAAAGGTTTACATTTCAGCGCCTGAACTTGTTCGCTCAGCTTCATTTAAAGAGTTCTTCCACCATTTTTTCCACCGGTATTTGTGCCTCTACTTGAGTAAAGAACTTTGTGTACTTATGCTACCTTTGTTTACTGTATGATGTGCACAAACACAAAAGAGAAAACCACCACAATAAGTGACTCACCCTGTTGCCTTGGCTGGAGAATTTCTTCACCGAGTCAGAGAGTCCATGTACCAGACGCCGCAGCACATTTTCATACTCTGCACATAGTGTGGAGTAAAATTTTTGTTACATTGATAAGTAGTAAAGACATATATTTTTATCAGTGAGGTCATTTACATGCTTCTGTGTTTGTGTTACCTGAAAGAGTGGAGGAGCCTCTCTCCAGATGAGCTTTCTGCCACTGCAGTCGGTGCGTGACCTCTTTGTACTGATGGATGAGGTCAGGTGGGGGATCCCTGCGTGTCTTTTTGTACTCTGCCAGCTGAGAGACAGACCAAATGGCTCAGACGTGACCTTACATTACAAGCATTAGTGAGTCGAGTGCTGTGGAGGGGTTCGGTCCACACACAGACACAGACACTCATGAATACCTTTCTCTCCAGCCGCTCCCTGTCATAGTTCAGCAGGCTGAAGCTGTGGAGTTTGTACTGAGGAGGGGAGTTGTCGGGATGGCTGCTCCGGCTGCTCGCCTCATGTCTGGGTTTGGACCGAGGAGATGGAGCCTGATATGGAAAAACACATTAAGGCTTTGATAAAATGGGAGTGTCGATACATTCTTTACTGAGACGAGCAGCTGGTTGAGTGAACTTGTGATTGGGTGATACCAACATACTGTTGAGGGTGAGAGCTGATGGGAGATAAAATATAAAGAAATCTGGCATCTGTTTGTTGCATGTATGAACTTAGTATCTATAGTCTCCTTCTCAGCGTTTGCACCTGTAATATTTTTTTATATAAGAGATGAATTCGTCTACTCTTGCAGGTATCTCAAGATTTCTTTGCTAGTTGTTTCCATATAACTCTGCTACATATGAAGATTTTTAAAACAGTTAAGAAACATTAAAGGGATATTTCTGAGTAAATTTAAGTTATGTTTAAACTCACAGTAACACAGAGTTAGACACCCCCTCCAGAGATGAATGTTGCCGACTGCTTGCTTCTTGCGTTATACCAACTTTAGTAACGACTGCACGCTAGCAATACACTGCGGTCTACGTCTCCACGCGCAAACCTCAACCAAAAAGCCACTCTGTAGCCACAAATAATGCTCAGAACAGCACCTAACTTCATCAATAGTACATATAGGGTCCCAGCCCTATCGGTGATCGACTTGTCAGGGCTCCCCCACAAACAAGCAGCTGCTGGAGGAGAGTGGGTTAGTTGTGTTCAGTGTCTTTGCTAAAGAATCCAGGCAAAGCTTGGTGGCTAGTACTATGGCTAGGACCCTATATGTACTGTTGATGAAGTAAGGTGCTGCTCTGAGCATTATTTGTGGCTATAGAGTGGAGACGTAGACCGCTGTGTATTGCTAGCGTGCGGTCGTTACTAATGTTGGTATAACTGGAGAAGCAAGCAGTCGGCAGCATTCATCTCTCGAGGAGGTCTCGAACTCGGTGTTACGGTGTGTTTGACCATAACTTAAATTTATGCCAGGATATCCCTTTAAGTATACACAGTTTTCTGAATGTCTGTACTTTGACATTTGTGACGTTTCCACGATCTTTACGAGTGTAGAAGTAGCTCTGTTTGAAAGCGGTCATGCTGTACTGAAGTAGACTCTACCCAGCCGCTCCTTTTGTCTCTCTGGAGGAGAGAGTGAAGACACAGGCTCCAGAACGAGCCACTTCTCCGTCACCGGCTGGAGATCGACTCCCGTTAAAGGCTCTCTGATCTTCACCCTCACTTCCAACTTGCCTCCTGTAGCTTTACGTCCATCCATCACCTATAAAATAGACACATTGCTAGACAAATATGGGGTTTCATACATGTGGGGTTTCAGGTACCGGCACTCACCTCTATGATCTCTCTAACGCTACAGTGGTTTTCCAGAGCTTCTAGCTTCAGCTGGGCAGTTCCCACTACTTTGTCTGTCTTAAACAGGCCTCTAAAGACACAGAGAGAGCCTTCAAAGACCTGACATTTCCATTGTTTGACATAAATACAAACAGAGAAGCTTTTGCCCCTCAGAGGGTATGATTGTTACCCCTTGTGCAGAACTTCAAACTTGATGCCTTTGGACTGGACGACCCGTTTAAAGCCTCGGTGCGTACGGCTGATGTTGAGTTTGAACTGCTCTTTAAACTCTGGACTGCTGGTGCTCTTCACCGTGCTGGTTTTGTCCCTCTGAGCCTCCTCCTACACGCACAGATGAATGCATTAAAGCACATCTAGATACAAAAAAACAGAGTGATATTTGCGTAATCCAGTCAGTAAGTGAGAAAGAATCTTACCGCACTGGGGAAAGGAAACTCAAACTTCACACTAGCATCCAGATCGTTGGGTGAGACACCTGAAGGCAGAGGTGTAGGTGTAAATTAACACACATTGGAAACACAACCACAGGATGTTTGCGCAAACTCAAACATGCTTTCAGTACCTGAGGGAGTCGGTAGGTTTATGCCTCGAATGATAAACAGCATCAGCTCATTGGGTGTCAGGTTGGAGTACGTCCTACATGACAAAAGAAAAAAGATCATTCAGAAACAGCGTCCAGAGCGAGAGACGGCGTCCTGTCAGGATCAGGGGGGAGCTGAACGATCCTGACGGCTCCATGAGTCACTGCCAGAGTCACCTAGCTGTAAGCCTAGTATGATACTGGAGCAGAGGCAGAGTGAGTCATAGTGAGTCACTCCAGTTAATCTGCTAACTCTGTGTTTTAAAATAAACAAGCGATGAATGTGCGAAGAATCGAGAAATCTTTTTCAAGTTTCTAAATAAATCAATAAAAGTGCATTTTCATTTCATCTGAGACTGTGTTCTAGTGACACCGCGGTGAATAGTTTAAATACTGTCTGGTAAACCCTTAATCTAAATAAAAACAAGCGTTACCTGAAAGTAAACCTGAACAACCAGACCTGATAATGATCACAAGAATAAAATGTAGTGATGTGTTGGTCACGAACGAACCGGTTCAAAGAGCCGACTCTTTAACATGAAAGATGTGAGCCGGCTCCTGTCTGTGAGACGTTTTTCTTTTTCTTTTTTCCCCCACAGACCATAGAAAAAAACTACAAGGCAGAATGACGAGATTTCTATCTGCTTTGTAGAGCAAAATGGTTCTACAAGCAAGTCAGTGCATTCATTGGGTGGTTCCAAAGAGTTACAAAGGTCTGTAAATGCAATAAAAACAATTGGCTGATATTAGAAAATATAATTTTTACTTGTGAATACTTCAGTACAAAGGATGTATTAAACTATTTAAGAGGTATTTGTACACATACGTACATAACATAAGCCAAACAATTTGGCTGAATTAGAAAATGTATTAGTGGAAAAATGAAGAGCCATTTGGGAACTGAAAGAGCCAGCTCTTCTTGGTGAGCTGAGCCGAATGATCTGGCTCACTAAAAAGAGCCGTAATGCCCATCACTAATGAAATAGTCAGTTTTAGAGGAGAGCGGCATCTTTATCTTGACAAAAACTTAATATTTTACATCAACCAAATTCAACGTTTTTCAAGATATTTGACAACTCTCAAAAGTGCCAACCTCAAGCTGACTTCTCCATAAAAGTAAGAGATCAGTTTAGTGATTTGGAGTTTCCCTCCCTATTACTCTTACCATGTACAGTCTGTGAGATATTGACTGACTTCAGTGGCAGGATATCCGACTATCATGGCTACAACTGAAGCTGCTGGCAGGCTTATTGATTATTGACTTCAAAAAACGCATTTTTAGAATTTGTAATGCATGAGTTTTCTGCTAACTTGACAGTGTTGAAGGTCCTCTCCTCTGTGCGGCACTTGGGGACTGGCTGGCCCTTGGCGTAGGCATTCTTCAGTATCTCAATGCTCTTCATACACTCCTCACAAAGCCTCTCGAACCTGGTGAAGGACAAAGATTGTTTCAACCTAATGATGTAGTATTTTTACTACATCAAATTTGTATTTCATAAAAACCAAGAAATGACGAATGTGTCTTACTTCAGAGCCTCGGCCACACTGCCCATCTGTGTAAGCTGCTGAGAGTGGCTCAGACACTTCTGTAGATGTGGATTCACAACAAAAGAACGTGTGGGTATGAAAACAGACAAAAGCCCGGCACAATAAGACACAACACAGCTGTGTTTTCAAACATGTCAAACAGCTGCACGGTCAGAAAAACATTGAACAACCTTGGAGGACAACAACGGCTGATCACTGTCGCTCCCCAGATTTTAAAAGACAGGAGTAGAGAACGATTTGCTCTGACCTCGTGCTGCCTGCGCATCAGATCCATGAGGCCGTGGTACTGCTCACTAGAACGAGGGGACTGAGGGGAGGAGCGGGACCTAGCCAGCGAGTAGTCCTCTTCACTAACTGGAGCAGCAGGAATCTGTCAAGAAGGGTGAGAAACGAAATAAGATGTAGTGGGAAAAAAAAGGAAATAGAATTACCTCTTCTCATTCAATTAAACCTTGAATAGTTCATTTGACTCTTTAAATAATCCTTCTTCACAGTTTTGAGATGTCAGGAATGCAGCTTGCACATCTGTCTGTTACAAATGATGAATATCTGTTTCTGCAGAGCGACAGGAAGACAAACTAACAGAGGCACTGGAAAAATATTCTGGGTAATTACAATGTTGTACCGTGTCAGGGAGAAACACGTGGCTCATATGAAGCCGGGACGCTAAATAAAAGGGAGGCAAAATGAAAGAAAGCCACACGGGAAAAGGGGCAACTATATGAAATCTGAGGATTGTAATGATGCTGAGAATATACAGGTACACACACACACACACACACACACACACACAAACGTGTTTCTGCCTCATCTTTTGTCTTCTTCCCACTGCCCGCTATTCCTGTCACACTTGGTGTTAACACACCTCACACACCAGGTGTAAGATGTGACGACACGCTCTCATACATAAACCTGTTTTGTCTTGTAGGTCACTGTACATAACTGTGTTTTTCTAACCTTGGTGATATCAACAGGCAGGCCGTTTTTGGCGGCGGTGATCATGGGGTCCAGTCCCTTCGCATGTCTGAGGTGGTTTGCAGCTCCATTCATGTCCTGAACACAAACCCAGAGCAGCCGACGGATCAGACAAACAAACCCCAGAAACTCAACAGACACACAACACCTCAACGCTGACAGAGGCACCGACTAAATTTAAAGATAGCGAGGATCTATCAGCAGCGACTGAAAAAGAAAATAGATGGGGAAAAAAAAAGTATACGGCTCACCTTCATCTGTTTGGAGCGCAGTGCTGCACGCATAAAAGCTTGTCGCCTTAGCAACAGGAAATCCACTTGCTGCTGAGCTAAAGGATAATTAAGAGATAAAGAAGTGAAATTGTGCCTCTGCTAGACACTTTGTCTAACAAATTTGGAGCGAGCAGGCAGGTGATCATGTGTCCACCACCATCACCAACACCAACTCTGAACACACCTTTAGGTCCCAGTTTTAAACCCGCAGGGGCCTGGGGAGCTGCAGACTTGGTTTTTTGTGCAGATGGACGAGCTACAGGCTGAGACAAAAGAAAGTAGGAAAAGTTCAATGAACACATGAACAGATTCAAGGTTGAGTTGTGTTCTTGGGTTTCACTGCTTCATTTCTAACATGATTTTTTTTCCTGTAACAGGCAGAAGCTGCAGCAGAGAAACTTAAAACCCTCCACTGAAGCTGGCATGGCATCCATGAAAAACACTGATCACTTCTGTTCAAAACCAACCAATCAGATTGCTTGGCAACGCATTAAAAAACAGACCATTTGGTCGCACCTTTAATTTTTTTCCTGTTCCTTTTTTTTTTTTTTTTTTACCTTTGCTGCCTCTCTTTGTCCTTCCTCTTCCTCATCCTCTGCGTCTGCATCCTGATTGGCTAGTTTCATGGCTGTTTCCAGGAGGCCCATGGAGTTCTGCTGGCCCCCCTCTGAGCCCTGAAGTGGTGGACAGCCTGGAGGAACAACACAGACATGACTTACTGCGCTTATCTGATGCAACTTGGAGGCAGAATCCTAAAACTAACTTGCAGAAAATGTACCTGGTGGCACAGGCAGATCCGACAGGCTGACGGGTTTTCCAGCTTTGTGAGCTCTGATGGCGTCCTGGTATTGCTGTTTGGGAAATAAAAATGGCGAATTATATTACTGTTAAAAGTGAAAATTGCACATACTGTTACCTTTGAATTATTATCTACTGGTGTAATCGATCAAAGTAGATGATTTTCCACAATGTTCGTTGTTTTGTTAAATGAATCTGCTTCGTCTCTTAATGATTTTCTGTGAGTTCTTTTATTTCTACTCATTTGAACTATCGTAATGCTGTTTATGTTGGTGTCAGCTAGGCCTCACTGTCACGTCTACAGTGAGTCAAAATGCTGCTGCTCATCTTTTAACTGGTACTGAAAGGAGAAAACACATTACCCCCATCCTTGGATTCATTTTAAGATTCTGTCGTTTGTCTTTAACTCTTTTAACACGTTAGCACCAAAGTACGTCCCTGACCTCGACCTCTGCTGATCAGCTGCTTCATGTGATCTCAGGCTGAAAACCGGGGCTGACTGCACCCTCTCCCTGTGGGTTCCCTCTTAGCCGCTGATGGTCTTATTTATTTTGACAAATCATAACAAGGTATCAATATAAATGTCAGTCTATTTCAGGAGCTTTAAGTCAGTTAGACCTGTGTCAACAGATATATCCACCAAGCTTGGGCTGTTTTATCACTGTGCGTGTGAAAGTTGACTTCTTGTGTGTTTTGAGAGATTTTGGCTGTCAAACACCTTTTTAATAAGGCTTTTAACTAGTAGTTTCTTATGTGGTTCTATCTTATTTTAGGTTGTTGCTTCTATCTTGTTTTTTAAAACGATATTAACCTTAAATAACTTCATTTGCTCTACTTACCATTGGTACAATTTTATTTATCATCTGATGTATCTTTTATCATTTCAAACTGTTCACTCGTTTTACTTATTTTTTTCCAGGTTATTTCTTTTATCATATCATGTTCTTTTAGTTTTCATTTTTAACTCCAGTGTTTCCTTAGTGGGGTCCTCCACACTGGGAACTGTGTCTGGGCTGCAGCTGGGGGCACTGTCCCTGGGTCCCTTCGGCCCAGCTGGCTGTTGTCTGCCAGGGTCGGGGAGCCTGGGTGCTGATGCCCCCGGTGGCATAGCCTGCAACTCCTCTCAGTGTGGATGGCCCCAAAAATCGCACTACCTCAATCCTCTGTGTCATGCCATGTCTCCCCATTTTTCAGCAGAGTGATCTCTGACTCAACAGTTCGAAATACTTTAGCATCTGTCTGCTTCATATGTCAACACAGACGCTGATGCAAAATTAATATATCGAAAAAAGGTTTATTTTCAAGCCAGATCAAAAGTTATCCGGCCATAGAGGAAATCTGTTAATCCCTTCCACCCCACCCTCCCAACCCCAAATTTTGCAATATTACTCCAGAAAACTCAAATGCTAAACAAAGTGCTTCTCCTGTTGGAAAAGGAAAATCAATGCATGCCTTGATCATACACTTGTTTCTGCAAATTCAGTGAAATTCTGCTTCAGCTGAATCAATCAAAATAAGAGACTGTCTATTTTTTGCACCTCTCGTTTAAACAAACTGGTGTTATTTTGGTGGGTAAGTGAGCAAAAGTGGTATTTACAGTGGAGGCAACAGTGGATATTTAAAGTCAAAATAAAGTGAGTCACCCACCAGTTAGTCAGAGAGAAAAGGAAAAAATAAATCACCACCGAACAGCAGCAGCACAAGGCCAGGGATACGAGCTGAATCATGGAAGCAGAACCTCTGAGAACAACCAAAGCTTTTCTTTCGTTTATTTCAGATACGGGTACGAATTATACATCAGGTTAAAAAGCTTGTCTTTGAAACAGTTACAACAATACGGTGCATACCTTAACAATGCGCTGGTGCATGCGAGCCTTACGATCGTCTCCTTTGCTCTTGGCTCCCTCTGCTGCTGACTTGTAGATATCCATCCTCTGCTGGAGGGCTTCTGCTACACTAGTCGGGACAGGCAGGTCTGTGCGGGGTATATGCAGACACATTTAAGGTTTTCAATCAAACTTGCTACCTTTTTATCATCTGCTCTTTCCTGCACTTTTCTCAATACAAGGTTTGGGGTAATAGAGGCTTACCGGCTGTGGACACCTGGGCAGCTGCAGGTGCAGGAGCAGCAGAAGCAGGGGCAACAGGTTTAGAGGACGATTGAGGAGGAGGTGCACAGTGTTCTGCTACTACATCTCCTGTAGATAAATATATATCAACCAAGGTTACAGATGGTTTATTATGAGTATACAGTCTTAATAGATACATAGGATAACCATATTCTGAATCCCCAGAAAGAGGACACGAGCACTTGGGGACGGAACCACCCTGGAGTCGCATGTAGTAAATTTAGAGTTTTCAGGTCAGGTCAAGTGTTCCGCGACACAAACTCAAAACTTCCCTACAAAACCCTGGACTTTTGAAGGATTTTATAAACTCCCCCGGACAAGGCCGGACAGCCCCCAAAAAAGAGGACATGTCTGGATAAAAGGGGACGTATGGCCACCCTGTACTTACAGACAGACTTACACAGTTACAGAAGAAACCCCAAATCTCAGAAAAAGACCAGAACAAGATGTTTTCATTTACTAACTGGGACTCTGAAATCTTTAAATCCTTCACGCAAACATTTATCAATTACTTATTGATTTAATCTAATCTATCTTTTGATAGTTGATGGGAGAGCAGTCTTCTGATGTTGAGTACTGAACCATTAGGTAACAAGTGTTGTCCAGAACCATATCTAAAGGAAAATTACAGTGTATGGTTCTCTATTTGTTGTTAACAAGGACTGGACAATATCTGATTTAGAAAAAAAATACATGATTGTCATTTTCATACACTCAATTGTCAAGAAACTAGTTTAAAGTGGAAAAAAATGACTTTTTGACCATCGCCTTGGGGTAAGATGTGTTTCCACTTACCAGGAGGAGGAGGTAGTGAGCTCAGGTCTACAGGTGCGCCACTGTCCACAGCCTCCAAGAGCATGTCCAGCTTCTGCAATAAGAGAAGTCAACTCTTTTAGGATCAAATATTTCAATGTGCGCTCACAAAAACAAAAAAATACAGCCTCTTTCCTGTAATATCTAAAAATAGTTTGGTTACTTTGGCAGTGAGGTAGTGCTGCTTGGCCAAGTCAATGTCTCCAGCCTGTTTTGCGTGTATGGCAGCCATCTTGTATTCCCTCTGTCTGGACAACACAGCCTGTTTCAGCTCTGTTAGGAGGGGAAGGATGTGTGACAGAAGGAAAGAGAGAAAGCAAAAAGATGAGCAGATTTTAATCTCATGAACAACATCCTACATCCAGTGATGACTCTCAGAAGTACTAATGATGTTGAGATTTTTAGTCTGCGATGGCAGCTGTTGTCAATGTTTTTATACCTTAATAACTCTGATTATATGATATTAAATAACTACTGGACATGACCTGCAGTTACAGCAGAGAGGTCAGAAACATGTAAACAGCAATAATAATAATCATAATAATAATAATAATGTGTTTAACTGTGGGCAAATAAAATCATATTTTTACTGATTAATGTGAAGTACATAGTCTACCCGAGTGCTGTGTGTCTGGCTGGCTTGGGGTCATCGGGGAGATGGCCGGCGTGTCCGGGGTGATGGCAGCAACAGGCTTTTGGGGAGGGGTCAGATGGGCTGGTTTTGCATTAGGAACTGCTGGTGCAGCCTCCCTGAGAGGTTTCTGATTCATGGGAGAAGGCGTCAGCGCAGGCTCCAGTACGTCTCGTTCCTTGACTGAGCCAGCCTCAGTTGATGTGTTGGGTTTTCCACCAAGAGCAACAGGAGGTGGGATTTCCTCCTCACTGATTGGCTTTCCTTTCCTGGCGGATGTCAACATTGACTGAAGTGTCTGAGGATGAATACAAAAGCACTCCTTGACATGTTGTTTTTAAAGATACACAAATTGAATTTAAAGACATGAAGTGAAGTCATATGTAACTACAGAATGACTGAAGTTAAATGAGGTGTTTCCTCTCTTTTACCTTCAACCCACGGTCATATCTGCGAACTTTGCTGGTCTCTCCAGCAGCCTTGGCATTTGATATGGCTGTTTTGTACATTTCAATGCGCTCCAATAGCTTGGCCTCCACCCCTGTTGCACCACTACTCGCAGCTGGTGGGGAAGGGTGGGATGCCCTGCTCACTTTGGGTGCACTTGGTGTCATGGCAGGAGGAGTGGGAGCAGGAGTTTCATCCTCATCGTCCTCTAAAACCTCATTTAGCTCTGCCTGTACAGGAGGAGATTTACACAGCTCAGAGTTAAAGTTACAACTTAGTTGTTTGTTCGCAGCTGATCTATCAACTATTCTCTATTCAGTCTTTGAAATATAACAGAATATCCATGAATAATATCAATCATTTATTGGAAAAATTACAAATCATTGAAGCCATTTAGTGTCTAGATTACTGTATTATATACTCTAGTTTTTAATGGGTTTGAAAAAAATTAGCAGGGTGTGTTACCAGTAGATCTTCATCCTCTAAATCATCATCATCCATCTCCTCTTCATCCAGGTCTTTCATACAGAGAGCTGCCATCTGCTCTATTTCAGCCATAGCAACAGGAGCTGAAATTAAACACATAAAATGGATTGATGTATCAGATATCAGTGTTTTGAGCAAGACTACAGAGATATGAAAGAAAATAGACCTGTTTACGTGTGGAAAGATTAAGACCTGTCTCACCTCTGCCTTCACCTCTCTTCCCTTGTGATCTTCCTCCTCCACCTCCTCCCACCAGATTCAGCAGCTCTGCTTCAAGGTCTTCATCGTTTCCATCATCATTCATTCCGCCATCCGGGTTCAGGTCGAGGAGCAGCCCCATCTGAGACAGACAAAGGGAAAGTCAGACAAAAAGCTGCTGAATCATACCTTGTTGTTGACATAGTAACAGTACACCATCCAGCCATAACATTATAAACACCTACTGCAATCCACTACATACAACACTAAATTCTCCCTTTATTTATTTATTTATTTATTTGGAACCCCATTAGCGTCCACAAAGTGGTTGCTAGTCTTCCTGGGGTCCAAAAACTTAAAATCACGATACAATTACATTTTAACAATTAATCAATAATAAATACAATTACAGATTCAAATCATGATTCTTCACAACATTAAAATCTCTCCAAAATCTGTGCTTTCATACTTCATTCATACAAACAGTTTTGTTTTAAAGTGCTTTTAAAATAATACCTACTGCTTATTTGCTGTGTGCTCCTGAGCAATTGACTCCACATTTCCAAAGACCTAAATAACACTGTTCTCCTCATACAACTGGAACATCTAAATGACCAGAGCTAACCTGCCGAGTGACATGTTGATGATAGTAGCCACTGTACACCAATTTGTCCACAAAGAAAGTTGGATACCCTTTGAACATGGCAGCATGCATATGACAAAGAATATTTATATTTAGCTTGTTCTGTACCTTTTACCATCCTAAGGTGGTTAAGTTTTCAGTTTGTGTTGATATAGTCAGATAGAAGATAATTGATCTTAAATTCATCATGGGAGTTATTGTGGATGTTGGTGGCGTACTCAAGGGTGTTATAATTAGAGCATTTTTATTCACATTCCAGAAAATCACCTCCACCCAACGTGTCTACAACAGTAAACACAAAGGACAATAATCACCTGACTGATCATGTCAGCAGAAATTTAAGGTTCAGAAGCTTTCTGAGAGAATGGTTTATAGTAGAGCTATGTGCACCATATTGTCCAGGTGTTCCTAATGTTCTGGCCGGTCCATGTCGATCACTACTGAGATATGATAATGAGGTGATATGATAGGTGTTACCTGTTTGGCTCGTGCTGCCCCTTGACCCCGGGGCGGGGGGTTCCGACTCCGGCTCATGGGCTGATACTGTTGTTACCTAAATAAATGTTAAAGCAGGTTTTGGTTCATTAATTAGGAAAAAGTGGCTGGAAACGAGAGAAATATCTGTCAGTATCCATAGTTGGTGAATCTGTACAGACGCAGTAAAGATTCTAATAGGAGAAAATTCAGCTTTAACCTCAAACAATCCTAAATGTTAAAGTTTGAGTAAAGTTACCTGCTAAAGTTGATGAGAGGAAACGACGAACACATCATTAAATCTCATTTATGTAGAGAGCAGATATTTACCTGTCAGTTTGACGGACCGAAATGTTCCCCTCAGCTGGTCAGGGCGATTATACGAGTCTAAAAATGCTCCGAAAACAAAACAAGAGGACAAAAATCCAGTAAAATCAGACAGGTGTTTATTAAAGAGCAGCTCGAGCTATCAAAACACCAACGACAGGCTATGGAATTTACTTCCTACATTGCGTCTCCCATGGCGACGCACGACTCGCTTTACGGCTGAAGGAATCACGCCCATTGCTGACGTAAATATGTAAAGTATCTCCGCACGTCCATTCAAGCTAGTGAAATGAAAATTAGCAACTTTTCGTTGTGCGAAATCATCGATGGTCCGCTTTGAATGATATATTTTTGAGCTCTAGTGTCAAAGCCATAACTTCAGTCCATTAATTGTGCCAGTCAGTGTTTTATTAGAGTAGCTAACTGTTTTCTATCCACTGCTATCAGGTAAAATATGCCACAAACTAATGAGAGACACAGTTTAAGCTAATTAAGAGTAGTGAAGCATAGCAATGAAATTATATACAACAGCTCTGACCCTTTTTCACATTATTTTTCCGTATTTTCTCTAAATGCTATTTACTTTCCCAGAAAGAAGAAATGGCCAAAGGAAGAACCAAGACCACCAGTGATGGTAAAAACTACTGTCAAACACAACTTTTTATCAGATGATAGAAAGATAGCATATATTTAACTTATATTTGCTTGACCCCATCATAAGACCCCTGGTTCAGTTATTGTTTACACTCATTCTGTTGGTTTGCAGGGATGCACAAAATCTTGAAATCTATGCAGATACACTAGTTAGAGACAAAACTATGATCGCCTTGATGTAGTGATCTGAAATATGAAAAATGGCTCATCTTACCCCACTTTCCCCGACAAGTTAAAGTTGCTCAGTGAAATTGTTCCTGGAGGCCTTTCCTTTAAAAATACTCATGGATTAAATATACTTGAAATATTTCACAATGTTATAGCAGTAGTGGAGTCAAAAGTACATTATTTGCATTTAAAGCAGAGTAAAAGTAATAAGTGTCCTCAAGAATAACACTTAAGATACTCAAAAAATACACATAAAGGCAGTGCTCATTTTTTCCTTTGTTACTCTTCACCACTATCCCCCCGTCATCAGATTTAACAGTTGACTGTGTTTGTGCTCCTGCGTACAGAAAGTGTAGTTCCAGCCCAGCCTCGCTCACTCAGGTCAAGGAAGAGGGAACATCTAAGTGAGGAGATTTCAGAGCCTCAAGATGTTAAAGTGACCATTCATCATCAGGTATTGTTGATAATAGACACAGAACCTTAAACCTTGATTTAAGTTTTTACTTACCACCTTTTAATCTTTTGATTTATTTTAGGAACCTGGGGGAACTAATACAGCAGCTGTGGAGTCCACAGTGCTGCAGTGCCCTCAGCAGGAATCTTTAGTGGTTTCAACTCAACAACTTCTGGAAGCAGAGGAGCCCTGTCCCACTAAATATGAGCCTGTCTTAGATGAACCACCAGCAGACACAGCAAATGTGATGGTTGAAGAGCAAGAAGGGACAAAAGCCACAAATGTCAACAAAAACTCTCAGCCTCAAGGCTTCACAGCCCATACTGATAATCCCAGGAGTGAAAAGGGCACAACGGAGAACCAAAATTCATCTCAAACATGCCCAGATCAATGTGTTACAGCAATCTTAGAGGAAAGCAAAAGATCTGGTGACACTGCTGTTGATGAGAAGAAGGTGGACGCAGATGAGGTCTCTCCTTGTAATCTGGAGAAAAACCAAGACACCAGCCTTGAAGAACCCAGCAGTATGTACATAGCTGATGTGAAGCCAGTCATGAGAGAGGCAGAAATAGGATTACCAGCCAAGAAGAAGCGAAGGATGGGTATGTGTGGTCTGACTGAAAAAGAACGGAATCACTTTCTGAGAGGGAAAAAGCATGAGAATGAGCAGAAGGAACCAGAAAGAGTCAAGATGCCGTCTGATAATAATGCAGCTGACATTGAGGCTCAAGAAGGGCTAACATCTTCCCCTAAACCACCATCACTCCCCGTCCAAGAGGGCAGCATCTCAGAGCAGAATGAAGCAGCGACCAAGCTGCAATCTGGAAACTGTACAGAGGACAGCAGGTAAGATCAGTGTTGTGGAGATTCTATACTTCACTTTTTGTTTTGGTCCAGACTTTTCAAGTATTCATTTATGGATGTTCTTTTTTGTTAAAATCTTCAGACAATTTACAGTGAAATCACTAAGAATAGAAGACCTTGACAAAAACAACATAGGTTAATGTGTATCACTATATTCTGCTGGCAAACAGGGCAGATATGGAGCTTCAGATTGCTGTCACAACCTCAGATGGGGCCAGTACTGTGTGCGATCCATGCTGCTTCGTGGAGATGAGTTGTGAGGCTGATCCAAGCACAGAGCCTGATCCAGAACCAGAAGCTGACCCAAAGTTAGATCTCCCTACTGAAGAGAGAGGGGAGGAAGTTAATGATGAAGAGAAACTTTCTGCAGCTGAAGACCAAAGTTCTGCCATCATTTCTCACCCTCGCGTAACCGAAAATGAGCAGATTGAAGATCAGAGGGAACTTGAGGCGGTCTGCATGCAGATGAATGTTGTGCCCATGATGAAAAATGAAAAGAAGGAAGAGTTCACCTGTGATGAGGAGGTTGGTGATGTAAATGAAGCACCCACACAGAACCCTTCAGGAGAATTCAACTGTGGCTCTGTGGAGCTCTGTCAGGCTGCAGTGATACCTTGTGGCTCAGAGAAGAACTGCAGTGTGAGTAGGTGTGCTAACTTAAAACATGCAATGTAGAGTTTTGGTTGGACTCAACAATGTCTTTAAGTCATCTAACAAGCTAAAAAAAAACAATAATTAATGTTTATGGCCTCTCTACTTTAAAGACTTGCTCACTTTAAAGATTAACTCTTTACTATTAGAATATTTGTGACAAATGAGCAATTTCATGATGCAATTATTTGCTCTGTGATTTTGTAGGTCCAGTGTTTCACTTTTAAAATACTTCTATACCCCTACCTCAGACTGCGCTAAAAAAAGGATAAATATAGACTTTACAAAAATCAGAAAAATCTGATTTGTTTAAGACAAAATGTTTCTATTAACAGATAGATTGAGGATTGTTGCTTTCTGAGTTGTTGTTGCTGAACAGTTTATAAAAAGCAGACATAATTTTCAAAACTCAAAAATAAATTAGCTTTTTTTATTTGCTGTCAGTGACAGTAAAGAAATGTCCTCGTCTTTGTTGCACACAGATTGATCCAGAAGATGAACCTGGTACTAATCCTTCTCCTGTGAGCACCAAGCACCCTCTGACCGGGGACTCGTCTGACCCATGCAGACCTGATTCCCTGGATTATGTGTCTGACTCACAGCTGAACACCATTCCTCTGATGTAAGGAAGTAAGGGTGGATTGATGCCACATGCTTATGATATTGATTTATTTAACATTTAACTTTAAAAACAAAGTTGGAAAGTGCTTCGTGACAGAAATGAGCAAAAGTTTTATCTCCATTAGGTGATTCAGGGAGAACTCTGGTATTTTTCAACCTGGGCCCTATTTTCCATGTGATTCTGTGAGTTTAACTGATGGGGAGAACTGTTTCTGAAACTTGCCCAGTCTTGAGGGAGAGCCGAGCTGGCTGCCACAAAACGAGCTAAACTGTAGTTTGACCACAAAATTGTATAAACTGCATCTACTACAAGTGCTACATTTCACCACTGACAGGCTCGGGTTGTTGTTACAAGTCCTCCAACATGGTCAAACACACTGTTGCGTGTCTCAGGTATCACCCCTAGACACATCAACACCACCGATGTTAGACATCAGCGGCTGCATTACTTGGTTATGTTAATTCGACGTTAAGATATTTGGCTTGGTGAGATTTCAATCGAGTTATGTTTAGATGTTTTACAAGTCCAGTGTTAGCTTAACTAATGCGATAAATCAAAATTTTAAACATCAGGAAAACACAGAGTATCCAGACCCTTCTTCTCAGTGCTTTAAGCTCGTGTGAGTGACTTTCTATTTGTGTCATTTCTGAATTTGGCATCTCCTGTTGACCATTTCTGATTTTGTCCTTTTCATATGTCAGTCATGTTTTTTCTTTCACAAGGTGCCATTAAGGGGATATTCCGGCGTAAAATTAACTGAGGGTTGAACACACCGTAACACAGAGTTAGACACCCCCTTGAGAGATGAATGTTGCCGACTGCTTGCTTCTCTAGTTATACCAACTTTAGCAACGACCGCACGATAGCAATACACATTGGTCTACGTCTCCACACACAAACCTCAACCAAATCGCCACTCTATAGCCACAAATAATGCTCAGAACAGCACCTAACTTCATCAACAGGACATATAGGGTCCTAGCCATAGTCCTAGCCACCAAACATCTTTTTAGCTTTGCCTGGTTTCTTTAGCAATGAGACCAGGCAAAGCTAATCCCACTATCCTCTGGCAGCCACTTGTTTGTGGGGGAGCCCTGATGAGTCAATTGCTGAGTGCAGCGGAGTTTCGCAGCTCAAGGAAGAACATTTATGATCATTTCTTCATGGAAATGCAATCAGACCAAGACGCTAAGGCAGAAGAACTACCGCGTCTGCAGTGCGAAATGATTATTATGATGATTATTAATTTATGGAAATGATCCGCTGCACTCAGTGATCGACTCGTCAGGGCTCCCTCTACAAACAAAGCTAGTTTTTTTTTATGCCGAAAGAATTCAGGAGCCTACTTTTCCACCTCTTCAAAAAATTTTAGCATATTTTTTAAAAGTTCTACAGTTTGTAATACAGCTAGCATTAACAAATCTCCATTTCTAGTGAAGAAGAGGTGATGGAGAGGGACAAGAGTCCTTCTTTGTCCGACTGCCATGAAGATGCTTCAGACCTGATTTGTGGGCTCGTCAGAGAACTCTCCTCTCTGAAGTGAGTGAATTTAAAAAAGGTTTCACAAGTCCAGAGCAAAAGTGCATAAGAAGGTTACATGCCTTTAAAATTCAGCTACACTAATAGATCTTTAAATATACCAGATGTATTCAAATATTGATTTTATTTCATGTTTTGGTGGTTGATTTTTCCCAGTCGAATAGTGATGGCCTCTCACAGAGAGCTGGAGAATCTGCACCGCAGCACTAGAAGCACCAGGCGCTCCAAACGTTGAGGATTTGTTTCTGGTCCCTGGTACCCCAGTCTTTTGTTATCCCGATGGTTTTGAGGGAAATTGTACTTTTTCACAAACATTTAGTTTTTAAACATTTTTCATGTTTCTTGTTCATCTCTGACAACCAGATTGTTCTGTTTGATGGCGACGTTGTGGTTCATCTGAAATAAAGAATCTGTTTGCAGTTTTAGTTGGTTATCTGTTCAAGATTGACCTGACCACACGAGATTACCTCTTTAGGGTAACGAAGCAAAGTAACGCACTACACAAAATTACAATTACAATTGACAATTACTTTCCCGTTGTTAGTCGATAGGACAAAAAAATGTGTGAAATGCGCTCTATGCCAAGGCAACATTTATACAACAAACAAAGTGATGCGGACTAAGCTCAGTGATGATTGGGCTATGATGTTTGTCCATGAACCTCTACACAGTAAATTAATAAACGGGAGAGTAAAGTAATAAGTAGAGAAGTTACTTTTCGAGTAACTAGTAACTAGTTAAGTAGTCTCATTACAGTTTACAGGAGTAACTAGTTCCTAGTTATGAATTACTTTTTATGTGTAACAACTAGGGTGACCATACGTCCTCTTTTACCTGGACATGTCGTCTTTTTGGGGGGCTGTCCCGCCTTGTCCGGTAGAGTTTATAAAATCCCTCAAAATGTCCGGGGGTTTGTATGGAAGATTCGAGTATGTGTCGCGTAGACTTACTGAGTTAGAGGCGCTTAAAAGACACTTGATCCGACCGGAAAAACTCCCAAAAGTATCTATGTGCGACCCCGTGTAGTTATGTCTTCTATTTGGGGATTCAGAATATGGTCAACTTAATCACTACCCCAACACTGCCTGCTCCACATCTCCGCCTTTCTGCTGTCAAATAAAAGAATAAGGAACAAGTATGTTATCAATGCAGACATCTTTAATGTCCTTCATTCGTGGCTGCCGACACTTTTTTTTCCACATCTTTTTAACAAAGTCAGATCAGCTTAATTTTGCCAAATACACAATACTCACAAATATATAAAAAAAATTAAAATACAGCAAAACTCAGAACAAGAACAAACACCTTTTAAAATGTTTAAATGCTGATATTGTCATATGATGCTTGACTTATTGATGACAGTATTAAACAGTTTTTTTTACTACATAGACTGTAAAGATGGCCACACGTTAAAATTATATAAAACAAATATAGATTTCACTCTCTCGACATACATTTCTTTTTCTCCTCCCAAACATAATATCTGGCAGTCGTTCTTGAACATATCTTAATGAATCCAGACAGCACAGGGACACTGTGAATAAAGGCCAAGGCAGACAAAAGACCAGCTGGGAGATCAACCCCATGAGCGCAGTGCACGGAAACAAACACACATATACTCACAGCAAACAAGTCAAAACGTGCTGAAAAAAAACAAAAAACAAACCAAACCACACACGTGAAAATAAACAAACGCCACTGAGGGTTTGATCCCTGTGTGTCTGATTTCTACCTGCCTTTTCTGCATCAGCGCCTGGGCTTAACGTACACGGAGCTGTACGCGCTGTCTACCTTTGGGCAGAAGCGCTTGGTATGAGCCCTGGCCCCCGTGGCTCCACACAGGGGACACACATACTGCCGCAAGAAGGGACACATGACGTCTCCTTCTTGGTTCTTCAGCTGGTGCGATCGGTACACCCGCTCAGACTCTCCGTTATGTTTACAGAACCCGCAGATTGATGCGTGCACAGTTGAAGCTGGTGGATTCGGTTTCCTGAAACGAGGGGATTTCTTGCGGCCCTTTGGTCCCCGGGAGCCCATCTCTTCTGGTCCGAGCTTAAGGTCCACTGCGTTTGCTGCATGTGCATTAAAGAGGTCTGGGGTGCACCTGAAACCATCAAGAGGACTCTCGTACTCCGGCGGGGCTGGCAATAAGGGTTGAGGGCGTTCTGGCACCAAGTCCGCGCCAGTGGCGCCACTTTGGAAAATGCGCACAGACTCCAGATTACCGCAGAGACCATCCATTTCCGACTGAGGAGCTTTGGCCGCCAGCATTGGGGGCCTAGGTGCGTTGTTGTGGCCCAGGATCTCTTTAACTGTATCCGACAGTCCAATGTAGTCTTTCCAGGGATGGAAACATCTGTTGTCCGACTCCATGAGGCACGGCAGGTGACAAAAGACGTCTAAAACCATGCCGTTCATTATACAGTCTCTGTCGGTGAATGCAGACCCCCTACACTGGGACGTTTCACTGTTTGGCTTCAAAAATCAATTTAACAGAACAACTGAAACATGTTGTTGGACTCTCACGCGTCTTCTCTTACTCACGTGGGATGACAACTCCAAGACACTTGTTTGATTGGTAATTGAGAACAAGGGGTCATCGGAGGCACGTGTCTGGGCATACCACTGACCAATCACAAGTGCACATGTAAGGAGCATGCAGGTGATGAACCTTTTCAATGAGCTCCAATCAAGTTCAGATACTCATGCCATTCTCCTCCTTCCTGCAAGAGTGCATGCTGAGGGCACTCCTAAGTTTTTTGTTTCTGAAAAGCATCCAGTGGAAAACAAGTTGAAATCATCTAGATCAAATGTCATGACTCTGGAGAAGGGGATTTAAAGCCAGTTAGTGACTCTCACATGCCTTATATCACTAAAAACTTGATTTTTGATTTCCAATTTCTATTCAGTGACAACTTCTCTTCTAAAGTTTTACGATCATCTCTCAAAATAAAACCACTAAAAACGATGGAGTGCATATGCCAAACCGATAAGTGGCGCTATCATGGTGCCGAGGAAATGCACAAAAGACAGAGTACAGAGCGTGCGTATAAAGGTTGTTTTGGCGCCATAAAAGAGTTGCGCCGTGTGTCACATAATTGTTTCGAGAGATAAAGATAGGCATCCACACAATACCATTTGCAGTCACCTGAAACGCCATTTCCGTGTGGATGAAATGCTGATACGACAAAAAACTTTTGCATGTACTCCTGAATTCGTTTCCGTGTGGACGGATTGGTTTTGCCTTCAGACAGACTTTGCAGCAGAGATTGGTTTACTTTTCATCTGAAAACCGCGAAGCCGTACCAATTCCACACGACTAATTTGCTCTTGCCCCATTTAGCCACGAAATTTATCGCCTTCTTTTGCAAACACCATGTTTGTTTACACTGGTGTGTGTGTGGGAACTGGGGAGCGCTCCCGCAGGAAGGGGAAGCCTAAGGTGGCCTGGAGGCACGAGACATGATAGAGAGGAAAATCAATTTGATAATTTAAAATTTTTTAACATCATCATAGTCAAATAAACCGATTACAGTTTAAAATCGATTGATCTTGCAGCCCTACCATGAAGTCTTTCTGCTTCCTGAGGACCAGGAACGACAGAAACACAGCGTTGTACTCTTCCTGCAGAAGAAATTTAGGGCGTCCAATACAGAGAGGGTGCACTCTAGTTCATTCTTACCTCTTCCATCAGAGTCTGGCACACAGCCGTCACTGCAAGAAAAGGGCAGTGTGCAGCATATATTTAGCTTGGTCACCCTGAGGTGTGCAGATAAGATTGTTGTTGACCTTTTTCCACAGAGTCCACTGAGGTACTGTTTGTCTGTTGTCTTATTCTGCTTTTAAACGGAACTTTCTTTGTTTTTATTTTGGTGCCCCCAGTGGACAAAATGGTAACCCATTTATTGTTGCTGATTTTGTCCTGTCCTTGTAAAGTCAGTATTGATTGATTTAAAACCTCCTCCTCTTGTCTTTTTAAGGGAAATAAATGACAAACTGTTAACGTCTGCAGTTGTCAATTCTGTCATTGCTGGTCTTATGTGCTTTTTTTTACATCATATAGATGTATTAAAAACTATCAAAAACTCCTTACGGGAGCTTTAAATTCCTTGATGGTAAAAGTGTTTTTTAGTAACTTTCTATTTTTTTTAACTCTGCTTCTGTGTTCAGTCATTTCTTAAATCAAAAAACAGCCCCCTAAACCGTAACCCAGTTCTGACAAGGAAGCATATATACAGTTCAGCCAATAGCCTCTCTTATTGTTTGTAACAGCACAATATAAAGATAAACACAGAAAATTAAATAAAACCAGTTTTTATTCATTAGTAATATAAATAATTTGTTTTTAAAATCAAAACTATCATTAAAAATCTGTTAAAATGACCAGTCCAAGGGCTGAATCTGTGGTGCAGGCACCATACTGTCTGCTCTGTCACCCCACAGCTCAGACTGGTGATCAGTTTCTCTGGATCTGAGGGTGAGAGGAGAGGAATGACAGGTGACAAATCTAACAAACAATCAGATGAATCATTTCATGAATTAAACTGAAAATATCACTGAAATGTAAATTTGTTTTTTGCTGTCGCTGTCAAAGCAGACCTGACTAACCTGCAGTTGTACGACAGATTGAGGGCAGAGTAGAGCTCAGGAGTGCTGGGGGTCTTGACTCTGACTGTTCCCGAGTTTAATCCAGAAACAGCAGCCAACCCAGGCTGAGTGGAGGAGGGAGAAAGAGGAAGACAGCCAGATACGCTTATTGGCTCCAAACCAGAAAAACCTGCACACACAAACACAAAAACTCAACATGCATTTGACGTTTCGTAAAACTATGTCACAACATCAAAACATCGGCCATGGACCTTTTCACTTCACTGCATACTGACCATGAGAGGAGCTTTCTCTCCTGTTGTTGATCTGCGCTCCGTCATTGAAAAGAGGAGAGTCAAACAGATACTGCTGCTTAAAGAGGGAGGCTTTCTGATGCTCGAAATCACAGCGCTGCACAGACAGTGGATAACATTTAGAGAGTGACAAGATTAGACAGACTTTTTAACCTGGTTATTCATGTTTCGCTGTCTGTGGGAACTCCAAACCCAGTATTTTTTCCTCATCAGCTCCACCTTACTCTTCAAGTGAGAAAATGCTCAGAGCAGTTCACACATATACCTTTAAAAAGTTAAGTTGTCATCATGGCTCACCTCATGGCTCAGTCGAATGGCAGCATCAGTGAAGGACTGCCGCTCCCTCTCAAAAGTCTTCTTCTGATGATTGAACTCAACCCAGTGCATACGAAGACGCTCCCACTCCTCCAAAAAGTAGGAATCACTCAGTTCATGGGGAACCGCAGAAGCGAGGCTGTCCTGCAGAGAGAAAATCAAGAGATTGTCTCCAAGTCTGACACAGGCTCAATTTCCCATTAGAGGATTTTAGATTTTTGTGTGCGATTGAAATCAAAACAAACACCTGGAGAAGCTGCTGTTGTAATCTACAAAGCTGCTGAGTCTCCCTCAATTCAGTTTCCAGTTGAGCCAAGAGCTTGTCCTGGTCAGTCACAACATGCCCTGAGAAAAGCAACAGATTATTCTCCTTCATAGACTTTGTTACAGACTAGATCTCTGTGATTTACCTTCAGACAGGATGTGACATAGTCTCCTCTGCACCTGCCTCCAGCTCCGAACCACACCTCCTGTCACATGGTCCCCCAGCGCTGCCTCAGCCTGGTCCAGCTGTAGGTCCTCTGTTTGGGCCTCCTCCAGTGAATCAGTCAGAGTCTTTAGAAAGAGCAGCATTGTGTGTTATTCTGAGTTTTTGTCTCATAAACAGCTTTTTTGAAGCTGCTCTGTAGATTTTGATAATTTAACTCTGTCTTACTCGTCAGGTTTGTATGTGGAGCCAAATAAAGCTTAATCAATGACTGTATAAAAGCAAATTCAAGCTAAAGAATAAGCATAAACAAACAAATCTTTTTATGAGCAGGCTTTGTTATAACTTCTAAACCTCAGTGTGTTGTATTACCAAAAGAGGAAGATCATTTCTATCAGCAGGAAGTCCTGGAACAGTCATCAGAGATTCCCTCTTTTTACCCACGTGCTCCATGTCGACCCTGAGTGAGTGTAACAAAGAGGTGAGGCTGTGTCTCAGCTTCATTGCCTCTCTGAGCTCCGCCTCTCTGCGCTCCAGCATCAGACGCAGGGCAGCTTCTTCTCGCCTGCGAACGAGAGAAAGAAAATGATATGACTCAAAAAAGGAGCGGAGAAAACATTTTAAACAAAGATCAGAAAAAGACAACGTTCAAGACCTGACTGATTTGATTGGCTCTTCTCTTTTGCTGCGGCTTCTTCGTGGAAAGTTCAACACCTCTATGGCTGGATAGAAATACAACACAAGATAGAAAATTCAGTAAATACACAGAACAAACAAATATATGAATTTTGAGGATGAAGTCGGGTCTTACATGGTCCTTTGTGTCTGTCAGATAGCTGTGAAAATCTCTCCTTAAGTCTGTTGCTCTGCTGCTCTCGACGCCTCAGCTCTGTCTCATACTGGTTACACCGCAGCTGCAGACGAGTGCACTAGCACAAGGATTGAAAAGACATTCAAGCAGAAATATCAAAACAGGTCCTCAGGCATGAGCAGAAGTCCTACCTACTTTGGCCTGTTCATATTTCAGCATGTCCTGAAGCCTGGCCCCATGCGCCTCCATCTCTTTTAGCTGCTCCTACAACAAAAAAAATTAACTTTTTTTCCATTGCAATTACAAGTCTGCCATCAACCTATTTGTTATTGTTTTTTTTTTCTACTCACCCTGACTGAGTCACCCTGCTCTCTGTGCTCCTCCATATCAGCCCACCAGGAGGCACTTTGAGGAAGAGGGTTTGAGATGGGATCCCGAAGCTGATGGCACTCTGCAGCAAAATTAAACGAAGTACAAACAGAAAACTTCCAAAGTGAGAGGGGTGGTGAGGATGTTGCTGTCTGGTTTATCTGCATCAACATTTAGGGTTTGAAGTTTAAACCATTTTTACCAGAGTTTTCTGAGAGCCTTCCAACCCTCCTCTGTCCAAACTTGGATGCCATCTGAGTGCAAATCAAATGCAAATGTGAGCGGTGTTTTATCACAACAGGATAAAATCATGCCATTCATAACATTTATCATAGGAACTACGTACTGACAAAGCTGACTACTGTTACAGAAGCACAGGTTGTGTTTCAAGCTCCTCACCTTATCATCAGTCGAGCGTCTTCTTTCATTTGCAGGTGATGGCACTTCTGCTAATTACCACTGACAATGAGCCAGAGCACATAAGCTTCAGAGTTTGAATCAAGCTGCTTCCTAAACTTTCACACAAGTTTAGAGGAGGTCCATAGATGTTTATATCAAAGCACTACTAAAGGGGTTTGTAAGAAAAACAAACACAAACACACCTATTTACAATGAGTTTAACTTCTGTGAAGGGTTGAGCTGATTCAAGGCCAGAATTCATCATGAAGGCCTTAATCTGAAGCAAAATGGTTTATTTAAAATGCAATGTCCTGGTTACTGAAAATCAGGACTTGAGAGTTGATATCTTAAGTTTTCTTCTTTATCCTAGTGGCCCAATGTAAAACAATTAAAACAAGGACACCTACATTACTTTATAGAAACAACCAGGACAGGACGTAAAAACAGAACATGTCCTGGGAAAACAGGACATTTGGTCACCCTAAGATTTCTTTTCTTTTATGAATCCTTCATGGCCATGAGAATTCATTAAAAAACTCTATCTAAAAGAAAGACCACAAAGGAACGAAGGGTTTTCAAAAGGGGAAGGGGGGTGTACCTGGAGGAAAGTAATACATTAGAAATATTAAGTACCTAATGTATGGCATCAATTATTCTATAATTATTGTCATATCCTACCACATTTATCTATTTACTTTTTTATATATAAATACACTCACACACACTGTATATATATTTTATAAATGTACTTATTCTATTATTTATCCAATTGTTTTTATCATTATTATTTGCATATAAATATTTTTTTACTTATCTTGTTTTTGCTTCTTTATTCTTTAATAAGAAGAATAATAAAGTTTATCATTTATAATTGTAATTATTATTATAGCGTTAACTTTTCCTTCTTTCATTCTCTCCTCAACAATTATTACAACTTAAGAGGGGAAAAAGAGGGACAAACACACCTACAAACACACACATTTCTCAACATACATAAAAACACCCACCCACCCACACTTACTTAAACATAGTCATGTAACACCTTCAAACTTCAAATATCTAAATGTTTTGTTTTGTCTCCATTGTCTGTTTGTACTGAGTATATGTTGTCAACCACCTGTCATGATCTTTCTTAGATCACTTAATAAATTAAAAAAAAAAAAAAAAGAAAGAAAGAAAATAAATTGAACATTAACCCTGTTAACACAATCTGCTCCTCTCAGTCACACTATCTTTGAGTTTCTGTTTCGGTGACAAACACATACAAACCTCAGAGTTCATCAGTGTCCAAAAAAGTCTTTATTTGATTTTTAAAAGGTTGCCCACAGTAGCAAAGATTAGAAAGACTCAGATGTGCAGCAGTAAAAGTTTTGGTTGATTGGAACATGATCCCAGCGTGGAAAGTGATCCATGCAACAAGTCACTGTAGCTTCATTCATTCAATTAGAGCAACATTTGGAATTTGTTATCGATCAGAGAAAATTTACTGTGTGGCCTTATGTGTGTTTTTAGTGTTCAATATTTCAACTTGCTGCCAAGTTTCACTTTCCTAAACAGCCTGACTCAATCAAAGATAGCAAAGATAGAATTAAGAGCAACCTGAAGGGGTTGTTAAATATTTACAGACAAAGACAAGATAAAATGTTATTAGACAAACACATGCCTGCACTGACAGTTTGTACCTGTTGTCTCAGCGTAGCAGTAATACATAAACAGCATTAACACATGAATAGGACACTCATCAGTTTAGCTCAAAAGCTAACAATAACTCTGTTGGCCGCAACATTAAAACATAGTTAATTTAAAATACATCAGGTTTCTATTTCTTAAAAGCACTCAGGCTGGATTAATGTGTGATTGTTTTTCTGGCTGTGACACACAACACAAGAGGAACTTGTGCTTTTAGCAGCCAATTACAAGAGCGGAGTTTTATTGCCTGGTTACAGACATCATTAGGGCTGTAAATTGAGACTGGACATGTAAAGTAGTGGGTAAACCAAGGGAGGCTTAATCACTAGTTAAATAGTGTCTTAGTTTTTTTTTCCTAACGTGTAGCATTTGGCCCTGCATCAGTGTAACAGATGGGAGTTATTATAACATTAGTCTTGGCAAACAAGTAGAAAAATTCCCGCCCCTGAACCCTTCAGTCCCATGTTGCATTTTCCCAAGAGGTGCAGCTGGTCGATCCACAGCGATGTCAAGTGGGAGTGGAGAAAGTCTTCAACAAATAAATTCTGAAATCCCCCATGGTTTCCTCTGCTGTAGACAGATAAGACACGAACTTAACCAAGCGACAAATAAATAATCTCTACAGTGATGGGTCATTAGATGAGTTCAGTGTAGAAAATGAAGCTTTTTCATGGGATGGTTGAGGCCACACTGATGTTAATCATGCTGAACGATTTTTAAGCAACTGAACGTCAGAAATATTTCTCATAGGACTCCGTGTCATTAAAATCAGTGTTATTTTTTAAAATTGTGAACAAATTTAAACAAGTCATGTGTTTTATAAAAACAACTAAGACAGCCAACACAAAGAGAGCTCTGTTGGCAAAGCCTCCATTTTATGTATGGGAGTATTTTATTGAGCCAGTGTCAGTCACGAGTGATAAGAATGAGTACTCAAAGAAAATCCAAAACTAAGAGAAATCGAAAGAAGATTATTCAAATCAATCCAACAAATATGGAAACAAGAATCAGCACATGTAAATTACAGTATAATAATTCCACCGACATAAAAAAAGTCTTCACACCTGTTAATAATGAGTTAATCTTAGACAAAATTCTCATATAAATACAGCAAATATATTTTGTTTTAGCATTGCCAATGTAAAGATTTGCCGCCTTTCTTTATGATTACTGCACACATTATTGTGTTTCATGTTGACAGTGGGCGATAGGAGCCAATATTAACCCGGGATATCCACCGCATCTGGAATGGCTCCTATCTGGAACGATGGTAATTTTTGCTGTACACCAGTTCCTTCCGCATTTGTGAGGCGAATTTCGTGGCAGATTGCGAGAACTTGCAAGAACCTGCGGATTCACATGCAATTGCGCGATAACAAGTTGCCTTTGGCCACATAGGCTAACCATATAAACAGTAGGTCGTGTCCTTCCAGAGGAGGAAATCTACTTCTAGACTTATAAAATCAGTATCCTCTCATCCATGGTGTCATCTGAGTGAAATGCTGTCTATAAACCTTTTCACTTGTTCATCTTCTTGCCTCTACCCGGGACGCGCCTTTTCCCCCCCCAGAAAGTTGCAAAATCGCATTACGCTCGATGTGTACAGTCAGGCGCGTCAAAATTCGTCTCCAAATATTTCGCAATTTCGCATCGTATATTTGCGTCGTTCCCGGTGTGTAAGGACCTTAAGTAATCCAAAGATGTCAATTTGAAATATTGCTCTGGTTATGATTTCAATAAGAGACAGGAAGAATCTGTGAAAATCAATTCAATCAAAATACCATACTTTTATCACAACCAAAACTTTGAAGACAGACTGCCTGAATACAGTTGAGGGACTTCAGAGAAAGAAACATCAGACCCACCTCAGAACAGGGAACAGGACTTGGGGGGTCTGAAAGGATTATCACTGGAGGGCACCCCAACCAGGAGAGGGTCCTTGGCGGCATTTTGCAGACAGAAGTTTCTCAGCTCAGCAGCCGCTTGGGACACCTGTGGAGCCAGGTAAATGAAGAAGATGACGATGGTTTTAGAGAGAGAAAACATGGACAGTCTATCACAGGTCGTGTGACTTCTGCCCAAGTCTTCCTCCACAACCTCTCTCATTTACGTACCGAGTAGCACTTTTGCATACAGTTTGCAAACAACGGTGGGACACACAAACGAGGGAGACGCTCTGTAACTTTGTGAAAACAGCCTGACTGACGCTTTAGGAAACTCTCTCAGAGGTTTCAGTGTTACAAACTGTCATTTTCGTCGAAATGCTGGTGTTTCAAGGCGGCAACAGGTCGTAAGAAAACAGCTGACAGTCGTCAAAACCCGGAGGAAACATGTCGCTTTGTAATTATAGTTAAAAACACATTCACTGTGTCACTTTGAGAAGTCTGTGATGTAAGAGTTCAGTGTGTGTCATTTCTACAACAGTTTGTCTCCGCCATTCAGCAGCAGCAGCAGCAGCGGCGGCTCTGTTCCGTCTTCCGTGTTTGTGTGTCAGTGTTGAGGGGGTTCGTACCTTGATTCTCCGGATACTGGCCTCTAACCGGAGCTGCTTCACGGCCCTCTGAGCGATGATTAAGTTGTTGCTTGCATTGTTGTTAGACATGGCGGCGACTGTCGACGGAGAAAAGTTGAGGACTACTCAATATGAAAGGCCACCAGCGAGCGGAAATTAACCCCAACTGCTCCAGACCCTGAACCCGACTAGGGAACGTTGGACATTCGACGCCCCGCCCCTCTATGCGAACAAGCTATCCGATTAGACTAGAGGCCTGTCAATCAAAAGTGGAGCGATAGCCAGCCCCCACACTGAACACTGGCCAGTGTTTGGAGTTTCCTCGAGAGCAGAGCAGTGGAGTTTACTTTGACCTTCAGCTGGAGAGTAAACAACAATAACACAGTATTTTTATCCGCCTATTTAATCTAAATAGCTACACAATTCTTCTTGTGCTAAAAGAATTGCTTTCAAAATCACTGCATCCATTAAGTGTTAGAAATACTATTACAGGGGAGAGTAGGGTAAGTTGAGCCACCCCCTGTTGCTTGGAAATGGTAAAAGAAATTGATCATGTGACCAAATATTAAGGAGATGGCCATCAATTCATGGAGTCTGTGAAGGTTAGAAGCACACAGGTGAAGGGGTTAGACATTTATTTACAAAAAGAAACATTTTTCACTCTTGAAAGTGAATTTAGTCTGTCATAAGTTTTATTAGAATTGTGTTCAGACCAAAAAAGATCATTTAAAATTTGTTTTATACACCAATTGTGGTATATATGAGCTTTAACATGAGGTAAAAGAAAAAAAAAATAACATAAAAGTCCACCATTTTAGTTTAGAGGACTAATAAAGTCATAATAGTAGTTCAGGGGTAAGTTGATCCAGTGGCTCAACTGGGAAAGTAAAGAAGTCTGATGAGAGGATCAGAGTTTCAGTTCAGATTGTTGAAATGTTTGACTTTTTCTTTTCAAAAATACAGCTATGAATGTTCTGAATCAATTAAAGACATCCTCATGTTAAAACGACTTTTTACAGAACAGCTTTTTAGCAGTTATATACATAATAAAAAGAATTATCGTACCAGTTGAATAGTGTATAATAGATAAAAATACACATGAATGTGAAGAAGTGACTGTTATTTAGGAAGAGAGAAGGCGAGGGAGGGCTGGGTGGAGAGTGAGGGTAGTAGGGATACGGCTCAACTTACCCCGCTCCTATGGTCAACTTACCCCATACACAGGGTATCAATCAATCAATCAATCAATCAATCAATCAATCAGATTTTATTTATATAGTGCCAATTCACAACAGTTGTCATCCCAAGACGCTTTCCAAAGAAAAAGAGCAGGTCTAGACCACGCTCGTTGTTTGATGAATTATCAAGACCCAACCTAAGATGGGATTTGGCCCATCTCATCTAACATGAGTGACAGTGGTGAGGAAAAACTTCCTTTAAACAGGCAGAAACCTCGAATAGGACCAGACTCATGCTAGACAGCCATCAGGCCACTGCTGAGTTGGGTTGCTGGGTTCACCAATGCCTACTGAGGTGTTTTTTGACTTAACATCTACCAGTGGGTGGGAAGAAAGGCACTTTTTTCCAATCATAACGCTCAGTTGTGTGATACCACGGCTACCTTTTAGATTCAAACCACTGATGCTGCAAATGCACTTTTGTCAGGCAGGCAGACCACTCTTGTATTTTACAAACAGTAAACCAGTCCAAATCACCATAAATCAAATTTTCCTGTAATTATTGGGGATTTGATGTATTGTTTGAATACATGTGTATTTAAATACCAGTGTGTTGTTGTTGTTGTTGTATTATTCCATTACTAATGGTCAAGAGTTATCATATATGATATATCAAAGAGTGAAAGACCAAGTTTAAACTTCATTGGAAATTTTACAAATGAAGGTCCAGAACAAAATGCTGCTGATAATCTTTATTTCATTTTAACTTGGTGGTTTGATTTTGATTTCACAATCATTTAAATGTGATAAAACAGAGTGTGATATGTGTGATGAAGTGTGATATGATTGATTATATTGGATATGTGAAGTAGAAGTAATACTGGAGAATAAAAGGTGCTTGTGAAAGTTTGTAACCAGCTCACTCAGCTGACTTTTCCCCTAAAGATAAGGAAAGAAACACAGAAAACATGAGAGTTATTTTCGTGTTATTCAGTGTTTTAAGACATCAGCCCTTTTGCCAATCTAGAATCTAATACTCACAAGCAACAGGTCCGATGGTGAGGCTCTCCATGGCATCAGAGTTGGACACAGAGCGAGCTCTCCTCCTTCCACAGGACTTAGAAAAGTGACAGATAATGTCACCATCCATTTATTTTTAATAACAAGGGTTTTGCATAGATAATGATACTTATGAAAATACTGTTTGACTTAGGGACACAGATGGAGTTCCTTCGGTCACACAAGCTGAGATTACAATGGAGATAAATATCTCTGGATTCACCACCTGGCAGGAAGAGCAGGGCAGTGAATCGAGCACGGGAAGACCTGCCGCTCTCAGTCACAGACACCAGTTGGCTGTCAACGGGACACCTGGAAGAGAGAAGCAGCAACTTATCAGGTCAAGAGAGCTTACAGTATAAATGCACATTTAACTTTTCCATCATACTCATCAAACAATACTCTTAGACTTGAAGACTCTCACCTGTTCTGGATAATAGAGTATCGCCCGGGATCATTAGGGGAGGATGAATGAGAGGCGTGGCAGTCTTCAAGAACAACAACAAAGTTGGGATCTCTCCCTGGTACAGAGACACCCACGAACAAAGGTGAACCCATAGGCAGGCTGACCCGGCCGGGTGGATAGGTCTGAGTGTAGGCCGAGTTGATGAAAAGAGACATCAAGGCCCTGGTTCTGGGACCCAAGCCGGAAATTCCACCAACTGCTGCCCTGCAAAGACCATACTGTTTATTTCAAGGCAGCCAAAACCTGTTTATACATCCTCTTTTAGTTATTCATCAAATTACTATATTTCAGCATTTCAGAGTGCTCTGAACACGTCTTTGTGTTTTGAGTTGATTCAGAAATATACACCATGCAGCAAATTGAAACATTTCTGTGTCTGATCAAGTCAAGTCATCAAAGAATTAACCACTGTGGAGGTTTAGTAACTCATTTTACTGTGAAAAGCTTGCTTCCCCTTCTCAAATAGAGATAAATGCACACTTGGCAGGATTTAGGATTTGTCATCCTGTGTGTTCACAGTGTTCAACCCTACAGCTATGGCACTCACCACTGTGAGTTGAATAAACTCCAAAACAATTATGATTGTTGTCATTAATTATATAATGATGGTAATAATAATAATAATAATAATAATAATAATAATAATAATAATAATAATAATAATAATAATAATAATAATAATAATAATAAAAGAACATCAACAAAAAGAAGATGTTGTGAGGATTAGAAAACATTGGTATTCTTTGTGTTGTATCTTAAAATGTGATATGCCTTTACTATTATCACTGTATTTTTTATCATAGTTATTTTGACAGAGTATAAGGTTTGGGGTTTACTTGATGTGTTTGTAGAGGTAATAACTAATTAGAGGCTACTTACGGCAGCACTGGTCTGATAACCACATCCAGGCTGGTGTCCAATTCCAGGGGATACGCACAGGAGAAGGGGACGCTCTCAGGAAGGTTAAAGGACCCGTTGGTTGAAGGATAGATAAATAAGCTGTTGGAGTAGATGGCATGTGTGCTGTTGGTCTGAAAATAACAGAATGATTGTGTTATCAGGAAGTTTTAATGACCAAACTTGACAAAAAAGATCTTATCTTACATCTTTGATTCAATCTGATTCTCAAAGTAAAACCGGTCAAGTCTTTACCGTCAGAGTGGTTCCACAGACACCCTCCCTGGCCTCCACCTCATACCACACTACACTATCGTTCACTTGGTTCCAGGAGCAGTTGGCAGATGCCAAGTTGCCAGAGAGTGGGTTCAAACCGGAGGATGTCAGGCCAGCTATATCCACCCCCAATCGAAGTTTATCTGGGCTACAAATGAGCAGGTAATGCTGAGGTGTAGGGACTGAAAAAAGACAGCAGAAAACAACTTTGAACCCCAAATCCAATATGGATGCAGTCTGTAATTGATGGCTCACTGCCATTACAGGTCACATACTGCATCCAGATGCGTCCACTCCCCGGTCCAAAAGCAGCATTCATTGGTGCTGACAGGGCCCTACCACAGCCTACCTGTCTGCAGACCACCTCAGCATCCTCCAGATGCCAGAGATCATCACACACTGTCCCCCATTCTGATTCATGGAAGATCTCTACTCTGCCAGAGCAAAGATCGTCCCCATCCACCAGGCGGACGTCCCCCTCAGCTGGTGAGTTGTTTCCTGCTGTTGTAGAGAAAGACAAAGAAAGTATTTGAAAAGCCAATGTTTCAGTACTAAATACTTCATCTCTTCTTTTTCATCTTTAAGTTATTTGTTCCGTCATTAGTGTGGATCAGACAGTGCAGGAAAAGGAGGGAATGGGCAGGGAGTGACATGCAGGAAGGGAGCGACTGGCTGGAATCAAATCTAGAGTCTGATTGAGACAAAACCTTTGAAAAAGGGGTACACACTTGGACCACTAGGCTAGTAGTCATCAGCATATTTCAGCCTCAGAGAAAGAATAAAATTTAAGGCCGAAGATTAGGCTGACAAGTGTGGTGTCACCACAGACGGCTTGTGACACATTTTGATGATATGTATTTACCTTCACAGATGACACCAGCACCCTTTTATTCAGTTGATTTAAAATCCCCAGAATAATCACACACACGCATCAATTCTCATCAGAGGATGATGTCTGTGAACCTACATCTATGAGGACCAGATTTTGTTTGAAATTAAGATTCTGCAGCTGATTGACATGACCTCCTCTTGTAGCGACCCCACAATGTTCAGGATTACTTAACTTGATTTGAGTTGGAATTTGGACTATGATGCTTTAAAAAGCATGATTGAAATTACTCAAAAATGTGACACTGATATTCCTGAGGGGAAAAAAATGAAATTTTGTGCAAGAAAAGACTTAGTCGTTAAAGTAAATCTTCATGATAAAAGTGTCTTATTGTCCAAGCCCACATAAGAAGTCAGCTGGTTTACCTGAGGTGCTTGCAGTGAAAATCTGTAAAATTAGAACCAACAAAAGCCCCTTGAGAGCCCCCATTATGGACCAGATCCACGATACTAAAGTGCTGAAAAAGAAGAAAAGAGATGTCTTTGAACATGTTTTTAAAAAGCATTGAATTAAATTCTTTGTCTGTCTTTGCACCAACCTTGGAGCTGCTGTAGAAGTCCTGGATGGAGAGTCTGAAGGTGAAGTTCTTTCACGGAGAGTGAGAATTTATACCTGTTTGTGAGTCCACCTACCTGATTGTGAGACATTTATTGGCAAAAAAAAGCAAGAAATGAGCACTGATACATTCAAGGATATAATTCAATCAGATCCGGCATAGTAAGACCAGAGTGTCAAATTGGCATATTTTGTTGTTTTCCAATCAATTTTTTGTGAGAGTTGGAAAATGGAAACCTCTTGACCTTAAAAAGTTTGCACATTCCAGCATCACTCTTTTCATTGACTTTCCTCTTTTGTTAACGACTGAAATACTGTGGAGTCTCTGAGTGTCAAGGAGACCACGTATAAAGTAGTTTGATGGTATTATCGCCTTAAAGACTGAAGCGCTTGATTTGTCTCGTGCTTCTAACTGCATATCAACATTTTCTAAGTCCAGTCAGCTTGCAGCTAAAATCACCCAAAACATTAAATTCATTATTAAGTTTACCTAGAGAACGAGTGCTTTGTTAACTGTCTACTTCTACTGTCTACTACATCATGATTGACTGTGAGCCACTTGGTCTACATAGCAGGAGTTTTGTTGACTTACTTTAAATTTCAGTAATTTTTTTCTTTCATGAAACAAATGTTTGTTTCTCTGAAATTTGGAGCAGTACGTATTAAACAAGAGAAAAAAAACAGAAACCTTCCTTAAGTAAATGACCTGTGACCTAAAATGTGATTAGGATGTTTTAGACTTGTGAAAAAGTGTACTGTACATATTAACCCAAAAAATTAAAACACTTTAGAAGTTAAATATCATATAAATAAAACCTCAACATTTTAGTCTCACTGCTGAAATAAAATGTTATGAGGAAGCACATCAGGGTGAAGACTATCTCAGACACTTAACTGATAAGATATCAAATCAAACATTGAGCAGGGAGAGATTTATGGTGTTTTTTGATCAGTCATGAATGAAAGTGTGTGTCATAAATTACCCATGGCATGACGAGTCATTGGAGCCACATGGTGTATGAGTTAAGGCTGGAAAAGTGAATGTTCATATCCAAACAACAAAGACTCCAATCTCCTCTGAAGGTTTTCTACAAGTAAGTTTCTAACTTTAAAGTTTTCTTTGCCAACTCCCATTTTGAATGACTTTACAAAGCTGCGGAGATGAAAGCAGAAACAGGATCGAGTCATTTTTGTTTTTTTAATCCCAGGGAAGACGCTCTGGGTCCGCTCCATTAATTTTGATTAATTCAGGACAATAAAACAAGGCTAATCCAGGGCTACCAAGCATCTAAGTACATTCGTGTTAGATGACCTAAAGTTGTCATTTGATCTTAACAAATCAATATTGTTATTCACTTGTTTACTTAAAGAAAAGAAGAAACAATGATAACAATCAAAAAAAGAAATGTTTTAATGATTTTTGAATGTTTGCTTTTAACATGTTTTTTTCTGACCTTCATAATGACCCTCCTGACTGTTAAGCACTTCACCTTGAATTGCCTTATCTGCTGAAATGGGTTATATAAATGCACTAGTCTGGCCTTGTATTACCCCTGCATGTTATCCTATTTACGTATAATTCAATATGCTACATATTAATTTTAAGCTTTGTTAATATTTTTTTGCCATGATGTTATATGATCCATCACATCTTAGACAACATACCCGGACTTTTTTGACACAAGTGGCTAAACTAAAGTATCTACTTTCACATTGCAGACATGGAGCAAATTTATTTCCTTCCCCGTGTTTCATGTCAAACCTCAACTCTGTTTTATTTTGATACTCACCTTTGTCTCCACCCTGAGTTATGAACTAAATCTGCCCACGACACCTACCCCTTCCCTCTCTTGTTACTCGCAGCAATGTGTACCACTTCCTTTTGGCTGTCTGTTGGATGTTTTAACAAAGTTCATTAAATGTGAATTTGATATAAAGGCTCTATGACACAACTAGTGTTGTTCCACTCAAAGTTCCATCTTCACAACAAGTGATCTGTCTGGTCTTAGTGAGGATGGAGTGACTTAGGGTTAGGTTATGACACCAAACAATGAATACATAAAAAGTAAGAAAAAAACACTCAGTTGATTTAATGATGTATTTTGATCAGTCAAAAATAAAAGTGTTTGACATGATTTAAAATAAGGGTAACACTTTACAATAACCATAACTTATAAATGGTAAATAAACCATTTATAAATGGTAAGCAGAAAGTTTATTAATGTTTAATCATCATTTATAAATAGCATATAGACCATTAATAAATTATAAATGATACAATTTTAAAAACCTAACCCTAACCCTAACCCTAACTTTACAATAACCAGTGAGGTTGGAGTGACTTAGGGTTAGGAACTTTTTGCTGTAAAAATGGATCGTTATAACACCAAACAATGAATGCATAAAACATTAAGTAAAAAACACTCAGTTTAATTAATAATATCGCCACTTTACAATAACCATAATTTATAAACGGTGAATAGATATTTTTTTAATGTTTAATCATCATTCAGAAACAGCATATAGACCTCGTTCTAAACTACATCTTCTGATGCAACCTGAACACATCATCAGTAATGTATCCTGGGTTCATAGGGTGTTTCGGATCTTGCAACATTATACACCCTCGCCCAGGCAACCCAGCCGCGGTTGATCAAGCCGCGGCTTGTGTTCAGGTGGCATTCACTTGTCCCCATGGTTCTCCTCTTCGGATCCAGAGCCATCTCGAGGCTTTCTCAGCTGCCTCATAGGTGTTCTTGATGGCTCTGCTCCTTGCTGTTCCCGTAATGCCCAACACGCTCAGGGCTTTGTGGAGTGAGCGTCCCACAAATCCCCTGCTGCCAACTTCGATGGGCATACATCGTGCCTTCCAGCCCTGTTGACGACATTCGATTACCAGATGTTCATACTTGGTCCTCTTCCTTTCATGGGCCTCCCCCAAGCGGTCCTCCCATGGCACCGTCAGCTCCATGATCACGATGTTCTTGGTGCTCTCTAAGACCAGGAGGATATCTGGCCTCAGGGTGGTGCTGACAACGTGCTGGGGGAACCGTAGCTGCTTCTCTAGATCTACCGAGAGCTGCCAATCTTGGGCAGTTGCCAGGATCCCTGCTGGTGCCTTCTTGCCACCTGCCTTTGGCTGAACTCCTGCTTTGACAAAAGCGATGGTGTTGGTGGTGTTTCGCACCTGGCAACAGTTGCTGATACCCCTGCTAATGGCTTCAGCAATTGGCTTCAGCACCTGGTTGTGGCGCCAGGTGTATCGGCCCTGGCCGAGTGCTGTTGGGCAGAAGCTCAGGACGTGTTCCAGTGTTCCTCTCCCTGAGCACAGCTGGCAGCTCGGGGTCTCCGCCTTCCCCCAGGTGAATAAATGGCAAATAGATAGTTTATTAACAAGCAATGAAATAATGATTAATAATTTTTAGTAATTATTAATGGATTATTAATTAAAGGTTTATATAGGATTTAAATATTGGTTGTAAAACATCAAGATTAAAATGTGTCAGTAGCACTTTGTGAATGGTTAATATTTTTTTTTTTAAACCATCTATAGACATTACTTAGATGGTTATTGTAAAATTGCAACTGATGTTTGTAATACGTTGTAAATGATTAATAAGTGGTTTATAAACCACCTATACACATTTCTAAGATGGTTATTGTAAAGTTAGGGTTAGAGTTAGGGTTAGGTTTTTAAAATTGTAAAATTTACAATTTATCTATGGTCTATATGCTATTTATAAATGATGATTAAACATTAATAAACTTTCTGCTCACCATTTATAAATGGTTTATTTACTATTTGTAAGTTATGGTTATTGTAAAGTGTTACACTTATTTTAAATCATGTCAAACACTTTTATTTATGACTGATCAAAATACATCATTAAATCAACTGAGTGTTTTTGTTTTTTTTCTTTTCTTACTTTTTATGTATTCATTGTTTGGTGTTATAACCTAACCCTAAGTCACTCCAACCTCACTAAGACCAGACAGATCACTTGTTGTGAAGATGGAACTTTGAGTGGAACATCATAGAAACACGAGCTGTGTTATTAGAGCCTTCATATCAAATTCACGTCTTATGAACTTTGTTAAAACATCCAACAAACAGCCAAAAGGAAGTGGTAAACACTGCTGTGTGTAACAAAAGAGGGATTGTGTAGTTCATAACTCAGGGTGGAGACAAAGGTGAGTATCAAAATTAAACAGAGTTGAGGTTTGACATGATACATGGGGAAGAAGGAAATAAATTAGCTTCATATATCAGACACGCAACTTTCTTTTTTCTGTTGTGTTGGCCATCGAAGAGCAACAGCAGCTCATCTCACTGTTACAAGTGTATGTCATGAAACCATAACATGTACCAGATTGACCATCGTCCTCTTCCCTGTCCTCTATCAGTCTGTGTCACTAACTTTAGTCTTTTCTGTGAGTCCCTAATTTCTATAATCCAGTATGTTCCTCTGGATCGTTGCTGCAGAAATCTTGCTGCTATGGACCTGTCTGTTCTCCAGCTGCTAGAGTAAGAGTAGGAATATGGATTAATCACGACCGGCCATGCATGCAGCAGGTTATAGATGCTCTTGTCTACTCTCTTACTTTTGTCTTATTTTTCTCTTTTCTTGCAAGAACTTTTTCACTGAATTTCTCCCAGTATGGATAAAAGAAGTTTAGCAGTAGTTCATCAGTGGTGATATACTGCCTTTTGCCCCTGCCTGGACCACTCTCACCAAGTCTGTACAATTCCACCCTGTGAGCCTTACTTTTCCTCTGCCCCCACAACACCATGACAGGCAGACAAATAAGAGATAACACATACCAGAATTAGAAGTAAATGGACATCATGCCTGATGTATCAAGTAGTCAACTTCATGTGAACACAGCTTTTTGTTTTGTGAATGATTATGAGTTGAGTGGAAAATCAAATAGACCGTATTTTTTTAGGATTTTACTGTCCGTCAGATTCAGCCTGAAATGTTCAGCCACTAGAGGGCAGTGTTATTTAAAAGAACACGCAATCCTGCATTTTTACATAGTTGACACTTTATTGAGCACTTCAATTGCATTCACAAATCTGTCATTGATTAAATCGCAACTTAAGAAAGATATACTTGGTCCAAGACAAAGTGCATTTTGAGAATCGTGTGTATACAGTAAATTCACATGGTGTAGGTACTTCTCACTTCTATATCTTGGTTTGATTTCAACCATTTAAATGTGTCAGAACAGAGGAACAACATGAAGTCTGATATGACCGCTAATCTGGAGTAACTTTTCTCATAGTTTGATGTCTTGTTAATGTAAGATACATGCAGTACAAAATAGTATTACAGTCTAAAATGAGTTTGTAAAAGTTTGTGACCAGCTCACTCAGCTGACTTTTCCCCTAAAGATAAAGACAGAAACACAGAAGACATGAGTTATTTCTGTGTTATTCAGTGTTTTAAGACATCAGCCTTTTTACCAAATAGAAACTAATACTCACAAGCAACAGGTCCGATGGTGAGGCTCTCCATGGCATCAGAGTTGGACACAGAACGAGCTCTCCTCCTTCCACAGGACTTAGAAAAGTGACAGATAATGTCATCATCCATTTATTTTTAATAACAAGGGTTAAGCATAGATAATGCTAATTATGAAAATACTGTTTGACTTACTGGGATACAGATGGAGTTCCTTCGGTTACACAACCTGAGATTACAATGGAGATAAATATCTCTGGATTCACCGTCTGGCGGGAAGAGCAGGGCAGTGAATCGAGCACGGGAAGACCTGCCGCTCTCAGTCACAGACACCAGTCGGCTGTCAACGGGACACCTGGAAGAGAGAAGCAGCAACTTATCAGGTCAACAGGGCTTACAGTATAAATGCACATTTAACTTTTCCATCATACTCATCAAACAATGCTCTTAGACTTGAAGACTCTCACCTGTTCCGGATAAGAGGGTATAGCATAGGATTATTAGGGGAGGATGAGTGAGAGGCGTAGCAGTTGTCCAGAACAGCAACAAAGTTGGGATCTCTCCCTGGTACAGAGACACCCACGAACAAAGGTGAACCCACAGGCAGGCTGACCCGGCCGGGTGGATACATCTGAGTGTAGGCTGAGTTGACAAAAAGAAACACCGAGGCCCTGTTTCTGGGACCTGATCCAGAAATTCCACTTGCTGTCCTGCAAAGACCATATTGTTAATTTTAAGGCAGTCAAAACCTGTTTATACATCCTCTTTTAGTTAGTCCAACAACTTTAGTTAGTTGGAGCTGTGCCCCAAGGCACTATTGTTATACTGTGGAGTTTTTCTTATTCCTCTTCCTGACATATTTCAATTTCGCGACTAGTCCTACAGTTTAAAGGGCCGTGGAATAAATTACATATATTAACGTGTGACTTGATTAGGATCGGTGTATATACTATGGACAACTTGGTTCTGCCTTTCGCCAGTATATGGATTTGAAGCCGAAAAGCTTTCAGTGATTCTGCGTTTTGTCTCCATTTCGTGAAACCAACATTGCGCCATAGCATTGTACGCACTCCACTACTTGCACAGTAGCATTGTGCGCATTCGGGGGAGAGTCGCTGTGATGACACTCAGCTGAAACAGCGTATCCCTCGGGTGAGCTACGCAATCTTCGTACGCCCATAGGCTGTATCGAGTGTCAATCATAGAAACCATGAACCCCCAAATAACTTTTAAAAAGTGAAAAAAGAGGACTTGAGCACAAACCAGTCTTACTGTAACCACATGTCAACATCGCAACCAAGGGGGGAGAAACATTTATATTCTGTGTAATTAATTTCTAAAGTTTGTCCACAGCTCCATTAAGTTTGCTTGAGGAGGCGGGATTTATGACCTATACTGCAGCCCGTCACCAGAGGGTGCTGTTCACAGGGTGGCTTCACCCAGCGAGGAGGCAGACGGCATCCATTCTGTATTCAGTCTATGGCTATTACTTTTTAACATTGTATGTGTATATAGAATGGACAGGTTCAAGTTTTCTATGATTGACACCTGATACAGCCGATGGGCCCACAAGGATTGCTTAGCTCACCGGGGGGAAATGCTGTTTGAGCCGAACGTCATCGGAGCGACTCAGCGACTCTCCCGCCGGATGCGTACAATACTACTGTACAATGTTGGTTCCAGGAAATGAAGGAAAAATGCGGACTTACCGAGAGCTTTTTGGCTTCAATTTTGTATACTGGCGGACGGCGCAACCAAGTTGTCTGTAGTATATACAGTCTATGGCTGAGACCAATTCCTTAACCAGGGACTGCCCTGATGTCTGCATCATTTAATCACTTTCAGAGCGATTTCATTAATGATCAAAAAGCGGCCTCTGTTGTGACGTATGTCACAAAAAACATAAAAAAATTTTGAAGTCAATGGGACAAGCAGAAAAAAGAGCAATTATTGGAGTTAAAGGAATGTTTGTTGTAGTAGTGCTCCTTGTATATAAAATCACAATAGTATTAACAGTATTAACAGTATTAATTATTTACAGTCTCTGAAGAATCTCATCATAATGTACACACCTCCACTAACCTCCAACGCCCGTTCAAAATTTCCCAGAGGGAATTTTCTAGTTCCTCTTTAAATGACTAGTTTTAAGCATTTCAGAGTACTCTGGACATATCTTTGTGTTTTTAGTTGATTCAGAAATATACATCATGCAGCAAATTGAAACATTTCCGTGTCTCCTAAAGTCAAAATCAGAGTACGTCCTAAAAGTACATCAAGTCCACTTCAGAGTTAATAAGTAATTAGAGGCTACTTACGGCAGAACTGGTCTGATAACCACATTCAAGCTGGTGTCTAATTCCAGGGGATACGCACAGGAGAAGGGGACGCTTACAGGAAGGTTAAAGGACTCATTGTTTAAAGGATAGATAAATAAGATGTTGGAGTAGATGGCATGTGTGCTGTTGGTCTGAAAATAACAGAATGATTGTGTTACCAGAATGTTAACTTTGGATGATATGATGTTGTCAGTAGCATTACAGACATGACCAAACTGTACCAAAAAAGATCTTTTCTTTTATCCTAAATACAATCTGATTCTCAAAGTAAAACCGGTCAAGTCTTTACCGTCAGAGTGGTTCTACAGAGACCCTCCCTGGCCTCCACCTCGTACCACACTACATTATTGTGCACTCGGTTCCAGGAGCAGCTGGGGGATGCCAAGTTGCCAGAGAGTGGGTTCAAACCGGAGGATGTCAGGCCAGGTATATCCACCCCCAATCGAAGTGTATCTGGGCTACAAATGAGCAGGTAATGCTGAGGTGTAGGGACTGAAAAAAGACAGCAGAATACATTGCATGTGAAAACATAAAATTGTAGAGCGTAAGTCCTCTAAAACAAAAATCACAAAGTTTAAAAACATCAATTTAATGAGAGACATGTTTTTATGCCGGTACAGCTTAAAGAAAATAAAGTAACCCTATAAGAATCAAAGTGGGTTAAAGAAAATGGATTTACCTCCACAGACAACTCCAGCATCTTCATGATGACCACAATTGTGGTTCCCAAACCCTCCATTTCTGCAGTCTGCTAAAGATGTTTCATTGCCAAAACAGCCCAGATCATCCATCCAGATGGGTCCACTGCCCAGTCCAAAAGCTGCGTTTGAAAAGCTGAAAAGAGCAGCACCACAGTCCAGCTGTCTACACACCACGTTGGCATCCCTGAGGTCCCAGAAATCATCACACACTGTCCCCCACCGTCCATCATGGTAGACCTCCACTCTGCCAGAGCAGGGGCTGCCAGAGTTTACCAGCCTCACTGGAGCAGCAGCTGATGGGAAATGTAAGTCATGACATTAATGATATGAACACATCTCAAGTGTAAACTTCATAAAGACAATGTGCTGTAATACTAAATACTTTATCTCTTCTTTTTGATCTTTTTAGCTTTTTGTTCCATGATTAGTGTGGATCAGAATTTTGACAATGCAGGAAAAGAGGGAATGGGCAGGGAGTGAAAAGAGAAATAATAAGATTTAAGGCTGAAGATTAGGGTGACAAGTGTGGTGTCTAAGTCATGTTTTATGTAATCTAGTTGGTGACAGATTACTAAACTGTTTTCAGCTTGATAAAGTACCACAGACGGCTTGTGACACATTTTGATAATATGTATTTACCCTCACAAACAACACCAGCATCCTTAATGTGTCTACAGTCATGATTTCCAAACCCTGGGTGCCTGCACTCACTGAGCTCTGATTCATGACCAGTGCATGAAACTTCATCCATCCAGATGGGTCCACTGCCTTGTCCAAAAGCTGCTAATTGTGGTGCTGACAGTACCCTACCACAGCCCAGCTGTCTGCAGACCACCTGAGCATCCTGCAGACCCCAGCTATCATCACACACTGTCCCCCACTGTCCAAGGTGGAAGATCTCTACTCTGCCAGAGCAGGAGCTGTTCCCATTAACCACACGTACCTCCCCCTCAGCTGTTGAGTTGTTTTCTGCTGCTGTATTAAAAGATAAAGAAAGTTTTCTGAATAGTCCCCAACATTCTACTGCCCCCTCCAGCTTTAGCATTGTTAAACAATGATTCACAGTCCTGGGAAAAACTCTTGAAATATAACCTTGTATTTTTTTAATAACCTGTGTATCTTATATCAGTGTATCTCTTTATCTTGCTTAAATATGTATTCACATCTAAACAACAAAGGGTTGGACTCCTCCATGGAGCCTGGTTGGGCTCAGTCTGAAGAAACAGCAAGAAGCCACTGCCCTGTGGGCCCATCAGCCTCAAGGCTAGGCAAGGTGTAGTGCATTGGAAGCCTGTCAAGTCATTGCAGTAGGTTTGGGCATGCTTGTTCATGGAGTTATGGATTTGTTCTTGGGATGTGGAAATTTTCCTCACTGGTAGGTAAGGAGCTGAAGTTGCTGCTTTAGGTGAAGTGGTACTGTACAGATGTAGTCAGAACCATTGCACTGGCTCTGGGGCTAAACTGCTGGAGAGAGGCTGGGCTCTCTTCCAGCATGGTCCTTGTGAGTGAGGCACTTGGTAGGTGTGGGGAGTGTTAGAGTTTTCTCCAGGAACCAAGAAGGTAACCTCTCTGAGGCTTCAGGTTGTAGGGGGAAGGCAAAGTCTGTTGTTGCGCATAATGGCCAAGTAGCAGGTCAGCGTACACAACCTTCTTGGAGTTTGTGGGTGGGTCCCTGGAAGAGTTCCCAGCTGGAGGAGTGGTTGGGAATAACAGCCTGCCAGGGCTGAGCTTGGGCAGTGCTTTGGACTTCTTTGCTAGTCATGATTAGCAATAGCTAACACCATGTGTGAGCAAATGGTGGTTCGTAAGTGTACCTGGTATCAAGCTACCCTAGGCTAGAGATCAACTGTCATATCATCTGATCTGCAGTTGTATGTTTCGACATTTTGGGTGAAGAGAGGAACAGAGCTCCCAACTAATCACCACCTAATTAAGAGTGATTATGAATGTCTGGCAAAGGTCCCTATTAGTAAGGTCTTCAACTCCCTCTCTGGAAGGATTTCTTGTGCATCTCAAGAGAGGTTGGGGAAATGGAATCATAATGGACCGTGTTCAAAGCCTCCATTGTAGAAGCAGCCAGTAGCAGCCGTGGCCTGGAGTTAATCAATGCCTGTAGTAGCAGCAACCCTCAAACCTGTTGATGGACACCATTGGTGAGGAAGCAGTCAGACTGAGGAAGGAGATCTTTTGAGCTTGGTTAGCCCAGGGGTCTTTGGAAGCAGCTGAAAGGCCAGGAGGGCTGCAGTCACAGTGGCTGCAAAAGCAAGAACCCCAATGTGAAAAGAATGTGGAGAGGCTATGAAGGAGGACTTTTGGTTGACCTCAAGGAAGTTCTGGCAAACTATCAGGTGTCTCAAGAAGGAAAAGGCAGGCCTTGGCTCAGGCTGTTCTCAGACAAGGTAGAGAATTTGAAGCCAGACAAGGGATTTTATCAGGCAGTGAAAGGAACAACAGACACTTTTTCTGGTCAAATGTAAACCATTAGAGTTGAGGTTGATATGAATAAGTGCCAACACTTACCTTCACAAACCACACTGGCATCTTCAACATGACCACAATTGTGAACCCCAAACCCTCGATGTCTGCAGTGTGTAAGATAGGATTCAATGCCAGAACAGCTCACATCGTCCAACCAGATGGGTCCACTGCCCTGTCCAAAAGCAGCATTTGATAGAGCTGAGCGAGCAGCACCACAGTCCAGCTGTCTACACACCACATCGGCATCGCTGAGGTCCCAGAAATCGTCACACACTGTCCCCCACTGTCCCTCATGGTAGACCTCTACTCTGCCAGAGCAGCGGTTGTCAGAGTTTACCAGCCTCAGTGGTAAAGCAACTGGCTGTAAACCTGAAACACATCAGAGGTATGAGACACATTTAAGAGATAGTTTTTATTAACAAGTTTATTCAAAATCACACATCCGTGCATCTGCTTCTGCTAAAGAGTATTTTGTAATAGCTTCAGAGATGGTGCAACACAATGTTTTTACCTTCACAAATGACACCTGCATCCTCAGTGTGGCTACAATTGTGACTTCCAAACCCTCCGTGCACACAGTCACTGAGCTCTGACTCATGACCAGTGCATGCGACATCAACCATCCAGATGGGTCCACTGCCCGGTCCAAAAAAAGCATCTGTCTGTGCTGTCAAGACTGAGCCACAGCCCAACTGTCTGCAGACCACCTGAGCATCTCGTACATCCCATAAATCATCACACACTGTCCCCCACTGTCCACGGTGGAGGATCTCTACTCTGCCAGAGCAGGAGCTGTTCCCATCCACCAGGCGGATCTCCCCGTCAGCTGTTGAGCTGTTTCCTGCTGTTGTGATGGAGGTCATGTTCACATAGTTGGGAGTAGTAGTTGGTTGAATTGGACCAGGAGTAGCTGTGACTGTGCTGTTAAAGTTTGGATCACCTAAAAGATAAGACTTTTTCAGGTCTGGACACATCTTCAGCCTTCAGGGTCATCAATGGTTATGAGCCAAAGTTCTTTGTTAATTCTACATGTTAATATTCATGATGTAGTTTATTGTTGTTGGATGTAAAATTCAGTTTTCTTCTCATTGAGAGGTGAGTACTGTGAGATTTCTGTGTAAATATTTACCTTCACAGATGACGCTGGCGTCTTCAACATGAGCACAATTGTGGTTCCCAAACCCTCGATGTCTGCAGTTTGTAATGGATGGCTCATTACCAAAGCAGCTCACATCATCCACCCAGATGGGTCCACTGCCCTGTCCAAAAGCTGCGTTTGACAGAGCTGAACGAGCAGCACCACAGCCCAGCTGTCTACACACCACATTGGCGTCCCTGATGTCCCAGCTATCATCACACACTGTCCCCCACTGTCCACGGTGGAAGATCTCTACTCTGCCAGAGCAGGAGCTGCTCCCATTCACCAGGCGGACCTCCCCGTCAGCTGTTGAGCTGTTTCCTGCTGTTGTGGTGGAGGTGATGTTCACATAGTTGGGAGTAGTAGTTGGTTGAATTGGACCAGGAGTAGCTGTGACTGTGTTGTTAAAGTTTGGATCACCTAAAAGACAAGACTTTTTCAGGTCTGGACACATCTTCAGCCCTCAGGGTCATCACTGGTTATGAGCCAAAGTTCTTTGTTAATTCTACATGTTAATATTCATGATGTAGTTTATTGTTGTTGGATGTAAAATTCAGTTTTCTTCTCATAAAGAGGTAAGCATTGTGGGATTTTGGTGATACAATACAGTGCTAACTGGTCTGTGGTCAGTATTAAAAATGAAAGATGAGGTTTTTTTTTCTCATCAGCAACAAACTGTAATCTCAATATTTACCTTCACAGATGACACTGGCGTCTTCAACATGAGCACAATTGTGAACCCCAAACCCTGGATGTCTGCAGTCTGTAATGGATTGCTCATTACCATAGCAGCTCACATCGTCCAACCAGATGGGTCCACTGCCCTGTCCAAAAGCTGCGTTTGACAGAGCTGAACGAGCAGCACCACAGCCCAGCTGTCTACACACCACATCGGCATCCCTGATGTCCCAGCTATCATCACAAACTGTCCCCCAGCGTCCATTATGGTTGACCTCCACTCTGCCAGAGCAGCGGCTTCCAGAGTTTACCAGCCTCACTGAGGCAGCAGCTGTCAACAAACATGAAATAACAAAAGTATGAGGCACATAATAAAACCTGAAATCCTGCAGACATCAGTATTTTTCAGAAGTACTGGATATTGTCATGGATAGTATCATCCCAAAAAGACACTTGATTGTTATTCTTTGGAAACCTCAAGTCCATTTCCCCCCCTGCACACACACACCTATTCCCCGTACACCTCCACCCCTTCTGCCACTCAGCATCTCTCAGTTTTAATTGTTGTCTGACCTGGAACTCTCCTCTAACTACAGATTTTTATCACCTCACCCTCCTCATCATTCTCAACCTCAACAAATTTCTCCTTCCTCATCTGGAATCATTATTTAGTATCTCTGGCATGGCCTGTCCTGGTTCAGGTCATGTCTATCACCCAGGCAACAGTTCACCCAAAATCAACAACTGCTGCTTCTCTACCTTTCCTGTGTCTCACGGTGTACCACCGGGTTCAGTGGTTGGTCCTCTCTTATTTATTCACTGATGATAACCAGATTTACATTTCCACCTGTTCATCATATCCTCCACTCCACACTGACTGACGTCCTCTCAGAAATTAAAAATGGATGCAAACCAACTTCCCTCAGACAAATCACAACAAATTTCACTTCATCATCGGCTCCAAATCCCTCACCAAAACAACCCCCCGACTCCCCCCTTTAAATTCAACAACATAACTCTGTGTCTCCACCCTATCTCACAGACCTGCTCATCTCTAAACCCTGTCCTACAGTCTCCTCTCCTCATACTATACTATTCCTTATGACATCCATGACTGTCCTAATCTACCCACATTCAAATCCCCTCTTTTATGACCTTCTAATAGCTGGAGATGTTTTTTCTTTTGTTTATTTTTAAAAATTGTTTGTTGTTTTATTTGTGTGGTTATGAGTTTGTACAGGATCTTCAAGGACTTGAAAAGCACTTGATCAATTAAATTCAATATTTCTTTCTCTTATATTTTCATTTCAGTTTTCATTTTACTTCAACTTAATTATGTCCCAAAAATGGGCAAATCGGGTTGCAGCACAGGCATTTAAAACACTGCCATACATCATAAAAAGAAAATAAATAACATAGAATACATTTACATAAAAAATTGTTCAGAAGGTAAAAGCATTTAAGACGATTTAGAAGGTAAAAAATCGTCTTTTTTAACTTAATGAATGAAATACTACGTTGAAAGGTGCAAAGTGTTTAGATTTGGTCAAACTCACAAAACTGTTCAAACTCAAAATTAGAGTAATAGGAGGTTGTTCACACGGGAAAACAAAATGTACTCACCCTCACAAACAACACCAGCATCCTCACTGTGGCTACAGTCATGACTTCCAAACCCTCTGTGCCCGCACTCACTGAGCTTTGATTCACTGCCTGAACACGCGACGTCATCCATCCAGATGGGTCCACTGCCTTGTCCAAAAGCAGCAGACTGTTGTGCTGACAGAACCCTACCACAGCCCAGCTGTCTGCAGACCACCTGAGCATCCAGCAGACCCCAGCTATCATCACACACTGTCCCCCACTGTCCACGGTGGAAGATCTCTACTCTGCCAGAGCAGGAGCTGTTCCCATTCACCAGGCGGACCTCCCCCTCAGCTGTTGAGCTGTTTCCTGCTGTTGTGGTGGAGGTCATGTTCACATAGTTGGGAGTAGTAGTTGGTTGAATTGGACCAGGAGTAGCTGTGACTGTGTTGTTAAAGTCCGGATCACCTAAAAGACAAGACTTTGTCAGGTCTGGACACATCTTCAGCCCTCAGGGTCATCACTGGCCAAAGTTCTCTGTTAATTCTTTATGTAAATCTTCATGATGTAGTTTATTGTTGTTGGATGTAAAATTCAGTTTTCTTCTCATAAAGAGGTGAGCATTGTGGGATTTTGGTGATACAATACAGTGCTAACTGGTCTGTGGTCAGTATTAAAAATGAAAGATGAGGGTTTTTTCTCATCAGCAACAAACTGTAATGTCAATATTTACCTTCACAGATGACACTGGCATCTTCAACATGACCACAATTGTGGTTCCCAAACCCTGGATGTCTGCAGTCTGTAATGGATGGCTCATTACCAAAGCAGCTCACATCATCCAACCAGATAGGTCCACTGCCCTGTCCAAAAGCTGCGTTTGATAAAGCTGAACGAGCAGCACCACAGTCCAGCTGTCTACACACCACGTTGGCATCTCTGATGTCCCAGCTGTCATCACACACTGTCCCCCACTGTCCACGGTGGAAGATCTCTACTCTGCCAGAGCAGGAGCTTCTCCCATTCACCAGGCGGACCTCCCCCTCAGCTGTTGAGCTGTTTCCTGCTATTGTGGTGGAGGTGATGTTCACATAGTTGGGAGTAGTGGGAGTGTTTGGTTCAGGTGTTGATGAAGGTACCACAGGAGATGTTCCGTTCACCTCTGTTTACATTAAAAACAGTTAGACACTATTGTTTGACCAAAGGTGGCTTAAATAAATAAGTTATTTTCAGATTTGTGGACAGCAGCTCAGTTGTTTCTTGATTAGTAAGTCATTTATAAGACTGTATCAATTTCCTTTTTGTCTTAATTACTGAGTATAAACTTGTTTTTTGAATTAGCTTTAAAATCAAACAATACCTGCACAGTATGCAAGCCGGCACAGGCCTGGATCAACAAGTTTGTAGACATAGTACTTTCCATAGCAGAGCTTGACATGGATGTTTTGTGAGGCAAAGAGGCAGCAGCTGCCAGCCCAGGAGTTACACACAGTGCGACGTTCAATCCGACCTGGCTGTGTGGGATGAGGTGCTGTTATCCACAAAGGGACATGGGTTCCACACCTGTTTGGAGGCACACACCAATCTGGGATTTGAGCACTGGTTTGTCCCAGAAAAAGCCGATACCAGCCTTGCCAGTAAATATCTCGATCACAGTGAATCAGGTTGGAGGTGTTATTGGTTGATCTCCACTCATCATTCAGTACAGTGTAATGCTGGCAGGGATCAGCACAGCGGAGGGTCTCGTTCACACGGATGCAGTCCATGCCCAAAGGACATGTTGTGTTTCCACAGCTGAACTGGCTAGACTGGAAGGATGGACCAGATCTGGAGCTGGGGTGAGGCTCCAGGCATTCAAAGGAGCCTGGAGTGTTTTGGCAAACTTGAGATGGTTTGCAGGGCGAGTCTTTGAGGGAGCATTCATCAGTGTCCACACAGCCTTTGTCCGGTGACCAGTGATAACCATCTTTACAGCAAGAAGAGTCACTGCAGAGCTTTACGTCATAACACCTGAGACCGTCACCTACAAAACCATCTTTACAGACACATGAGAGCGACTGGCTTGAGAAAGTGTCGCCTCTTTCTTTAAACTCCAGACAGGCAGCTTGATCATGACATGAATCACAGGTGGGGACAAGAGTTCCTGTAAAAGTACAAGAAGAGTTTGTTTTATGAAAGAATTAAAGATGTTTTTTTCTGGACAAAATCAAGTAAAATAGAGAATCAATGTCAATAATGTCCTTTTTTCTATTGTTTAGAGAACAATCACACACACATCAAATCTCATCAGAGGATGATGCCTGTGAACCTACATTTAACGGTAGACCAGATTTTGTTGGAAATTGAGTATCGAAGTAAATTAGCGCCATCTGAGTTTGAATTTGAGTTTCTAGAACTGGATTTTTCAGCATCAAGATTGGATTTTGAATTTCAAAAACCATCAGATTTATAGCACCAAAAAAATTTTTGCCACTAAGTTTTTATCCAATGCAAAAAAATAATAAAATAAAATAAAATAAAATTAGCCTCAAAAATCTCAATATCTCTAAGAAATTCAGTTTATAAAAATTCAACTTATCAAAAAATTCTGTGTCAAAAAATTCCCAGAGAAAGTACGTATAATCATAGAGGCACCATCGTCTTCACTGGCTGATTATACTGTACACTGAATTTCTTGCTGTTAGATTTTTTGAAATATTAAATTCTTTCCATTGTTTTTTCTTTTTTGATGAATTTTTTAAAACTTTTTTTTTTTAACTTTTAAAAAATTTTATGAAACACAGAATTTATTTACACTAAATTAATTTTTACATTGGATAAAATTTCAATGGCAAAAGAAAAAAAAATTGTGCTAGAAATTTGATTTTTTTTTTCCAATTCAAAATCCAATTTTAATTCTAAAAACCTCAGTTATATACTTTCATAATTAAGTTTCTGCAACCAAATGATATGACCTCCTCTTGTGGCACACTCACAATGTTCAGGCTTACTTCACTTGATTTGAGTTGGAATTTGGACTGTGATGCTTTTAAAAACATGAATGAAATTAATAAAAAAATTTGACACTGATATTCTTGAAAAAAAAAAAAGAAATTTTGTGCAAGAAAAGACTGAAACTAATGTTCATGTTGAAAAAAGCATCTCTGCTATACTGGTATACTAATACTGATTCGCAGATGCTCCACAGCTAATATTAGTGTGACACCCATTCACTTCTCTTACCACTACTTAATTCAGTTTTTGCTTGGCCTACCAGAATTTCAACAAGCTACTGCTCAGTTAATATCATATTGCAGAAACATTTGGTCCTGACCCAACACAGCTCTGAGGATACCCTCAGAGAGTTAAATGAAAGTTTCATTGGAGAACCTTAAAGTTACATGTCATTTGATAGTTTTTAATCTTCACCATATTGTCATTTATGTCAGCTGTTTTGTAGAATACAAACATAATAATCTTCAAAAGAAGAATTTATGCCAATGACTAAAAATTGAATAAGACCCACAGTAAGTGTCTTATTGTCCAAGCCCACATAAGAAGTCAGTTGGTTTACCTGAGGTGCTTGCAGTAGAAATCTGTAAAATTAGAAGCAACAAAAGCCCCTCAGGAGCCCTCATTATGGACCAGATCCAAGATACTAATGTGCTGAAAAAGAAGAAAAGAGATGTCTTTGAACATGTTTTTAAAAAGCATTGAATTAAAATCTTAGTCTGTCTTTGCACCGACCTTGGAGCTGCTGTAGAAGTCCTAGATGGAGAGTTGGAAGGTGAAGCTATTTCTCTGAGAGTGAGAATTTATACCTTTTTGTGAGTCCACCTACTTGTTTGTGAGACATTCATTGATGAAACAAATGAAATAGGTCATTGGCAGCACTGATACAGGGTAAAATTCAATCAGATCTGGCATGAGACCAAAGTGCCAGATCCGCTTTTTTATGGCACTCCAATCAACCAATGTTTGAATTGCTATGGAGTAGCTGAGCACAAAGGAGACCTAGTATAAAGTAGTTTGATGGAATAATCTCCAAAAGTGTCCAAAAAGAGTTTTCTCGTGCTTTTAACTGCATATCAACATTTTTTAAAGTCTAGTCAGCTTGCAGCTGGAATCACCCAAAACATTAAATTCATTATTAAGTTTAAATAGAGAACGAGTGCTTTGTTACTGTAACTGTCTACTTCTGTCCTACTGATATCCAGATTTCTATTTGACAGGACTCCTCATTTGAGGTGATAATCAATCAACAGTTCAATCATGATTGACTGTGAGCCACTTTGTCTACACAGCAGGAGTTTTGTTGACTTATTTTAAGTTTCAGTAATTTTTTTCTTTCATGAAACAAGTGTATGTTTCTCTGAAATTTGGAGCAGTACGTATTAAGCAAGTGAAAAAAAAACCAGAAACCTTCTTTGAGTAGCTGACCTATTTTGTTTATAGATGTGCCACTTCTTGTAGTCATTTATTTATAAGGATCAATGTGCTTCTTCCGTTAACTTTTACACATCATATTTCCAGTGTTTTATTATGCTGGAGGAAACTGTTGACATTTATCTATTGCCAAATGAAAACCATAAAATGTGATCAAGATGTTTGAGGTTTGTGAAATGGTATACTGTGCTCAGTATTTAAAACAATTGAAACACTTCGGAAGTTAGGCATCATTCAAAAGAAAACCTCAAACTTTTCGTCTTACAGTCTTTAGTCTTTCCAGTTCTTCACACTGGATCTCTGTCTCATGTGTAGGTCAAGTATTTTATATCAACAAGGTCATGTACCCAGGGATGACGCATGACGTATCCTATACAAGCCAGCGTCACCCTGATGGGCGTCCCTTTAATCTTCCTGCATGTTCTACGTAAATGCAGGTTGTTATGTAGAAGAGCTCAGTATATTTTTCACTTGGAACACTTAAACCACGAGGTTAGCTCCAAGGACTGTGATAAGTCCTTATTGGCATGGCAGTGATCTCCCCAGGTTCGGCTCTAAGGTATGGCGACGAGGTAAGTATTGGCTGTAAGCCTGAATTCATACACTAAATATGAATCCAATGCCTTGGTGTCACTCACCTTAGGCAAGGGCTGTCTGACAATCAGTGCATGAATTGCAGCTTCATGCCCTGTGATTTAATGCAGGTTTGGCTGGTCGAGGTTGAAGGATGGCAGCAAGGGGACCAATTGTCTCCCTCTGGTGAATCCGCCAGTAGCCTGGGTGGCAGAAAATACCCCCTCCGGGAAGGGTTAAAAGATGCAGGGTCTGGCCGCTAAGGTGGTCCAAGAATTTGCTGAAATTAAGGGTCTGCTTCTTAATCTTCAACCAGGTAGGGGGGTGGCAGTGCAGATGGACAGCACACAGGATGGGGCTCCTACCCCAACAGGTTAGGACGAGGGTGAGCTGTCTACAAGGGCTTCCCGTAGCCAGTTTTGGGTGAGTGGGTCTGCCAACGATGAAGGAGAGGCCTCTCCTCCTGCTTCAGAGATCTGCTCTCATCAGACAGGGTGCAGGTCTGAGGATGGCTCTGAGGCTGCCTCAGCCTTGATCAAACTGACGATTCGCTTAGCACTGATGCATCTGGGTTTGGATGAGGCCCCAGCAGCTGGTGCATCGGGTAACACATTCTTCGGTTGAGTCCTGCCCTGGGCTAATTTCTCAGTGCCACTTTCCCAACCATACGTAGAGGATCTCCACAGGTGTTGGCAGGACCCAAAGTCCATGTCCCACCACAGTGCTGATGGTAGGGCTCTAGCTTCCATGCAAAAGGCCAGCAGCCACCAGCTGGGCCAGATGCCAGCTGTCCAGCTGTCCATTGCCTCCCTTACTGTAGCCCTGGAAGAGGTCTTGAGATCTGATGCCTGCTGCCCTAGGCCAAAGTGTTAGGTTACAAATGACCTTAGAGTGAAGTATAATGATACTACAGACCACATGGAGCGTATTGGGAACTTCCTTTCCTATTTGATTTTGACCTTGTCTCTGGCCATGCAGTCCTCCAAAGTGGATGCTTCTGACCAGAGCTTGAGCAATGCATTATAACAGGCCTTTGCCCTGATGTCAAGGGAGCCTGGCAGGTTGATGTCAACACTCACCCTGACCCGCCATCAGGTGTGAAATGCCCAGTGTTCTCTTTCAGAGTCGGGCCACAGGGCCCTCCGCAGTCTCCTAATGGTTCCAGGGGAGCTGTTTGGGCAGGCGGCACAGCAGGCGCTGGTGAGGGGAATCCAGGCAAACCAGACTTGGCAGCAATTGATTGATTGATTGGTGTTGAATGCAATGGTTAAATTGCTCTGTGCAGATAGCAGACGGTATTTAGCAAAATGTGAATGCTGACTGAATCACAAATAATGACAGGGTCCCAAAACTGTCTAATAGAAATATCTTTTAACTTAGACTGACTTTTATTCAAACCAGAGTGATGATGTTGAAGCAGCATGCTTGATAAAATGTGGCAGAATCTTTTAGTTTTTTTGTTTTCAGTGATTGTATTTCTCCTTTGCAGTAATGAAACATTCAATAATTGACTTTGCTGATATGCAGAGCTGAGTTCCTGCAACTGTGAATTGGCAATCATATGCAAACTTAGCTGGACCAACAATACAAAGAGAGGAAAAGTCTGTACAACTCCATCCTGTGAGCCTCACTTTTCCTCTGCCCCCTCAACACCATGACAGGCAGACAAAGAAGAGATAACACATACCAGAATTTGAAGTAAGTGGACATCATGCCTGATGTATCAAGTAGTCAACTTCATGTGAACACAGCTTTTTGTTTTGTGAATGATTATGAGTTGAATGGAAAATCAAACAGACCGTATTTTTTCAGGTTTTTACTGTCCTTGTCAGATTCAGCCACTAGAGGGCAGTGTTATTTAAAAGAAGACGCAATCCTGCATTTTTACATAGTTGACACTTTATTGAGCACTTCAATTGCATTCACAAATCTGTCATTGATTAAATCGCAACTTTAGGAAGATATACTTGGTCCAAGACAAAGTGCATTTTAAGAATCGTGTGTATACAGTAAACTCACATCGTGTAGGTACTTCTCACTTCTATATTTTGGTTTGATTTCAACCATTTAAATGTGTCAGAACAGAGGAACAACATGAAGTCTGATATGACCGCTTATCTGGAGTAACTTTTCTCATAGTTTGATGTCTTGTTAATGTAAGATACATGCAGTACAAAATAGTATTACAGTCTAAAATGAGTTTGTAAAAGTTTGTGACCAGCTCACTCAGCTGACTTTTGCCCTAAAGATAAAGAAAGAAACACAGAAAACATGAGAGTTATTTCTGTGTTATTCAGTGTTTTAACACATCAGCCCTTTTACCAAATAGAATCTAATACTCACAAGCAACAGGTCCGATGGTGAGGCTCTCCATGGCATCAGAGTTGGACACAGAACGAGCTCTCCTCCTTCCACAGGACTTAAAAAAGTGACAGATGATGTCATCATCCATTTATTTTTAATAACAAGGGTTAAGCATAGATAATGCTAATTATGAAAATACTGTTTGACTTACTGGGACACAGACGGAGTACCTTCGGTCACACAACCTGAGATTACAATGAAGATAAATATCTCTGGATTCATGACCTGGCGGGAAGAGCAGGGCAGTGAATCGAGCACGAGAAGACCTGCCGCTCTCAGTCACAGACACCAGTCGGCTGTCAACGGGACACCTGGAAGAGAGAAGCAGCAACTTATCAGGTCATCAGAGCTTACAGTATAAATGCACATTTAACTTTTCCATCATACTCATCAAACAATACTCTTAGACTTGAAGACTCTCACCTGTTCCGGATAAGAGGGTATAGCGTAGGATTATTAGGGGAGGATGAGTAAGAGATGTAGCAGTTGTCCAGAACAGTAACAAAGTTGTAATCTCTCCCTTGTGCAAAGACACCCACAAACAAAGGTGAACCCACAGGCAGGCTGACCCGGCCAGGTGGATAAATCTGAGTGTAGGCTGAGTTGATAAAAAGAAACATCGAGGCCCTTTCTCTGGGACCTGATCCTGAGATTCCACCTGCTGTCCTGCAAAGATCATATTGTTAATTTTAAGGCAGTCAAAACCTGTTTATACATCCTTTTTTAGTTAGTCCAACAACTTTAGTTAGTTGGAGCTGTGCCCCAAGGCACTATTGTTATAATATGGAGTTTTTCTCATTCCTCTTCCAGACATATTTCAATTTCGTGACAAGTCCTACAGTTTAAAGGGCCGTAGAATAAATTACATACAGTATATTAACGTGTGACTTGATTAAGATCGGTGTACTATCACCATAGACTGTATATACTACGGACAACTTGGTTCCGCCTTCTGCCAGTGTACGGATTTGAAGCCAAAATGCTTTCAGTGATTCAGCGTTTTGTTATCATTTCCTGAAACCAACATTGCGCAGTAGTGTTGTGCGCATTCGGGGGAGAGTCGCTGTGATGACGCTCAGCTGAAACAGCCTATCCCCGGGGTGAGCTACGCTATCCTCGTACGCCCATAGGCTGTATCAAGTGTCAATCATAGAAAGCATGAACCCCCCAAATAACTTTTAAGATTTGAGCTGTACAGAAAAAAGAGGACTTGAGCACAAACCAGTCTGACAGTACCTGATACAGCCGATGGGCCCACAAGGATTGCTTAGCTCACCGGGGGGATATGCTGTTTGAGCCGAGCGTCATTGGAGCGACTCTTGGCGACTCTCCCGCCAGATGCGCACAATACTACTGTACAATGTTGGTTCCAGGAAATGGAGAAAAAAAACGGACTTAACGAGAGCTTTTTGGCTTCAATTTCGTATACTGGCTGACGGCGCAACCAAGTTGTCTGTAGTACATTCAGTCTATGGCAGAGACCAAATTCCCTAACCAGGGACTGCCCTGATGTCTGCATCATTTAATCACTTTCAGAGCAATTTCATTAATGATCAAAAAGCAGAATTTCTAATAAGACGTAATAACAAAAACCATCAAAAACTTTTTTAAGTCAATGGGACAAGGAGTTAAAGGAATGTTTGTTGAAGTAGTGCTCCTTGTATATAATATCACAATAGTATTAACAGTATTAATTCTCTAAAGAATCTCATCATAATGTACACACCCCAGCACTAGCCTCCAACGCCCGTTCAAAATCTCCCAGAGGGAATTTTCTAGTTCCTCTTTAAATGACTAGTTTTACTTGAGAGGTAATAAGTAATTAGAGGCTACTCACGGCAGCACTGGTCTGATAACCACATTCAAGCTGGTGTCTAAATCCAGGGGATACGCACAGGAGAAGGGGACGCTCACAGGAAGGTTAAAGGACCCGTTGGTTGAAGGATAGATAAATAAGATGTTGGAGTAGATGGCATGTGTGACGTTGTTCTGAAAATAACAGAATGATTGGGTTATCAGATAGTTTAATGGCAAGTTAACTTTGGATGATATGATGTTGTCAGTAGCATTACAGACATGACCAAACTGTACCAAAAAAGATCTTATCTTTTATCCTAAATACAATCTGATTCTCAAAGTAAAACCTGTCAAGTCTTTACCGTTAGAGTGGTTCTACAGAGACCCTCGCTGGGCTCCAACTCATACCACACTACATTATTGTATACTCGGTTCCAGGAGCAGCTGGGGGATGCCAAGTGGCCAGAGAGTGGGTTCAAACCGGAGGATGTCAGGCCAGGTATATCCACCCCCAATCGAAGTTTATCCGGGCTACAAATGAGCAGGTACTGCTGAGGTGTAGGGACTGAAAAAAGACCGCAGAATACATTGCATGTGAAAACATAAAATTATAGAGCGTAAGTCCTCTAAAACAAAAATCACAAAGTTTAAAAAAAAACATCAACTTAATGAGAGACATGTTTTTATGCTGGTACAGCTTAAAGAAAATAAAGTAACCTTATAAGGATCAAAGTGGGTTAAAGAAAATGGATTTACCTCCACAGACAACTCCAGCATCTTCAGCATGACCACAATTGTGAACCCCAAACCCTGGATGTCTGCAGTCTGTTATAAATGTTTCATTGCCATAGCAGCTCAGATCATCCATCCAGATGGGTCCACTGCCCTGTCCAAAAGCTGCGTTTGGCAGAGCTAAAAGAGCAGCACCACAGCCCAGCTGTCTACACACCACGTTGGCTTCCCTGAGGTCCCAGGCATCATCACACACTGTCCCCCACTGTCCCTCATGGTAGACCTCCACTCTGCCAGAGCAGGGGCTGTTGGAGTTTACCAGCCTCACTGGAGCAGCAACTGATAAGAAATGTAAGTCATGACATTAATGATATGAACACATCTTAAGAGTGAAATTCATAAAGACAATGATGTGTTTCAATACGAAATAAATCATCTTTTTAGCTAATTGCTCCATCATTAGTGTGGATCAGATAGTTGACAGTGCAGGAAAAGAGGGAATGGGCAGGGAGTGACCTGCAGGAGGGGAGCCACTGGCTGGAATCAAATCTAGAGTCTGCTTGAGAAAAAAACTTTAAACATTGGATGCATGCTTAGACCACAAAGCTAGCTGTCATTAACATATTTATTTTATGTGAAAAGAGAAATAAAAAAATTAAGGCTGAAGATTTGGGTGACAAGTGTGGTGTCCAGGTCATGTTTTATGTAATCTAGTTGGTGACAGATTACTAAACTGTTTATCTTGATAAAGTACCACAGACAGCTTGTGACACATTTTGATGATACGTATTTGCCTTCACAGACAACACCAGCATCCTCAGCGTGACTGCAGTCATGATTTAGATGATTTTAATGGAAATTTCATGTAAATGTGATTTTTATAAAATGTACTTAAAATTCATTTGACTGACAGATTAACATCTCTGATCATATCAATTAAGCTATTTAACAAAAAAGGGCAGTCTGAGTAGTTGAAAGAAACACACTGAAGAAGTAATTTTCTTGCAGGGGGTAAACCCAATAAAAAAAAAATCATTTGATAACTGTCCACACTTACTTTCACAGACGACTCCAGCATCTTCAACATGAGCACAATTGTGAACCCCAAACCCTGGATGTCTGCAGTCTGCTAAAGATGTTTCATTGCCAAAACAGCTCACATCATCCATCCAGATGGGTCCACTGCCCTGTCCGAAAGCTGCGTTTGACAGAGCTGAACGAGCAGCACCACAGCCCATCTGTCTACACACCACATTGGCGTCTCTGAGGTCCCAGCTGTCATCACAGACTGTCCCCCAGCGTCCATTATGGTAGACCTCCACTCTGCCAGAGCAGGAGCTGTTGGAGTTTACCAGCCTCACTGGAGCAGCAGCTGATAGGAAATGTAAGTCATGACATTAATGATATGAACACATCTCAAGTATGAACTTCATAAAGACAATGATGTTCTGTAATACTAAATACTTTATCTCTTCTTTTTCATCTTTTTAGCTTTTTAGAATGTTGACAATGCAGGAAAAGAGGGAATGGGCAGGGAGTGAAAAGAGACATAATAAAATTTAAGGCTGAAGATTTGGGTGACAAGTGTGGTGTCTAAGTCATGTTTTATGTAATCTAGTTGGTGACAGATTACTAAACTGTTTTTTTTAGCTTGATAAAGTACCACAGACGGCTTGTGACACATTTTGATAATATGTATTTACCTTCACAAACAACACCAGCATCCTCACTGTGGCTACAGTCATGATTCCCAAACCCTGGGTGCCTGCACTCACTGAGCTCTGATTCATGACCAGTGCATGAGACCTCATCCATCCAGATGGGTCCACTGCCTTGTCCAAAAGCAGCAAATTGTGGTGCTGACAGAACCCTACCACAGCCCAGCTGTCTGCAGACCACCTGAGCATCCTGCAGACCCCAGTTATCATCACACACTGTCCCCCACTGTCCACGGTGGAAGATCTCTACTCTGCCAGAGCAGGAGCTGTTCCCATTCACCACACTGACCTCCCCCTCAGCTGTTGAGTTGTTTTCTGCTGCTGTATTAAAAGAGAAACAAAGTTTTCTGAAAAGTCCCCAACACTCTACTGCCCCCTCCAGCTTTAGCATTGTTAAACACTGATTCACAGTCCTGGGAAAAACTCTTGAAATATTACCTTGTATTTTTTTAATAACCTGTGTATCTTCTATCAGTGTATCTCTTTATCTTGTCTAAATATGTATTCACATCTAAACAACAAAGGGTTGGACTCCTCCATGGAGCCTGGTTGGGCTCAGTCTGAAGAAACAGCAAGAAGCCACTACCCTGTGGGCCCATCAGCCTCAAGGCTAGGCTAAGTGAAGTGGTACTGTACAGATGTAGTCAGAACCATTGCACTGGCTCTGAGGCTAAACTGCTGGAGAGAGGCTGGGCTCTCTTCCAGCATGGTCCTTGTGAGTGAGGCACTTGATAGGTGTGGGGAGTGTTAGAGTTTTCTCCAGCAACCAAGAAGGTAACCTCTCTGAGGTGTCAGGTTGTAAGGGGGAAGGCAAAGTCTGTTGTTGCGCATAATGGCCAAGTAGCAGGTCAGCGTACACAACCTTCTTAGAGTTTGTGGGTGGGGCCCTGGAAGAGTTCCCAGCTGGAGATTCCATAGTTTTCCAGAGGTTCCTAGTGCACATGGAAAATAATTGAGACACTCTGAGGGAGGAGTGGTTGGGAATAACAGCCTGTTAAAGCTGAGCTAGGGCAGTGCTTTGGACTTCTTTGCGAGTCATGATTAGCAATAGCTTACACCATGTGTGAGCAAATGGTGGTTCGTAAGTGTACCTGGTATCAAGCTACCCTAGGCTAGAGATCAACTGTCATATCATCTGATCTGCAGTTGTATGTTTTGACATTTTGGGTGAAGAGAGGAGCAGAGCTCCCAACTAATCACCACCCAATTAAGAGTGATTATGAATGTCTGGCAAAGGTCCCTATTAGTAAGGTCTTCAACTCCCTCTCTGGAAGGATTTCTTGTGCATCTCAAGAGAGATTGGGGAAATGGAATCATAATGGACCGTGTTCAAAGCCTCCATTGTAGAAGCAGCCAGTAGCAGCTGTGGCCTGGAGTTAATCAATGTCTGTAGTAGCAGCAACCCTCAAACCTGTTGATGGACACCATTGGTGAGGAAGCAGTCAGACTGAGGAAGGAGATCTTTTGAGCTTGGTTATCCCAGGGGTCTTTGGAAGCAGCTGAAAGGCCAGGAGGGCTGCAGTCACAGTGGCTGCAAAAGCAAGAACCCCAACGTGAAAAGAATGTGGAAAGGCTATGAAGGAGGACTTTTGGTTGACCTCAAGGAAGTTCTAGCAAACTATCAGGTGTCTCAAGAAGGAAAAGGCAGGCCTTGGCTCAGGCTGTTCTCAGACAAGGTAGAGAATTTGAAGCCGGACAAGGGATTTTATCAGGCAGTGAAAGGAACAACAGACACTTTTTCTGGTCAAATGTAAACCATTAGAGTTGAGGTTGATATGAGTAAGCGCCAACACTTACCTTCACAAACCACACTGGCATCTTCAACATGACCACAATTGTGAACCCCAAACCCTCGATGTCTGCAGTGTGTAAGATAGGATTCATTGCCAGAACAGCTCACATCGTCCAACCAGATGGGTCCACTGCCCTGTCCAAAAGCAGCATTTGATAGAGCTAAGCGAGCAGCACCACAGTCCAGCTGTCTACACACCACATCGGCATCGCTGAGGTCCCAGAAATCATCACACACTGTCCCCCACTGTCCCTCATGGTAGACCTCTACTCTGCCAGAGCAGCGGTTGTCAGAGTTTACCAGCCTCAGTGGTAAAGCAACTGGCTGTAAACCTGAAACACATCAGAGGTATGAGACACATATAAGAGATTGTTTTTATTAACAAGTTTATTTAAAATCACACATCAGTGCATCTGCTTCTGCTGAACAGAGTATTTTGTGATATCTTAAGACATGGTACAACACAATGTTTTTACCTTCACAAATGACACCTGCATCCTCATTGGGACCACAGTTGTGACTTCCAAACCCTCTGTGCATACAGTCACTGAGCTCTGACTCATGACCAGTGCATGAGACGTCATCCATCCAGATGGGTCCACTGCCCGGTCCAAAAAAAGCATCTGTTGGTGCTGTCAAGACTGAGCCACAGTCCAGCTGTCTGCAGACCACCTGAGCATCTCGTACATCCCATAAATCATCACACACTGTCCCCCACTGTCCACGGTGGAAGATCTCTACTCTGCCAGAGCAGGAGCTGCTCCCATTCACCAGGCGGACCTCCCCATCAGCTGTTGAGCTGTTTCCTGCTGTTGTGGTGGAGGTGATGTTCACATAGTTGGGAGTGGTGGGAGTGTTTGGTTCAGGTGTTGATGAAGGTACCACAGGAGATGTTCCGTTCACCTCTGTTTACATTAAAAACAGTTAGACACTATTGTTTGACCAAAGGTGGCCTTAAATGAGCAAGTTATTTTCAGATTTGTGGACAGCAGCACAGTTGTGTCTCAATCAATTTTAATTTCAATCAATTTCCTTTTTGTCTGAATTACTGAGTATAAACTTTTGTATTTAAAATCAAACAATACCTGCACAGTATGCAAGCCGGCACAGGCCTGGATCAACAAGTTTGTAGACATAGTACTTTCCATAGCAGAGCTTGACATGGATGTTTTGTGAGGCAAAGTGGCAGCAGCTGCCAGACCAGGAGTTACACACAGTGCGACGTTCAATCCGACCTGGCTGTGTGGGATGAGGTGTTGTTATCCACAAAGGGACATGGGTTCCACACCTGTTTGGAGGCACACACCAATCTGGGATTTGAGCGCTGGTTTGTCCCAGAAAAAGCCGATACCAGCCTTGCCAGTAAATATCTCGATCACAGTGAATCTGGTTGGAGGTGTTATTGGTTGATCTCCACTCATCATTCAGTACAGTGTAATGCTGGCAGGGATCAGCACAGCGGAGGGTCCCGTTCACACGGATGCAGTCCATGCCAAAAGGACATGTTGTGTTTCCACACCTGAACTGGCTAGACTGGAAGGATGGACCAGATCTGGAGCTGGGGTGAGGCTCCAGGCATTCAAAGGAGCCTGGAGTGTTTTGGCAAACTTGAGATGGTTTGCAGGGCGAGTCTTTGAGGGAGCATTCATCAGTGTCCACACAGCCTTTGTCTGGTGACCAGTGATAACCATCTTTACAGCAAGAAGAGTCACTGCAGAGCTTTACGTCATAACACCTGAGACCGTCACCTACGAAACCATCTTTACAGACACATGAGAGCGACTGGCTTGAGAAAGTGTCGCCTCTTTCTTTAAACTCCAGACAGGCAGCTTGATCATGACATGATTCACAGGTGGTAACAAGAGTTCCTGTAAAAGTACAAGAAGAGTTTGTTTTATGCAAGGATTAGAGATGTTTTTTCTGGACAAAATCAAGAAAAATAGAGAATCAATGTCAATAATGTCCTTTTTTCTATTGTTTGGAGACAATCACACACACATCAAATCTCATCAGAGGATGATACCTGTGAATCTACATTTAAGGGAGGACCAGATTTTGTTGGAAATTGAGTATCGGAGTAAATTAGTGCCATCTGAGTTTGAATTTGAGTTTCTAGAACTGGATTTTTCAGCATCAAGATTGGATTTTGAATTTCAAAAACCATCAGATTTATAGCACCAAAATTTTTTTTGCCACTAAATTTTTATCCAATGCAAAATAAATAAATAAATAAATAAAATAAAATTATTTTTAAAAAAAACCCTCAAAATTGCCTCAAAAATCTCAATATCTCTAAGAAATTCAGTGTCAAAAACTTCCCAGAGAAAGTACGTATAATCATAGAGGCACCATTGTCTTCACTGGCTGATTATACTGTACACTGAATTTCTTGCTGTTAGATTTTATGAAATATTAAATTCTTTCCATTGTTTTTTTTTTTTTTTTTTTGATGAATTTTTTAAAACTGAATTTTTATGAAACACTGAATTTATTTTCACTAAATTTATTTTCACATTGGATAAAAATTCAATGGCAAAAGAAAAAAAAATTGTGCTAGAAATTTGATTTTTTTTTTCCAATTCAAAATCCAATTTTAATTCTAAAAACCTCAGTTATATACATTCATAATTAAGTTTCTGCAACCAAATGATTTGACCACCTCTTGTGGCACACTCACAACGTTCAGGCTTACTTCACTTGATTTGAGTTGGAATTTGGACTGTGATGCTTTAAAAATCATGACTGAAATTAATTAAAAATGGGACACTGATATTCTTGAAAAAAAAATGAAATTTTGTGCAAGAAAAGACTGAAACTAATGTTCATGTTGAAAAAAGCATCTCTGATATACTGGTTCGCAGATGCTCCACAGCTAATATTAGTGTGACACCCATTCACTTCTCTTACCACTACTTAATTCAGTTTTTGCTTGGCCTACCAGAATTTCAACAAGCTACTGCTCAGTTAATATCATATTGCAGAAACATTTGGTCCTGACCCAACACAGCTCTGAGGATACCCTCAGAGAGTTAAATGAAAGTTTCACTGGAGAACCTTAAAGTTACATGTCATTTGATAGTTTTTAATCTTCACCATATTGTCATTTATGTCAGCTGTTTTGTAGAATACAAACATAATAATCTTCAAAAGAAGAATTTATGCCAATGACTAAAAATTGAATAAGATCCACAGTAAGTGTCTTATTGTCCAAGCCCACATAAGAAGTTAGTTGGTTTACCTGAGGTGCTTGCAGTAGAAATCTGTAAAATTAGAAGCAACAAAAGCCCCTTGAGAGCCCCCATTATGGACCAGATCCACGATACTAATGTGCTGAAAAAGAAGAAAAGAGATGTCTTTGAACATGTTTTTAAAAAGCATTGAATTAAATTCTTAGTCTGTCTTTGCACCAACCTTGGAGCTGCTGTAGAAGTCCTAGATGGAGAGTCTGAAGGTGAAGTTCTTTCACGGAGAGTGAGAATTTATACCTTTTTGTGAGTCCACCTACTTGTTTGTGAGACATTCATTGATGAAACACATGAAATAGGTCATTGGCAGCACTGATACAGGGTAAAATTCAATCAAATCTGGCATGAGACCAAAGTGCCAGGTCGGCTTATTTTATGGCACTCCAATCAACCAATGTTTGAATTGCTATGGAGTCTCTGAGCACAAAGGAGACCTTGTATAGTAGTTTGATGGAATAATCCCCTAAAGGTTTGAGTTTTCTCGTGCTTCTAACTGCATATCAACATTTTTTAAAGTCCAGTCAGCTTGCAGCTAAAATCACCCAAAACATTAAATTCATTACTAAGTTTACCTAGAGAACGAGTGCTTTGTTAACTGTCTATTTCTGTCCTACTGTGATCCAGATTTCTATTTGACAGGACTCTTCAATTCAGGACAGTTCAATCATGATTGACTGTGAGCCACTTGTTCTACACAGCAGGAGTTTTGTTGACTTACTTTAAGTTTCAGTAATTTTTTTCTTTCATGAAACAAGTGTTTGTTTCTCTGAAATTTGGAGCAGTACGTATTAAACAAGAGAAAAAAACAGAAACCTTCTTTGAGTCGCTGACCTATTTTGTGTATAGATGTGCCACTCTTTGTAGTCATTGATTTATAGGGATCAATGTGCTTCTTCCGTTAACTTTTACACATCATATTTCCAGTGTTTTATTATGCTGGAGGAAACTGTTGACCTTTATCTATTGCCAAATAAAAACCATAAAATGTGATTAAGACGTTTGAGGTTTGTAAAATGGTGTACTGTGCACGGTATTTAAAACAATTGAAACACTTCAGAAGTTAGGCATCATTCAAAAGAAAACTCGAACTTTTGGTCTTACAGCTGAAATAAAATGTTATGAGGAAACACATCAGGGTGAAGATTATCTCAGACACTTAACTGATAAGTTATCAAATCAAGAGCAGGGGGAGATTTCATGATGTGTTTTGATCAAACATAAATGAAAGTGTGTGACATAAATTGCCCATGACACGACATGACCCATTTGAGCTACATGGTTTATGATTTAAGGTAAGAAGTAGGTTAGGCAGATAGAAAGTCTGTAACTTATAAGTTTTCTTTGCCAACTCTCATTTTGAAGGATTTCAAAAAGCTGCCAAGATGATGGCTGTTGCAGCCTCGGTAGAGGCCTTATCCCTGTATTAACTGTTCTTCTTTGCTGGCTGAGTTCTATTTCATTCTTCCTGACTGCAAGAGGCAGTTCTTCACACTGGATCTCTGTCTCATGTGCAGGTCAAGTATTTTATATCAACAAGGTCATGTACCCAGGGATGACGCATGACGTATCCTATACAAGCCAGCGTCACCCTGATGGTCGTCCCTTTAATCTTCCCGCATGTTCTACGTAAATGCAGGTTGTTATGTAGAAGAGCTCAGTATATTTTTCACTTGGAACACTTAAACCACGAGGTTAGCTCCAAAGACTGTGATAAGTCCTTATTGGCTATGGCATTTTCCCAAGCATGGCAGTGATCTCCCCAGGTTCGACTCTAAGGCGTGGCGACAAGGTAAGTATTGGCTGTGAGCCTGAATTCATACACTAAATATGAATCCAATGCCTTGGTGTCACTCACCATAGGCAAGGGCTGTCTGACAATCAGTGCATGAATTGCAGCTTCATGCCCTGTGATTTAATGCAGGTTTGGCTGGTCGAGGTTGAAGGATGGCAGCAGGGGGACCAATTGTCTCCCTCTGGTGAATCTGCCAGTAGCCTGGGTGGCAGAAAATACCCCCTCCAGGAAGGGTAAAAAGATGCAGGGTCTGGCTGCTAAGGTGGTCCAAGAATTTGCTGAAATTAAGGGTCTGCTTCTTAATCTTCAGCCAGGTAGGGGGGTGGCAGTGCAGATGGACAGCCTACAGGATGGGGCTCCTACCTCAACAGGCTGGGATGAGGGTGACCTGTCTACAAGGGCTTCCCGTAGCCAGTTTTGGGTGAGTGGGTCTGCCAACGATGAAGGAGAGGCCTCCTGCTTCAGAGATCTGCTCTCAGCAGACAGGGTGCAGGTCTGGGGATGGCTCTGAGGCTGCCTCAGGCTTGATCAAACTGATGATTCGCTTAGTGTGGCACTATGATATAGATGGATGAATAAAAATAGTTGACCCCCCATTTTATTTTTATTTCTAAAGGTAACTTAAAGGTAACTTTCTACAGGAACACTACTGTTATGTCTGCTTGGTTTGAATCCAGCTTAATATGAGTTTCGCCAGCAGAGGGCGCTCCGTATTTCACGCATCAGTAGCTGACGGTAGAAGAAGTCTGGTCAGTACTTGATGAGAGTTGACAGAAGATGCAGCATGTGCTCCTGTTCACCTGTATGTAATTGTGTATTCACAGGTAAGCTGGATGGTAAACAATAGTGATGGCGAGATGAAGCCTCATGAAGCATCGAAGCTTTCCATCCAATTACTCGCCTCCTGGGCCGAAGCTTCATGGTTGTGCTTCATTTGCTCTACTGCGCCATCAAGTGGACAATAAATGTAAAACAGGCAGAGTGATAAACCAAAGACACCCCGAGGCTTTGGTGCGCGAAGCTTTGAATCCAATGAATGAATGGATGTGATGCCGTGTGTTTGTGATACAATACAGAAATGATAAAGTTATTAATATGGTGTTTGTCTTTAAGACACAGTTGCAGTGTCAAAAAGGGGAAGAGGACATAAATTATCGAGAGGGTTGTGATGTGAATGTGTTACTTAGTTTGTTGTTCGTACTTTTGTTACGGGGACAACAAATAAAACATAAACATTTCATTTATATTTATTTATTTTTATTTAAAAACAACTTTTCAACAAGTCTCGAGTCTATGGATTGTGAGTGGGGCAGGACTCCATTGCGTTTCGCTGCCTGTGAAATCATCCGCCAAACCCGTGAACCGTTTCTTGAACCAGTCACGTGGTATAGCCGGGTAGCGAGGCTTCGGACGTCATCATTTTTGGCTCCACCCCTACATGAAGCAAGCCTCGATACGCGCTTCGCGGAAACGCCCCCTTCATTACTCGACACACGCTTCGAAGCCTCGGCACTGAAGGACACATCACTAGTAAACAATATATTAATATAAAACAACAGTAGTGGTAGATTATAAGTGCCTTAGAATGTAAAGGATGTCGATCTGCAGAACGAGTTCACAAGTTTATGAGCCCGTGAAGGCGACTCGTCACGTTGGTGTATCTAAAATGGCGGTCTCGTAGTGCGCGGCGATCGCGGTAATGAACCAGAGAAGTGTTTTAGGTTGTATTAGCTCTGATAGGTTAAACTTTCTACTTTAGATGCACATAATCCCTGTGTAAGCATGAGTTAATGGCCAAAACTTATGTCAAGTAGAGTAGATGTGTTATTCCAAGCAGATGCTTGTGTAAACCGAGATACAGAGTGAGGTGAAGAGTTAAGTTGAACGTAAGGCTAAGCTAAAGAGTGAACTGGTCTCATATCAATGCTTAGGCAGTGATGAGAGTCTATTTTTTGTTAACAGTGTGTTTTAGATTAAAGCTACACTATGTGATGTTTGTGTAGACAAAGTAGAATAATTTAGGTTTATTTCATTGAGAATAAATAGGACATAAATAGAGTTTAAAAAGACATTTGTGCAGAAGAGATTTAATGTAATACATGCAGTTAATAAAAGGTTAAAAACACTATAAAACCTCATTTTGAGTATATTTAGATATTTGTTTATCAAGTTAAATGCGTTATGTGATTTTGGCAGTTCATAGGAAAGGATGTATGTGATTAAAAACTCTAAACGTTGAGACAGTCATGTCACTTGTAACATTTCAGTTCTACTGTAGTATTGTGTTTTGTAGTACGAGTGTACATGTTTTGGTTATTGGAATATAGACTAGAAGAAGTCTGGTCAGTACGTGATGAGAGTTGACAGAAGATGCAGCATGTGCTCCTGTTCACCTGTATGTAATTGTGTATTCACAGGAGTCCTGTTAAAATAAATGTGTTGCACGGGAGATGAGTTGGCCCATCATTTTCTGCAGTGTAACATTAGCACTGATGCATCTGGGTTTGGATGAGGCCCCAGCTGCTAGTGCATCGGGTAGCACATTCTTCAGTTGAGGCCTGCCCTGGGCTAATTTCTCAGTCCCACTTTCCCAACCATACGTAGAGGATCCCCACAGGTGTTGGCAGGACCCAAAGTCCATGTCCCACCACAGTGCTGATGGTAGGGTTCTAGCTTCCATGCAAGAGGCCAGCAGCCACCGGCTGGGCCAGATGCCAGCTGTCCAGCCGTCCATTGCCTCCCTTACTGTAGCCCTGGAAGAGGTCTTGAGATCTGATGCCTGCTGCCCTAGGCCATAGTGTTAGGTTACAGAAAACCTTAGAGTGAAGTATTAGGATAGTGCAGACCACATGGAGCGTATTGGGAACTTCCTTTCCTATTTGATTTTGGCCTTGTCTCTGGCCATACAGTCCTCCAAAGTGGATGCTTCTGACCAGAGCTTGAGCAATGCATTATAACAGGCCTTTGCCCTGATGTCAAGGGAGCCTGGCAGGTTGATGTCAACGCTCACCCTGACTTGCCATCAGGTGTGGAATGCCCAGTGTTCTCTTTCAGAGTCGGGCCACAGGGCTCTCCGCAGCCCCCTAGTGGTTCCAGGGGAGTTGTTTGGGCAGGCGGCACAGCAGGCCCTGGTGAGGGGAATCCAGGCAAACCAGACTTGGCAGCAATTGATTGATTGATTGGTGATAGAATGCAATGATTAAATTGCTCTGTGCAGATAGCAGACGGTATTTAGCAAAATGTGAATGCTGACTGAATCACAAATAATGACAGGGTCCCAAAACTGTAATAGAAATATCTTTTAACTTAGACTGACTTTTATTCAAACCAGAGTGATGATGTTGAAGCAGCATGCTTGATAAAATGTGGCAGAACCTTTTAGTTTTTTTGTTTTCAGTGATTGTATTTCTCCTTTGCAGTAATGAAACATTCAATAATTGACTTTGCTGATATGCAGAGCTGAGTTCCTGCAACTGTGAATTGGCAATCATTTGCAAACTTAGCTGGACCAACAATACAAAGAGAGGAAAAGTTAGTACAACTCCATCCTGTGAGCCTCACTTTTCCCCTGCCCCCTCAACACCATGACAGGCAGACAAAGAAGAGATAACACATACCAGAATTTGAAGTAAGTGGACATCATGCCTGATGTATCAAGTAGTCAACTTCATGTGAACACAGCTTTTTGTTTTGTGAATGATTATAAGTTGAATGGAAAATCAAATAGACCGTATTTTTTCAGGTTTTTACTGTCCTGGTCAGATTCAGCCTGAGACGTTCAGCCACTAGAGGGCAGTGTTATTTAAAAGAAGACGCAATCCTGCATTTTTACATAGTTGACACTTTATTGCGCACTTCAATTGCATTCACAAATCTGTCATTGATTAAATCAAAACTTTAGAAAGATATACTTGGTCCAAGACAAAGTGCATTTTAAGAATCGTGTGTATACAGTAAATTCACATGGTGTAGGTACTTCTCACTTCTATATTTTGGTTTGATTTCAACCATTTAAATGTGTCAGAACAGAGAAACAACATGAAGTCTGATATGACCGCTTATCTGGAGTAACTTTTCTTGTAGTTTGATGTCTTGTTAATGTAAGATACATGCAGCACAAAATATTATTACAGTCTAAAATGAGTTTGTAAAAGTTTGTGACCAGCTCACTCAGCTGACTTTTCCCCTAAAGATAAAGACAGAAACACAGAAAACATGAGAGTTATTTCTGTGTTATTCAGTGTTTTAAGACATCAGCCTTTTTACCAAATAGAAACTAATACTCACAAGCAACAGGTCCGATGGTGAGGCTCTCCATGGCATCATAGTTGGACACAGAACGAGCTCTCCTCCTTCCACAGGACTTAGAAAAGTGACAGATAATGTCATCATCCATTTATTTTTAATAACAAGGGTTATGCATAGATAATGATACTTGTGAAAATACTGTTTGACTTACTGGGACACAGACGGAGTACCTTCGGTCACACAACCTGAGATTACAATGGAGATAAATATCTCTGGATTCACCATCTGGCGGGAAGAGCAGGGCAGTGAATCGAGCACGGTAAGACCTGCCACTCTCAGTCACAGACACCAGTCGGCTGTCAACGGGACACCTGGAAGAGAGAAGCAGCAACTTATCAGGTCAACAGGGCTTACAGTATAAATGCACATTTAACTTTTCCATCATACTCATCAAACAATACTCTTAGACTTGAAGACTCTCACCTGTTCCGGATAAGAGGGTATAGCATAGGATTATTAGGGGAGGATGAGTGAGAGGCGTAGCAGTTGTCCAGAACAGCAACAAAGTTGGGATCTCTCCCTGGTACAGAGACACCCACGAACAAAGGTGAACCCACAGGCAGGCTGACCCGGCCAGGTGGATACATCTGAGTGTAGGCTGAGTTGACAAAAAGAAACATCGAGGCCCTGTTTCTGGGACCTGATCCAGAAATTCCACTTGCTGTCCTGCAAAGACCATATTGTTAATTTTAAGGCAGTCAAAACCTGTTTATACATCCTCTTTTAGTTAGTCCAACAACTTTAGTTAGTTGGAGCTGTGCCCCAAGGCACTATTGTTATACTGTGGAGTTTTTCTTATTCCTCTTCCTGACATATTTCAATTTCGCGACTAGTCCTACAGTTTAAAGGGCCGTGGAATAAATTACATATATTAACGTGTGACTTGATTAGGATCGGTGTATATACTATGGACAACTTGGTTCTGCCTTTCGCCAGTATATGGATTTGAAGCCGAAAAGCTTTCAGTGATTCTGCGTTTTGTCTCCATTTCCTGAAACCAACATTGCGCCATAGCATTGTACGCACTCCACTACTTGCACAGTAGCATTGTGCGCATTCGGGGGAGAGTCGCTGTGATGACGCTCAGCTGAAAGAGCGTATCCCTCGGGTGAGCTACGCAATCTTCGTACGCCCATAGGCTGTATCGAGTGTCAATCATAGAAATCATGAACCCCCAAATAACTTTTAAAAAGTGAAAAAAGAGGACTTGAGCACAAACCAGTCTTACTGTAACCACATGTCAACATCGCAACCAAGGGGGGAGAAACATTTATATTCTGTGTAATTAATTTCTAAAGTTTGTCCACAGCTCCATTAAGTTTGCTTGAGGAGGCGGGATTTATGACCTATACTGCAGCCCGTCACCAGAGGGTGCTGTTCACAGGGTGGCTTCACCCAGCGAGGAGGCAGACGGCATCCATTCTATATTCAGTCTATGGCTATTACTTTTCTAGTTTTCAAGTTTTCTATGATTGACACCTGATACAGCCTATGGGCATACAAGGATTGCTTAGCTCACTGGGGGGATACGCTGTTTGAGCCGAACGTCATCGGAGCGACTCAGCAACTCTCCCGCCGGATGCGCACAATACTACTGTACAATGTTGGTTCCAGGAAATGGAGAAAAATGCGGACTTACTGAGAGCTTTTTGGCTTCGATTTCGTATACTGGCGGACGGCGCAACCAAGTTGTCTGTAGTACATTCAGTCTATGGCTGAGACCAACTCCCTAACCAGGGACTGCCCTGATGTCTGCATGTCTCATTTAATCACTTTCAGGGCAATTTCATTAATGATCAAAAAGCGGCCTCTGTTGTGACGAATGTCACAAAAACCATGAAAAAATTTGGAAGTCATTGGGACAAGCAGAAAAAAGAACAATTATTGGAGTTAAAGGAATGTTTGTTGTAGTAGTGCTCCTTGTATATAAAATCACAATAGTATTAACAGTATTAATTATTTACAGTCTCTGAAGAATCTCATCATAATGTACACACCTCCACTAACCTCCAACACCTGTTCAAAATTTCCCAGAGGGAATTTTCTAGTTCCTCTTTAAATGACTAGTTTTAAGCATTTCAGAGTACTCTGGACATATCTTTGTGTTTTTAGTTGATTCAGAAATATACATCATGCAGCAAATTGAAACATTTCCGTGTCTGCTAAAGTCAAAATCAGAGTACGTCCTAAAAGTACATCAAGTCCACTTCAGAGTTAATAAGTAATTAGAGGCTACTTACGGCAGAACTGGTCTGATAACCACATTCAAGCTGGTGTCTAATTCCAGGGGATACGCACAGGAGAAGGGGACGCTCACAGGAAGGTTGAAGGACTCATTGTTTAAAGGATAGATAAATAAGATGTTGGAGTAGATGGCATGTGTGACATTGTTCTGAAAAATAACAGAATGATTGTGTTACCAGAAAGTTAACTTTGGATGATATGATGTTGTCAGTAGCATTACAGACATGACCAAACTGTACCAAAAAAGATCTTATCTTTTATCCTACATACAATCTGATTCTCAAAGTAGAACCGGTCAAGTCTTTACCGTCAGAGTGGTTCTACAGAGACCCTCCCTGGCCTCCACCTCGTACCACACTACATTATTGTGCACTCGGTTCCAGGAGCAGCTGGGGGATGCCAAGTTGCCAGAGAGTGGGTTCAAACCGGAGGATGTCAGGCCAGGTATATCCACCCCCAATCGAAGTGTATCTGGGCTACAAATGAGCAGGTAATGCTGAGGTGTAGGGACTGAAAAAAGACCGCAGAATACACTGCATGTGAAAACATAAAATTGTAGAGCATAAGTCCTCTAAAACAAAAATCACAAAGTTTAAAAACATCAACTTAATGAGAGACATGTTTTTATGCCGGTACAGCTTAAAGAAAATAAAGTAACCCTATAAGGATCAAAGTGGGTTAAAGAAAATGGATTTACCTCCACAGACAACTCCAGCATCTTCATGATGACCACAATTGTGGTTCCCAAACCCTCCATTTCTGCAGTCTGCTAAAGATGTTTCATTGCCAAAACAGCCCAGATCCATCCAGATGGGTCCACTGCCCAGTCCAAAAGCTGCGTTTGAAAAGCTGAAAAGAGCAGCACCACAGCTGTCTACACACCACGTTGGCATCCCTGAAGTCCCAGAAATCATCACACACTGTCCCCCACCGTCCATCATGGTAGACCTCCACTCTGCCAGAGCAGGGGCTGCCAGAGTTTACCAGCCTCACTGGAGCAGCAGCTAATGGGAAATGTAAGTCATGACATTAATGATATGAACACATCTCAAGTGTGAACTTGATAAAGACAATGATGTGCTGTAATACTAAATACTTTATCTCTTCTTTTTCATCTTTTTAGCTTTTTGTTCCATGATTAGTGTGGATCAGAATTTTGACAATGCAGGAAAAGAGGGAATGGGCAGGGAGTGAAAAGAGAAATAAGATTTAAGGCTGAAGATTAGGGTGACAAGTGTGGTGTCTAAGTCATGTTTTATGTAATCTAGTTGGTGACAGATTACTAAACTGTTTTTTTTTAGCTTGATAAAGTACCACAGACGGCTTGTGACACATTTTGATAATATGTATTTACCTTCACAAACAACACCAGCATCCTTAATGTGTCTACAGTCATGAACTCCAAACCCTGGGTGCCTGCACTCACTGAGCTCTGATTCATGACCAGTGCATGAGACCTCATCCATCCAGATGGGTCCACTGCCTTGTCCAAAAGCTGCTAATTGTGGTGCTGACAGAACCCTACCACAGCCCAGCTGTCTGCAGACCACCTGAGCATCCTGCAGACCCCAGCTATCATCACACACTGTCCCCCACTGTCCACGGTGGAAGATCTCTACTCTGCCAGAGCAGGAGCTGTTCCCATTCACCACACGTACCTCCCCCTCAGCTGTTGAGTTGTTTTCTGCTGCTGTATTAAAAGATAAAGAAAGTTTTCTGAATAGTCCCCAACATTCTACTGCCCCCTCCAGCTTTAGCATTGTTAAACAATGATTCACAGTCCTGGGAAAAACTCTTGAAATATAACCTTGTATTTTTTTAATAACCTGTGTATCTTCTATCAGTGTATCTCTTTATCTTGCTTAAATATGTATTCACATCTAAACAACAAAGGGTTGGACTCCTCCACGGAGTCTGGTTGGGCTCAGTCTGAAGAAACAGCAAGAAGCCACTGCCCTGTGGGCCCATCAGCCTCAAGGCTAGGCAAGGTGTAGTGCATTGGAAGCCTGTCAAGTCATTGCAGTAGGTTTGGGCATGCTTGTTCATGGAGTCATGGATTTGTTCTTGGGATGTGGAAATTTTCCTCACTGGTAGGTAAGGAGCTGAAGTTGGTGCTTTAGGTTAAGTGGTACTGTACAGATGTAGTCAGAACCATTGCACTGGCTCTGAGGCTAAACTGCCGGAGAGAGGCTGGGCTCACTTACCTTCACAAACCACACTGGCATCTTCAACATGACCACAATTGTGAACCCCAAACCCTCGATGTCTGCAGTGTGTAAGATAGGATTCATTGCCAGAACAGCTCACATCGTCCAACCAGATGGGTCCACTGCCCTGTCCAAAAGCAGCATTTGATAGAGCTGAGCGAGCAGCACCACAGTCCAGCTGTCTACACACCACATCGGCATCGCTGAGGTCCCAGAAATCATCACACACTGTCCCCCACTGTCCCTCATGGTAGACCTCTACTCTGCCAGAGCAGCGGTTGTCAGAGTTTACCAGCCTCAGTGGTAAAGCAACTGGCTGTAAACCTGAAACACATCAGAGGTATGAGACACATATTAAAGATAGTTTTTTTTTTACCAGTTTTTTAAAATCACACATCAGTGCATCTGATTCTGCTAAAGAGTATTTTGTAAAAGCTTCAGAGATGGTGCAACACAATGTTTTTACCTTCACAAATGACACCTGCATCCTCAGTGTGGCTACAATTGTGACTTCCAAACCCTCCGTGCACACAGTCACTGAGCTCTGACTCATGACCAGTGCATGCGACATCAACCATCCAGATGGGTCCACTGCCCGGTCCAAAAAAAGCATCTGTCTGTGCTGTCAAGACTGAGCCACAGTCCAACTGTCTGCAGACCACCTGAGCATCTCGTACATCCCATAAATCATCACACACTGTCCCCCACTGTCCACGGTGGAGGATCTCTACTCTGCCAGAGCAGGAGCTGTTCCCATCCACCAGGCGGATCTCCCCGTCAGCTGTTGAGCTGTTTCCTGCTGTTGTGATGGAGGTCATGTTCACATAGTTGGGAGTAGTAGTTGGTTGAATTGGACCAGGAGTAGCTGTGACTGTGCTGTTAAAGTTTGGATCACCTAAAAGATAAGACTTTTTCAGGTCTGGACACATCTTCAGCCTTCAGGGTCATCAATGGTTATGAGCCAAAGTTCTTTGTTAATTCTACATGTTAATATTCATGATGTATTTTATTGTTGTTGGATGTAAAATTCAGTTTTCTTCTCATTGAGAGGTGAGTACTGTGAGATTTTTGTGTAAATATTTACCTTCACAGATGACACTGGCGTCTTCAACATGAGCACAATTGTGGTTCCCAAACCCTGGATGTCTGCAGTCTGTAATGGATGGCTCATTACCAAAGCAGCTCACATCATCCACCCAGATGGGTCCACTGCCCTGTCCAAAAGCTGCGTTTGACAGAGCTGAACGAGCAGCACCACAGCCCAGCTGTCTACACACCATGTTGGCTTCCCTGATGTCCCAGCTGTCATCACACACTGTCCCCCACTGTCCACGGTGGAAGATCTCTACTCTGCCAGAGCAGGAGCTGTTCCCATCCACCAGGCGGACCTCCCCTTCAGCTGTTGAGCTGTTTCCTGCTGTTGTGGTGGAGGTGATGTTCACATAGTTGGGAGTAGTAGTTGGTTGAATTGGACCAGGAGTAGCTGTGACTGTGTTGTTAAAGTTTGGATCACCTAAAAGACAAGACTTTTTCAGGTCTGGACACATCTTCAGCCTTCAGGGTCATCACTGGTTATGAGCCAAAGTTCTTTGTTAATTCTACATGTTAATCTTCATGATGTAGTTTATTGTTGGTGGATGTAAAATTCAGTTTTCTTCTCATAAAGAGGTGAGCATTGTGGGATTTTGGTGATACAATACAGTGCTAACTGGTCTGTGGTCAGTATTAAAAATGAAAGATGAGGGTTTTTTCTCATCAGCAACAAACTGTTACGTCAGTATTTACCTTCACAGATGACACTGGCGTCTTCAACATGACCACAATTGTGAACCCCAAACCCTGGATGTCTGCAGTCTGTAACGGATGGCTCATTACCAAAGCAGCTCACATCATCCATCCAGATGGGTCCACTGCCCTGTCCAAAAGCTGTGTTTGACAGAGCTGAATGAGCAGCACCACAGCCCAGCTGTCTACACACCACGTTGGCGTCCCTGAGGTCCCAGCTATCATCACACACTGTCCCCCAGCGTCCCTCATGGTAGACCTCCACTCTGCCAGAGCAGCGGCTGTCAGAGTTTACCAGCCTCACTGGAGCAGCAGCTGGTGCTGAAAAAAAGAGAAATGATCTGATATCAAACATGAATGCAAGACTTATAGATCCTTTTCTATTTGCTTAGAGGAACATGTCCTTCTGCTGAAAAATCATAGATATATCTGAGGCTGATGAGTGTACAGATATAAATATGGTCAAAGTTATATTTTATGATTCTTTAACAGCTGACTTTTCTTATTCTACAATGGGCTGAACACAAAAACCTAAAAATTGTACTTACCTTCACAAACAACTCCAGCATCCTCACTGTGGCTACAGTCATGATTTCCAAACCCTCTGTGCCCGCACCATCTGAGCTCTGATTCATGACCAGCGCATGAGACTTCATCTAACCAGATGGGTCCACTGCCTTGTCCAAAAGCAGCAAACTGTGGTGCTGACAAAACCCCACCACAGCCCAGCTGTCTGCAGACCACCTGAGCATCCAGCAGACCCCAGTTATCATCACACACTGTCCCCCACTGTCCACGGTGGAAGATCTCTACTCTACCAGAGCAGGAGCTGTTCCCATTCACCAGGCGGACCTCCCCTTCAGCTGTTGAGCTGTTTCCTGCTGTTGTGGTGGAGGTCATGTTCACATAGTTGGGAGTAGTAGTTGTTTGAATTGGACCAGGAGTAGCTGTGACTGTGCTGTTAAAGTCCGGATCACCTAAAAGACAAGACTTTGTCAGGTCTGGACACACCTTCAGCCTTCAGGGTCATCAATGGTTATGAGCCAAAGTTCTCTGTTAATTCTACATGTAAATATTCATGATGTAGTTTATTGTTGTTGGATGTAAAATTCAGTTTTCTTCTCATTGAGAGGTAAGCACTGTGAGATTTTTGTGTAAATATTAACCTTCACAGATGACACTGGCGTCTTCAACATGAGCACAATTGTGGTTCCCAAACCCTGGATGTCTGCAGTCCGTAATGGATGGCTCATTACCAAAGCAGCTCACATCATCCAACCAGATAGGTCCACTGCCCTGTCCAAAAGCTGCGTTTGATAAAGCTGAACAAGCAGCACCACAGCCCAGCTGTCTACACACCACGTTGGCATCTCTGATGTCCCAGCTATCATCACACACTGTCCCCCAGCGTCCACGGTGGAAGATCTCTACTCTGCCAGAGCAGGAGCTGCTCCCATTCACCAGGCGGACCTCCCCCTCAGCTGTTGAGCTGTTTCCTGCTATTGTGGTGGAGGTGATGTTCACATAGTTGGGAGTAGTGGGAGTGTTTGGTTCAGGTGTTGATGAAGGTACCACAGGAGATGTTCCATTCACCTCTGTTTACATTAAAAACAGTTAGACACTGTTGGTTGACCAAAGGTGGCTTAAATGAGTAAGTTTTATTCAGATTTGTGGACAGCAGCTCAGTTTCTTGATTTGTAAGTCATTTATAAGACTGTATCAATTTCCTTTTTGTCTTAATTACTGAGTATAAACTTGTTTTTTTGAATTAGCTTTAAAATCAAACAATACCTGCACAGTATGCATGCCGGCACAGGCCTGGATCAACAAGTTTGTAGACATAGTAGTTTCCATAGCAGAGCTTGACATGGATGTTTTGTGAGGCAAAGTGGCAGCAGCTGCCAGACCAGGAGTTACACACAGTGCGACGTTCAACCCGACCTGGCTGTGTGGGATGAGGTGTTGTTATCCACAAAGGGACATGGGTTCCACACCTGTTTGGAGGCACACACCAATCTGGGATTTGAGCACTGGTTTGTCCCAGAAAAAGCCGATACCAACCTTGCCAGTAAATATCTCGATCACAGTGAATCAGGTTGGAGGTGTTATTGGTTGATCTCCACTCATCATTCAGTACAGTGTAATGCTGGCAGGGATCAGCACAGCTGAGGGTCCCGTTCACACGGATGCAGTCCATGCCCAAAGGACATGTTGTGTTTCCACAGCTGAACCGGCCAGACTGGAAGGATGGACCAGATCTGGAGCTGGGGTGAGGCTCCAGGCATTCAAAGGAGCCTGGAGTGTTTTGGCAAACCTGAGATGGTTTGCAGGGCGAGTCTTTGAGGGAGCATTCATCAGTGTCCACACAGCCTTTGTCCGGTGACCAGTGATAACCATCTTTACAGCAAGAAGAGTCACTGCAGAGCTTTACGTCATAACACCTGAGACCGTCACCTACAAAACCATCTTTACAGACACATGAGAGCGACTGGCTTGAGAAAGTGTCGTCTCTTTCTTTAAACTCCAGACAGGCAGCTTGATCATGACATGATTCACAGGTGGGGACAAGAGTTCCTGTATAAGTACAAGAAGAGTTTGTTTTATGAAAGAATTAAAGATGTTTTTTTCTGGACAAAATCAAGTAAAATAGAGAATCAATGTCAATAATGTCCTTTTTTCTATTTTTTAGAGAACAATCACACACACATCAAATCTCATCAGAGGATGATACCTGTGAATCTACATTTAAGGGAGGACAAGATTTTGTTGGAAATTGAGTATCGAAGTAAATTAGTGCCATCTGAGTTTGAATTTGAGTTTCTAGAACTGGATTTTTCAGCATCAAGATTGGATTTTGAATTTCAAAAACCATCAGATTTATAGCACCAAAAAGTTTTTTGCCACTAAGTTTTTATCCAATGCAAAAAAATAATAAAATAAAATAAAATAAAATTAGCCTCAAAAATCTCTATCTCAAAAAAATCCAGTTTATAAAAATTCAACTTATCAAAAAATTCAGTGTCAAAAAATTCCCAGAGAAAGTACGTATAATCATAGAGGCACCATCGTCTTCACTGGCTGTTTATACTGTACACTGAATTTCTTGCTGTTAGATTTTTTGAAATATTAAATTCTTTCCATTGTTGTTTCTTTTTTGATGAATTTTTTAAAACTCAAATTCAAAATCCAATTTTAATTCTAAAAACCTCAGTTATGTACATTCATAATTAAGTTTCTGCAACCAAATGATATGACCTCCTCTTGTGGCACACTCACAATGTGTAGGCTTACTTCACTTGATTTGAGTTGGAATTTGGACTGTGATGCTTTTAAAAACATGAATGAAATTAATTAAAAATCTGACACTGATATTCTTGAAAAAAAAAAAGAAATTTTGTGCAAGAAAAGACTGAAACTAATGTTCATGTTGAAAAAAGCATCTCTGCTATACTGGTATACTAATACTGATTCGCAGATGCTCCACAGCTAATATTAGTGTGACACCTATTCACTTCTCTTACCACTACTGTATTCAGTTTTCACTTGGCTTACCAGAATTTCAACAAGCTACTGCTCAGTTAATATCATATTGCAGAAACATTTGGTCCTGACCCAACACAGCTCTGAGGATACCCTCAGAGAGTTAAATAAAAGTTTAACTGGATAACCTTAAAGTTACATGTCATTTGATAGTTTTTAATCTTCACCATATTGTCATTTATGTCAGCTGTTTTGTAGAATACAAACATAATAATCTTCAAAAGAAGAATTTATGCCAATGACTAAAAATTGAATAGGATTCACAGTAAGTGTCTTATTGTCCAAGCCCACATAAGAAGTCAGTTGGTTTACCTGAGGTGCTTGCAGTAGAAATCTGTAAAATTAGAAGCAACAAAAGCCCCTTGAGAGCCCCCATTATGGACCAGATCCAAGATACTAATGTGCTGAAAAAGAAGAAAAGAGATGTCTTTGAACATGTTTTTAAAAAGCATTGAATTAAAATCTTAGTCTGTCTTTGCACCGACCTTGGAGCTGCTGTAGAAGTCCTAGATGGAGAGTTGGAAGGTGAAGCTCTTTCTCTGAGAGTGAGAATTTATACCTTTTTGTGAGTCCACCTACTTGTTTGTGAGACATTCATTGATGAAACAAATGAAATAGGTCATTGGCAGCACTGATACAGGGTAAAATTCAATCAGATCTGGCATGAGACCAAAGTGCCAGATCGGCTTTTTTATGGCACTCCAATCAACCAATGTTTGAATTGCTATGGAGTCTCTGAGCACAAAGGAGACCTAGTATAAAGTAGTTTGATGGAATAATCTCCAAAAGTGTCCAAAAAGTGTTTGGGTTTTCTCGTGCTTTTAACTGCATATCATTTTAAAGTCCAGTCAGCTTGCAGCTGGAATCACCCAAAACATTAAATTCATTATTACGTTTACCTTGAGAACGAGTGCTTTGTCAACTGTCTACTTCTGTCCTACTGACATCCAGATTTCTATTTGACAGGACTCTTGATTTGAGGTGATAATCAACAGTTCAATCATGATCGACTGTGAGCCACTTGGTCTACACAGCAGGAGTTTTGTTGACTTATTTTAAGTTTCAGTAATTTTTTTCTTTCATGAAACAATTGTTTGTTTCTCTGAAATTTGGAGCAGTACGTATTAAACAAGAGAAAAAAAACAGAAACCTTCTTTGAGTCGCTGACCTAGGACCAAGGATCAATGTGCTTCTTCCGTTAACTTTTACACTTCATATTTCCAGTGTTTTATTATGCTGGAGGAAACTGTTGACATTTATCTATTGCCAAATGAAAACCATAAAATGTGATCAAGACATTTGAGGTTTGTGAAATGGTATACTGTGCTCAGTATTTAAAACAATTGAAACACTTCGGAAGTTAGGCATCATTCAAAAGAAAACTCGAACTTTTAGTCTTAAAGTCTTTAGTCTTTCCAGTTCTTCACACTGGATCTCTGTCTCATGTGCAGGTCAAGTATTTTATATCAACAAGGTCATGTACCCAGGGATGACGCATGACGTATCCTATACAAGCCAGCGTCACCCTGATGGGCGTCCCTTTAATCTTCCTGCATGTTCTACGTAGATGCAGGTTGTTATGTAGAAGAGCTCAGTATATTTTTCACTTGGAACACTTAAACCACGAGGTTAGCTCCAAAGACTGTGATAAGTCCTTATTGGCATGGCAGTGATCTCCCCAGGTTCGGCTCTAAGGTATGGCGCCGAGGTAAGTATTGGCTGTGAGCCTGAATTCATACACTAAATATGAATCCAATGCCTTGGTGTCACTCACCTTAGGCAAGGGCTGTCTGACAATCAGTGCATGAATTGCAGCTTCATGCCCTGTGATTTAATGCAGGTTTGGCTGGTCGAGGTTGAAGGATGGCAGCAAGGGGACCAATTGTCTCCCTCTGGTGAATCTGCCAGTAGCCTGGGTGGCAGAAAATACCCCCTCCAGGAAGGTGCTCCCCCGCCAAAGAAGGGTAAAAAGATGCAGGGTCTGGCTGCTAAGGTGGTCCAAGAATTTGCTGAAATTAAGGGTCTGCTTCTTAATCTTCAACCAGGTAGGGGGGTGGCAGTGCAGATGGACAGCCCACAGGATGGGGCTCCTACCTCAACAGGTTGGGACAAGGGTGAGCTGTCTACAAGGGCTTCCCGTAGTCAGTTTTGGGTGAGTGGGTCTGCCAACGATGAAGGAAAGGCCTCTCTTCCTGCTTCAGAGATCTGCTCTTCGCAGACAGGGTGCAGGTCTGGGGATGGCTCTGAGGCTGCCTCAGCCTTGATCAAACTGATGATTCGCTTAGCACTGATGCATCTGGGTTTGGATGAGGCCCCAGCTGCTAGCGCATCGGGTAGCACATTCTTCGGTTGATGGTAGGGTTCTAGCTTCCATGCAAAAGGCCAGCAGCCACCAGCTGGGCCAGATGCCAGCTGTCCAGCCGTCCATTGCCTCCCTTACTGTAGCCCTGGAAGAGGTCTTGAGATCTGATGCCTGCTGCCCTAGGCCACAGTGTTAGGTTACAAATGACCTTAGAGTGAAGTATAATGATACTGCAGACCACATGGAGCGTATCGGGAACTTCCTTTCCTATTTGATTTTGACCTTGTCTCTGGCCATGCAGTCCTCCAAAGTGGATGCTTCTGACCAGAGCTTGAGCAATGCATTATAACAGGCCTTTGCCCTGATGTCAAGGGAGCCTGGCAGGTTGATGTCAACACTCACCCTGACCCGCCATCAGGTGTGGAGAATGCCCAGTGTTCTCTTTCAGAGTCGGGCCACAGGGCCCTCCGCAGTCTCCTAGTGGTTCCAGGGGAGCTGTTTGGGCAGGCGGCACAGCAGGCCCTGGTGAGGGGAATCCAGGCAAACCAGACTTGACAGCAATTGATTGATTGATTTGTGATAGAATACAATGGTTAAATTGCTCTGTGCAGATAGCAGACGGTATTCAGCAAAATGTGAATGCTGACTGAATCACAAATAATGACAGGGTCCCAAAACTGTCTAATAGAAACATCTTTTAACTTAGACTGACTTTATTCAAACCAGAGTGATGATGTTGAAGCAGCATGCTTGATAAAATGTGGCAGAACCTTTTAGTTTTTTTGTTTTCACTGATTGTATTTCTCCTTTGCAGTAATGAAACATTCAATAATCGATGTTGCTGACATGCAGAGCTGAGTTCCTGCAACTGTGAATTGGCAATCATTTGCAAACTTAGCTGGACTAACAATACAAAGAGAGGAAAAGTCTGTACAACTCCACCCTGTGAGCCTCACTTTTCCTCTGCCCCCTCAACACCATGACAGGCAGACAGATAAGAGATTACACATACCAGAATTTAAAGTAAGTGGACATCATGTCTGATGTATCAAGTAGTCAACTTCATGTGAACACAGCTTTTTGTTTTGTGAATGATTATGTGTTGAGTGGAAAATCAAATAGACCGTATTTTATCAGGTATTTACTGTCCTTGTCAGATTCAGTCTGAGACATTCAGCCACTAGAGGGCAGTGTTATTTAAAAGAACACGCAATCCTGCATTTTTGCATAGTTGACACTTTATTGAGCACTTCAATCGCATTCACAAATCTGTCATTGATTAAATCACAACTTTAGAAAAATATAATTGGTCCAAGACAAAGTGCATTTTAAGAATCGTGTGTATACAGTAAATTCACATCATTTAGCTACTTCTCACTTCTATATTTTGGTTTGATTTCAACCATTTAAATGTGTCAGAACAGAGAAACAACATGAAGTCTGATATGACCGTTTATCTGGAGTAACTTTTCTCATAGTTTGATGTCTTGTTAATGTAACATACATGCAGTACAAAATAGTATTACAGTCTAAAATGAGTTTGTAAAAGTTTGTGACCAGCTCACTCAGCTGACTTTTGCCCTAAAGATAAAGAAAGAAAGACAGAAAGTATGAGAGTTATTTCTGTGTTATTCAGTGTTTTAATAAATCAGCCCTTTTACCAAATAGAAACTAATACTCACAAGCAACAGGTCCGATGGTGAGGCTCTCCATGGCATCAGAGTTGGACACAGAACGAGATCTCCTCCTTCCACAGGACTTAGAAAAGTGACAGATTATGTCATCATCCATTTATTTTTTAATAACAAGGGTTATGCATAGATAATGATACTTATGAAAATACTGTTTGACTTACTGGGATACAGATGGAGTACCTTCGGTCACACATGCTGAGATTACAATGGAGATAAATATCTCTGGATTCACCGTCTGGCGGGAAGAGCAGGGCAGTGAATCGAGCACGGTAAGACCTGCCACTCTCAGTCACAGACACCAGTCGGCTGTCAACGGGACACCTGGAAGAGAGAAGCAGCAACTTACCAGGTCAACAGGGCTTACAGTGTAAATGCTCATTTAACTTTTCCATCATACTCATCAAACAATACTCTTAGACTTGAAGACTCTCACCTGTTCCGGATAAGAGGGTATAGTGTAGGATTATTAGGGGAGGATGAGTAAGAGATGTAGCAGTTGTCCAGAACAGCAACAAAGTTGGGATCTCTCCCTTGTGCAAAGACACCCACAAACAAAGGTGAACCCACAGGCAGGCTGACCCGGCCGGGTGGATAGGTCTCAGTGTAGGCCGAGTTGACAAAAAGAAACATCGAGGCCCTGTTTCTGGGACCTGATCCTGAAATTCCACCTGCTGCCCTGCAAAGACCATATTGTTAATTTTAAGGCAGTCAAAACCTGTTTATACATCCTCTTTTAGTTAGTAAAACAACTTTAGTGAGTTTTTCTTATTCCTCTTCCAGACATATTTCAATTTCGTGACTAGTCCTACAGCTAAAAGGGCCGTGGAGCAGATTACACATATAAACATGTGACTTGATTTGGATCGGTGTGCTATCACCATAGACTGTATATACTATGGACAACTTGGTTCCGCCTTCCGCCAGTATACAGATTTGAAGCTGAAAAGCTTTCAGTGATTCCACGTTTTGTCTCCATTTCCTGAAACCAACATTGCGCCATAGCGTTGTACGCACTCCACGACTTGCACAGTAGCATTGTGCGCATTCGGGGGAGAGTCGCTGTGATGACGCTCAGCTGAAACAGCGTATCCCCTGGGTGAGCTACGCAATCTTCGTACGCCCATAGGCTGTATCAAGTGTCAATCACAGAAACCATGAACCCCCAAATAACTTTTAAAAAGTGAAAAAAGTGAAAAAAGAGGACTTGAGCACAAACCAGTCTTACAGTAACTACATGTCAACATCGCATCCAGGGGGGAGAAACATTTATATTCTGTGTAATAAATTTCTAAAGTTTGTCCACAACTCCATAGAGATTGCTGGAGGAGGCGGGATTTATGACCTATACTGCAGCCCGTCACCAGAGGGTGCTGTTCACAGGGTGGCTTCACCCAGCGAGGAGGCAGACGGCATCCATTCTGTATACAGTCTATGGCTATTACTTTTTAACATTGTATGTGTATATAGAATGGACAGGTTCAAGTTTTCTATGATTGACACCTGATACAGCCTATGGGCATACAAGGATTGCTTAGCTCACCGGGGGGAAATGCTGTTTGAGCCGAACGTCATCGGAGCGACTCAGCGACTCTCCCGTCGGATGCGCACAGTACTACTGTACAATGTTGGTTCCAGGAAATGGAGAAAAAGCGCGGACTTACCGAGAGCTTTTTGGCTTCAATTTCGTATACTGGCGGACGGCGCAACCTAGTTGTCTGTAGTACATTCAGTCTATGGCTGAGACCAATTCCCTAACCAGGGACTGCCCTGATGTCTGCATCATTTAATCACTTTCAGGGCAATTTCATTAATGATAAAAAGCGGCCTCTGTTGTGACGTATGTCACAAAAACCATAAAAAAATTTTGAAGTCAATGGGACAAGCAAAAAAAAGAACAATTATTGGAGTTAAAGGAATGTTTGTTGTAGTAGTGCTCCTTGTATATAAAATCACAATAGTATTAACAGTTTTAATTATTTACAGTCTCTGAAGAATCTCATCATAATGTACACACCCCGGCACTAACCTCCAACGCCCGTTCAAAATTTCCCAGAGGGAATTTTCTAGTTCCTCTTTAAATGACTAGTTTTAAGCATTTCAGAGTATTCTGGACATATCTTTGTGTTTTTAGTTGATTCAGAAATATACATCATGCAGCAAATCGAAACATTTCCGTGTCTGCTAAAGTCAAAATCGGAGTACATACTAAAAGTACATCAAGTCCACTTCAGAGTTAATAAGTAATTCGAGGCTACTTACGGCAGCACTGGTCTGATAACCACATTCAAGTTGGTGTCTAATTCCAGGGTGTACGCACAGGAGAAGGGGACGCTCACAGGAAGGTTAAAGGACTCATTGTTTAAAGGATAGATAAATAAGATGTTGGAGTAGATGGCATGTGTTCTGTTGGTCTGAAAATAACAGAATGATTGTGTTACCAGAAAGTTAACTTTGGATATGATGTTGTCAGTAGCATTACAGACATGACCAAACTGTACCAAAAAAGATCTTATCTTTTATCCTACATACAATCTGATTCTCAAAGTAAAACCGGTCAAGTCTTTACCGTCAGAGTGGTTCTACAGAGACCCTCCCTGGCCTCCACCTCATACCACACTACATTATTGTTCACTCGGTTCCAGGAGCAGTTGGGAGATGCCAAGTTGCCAGAGAATGGGTTCAAACCGGAGGATGTCAGGCCAGCTATATCCACCCCCAATCGAAGTGTATCTGGGCTACAAATGAGCAGGTAATGCTGAGGTGTAAAGACTGAAAAAAGACCACAGAATACATTGCATGTGAAAACATAAAATTGTAGAGCGTAAGTCCTCAAAAACAAAAATCGCAAAGTTTAAAAACATCAATTTAATGAGAGACATGTTTTTATGCCGGTACAGCTTAAAGAAAATAAAGTAACCCTATAAGGATCAAAGTGGGTTAAAGAAAATGGATTTACCTCCACAGACAACTCCAGCATCTTCATGATGACCACAATTGTGGTTCCCAAACCCTCGATGTCTGCAGTCTGTAATAGATGTTTCATTGCCAAAACAGCTCACATCGTCCATCCAGATGGGTCCACTGCCCAGTCCAAAAGCTGCGTTTGACGGAGCTGAAAGAGCAGCACCACAGCCCAGCTGTCTACACACCACGTTGGCATCCCTGAGGTCCCAGAAATCATCACACACTGTCCCCCACCGTCCATCATGGTAGACCTCCACTCTGCCAGAGCAGGGGCTGCCAGAGTTCACCAGCCTTACTGGAGCAGCAGCTGATGGGAAATGTAAGTCATGACATTAATGATATGAACACATCTCAAGTGTAAACTTCATAAAAACAATGATGTGCTGTAATACTAAATACTTTATCTCTTCTTTTTCATCTTTTTAGCTTTTTGTTCCATGATTAGTGTGGATCAGAATTTTGACAATGCAGGAAAAGAGGGAATGGGCAGGGAGTGAAAAGAGAAATAATAAAATTTAAGGCTGAAGATAAGGGTGACAAGTGTGGTGTCTAAGTCATGTTTTATGTAATCTAGTTGGTGACAGATTACTAAACTGTTTTTTTTTTAGCTTGATAAAGTACCACAGACGGCTTGTGACACATAATATGTATTTACCTTCACAAACAACACCAGCATCCTCACTGTGGCTACAGTCATGAACTCCAAACCCTGGGTGCCTGCACTCACTGAGCTCTGATTCATGACCAGTGCATGAGACTTCATCCATCCAGATGGGTCCACTGCCTTGTCCAAAAGCAGCAAACTGTGGTGCTGACAGAACCCTACCACAGCCCAGCTGTCTGCAGACCACCTGAGCATCCAGCAGACCCCAGCTATCATCACACACTGTCCCCCACTGTCCACGGTGGAAGATCTCTACTCTGCCAGAGCAGGAGCTGTTCCCATTCACCACACGGACCTCCCCCTCAGCTGTTGAGTTGTTTTCTGCTGCTGTATTAAAAGATAAGAAAGTTTTCTGAATAGTCCCCAACATTCTACTGCCCCCTCCAGCTTTAGCATTGTTAAACAATGATTCACAGTCCTGGGAAAAACTCTTGAAATATAACCTTGTATTTTTTTAATAACCTGTGTATCTTCTATCAGTGTATCTCTTTATCTTGCTTAAATATGTATTCACATCTAAACAACAAAGGGTTGGACTCCTCCATGGAGCCTGGTTGGGCTCAGTCTGAAGAAACAGCAAGAAGCCACTGCCCTGTGGGCCCATCAGCCTCAAGGCTAGGCAAGGTGTAGTGCATTGGAAGCCTGTCAAGTCATTGCAGTAGGTTTGGGCATGCTTATTCATGGAGTTATGGATTTGTTCTTGGGATGTGGAAATTTTCCTCACTGGTAGGTAAGGAGCTGAAGTTGCTGCTTTAGGTGAAGTGGTACTGTACAGATGTAGTCAGAACCATTGCACTGGCTCTGGGGCTAAACTGCCGGAGAGAGGCTGGGCTCTCTTCTTGCATGGTCCTTGTGAGTGAGGCACTTGGTAGGTGTGGGGAGTGTTAGAGTCTTCTCCAGGAACCAAGAAGGTAACCTCTCTGAGGCGTCAGGTTGTAGGGAGAAGGCAAAGTCTGTTGTTGCGCATAATGGCCAAGTAGCAGGTCAGTGTACACAACCTTCTTGGAGTATGTGGGTGGGGCCCTGGAAAAGTTCCCAGCTGGGGACTCCATAGTTTTCAAGAGGTTCCTAGTGCACATGGAAAATAATTGAGACATTCGGGGGAGGAGTGGTTGGGAATAACAGCCTGCCAGAGCTGAGCCTGGGCAGTGCTTTGGACTTCTATGCTAGTCATGATTAGCAATAGCTAACACCATTTGTGAGCAAATGGTGGTTCGTGAGTGTACCAGGTATCAAGCGACCCTAGGCTAGAGATCAACTGTCATATCTGATCTGCAGTTGTATGTTTCAACATTTTGGGTGAAGAGAGGAGCAGAGCTCCCAACTAATCACCACCCAATGGAAAGTTGGCTTAGATGGTGGGTGAGGCTCCCGGATATACCTGGTGAACCAAAACATAAAGTACAGGTGGATTATGAATGTCTGGCAAAGGTCCCTATTAGTAAGGTCTTCAACTCCCTCTCTGGAAGGATTTCTTGTGCATCTCAAGAGAGGTTGGGGAAATGGAATCATGATGGACTGTGTTCAAAGCCTCCATTGTAGAAGCAGCCAGTAGCAGCTGTGGCCTGGAGTTAATCAATGCCTGTAGTAGTGGCAACCTTCAAACCTGTTGATGGACAACATTGGTGAGGAAGCAGTCAGACTGAGGAAGGAGCTCTTTTGAGCTTGGTTAGCCCAGGGGTCTTTAGAAGCAGCTGAAAGGCCAGGAGGGCTGCAGTCACAGTGGCTGCAAAAGCAAGAACCCCAATGTGAAAAGAATGTGGAGAGGCTATGAAGGAGGACTTTTGGTTGACCTCAAGGAAGTTCTGGCAAACCATCAGGTGTCTCAAAAAGGAAAAGGCAGGCCTTGGCTCAGGCTGTTCTCAGACAAGGTAGAGAATTTGAAGCCAGACAAGGGATTTTATCAGGCAGTGAAAGGAACAACAGAAAATTTTTCTGGTCAAATGTAAACCATTAGAGTTGAGGTTGATATGAGTAAGTGCCAACACATACCTTCACAAACCACACTGGCATCTTCAACATGACCGCAATTGTGAACCCCAAACCCTCGATGTCTGCAGTGTGTAAGATAGGATTCATTGCCAGAACAGCTCACATCGTCCAACCAGATGGGTCCACTGCCCTGTCCAAAAGCAGCATTTGATAGAGCTGAGATAGCAGCACCACAGTCCAGCTGTCTACACACCACATCGGCATCGCTGAGGTCCCAGAAATCGTCACACACTGTCCCCCACTGTCCCTCATGGTAGACCTCCACTCTGCCAGAGCAGCGGTTGTCAGAGTTTACCAGCCTCAGTGGTAAAGCAACTGGCTGTAAACCTGAAACACATCAGATGTATGAGACACATTTAAGAGATAGTTTTTATTAACAAGTTTATTTAAAATCACACATCAGTGCATCTGCTTCTGCTAAAGAGTATTTTGCAATAGCTTCAGAGATGGTGCAACACAATGTTTTTACCTTCACAAATGACACCTGCATCCTCAGTGTGGCTACAATTGTGACTTCCAAACCCTCTGTGCACACAGTCACTGAGCTCTGACTCATGACCAGTGCATGCGACGTCAACCATCCAGATGGGTCCACTGCCCGGTCCAAAAAAAGCATCTGTCTGTGCTGTCAAGACTGAGCCACAGTCCAGCTGTCTGCAGACCACCTGAGCATCTCGTACATCCCATAAATCATCACACACTGTCCCCCACTGTCCACGGTGGAGGATCTCTACTCTGCCAGAGCAGGAGCTGTTCCCATTCACCAGGCGGACCTCCCCGTCAGCTGTTGAGCTGTTTCCTGCTGTTGTGGTGGAGGTGATGTTCACATAGTTGGGAGTGGTGGGAGTGTTTGGTTCAGGTGTTGATGAAGGTACCACAGGAGATGTTCCGTTCACCTCTGTTTACATTAAAAACAGTTAGACACTATTGTTTGACCAAAGGTGGCTTAAATGAGTAAGTTATTTTCAGATTTGTGGACAGCAGCTCAGTTGTTTCTCAATCAATTTCAATTTCAATCAATTTCCTTTTTGTCTTATTTACTGAGTATAAACTTTTGTATTTTAAATCAAACAATACCTGCACAGTATGCAAGCCGGCACAGGCCTGGATCAACAAGTTTGTAGACATAGTAGTTTTCATAGCAGTGCTTGACATGGATGTTTTGTGAGGCAAAGTGGCAGCAGCTGCCAGACCAGGAGTTACACACAGTGCGACGTTCAATCCGACCTGGCTGTGTGGGATGAGGTGTTGTTATCCACAAAGGGGCATGGGTTCCACACCTGTTTGGAGGCACACACCAATCTGGGATTTGAGCGCTGGTTTGTCCCAGAAAAAGCCGATACCAACCTTGCCAGTAAATATCTCGATCACAGTGAATCTGGTTGGAGGTGTTATTGGTTGATCTCCACTCATCATTCAGTGCAGTGTAATGCTGGCAGGGATCAGCACAGCGGAGGGTCTCGTTCACACGGATGCAGTCCATGCCTAAAGGACATGTTGTGTTTCCACACCTGAACTGGCTAGACTGGAAGGATGGACCAGATCTGGAGCTGGGGTGAGGCTCCAGGCATTCAAAGGAGCCTGGAGTGTTTTGGCAAACTTGAGATGGTTTGCAGGGCGAGTCTTTGAGGGAGCATTCATCAGTGTCCACACAGCCACTGTCTGGTGACCAGTGATAACCATCTTTACAGCAAGAAGAGTCACTGCAGAGCTTTACGTCATAACACGTAAGACCGTCACCTACAAAACCATCTTTACAGACACATGAGAGCGACTGACTTGAGAAAGTGTCGCCTCTTTCTTTAAACTCCAGACAGGCAGCTTGATCATGACATGATTCACAGGTGGTGACAAGAGTTCCTGCAAAAGTACAAGAAGAGTTTGTTTTATGAAAGAATTAAAGATGTTTTTTCTGGACAAAATCAAGAAAAATAGAGAATCAATGTCAATAATGTCCTTTTTTTCTATGCAGGATAATTTAATATTCAGAGAAGAATCAAATCTCATCAGAGGATGATGCCTGTAAACCTACATTTAACAGCAGACCAGATTTTGTTGGAAATTGAGTATCGAAGTAAATTAGTGCCATCTGAGTTTGAACTGAGTTTCTCGAACTGGATTTTTCAGCATCAAGATTGGATTTTGAATTTCAAAAACCATCAGATTTATAGCACCAAAAATTTTTTTGCCACTAAGTTTTTATCCAATGCAAAAAAAATAATAAAATAAAATAAAATAAAATTAGCCTCAAAAATCTCAATATCTCAAAGAAATTCAGTTTATAAAAATTCAACTTATCAAAAAATTCAGTGTCAAAAAATTCCCAGAGAAAGTACGTATAATCATAGAGGCACCATCGTCTTCACTGGCTGTTTATACTGTACACTGAATTTCTTGCTGTTAGATTTTTTGAAATATTAAATTCTTTCCACTGTTTTTTTTTTTTTTTTTTCAAAACTGAATTTTTATGAAACACTGAATTTATTTACACTAAATTAATTTTTACATTGGATAAAAATTCAATGGCAAAAGAAAAGTGATAGAAAGTGATTTTTTTTTTCAATTCAAAATCCAATTTTAATTCTAAAAACCTCAGTTATATACATTCGTTATCAAGTTTATGACCCCCTCTTGAGGCACACTCACAATGTTCAGGCTTACTTCACTTGATTTGAGTTAAAACTTGGACTGTGATGCTTTAAAAAGCATGACTGAAATTAATAAAAAATGTGACACTGATATTCCTGAAAAAAAAAACCTGAAATTTTGTGCAAGAAAAGACTGAAACTAATGTTCATGTTGAAAAAAGCATCTCTGCTATACTGGTTCGCAGATGCTCCACAGCTAATATTAGTGTGACACCTATTCACTTCTCTTACCACTACTTTATTCAGTTTTCACTTGGCCTACCAGAATTTCAACAAGCTACTGCTCAGTTAATATCATATTGCAGAAACATTTGGTCCTGACCCAACACAGCTCTGAGGATACCCTCAGAGAGTTAAATGAAAGTTTCACTGGAGAACCTTAAAGTTACATGTCATTTGATAGTTTTTAATCTTCACCATATTGTCATTTATGTCAGCTGTTTTGTAGAATACAAACATAATAATCTTCAAAAGAAGAATTTATGCCAATGACTAAAAATGGAATAAGATTCACAGTAAGTGTCTTATTGTCCAAGCCCACATAAGAAGTCAGTTGGTTTACCTGAGGTGCTTGCAGTAGAAATCTGTAAAATTAGAAGCAACAAAACCCCCTTAAGAGCCCCCATCATGACCAGATCCACGATACTAACGTGCTGAAAAGGAAGAAAAGAGATGTCTTTGAACATGTTTTTAAAAAGCATTAAGTTAAATTTTTAGCCTGTCTTTGCACCGACCTTGGAGCTGCTGTAGAAGTCCTGGATGGAGAGTCTGAAGGTGAAGTTCTTTCACGGAGAGTGAGAATTCATACCTTTTTGTGAGTCCACCTACTTGTTTGTGAGACATTCATTGATGAAACACATGAAATAGGTCATTGGCAGCACTGATACAGGGTAAAATTCAGTCAAATCTGGCATGAGACCAAAGTGCCAGATCGGCTTTTTTATGGCACTCCAATCAACCATGTGTGAATTGCTATGGAGTCTCTGAGCACAAAGGAGACCTTGTATAGTAGTTTGATGGAATAATCCCCTAAAGGTTTGAATTTTCTCGTGCTTCTAACTGCATATCAACATTTTTTAAAGTCCAGTCAGCTTGCAGCTGGAATCACCCAAAACATTAAATTCATTATTAAGTTTACCTAGAGAACGAGTGCTTTGTTAACTGTCTACTTCTGTCCTACTGACATCCAGATTTCTATTTGACAGGACTCCTCATTTGAGGTGATAATCAATCAACAGTTCAATCATGATTGACTGTGAGCCACTTTGTCTACACAGCAGGAGTTTTGTTGACTTATTTTAAGTTTCAGTAATTTTTTTCTTTCATGAAACAAGTGTATGTTTCTCTGAAATTTGGAGCAGTACGTATTAAACAAGAGAAAAAAAAAACAGAAAACTTTCTTGAGTCGCTGACCTATTTTGTTTTTAGATGTGCCACTTCTTGTAGTCATTTATTTATAGGGATCAATGTGCTTCTTCCGTTAACTTTTACACATCATATTTCCAAAGTGTTTTATTATGCTGGAGGAAACTGTTGACATTTATCTATTGCCAAATGAAAACCATAAAATGTGATCAAGACGTTTGAGGTTTGTGAAATGGTGTACTGTGCTCAGTATTTAAAACAATTGAAACACTTCGGAAGTTAGGCATCATTCAAAAGAAAACCTCGAACTTTTAGTCTTACAGCTGAAATAAAATGTTATGAGGAAACACATCAGGGTGAAGATTATCTCAGACACTTAACTGATAAGATATCGAATCAAAAGCAGGGAGAGATTTCATGATGTGTTTTGATCAGTCATAAATGAAAGTGTGTGACATAAATTGCCCATGACATGACATGACCCATTTGAGCTACATGGTTTATGATTTAAGGTTAGAAGTAGGTTAGGCAGGTTTTCTTTGCCGACTCCCATTTTGAAGGATTTCAAAAAGCTGCCAAGATGATGGCTGTTGCAGCCTCGGTAGAGGCCTTATCCCTGTATTAACTGTTCTTCCTTGCTGGATGAGTTCTATTTCATTCTTCCTGACTGCAAGAGGCAGTTCTTCACACTGGATCTCCATCTCAGGTCAAGTATTTTGTATCAACAAGGTCTTGTACCCAGGGATGACGCATGACGTATCCTATACAAGCCAGCGTCACCCTGATGGGCGTCCCTTTAATCTTCCGGCATGTTCTACGTAAATGAAGGTTGTTATGTAGAAGAGCTCAGTATATTTTTCACTTGGAACACTTAAACCACTAGGTTAGCTCTAAGGACTGTGATAAGTCCTTATTGGCTATGGCATTTTCCCAAGCATGGCAGTGATCTCACCGGGTTCGGCTCTAAGGTATGGCGACGAGGTAAGTATTGGCTGTGAGCCTGAATTCATACACTAAATATGAATCCAATGCCTTGGTGTCGCTCACCTTAGGCAAGGGCTGTCTGACAATCAGTGCATGAATTGCAGCTTCATGCCCTGTGATTTAATGCAGGTTTGGCTGGTCGAGGTTGAAGGATGGCAGCAGGGGGACCAATTGTCTCCCTCTGGTGAATCTGCCAGTAGCCTGGGTGGCAGAAAATACCCCCTCCAGGAAGGTGCTCCCCCGCCAAAGAAGGGTACAAAGATGCAGGGTCTGGCTGCTAAGGTGGTCCAAGAATTTGCTGAAATTAAGGGTCTGCTTCTTAATCTTCAGCCAGGTAGGGGGGTGGCAGTGCAGATGGACAGCCCACAGGATGGGGCTTCTACCCCTACAGGTTAGGACGAGGGTGACCTGTCTACAAGGGCTTCCCATAGCCAGTTTTTTGGGGAGTGGGTCTGCCAACGATGAAGGAGAGGCCTCCTGCTTCAGAGATCTGCTCTCAGCAGACAGGGTGCAGGTCTGGGGATGGCTCTGAGGCTGCCTCAGCCTTGATCAAACTGATGATTTGCTTAGCACTGATGCATCTGGGTTTGGATGAGGCCCCAGCAGCTAGTGCATCGGGTAACACATTCTTCGGTTGTGTCCTGCCCTGGGCTAATTTCTCAGTGCCACTTTCCCAACCATACGTAGAAGATCTCCACAGGTGTTGGCAGGACCCAAAGTCCATGTCCCACCACAGTGCTGATGGTAGGGCTCTAGCTTCCATGCAAGAGGCCAGCAGCCACCAGCTGGGCCAGATGCCAGCTGTCCAGCTGTCCATTGCCTCCCTTACTGTAGCCCTGGAAGAGGTCTTGAGATCTGATGCCTGCTGCCCTTGGCCACAGTGTTAGGTTACAAATGACCTTAGAGTGAAGTATATTGATACTGCAGACCACATGGAGCGTATTGGGAACTTCCTTTCCTATTTGATTTTGGCCTTGTCTCTGGCCATACAGTCCTCCAAAGTGGATGCTTCTGACCAGAGCTTGAGCAACGCATTATAACAGGCCTTTGCCCTGATGTCAAGGGAGCCTGGCAGGTTGATGTCAACACTCACCCTGACCCGCCATCAGGTGTGGAATGCCCAGTGTTCTCTTTCAGAGTCGGGCCGCAGGGCCCTCCGCAGTCTCCTAGTGGTTCCAGGGGAGCTGTTTGGGCAGGCGGCACAGCAGGTCCTGGAGAGGGGAATCCAAGCAAACCAGACTTGGCAGCAGTTTGCCAGTCTGCGAGGGCCTGAACCAAGTCTGAGGCAGTGGACTCCTTAGAGTTACAGTCCAACCGCTCTTCACCCTCAGTTTGCTCAGGCTCCACGGGCCCCTCTTGCCCCTGAATGGCCTGATCAATACAGACAGCATCATCCACAGTCTACGCACCAAGCGCAATGAGGTCAGAGATCTGGGTTTCACCCCTCCAAGGGACCGGCTTCTCTCAGCAGCACCTTGGCTACTGGGAGAGCTCCACTTCAGACACTTGGGCGGTGGCAACACTGCTCCAGGGGTACCATCTGCAGCTCAGCAGCTGCCCTCCAACTTTCAGCGAGATCCAGCAGACTTCTGTCAGCGATCCCATTGAATGTCAAGCTTTTACCCTCCTGGAGAAGGATGCCGTAGAAGAGGTAGACCTTCAGAGACAACAAGGTGGGTTCTTCTTGGTTTATTTTCTGAACGCAAAGAAAGAGGGTGAGTTTCACGTTCATGGACTTTCATGTGCCATTTGTAGTGCATCACAGGCAGTGCCCTCACTTTTCATTTGAAGGCAGGGGTTATCAGTTCAAGGTGCTCCCATTTGGACTTTCCCTAGCCCCATGGGTATTCACAGGATACACGCAAGCAGCATTGGCCCCAATGTAGGCCTGAGGCATGCAGATCCTTCCAGAAATGGCATAAAGTCATTTTTCTAATCCCAAGGAAGACGTTCTGGGGTCGATCCATTGCAGAATTTATTTTGATTAACCCGGGACAATAAGACTCGTTAATTCAGGGCTACTGAGCATCCAGACATTTTGTGGCAGATGACCAAAAGTTCTCATTTAATATTGATAAATTAACATTATTATGTACTAGTTTACTTAAAGAAAATGCAAAAAAAAAACATAGATAACAATTATACACATCAATAAAGCCTTAGGAAAGATGAAATTGAATGGAAAAGAGAAATGATATGTGTTTCTATGATGTTTCACTCAAAGTTCTTTCTTCACAACAAATACTGTGTTTGGTCTAAGTGAGGTTGTAGTGACTTGGGGTTAGGAGCTTCTGCTGTTAAGATGTATTGTTACAACGCCAAATAAAGAAAAAATAAAATGTTAAGGTAAAACACTCCATTTAATAAAAAGATAGTCAATACACAAGTTCTGTTAGCATATCCTGTCAAGCCTGAGTGGATGAGGTAAGAGAAAAGAGGTGTCTAGTGTTTTAGGTGTGTGACTCCTTCTTCCTCTCTACTGCAACTACTGCCAATCTTCAATCACTCATGTGGTTGAAGATGAGATGGAGCCCCCATCTTATCTCATAGGATGGAGCTCAATCTGATCCCATCTTTATGTTTAGTCTTTGTAAATGACTGAACATTAAGATGTATCATAAAGAGTATGAGTTTGTGTTTCATAGCCTGACAGTTCTGTGCAGATAGCAGACGGTATTTAGCAAAATGTGAATGCTGACTGAATCACAAATAATGACAGGGTCTCAAAACTGTCTAATAGAAGTATCTTTTAACTTAGACTGACTTTTATTCAAACCAGAGTGATGATGTTGAAGCGGCATGCTTGATAAAATGTGGCAGAACCTTTTAGTTTTTTTGTTTTCAGTGATTGTATTTCTCCTTTGCATTAATGAAACATTCAGTAATCGACTTTGCTGACATGCAGAGCTGAGTTCCTGCAACTGTGAATTGGCAATCATTAGCAAACTTAGCTGGACCAACAATACAAAGAGAGGAAAAGTCTGTACAACTCCACCCTGTGAGCCTCACTTTTCCTCTGCCCCCTCAACACCATGACAGGCAGACAAAGAAGAGATAACACATACCAGAATTTGAAGTAAATGGACATCATGCCTGATGTATCAAGTAGTCAACTTCATGTGAACACAGCTTTTTGTTTTGTGAATGATTATGAGTTGAATGGAAAATCAAATAGACCGTATTTTTAAGGTTTTTACTGTCCCTGTCAGATTCAGCCTGAGACATTCAGCCACTAGAGGGCAGTGTTATTTAAAAGAACACACAATCCTGCATTTTTACATAGTTCACACTTTATTGAGCACTTGAACTGCATTCACAAATCTGTCATTGATTAAATCACAACTTTAGAAAAATATACTTGGTCCAAGACAAAGTGCATTTTAAGAATCGTGTGTATACAGTAAATTCACATGGTGTAGGTACTTCTCACTTCTATCTTTTGATTTGTGTTTCAACCATTTAAATGTGCCAGAACAGAGAAACAACATGAAGTCTGATATGACTGCTTATCTGGAGTAACTTTTCTCATAGTTTGATGTCTTGTTAATGTAAGATACATGCAGTACAAAATAGTATTACAGTCTAAAATGAGTTTGTAAAAGTTTGTGACCAGCTCACTCAGCTGACTTTTCCCCTAAAGATAAAGAAAGAACGACAGAAAGTATGAGAGTTATTTCTGTGTTATTCAGTGTTTTAAGACATCAGCCTTTTTAACAAATAGAAACTAATACTCACAAGCAACGGGTCCGATGGTGAGGCTCTCCATGGCATCAGAGTTGGACACAGAACGAGATCTCCTCCTTCCACAGGACTTAGAAAAGTGACAGATAATGTCATCATCCATTTATTTTTAATACCAAGGGTTATGCATAGATAATGATACTTATGAAAATACTGTTTGACTTACTGGGACACAGGTGGAGTACCTTCGGTCACACAACCTGAGATTACAATGGAGATAAATATCTCTGGATTCACCGCCTGGAGGGAAGAGCAGGGCAGTGAATCGAGCACGGGAGGACCTGCCACTCTCAGTCACAGACACCAGTCGGCTGTCAACGGGACACCTGGAAGAGAGAAGCAGCAACTTACCAGGTCAACAGAGCTTACAGTATAAATGCACATTTAACTTTTCCATCATACTCATCAAACAATACTCTTAGACTTGAAGACTCTGACCTGTTCCGGATAAGAGGGTATCGCCCGGAATCATTAGGGGAGGATGAGTGAGAGGCGTAGCAGTTGTCCAGAACAACAACGAAACTGGGATCTCTCCCTGGTACAAAGACACCCACGAACAAAGGTGAACCCACAGGCAGGCTGACCCGGCCAGGTGGATACATCTGAGTGTAGGCTGAGTTGACAAAAAGAAACATCGAGGCCCTGGTTCTGGGACCTGATCCTGAAATTCCACTTGCTGTCCTGCAAAGACCATACTGTTAATTCTAAGGCAGTCAAAACCTGTTTATACATCCTCTTTTGGTTATTCATCAACTGACTTTTTTTAAGCATTTCAGAGTGCTCTGAACACGTCTTTGTGTTTTGAGTTGATTCGGAAATATACACCATGCAGCAAATTGAAACATTTCTGTGTCTGATCAAGTCAAAAACAAAATATGTTCACTTGATGTGTCTTTAGAGGTAACAAGTGAGGCTACTTACGGCAGCACTGGTCTGATAACCACATTCAGGCTGGTGTCTGTTTCCAGGGGATACGCACAGGAGAAGGGGACGTTCACAGGAAGGTCAAAGGACCCGTTGGTTAAAGGATAGATAAATAAGCTGTTGGAGTAGATGGCATGTGTGCTGTTGGTCTGAAAATAACAGAATGATTGGGTTATCAGAAAGTTAACTTTGGATGATATGATGTTGTCAGTAGCATTACATACATGACCAAACTGTACCAAATAGTTTAAAAGATCTTTAGGTGGAGATGCTGGGATCTCAAGCTGTTAAAAATTTTTAACGCTTGGTCTTTGTGACATAACCTTTGCAACCAAACAAATGCACGTTCCGTTTTCTTTTAATAGATCTTATCTTACATCTTAATTATAATCGTATTCTCAAAGTAAAATCTGTCAAGTCTTTACCGTCAGAGTGGTTCCACAGACACCCTCCCTGGCCTCCACTCCATACCACACTACATTATTTTGCACTTGGTTCCAGGAGCAGTTGGGAGATGCCAAGTTGCCAGAGAATGGGTTCAAACCGGAGGATGTCAGGCCAGCTATATCCACCCCCAATCGGAATGTATTCGAGCTACAAATGAGTTGGTAATGCTGAGGTGTAGGGACTGAAAAAAGACCAGAGAATACATTACAAGAGAAAATTATGAAAGAGGATAAGGGCCACATGAAAGGAAAAAAATTAGCTACTGGAAGGAGATTAAAGATGAAATTTTTGACATAAAAAATTCTAAGTGATGTCAATAAAGTCAAAATTACAAGATTAAAAATTGATTTTTTGAGATCAAAGTTGAAATTTTGAGATTACAAAATGTCGCAATATTGTGAACGATGTCCAAATTTCGAGATTTTAAAAACAATTTGAGATTAAAGTCGACATTTGAATTTTTCACGTAATTTCTGGGTTTTTTTTAAATCTTGAAATTTCGACTTTAGTGTCAAATTTCGATTTTTTTTCATTTCGACTTTATAATTAAGACTCTAATCTCGAAATTTCGACTTAAATCTCGAAATGAAAATTTGAAAAATCTCCTTCCTGTAATTATTTTCTTCTCTTCTTTTGGCCCTAATCCTTTTTTGTAGAAAACACATAAAATTATACAGTAAGTCCTCTAAAACAAAGATTACAAAGTTTACAAACATCAACTTAATGAGAGGCACATCTTTATGCTGGTACATCTTAAAGAAAACAAAGCAACCCTATGCGGATTAAAGTGGATGAAGGAAGATGGCTTTACCTTCACAGATGACACTGGCGTCTTCATGATGAGCACAATTGTGGTTCCCAAACCCTAGATGTCTGCAGTCTGTAATGGATTGCTCATTGCCAAAACAGTTCACATCATCCAACCAGATGGGTCCACTGCCCTGTCCAAAAGCTGCGTTTGACAGAGCTGAACGAGCAGCACCGCAGCCCAGCTGTCTACACACCACATTGGCGTCCCTGAGGTCCCAGCTATCATCACACACTGTCCCCCAGCGTCCCTCATGGTAGACCTCCACTCTGCCAGAGCAGCGGCTGTCAGAGTTTACCAGCCTCACTGGAGCAGCAGCTGGTGCTGAAAAAAAGAGAAATGATCTGATATGAAACATGAATGCAAGACTCATAGATCCTTTTCATTTGCTTAGAGGAACATGTCCTTCTGCTGAAAAATCTTAGATATTTCTGAGGCTGATGAGTGTACAGATACAAATATGGTCAAATTTATATTTTATGATTCTTTAACAGATGACTTTTCTTATTCTACAATGGGCTGAACACAAAAACCTAAAAATAGTACTTACCTTCACAAACAACTCCAGCATCCTCACGGTGGCTACAGTCATGATTTCCAAACCCTTGGTGCCTGCACCATCTGAGCTCCGATTCATGACCAGCGCATGAGACTTCATCTAACCAGATGGGTCCACTGCCTTGTCCAAAAGCAGCAAACTGTGGTGCTGACAAAACCCCACCACAGCCCAGCTGTCTGCAGACCACCTGAGCATCCAGCAGACCCCAGTTATCATCACACACTGTCCCCCACTGTCCACGGTGGAAGATCTCTACTCTACCAGAGCAGGAGCTGTTCCCATTCACCAGGCGGACCTCCCCCTCAGCTGTTGAGCTGTTTCCTGCTGTTGTGGTGGAGGTGATGTTCACATAGTTGGGAGTAGTAGTTGGTTGAATTGGACCAGGAGTAGCTGTGACTGTGTTGTTAAAGTCCGGATCACCTAAAAGACAAGACTTTGTCAGGTCTGGACACATCTTCGGCCTTCAGGGTCATCAATGGTTATGAGCCAAAGTTCTTTGTTAATTCTACATGTAAATATTCATGATGTAATTTATTGTTGTTGGATTTAAAATTCAGTTTTCTTCTCATTGAGAGGTAAGCACTGTGAGATTTTTGTGTAAATATTTACCTTCACAGATGACACTGGCGTCTTCAACATGAGCACAATTGTGAACCCCAAACCCTGGATGTCTGCAGTCTGTAATGGATGGCTCATTACCAAAGCAGCTCACATCGTCCAACCAGATGGGTCCACTGCCCTGTCCAAAAGCTGCGTTCCACAGAGCTGAACGAGCAGCACCACAGTCCAGCTGTCTACACACCACATCGGCATCCCTGATGTCCCAGCTATCATCACACACTGTCCCCCAGCGTCCGTTATGGTTGACCTCCACTCTGCCAGAGCAGCGCCTGCCAGAGTTTACCAGCCTCACTGAAGCAGCAGCTGTCAACAAACATGAAATAATAAAAGTATGAGGCACATAATAAAACCTGAAATCCTGCAGACATCAGTACTTTTCAGAAGTACTGGATATTGTCATAGATAGTATCGTCCCAAAAAGACACTTGATTGTTATTCTTTGGAAACCTCAAGTCCATTTCCCCCCCTGCACACACACACCTATTCCCCGTACACCCCCTTCTGCCACTCAGCATCTCTCAGTTTTAATTGTTGTCTGACCTGGAACTCTCCTCTAACTACAGATTTTTATCACCTCACCCTCCTCATCATTCTCAACCTCAACAAATTTCTCCTTCCTCATCTGGAATCATTATTTAGCATCTCTGGCATGGCCTGTCCTGGTTCAGGTCATGTCTATCACCCAGGCAACAGTTCACCCAAAATCAACAACTGCTGCTTCTCTACCTTTCCTGTGTCTCACGGTGTACCACCGGGTTCAGTGGTTGGTCCTCTCTTATTTATTCACTGATGATAACCAGATTTACATTTCCACCTGTTCATCATATCCTCCACTCCACACTGACTGACGTCCTCTCAGAAATTAAAAATGGATGCAAACCAACTTCCCTCAGACAAATCACAACAAATTTCACTTTATCATCGGCTCCAAATCCCTCACCAAAACAACCCCCCACTTCCCCCTTAAATTCAACAACATAACTCTGTGTCTCCACCCTATCTCACAGACCTGCTCATCTCTAAACCCTGTCCTACAGTCTCCTCTCCTCATACTATACTATTCCTTATGACATCCATGACTGTCCTAATCTACCCACATTCAAATCCCCTCTTTTATGACCTTCTAATAGCTGGAGATGTTTTTTCTTTTGTTTATTTTTAAAAATTGTTTGTTGTTTTATTTGTGTGGTTATGAGTTTGTACAGGATCTTCAAGGACTTGAAAAGCACTTGATCAATTAAATTCAATATTTCTTTCTCTTATATTTTCATTTCAGTTTTCATTTTACTTCAACTTAATTATGTCCCAAAAATGGGCAAATCGGGTTGCAGCACAGGCATTTAAAACACTGCCATACATCATAAAAAGAAAATAAATAACATAGAATACATTTACATAAAAAATTGTTCAGAAAAAAATTTAAGAGGATTTAGAAGGTAAAAAATCGTCTTTTTTAACTTAATGAATGAAATACTACATTGAAAGGTGCAAAGTGTTTAGATTTGGTCAAACTCACAAAACTGTTCAAACTCAAAATTAGAGTAATAGGAGGTTGTTCACACAGGAAAACAAAATGTACTCACCCTCACAAACAACTCCAGCATCCTCATTGTGGCCACAGTTGTGACTTCCAAACCCTCTGTGCCTGCACTCACTGAGCTCTGATTCTCTGCCTGAACACGCAACGTCATCCATCCAGATGGGTCCACTGCCTTGTCCAAAAGCAGCAGACTGTTGTGCTGACAGAACCCTACCACAGCCCAGCTGTCTGCAGACCACCTTGAGCATCCTGCAGACCCCAGCTATCATCACACACTGTCCCCCACTGTCCACGGTGGAAGATCTCTACTCTGCCAGAGCAGGAGCTGCTCCCATTCACCAGGCGGACCTCCCCCTCAGCTGTTGAGCTGTTTCCTGCTGTTGTGGTGGAGGTGATGTTCACATAGTATGGGAGTAGTAGTTGGTTGAATTGGACCAGGAGTAGCTGTGACTGTGCTGTTAAAGTTTGGATCACCTAAAAGACAAGAGTTTGTCAGGTCTGGACACATCTTCAGCCTTCAGGGTCATCAATGGTTATGAGCCAAAGTTCTTTGTTAATTCTACATGTTAATATTCATGATGTAGTTTATTGTAGATGGCTGTAAAATTCAGTTTTCTTCTCATTGAGAGGTGAGTACTGTGAGATTTTTGTTTAAATATTTACCTTTACAGATGACACTGGCGTCTTCAACATGACCACAATTGTGAACCCCAAACCCTGGATGTCTGCAGTCTGTAATGGATGGCTCATTACCAAAGCAGCTCACATCATCCATCCAGATGGGTCCACTGCCCTGTCCAAAAGCTGCGTTTGACAGAGCTGAACGAGCAGCACCACAGCCCAGCTGTCTACACACCACGTTGGCGTCTCTGATGTCCCAGCTGTCATCACAGACTGTCCCCCACTGTCCACGGTTGAAGATCTCTACTCTGCCAGAGCAGGAGCTGTTCCCATTCACCAGGCGGACCTCCCCCTCAGCTGTTGAGCTGTTTCCTGCTGTTGTGGTGGAGGTGATGTTCACATAGTTGGGAGTGGTGGGAGTGTTTGGTTCAGGTGTTGATGAAGGTACCACAGGAGATGTTCCGTTCACCTCTGTTTACATTAAAAACAGTTAGACACTATTGTTTGACCAAAGGTGGCTTAAATGAGTACGTTATTTTTTTAGATTTGTGGACAGCAGCACAGTTGCTTCTTGATTAGTAAGTCATTTATAAGACTGTATCAATTTCCTTTTTGTGAGTATAAACTTTTGTATTTTAAATTGAACAATACCTGCACAGTATGCAAGGGAGGAAGAGCTTGGACGAACAAGTTTGTAGACGTAGTAGTTTTCATAGCAGAGCTTGACATGGATGTAGTGTGAGACAAAGTAGCAGCAGCTGCCAGCCCAGGAGTTACACACAGTGCGACGTTCAATCCGACCTGGCTGTGTGGGATGAGGTGCTGTTATCCACATAGGGACATGGGCTCCACACCTTCTTGGAGGCACACACCAATCTGGGATTTGAGCACTGGTTTGTCCCAGAAAAAGCCGATACCAGCCTTGCCAGTAAAGATTTATATCATTGTGAATCTGGTTGGAGGTGTTATTGGTTGATCTCCACTCATCATTCAGTGCAGTGTAATGCTGGCAGGGATCAGCACAGCGGAGGGTCCCGTTCATGCTGATGCAGTCCATGCCCAAAGGACATGTTATGCTTCCACACTGGAACTGGCTAGACTGGAAGGATGGACCAGATCTGGAGCTGGGGTGAGGCTCCAGGCATTCAAAGGAGCCTGGAGTGTTTTGGCAAACCTGAGATGGTTTGCAGGGTGAGTCTTTGAGGGAGCATTCATCAGTGTCCACACAGCCTTTGTCCGGTGACCAGTGATAACCGTCTTTACAGCAAGAAGAGTCACTGCAGAGCTTTACGTCATAACACGCAAGACCGTCACCTACAAAACCATCTTTACAGACACATGAGAGCGACTGGCTTGAGAAAGTGTCGCCTCTTTCTTTAAACTCCAGACAGGCAGCTTGATCATGACATGAGTCACAGGTGGGGACAAGAGTTCCTGCAAAAGTACAAGAAGAGTTTGTTTTATGAAAGAAATAAAGATGTTTTTCTAGACAAAATCAAGTAAAATAGAGAATCAATGTCAATAACGTCCTTTTTCCTATTGTTTAGAGAACAATCACACATGCATCAAATCACTTCAGAGGATGATGCCTGTGTAAATCTACATTTAACGGTAGACCAGATTTTGATGGGAAGTAAGATTCTGCAGCTGAATGATATGACCCTCTCTTGTGGCATTCTAACAGTAGCTGCTTTTACCTGGGCATAAATAATCGGAATACATGCTCAATCGGAATAAAAATGCCTCATGTGAACATCCTGTTCGGCTCAATCAGAAAGTAATTGTATTCCGATCGAGAGGGGTAGTTTATGCCGATCGTTATTCGCATCCATTTAAACACTTTTTCCATTCGTGACTCTCTTACCTGACTCGATCGTCACTCTTAAGCCTTTGGTTTATTGATTGAGGTCAGTACAGGAGGTTTCATTATTAACACTCTGGCCTAAAACACAACCGCAGGTGCCGTGTCTGCTCCTCCAGTAACATATCAAGGCGTACAAACCATGTAATGATGTCACATTTGTACGCACAGTGCAACCTTTGACAGAACAGTAAAATAAGTACGCAAGGGCGCCATCTAGTGACAACATTTAACAGAGGGGAAAACCCTTGAATCAGATGGAGTGGGTGAGCCACTACTGTTGGTTTGTTGACAGCACAGCCGTAAATACAACTCTCCTTCTGCGGTTGTTTGAGCGAAATCAGACACTTCTGCGCATGTCCAAATGCTTAGATCATCCGATCCCTCAAATTTTAATCGGGTCAATACATTTTGCACATATAAACATGGCTAATGGCCATATGGCTAATGGATTTTGACTGTGATGCTTTAAAAGGCATGATTGAAGTTACTCAAAAAGTGACTTTGATATTCCCTGAAAAAAAAAAATGAAATTTTGTGCAAGAAAATACTAAAACTAATGTTCATGTTGAAAATAGCATCTCTGATATCAAAGTTTCATGTCCAGTGGTGGCTTTGAGGATACCCTAAGAGAGTTAATCAAAGGTTTCACTGGAGAACTTTGTATCATGAATCAGAGGAAAAAGTTCAAATAAAATGTCATTTAATAGTCTGTAATCTTCACCATAGTTTTATTTATGTCAGCTGTTTGGATTTGTTTGTGGGAAGACAAACCTAATAATCTTTAAAAGAAGCATTTTTGTCAATTACTGAAAATTGAATAAGATGCACAGATTTTTCCCCCATGGAGTCATTACAATAAATTTACATGATAAAAGTGTCTTATTGTCTCAGCCCATTTAAGAAGTCAGCTGGTTTACCTGAGGTGCTTGCAGTAGAAATCTGTAAAATTAGGAGCAACAAAAGCCCCTTAAGAGCCCCCATTATGGACCAGATCTAACGTTCTGAAAAAGAAGAAAAGAGATGTCTTTGAACAAGTTTTTAAAAAGCACTGAAGTAAATTCTTTGCCTGTCTTTACACCAACCTTGGAGCTGCTGTAGAAGTCCTGGATGGAGAGTCTGAAGGTGAAGCTCTTTCACGGAGAGTGAGAATTTATACCTGTTTGTGAGTCCACCTACTTGTTTGTGAGACATTCATTGATGAAACACCTGAAATGGGTTATAAAAAACACAGATACATCCATTGTGACATCAGAAGAGTTAATAATTAATCAAAATAAGACAAAGGATCAAATTCAATCAGATCTGGCATACAAAAGAAAAGCCAGATATTTTTACGATGCCACAATCAGTCTTATGTAAGGGCTAAAATTAATGGACACCTCTTGACCTTGAACAGTTTGAACATTCCAGCATCACTCTGTCCACCACCTCGCCTCTCTTTGAGCCACCTTTGGTAAACAGCTGTGACTGGAATGCTGTGGAGTTTCTGAGCATAAAGGTGATGTCTGAAGAAAGAGAAAAATTCAACCAGGAAAAAAAAACTGAACATTACATTGAGGTAGACATCTAGAATTAGTGTGTCACTTCTCACAATCAGTTATTGGGATCCTTCCCGTAACTCTTACCTATTGTATTTCTTCACTTCAAGTTTTATTATGCCGGCGTAATCAGTTGACCCAGCACTTTGTTCCATTACTGAATAAATGCCATATAAATTATTTCACAACATTTTGTTCTGCAAGTCAGCACTTTTGTTGCACCTCTTTTGGCTTGCAAAATACACCCCTGAAGAGACGAGCATCGTTAATAGAGGAGACTTTCTCTAAGCACAGCTTTCAGTGACAAGACTGCAAACATCTAAAACCATCTCGCAGAAATGAAATAATGTTGGTTATCTAACTCAGCCTAATGTTCAATACTTTATCTCTCTGATATAATAACTGCCTGAATTAGTCATCATCTAATGATTAACAAAAATTAAATTTTAACATGACCTTACTTGCCAGGGCACCATCATGAACTTCTCATACAACACTGGAAAATTGGCCCATTGTGGTGATTAACACATAAATTCATAGCATTTATTAAAACTACATGTCAATGCATAAATTAATAGTGATTTATAATTTACTCAGACTTAAATTGCACATACTCTTCATTATTTAATGAGGATTTTTGAGTTACACATTAACTCGGGATTTTCTGAGAATAAACGCGTACGAGTGGGAAAGTGTGGTTAAATGTTCTCATTTTATTTGTTCAGAGGACTTTTTCTCACAGCTGAACAGTGGAGTAGTATCGATGAGAGAGAAAGCCAACCACCTTCAAAGGGCTCGAATGTCCCCACCACACAGGTCAACATCTCCTCTTCTGTCTCTGCACCGATCAAAGTGCTGATACTACAGTTTTAGGTCCCCCTTTACAAAAACATTGACACATGATTCACTTTGGGTCACCTGAAGAAACACAATAATAGAAAACTGTGTCGACATATCGTAAATACAAAGAGAAACAAAAGACATTTAACCTTTTTTGCATTTAAAATCCATATTTAAAAGTGCTTGTACAGTGAAGTCAGTTAAAAAAGATTCATAACCAAAGGTTAGGAAGGACAAATGGTCCTGAACTTCATACTATCAAAAAAAAGTCAGATAAAACACGTGTTTTTTGTAGCTTTGATTGTATGGTTCAAAAGTGTTTTTTTGTGCTTGTTAAACAGTGAACAGGTTGAACCCAATCATTACCTAACTTCAGGGAAACACACAAGGTGTGCTGCTTTAAATATGCATGTACTTTTTGAAGGGCTTTTTATCTCTGAAAGAGCCTGGTAAACAATGACTTAAGCTACAAACAGTTGACAGATTACAGGGGCAGAGGACAGGGATGAATAGCACAGGTTCAACTGACCCAAAGTGCACAAACACTCCATTGTTTTGTATATGTCAGACCAGCTTGAGGCTGGACTTTTAACCTGTATTGCCTTCAAATAGATGATATCAATAAAAATGAACAAAAGGTGTGGAAAGGAAATATAAAATGAGTTTTGACTGATACTGAATATGTTATGATTAAACATCGTCTTTGCCTATAAAGAGTTTTCACCCTCCTCTAAAATTTGTACAGGTTAAGCCATGGTCAAACACACTGTAACACCAAGTTAGACTCCCCCTCAAGAGATAAATGTTACCAACTGCTTGCTTCTCTAGTTATACCAACTTCAGCAACAACCACACGATAGCAATACACAGCGGTCTACGTCTCCATGCACAAACCTCACCCAAAACGCCACTCTATAGCCACAAATAATGCTCAGAACAGCACCTAACTTCATCAACAGTACATATAGGATCCCAGCCATAGTACTAGCCATCAAACATCTTTTTTAACTTTGCCTGGTTTCTATAGCAAAGAGACTAAACACATCTCACCCACTCTCCTCCAGCAGCCATTTGTTTGTGGGGAGCCCTGATGAGTCGATCACCGAGTGCAGCGGAAAATTTATGATTATTCTTTCATAGAAAAGCAATCACACCGAGACGCTAAGGCAGAAGAACTACCGCGTCTGCAGTGCAAAATGATTATTGTGATGATTATTACTTCATGGAAATGATCCGCTGTGCTCTGTGATCGACTCATCATCGCTCTCCCACAAAGAAGCGGCTGCTGGCGGAGAGTAGGTGAGTTGTGTTTAGTCTCTTTGCTAAAGAAATCAGGCAAAGTTAAAAAAAAGTTTGATGGCTAGTACTATGGCTGTGATCCTATATGTACTGTTGATGAAGTTAGGTGCTGTTCTGAGCATTATTTGTGGCTATAGAGTGGCGTTTTGGTTGAGGTTTCGCGTGGATACGTAGACCGCTGTGTATTGCTATCGTGCGGTCTTTACTAAAGTTGGTATAACTAGAGAAGCAAAACTGTGACTCTTCAATTTGATTCTTACTCAAAAACAATATTTCAGAAATAACACCCCTCACAGATCGATGATATCATCAGTTAGAAAATCACTGATACTCTAGTGGCCAATGACGCCCCTTTTCTTAAATAATGAGACCCTCTCTGACAAAGTCAGGAAAAATAATCACCCCTGTATTTGAATCTGCTTTGTAAAAGATATTTCCTGAAGTGCTAAAACAAAGGGAAGTCTCTGCATAAAAATATATATATAAATATTTGTCTCATATAATTTCTCAAGTTTCTCCTTTTTCATACAAACAGCATCCTCGTAGTCATACTGAGCTTATAAAATGCTACAAAATGCCGAGCAGACTCGTGGTCCAACATGGTGATAATGTAGTGTCAGGAGGTCCCACAAAGATTTCCAAGTTTGTGGTGTAATACTTCCTTAGACTTGGTACCTTGCAGACTCTCAGGGTCCAACAGCCAGTTAATCAGTTAGTGGAGGTAGTTATTTACTGTTCAACTTCATAATCTCCAAACTGAATCATCACTGGTCTTTGAGGAAACTCCATGATTCCACCTGCAGAGCTTCCTCCATAGTGCTCGTATACTTGAAGCCCTGCAGATCAGCAGCCAGGAGGACATCCAGGACAGAGGGCTGCAGGTAGAGAAGAACAAAGAAGAGGGAGTGTGTACTCAAAAAAACAAACATCCTGAAGGGCTTCATGACAAAAAGTCTGTCTATGTAGTGAGTTTCAGGTCTTACCCGCAATCCAGAAAAGACAAGATGCACTCCTCGTAGTTTGAACTGCCTCAGCAAATCCCTGAGCTCACTGATCACAGAGTAATCAATGACGCTGACATGATGGCAATCCAGGACCACTGACTGCGGGGGAGACGCTGAGTGGGTGACAATTAAAGAAGGAGTAGATGAGAGGACAAAGTGACAACATCACATCATTATGACGAGCGTCTTCTAAACAAACAGAGATCTTTAAACAAGTCCTCACCCTGAAGGGCCTGAGTGTGTATGATGCGGCTGAGATACTCCGTGGCAGGAAAACTGAGTCCGCTACCCAGCTCCATCAGCAGCACACCGTGATCTGACACCTGAGTGCAACAGGGACATACAGTCAACGCAATCTACACTATTAAATATCTAAAGGCATTTAAAGGGATATTCCGGCGTAAATTTAAGTTAGGGTCAAACACGCTGTAACACCGAGTTAGACACCCCCTGGAGAGATGGATGTTGCTAAATGCTCGCTTTTCTAGTTATACCAACGTAAGTAACAACCGCACGATAGCAATACACAACGGTAGTACTAGCCATCAAACACCTTTTTAGCTTTGCCTGATTTCTTTAGCAAAGAGACCAAACGGAACTCACCCACTCTCCTCCAGCAGCCGCCTGTTTGTGGGGAAACCCTGACAATTCGATCATGAGTGCAGCGGAAAATTTACGACTATTACTTTATGGAAATGCAATCAGGCCGAGACGCTAAGGCAGAAGAACTACCGCGTCTGCAGTGCACATACAGGATACACAAAAACTCTGATTGCATTTCCATGAAGTAATAATCATACATGTTCTTCCTTGAGCTGCGAAACTCCACTACACTCTGTGATCGACTGGTCAGGGCTAGTACTATGGCTGGGACCCTATATGTACCGTTGATGAAGTTAGGTGCTGGTCTGAGCATTAATTGTGGTTATGGGTGGCTTTTTGGTTGAGGTCTTGTCTTGTCAGCTCTTGTCCGGTCTACCACCTTTTTAAGGGCCCGTTATTCCTCCAGACATTCCGTGGTCAAAGGAGGACTCAGAAAATTTTGGTCGGTTTCTACTGTCAGATATTGTAGCACGCTAATTTTTATTTGGGCTCCTGCACGTTATCTGAAGACGTGGAGCGTGCCTCACGTGCCAACACAAGGGAGCAGCGACTTCCTCACAACCAATCAGGTTGGGGAGGTGGAGAACAGCTTTGTTTACAATCAGAAAGAGCGGACCGCTAAAAAATTTTAAAATGTTGACTACTCAGACATTAGAGAACACAGCGATTTTGTGATATTCATAAATGTCATCAATAACTAATAGCTATTGACTGATATTTACAGCTTTTTTGTATATACACCACAAAAAAGATGCTTTCTTAACAGATTCCTGCCTACCCCACCTTTAAATAAAAAACAACCATCCCTTTTACAGAAATCAATCAAAGCAGCATTTTCACGCTGATGTCCACATACTTAGGATATTAGATGAAGTGTCCCACATACCCTCACTTGGTCTTATTTAGACTATTTAAGTACCTTGATCTGTGGTCTTGCCGTGTTGTAGAGTAGCAGGGCTCCAGATACAGCCACACCTCCGACGATGCCGTACTGCACCTCCCAGAAACTCATCAGGAATGTCACCACAAAAGGCAGCAGGTCCAGCTCTGAGGAGACACGCTGGTATTAAACCATGATCGATAAAACACACATGAGACAAGGAAACACTGATTGAACAGGACACCCACTGTGTATCCTCCACATCTTCGCCACAACGCCATAATCCACCATGGGAGCCACTGCACAGATGATAACAGCAGCGAGAGAAGCTTTGGGGATGTAGTAAAAGGCCGGCATGAGGAAGGCCAGGGAGAGCAACACAATCACACCTGCAAAAAGGAAGATGGTGATAGTTATTTGTATCTATATTCACATGCAGTTTGACGTTATGTTGTCTTGATTTTATTAGATGCTAAAGCTATTTAACTTGACTTAAACACTTCTATTTTAGACCTCCAAGATCAAAGTTACAAAGTAAATGCAAAAACAGAGCACGACAAGAGTCAGTAGAGATACAGGGGAGGAGAAAAGAGGTCGGACTCACTTGTGATGATCCCTCCAGCTGGAGAGCAAACACCGGTCTGAGAGTTCACGGCTGTCCTGGATGTGAGGGGAAAAAATAGCACTGTAAAAATACGACATCACTCAAATAAACTTCCACACCAACAATCACAGACCTGCCAAAGCTGCCCGTGACAGGGTACGCCGACACAAAAGAGCCCATGATGTTGGTCACACCGATGGCCAGCAGCTCCTGATTGGCGTCGATCCTGTAGTCGTTCTGACTGGCTATGAAGAAACAAAGAGTTCAAATTAAACACTCATCCTTACTTTTGTTCATAATCTTATCCCTCCACATTTAAAACCTCTAAACCATGACTTCTTTTTGTAAAATGTATGAACAAAATTTCTGATTTCTGAAATTCTGATTGGTCAACTTGATTTTTTTCTGTGTTGATTTACAGTCACTGATAAATCTCATCAGGAGGAACGTACCAAGTGCTAATAGGGGTGTTTTCAGAGCATCCCAATTTCACAGGTAACCGGAGACCGGCTCGAGACAGGAAGATTGAAAAGCGTCCACGTTAATCAACGTCCGGTGATTTGCTAAATATAATATTTGTGTTTAATTGGTCGATTTTTGGTTGAAGATTTCAGGGTTTTAGTCGACCAAGACTTTCTTTGGTTGATTAACGCCCTAGTGGGTTTTAATAAACTCACTGTGACTTCTTAAGGAAGACAGAAATCATGTGACTATTTCAGCCTCTCTGTTGGGCCTCACGTTGACTACATAGCTGACTACATTTTTCATGCTGATGTTTTGCACGTAAAGCTGAGCCACAAAAAGAGCATCTGATGTTTGTGGTCGTATTATTACTCTTTCAGGGCCTCTGGTTATAAACAGAAGTAATGGCCAAATACAAATTCAATCCTCATGATACAATAAGAGAATACCAAAGTTATTGCAGATCATCCTGAAGAGGAAATGAAAGTCTGTCACAAATTTTCAGACATTCTTACAGCTGACACATTTTGCTCAGACTTCCCAGAGTATTGGGCCCATCATAGTCACTGGGATTTATCCTCTGAGGTCTGAAGATGATTAAATCTTTAACAAATCATGACAGACGTCCATCTGTGACTATTTTAGCTTAGATTAAAGCAGCAAACCTTAAAGACTATTTCCCACAGTCATGTTTAAATACACTTACCGAAAGCTTTAGCGATGGCAATACTCTCCAACAGACCCATGAGGGGAATCACAGCCAAACCTCCTCCAAAACCCTGCAAAGCGAGCACACAGAGAGGAGTAGTTATACTGGGCTGCTCTTTTTTAGGGAAAGATTTTAGGAAGTGAAAGTTTCTCTTCAATCACTGATTAAAAAATGAACTGCTCTCACACAAAAACCTTACCTCCACGATCTCTCCAAAGGAGATGACAGTGCCGTTGGCTGCGGTGTCGGTGGTGGGTGGAGGCCTGAATGGAGGAAGCCCCTGAGCTGTTTGTCCAGTAATTGTGAACACTTTGTAACCATAAGCATCCCACGAGAAAGCTACACAGGAAGCGGCCACGACCACCAGGGCGTTACGCACTGAAACAGAGACGAATGGAAAGAGGAAGGTTAAAACAGCGCAGACACACAGTCGACTCTCAGTCAGAAGATTCTTATTTGTCTCTTTTTAGGTAATGATGACAAGTCCTACACTGAAGCCAGTCCTGGCTGCTAATGGGCCTGTTGTTTGGATGTGTACTCAATGAAGATAAAGGCCTTTATAGTAAAAATGCTAAAAATAATATAAAAAAAAACAGTAATCGTAAATCAGAGCACAGTCAAAAACTGTTTGCTTCCCTAGTAGCATCCTTGACACAATAATCACTGAACTTTAAACACCTGTGGCCAGACTCAACTGCCACTAAAATCCCTCTTGGCTGCCCTCTAGTGACTCAAAGGATAAGGCTCTTACAACAGCAGACGCTCTCACGCTCTCACACACTCACACACTCACACACTCACACGCTATCTCAACCTGACAGGTACTGACTTGTTGCAACTGTCCACACTAGTTTCCTGGCGACTGTGGAGCAGGTTGAGTCATCAGGGTCACTGGAGGTCAGATTGGTCTTCATCAACATCAACATGATAAGCACGCCAAGACAGAGCAGACCCAGCACCACGTCACCTGTCCTGGCCTCTGGGATCTTCTTAAAGGTGTAATACACCTGCAGGAAGAACTCTTGGGGGACGCCCGTAAGACCTAGAATATTCTAGAAAAAATATGCAGAGTGTCAATTTGTGAAGAATAAACTGAAACTGATGCGGACAACTAAGGCTGATTAAAACTTGATGTATGAGCAAAAAGGCTCCAAACTACCAACAATGCATGAATTTTGAGGGTAATCCATTTCTTTTAGGAGTTTGATTGTGTGTTGAGTTCATTGTTCATTGTTTTATCCTCATTGCTTCATGTTATTCACTTTTTATTGTTCTATTTTCAATTGTTCAGTCTGATAAGTTCACATATAAAACTGGAATAAAACTGGTTGTAAACTATAAACGTGAAAAGTTGAATAGTATCGTAAGGAAATGGACACAGGATCCAGTAAAGGGCAGAGCTCTAGATTTTATGTGTGTGTGTCTGATTTTGTTGCCTTTTGTAGTTGTATAAGAGTGTGTGTGTGTGTGTGTGTGTGTGTGTGTGTGTGTGTGTGTGTGTGTGTGTGTGTGTGTGTGTGTGTGTGTGTGTGTGTGTGTGTGCATGTGTGAGTAAGGGGTGGGGGATGGGGGGGGTCTGTGAGTTGAACTTTCACCTTAACCTGGCCAAAGCCGATTGTAATGGCAGCAGCACAAGTGAAGCCTTTTATGACGGGGAAAGAGATGAAGTCCAGCAGGAATCCTGCAGAGGCCGATGAGAAACATGAATGATTCACAGAGCCATGACACTGACCTCGACCAAAAACTAAAAACATCTGCAGTTCTGTCCCATAAACTTTGTAAGTTTGACCCTCTGTTAGTTCTGATTATAATAAAAGTGTTTAAACAGGTTTAAGTGCAGCTCACTCTCTTTTCAGGTGTGAACATGTTACCCAAATAAATATAGTTGAAACCTGTAGAAAATACTCTCTTGCACGTTTTTTTCTGTTTCACTAAAAACTGTTATGCGCCTCGAGTCACAAGTTTTGATCAAAATTTTAAAAAAAAAAACACCACAAGAAGTCACAGGTTTCTCACATGACCAGAGCAGCCCTCCCCTCACCTAATCTCAGTAATGCCATAAAAGCCTGGATGAGTCCGCAGAGGAGACTGAGCAGCACGGCTTGGTTTGGGTGTCCACCCACCACCGACAAACACAGCAGGGACATAATCGCTGTGGGACCCAGAGTCACGTCCTTAGAAGTCCCCAGAAGAGTGTAGATGAACCCCCCCATGAAAGCAGAGTAGAGTCCATACTGTAGAGATTAAATGGTAGAAAACAGATGAAATTGATAAATACTCCAGTGAAGATTAGATAAATTAGGACAGAACTCTATTTATCCCTGTAGCACCAGTTTGCCTTCAAGTTATCAGAACTTAACAAAAAGTCACAAATATAATTTATAAAATAAAAACATTTAGTATTTGATGGTTGAATGAAAAAAAAAAACAGTGCCAAATATTTATTAGCTATAAAAGTACAAACAGTTCAGGGACATAAGTTCGCTAACAGACAAGTAATGGTGCTACATTTACAGTGTTATCAGTATTGGTGCTGAGGGCCACAAAAACTCTGAATATGCAAAATAATAAATAAATTAACACTGGGAGACAAAAGAAAGTCTAACTGCAATTAAAATTAATGCTGCACATTATAGCAAAATCAAAGTTATATTCAAAAATGGTGCTGATGAGACTGATGGATGAGTAAAATTGCACATGGCCCCTCAAGACTGAAAGATATAACACTAAAGCGATGTTGCATTATATAAATAGTTCTGTTTCTCATGATACAGAAAGATCTATTGTGCATGATGTATAAAGTTCTAGTGCAGACAGTATGAAAAGAAACATTGCACATGCATTAAAATATGAAATTTTAAATTAAATAAAAAGTAATCTTCCTAATGATTCAAAAAGTTATTACACATTTGATACAGAACCTAATTCCCCACATGATATGGGAAGTTAGAATTCACATATTAAAGCAGTTTGCATAGAACATGAGGAGTTACATTGCACATGATATGTAAAGTTATATCCCACATAATTTGAAAGTTCGAAGTACATTTGCACAAGTCAGTAAGAATTTACCTGCACAGGAAGGCCAGCTATGTCCGCGTAAGCCAGCCCTTGTGGTACAACTGTTAACCCGACAGTGAGGCCTGCCAGCACGTCCATCTGAAGCCACTTCAGGTTGTACTTGGGCATCCAGGAAAGGCAGGGCAGCCATGCTTTTAGGGTGCTGTAGGAGCAGCAGCCCCGGCGACTATCTGAGGCTTGTCCTAACAGAGGCTGGTCCATTGCTTGAGGATTAGAGGTGAAGGAGGAGAACCTAGACTGGGAGATGACGGTAGAAAGGATGAAGAGACAGGAGCAAGTGCACTTTACATACTCAAATGTGCATGAGGCTACTGGTTACAGAATTAAAAAAAACACTTACACAAAGAGATTAATTTTCCTCCTCAGCTTAAAATGTCACTTATCAGCTTGTCAGGAGCACTACTTGTTTTTTTCCGGTCTTCTTTCCACACACGCCACGCTTTCAAGATAACACAACAAAGAGGTGCTCTGTGTGGTTGCATGTGTCTGCATATTCATGGGTTTTCTTGCACAAGTGCACGGCACAGAGAAGGAGGATGGACACCATATCTGCAGGTGGGTGCTGTGATCTGTGGGTAAAGAACAACCAAAGTCATCCGGGGGAATTTTCAAGCTCCATATGACAGACATGCAAGATAATTCTGTCGTTTACAAGATGGATTTATGTTTAAATACACAATGTCAATGTCAGCTTTATTTATAAAGCACATTTAAAAACAGCCAGTGGCCTACCAAAGTGCTTTACAGTAAAATAGCCGGAGACAATAAAAACAATAAAACTTTCTCAGCTATAATTCAGACTTTTGCATCTTTTTCTCAGATGTTTCAAGGAATTTTTTAAACAGGGATTTAACATATATGCAAACCGTGTGACAGGTGTAAAAAGACAAGAGTATAGAGTAGATAACAGGTGTTAAAGGAGAGAAAAGGAAACTCACCAGACAGAATAAAAGACAACATATTTACAACATGATGGAAATATAAAGGAAAATAATAATAATAATAATAATAATAATAATAATAATAATAATAATAATAATAACTTTATTTTCATAGCACTTTTAAAAACAGAAGTTTACAAAGTGCTTTGACAAACAGTTGCAAAGCATCAGCACACGGAAATAAAAACAAAAGCTCAGTTACAAACAAGGCCTCAGAATTGAAGGCCAATTTCATTTGTCATAAGGAGCAAAGACAATACAAGAACCCTACAACATAAAAAGACAAAAGACAACACCACGAAACACTGAGTGACACAACATTTGAGGGAGACAACATTATCGAAAATATTATCAATAAATTTATAATTAACTATACCAGAGAAAAATCCAGATATATATAGGACACAATAGAGAAAAAGTATCAGAACAGGAAGCATTCAAATAAATAAAATAGCAGACAATAGTCAAAGCTCATACCTCGTCTCATTTTCCCTCCTTTGCCATTATTCTCGGCGCTAATGTCTGCAGTGATTTTCTGCTGTTCCTGTCGCTAAAACCCACTTCCCAAATTTTTACACTTTTGCTTATGCAGCGCGACACCGCAGTTCCTGTTTTCCAGTCTCACATGATCGAGGTCATGTGACCGGACATGGGTGGGGCTTAAGTTGTTTGAGGAAGAAAGTTGAAACACGCAGAGATAACGCACATATCAGTGATGAGAGAGGATGTCTTTACCAGGCTGCGACTGTTCTGGTCATAAAAGTCCACTTATTTGTTGAACCGCGTGTTAGTTTTAGCTTTTTCAACATGTTTTAAACTCAAACCAGCGGAGGTTGTAAGACTTAGTACGCGAGGGTTTGTTATTTTGAGGATTTCTCATCTTCATCATGCTGTGTAATTTGTTTTTTCTCATTTTAACATCATGTTGCATCGGAGAGTCAAAGAGGAGAAATGTCCTTCTAATTATTGGTGAGTTTACTAAATAAAACACTTTTCTGTTTTGGTCCTGGTGTTGCAAGAGGAAGGATAGGGGAGAGTGGGGTAAGTTGAGCCACCCCCTGTTGCTTGGAAATGGAAAAAGAAATTGATCATGTGACCAAATATTTTGGAGATGGGCATCAATTCATGGAGTCTGTGAAGGTTAGAAGCACATGAGTGAAGGGGTTAGACATTTATTTACAAAAAAACATTTTTCACTCTAGAAAGTGAATTTAGTCTGTTATAAGTTTTATTAGAATTGTGTTCAGACCAAAAAGTGATCTGAAATATGAAAAATGACTCATCTTACCCCACTCTCCCCTACAGTAAGCAGGTGGTCGTCATGTTATGTTTGATTAGTGTATTTAGAATTGTGTTGCACGGCACTGTCACAGTTTTAATAAATGTTTTTTCTTCTCTAGCTGATGATGCTGGTTTTGAGACAGAGGTGTACAACAACTCTGTAGTCCACACGCCCCACCTGCGCTCTCTGGCCCAGCGAAGCCTGGTGTTCAACAATGCTTTTACCTCCGTCAGCAGCTGCTCCCCCAGCCGCTCCACCATCCTCACAGGCCTGCCACAGGTAGGTACACATACACCACTGGATCTCTCCTTTTTTGCATGCAGTCACAGTACGTAAAGGAATATACCGGCGTAAAATTAATTCAGGGTCAAACACACCATAACACTGAGATAGACAGAATATCCCTTTAACTCTGTATGATTTTCAGCACCAGAACGGCATGTATGGGCTTCATCAGGGTGTTCACCACTTTAACTCCTTCGATGGAGTTCAAAGTCTGCCTCTGCTCCTCAGCCAAGCGAACATACACACCGGTGAGTAGCAACCTGAGTGTTTTGTGTTCTTTTACACAGTTTTTTTCCATCTCCATCTCTCACACTCTTTTGCTCATATCTACAGGTATAATTGGAAAAAAGCATGTGGGTCCTGGACCTGTGTACCCGTTCGACTTCGCCTACACAGAGGAGAACAACTCTGTCCTCCAGGTGGGGAGAAACATCACCCGCATCAAACTCCTGGTCCGCAAGTTTTTCCAAACTCATAAGGAGGAAGCTTTTGGACAAGGTCAAGAGAAAGAAAAGAAAAAGAAGAAGGACGATGAGGAGGAGAGGCCATTTTTCCTCTATGTTGCTTTTCATGACACCCATCGATGTGGACACTCGCAGCCTCAGTACGGGGCTTTCTGTGAGAAGTTTGGAAACGGGGAAATGGGGATGGGAAGAATACCTGATTGGACGCCAGAGTATTACACACCAGAACAAGTGAAGGTCAGGGATGTCAAGTTTATTGATATTTCATGCTGTGAAATAATGGTAGTAATGTTTTTATCATGCAATTACTGAAAACAAATACACCTGAGAGATCAAATCACAGTGCCTCAGAAAATGATTTGTTGTCCACCTCATGTCTCTTATTTCAGGTTCCTCCTTTTGTGCCAGACACGCCTGCAGCACGAGCAGACCTGGCTGCACAGTACACAACAGTGAGCCGGCTGGACCAAGGTGTGTTCCAATGTTAGAGACGATAGAGGGTGCCTACAGATCATTCCTGTTACACTCACAGTTATGATGGTGTCTTCTGCAGGTATTGGTCTAGTTCTGCAGGAGCTCAGGGACGCTGGTTATGAGAACGACACTCTGGTCATCTACAGCTCAGATAACGGCATCCCCTTCCCAAATGGGCGGACCAACCTGTATCACTCTGGGACAGCAGAGCCTATGCTGGTGTCTTCACCTGAGCACAGACAGCGGTGGGGAGACACCAGCCAGGCCTACGTCAGCCTGCTAGGTAAGCCATGGACGCCTGAGAGGAGCTTTGGAGGCTCTAGGGAGAGAGTCTTTTTAGAAAATAGTGGAAAAAAATGTAAAAGTAGTTACCTCTGTCTTCATCATATTGGGATGAATCTGTTATGACCCCTGAGGTTGGTACCACTCTGGCACAAAGGGGCAATAAGAGATGTCAGTGTGAGTAGATGATGCTTTTAATCCACCACAAGAGGGAGACATAACAATGATGCATCAGCAGCAGATCTAACAGCCTGAACAGTTTCTTCTAAAGAGATCAAACGAAGGATGAAAGGAAACATAATGTTAACAAATCAACCTAGAATATAAAAAGTCAGTTAGGATAGAAATGTCTGCAGAACATACTTGTTACACTCTTCATAAAATGGTAAGTATTGAAGCAAACAGTGCTCTTAAAACAGTTTGATATATAGCGTTCAGACTGTGGTAGTGACATGTTGGAAATGTCTTTTGATGACTTTCTAAATGTCTTTTTCCTCAGACATCGTTTCTTTATTTCTCTCTTTTCTCCCTCTCTTTTTTCCTCAGACATCACTCCCACCATCCTGGACTGGTTCTCGGTTTCCTACCCATCTTACAGCCTCCCTGGCAGCCCTTCGGCCCCCGTCCACCTCACCGGCCGCTCCTTACTGCCTGCTTTGGACTCAGAGCCCAGCAGCTGGCACACTGTCTATGCCAGCCAGTCTCTCCATGAGGTCTGCCCCCCCACGGGGATCCTGTAGTGACTTATACTGAGAGAAAAGCATCAGTGAAAGAACTTAAGACATGCTGTCTCTTTGTTTTCAGGTCACTATGTATTATCCAACCCGCTCTGTCCACCAGGGGGCGTACCACCTTCTTCATAACCTGCACTACCGTATGCCTTTCCCTGTTGACCAGGACCTGTACGTGTCCCCCACCTTCCAGGACCTCCTAAACCGTACTCAGCTGAGAGAGCCCACAAACTGGTTCAAGAGCCTGCAGCAGTATTACTACAGAGAGCGCTGGGAGCTGTACGACTCCAGGTCTGTCATATGTGCACAGCCATGATCCCAGTTAGGAGGATTTTTGGCAAAACTCAAAGCCAAGTGTCTTATGAGTAGGTGATCAGAAAGACGCTTCTAAATGCTAATAGAGAGAAAATTTACAACACAGAAATCTAATATTAAAAGCTACAAGAGGAATGAGTGGACATCTCAAGAACTTGACTATTTTTGGAGCGAATAAGAGAGCAGGTCAGTTGATATATAATCCCAATCTCACATTGGTTTGTCTTTTTTTATGCATTTGACCAAATAGAACAATTTAGCATTAAGACTAACTATTGTGAAACAGAGTTGATGCACATGGATGTAGATGGAAAAACATTTTGCCAAGCAGAGCGCTGCCCCAAACGGAGTTTAGGATTTCTGTTCAACTATTAAATCATTTTAGGGAAGGAATAAAAGTGAAATGTTGCAATTAAAATCTCCAAAAGTCAGGTATAAATCCATTATTTCACCCACATTCATGTTTATTGTAGCCAGTAAAATGCTTTGAATAGATATTTAACGAATGGCCAGTGTGATACCAATTACTGGGAAAACCACCAGATTAATTGGCTAATTGATTAATCTGGAGCATTTATTCTTTCTATTTCTAGATGTCAATATATATTTTATTTGATAACTTTAAACTCTGTGACTGTCAGAAAGAAGTTCCAAAACGCTATCACATTTATTCGGTTAAAGAGTGTACAAGCACTGACTGTTTTATGATGTTTTAATTAAAAATAATTCTTCCCTCTCACAGGGCAGACCCTCTGGAGACAAAGAACCTGGTCTCAGACCCCTCCTACAGCACTGTGCTGGAGAGCCTGAGGCAAAGTCTGCTGAAGTGGCAGTGGGAGACAGGGGACCCCTGGGTTTGTGGACCTGACTTTGTCCTGGAGGACAAACTGGAGCCTCACTGTAGACCACTTTATAACGGACTGTAGTGGAACTTTGACACATCTGGACTGAACTGGTTTCTGCATAAATCGACAAACTCTAATTTTTCAAATGATGGTGTTCTTTTTTTATTTGTATTTTTATATCTAAGTGTTGTATTTGGTGAAAATAAAACCTGAATAACCTGACTTCCTTCACAGTTTTCACCGTGTGTCTTCATTGTTCTGATATAATCTCATCTCTCCAGTCTGAGGTCTGTATTATCCATTTCTTTACATTAGAAGAACATTACCCGTCATCCAGACCCCTGTCATTATCCTGTTTCATGGAAAGGCAATATGGCTGCAACTACATGTCTGTTGATATTACTATTTAATTAAAGAAATGCAAGCCCGTGATTGTTTTCCTCTCCATCTCTGCTCCCTTTCAGATCGACTGATTACGCAGGATCTGGGATTCATGACGCATGACCGGTGAGGTCAAAAGATCAATTCAGGAAAGAGTTTTTATTGACTGATCAGAGCTGCACTTTGATGTCAAACTGATGCACAGTCCTTCCATGTAAAAAGCTCTTGGTACAATTTGGATAAGTCGATTATTCGCTCATGTTTATTGATCTTTTTACTCCAAATGCGTCCATTTCCACTCATGTTGGGAGTCTTTTAAGACCTCCAATTCTGCTTTGTTCTCCTTCGCTGATCCAGTTTAATGACGTTATTGCCTTATGTATAGAAGCCGAGAACTGCCACTACAGCAAATAATAAAAAAAAAGATGTCGCAATGGAAGTTACTGTTTTTTTTTAGCATCACCACTTTTTTGCGTCATTAACATCCGTTGTGGGTTTTTTTTTTTTTAATCTGCACCGTTTCTTTTTTTTATTTACAGCTGGCTTTAGTTTCTTTTTCTTTTTTTTTTGCATCAGTAACTTCCATTGTGGTTTCTTCTTTTTTTTTTTTTTTTTTTTTGCATTCTTTTTATTTGCAGCAGTGGCGGCTCTCAGCCACTGTGAAATGGTAAACTTTTGTACGGTGGCTGAGAACTGCCACTGCTGGGAAAAAAAAGAATAGAAAAAAAAGAAGTCACAAAAGTTACTGATGCAAAAAAAAAAAAGGAACTAAAGCCCACTGCAAATAAAAAAGGAATGATGCAGATAAAAAAGACACAACGGAAGGTAACAATGCAAAAAAAAAGTGTCAATGGGAAAAAAAATGACATACTGTGAAAATAAAAGAAAAAGCACTAACGGAAGTGAGCTGCCGGGGACCAATAATGATGATGCACCGGTGTTTTACGAGCCAGGCAGAGGGGAAGACGGCAAAAAGACTAACAAAGAAATAAGTGAAAAGGTTATTGTTTAATCTCGTAAACTTTTCAATGTGTCATTCGGTTAGGCCATGTTGTGCCCGAGTCGATATCATTAACTTCCATTGTGTTTGTTTTTTTTTTTTTCTCAATCTGCACCTTTCCTTATTTTATTTGCAGCAGGCTTTGGTTTCTTTCTTTCTTCTTTTTGCATCATTAACTTCCGTTGTGGTTTCTTTTTCTTTGCATTCTTTTTTATTTGCAGCTGTGGCGGTTCTCGGCCACCATACTTATGTGTATCCCGACCATTTAAATCCAGATCTCCAAATTTACCTGGATGAGGGTTCACTCTGCCTTCTGAAAGCTGGACAAGCTCTCTATGAAATCTGACATGAAGGATTTAACGCCCAAGTCGACCTTCAGTCACCTGTAGGATTTGTGGTTTTGACGTCTTACCTCTGTGTCTAACACTGATGTTAATCTCTGTTACTTTACAAACGTCAGAGATCGAGCTGACGTCTCCATACATCTCAACCCCCCTCACGGCCATACCACACACGCACACACACACACTCAGGATCATCCACCCACATCTTTTGTGATTTGACGAACGTCCTGGGTCGTAATAACGTCGCCCAGTCAGCCTATATAAGCAGCAGACAGTTTCCACAGACCAAACAAAACATCAAGTCAACCAGAACAGACGAGAAAAGCTCCGTTTTTGTCCTGCGTAAAAGTGCCAAGACAGTTCCAAACATGGAGAGGTCCGTCAGATTTGCTGTCGTGTGCGTCGCAGTGTCTCTGCTCATCTCTTGCCAACCAGTGGAAGCCTGGTACAAGCAGTCCACCGGGCCCAGCTACTACTCGGTGGGCCGAGCCTCCGGTTTGCTGTCCGGTATCAGGAGGTCTCCATACGTCCGGAGGGCTGAGTCCGAGGAGACACTGTTGGACAGCGGGGAGACAACAGGTAACAGCGTGCTTCCAGAGACCAACAGGGAGATCTCCATCCTCAAAAGCATGGTGAGTACATTACAGATTCTGTTTCTCTATTCCTTTTTTCTTTCTCAGATCAAATGAAGTGGAGATGCGCCTAAAATGGCTTCTGTTTACGCACAAGACGAAGCGTCTGAATGTCTTAAAGCTTAAATATCTAGAGTGATACGCATTAAAGATAAAGAATCAGTATATGTTTTACGACATGAATGCTTTTAGGTAACTTTTGCACCAAAAAAGGAAGCTGAGAAAAATTGCTGGAGAAGTTCAATAGCTGGTGCGCACAGATGAGAGCGCAGCCAACAGTATTCAAAGACGGTGAAAACGATCTTTGACCAGTTTAATAGAGACGTTTAAGGGATTTTGACTGGACAAACAAGGGGATAGGCTAAAAAGGAGAAATTATAAGAGGTTTAATTAATATTAGAGGTCTGTTTCAGTCTGTATGTAACCAAATGTAACCTCTGATTGTCTCATCACTTTATTCTCCTTCCCTCTGCGCTCAGGCTATCTGCGTAAAGGACATCTCTCCAAACCTGAAGAGCTGCGAGCTGCTGCGGGACGGCACAGGAACCTTCCAGTGTAAGGCGGACGTCTTCCTCACTCTGGACTCCCTGGACTGTCTGTCCGCATGAGCCCCGGTCCTCCACCGAGCCCCGGGAGCGCCTCTCTGGAAAAACGACACATTTTGATGAAGGAAGGAAGGAAGGAGGGATGCTGGTGGAGGAGGAGGAGGGTGAGGGTCAGGGGATGACGACGCAGAGGAAAGCCCCCTCATTGACGATTATGGACCGCTGCAGACTCTGAATGTTTCCTGATTTAAAGAGAAAAAAAAAGACCACAAACGTTGTTCATTTTTTGTCTTGGCTTCAAACTGTAAAAGAAAAAAGAAAAACAAATATTGCGACCTTCCTCTTCCCGGTTTCTTCCCACCTTTGCTGTTCATTCCTGACATGTACCCACAGTTGTCAACATTGTATTAAATGTCCAGAAATTTGACTGCAAAGAAGATTTCCTGGAAAGTACTTTTATTTATTTTATCTATTAAAAGGAACAAACACTGGTAGGCTGTTGTGTGGCTTAAATTTGTCTTGAAATGTACTTGGTGAAAAGAAAAGGATATTTGATAAAAATGATCATTAAATAAGCCCAGAAACACATCATTTCATATGTATTGTAGTTTTACTCAGTACATAACACAAACTTCACAAATACCAGTCTGAGATACTCTTTGAAATAAAGTTTCTGAAAGTGGAAAAATACACAAACATGTCAGATTTGAGCTTTTCAGGCACATCATCAAAAAAAGGCACTTGAGGGTTTGTTTTTTCTCTTTTCTCAGAATCAGTCTTTACCAGATCTGGTTTACTCCTTATGTCGGAGGAGCAAGTGTGATAAAACAGCCTCCAGCAAAGTCAACGCACGCACAAACCGCTTAGTTTGATCATGGATGACGAATCGGGGTTTATGTGCGTTAGGAGATTGGAACAAAACAGTCATAGCAGTAAAAAAAAAAAGGGGGACTCTGGCGTCATCGGCGGCTGGTTAGAGTCGAGGGAGTAAGTGACTTCAGTTTAGAAAAAGTAAACACAAACTGGGATAGCATTAGGAAAGTGTGACGCACAGGATGTGGACAGCGGTGATGGATGAGCAGCAAACACATGGCGGTATGCATGAGTGAGTCCTGTGCCGTGGAAGTAACGGACAAACAGTAAATCCTCACACCCTCCGTGTCCTGCCCACACACACAGGAGAAGAGATTGGCCAATAAATGGGATTTAGGTTTATATTAAGTCTTTTAAAAAGTGGCCTCACCATATACAGTCTGTTCTTTGAGTATAGTTCATAATCAAAATGCCGTTAAACTCAACACGCAGTTTCATAAGTCAACATTTTAGGGCTCAACCCTAAAGATGGAGGATATGCAGAGTCGTCCGTTCTTCACAGCTTTTGGTGAGGAGAGTCAAACATGTAGAGATGAAGATGAAGCTCATGTTCTGTGCAACGCTGAGGCATCCAACGATGGACTGTCTCAGACCCGGGGCTGCAGCTACAGGAGCGACACAGCCTCCAGGTTTTCCCTGATTATCGTGTCCATGACCACCTGGAAAACCACCTGGATGTTGGAGGTGTCTGTTGCCGTGGTGAAGTGGTGGTAGATGAGTTTGCTGGGCGTGGTGTTGAGAGAGATAAAGGTGGCGGCGATGAAGCGGGCAGCAGAATCCACATCGCAGTCTGCTCCTGGAGGACGAATGAGCCGAGAATCAAAACTCCAAAATAAAAATAAAGCAGTGCATTAATCAGAGACAAAGGGGAGGTAGTGAGGCTGTGAAGTTGCTCTGTGTACTTTAAAACAACTGTAAATAACCATTGATGAATTTGTGTTTAAAGAAAATCAAAACAAAGAGAGCTGGTAAAAGTATGTTTCCAACATTTACTGTCAAGCAAACAGACACAGGAAGAGCATCAAACCATCCTGAGAGAGCAGGAACCGGCAACACTGAGGAGATATGGCCACTGTGTTAGAGGGATATTCCGGCGTAGAATTAATTTAGGGTCAAACACACCATAACACAGAGTTAGACACCCCCTCGAGAGCAGTAGTTCTTGCGCCTTAGCGTCTTGGTCTGATTGCATTTCCATGAAGAAATGATCATAAATGTTCTTCCTTGAGCTGTGTCACCCCACAGCAGTCTGTAATGGACTGGCCTGAGGTCTCGCTACAAACAAGGAGCTGCTGGAAGAGAGTAGGCGAGCAGACCACAGGACAGTTAAACATTGTACCTCAGTCCACCTCATCCAGACTTAGGTCTTGAGAAGTTGCCAGGGTATCTGGATCATGTAGTAGGATGACCATATTCTAAATTCAGAGGACACGACTGCGCGGGGCGGAGTTGTGGGCAGTTTGAGTGTTTTTTACGCGCTTCTAAGTCAGTAAGTCCACGCGACACAAACTCAAAACTTCCATACAAAACCTCGGACATTTGAAGGATTTTATAAACTGCCCCTGACACGAACTTTTTTTTTGTAGGATAGTAGGGGAAGGTCCCGCCCTCCTTTGCCTCTGATTGGCTAGAGGTGTTGGGCTCCGATTGATTATTCCTTATGGATGTGAAACGTCATCATCTGTCGGGTTAGGGTTTGGAGATTCAAAAGTGCGATAACGTTCTGTAAAGTTCTGTTCGATGTACAGAGCCGACAGCCCATGTTTGGCTTGAGCATGTGATGATGTTTCCAGCTTTTCTAGCCAATCAGAGGCGAAGGAGGCGGGACTTTCTCCTACCATCCTACAAAGAAATATATCACCCCCCGGACAAGGCCAGACAGCCCCAAAAAAGATGACATGTAAAAGAGGACGTATCGCCACCCTATCATGTAGTAAATTCACCCTTCCTACAGTCCATTGATTACTCAGAGTGTCGATACATTTCAACACACTGATCCACCCGCTCCACCTTTTTATGAGTGAATGGGTGAATGGATGCGGTTTTTAGTTCATGCATTGATTTCAGCTCCAGAGTCATGTCTGTTTTTAAGGCAGTGCCACCTTTGGGCCAGAGGATCGTTGCTCCCCAGCTTCGGTTTCTAGTCTCACCCTTTCTCCAAGAAATCTCCAAATTATTTTCAGTTTAACTCTGAGGGACTTTATTATGAAACTGTCTCGCAGTCCTTCACAGATTCGTAAACCTCATCCTCTCTGAATCACCTTTTTCATATCCTTCCTGATCTGTTGAAAAGAAGACGCTCCTTCAACTATTTCAATATTTTAAAACGAACATTTATTTCTCTTCAAACAATGTTTTTGAAACATTTGGTGCATTTTTTTTTGCACTATTTTTGATTAATTGTTGAGTTTAAGCCATTAGAATCTGTTCCTATCAACATTTCAGACAGTGTCTGAAGGAGAAACGACCTACCTTTAAACTGAGGCAGGTATAACCGCAGATGTCGGCCGGAGTGTAGGATCTTGTCCTGAAAAAGGTCTATCTTGTTCATGAATAAAATCTGCAAGAAACACACAAGCACACACATGATCAGCTGAGACATGTAAAGGTCTCCGTTCAGCTAGAAAAGAAAAATCAATCCAGGAGATCTGAGAGAAAGAAAATGTTGATTTGATTTGGAGACTTCATCTGCAGCTCAGCAATAACTAACCAAACAATCAAACCAATAAATCAGTTTAAAGTAATCCCGTCTCAGTTATTGTCTCTTTACAGATATTTATGTGAAATGACTTCAAATCAATAGCTGAGTTGATTCCAGCCGCAGGTGGTGATGATCGTCGATCAATGACCTTGCTCATGTGTGATTAATCACTCGTGCAGCCCTCTGCGCAGGAAATGAGCTACATCTTCCACGGCTTCTACTTCCTCGTGTCACTGCCTCCACGTTTTTACTTTAAGCTTTGTAGTCAACCAATTAAAAATGCAACCACGTTCTCTCTCCTCCGTCCTGTTTGATCAGAAAAAAAAAGGAAAAAAAACTGAGAAAGCCCCAACAATAACAAGGGCGGCACGAGGTAGCGCACACTTTCAACGGGCCTGATTCAGAGCAACGTCTAGGTGTGTAATTAAGAGTTAACTGAGGTGGAGGTTACAAATCTCCCTCCCACGTTAAAAAGGTATCATTAAACACTTTTGTTTAATGAGCCTGTTAGCCACGCTAACATGCAGGCCCACACATTACCCTGCACATAAACACGTCACACACAAAACCTTTAACTGCCTATTTGGCTGTAATAAAGTCGTCAATTGGGGATTATATGGTTAGAAAATGATTAACAAAAACACACTTTGGTTCAACTCTCCGGCTCTTTTAGTGACGAAGAACAAACTAAGAACAAAAAGAGAACAAAGACAAAAAACATCCAAGATCCTTTTTTTTTAACTTTATTTCATTCTGTTCATAAATAAAACATTCAATACAAACAAGATTTTTCCTTGTTTGTATTGAACGTTTTATCTTTGGTCATTTAATCTTGAATGTTTCTGTCTTTGGTCTTATTTAAATGTTTATATGTTAATACCAGACTAAAAGATACGGATTTGAAGCCGAAAAGTTCTCAGTATTTCCGTGATTTATCTCCACCTTCTGAAACCAACATTGCACAGTAGCATCGTACGCACTCCCCCACTTGTGCAGTAGCATCCCATTGAGCAATAGACGGCTACTAAACATCTAGCTTTTTCAGACCTAATTTTAACCGTCTAGATTCTGTACAATTTTAGACATAATTCAGTCATTGCACTTTAACCCATTATTCGATAACTATTTATTTCAAAAAGCAACTGAGTTGCAAAACTGATCTTCAAGTACTTAACCAAAATAATTATAATAGCTGTTGGGCAATATACAGTGTAGTATAAATATAGCCCAGATTTAGATTTAGTCTAAACTTGGTCTAAATTTAGACGTCTAAAAAACGTTTATTTTTAGACCTGTGGTAGTCTGGTTTTAGACCAGTCGTCTAGCCTATATTTAGACGTCTGTTAGACCAAAAAATGCTCAGTGGGATTGTGCGCATCCGGCGGGAGAATCACAGAGAGTTGCTGTGATGACGCTCGGCTCAAACAGTGTATCCCCCAGGTGAGCTATGCAATCTTCGTACACCCATAGGCTGTATCAAGTGTCAATCATACCAAACATGAACCCCCTGATAACTTTTAATGACGGAGCTTCACAGAAAAAAGAGGACTTGAGCACAAACCAGTCTTACAATAACTACATGTCAACATCACAACCAAAGGAGAGAAAAATTTATTTTCTGTGTAATAAATTTATAAAGTTTGTCCACAGCTCCATAGGGATTACTGGAGGGGGCGGGATTTATGACCTATACTGCACATCGCTATTCGCTATTTGCTGATGTAAGTTTACAGGAGGGCGGCGTTCACTTCCCTCTGTAATGTCACATTCATCGGAGCTTTCATTTACATCCCTGTATCTGGTTTGTACTTCCATCCACCCGCTGGCTTTATTGCCTCCTCTGTTACTGTGTGTACGAGATGTGATGTTTGCCAGGCTATACGTAAAGGCGGGAACTGAATTCTGGAACAAATAAAGAAATCTGAGCTGAACATTGATGTTTGAATCCCCGTGTCACATCAGAAATCAAGTCACACATGTCCCCCCCACCTTAAAAACTAATTTTTATTTTGTCAGTCTGTGTTTGTCCCAAAAGTCTAAAAGCCATCGATCAGGCGAGGATTGAACAGCAGCAGACTGTCACGTCATCATACGGTGACTTGTATTTTCAGGGGGGCATCAAATGTAGAGTTAAGTGGAATAGACTGAATAAGCTTGTTACACGCTTGTTTTTATATTCTCAATTACCGGAAATGAGCGAGGAAAAACACAGAGAGGGGAAAATGTCACTCTGCTGAAACCCGCCCTAATTACAACTCACCGTTTAATTACGAGTGACAGGGGACGAAGAGACAAAGAGCTGAGACTGGGCCCTGGTGGTGTGTGTGTGGAAACAGCATTCATCAAACACATTAGTGTTATTCTTGTCTCGTGGTGTCATGGAGAACAAAGAGGGATAACAAAGAGATTTCGCTTGTGTCTCCTCCACTTATCTACGAGCTCTGTCCACAAACTGAGCTGCGGTTTCCACCCCCTTCAGCTGAACTTTGTCGTCCGCCGTTTATCGGTAAAAACTGTTGCTGTGGAATCTGCCACGTCCCAGCATCAGGGCCCAAGTGAAACCAGTCGTAGATGCACAGCAAAGAGTGCAAATACAACTGCTTGTCTCCAACCATCGGTGAGTTTTTGGGAAACATTCATCCAACAGATCACAGAGTTTGTGTTTCATTTGACAGGTTTTTGTGTCAGCTACTTTGACTCAAGAGGACTCGAAATCATCGAGTCTCCATGGAGGAAATCTGAGAGTTACGTTTCCCTTACCATAGATGTGCTGCGGAAGAAAATGTTGTTGCAGATGGATGAGAAGAGTTTTAAACTCTCCTGAAGACGATTCTGCAGAGAGAAGACAATAACGTGATCAGACAGCTGCAGAGGAGCGCAGAGGCAGACATTCAGTCATTTTTAAAACATGGTTTTATGAACTCAGAATATAATCTGACAGGGTAAGATTTTATAAAACGCCCTCTTGTAGCTCAGTGTGGTGAACATGAACGTTTGTGAAGGTTCCTGTACCATAGAGGTGTCTTCCACCAGGGTCATATCATAGCCGCTGAGTGACACCACAAACAGCACCGCTCTGACGTCCTCGAAGCAACCGATCCACTTCCTCCGCTCAGTCCTCTGGCCTCCGACATCGTACATCCTGTGAAGAGCAGGACAATGTCTGAGTGTTATTTTGTACTGGTTTCAAAATACACATCCTCAATCCAGTCTGAGAGAAAGTCTGAAGAGAGTCACCCTGGCTGCTTAGTTGGCATACTGTTTTATGACCAATCGGGCTGCCTCCTATGTTAACAAATGGAGCTAAAGTGTGTCCTTGAGGCCGACTGAAAACCCACAGAGGCGCCGTTAACAGCTTGTTAAAACACTCTGTTTCACAGTGCACTGTGCAATGATTGAAGTGCATCACAACTAATCTGTCCTAATATTATTACTGCTGAGAGTTACACATTAAATTGCGTAACCCAGGGTGTGGTGAGTTCACTTAAAGCTGTTTGCCAGGAGGATTAAAGGGATATTCCGGCATGAAATTAAATTATGGTCAAAAACACGGTAACACCAAGTTAAACACCCCCTCGATAGATGAATGTTGACGACCACTCGCTTCTGTAGTTATACCAACTTTAGCAACGACTGCAGGATAGCAATACACAGCGGTCTATAGTCCGTGTACTTAATGGCCAACGAATTTTCGTTTTCAAATGAAAAAAACAAAAATCGGGAGATGATTGTGGGGGAGCCCTGACAAGTCGATCACCGAGGATCATTTCCATGAAGTAATAATCATCTTAATAATCATTTTGCACTGCAGATGCGGTAGTTCTTCTGCCTCAGGGTCTTGGTCTGATTGCATTCCCATGACTGATTCCCTGAAGTTGGTATAACTAGAGAAGCAAGCAGGCGACAACATTCATCCCGTGAAGGGGTGTCTAACTGGGTGTTACGGTGTGTTTGACCCTAACTTAAATTTACACCAGAATATCCCTTATAGGTCCACCTCAGCCCTTCCTCTTTGTCTGTGTTTAGATGAATAAAAAGTCAGATGACTCCGCATTTCTTTAAAGGTGGCGTCATCAATTGGCTTCATTAAAATCTGAGATGGTTAATGTGAAAAAAAAAATGTAACTATTAACACACAGAGCAAATGCTTGAGATTCCCAGAAGACAAACTGATAAACAAATGTCTTGTAGTTCTTCACTTTGTGTTAGGTGTTTAAAAAAAATAAAACAAGGATGTGAAAACCAAACATCAGCTTGAAGAGCTCACACTAACAAGAACTGAGGGACTGACGTATGTACTCAGATTGTTCGTCGGTAAAAAGCAGATGTGGGAACACTTATGGTAGAACACACATTTGGGCAACAATTACTGTCTTCTTAATGATTTCCTTTCTCATATTCCTTTAATTTCAACTTCAGTTTTTCTAATTTGCTCGCAGGATTTCAGGGTCTCTGCAGCTGTATCTGGAAGACGTTGTGACGTTTCCATTTTTCATCGTATCCATCCACTATCAGACGGCTGGAGCCCATCCCAGCTGTCATTGGGAGTAAATACACCTATCGGTTATTTTGAATGACCAAATAACCTGTTTCCAATTTTTAGGTGAAAGCAATATTTCACAGACAAGTCCTCCTTTTTCCACAGCTGACATTTTGAGTATCATTGCAGAAAAACACCAGGGAAATTAAAGATCCGGAAGTTTGACTCATAAGCATGCTTTAAAACTGCGGAGCTATTCAGCAATAACGTGTCATTCTTAGACTGGGCTTGAAGTGACAAACCCAAATAAACTCGGCTATAACAGACATGCAATAACTAAAGACATAAAATATCAATTAAGTCAAAAATTAAAAAAAATTAAAAATCTTAAAGCAGGAAACAAAAAAATGAGCGAAGGATTTTCACTCTCAGCGTGGACCCAGGTGCTCATGATTCAGCAGCCAATGAAGAGAGCGAAGCTTTGCCTACACACATAACTACACACACACACACACACACACAACAGTTAGTTCAGCATCTTTAATCTAATAAAAAGTGAAAAAAAATTCCTTTTTGGAGGATATTAAACTACTGTTATAACTAGATTGATTTTTGCTGTTACAGCTCTGCTGTTTTCTCGTTACTTGGAGCTCTTTTGGTGAATGCACAATACTGAAAGTATAGTTATCTCTCCTGACTACGTTCTTGTAGTCTATGGAAACAGACTTCTGTGTGGCTTCGTGCAGCCAACAACAGAGCAACTGCTGTGTCTTGCTCGCACCTTCGCCATTTCAAACCAGTGTTTGTGGGGGAGAAAAATAGTGTCTTGGTGGAAATTTTCTGGGGGCAGAACAATCATCCTGGGCAGGGTCACCAACCTGGAGGGGAGGAGTTAACGCCGTCCATAACGTCATGGAAGGCAATAGTTTCAATCCACCTGTTTGAGCAGACATTTTCTGAGAGGTGGAACAAGTAAGAGAGGGAGAGGAATGAGAATTTTCTCCATTATTGTTAGAAAACCATTCTAAAGTGAAATTTGCTAAATATGGGACCTTTAATGATAAATCCTGTGTATCCTGTTTAAACCTCGACACCCACTAACCTGTCTGCTGTCCGATTCCAACACTTTAAAATACTCTCATGTGTTTCACATGTTGAAGCCCACTGTCTTCACATGCTCAGTATTAAATGCATCACCTTATTGGCTACACACACACCCATGCAGATAATTGACTTTTGAAGCCGTTATCTGCTTATTCTGCTCAGTTTTACAGATTTCTGTCTCTGCTGTCTTCTATCAGACTCTTAGAAGACCTCCTCATTCTCTGTGTGGTTGTATTAAAACTATCAGAGATTGAAGGATCTGTTCGTGTGTCATTCAACACACACTGAAGGCAGCGCTCTATATGAGACGTGTGTGTATCTGTGTGTGTGACAGTGTAGTATGTGAAATGAAATCTCATTGTGACTGACATGTCCTTTATCGGGGTTCAATTTCCACCAGATACGTGCACAGCTGTGCGTTGTGTGTGTCTGTGACCTTGCATACTGATGCTGCAGCCTGCTGGAGTGCTGACTCGGATCAATGACAGATTGTATTACTTTCAGATAAGGTCAGATATTCCTAAAATATGAGATTTGCACTCACTTACACACACACACACTCTCTCTCACACACGGAGGAGTTGTCACACGTCTCAGCAGACCAGGTGAAACCCTTTTCAATTTTTCCTGAGACAATCACAACATTTTTCAGAGACAATCACAACACGGCGGCGTGAAGAGCTTAAAGGTCAGTGTTCTCTGAAAGGACTGCAAAAAAACAAACCAGAGAAGAAGAGCGGAGAAAGAGGGGGATCAGTTCCTCCCTCTTCACCTGTTTTTAAAACCAGATGTGTCATCTCCCACCTTCCACTGGAGCGCCCGTCGAGTTCGTGCGGCTTTATTGAGAGGAGGAATGACTGTGTGGAGACACACGATCAAAGAGGGACGCAAACAGCAGAGACGCTGCGGCACAAGATGAGATTTCCAGTGGAAATTTCTGTGGGAATTGAAGCCAAACACCGGACATGTCAGTGAATGTGATGCTTCATTACACAAACCTACTCACAAGCACATGTGTACCCCCTCTAATAACACTCTGAACAGGAGTAAGTGCTGTGTCGGTTCACAAACACTGACCAAAGTCCTTTTCTCTGCTTTCTGCTGAGGATGTGTGAACCACACACAACGCTTATTTCTCAAGTCTCATGGTTACAAACTACAAATCTCACTACAGCCTCATCATACTGACAGTTGACGGCAGGAATTAGTGTAACAATGGATGTCTGATGATGAGTGAACTCATCTCATTGGTTGATTTTAATCTGACGATGGAGATAACACTCTTAATGTACTTAAAAACTACAAATCTCGATGCAGAGCAAACATCTTATAAAATGTTCCTCTGTTCGCAGAAAAGGCGATTTTTTTAACAGATCTTTCTATGTCTCCAGCCCTTCCTCTTCATCCCACCAATAATGTTCACTTTCCTCCACAGTTCTGTAATTATAATTATCCGAGCACTTGATGTTAATGAGGCGAGAAAAGAGCTAGATCTTTATTACAAATAAGGGTCCAGGGTCAAACAGGACATCTGTATGCAAAGTAGGCGGCCGGGTGTAAAGTTTTCAGACTTCACGCTCCTCCACACACACACACACACGTATTTCTCATTTGCATACACACAGACACACACACACACACACACACACACACACACACGTATTTCCCATTTGCATACACACACACACACACACACACACACACACACACACACACACACGTATTTCTCATTTGCATACACACAGACACACACACACACACACGGACACTCACACCGGAGAGATAATGGCTCGGTGAGAGACTATCACCCCCATGCACTCTTCATGTAGTCGTATTAGTAACGAGTCAAAGGTTTAAACATCCAGGCTGAGATTCTCTTTATGCGTTTCTCTCTTGTTTAAAGGTCCCACATTATACTCCTTTTCAGCAGGTTCACAAAGGCCTCAGGAGGTCCCATAACGGTCAATTTGAAGTTTGTTGTCTAAAAAAAAAAATATTTTCCTGGACTTTAATCAGCCTGAAAACTCTCTCTAGTGAGCTCTACCGAGAACATGCTGTTTCTGTGTGCTGTGCATGTCCATGCCTCCTTAAGCACAAGCCACGCCCTTCCCTGTCTCTCTGGAAGAAGGGGGCGTGGCTTGCGCTACGGAACCGTGCGCTGATGTTTACTTCTGAAAAAAATTCCAACTCTGTGGCTGCAGCAGGATGTTTCTGAATAAATGAATGGTTAGCTAGCATGTAGCTAGGTAACATACACTGTATATAGAATGGACTCCGTCTGCCTCCTCACTGGATGAAGCCAATCCGGGAACAGCACCCTCTGTTGACAGCCTATGGACATACAAAGATTGTGTAGCTCACCCGTGGGGATACGCTGTTTGAGCTGAGCGTCATCACAGCAACTCTCGGCGACTCTCCCACCGAATAAGTACAATTCTACTACGCAAGTGGTGGAGTGCGTACAACGCTACTGCGAAATGTTGGTTCCAGGAAGTGGAGAAAAATCACGGAAATACAGAGAGCTTTTTGGCTTCAAATCCGTATACTGGCGAAAGGCGGGACCAAGTTGTCTATAGTGTATACAGTCTATGCTAGTTCACATTAACTCCTGCTAACAGTTACATCTCTGCTGTCATCTCATTATTTGGAGCTTTTTTGGTGTATGCGCACTATTGTAAGTATAGTTATCTCTTGTGACTACGTTATTGAAGTCTAGGAAAAAAGATTTCAGTTGAGTCGTGAACAGTGGGTGTCGATCCAGGATTTAGCCTCAAATTCTTAGCGAATCCTGCTTTACACCGGCCCTTGTTGAGAAAGCAGTCCAAAGTAAAGTGGTAGGCACACACACACACAACATTTTAGGAGTTGTTGTAGGTACATTTCCATCAGAAATAACATGACTCCAGCGGGCCTTCAAAACGTCAGACGAAGAGGGAGGTAAAAACAAACTTCTGTGCTGCTTTCGGCTACATTCATCTCTCAAGGGGATGTCTAACTTGGTGTTTTTCGGGTGTGTTTGACCCTAACCTAATTTTACGCCGGAATATCCCTTTCAAAAGACTTTTCCTGTGTTTTAAATTGACTCACTGGTGGATTTTGTTGGTTTATTTGTGCATCTTCTCCACGCCCGAACAAAGAAACTTGCCATGTGTTAGCTCTTCCTCTCCTAAATCCTTTTGATTTCCTTTTGTTGCTCAGGTTGACATAATGGCATCAACTTATGCTAAGCTCTTCAAGTCCCCCCGACAGTCTTAAGATGCCTTTTGTCTACGATCTAAAGCTACTTATAAGAGAGAGGTTGTGTGAGAGAGAGGAGAGGGGAGGCTGGGTCCCATCCTGCGGCACCACCTGGGACTCTGCCCCCCCTTTGAGATCTGACAGTCGCCTAGTGGGGACGTCATCATCACAACGTCTGAGAGAGAAGAAGAAACAAACATCCACATGCACAACAAGTTAAAAAGCAACAACAACAAGCAAATGACTCAGCGGTGACGCAAACAGTAATACTGTGAGGAGCAGCGGCGTTTATCTGCACAGGACCACACATTTATGATTATTACCACTGTTTCTTTGCTGCCTTTCGACACTTTTCCTCGTTTGAGATACCAGGAAGTTTACTGCGTGTGTGCCGTTTGATCCAAAAAACACACCCGAAGAAATACAAGAAGTGTTTAGATGTGACACAAATACCCCAGACTGAAGTCATCTGCTGACAAACTGACTCACTCTACAAAGTTTATATGCTAAACAGAGGCCTTATGAAAAACAGAGCTAATGTGTTTTATTGTTATAATTCCACAAGAGATGTGACGCGGAGCACAGAGGAAGGACAGGTTGTTTTTATTGTGGCTCCTCAGGTACACAACATTAAGAAAAAGGAAGAAAGGAATTGGATTTTCATGACATGATGGACACACCGTAAGCAGACACTAAGAGACACACATGCAGTAATGTGTGTGAGAGGACCCTTGTTAACTCAGCATGGCCCATTACACTTCAATTAAAACCAAACCCTGGAAAATCCCCACAATCCTTCACGTTGAGTTATGAGCAAACACTCACACTGACCTCTTGGTCTTACACTCACTGGCTTTGGATGAATGTCTCAAAAAGTGACTGCCGTGACATTTAGAGGACTTATCCATCTCTTCATGATAAACTGAACCAACCTCGGCCATCTTAAAAGGATTTAAAGAGGAGACATCGGGTCATGTGTTCATTCAAACACTAGCTGTGTTCACATGAGGACAAATAATCTGAATAAATGCCCGATTGGAATAAAAAAGCGTCATGTAAACGTGTCGATCGGAAGATTCTGATCCAATTCAGCTCAATCCGAAAGAAATTTGATTACGATTGAGAGTGGTGGTTTATGCCGATAGTTATTCCGAAACGCGTCCATGTAAATACTTATTCCAAACATGACTCTCTAACCTGACTTGGTCTTCGCTCTTTGCCGGCATTGTAACATTAGACTGACTTATGGAGTGAGCCTCAGAGAGAATTTGGTGTTTTTCAGTTGGGAAGTCCCGATACGATATTGATATTGAGTATCAGTCCGATATCCACGTAAAAAAGGAATATCAGATCATATCGACCTGTATCGAAAATCTCCGACATCAGCACTCCGATACAAGCGGTCCATTCCAGATTCCACTCCAGCACCTCTGTCTAGCAGCATCCAGATCTAGCATGCAGCAACAGTGCGTACTAAGTAGGTCTGTACAGTCCTAGTCAACTGGTTGACTTGTTAGTCCATACATGCTGAGTCAACCAAAATTCTGATTGGTCGACTTGAATTTTTTCCGCATCAATTTACAGTCTATGGTTAATTTCATCAGGAGGAACATACCAAGTGCTAATGGGGGTGTTTTCAGACCACCCCGGTTTTACAAATAACAGCCTGTTTCCGAACACCCCCCTTGTTTTCATCATTTTGGATTTGCCCAACCCACTGGAGACCCACTGGAGACCCACTGGAGACAGGAAGATTGGAGAGCGTCCACGTTAATCAACATCAGGTGGTTTGCTGAATATGATATTTGTGTTTAATTGCTTTCTTGTGCTAAAATCAGTATATTTTCACTCTGCAGAGCAGCATCGTTTCTAACATTTGATACAGCAAGTTTTTCTGGACAGTCTGAGTTAACAGCTTTCTGAAGTTGTTTCAAAGTTAGTTTTGATGGGCACCAATCAGGATGTAGAGAAATTTACACTTATTAACACCTATTAGCCTAACAGCAGCTTCAGGTTCAGCCATTAAGAGATGATACAGAAGTTAGTTTTATGTGACAGCCGCCCATTGATCGGGGATGAATGTGCTGGTCTGACACCAGCCTCCAGCAGTCAGTTACCTGCCCTCTGCTGCTCCACTGATAAGACCAGGCCCACCATGCTTTCAGTGTGTGTGTGTGTGCAGTCAGTAGATGAGTGTAAAGACAACTGATGGGAGCCATATTGACTGACTGAATGAATACGCAAATCTCCATCTCGCATCTGGGGCCTATCACACAGCTGTAGACGGAGATAAGAGAGTCCCGGCTACAGAAATGAACTAAGTTGGTGCGACAGTCAAGTGGCAGCTGCTCTGAGCGAGTCAGTGATCATTAGTGTCCTCATCCTGCTGTAGGATGTCTTCACGAGTGTAAATAGTTCTACCTGAATATGAGGTGGTTGACTTTGAACTGGGTCTCGATCACGCCTGTGGTCCTCAGTCGGACTCGTAGAACATCAGTCTCTGTGGGGACGTAATCTGGAGATGTGATGCGGGCCATGTTCTCAAAGAAACTAAGAAATGAGGAAGGTAGAGACACAAAGAGAGGAGAGAGGGGAAAGTGTAAGGTCTCTGCAAACAAACTGACGTCAAAAGAGAGAAAAAAAAATCAAGTATCAGACGGTGTGTAAGGATTTGTACGATATGTGTGTGTGTGTGTCAAGCTTGTGTTAGCTGCCAGGCAGTAGGCAGTGTGTGCAGTGATAAGACTGGGGCCTCAAGGGGCGCAGCAGTTTATCATCATGAATTATAATGATAATTATATTAATATATTTAATATTCACTCTGTGGTTTACCATAATAACACACTGAGGCTAAGCTTTCAAACACAGATGATCTATTAAAGCAGCAGAGAGACAGTCACACACAAATACACACACTCATACATACTGTGTGATATAGTATCCAGCTACTTGAACTGACTGTGACATTCTCTAGCAGTCATCCTGAATCACTTTCTTGGATCGTAACAAAAGTCCCGCTGCTGAAAAACACACACAGCCTCCCCGCTCTCTGGCTGCTGCACAGTACAGACCATCAGTTTTGATTTTCTATCTTTATGAGGACCTTGTAAAAATACTTTGACCAGTCCTGATTCTTCCAAAACCAAAACTATCTGCTGAATATGAACTTATTATCCCCTAATTTGTAAACTTTTATCAGCTAAAATGGCTCAGAGAGATGCAGTGATTGTGAAATCAGATTGATACCAAAACCAGTGATTGAGACAACATTTAAGTTAAGAGCTGATAGCTGTTCAAATACTAATGTTTCCTATTTAGTTACTCAATGGTTGATTTTTAAAGTGATCTATAAAGTTTGTTTACCAGGTGACTTTAGTATGTCAGTACTTACTTGACGTGAAAAAGACAGAGAGCAGATGTGAGAGGAGACTGATAAATATAGCATTTTATTTGCTAACAGGCTCTGTGTCTACCAACAGCGCACATTTGTGACAGTATTATACCGTATTAAAGACTTAGCATTGCTCACACATTCTTGACTTTTCGCACACATCTTTGTAGAACGGAAAGATAACAAATCTCTCGCTTGTTTTTTTAACTTCTGGGATGGAAATGTGTATGAGTGAATCAATGCATGATGAGAATCTTTGCAATATTATTGAAAGTTACTGTTTTTTTACTGTTTTCACCCTTTTTTGTCCCATTCCTGATTTTTTTCTTTCATTTTGTTGATATTTCTTTATTTCTAGAGTTACAAAGAGCAGCTGTCAGTGATTGTCAACATTGAAGTAAAATTAATATATTCAACCCTCAGGCCCCCTTTTAAAAATTTCACATTAGCGTCTTAGCGGACATTTTTGTCCATGAATCTATTGACATATAAATACACATTTTTTTAAAATTATGTCATAATTTTTCATAATTAAAACCCTTAAATGACAGTTTATTCAAAATATGACAATTTTAAGCATGTTTTGGAGTATGTGTACTTCACTTCATATTACATTAAATCTTCTTTATGTGATACTTTTGGATCTGCGCTAAACTTCCATTTAGTCTTTCTCTTAAGTCTGATATGTTTTTTTGTTTTGTTTTTTTGTCTAAAATCCAACCAAAAGACACTAAACAAATCAGGAAATCAGAGTCCCAAAAATATGAAGATTTTCCTCATTAATGTAATTATGAAATCTGACAAAAAGTAGTTCAAATACTGTTAAATGCAAGTATTCGTGTACATTTAATCCAACCACTTAAACTGGAGTTACATTTGAACAGCATACTTTGACTCAAGCTATGAAGTTGGGTTATTTATCAACCAGTGTTCAATACAGTTTGATTAATATTGATCAAAATAACTAATAAAGGAATATCCCTTTAAAGCCAACATGGTCTCTCTATCTATACAGTTATTTCTGTTGGCTGGAAGTGTGTTCTAGCTGAAATGATTAAGGTAAAGGTAAAGGTGTGGACCCTGAATTCTGTCAGTGTGAGACCTCACAAGTGCAGAGGAACAGATATGTGTGTGTGAGAGCAGAGCGGAGATGAAGGTGATGTTCGGTGGTTCTCAGCAGGAACCAGGGGCTTTGTCAGTGTAGATAACCCCAAACTGGGGCCTCTCACTGGGGTAGGGAATGAGAACAGACGGCCTCCCGGTGGGTTCCTGCTCTGCATTACTTCTGCACCGCACACGCCAACCCCTCCACACCACCTTATTAATTTCAACCTAAACCCTCACATCTTCACCTTCATAACAGAGCCTGAAAACGTGGGTTAATAACCCGTTTTAAAAGATAACATCCAGCATGCACCATGTGTTTTTACACCTCTTCTCCTCTCTGTTTCTTTAGTGTTACCTCTTTTTGTCATATGCAAAACAAACACAAATACTGTATGTATACATTTGGAAATATATTAAATGGATATGTAATGATAGACCCTAGACCCCCCTGAGGATCTGATTCTTGGTGGCAGGAGGCAGACGGTTAGGCATCAGACGGACAGGCTAATTAGACCCCTGGATCTCCTCAGCACAGCGTGAGGGTTTGCTTGAAGAATACTCACTACAGGGCAGAGTCATTCAGCTCGTACTCGTATCCCCTGGACGCGGCGGTTCTCACTCCCTGGTCAGCCCACAGGCAGGAGAGGGCGTGGCTGAGGAAAGGAAACAGCACCTGATCTTCGTCAAAACACCGCCCACACGACAGGACCGAATGAGCATGGACCTGTGAGAGGCGACGCAGAGAGACAGAAATGTGGATGAATGGGTGAGTGGTCAGGGTGGAGCGCCGGGCGGATGGAAAAGAGGGAGAGACAGAAAAGTTCAAGAGTCTGTCTCTCCTCTGCGGACTGGGTAATCAGTATAGATGAGCAAATGAACGGATTGGAAAGCAAAACACTCACACTTGTGACATTTATTAGAGGAAATCGTGTGGTCATCTCCCAGCAGGATGTGATGGGTGGGTGGAGAGTCGAAATGCTTTAATAACTTTGACAACAAAGTTAGAATCAAATTGAGGCTCACAATCAACCCACCCACCGTTCAGCTTTCTGTTTCTCGTCAAGGAAACAAATTGATGCTGTTTTGTGCGTCTACGCTGTGACAGACGCATGCTGCCCTCTCGTGGAGATCAGGGTGAAGTGCAGGGAAATAAAGGCGAGAGGAGAAAGAAGGAGAGATTCAGAGGAAAATGTTCAGCTGTGTCAATACATGCTGATGGTTCACCTTGTTTCTGCTGTTCGCCAGGTTGATCCGGATGATGCCCATGCCATGGAGGACAAACTTCATGGAGGTCAGGAGGTTATCGAGCACAGCGGGCTGCCAAAGAGAAAAAACCTCTCAGTTAAATTCAAGAGAAAAAAACCTCATCAACCAAGACAAAGAAGCCTGTTGAAATGAAGCAGATTATTTTTGTCTTTTTATCTCGATTCACTACAAAAGAAACAATGACTCCAAGTGATGGATAGTGTTTTTTTTAAATAAGGGTTTCATTGACTCACTCATGACCCCCAGAAAGGACTCGGGGTGATAGTTTCTGTGTTGAACACAAACATGTAATACGTCCAACAAAGAACTCTTTCAAAACACAAGCAGAGGCACTTTGTCAAGATCAGCCAGTGATGCTTTCTTGCCGCTAACATTCAGCTTAAAGGGATATTCCGTCATAAAATTAATTTAGAGTCAACACACCGTAACACCGAGTTAGACACCCCATTGAGATGAATGTTGCAGACTGCTTGCTTCTCTAGTTATACCAACTTATACCAACAATATTACGGACTGCAGCGGGGTGACGCAGCTCAAGGAAGAACATTTATGATCATTTCTACATGGACATGCAATCAGACCGAGACGGTGAGACAGAAGAACTACCGCGTCTGCAGTGCGAAATGATTAATATGGTGATTATTACTTCAAGGAAATGATCATAAATGTTGTTCCTTGAGCTGCGTCACCCCACTGCGGTCCGTAATGGTCTGGCCTGAGGTCTCGCTACAAACAAGCGGCTGCTGGAGGAGAGTGGGTAAGTTGTGTTTAGTCTCTTTGCCAAAGAAACCAGGCAAAGCCAAAAAGATGATTGATAACTAGTACCATGGCTGGTGTCATCAGTGATTTTTAATGAAATAATCCCATCCTGCCGACTCTCGGCTGTCAGGTGTGTAATTTAAGGTGGAAAACTGTAAAAACAGCCTGTTCTTCCAGCTGCTGACACCTAACCCCTTTACACCAGATTCACCATAAATATGAATTTCAGTCAATGAAATTCACTTGAAAAAATCTCAAAGCAGCTTTAAAACTCACCTCTACCAAATATGAAACATGTTAGGAACAGTCGATCTAAAGTGTATACAGCATGGTCATGTGCAGATGAATAATAAACTGAAGTGGTACTGAAAAAGGACCTGATAGAAATGATCTGTCTTGACACCAATGGACTTGTTTTCTCTAGTAGATCCTAAAAGGACGACTATTCATTTCCCTTTTTATTCAGCTTTAATAAAACCGACCATCTAGTGAACCCCTGACTCTGTTCTGGTGCTCAGGAACCTTAAGACTGAAGAGACTCCTGCAGCGAGTTGGGGAAAGTGTGTATTCGTGCATGTGTGTCGGTGTGTGTTATTCTCTTTGTCTCTCTCCTGTCAGCCAAAGATAAGCTTCACATTCCATCACAATTCAATCACAGTCTGGTCGCTCTGCGCTCAGTGTGTGTGTGTGTGTGTGTGTGTGTGTGTGTGTGTTTCAGCGTCCAGACTGAGATGTGTTTCTGTCTCAGTGAAAGGTGTGAGGTGAGATAACTCAGTGGGCTGACATCTTATCTTATCTCATGATGAGAGCCGGGCTGAGTGCTGCTGACACCACCGTATGAGGGACAAATTAGTCTGTTTAAGAGGGACCTTTTTTGACAGCCTTGCATTGATTTGTGTCACAAATAAGCTGCTTTGTCTCTTTTTGCTCAATAGTTACTGTCATCAAACAAGCAGTTTTATATCATATTATACTTGTAAAATTATGATAACAACACATTCTTGAAGCCTAGAGATCAATAATTCTGTGAGTTTTACCACATCTGGACTGATGATGTGAGATTTTTAGGTCCAACACAAATACAACAGAGAGGGGAAAGAGTCACATCTATGAGCTTTTGTGATAAAAGAGATAGTTTTTATTAGAGACGTAACTGTAAACATTATGTACAAGTTTTATACTTTCAACCACTGTCAGACATTTGTCTGCTCAGCTGAGGTTGGAATGTTATGAGGTGAATAATGTTCTAGTCTCAGCAATGGAGATTTATGTTCAGATGAAACACTCAGAAAACAGTTAAAAGTAGGGCTGGGCGATACGGCCTTAAATCAACATCACGATATATCAAGCAGTTCACCTCCATGACGATAAATGGACGATAACTACTCCACAAAATGACATTGATTATTGTCATAAATTTCAGTATCTGTAAATTTTCGGTTTATCGCCCAGCCCTAATCAAGGGTTCAGAAAAGGTTTTTTACAACTAATACAACTACTATTCATCTGTCAAGCCTAAATGTGGCCACAAAATGTTATGGCAGCCCATCCAAATTTCACAAACATTTCCAAACACGGATCAGCTGGTGGCCCGAGCACAAGGCAAAGGTCGGCATTAGCTATAAAATCGCTAATCTGTCCAAAGAAACCACAACTTGCTTGCACGTATCATTAAATGTTACAATTGTTTCATGTTTACTCTGTAATTATTAAAAAAATACACAAATCAAACTTTTTCAGTGAAAAACTTTTTGAACCTGCAAAAAGACAAACGAACTGAACTTAGTCTAAATTTATTTCAGAGTTTTTCTGCAGAGTTTAGATGACTATTAGTTAAGGCTGCACGATATTGGAAAAAAATAATATTGCGATTTTTTCAACCCTGCGATATATATTGCGATATTAAAAATACAGTATTTTCACCAGATGACCTGAATAGCACTTAATGTTATGCTGCACTGCTGAAATCTTGAGGACAGTTAATCTGCTCTGATCTTACCTCTTTTTGTGAATGTTAGTAGAACGGCTTCTGTCTGTCTCAGAGATATTTTTAGCTTTTATTGTGCTGGGACGTTATTGTGGAAACAGATGAACACAGAAGACGTGTTTTGGTCGACATCATCCTTCTTTAACCGAAATAATTCCAGATAACTGACTTTCCTTTTCTTTTTGGCAACAAATCTTCATTTTCGGTGGTTTTCGCTTGTTCGTTGTTCATTTTGCGATCGTTGTTGTTGTTGTTAGCGGTGCTGTACCGAGAAACGCATGTCCTCCGAGAATTGCATGCACCTCGCAAAACGCGCACTGCTTATAGTAGAGTGGTCCACGGAAATGTACAATTTTAAAACCCATACAGTTCTTATTTGTTGGGCTTAATAGTCATGAGTAAAGTTCCGAAAGTAATTCTCAGCGGACACACGTCTCCCTCCATGTGCAGAACATGTGCAGGGGTGGGTTTTCTCCTCCCTGATTTTGATTGACAGCTGGCAGGGTAGTCCGACTGGCAGCTGAGAAGTGAGTCTGATTGGCAACTGAGTTAAGGATGCTTGCACGTATCATTAAATGTTACAATTGTTTCATGTTTACTCTGTAATTATTAAAAAAATATCATTCACCTCCAATATCGCAGGCTCTGCGATGTGACTATCGCGCACACGTACATCGCGATGACGATAGTCAAACGATATATCGTTCAGGCCTACTATTAGTGCTCTTAAACACTGGTCACACTTGGCTTCTTTACATGTGTCACAAAGAAACTGACAAAAACATGTTTATAATTTTACAGAGACAGAATCTCCTCTCTTTATACATAAGACAGCATGATCTGACCACTATTAGCTTTCAAATGTCCTCAGCTCAACAAACGCCTAACATACCAAATTAATGAAACTTTGCTTTTCCATAGAAGATGACATTGAGCTTTCCACTCTGTGCTTCATGACAGAAACAAATGCCCATGACAGAAATCACCCTCCTGATTTTTTAAAAAGTTGAATCATCCTTCCTTTCTTTCTTCCTTCCTTCCTGGTCTTTCCTCCTCCACCTTTGTCCTCCCTCTCCATTGTTCCCATGTTCCTCCCTCTCTGACCCGAGCTCCCTTCACTTTGGAGTTGATGAGTCAGGTGGGAGGCATAACTCCTCAAAACATCAGACACATTTTGTGTGTTGAAAAGAATCTTTTTTTCTCCTGATGATGATGGTGGAGGAACATTTTGTAACAGTTTTGGATCAGCTGACTTTCAGCTGAGACATTCCTTTGAAAACCAAACAACCCCTGAGAGACTCGCACTCTGCCCTTATTCGCTCTTTCTTTTTAATGACCAATACGTATCTGCTACACACAAACACACACACAAACACACACTCACACACCCTGGGGCAGCAGGTGTGTCACTGTGTGGTAATCTAGATCTACCTCCGGCTTCACTGGAAGAGAGTAAAACGACACCATGTTTCGAGTGTGCGTGTGCTCTTTCACTTTTCCAACCTTTGCCGTTGTCTTCGGGATATGCCCACTCACATGATCACCACATTTTGAAGCAGTGTGGGAACTTTGAAGCACCCTCTGCATCAGTGGAGACATTAAAACTCCCATTAAAACACTGAGGCCTTTTCATCTATCCATGTCCACTGACCTCCAACCTCAATCACCTCCCTGCACGGACACAAACAGTCGTTAAAGAGCGGTCCCGCATCGAAGCGTTTGGAAGAATGTGGCTGAAACTGCGAGGGTTTTTAATTAATGATTAACTTCAGACAGAGAGTGTGTGTGTGTGTGTGTGTGTTTGTAGGTTTCATGCTCTGCTGAGTTCAAACACTAATCCCTGCTGCTGCAAAGATTCAGGAAATAGTTTATAACAAACACGCACACACACACACACAGACACCTGAATTCACAAAGATCTCCAACTCCCGCGCAGAAGTGTCACTCATATCAACATGTGTTTTTGTTGATACAGAGTTGTGTGTGTTAGGAGAGAATGTGGAAAAGGAAAAAAAATCTCAGTCGATCAGCCTGTTCACAGTAAAAACAACACCACGGCCTGAGGCTGAGGAGACAAAGAGGAGCCCCCCTGTCTCACCTTTCTTCCTTTCTTCCTCTCAGATGGGCTGACTTGTCACAACCCTGGTGCAACACAAACTTGGACACAAAACGCCCGACTAAAAAGACCCTTTTTCTCATGCTGGCGTGAAGAGAAAAATCAGAGAAAGAAGACTTTCAAGCGGAGGACGGCATGTCAAGTTGATGGCAGGGTTGCAGGGTTTACACACACGCACACACACTCTCTACGAGTGAACAGAGGATGTCAAAGACACACACACAGGCCTGATGGGAACGATGAGCTCATGTTTATGTGAGTGTGTTTGTGCAGGAGAGGGTGTGTCTGTGTTTGCTGTGGGAGGTTAGGATGGTCAGGGAAGGGAAAGGCAGGTTTGTGGTTTACCGTCATTTTTTCCCTGAACATAAGGGCGTCACCTGGGAACAAACACACTGCCAACTGACAGCGGAGGAAACAAAGAGATTTGATGATACGCGTTGGACGTGTGTAGGTGCGTGTTTGTACGTGTGCAGAATTATTGTGTACTGACTACAGAGTTATAACAAAACAACATTCAGAGATTTGTCATCTTTTCTCTGGTAGATAAGGAAAGAAAAAAACAGGTCCTGAATGATTTATAGCTGAGGGTTTTTTAAAAAGTGAAGTGATAAATAAACAAATATGACATTAGGATCGCTCTAAGCCAATCTTTTGCGGTGAAATATTTAGAAATTTGATATGATACAAGTTGACGGTTTTGTTCATGATTTCCTGACATGCCTGAATTTTTCCAGTTTTTTGTTTTATGACAAAAAAACTGAAAATAATGATTTTCCAGATGTTACTGCACAAACACGATGAATGGAAAAATTGTGAATATTGTACATTTGGTACAAGATGATGGGAAACCAGTTTCACACATGACATGACATGACATGACATGATGTAATGAGATATGATTTGATAGGATATGATATGATATGATATCATGATATGATACGACATGACATGATATGACATGATATGAGATAATGAGATATGATATGATATTAGATAATTAGAAATTATATGAGGTAATGAGATATGATTTGATAAGTATGATGGGAGATATGATATGATATGATATAATATGATAGGAGATAACGAGATATGATATGATATAATATGATACAATATGATACAATACGATATGAGACTGTAAGATAAGATACAATATCACACAATATGATACGTGACTCCGCCTCCCATCATCATATGTAGTCAAAAGCTCCCGACATCATTTCCTATTTTTATAACCCATGATAACTTTTAAAAACGGAACTGCAGATAAAGAAAGAAGACATGAGCACAAACCAGTGTATCAATACCCACATGTCAACATCGCAACCAGGAGTGAAAAAAATGATAAGACTTATTAGTTTTTAACGTTTGTCCACAGCTCCATTTATTTTGCTGGAGGAGGCGTGGTTTATGACCTACACTGCAACCAGTCACCAGGTGGTGCTGTTCTCACAGAGGAAGGAAAGGAAGCATCAAGACATCCATCGTATATACAGTCTATGATTACAATATGATGTAATGCAATAGTTTTTATGAGCCAAATTAGTAGAAAAGTCTGTCTAGAGTAAAATGTCGCCTGTAAATTAAAGTATTGATATTTGGTAACAGTCAAGATATTAAGCTCTTCCACACTGAGGTCCAGTTGTTCATAGAAGCAGATGGGATGCTTGAAAAGATTCCCAGATATTCAAGACCTCTCCTACTCTCTCTTTGCCTTTCTCCTACCCCTCTTTCCATCACTTTAAACCTTTACACTTTTGTATACTTCATACTAACAGCTGCTAAAAGCTATCATCATACCAGTGAGCTCGCGAATATTAGGTTTAGCTTTTCTCTAACCGGCTGTTACAGTTTCAGAAACATTTCAGGCCTTTACAGCTGCTTATTTCACATTTATCTTCAACCTTTGGTCAGATTTTTTTGTAATAAAAGTTTAAGCACACAGCCATGTAAGCCGCTCAGTGAGGCTGTACTTCAGTGTAAATAAATTAGAAAGCTAGCATGCTTATAGTTCTATGATGCAGAAGCTTAGCCCACTGAAAAAGGCTGGAATAAAATACCAATTTGGCTGTAGATTAATCCTGGCCGGTGTGCAGAGTTGGGAAAACATGCAATTGTGTTTTTCACATTTAAAACACCAACGCTCTGTGTATCTCTAAATCTTTCCTTGCAAACTGACCACTCAATGAAGCGCTCGATGAGGGTTCAAACTTTAACAATCCACATCTTTAAAGGCCGGCACTGTTTCAGAGACAGGACCTATTATGGAGCAGGTACCTGAAGCATGACGAAGGCAAGAGACAAATCTTCTGTCATCACATGCTCATTTTGCAAAGGAGGAGGCAGAAAAAGTAAAAACTACAGAGAAGAGATGGAAAAAAAGGAAGGTGTAAAAAGGACAGGAGATGTGGACGACGATAAGGCGTCAGTAAAAACAAGCTGATGGGTGAAGCTGCTGGTGTGTGTGAAACTCCCCACAGTCCAAACTCTGCATGCATAACAGAGGAATTTGGCTTTCACTCTCTCTGTCTCACACACACACACACACACACACACACACACACACACACACACACACACACGAAAAACAAAGCCAAACCACTGCATACCAACTTGAGTGTGACCCGGGATATCAAGAGAAATCTGCTCTCTCACAGGATCCATGCATCGCCTCTTCTTGATCACTATCCACATTTTTAATATCCTCCAGTTAGAGGTTTTTTTTCTGGCCTGAAGCATAATCCTTTCCTCTTTAACTCTTAACACTGAAGTCACATGGAGATGACTTAAAAATGACTTGAAAATGACACACTCTCTCTATCAGATACAAGAGATAGGATGATTATTGACCTCTCCCTGACTGAAAACCATGACAGCAGGCCGACTGTATGCTAATGAGATTGTTATCAGACTGAGAAAAAAAGAGATCAACCAGGCTGCAGAGTGGACAGGTGTGTGTGTGTGTGTGTGTGTGTGTGTGTGTGTGTGTGTGTGTGTGTGTGTGTGTGTGTGTCTGTAGTTTTCCAACCTTAAAACTTGCCAGCTCTTGTTTGGTGAATCCATTACTGTGGATGATCTTCATTTGTTTCACCAAAGTACTTTTACCGCTCTCTGCTGCACCTGGAGGAGGATTCACATTAAGGTTAAACCGGGTCTGTTTATCACTTCATACATCCATAAAAACATGAACATTTTTATTTTCTCTTTTTCTCTCATTATGTGATCATTGCGTCTGCAGAAGTTAAACCTTCCTCCTGTGTTAGATTTTACTACGCACCCACTATGTTAAGGGTCAGTTTCGGCCAGTGTCTTAAATCAGCTGTAAATTACACTAAAAACAATTCTCTATCATCCAATTTAATTCTCATATCCAGGTTAACTTATTAGGCTTCATTATCCATTAAAATATTGATTATAATAGTTTTTGGAGTGGGTCTCAGGGCCTTTCTTTGTCATAGTGTTGTGTTGTTTGTGAACGATTCGTTCAAAAGAATGTACTGAACTGAATCACTTCCACGAGTGATTCGGTTCATTTCTCACTTCAGTTGAGCTGAAGTAAGAAACAGCATTACCAGGCCAGCAGCCGGCGAACGAGGAACCACATGCACCGATGTCTGAATCACTTTGTGAACGAAACACGCATTGAACTACACTCTCTGGAATCACTTTTCTCGGACAAAACTACCTTATTTTACTGCTAAATTGCCACCACAACAACCCTCAGCATCCTATCATTGCAGGAGTTTTTGAGGGTGCATGTTCAGTGTGAATTCTTCTAAACGTCCGGTGAACGAATCACTCACTGAGCCCAGTTTACTGAGCAGACCTGACAAATGGCTTACAAAAGGACAGTACACTTCAAACATCATGACTTTTGCCAAAGCAACAAAGCCAAACACTCGTGTGTCCTGGTCCCAGAAACTAAGAAAATCTTGAATCTTGAAACGTTCAGCTGTGTATCAGTTCAGGAGGTCGGGGTCGCAGGCCTCTCCCGCCAAGCAATAAGTGATTTGGTGATCTGGTGAATGAATCTTTTGAATGAAGCTTTTTAGTGGACTAATTATAGTGATTCAGTACATCTAAAAGAACTGTCGTGCCCATCACTACTTTGTCAGGATACCCCTCACACAGACATCTACACTAAATTGATCTCACATGCCTGGACATGCCTGACATTGTTTTTTGTGCAGGAAAAACAGGCAAAATGAGAATTTCCTAAATCTCACTTGATTGGAAGAGGATCTGACTGTCAGTGTGGTGCCTGACAGTGCATTTGTGATTTCAGTTTTTGTTCTAATCATTAGATATTGATCTGACCGGGTCAACAGCCAACCTAGCACAACTGCCATAATTTTAATAAGAGCATTTTAACTTCGTCAGTTTCATTTTTTATTTTGTTGAAATAGAGGTTCCTGACAAAAAAAGCGTATTTAGGAGGTTATTGGAGGTTCTCACACAGGAGGAGGTTACATCTAGAAATCTGGATCAGGAGCAGTGGAGAAGGTCAACTGTCCATGTCTCCAGGACTTTCCTAATGTCATCCACAGAGAAGAACCAAGGGTGCAGTTCAGTCCTTGTAGCCTCTAACTTGTGCACACTTGCTCAGGTGAGTTCAGATGAGGATTGTGAGTCTCACCTAGCAGCAGTATTTTCACCACATTCAGCTCCCTCTTGGCGGACTCGTACAGATCCCGGTCTATCTTGGCGCTGTGGATCCTCGCCTTCTTCTCCTCCGTCATTTCGGTACCGAGACACAGTCCCATCCTGAGCGCTCATCTCCACCCCCCTGGCCCGGGTCGAGAGGGACACAAAGCAGGGACTCCTCACCGGGATTAGCCCACTTTGTTCGGGTCTACACGCTGCATGCTTCGCACTGTGCCGCAAACTTCACCGAGCAGAGAAGTCAACTCTGGAAAACAAAAACAGGCCAAATCCAAATCCCGATCAAACATATCCACGCATCATCGCCCCGGGAGGTTTCTTCTCTTCCTTGTCGATGGCAGATCTTGATGGGTGGAACTTTTTTCTGCTGTGATTGTCTTTCTTGGGAACTCCTCAGTGTAATGTCTCTGTGCGCCACAGCAGTTCAAACTCCGCTCTGCCGCCTTGGCACAGACCCCAGATACTCCTCAAGAAGATCCCTCCTCCTCCTCCTGTAGCCTGCTGCCCAGATGGAAAAACTTTTGGACTTCCCTGAGAGGAAGTGACGTGCCAGAGGACAAAAGTGCTGAGTCTGCGGTTCTTTGATGCTCACCTGTGCAAAAAAACAGGAAACATAACTCAGGGAGGAGGAGACCGATACTCAATCGCAGACATGTACTTCAGCTGTATATGAGCTGCTGTGTTACTGCGAACTGAACGAAACAATATGATGCAGATTAAGGGTCCCGCACTCATACAGGTGTTTCCATCTGCTGCGGATTAGTACGGTGGCTGAGAACCGCCACTGCTGCTGGAAAAAAAAAAAAGAAGAAGCCACAACACAAGTTAGGATGAAGGGGGAAAAAGGCTGCAAATAAAAAAAGAAAAAAGACACGACAGAAGTTAACGCATTGAAAAAAAAAGTTACTTGCTGCAAAAATAAAAGGATGCAAATAAGAAAAGCCACAAAGGAAGTGCACTGCTGGGGACCAATAATGATGAGGCACGGGTGGTTTTTATTTTTATTTTGTTTTGCTTGGGTTTCTTTTTTATTTATTTATTTATTTGCATCAGTAACTTCCGTTGTGACTTTTTTCTTTTTGCATTATTTTTAAAAATATTTGCAGCAGTGGCGGTTCTCGGCCACCGTACATTAGAGCTGCTTTAGTGTGTGCTGTGATATCATTACATTTGTATCACTCCCATCACCGAAGCTACTTGGTGTCACCTGAACTCAGGGGTAGTAGGCATACGGCTTAACCTTCCCCATACACGGGGTAAGTTGACCATAGGAGACCACCTTTTTTTGGCATGCTATATCATCAAGACAGTTATGTTTACACTTATTCTGTTGGTTTGCAGGGATAAACAAAATCTTGAAATATATGCAGATACACTAGTTAGAGACAAAACTGTGACTGCCAAAATTGATTGACAAAAGCTGGAGCACTGTAAAATAGCTCCATTGTTTCTGTGTAGCAGTTCTTTACAGCAGTAGAACTGTAAGGTTTTGTCCTTGAGCTAAGCTGCAGGTCTTTCCTCCTGGAGCTCCTCCTTCAGGGCGCTGAGCTTTGTGGATTAAAGGCTCTTTGTGTTTCTAACAAGGTGGCGGCCTGTAGGTTTTTGTTTAAATCTGAGGACAGCATTAGAGGACCACGTCGCTGGTATTGAGTTGTCTCTGAGCTGCTCTGGCCTCATTACACTGACTCAGCGAACTGTGAAAATGTGCTGATTCGACAAAGATCTTTGTATTAAAGTACCGCTGTAACACAGAGAGAGAGGGTGCTTTTCAATATGAGCTGTTTATTTATGAAGAGATTCACACAGTATTAATACAGTAATTCAGAAGTTGAAAATCCCTAACTTTAATATCAAGAAAGTTATTTATTTATTTATTATTACTGAGTCTGCCACCATCCTGTACACACAGAGAAACGCACAGTCTCACATCAACAACCATTTACCCCATACAGCAGAAGTGATAAAAGACAATCAGGTTTGCATACATAGTTCAACAATAAAACTGGGTCCCAAATATACTAGCTGTTGGATTGTCTTTAAAACAGGAGAAAAGAGGACATACCGGTAAATCTGCAGTTACAATCAGAGTAGTACGGGTTTTTTTTTCAGAAAGAATTAATTTATCATGGTTTCAAAAGTTAACATACATCGGTAGTAATAATCTTTATATCTGTAATAGGCCCCTATCAGCTAATCAAGTCTTTCGCCTCATACTCTCATGGTCAAGATCCAAAGGACTCCTCAGGCCCTGACCCTGCATTATCTCACACATCAATAAAACAACAAAGCATCTGTCATTAGAGACACTTTCTTCTATAAACCCTTATCTATACCTATATACGCAGGTATACGCGTACACCCACTAGAAAAGTACTCAAATTTCCATATACCCACAAGAAAATGTGCAAAGGTACATCACAACTGGAGTTCTGACCACTAACTTGTAACTATTAAATTTTCATAACGTCTTCAATAAAGATCCTTTTTATGTTCTGTTCTTAGGAGCCCAAGAAGAACTACAGAGTCTGCAAAATGATTATTATGATGATTATTACTTCAAGAAGATAATCCGCTGTACTCTGCGTTCAAAACCAATTTCAGTGTCTGCAATCGAGATTGGACATCAGATGCAGACTGTAAAAACTCCAAGGCCTGAATAATTGATAATTTTGCACCACTCTGCTGCCTCCATGTGGTTAAAATATGTTCCTGCACACAAACTTCAGCTGCTGATGAGCCAAAATGATTCAACAATTTGATCAGATGCTGTTTGTCAGGAGGATGTCTGCAGGTGTAAGCCATTGAGTTTGCTGCTTTGAACTTCCTTAGTGCCTATTTTGGAAACAATTTGGAAATAAGGTTCACCTCTAGCAGCCTGGTGGGTGTAAATTTATAAGATTAGATATTATTTAAAAGACTATAGTCTTTTAAATAATATCTAATCTTATAAATTTACACCCACCAGGCTGCTAGAGGTGAACCTTATTTCCAAATTATATGTATATATATATATATATATATATATATATATATATATATATATATATATATATACATATATATATACAATTAATCAAATAGTTAAATAGGACCAAATAAAATTCATTAAAATTAAATAAAAACCAACAGCTCTCAAGGTTTCTTCCCTGTGTTAATGTGCCTGATGGCTGATGGAATAAAACTATTTCTGTACCACTTGGTTTTGCAGTCTGGTACCTTGAGCCTCCTGCCTGATGGGAGCAGCTGAAACTCAGCATTTAGAGGGTGGGAGCCATCATTTAAGATGGAGCCAGCCATCCTCTGTAACTGCTTAGTATACAGAGGATGAACTTTCTTTTAAGTCCTTTATTGAAGACAGGGGTTCTGCTCAAAACCAATTTGCTGGGATGAATAATGATGGGTTGATAAAACATTCTGAGTCAGGCCCTGACTGTTGAAGTTAATGATAGTGAGCGAATATGCTCTAACATATTAATCTACATTAAGTCCTCATCCTCCACCTCCATCAAACCAACAGGGGGAGCCGTTTCCCCTGTCAGCTGGCAGCGCAGTCGCTTTGTCAGTGCCCCTACTAAGTCCTGAAAGTATAAAAGACAACTGAAATTTCGCATTAGAAAAGGTCAGGCATCAAAACCAAACAACTGTAGACAGAATGTACTGATAACTGCAGGTGTACACTAGTATTTGTTGTCTCTGATGTGTTCTTATGCTTTCTTCGGTGTGGGTGATGATGTACTTTGTCACATACATGATGACAAAAGCTTAAATATTGTGTTGCCATACTCATGGAGTTCTGTGATTTGTTGCACTGCATGTTCTGAAGGCAAAAGAGGTCTCTAATAAGGTCACTGGTGATTATAAAGTACATCACCTTCATGACTTAGAAGGAAAACAAAGGGTCAGATCTTTCTAAAACTGTGTGGTGATGATGACATTGTTGCAGATGAGAACTCAGTACAGAACTCTGAACTGCATCTAAAGCAGCTGCTTTTGGCTGTTTTGAATGTCTGATTATGTAATTATGTCTGCCTGTCTGCACAGAGATTATTTTCCTTGTCTGTCTCAGAGAAACCATCTGTTATCATTTCCTACTGTGCATTATAATGAGCTCCATTTGGAGAAAACCAGCGATGTAGTGAAGAAGTAACAAGAGTGAGTTTCCATAAAATAAACTTTTTCTTGTGCTCTTCCTGTGTCTGACATGCTGCAGATTTGTTCTGTGCAGCTCAGCACAACTATACATCAAAACAGAACAAACACCTCAATACAAAGGCATATTGCTGCCACTCAGAGATTAAAAATACAGGTCAGTATAACAGTAACAGTAACAGTGTAACATTACATCATGACATGCATCCTAATATAATGTAATGAGACAAAGTTGAAGGAGGACTAGGAGAAGAAAGAAACCGGCCCTCAGAAAGGCCCTCTCTTTAAGGAGATGGCGTTCAGTCCATCACATGGGGACTTTTGCAGCTAATAAGATAACTGCCTTATAGACACTTTTGAACCATATTGGCCCACTTAGCGTTCTGTCGTTTGTGAATGATTCATTCAAAAGAACAAGTCTTCTAAGTGAACATACTGAGCCGAATCACTTCCTCAAATACCAACCTAGCGACTTGGTTGCTAGATTTAGCGACTATTCAGACTCCTAGTGACTAATTTCCAAAAAAGCGCCTAGCGAGGTCAATTGAGCCAGCGCAGGGAGGGAGGGGCCGCACAGCCACGACACTCTAGTCACCCGGGCCCATAAGCCGTGAACTGAACTGAAACCTGAACCGTTCAGCTTTGTATCAGTTCAGGAAGTGGGAGTCGCAGGCTCCTCCTGCCAAGCACTGAATGATTCGGCGATTCTGTGAACGAATCATTTGAGCAAATCTTTTCAGGGAAGTGATTCTAGTGATTCAGTACATCTAAAAGAACTGCCGTGCCCAACAGTAGGACCCCACAACAAGGGGCACTGTATATAGAATGGACGCCGTCTGCCTCCTGGGTGAAGCCACCCTGAAAACAGCACCCTCTGGTGACAGGCTGCAGTATAGGTCATGTTTTCTATGATTGACACCTGATAGAGCCTATGGGCGTACAAGTATTGGGTAGCTCACCCAGGAGATGCGCTGTGTGAGCCGAGTGTCATCATAGCGACTCTGCCGCCGAATAAGTACAATGCTACTGCGCAAGTGGAGTGTGTGCAACGCTACTGTGCAATATTGGTTTTAGGAAATGGAGAGAAAACGCAGAATTACTGAGAGCTTTTTGGCTTCAAATCCGTATACTGGTATATACAAGCTATGGAGGCACCAGAAACAATACAAATCAAAAGTTCCTCACAGGAGCTTTAAACACAGAACTGCCACAGTCACATGCTGGGTGACTGTCACAGTTTTGGTAAGATTTTGTTTTTATTTTTAATCAGATCCTTCCTGAAACCCTAAAACTGTTGTTGTGCTCCCCTGCTGTGAACCAGTCCCAGATGTTTAAACCATTTAAGACTGAGATGAAAGGGTCACATCTGGATTTTTCAGCCATTTTAAGACAAACACATAAGGACTTCCCCGTACCCCCCTCCTTCGTCCTTCACCACGTTCACTTCACGCAGTACAACCTTCTTAAGTTCAGGGATGCCCCTCGAGGACAAAAGGAGGAGGATCTAGTCTTCTGGGTGGTAATTATCCTCCTGCCGCGAGAGCAGAAACTTTCTTCCACTCACTGCCACATCACACACTCGTTGTCCCGACAGTGTGCTGCTTCATTTCAACATGCTTCTTGGACTTCCAGCCGTGCTTCTGTTGTCGACGTTTTGTTGGTGCGCCCCGCAGCAGACTTGTCAGCCAGAGGACGAGCTTTTAGGTGAGACCAGATTAACCTCCACAGATACAGAGACAGGACTTTAGAGTAACAAAAGCGCAGCAGCAAGAGGAGAGGACGAGTCACGAGGTGGAAAGAAAGTGTAAGGGCTTATCCAGCGTGATAAACCATATGGGGGGTTCTGGATAAACACTTCCTGGATAAATGAAGGGGGGAAAAAAGGCTCATATTACATTGAGTAACAGTATTTAATGCACCTTTTTTTTCCATCTAGCCTTGATTTACAAAGTTTATTCACCAATCTCTTTGCCTGCTGACCTCTAACTCTGAATAAATGATCACTTTATGTTTATTTGTGAGACAGTTTGGCCGAATCCCCCCCATAGCCTCTCCTCTCCTCTTCAGCTATAACTTCCTACTTTTATGCCTTTTAGTGTTTTTTCATTTGTCCTCTTTACAGGAAAATGCAGCAGAAATGCGTTTGAGGAAAGACGTAAGTGGTCTGTTAATTCCTATTAATCAGAATTTGTAGGGGAGACCGGGGCTTGTTGTCACACTTTTTGAAGTGGGGTAAGATGTCACAGTGGATTTGGCAGCTAATCCCACTGCACAATGCGACGTTGAAATGACATTTATTTAACATATTTTTTCAGCGATGAGGTACAAATGTGGATGTCATTTCAACGTCTAAAAAAGGTCCAATAATGACGTCTAAATCTTGGATCCATTTTGAACATTGTGCCGAAGTCTAGATTTGGTCCGAGCGACGTCTAAAAAAGGTCCAATTTGGATGTCGTGATTTCTAACCTATTTTGCACATTGCATTGATGTCTAGATGTCATCTTTGACGGACCGACCCAATACTGACTTGATCTGCACGTCTCTTCGACATCCGATGATTGGTGGGATAAATCAAGGACAAATTTACTGTTTTTCTCTCTTTTTTTTTTACTTGAAAGTGAACATCAAAGTCAGGCACAGAATCATTGAGTCAGAAAAAGTCATTGAACAAACGTTAACATGAAATATTATGCAACATGCACTGGAATCTGGAGAGCTGTCTGAGTCTGTATTTCGGCTGTGAGGTGAATGTTTTGCAGTCCTGAGCCAAGGTATGGTAGTTGACATTAAAGTCATTTATTGTACTTCAGATTGATTTATTAGCGAGGGTCACCGCTGACTGCCCTCAGCATCACGTCAGGCACTGCACTCCCACTCTCTGTATTAATTTTAATCCCTTTTAAACGTGTGACAACTAACCCCAAAATGTCTGAGACATGTTGCCACAAACTACCATGTTTGCTAATTCTAGCTCTATCTTAAAGTTAGTTTAAACAAAACAATGACTGAGGTATGACAGGATGTCTTAATCTCTCCTTTAATAAGTCCACATGTTTCACTGCTGGGATTTTTATTTGGGAGAAGCTTATTTTAAGATATAAACAGTTAATTTTTTTACTTTGGGTTGTGCGAAATGGTTAATTGGCGCTCATCTCAGCTCACTATGTGCTCTTCTCTTCTCAGATAGGACACGACTCCTGACCATGTAAGGGAAGAAACTAGTATTCCACTTTTTAGTTGCGCCCTCTGGTGGCAAAGATAAATGCAATGTGACAACTTCCCCATGTGACAACAAGCCCCGGTCTCCCCTACACCCAAAAAAATATATTTCCTTTTCACATCAAAAGATTAAATCTGCACACTGCGTCTTCTGTCTCTTACAGGGACCTGTACAGAGATGAACCTGGGCTACTGTAATGATCTGGGATACTCTAGGTGGGTGTTATTGTGGGTCAGACAGTCAGTGACCGCTAAAATCTTGCACCAAAAGTTTAATTAGTTTTTCGCCTCACTCTTTCTTCATTTTGGTGACCACTTAACAACTTGTTTTAAATTGTCGCCACTCCAGAACCATGTTTCCCAACATCCTCGGACACAGGACTCACTTTGATGCGGAGTCAGGGGCGGAGTACCTTCTCCTGAGTGTAATCCATGGCCTGCTCAATGGGGAGTGCAGCCCTGAGATTCGTCTTGTAGGCTGCTCAGTCCTCGCCTCGCCCTGTCAGAATGATAAGATGATCAAAGCCTGTCGTAGCACCTGTGAAGCACTGAGGAAGGACTGTTATCATGCTTTTGAAGCTATTGACATGGCTTGGCCCTATTTCCTGGACTGTGATCGCTTCTTCGCCAGCGACCAGGAGGGCTGTTTTGATCCACTAGCGGGGCTGAGGGGTAAAAGTCACAGAAAACATAATGCGTGATGAATTTTGCTGACAAATACAAACCTGTGCTCTGTGAAAAAGAAAAGAAACCATAATAAAAATGAACTAATGCTTTATTTATGTGCTTTTGGATATCTCCTCTCCAGCCAGACAGGAATTAACAATGTCCAACCTTACTCCTGAAGAAACTGGCACAATCATCCAGTTCACCTACACCTCCAACTCCCAGATGTACAGTTTACTGAAGAGAACAGCTGCCAAGTGCTCCAATATCGCCCATGTCTACAGCATCGGACGCAGCACAGAAGGAAGAGATCTGATGGTTATTGAGCTCACCAACAACCCCGGACAGCACGAGCTTTGTGAGTGAGGATGAAGAAACTAAACTGATAAAGCCAATGTAGTAATGTGTACCTTGTGATTTGATGTGTAACCAGAGCATTACTCATTATCACCCTCAAAATGTTGATGTGATGAAAAATACCTGTTAGCTACCCTTTGAACATCCAATAGATGTTGAGCAACATTAGCATTCATGTGGAAACTTAGTGACTTTAAGTCCATATACTCTTCTCTTAGCTGTAGTTTTATTTGTCAGCTCCCCTGGAAATTTAAATACTTTGTTGCTGAATATGTTAGCCTGATGTAGTGTAACAGAAACACATTTTTGCTGAAATTAGCTAACCCCAGAAATAACACTTATTAGACAAAATAGCTAACTTACTAATTTATAAAAGAAAAAAGCTGTTATAATGTATTTTATTGTGATTTTAAAGAGGCTTGTTTGAGCCTGATATGTAACAATGATCTGAAATGGAACAACAGTGCTGAGCCCGAAATGTAATAACCATAGACTGTATATAGAATGAACTCCGTCTGCCTCCTCGCCGGGTGAGGCCATTGCGAGAACAGCACCCTCTGGTGATGGGCTGCAGTATAGGTCATAAATCCCGCCTACTCCAGCAATCCCTATGGAGTTGTGGACAAACTTTAGAAATTAATTACAAAGAATATAATTTTTTCTCCCCCCTGCTTGCGATGTTGACATGTAGTTACTGTAAGACTAATTAGTGCTCAAGTCCTCTTTTTTCTGTAGAGCTCCATTTTTAAAAGTTATTGGGGGGGTTCATGTTTTCTATGATTGACACTTGATACAGCCTATGGGCGTACGAAGAGTGCGTACCTCACCCAGGGGATACGCTGTTTCAGCCAAGCGTCATCACAGTGACTCTCGGCTACTCTCCCGCCGAATGCGCACAACGCTACTGCGCAATGTTGGTTTCAGGAAGTGGATAAAAATCGAGAAAATACCGAGAGCTTTTCGGCTTCGAATCCGTATACTGGAGGAAGGCGGAACCAAGTTGTCCATAGTATATACAGTCTATGGTAACAACTGACCCAAAATGTAACAATTTCTTACATTATGTGCAAAGAGTTATTACATTTTGGGTTTTATTAGGCTACATTTTTTTTATTATTACATTTTGGGTCATTGTTAAATGTCGGGCTCTAAGGGGGCTCTGACACATTTCTGGTAAGAAAGAACTTAATGACTTTGTGTTGGAGTTGTAAAGATGATCAGGTATCTTTGAGTTCCCATGTAGTCCAAGTTTAGTTGGACGCACAAATAGAAGTAATGCTGATGTTGCCACAAGCTGCTGGATGTACATTTGTTTGTTTCAAGGTTGCCATGGCAACTTTGTAAAGTGTGATATGCTAGTCTTGGGCCTACATTCTGTCCCTGAGCAGTGGCCTGAAAATTCACTTATACTGCTTTAACCATGCTTGTCTTCTGTCTAAAAACCTAGTGGAGCCTGAGATCAAGTTGGTGGGAAATATACACGGTAATGAGGTGCTGGGCCGCCAGCTTCTCATCTATTTGGTCCAGTATATGTGTTCAGAATACATTCTGGGGAACACAAGAATTCAAACCATCATCAACACCACCCGCATCCATATTCTGGCCTCCATGAATCCAGATGGCTATGAGCTGGCCGCCTCAGAGGTAGAGGATGACAATGACCCGGAGCTCAGCAACCAGGAAGTAAATATTGTTAACATAGACAGACCGCCATTATCCGTTTTTCGATCTGCTGTCAGTTCTGTCTGTGATGCTTGGGGTATGACGGTGCTGGAGCGAGGCATTGACAAAGTATTGTCAACGCAGAATTTTACAGCACTGTCTTTACTTTATGAAATGGGACTACATAGATAGGTAATGTTGTTGGTCTGGGTTTTCTAGAAAACTGGAAAACACTTAAAACAACTCTTGGTACCTGCTGTTTTAATCAGGGAGTAATTGTCCGTTAAATTAGTAATTGAACCATCTAGACATCAAGTGAATGTTAAAGCCTTAAATCTTCTCCCTCTCAATGTGCTTCCCTCTAACCTGAAAAATCAACAGCTATCATCCTCCTAGTTGCGTCAACCAATTGCGGAAGGGACTCAGGTCAGATGACTCGAATCATTTCTGTAGGACTGAAGGACTTTGGGCCGTGTGAGATCATTTCGAAGCCTGCTAATGCTCATCACTGGCAATACTGACAGCCCTGTGGTTTTCATGTTGACAGTATAATTACTAACTTCTACCACTAACATCATCTTACTGTTTCACTATCAAGCTCTGCATGCATGTGTGCTGTGAACTCTTTCCAGTCTTTCATGTGCAATCCAAAATGGACAGTGTATCTCAAAACCATCACGTGTAGCTGGAATCTGAACACACCATCAGGGTTTTATCAAGGTATGAGTTTTAGTGTGACACAATGGTTACACAGTGATTCACAAAACACACATTCTGACCCGTTTTCTTATTGTGTGAATAGAACACAAAGTTAATTGGTTCATTTAAGCACTTTTTTTGGTTACATTGCTTTACATTTATTTCCTGCTCACCTCTGAGATAAACTTTTCCTTGTAGTTGAATTTGCTTCACCCTTCATGACGGATACATGGCCATGTCTACTTGTTAACATATTAACCACATATGTCCTTTCATATCCTGAGTTTTGTTCAACACTCTGCACTGAATTTATGTTCCTTCTCATTCTGTCACGTTTTGTCCATCATCACTGTCATCCTTAATCTAATTTGACCCTTTTAATATTTCGCCAATTGTTTCAGGGTCACTTGTTGAACACTTGGACTAGTGGACGGGGGAATGCTCAGAGTCTTGACCTCAACCGTAATTTTCCAGACCTCACCTCCATTTTTTACCGCAACCGCCGTAGCCCGCACTACCGCATTGACCACATCCCAATCCCTGACAGCTACTGGTTCGGCAAGGTAGGGAGATGACTTTCATTTATATGGTTTTGTAAGATTGTTTGCATTGGAAACAGTATTTCAGACAGGATCCAATTGCAGTCCAATTCTGTTTTTAAACTGTAGGTGGCACCAGAGACCTACGCAGTGATGAAGTGGATTAGGTCACTGCCTTTTGTTCAGTCAGCCAGCCTTCATGGAGGGGAGCTGGTAGTCTCCTACCCCTTTGACTTCTCCAGGCACCCGCATGAAGAGAGGATGTTCTCACCCACTCCAGATGAGCAGGTACGGCGGGAGGAGGGATGACAGGGGTTACATGCCAGGTAGAAATCTCAAACACCATCCCTCCCTGAGCAAAATAATCTCCCCCTGCTTAGGTCCTGAAACAGCTGGCACGTACCTATGCAGATGCCCATGCCACCATGTCAAACAATGACACAGATAGGTGCGGAGCCTCTTTTTACCGTACCAGGGGCATCATCAATGGAGCACAGTGGTACAGTTTTGCTGGTGGTAAGATATTACTCTTTCCAAACAACAGAGGGAACCATTAAGGAGAAGATTTGATCCTTTATCTGGTCTGTGCTCATTTATTAACAGGCATGTCAGACTTCAATTACTTGCACACGAATTGTCTGGAGATCACAGTAGAGCTTGGATGTGATAAATTCCCTTCAGAGGCAGAGCTGTACCCGGAGTGGAAGAGAAATAAGGAAGCTCTGCTAAGTTTTCTGGAGTCGGTGTGTTTCTTCTCTCTTTGTTTGAGAAAAAAAGCAGCAAATCACTAATGCACATTTACAAACAAGTTTAAAGATTAATAATAAAAAAAAATGTTAGATGTTGGCCCCTCTAGTATGTTAAAGGGATATTCCGGCGTAAATTTAAGTTATGGTCAAACACACCATAACACAGAGTTAGACCCCCCTCATGAGACGAATGTTGCCGACCACTTGCTTCTCTAGTAATACCAACTTCAGGAACGACCGCACGATAGCAATACACAGCGGTGTACATCTCCAGACACAAACCTCAACCAAAATGCCATTCTATAGCCACATATAATGCTCAGAACAGCACCTAACTTCATCAACAGTACATATAGGGTCCCAGCCATAGTACTAGCCATCAAACATCTTTTTAGCTTTGCCTGGTTTCTTTAGCAAAGACACTAAATGGAACTCACCCACTCTCCTCCAGCAGCCGTTTGTTTGTGGGGGGAGCCTCAAACAAGCGGCTGCAGAGTTTCGCAGCTCAAGGAAGAACATTTATGATTATTACTTTATGGAAATGATCCGCTGCACTCGGCGATTGACTCGTCAGGACTCCACCCCTGACAAGCGGCTACTGGAGGAGAGTGGGTGAGTTGTGTTTAGTCTCTTTGCTCAAGTAATTAGGCAAAGCTAAAAAGATGTTTGGGCATGTGACTTGTCCTATGGCTGGGACCCTATATGTACTGTTGATGAAGTTAGGTGCTGTTCTGAGCATTATTTGTGGCTATAGAATGGCGTTTTGGTTGAAGTTTGCCCGTAGAGACATAGACCACTGTGTATTGCTATCGTGCGGTCATTGCTTAAGTTGGTAACTAGAGAAGCAAGCAGTTGGCAACATTCATCTCTAGAGGGGGTGTCACTGTGTGTTTGACCATAACCTAAATTTACGCCAGAATATCCCTTTAAAGTGCAAAGCAAACATGTTGCATGCAAAACAAGGACTAAAACAATTATAATGTATTTGCCTTCAGGGCTCACAACTGTTTGATACAAGTAAATGAAGAGAGCATGAGCAGTAAACCAGGAGAGAGAACTCACACTATAATGGCATTGTGTCATTATAGTGTGAGTTTTACTGCTAGTTTTTGTTCATTTTGCCCATTCGCAGGTCCATCGAGGGATAAAAGGAGTCGTAAAGGATGTTGATGGAAACGGGATAAAAGGCGCAACGATCTCTGTTAGGGGGATTAGAAAAGATGTCACCTCAGGTAAACAACACATGTACAGACAAAACAAGAGACTGTCATTATTTGTTTGTTTTTTGTAGTTAGTCTTTGGACTGTAGAAAATTGTGCAAGAAAAAGAAAACCTCATGGTTGTGTCACATGCCCAGAGGCGACCCCAATTCACTGAAACTAATTTCTGTCTCAGATCTCCGCGGCTCTGACTCTGAATCTGTCACTGTCTCCTTTCTTCTTGCTTTAGCTGAGCAGTGAAACATTGCTCTGTCTCTCCCCTCCCTATGTCTCTCTCTCTGTCTCCCTCTTTTCTCCCTGTGACCGGTGTAGGAGGCTGCAGCCTCTCCCACTCTCCTCTCTCCTCTTCTTTCCCATCTCCTGAGCACCAGACTGCAACTGTATCATCTGCTCTGATGTGCGGTTCAATACAAACTAACAGGCGTTAACATTTTAGCTCAGTTTAAATTAAGCCTGATAAACATTTGATCTTTGTCACATTTATTTCTTCAATAGTGTGTCAAAAAACAACTTCACAGATTGGACATTTGCTCGTTTTTTTACAGTAAGAGGACAGAATTTTAGTGCTGTCAGAGTGGAAATGTTAAAAGTTCCTGGTAATCTCAGTAGTTGACTTCAAATATGTTATTGTTGTAAGTGTAAAGAACAGGTGGATGATGCATCATTACTTTGAACTTACTGGTAAGTTGTTCTCCTTGATAGAAACATGGAGGTGTCCTGACCAATAACTGACCTCTATCCAGGCCTTCATTTACCGATTAAGACCACGATTCAGGTCATAATAAGGGGCTGTGGATTTAATGACGCCACTCTTTATTCAAGGATTTAGAGGCACAATATTCAGCTCAAAGCACTACTATACAAAATTCCTGCGATACAGAGTTATAAGCACATTTTTTAAAATTGTTTCTGACTTTCATTCTCTCATCTTTTACCCTCTTTTCTGCCCCAAGCTGAAGCCGGAGACTACTGGCGATTGCTGAACCCTGGTACACATATCCTGACAGCTACAGCTAAGGGTTATTCCAGGGTCAGTAAGAGAGTTCACCTGCCTCACCGCATGACCAGGGCTGGACGTGTCGACTTTGTCTTGGAGAAGGTTTGCTGTTTTTCTTGCTCACAAATCCTTTGAAGTTGAGTTTCAGACTTTTAGATGTTTTATGATCGGTTTATTAGATATAAGAACTAAACTTTTGTAAACTGAGCCAGACAACAATTTGTTATTAAAGCTGCATGCGGTATAAGAATATTTATGCACATCAAGCCGTAGAGGTTGGAGATAATATCTGATAGATGTCAGGTTTATTTGGACCAATGAGGGGCCAGACCTGTGGGCCTCATGTTTCTGTAATTTGTTTTAATAAGCCACGACACCAGCACCTTTCTACCACTTTGGAAGTTTCAGGAGTTGCCTTAGGAAGTGGAGCCTGACTCTGGAAGTGATCCCCTATTGCTGACCATGCTCTAGCTCTTTCAAAAGACAATGTGGCCTCGGGGGGGGAAAAAGCATTGTGGACAAAGCAGGCAAGCTAACCAAGGTTAACATTAGCAGGCTAACATAAATGAATAATTCCCACACCGACTGTCTGCTACAGGCACCTTCACCAACCCGGAACGATAAGGTCAACAAGGTTCTGATGCGAAAAACTTGACGTTCATAATATTACTCCGCAAGCTAAGTGCATATGTTGCAGCTTAAATGGTAGGGTGAGCTCATCAGGTGAATTAAGTCATAGATGTTGAATGAATCATGAATCTACACTACACTATGCAATAAATATATAATTTCTCCAGCTCAGCTCTGCATAGGAGTTTCTGTAAAAACAAAGATTTTGTCATTCTCTTACCCTGCTCTCAATCTCGACTCTCTTTTTTAACCCTCTTAGGTTCCGATCGAGCCCGATATCGATGACCACCTCTTCCCCACAGTAGACTCATGGGATCGATTTGACCCTTACAATCAGTTTGAACGCTACAGTGACCATGGTGCACATGATGGCGGGATAGAGCGACAGGAGAAACCATGGTGGTGGACCTACTTCTCCCAGCTGACTAACTCGCCTCCACAATGGTTGCTCCGAAACGTCTAGCTGATACAGAGACCGCAAGGAGACTAGTGAAAGACAGTCCCATATCAGCCTCACCTGTATTTTCATATATTCCTATGCAGCTAAAGTTGTGGCACCAAAATCGGCAGTAAATAACAGGTTTCAGTACTTCTTTGAAAGCTGGCATCACGACTGGTTCATCTGTTTTTGTTGCTTACAATACCTGTGATTACTGAAGTGAGGTGGATGCAAAATTGACATTTTATTTTAAAAATTATACTGATAATATAGTGTACCTGTAACATTTTATGCACAATAAAAGAACTATGATAGCATCTCACAGTTAGTACTACATGTAAAAGTGTATTACCAGCTCTCTCTGGTCATAAATGCTTGCTTTGCCATTCACAAGTATTAAGAATACATAAATATCACTTTGCACATTTTTTTACAATTTAAACTTAGCATTCACAGAACAGGAATTACCATAAACACTTATTTTCAGGGCCTCCGCACCATGTCTCACCATGCAAATTTGTCAATTTACATGTCTAGGAGACGTTTTAAGTTTAGGATCTATGCAAGTGTTCATTTTTTTAAGGCAGCTGGCATTTTTTTCGACCCAAATTATGATCTCATTAGTTCATGTTACGTTAATTTTAAATGACGTTATTGCAAATTCATGATCAGTCACTGTTTGGTCCCACAAACAGGCACATCTATAACTTATCTTCCTTTATCGCAGAGGGTATATGTCAGTATTATTAACCCATCCTAATGCAGAGTAGCAACAAGAGTCAGAGCACTTTACTGTCATGTATCAAGGCGACTGTAGACCGTGGGAAAAAAGAAACTTTTTTTGAAGATGGCTATCAACATTGATAACACCTTTCAAAGCTATTTTTCACTGGAACTTGCCATCAACTTGTAGACCAGTAGGCAACATAAAATATGACTGTGTACTGTGCATTTAAATCAGATTCTTAATTATAGTAGTTTCATGTATTTTGGTCGGCTGATTTCAGAGGAAACTTGAAAAAAAAGAAAGAAATTGTGTTGCACTTCTGTCTTTGTAACTGCTGCTGTTTGCCTGATTATTTGTAATAAAACTAATTTGGTTGCATCTCATTTTTCTTCCTCTTTAGTTGAGAACAAGTGTGATTAAAAAATCCCACACAACAACTGAATTGACTCCGATGTGCACTATTGTACGGGGGCAATGGATGATATGTTGGTTCATGCCATTTTTCGGTTAAATAGTTGTTGTCTGTCTTCTTTTGGAAACTTATTATTGACACAGGTGGCTAAAGTCAGTCCAGCAAACGAGCTGCTTACCTATCTGTCAGCTCTTAGTAGCAGGTGACCAACACAGTCCCGCTTACCTCCACAAAGTTGCTTTAGCATTGCAGAGACATCCAGCCCTGCAGCATACTACAAAACACCATATCCTGATGGTTATATTCTCTACGTATAATTAGTCTTTCATCATTTTCAGATATACGTGTGCTGGCACCGTTGAAGTAATGCTTTCCTAGTTCCTGATGAAAAACACACACAAATATACCTCTCACTCCTGAAGCAAATGGATCTCTTGAGCTTTGTCGCCCCCGGCCAGTTCAGAGGAGGCTCTAAGTGCTCTGTAATAGCCAGCAATCAGCAGAGATGTATAAAAAACAACATCTATCCCTCAGGAAAGTTATAAATAAATAAGGTGGATAAATTAAAGCTCTGTGTTCTCATAACTACTTGCAAAATTGGGCGCATGATGAAAATAGATTGATTGGTTGAAATATTTATGGTAAGAGTGTGAAATAGCAACAAGGAAATACCTCATGGTCTGGAAGCTTCCAAACAACTTAGACTCGAGAAGACAGAGAGAAATGGTTTCATGATTATTGAAGTCACATTTATAAAAGAGGAGTAACTTTGGTACATAACCAAGTGAGGGCAGTTGATCAAGTTGACAGGGACAGAATGAATAAATCATCCAGAAGATACATCAATACATAAGCGAAGAGTTTAACACATTTGGCTTCCAATCCATCTGGCTTGGCACTGTTATTTTATTTCAGTGACAGTGAGAATTTTAGTAAATGTGGAAAAAAAACAAATTGTAAAAAGTTTGATGATCTAGATTTGTCTAGAGTTACAAGCACTCTGGCATAAACTGTCTTTGTAATGACTGGATTTTACTTTTCTTGTTTTAGCTTTGTATCTGTAGGTTTCCTTATCAGCAGAGTAATAAAAATAAAACCTCTTCAGCCTTTATACATTTATTTCTCTCCCTAAGTGAGCTCGGCTCCCTTATCTTATTTGCCATGAGGCCCTGAGAAGATTCATGATTTATCCCTGAACTCAAACATTTTTTGTTAATTCTATGTGTACTTACAAACAGGCCATCTAAGATCATTCGGCTTTAATGCTGAAGAAGTGACATTTACGAGTCCACTGAAGTAATCCTGCTTCACCCCTGACTCACTGAAGCAACCAGAATGCAATGTTCTTCAATATGCCAATGGCATTAAGTATAAGCCTGCTGGGAGGGTTTGATAATAAAACTTATAATGTGGTCTTGCTCAAGTTAAGTAAAGTTCAGAGTGCGCTCAGAAATGTCACAGGAGAGATAACAGTTGAGAAAGGATATTCCAACCTGCGTCTCCGAATCTGGGTCATTTCTGCAGAGGGTATTTGTGATATCTCTCAATTCAAACATGGAGGCAGTTAACTCAAGTGTATTATTCATACGCAAAAATTACTAAGTGCACATGCTCGTCTGATTCTTTCAGCAAAGTGTCATCGTGCATGAGTAAGTGGATCGGGTAATTAACACACACATGTATCTGGACTTCCAGACGCACGTGTCACTTTTACCTTCTTATAATTCACTCCAGGTGCTGCTTTTTCCATATATGACACATTAGTCAAGAAAGTCTGTGGTGTGAGGGAATCGCCCAGATGGATTGAAAAAGTAATTGAGCAGCACAGCTAATGCATTATAAAACATTTAACAGACACAGTAGTCCATGTTATTACAGAGCCTTTCATAATGTAAAGTAGACGATCACATATAGTCTATGAGACTGTCTACAGGCAGTGAACATTGAGTGGTAGGGATGAGAGTCGATAACCTGTTCTTTTTTATCAATCAATCAAACTTTATTTTTAAAACACTTTTCATACATAGAATGTACCACAAAGTGCTGTCCATTCACACAGGATATGAAAAAACAATAAAATAAATACAAATACCAAAACCCCGATTCATCACATACAGCACTCACACACTCACACACACACACACACACACACACAGATACATACACAAAAGACCAGGTGAGGACTCTTCAACTTGCCACAGATGACTGAGGAAATGCTATCTTAAGTTAAAAAAGATGAGGAAACACTAAATCTAGGACTAAAACAATAAAACCATGAAAAAAGTATAATAAAGGTGATAAAGCGACAAAAGACAATTAAATAATAAAGTCTTAATATCAAATAATAACAAACAATTTTAGAACCGGTTCCCAATGATTCGATTCCTAAGAATTGTTTGTCTGCCTCCCTGACGATTCTTCTTACCGATTCCTCTTACGTCTATTTACGTGATGACGTATAACGTATTCCAATATGGCGTCGAGGGAAAAGCGCTCCAGAGTTTGGCTGTTTTTCGCGCGAGAAGATGATATCGGGGCTTCTTGCAACACTTGAAAAGTTTTAAATTTCTCGAAGTGGGGATATACTTCCTATATGCGGAAACATTTGTCCCCCCGGCATGCAGTTAATTTGCGGAAGCGTAACGTGTTTGGTACGCTACTTACCGAAGACGAGACTGGTTCAGGCGAAAACAGGAGCAACGTCCCGGCGTCATCTGCTTCAAATGTTGAAGGTAAAGTTTAACTCCTCCAGGTTTTTTTGTTGTGTAGATGTAGGCGGCATGTTTACCCCATTAAGGTGACAGCATTTCTGTTATGAAATCCGGGGACATCCGGGAACATATTGTTTCTGAAGAGCGCGCGGGGGGCGTTTCCATAGATATCTGTAAGAAAGGCTAGATGACTCGAGGCGGAGTCACCGACGTCCCTACACGGTGGCCATCTTACTCCAGTACACCATCCTGGGACGCTCTAGAGTAGCTGACAGAAGGTGAGTAATCTACATGATCAAAAATACTCTTTACTCGCTGAAATCTTGACATATTTACAAATGGTTTCGTTTATCACCTTAATAACGTGGCTGTGAGTTGGGATTCTTGGACATGCCAGATTGTCTTTGAGATAAAAAGACTTAATCATGAAGCACAGTTGTTTCACGGCTATTTGTGCCCAAGGGCTAACTTTGAGTCGCTTTGCGTGAGTTGTCAAGGCTGAGACCGCAATCGAGATTTCAATTTCTTGTATTACAGCCTATTTTTTATTTATGTATTTTGTCTGAGTGACAGTCTTTGTGGATGTGCTTGTGTTTATCAGCTGTCTAACTTGGCTAACAGACTCGCTGTGAGTGAGACCAAGTACATATTACAAAGTTAACCCAGCAATTTTACATCAGTTGGAGAGGCAGAAATGCTCTTTCATGGAAGGGAAAGTGGGTATGAGTGGGCAAGTTACCTGTGGCAAGATGGCCGCCATGCGCTGACGTTGGTCTCCATTAAATAACAGAGTGTGTAGCCATCTAGCATTATACATACATACATACACTCACCGGCCACTTTATTAGGTACACCATGCTAGTAACGGGTTGGACCCCCTTTTGCCTTCAGAACTGCCTCAATTCTTCGTGGCATAGATTCAACAAGGTGCTGGAAGCATTCCTCAGAGAGCTTGGTCCATATTGACATGATGGCATCACACAGTTGCCGCAGATTTGTCGGCTGCACATCCATGATGCGAATCTCCCGTTCCACCACATCCCAAAGATGCTCTATTGGATTGAGATCTGGTGACTGTGGAGGCCATTTGAGTACAGTGAACTCATTGTCATGTTCAAGAAACCAGTCTGAGATGATTCCAGCTTTATGACATGGCTCATTATCCTGCTGAAAGTAGCCATCAGAAGTTGGGTACATTGTGGTCATAAAGAGATGGACATGGTCAGCAACAATACTCAGGTAGGCTGTGGCGTTGCAACGATGCTCAATTGGTACCAAGGGGCCCAAAGAGTGCCAAGAAAATATTCCCCACACCATGACACCACCACCACCAGCCTGAACCGTTGATACAAGGCAGGATGGATCCATGCTTTCATGTTGTTGACGCCAAATTCTGACCCTACCATCCGAATGTCGCAGCAGAAATCGAGACTCATCAGACCAGGCAACGTTTTTCCAATCTTCTATTGTCCAATTTCGATGAGCTTGTGCAAATTGTAGCCTCAGTTTCCTGTTCTTATCTGAAAGGAGTGGCACCCGGTGTGGTCTTCTGCTGCTGTAGCCCATCTGCCTCAAAGTTCGACGTACTGTGCGTTCAGAGATGCTCTTCTGCCTACCTTGTTTGTAACGGGTGGTTATTTGAGTCACTGTTGCCTTTCTATCAGCTCTAACCAGTCTGGCCATTCTCCTCTGACCTCTGGCATCAACAAGGCATTTCCGCCCACAGAACTGCCGCTCACTGGATATTTTTTCTTTTTCTGACCATTCTCTGTAAACCCTAGAAATGGTTGTGCGTGAAAATCCCAGTAGATCAGCAGTTTCTGAAATACTCAGACCAGCCCTTCTGGCACCAACAACCATGCCACGTTCAAAGTCACTCAAATCACCTTTCTTCCCCATACTGATGCTCGGTTTGAACTGCAGGAGATTGTCTTGACCATGTCTACATGCCTAAATGCACTAAGTTGCCGTCATGTGATTGGCTGATTAGAAATTAAGTGTTAACGAGCAGTTGGACAGGTGTACCTAATAAAGTGGCCGGTATATATGTATATATATATATATATATATATATATATATATATATATATACGAAGATAAATGAATGTCACCGAGCTGTGACCAGATTTGTGGTCAAAGGGTAGGTCACATAACAAATTATTAGTGCATAGATATGCCATATCTTCTGTCCAAACTTCACAGTATTGAAGAGTTGATGCAAATAAGCCTATTTGTGTGAACTTATTTTTACTCAATGAGAATCGATAAGGAATCGTATTGATAATGGAATCAGAATCGCTAAATTCTTAACAATTCACATCCCTATAGAATGGATTACATATTAACTGATGAGGTCAATCTCTACAAAGAAAGAAAGAAAGTAAAGGCATCTTGTAGTCTTACGGCTATATTTTTCTATAGTGTACTGAGGCAAAATTAGATCATTCAGTTTTGTTTATGCAGTTTAAGCTCTGCTCCATGCTCAGGCTGTCACTTTTTATTGGAAACTGGAGTCTTAACTCAAATTCAGGGAGAAGAGTGCATGTTAGACTGTAATGAGCCGCTCAAATTAAAATCAATTGACTGTCAGTGCATCAAGTGGAGGAAGTGTCTTGTCTCTCCTGGGTATGTGAACATTAGCATGTCGTTTTCTGTTTTCATTAGAAATTGATCTTTTGAGAAAACTGATGGCTTCTTCACACACATTAGCTCTACTCTGCTTAGATCTATATAACCACATCCTGTACCACAACACCTTTAAGGGGATAGAGGAGAGGTCTGCAGAGCCATTACGATTGGAGATATACATGACAGTCATTGTGTGTGGTCATGCGTGTTTCAGTCTCACAGAAAATAACCTGACAGATGTTGGTGTAAAAGACATGATCATAATTTATTCAAATCATTCCTCATCGGCCTTGATAAGCTTAAATGTTTTGAAATAATGTGTGTGTGTTGGTGCCATTTATCAAACATTTCTTTACGACTTTTACTTGAAGTGGAAAGTAATATTGCTAACAGTAAATACCCCAAAAGCCCTAAATGATCAGGGAACGTCTCATTCAAACTGTTAAATCTGTATATCAACCATTTAAATCAACAGTATGGAAAGTGTATGCTCTACAGGTCAGTGAAGGATGGAGAAAGAAAGTTCTGGTTTTAATGATGCCAAGAGGGGGAGAAAAGTTAGGAGACCCAATCAACTGCCTGTGTTGTTAATGGATGTTTATTGACTGTCAGTATGAAACCATGTGAAGCTCGTTCTTTCGTGTTATTGATAAGTGTCGACCCCGCTCAGCTTTATGCCTCCCCCATTCTGAGATCAGCTTCCTGTCTGTCTCTTCTTTTGTTGTCCTTCATCTTTCCATTTTACCTATTGATTGGCTGATAATGTGTTTTCAGTGGTAGATTAATGGCACATTATCCTGATAAGGGTGTCTGTAGGGACAGGATATGAGGGAGAGGGAAGGAGACAGTGCTCTTCAGTTGATGAATACTTTTTTTTTTGTACTTGTGGGCCCAAGAGAGGGATGTAATGAAACAAAATATTACCTCAATAACTTTTCATGATGAAGTGATAGTTTGATTTTGAGCTTGTCAGATGAAGTTTTGTCTGTTTTACTAAAACTAAATGGTTAAAGTCAATGTTATGTCCACAAATCACTGCAATTCATAATGACATGGTAAAACAATCTCTATCAAGTATTATTCAACTTTTGTACCTTCAGAGACAGTCATACTTGTAATACTATTTTGGTTAGTTTGGACGAACCAAACAAAGACACAACTTAGATAAGTCTTAAACTAAATACTTTCAAGTTTATACCCTAACTTAAGACACAAGAGCTGGTGCAACGGGCTCTGGCCTCCAGGAACTTTATCAAATCCTCTGTGTGAAATTTTCTTTACTTTGCTCTTATTTTATCGGAGCAATGCTGCCTCCCATCAACTTGGAAGATGACCTTTTATCAAATGGTAAAGAAAGTCAGAGGTTGAAGAAATAACTGTGTTTAGACTTGTGTAAGAAGCTGCAAAAAAGTGTTAAATGCACACTGACACACTAAGTTTGCCCTATAATCACCTGACAAATCTTTCTTATGATAACTTCAGTGCAAGAACACTTCCATAAAAGTTTTGTGTGTTTATGTGACTTTTTTGGATACAATTCAGGTGCAGATATTTACATTTATTTTTGTACATTAGAAAATATGTGGAAGCAGATGCACCAACAGCTCCTTTAGTCGTATGTGATGTTTCTTAGGGCCTCAGACACAGTTAGAGTCCAAATACAGAGGAGCAGTTTGATCCACACTGAGATAGAAGAGCATGAAGATTTATAATTTCATACCCATAACCTGTATACTTTTTAATTGTGTTTTCACATCTATTACATATATATTCCATTGACTATTTATTGTACAGTGATCAATGTGTAATATTGTCGAAGCTGTAGTCTGACTTGTGTTCCAATAAAGCTCTTTTGAATTGACTTAAATTGACAGCTATCAGTCTATTCTGCTTCAGCACCACGGACAGAGCCACGTCTGCCTCGTCGTTAAACCACCTTTCGCACCACAAACACCCTCATGTAATAATTATAAGAGACACCACATACATATATTGCTCTATATGAGGTCCACACTCCTCCATTTATTTGCCCGATAAATCAGTCAATATTGTGACACTGGTCCCGTTTTAATTAACATGTCATTTCAACAGGCATGGTTGAAAGGTGCTTTCCTGTGTGTTTGACAGGAGTAATACCTGCAATATGAAGATATGAGTGTAATTTAAAAAAATGTGATTGCTTTTTTAAACAATTACACTTTAATAAGTATCTTAATGAAACAAAAGATGTAATGTTATGAATAATACCGTATTTCTTTATTGTATTTTATTTTAATGAAGCAGTTCTACAACATAAACCTCCGAGGGAAATTCTTTAATGTAATTTTCAGTAACTGATGTTTTCGCCCTGGAGGCTGACATTGGATTACATAATGATCGCAGAATACCATGAAAATAGTCATGCATAAAACATGGGCGGAAAATGTATTGCATTCATTTAATCCTTATAGTTTTAGTTGTTGTTAGAGTTTAATAGTGTTACAGGAAATGCACGTGGATTAAGCTGATGGAAATACTAAAGTAGATAGAAAGTAGGCTGACTGGCAGAAGTTAAAAAAAAATAATAAATATTAAATAATGATAATAATGATAATTACAATAATGATATCAATAATAATAATGTTAATAATAATAATGATAATAATAAACAATAATAATAATAGTAATAATAACACAAACAGTAATAATAATAATAATAATAACAAAACAATAATAATAAAATAAAAGTAAACAAAATAATAATAAAAATAACAACAATAATAATAATCATAATAATAATGATGAAAATGATGGCAATAATAATAACAATAATAATGATAATAATAATAATAATAATTATTATTATTATTATTATTATTATTATTATTATTATAACACTAACAATATCAATAAAAATGATATTTTTTTTAAATAAGGAAATGATAATAACAATAATAATGATAATAATAATAATAATAATTATTATTATTATTATTATTATTATTATTATTATTATTATTATTATTATATAATTGTTATTATGGAAACAAGAATACGTTTGGACTTAGGCTTTTATCCGTTTGAAAAAAGCTTTTTGTAAGAAGTTAAGTGTCCAGTCTGTGTGTAATGTGTGTCAACTATAGTCAGAGAAAAATCACTCAGGATCAGTAAACTTTTAAGTGATGCGTAAAAACCTAGATTTACGCAGAGCTGCCATCAGGTCTGTCTCTGTCTTACTGGGCCAACTACAAATGCTTGACCTTCACATTAAACTACCAGTGTTTTTTAAATTGTCTTTACATGGAAGAATGATTAAACTATCATACGTCCCTGTCAAACAGGCTGATGTACTTGCTGGCACTTGAGAAGCAGAGGTAAGATGTGCTGCTCCGGCAGTAAACAGCGGGCACAGACAGGCCTGTTGGTTCTAAGTGATTCCCCAGCAGGTCGCCCTCCGTGTATAATGGTCCATTAAGCTGTCCCACAACAATAGGCTTTCCAATTTCAGGAAAATCAATAATAGCTCCGTCAATTTGTGTGGATATTTGCCTTTTCAGTTTATTCCTGCGGTTCTGAAACCATATTTTCACCTGGGTCTCCGTCAGCTGAAGAGAAAAGGCGAGGCAGGCGCGCTCTGCGCTGCTCAGGTAACGTTTCATGTCGAAAGTAGACTCCAACTGTAAAACCTGTCTCCTCGAGAAAATAGTGCGTGTTTTCTTTTTGGGTGACTTCTTTTCGATGTTTCCTCCTCCGTCGTTGGGAACGGTGTCCGCGGAGGTGGAGCTGCTGTGTCCGTGGATGGTGTCTGCGCAGTGGAGGTTTGCTGCGTCTGCTGCTCCAATCGAGACTCTGTTCAACTCTGGAAAACAAAAACAAAAGATTGAATCTGAGAGTGAGGTTTTCAGGTGAGTGTTCTCCATAAGTTGTCTATCTTACCCGTTTGTTTCAGCTCCCTGCTCTCCTTCTTCTGCCTCCTCTGCTGGACTTTGCTCTGCCTTTGGTGGGAGTCATGATGCCCCATCGCCGTGAACCTCCTCTCCTCCTGCTGTCCGGCTGCTTGACAGACAACATAGTTCCTCCCGCTTGTTTGGAGATTCAGGATATTTTCAATCGTGAACTTTGGAGAGGCAGCAGGCCGACGCAGTGGATCCACTTTGTTCATATTCTTAGATACTCAGGCCCCCTTTGCTGAACTTTAGCAGCAGCAGATATCAAACACACAGCTGAGGGGATGATGCTCATCACACAGGGTCGCATCACGCATTATTGTGTTTGGTGCTTATTGGAGGAGCGCGCAGGACGGTCCAGTAAAAGTGAGGGAGGAGGTGAGAGGTGCTGAGGTGACTCCCCTCCAACTACTTCTTATTTATCAGAGGCATGGAGGTTATTCTTTTTCCTGACACGTTGGGTTTCTGCATTTTTTGCTTGAACACACATCAAGAAAATAGTTTTCCCCTGTCTAGTCTGTTATAATGGTGTATTATCCTTTCTTTTATCAAATAGGGGAGACTGGGGACAGTTGCAACAAGACTTATTCCTCCAATCCTTCCTAAAACTCCATCTATTTGATGATGTGAATACCGCCATGGTTAAAATCTACAACAAGTGTGGCTGTTATGTATCTCTGCAGACATTCCTGTTTCTGGGTTTGTCTTGCTCATGTTAAAATAACCAAACTGTGTCTCTGTGTTTGACCGGTGTCGCCGTCTCAGAGGCGTCTGACACAGACAACTTCAGCCCAAAGTTTTCTTGGCTGCAGAAACTCAGACACGGTTTCACAGGAAGAGCTGTTAAAATAAAATCATTTTATGAGTTTGTGAGATTTAGATTCAGACACTCAAAATGCTTTCATTTTAAATCTGTTGTTAGTCGTTCACAAACCACTCCAACGATCAGCTGATAATTTACACAGCCACCACAGTTGAAGATAATCTCTGCAGACTCCTCTAAAAACATCACCACAGGTGTTTTCACTGCTGTGCAAACAGATATCACAGCAAGATAACCAACTGTGTGTTTGTGTCTGCAGAGATTTTACCTCAGATGGTCCAGCTGGCTCCACAGCACCCCCACCTGGGGAAAAAAGGGCAACCACAGAAGAAAAGGAAGAGCTGTTGGAGGTTGTTTGACTGCTGCAGGGTAAGTTCAACAGAGGTTTACCAGTCTGGACTTCAATGTTTAATTTCTGTTGTTGACAAATCCAAATTATCTTTACTTTATCATGTTACTCCAGTTTCTGATCATGAAGATCAGCAAAAGACAACTCAGGAACTCCAGATCGGGTACCAAACTAAATCTGTTAACAGAATTGATCATTTTCTGTGTCACCTGATGAGTTCAATCATCACGTGACACAAATCAGGAGACCATCAAAAGTCTTTCTTAAAGCTCCTGTGAGGAATTTTTGGTTTGTGTTGATTTTGGCAGCCCCCGTAGACCAAGCGTTTACTTTCTCTCTCTTTGACAATTTACTCAGAACATGTTTATGTTGTGTTTTCCATTAAAAAAAATCCCCTTGATCCATCTTAAAACTAATTAACCATGGTTACCGGAGAAAATATTTGGTCTGATTTACTTTTTAAGGTCATACAGAGGCATTTCTATCAATATCAGTCTTTATGATTAGCTGAAAATTACTCATGGTGGTTTTAACGTAATAAAAATCTGTGTTTCCTCTGCTGAGTATGTCATTATACCTTAAATTTCTCTACTACAGTTTAGTGACCCTTGTTTATCTATTATTATTAGTGTTTATCTACTATTGATCTATTAAAATAAATAGATCAAGACATAAAAACTGACTGATTTGAACACAAACTCAACCTGTTCCTCTCTTTGTTTCAGTCCTATTGAAGAGAAGCGTGATCTGGTTGACGACTCCATCCTTGAGTTAGATTTGGAAGATGCCAGTGAGGATGAGGAGGAACAATCGCACCAAGAGAACCATTCACCCTGGAGACTGTCAGCACCTCTTCAGCTCAAGAAAAGGCTCATTTAGAGGACGAGGGAGAAGCGACCACTGTGCCTGTGCAAACTTCAGCTGGATCCGTAGTTTTTATATTGAGAAACTAGCAAACATAAACATTAGCAGGGCTCGGTTTGGGTTCAAGGATTTGAGGTTAACGCTTCTCAACTTCTGGACCTGTTAGTTTGGACTTGACCTTGTTTAAACTTTATGTTGTTACTCTGGATATGTTTTGATCGGTGAGTTAAGTCATTAAGGTTTATTGCTAGTACTGGTGCAAAATCTGATGTCCAAAAAGTTAGTATTAGCTGAGGGTACACATTGTTTCGTGATAGGGAATCTAATCTCATACCTCAGACTCCATATTGACTTTCGCTAAAGATGAGGTCAATTGCAAATTATGGCTCAGTATGAGGAGATAACTACCCCCACACACTTGAGGCTCTCTGCTGTTCATGGTGATTTACAGTTCGTTTTTGTCCCTGCAGCACTAACAAGGTTCTCCGCAGTAGACTGGCACAGTGGGTACAGAGATTCACCTGTCAGCAGATCCACAGGCTTCGGTGAGTACGTCCTGGATTTGTAACTTCAATTCATGCAGCTGCAGTTTGCTAAAATGATCCTCCGTTTGTGTTTCTTTCATCTGAAGCCGTGACGTTAAGGTCTGATTTGATTTGTGGTGTCTGTATGTCAGGTTTCCAAATCCAGCCCAGATCTGTTATATGAACTCCAGCCTCCAGAGCCTGATCACGTTCACCTGCAGACATCAACAACCAGGACGAGGTCTGGAGTCTGATCCCAGAGGCCCAGCTGATGAGATACATTGTCTATAAACACAAACATCCTCATTCTTTATTCACATTGTTATGAGTTTCTCTTGCAGATAAACATCTAAAGAGTTAAAATAAAGGTTTACTTTTGGGGGGAAATTAAACATAGACATTTTGCCAAACACTACAATGACATTCAACAACGTATTTTAGATCATCTTGAAAAGTCAAGACCATACCGAAAGGGGATAATGGTTAAAAGATCGCCTGCTCATCCTGCTGCTGCCTGAATGAAGCAACAACAGAGTTATACCAAAATACAGGTGTAGTCTCCTCCTCCTCTTCCTTCTCCGCAGTACTTCAAAATTCTACAGCTCTTATCCTCATTATTTTCTGTATCTTTAATATTTTTCTTGTTGGAAGTATTTTGTCGAATAACTGAAGTGAAATGAAGAGAAATATTTTTACCCGAGGAAAAGAAGAGATCTCCATTACAGAGCGTTTTACTCTGCAGCAAAAAAGAGAGAAATGCAAATTACACTTTTTAGAGTGATTAATCAATGCCACGTTTGAGATATGAAATCAGCAGAGGTAAAATGAGGAAAGGCTCTCTGATAAAAATCCGTTTAAGGAGCGACTGAAATGAGCGCAGTGAATCAGCCGATCTCATTTCCTCGGGTAGATCGCTCCAGAACTTAGAGAACGGACTGAAAACACTCTGTCCTCTTTTGCTTTCAGCCAAGTTTCTGATACGGTAAGACAGCCTTTGCTTGAGGATCGTAAAGTGCTTACTGGATTGTCGGGGATTAAAAGGTCGGTGATACAGCTTGAGCAGAGACCATTAAGAGGATAAAACGAGGCTTTTAAATCTAATCCTTTTATTATTCTTTATGTTTGTGGCCATTATGTATATTGCTAGTACAAACAAGCCAAAAGAAGGCCGCCTTGCCTGAACTCTGAAATGTCAGGGTTCATCGTAATAAATCAGCTTGATGTAGAAATGAAAGAGTGATGGGGTTAAAAACTTCATCAAAGGTAAGTCTGTGAAACTCTTGCCACAGGTGTGCATGATTTTATGCACCAGTATGGAGGTTTCTGACCTTTACCTTTCCAGCTGATGACTTCAGATAGTTTGTGATCTTGCTGCTGTTGCTGTTTAAACTCATCCTCAGGTGGCTGAAGCACAAATAAGGAGAAGACATGATTCTGCAGCATGCTGTAGGTCCAGGTCAGGAGACTGTGGTGTAGTCTGGTTATAGGACACTGGCTCTTTGGATCAGAACTGCAGGACCTTCTCTTTTTACTGATTTGTCTGTTTCTGAGCTGGCATTACACCAAGAGCAGAGCCTGCTGCATCTGTGAAAAGTGAGACTGAAATCTGAGAGTAGAAAACACCGGGAGGGTTTGAGAGTGCGTGTTTCAGGTAGATGGAAGCATCCTGACAGTAAGGTGTCTATTAAAAGTGCATTTCTCTTTGTAACTACATGAAGGTGAACACAGGGTGTCCTCAAAGTTGTTTGAACTTGTCTCATGATTTTTTTTTTAATCGTTAATTGGAGCCAAGCCAGCGACAAAGTGAGGAAACTTCTCACCTTCGAGTAAATTTTGATCATAGCAGACGGGTGATGTCTAATGACACCGAGACGTTACCTCTGCTCCTGCTTTTGCCTGTGCAAGTCTCACCTTCACTAAGCAGCATATCAAACATGTTACACTTCTGCAAATTAACTGCATGCTGGGTGGACAAATGTTTTCGCATATTGGAAGTATTTCCTCCATCTGACGAAATTAAAGCTTTGGAAGTGTTGCAAGTTGCCCCGGTATTATCTTTTTGCATGAAATACAAGCAAACTCTGGAGTGCTTTTGCCTTGCTGAAAAGTTCTGGACCAAAACTTCTCGGGTACGATGCATCACACATTAAGACGTAAGAGGAACCTTTAAGGAAGAATTATTAAGGATGCAGATGAACAATTCTTAGAAATCGAATCACTGGGAACCGGTTCTAAAAAAGTACCAGTTATCGATTCTCGTCCCTAATGTCTGCACTGGAAACATCCAAACTCTCACGCATGTTGTTGTACATAAGTCTATTCTGTCTTTTGACATCCACGGGAAGGTTGAGGAGGCTTTCCACGACCAGCACAACATCCTCTGCGCAATTTGCAACATGTACACTGTAGGGTAACAGGTGGGAGGGTCCATAGATGCTACTCACAACACTCACAGCAGGTTGCACAGAAGGTGAGTGGGATGATACGCCAGCCACTGCAAGAAGGTTCAAACCTCCACGTCAGTGCCAACAAGAGCAAACAGAGAGGTGAAGCGCTCTGATGCTTTGACGTCTGCATCGTTGGCACACTCAGGCCGTGTGGCACAGTGTGCGTACTTTACATAATGGTCCTACCAAATCACAGCAACAGCAGTGAGGGCATGCAGGCGGGTGAAGCCCATGGGAGCTAACACTGACACAGCGTGTAATGAACTCTTCTCACTGCACACCGACGAGTGCACGTTTCCTGTGAAAACACACTCCATGAGAGATTCTCCATCAGTTGGGAATGGGCAAACAAACAAACAAACATGGCCGAAGGTAATGAAGAAGACATTTCCGAGCAGCCGGTTACTGAACGAGGCTCCACATGAGGGATTTCCTTTAAGACTAGGGTTTAGATGAGTGAAATCAGGTCTGCCTGACATCAGACGGTGGATCTGCTGCTGTTCACTTTGTGTGATAGAGTTTTCAAGTTGAAAATGTTTTCACATCTGAGACTTGTTTGATGTTGTTAGTTTTCTCCATAACCTACCACTCAAACTTGTGGTTAAGTATCTTATTTGACTACTCCACTTGGTGTCCTCAAGACAAAATTAGTCAAAAATCTTATAAATTAATTTTTTTTAGCCCATATCGCCAATCCCTACTACCATCAGTGGACAACAATGATTCACAGAGTCACTTGAAGGACAGCGCTCAAGCACAGCTCGTTCTGACCCAACAGACTCCAAAGATTTTGCAGAGACTGTGTGAAAATCAGTTTTTCTATCCTCCAGGTTTAGAAATCCTTCACTTTGAAAAAAAAACACACAACTGGGATGACTTTGATTGACTCTGCTGAAATAATTTAGATAATTCCCTGTTTGCGCAGTGTTTGAACATAGTAAAAGTGATTAATCATGGTGGTAAAATTCTGCACAGCATGTTAATAAGAGCAGCTCTGATGTGTCTCTACAGGGACGCCTCTTCTGTTTTGGATCAAGACACACAAATCAATCAAAAGGCATCGATTCAGCTGGAACAAATGCTGCTTTATTTCAAGGATTAAAAGAAATCCCCACGCATTCAATCAATATCACAGGAGCCGGAGGTGTGTTTACACCAGCCTGCGAGTTTACAACACTTCTCACTTATGCAAGCATGGGAGAAGCTCACAGAATAAATGGCTGCTGTCAGACTGAGGAGTAGAGATGGATTAACACGGGAAGAGACTGAAAGAAGGTGATAGACAGAGGCTGAGAGAGTGTTAGGACTGGGAGACTGAGAGACTGAGGCCAGCAGACTTGTGATCTGCTTTTGTATCCGTGCAGGGATGAGATCATAGTGAACCCAGGAGAAATAAAAGAACATAATGATGGATAATCTTGCTGTTTAAGTGCCGCTGTTGATGGTCTATGTTTTTATTTTTCTCATCAATAAGAAATATTCACCCGTGACTTTTTGTTCAATCGAATAAGGACGGTTGTATTTCTTACACATTTTCTCGTTCACATCATTTATACGTTTCATTTATTTGATGTCTGTTTGGTTTTCTAATTCAGCTCAATTTGAGGCGGTGGAAGGCTGAAATCGTCTCACAGTTAAAACACTTCTTTTGAGAGTTTGACTTTCTTTTCTTTTTCCACGTGAGGTTTGTATGAAGCACTGCTGACCGACATCTCCTCCAGGCACATTTACGGTATGTACCTCATACAACGACATCGGCTCACATGCTCACCGGTTTTATTCACTCGTACAAGCATTATTTAAAGTCTCGTGGACTGCAGCTCAATACGCTATTCAAGTCTGAACAACAGCAGCTTACCAAGGTTGTCTTCATACAATTGCTGTTCACGTCTTAGAGCAATGAGCGTGACAGCTAACGACAGATGCACAAAAGACACACAAAAGCAATTAAAGGTAAACTCGTACACTCGATCAGTTTTTAGACGATGAAAAAATCTCTTTATTAGAGTTTCTTTAAGAGTCTGCATGAAGCAGAGAAGTGAACAGTCATATTTTAAAGCAGAGCAGAGGTCAGTGCGACATGAAAAACATTAAGAGCATTGTTCATCACATAAACAATTCATTTTCACGTGTGTACATGTCTGGTTAGGATTTTCGAGTTCTGACAATGGCCTATAAAGATTTAAAGGCTCTTACACACACACAGTCACACTTACAAGCAAATACACACACACAAACTCAGACCTCTGCCTGAAGGAAGGTATTAAGAGAAGTAAACACAATTTATCCCAGTTTATCCTCCCTCATTATAAACTTTTTCCTTTTTTCACCTTTACAGACACAACAAAGCAAAAGTTAAAAAACAGTTAAAGCCCATTTGCATTGACTGCATGTCGTTAATTCCTTATACTTCAGGTAAAGGTGCAAATATGTGTTAGTGAAGAAATACCAAGACTGAGTTCTCGACTTGTGTGTTCAGTGTATCCTGCTTAGTCCTCATTTCAAACCATAGACTGTATATTTGATGGACAACTTCGCTCCGCCTTTGAAGCCGAAAAGCTCTCGGTATTTCCCGAATTTTCCACTTCCTAGAACCACCACTTGCACAGTACCATTTTACACATTTGGCAGGAGAGTCTCTGAGAGTCGCTGTGATGACGCTCTGCTCAAACAGCATATCCCCCGCGTGAGCTACGTAACCTTCGTACACCCATAGGCTGTATCAGGTGTCAATCATAGAAAACATGAACCCTCTAATAACTTTTAAAGATGGAGATGCACAGAAAAAAGAGGACTTGAGCACAAACCAGTCTTACAGTAATGCTGCGTTCCAGTTACCTACAAAGTAGGAGCTGGAAATAACGTTACACCCGAGTTGACAGTGTTCCAGTTAACAAGTCGTAAAACCAAGATGGATGCCTACTGTTAGCCATTGTTAGCTGTTGTTAGCCGTTGTCAGTTGTTGTTAGCTATACCAGTTGTTAACAACGCATAACACAGTATTTTACGCTTACAAACACCAAAGCACTGAGTTCACAGTTAGACATTGGGCAGTACAACATTTATCACTTATTTAGTTTCACAAAACAAAACAGAAGTGCTAATAAATAATACATTACAAGAGCTTTCACTGTTACTCTTTACTGTTGATGCACTGCGCTGCCATCTTGGATTATGACATTGTCAAGTCGGGGTTGGTGTGGATCATCCGACTTTCCGAGTCAGAAATCCGACTTCAGGGGGCGTTCCAGATGAATTTCTGACTCTGAGCACGGAAATTCCGACTTCTGAGAACAACTGGAACGCAGCATAACTACATGTCAACATCGCAACAAGGGGGAAGAAAAAATTATATTCTATATAATTAATTTTTAAATTTTGTCCACAGCTCCATAGGGATTGCTGGAAGAGGCAGGATTTATGACCTATACTGCAGCCCGTCACCAGAGGGCGCTGGTCTCACGAGGAAGCAGACGATGTCCGTTCTATATACGGTCTATGTTTCAAACCTCATGCAGAACAGTGAAGCAGATTATAACTGAAGTTTTTGGTCTAAGGTTTTTTATAAAATATGTTTTTTGCTGCTGAATATAAAGGAGCCCCATCGATCCATAGGTCCATTGTTGGGTGTGTGCTGCAATGGAAGCAAGAGTACAACTGAGGAACCGCACAGAAAGAGATGTGAAATATTCACAGACTTATCAAGCAACTGCTATGAATAAATAGTCAAGGCCTTGGCATTGTATTCAGAATGACTGAAATCAAATTATAAATCAAGTCTCTTTAGACAGTTTGCTCCGTGTTCATGGTCATGCACAATGAGAAACATCGTAGTGTGGGTTATGAGTCAGTTTGTTGTGTTTATATTAAAGGAGGAAAAGGTTTCTTCAGCGTCCAAAGTGATCCTGTTAGTGTTAAATTTAAGCCTCCTTTAAATATAATGGCAGACGACTTTAAATCTTTTTTTGCATGTAGGTTCAGTCCTTTTGAGGGATACCCCCCAACCCAGGCCAGCCCAGATGAGTTTTTATCTGGGTGTGCATAGAGCAGGGGTGGGCAGTCATGTGCCATGGAGGGCCGAGAAGCTGCAGGTTTTCTTTCCAACCCAAAACTCCACCAGGTGATTTCGCTGATTAGTCCCTGCTCTCTGCTTGGAGGTAAGGTAATCTGTGAAATCATCTGTGGAGTTTTGGGTTGGAAAGACAACCTGCAGCCTCTTGGCCCTCCATGGCACATGATTGCCCACCCCTGGCATAGAGCATCTACTAGAGTCTTGTCTACGAACACACTGTTTAGCGAGAGCGTTTCCATGACTTGCAGAGGATCTTCTGGAAGGCTCTGCGGAAGTCTTGATTGAAGATGGTGTAGATGACCGGATTGAGCGAGCTGTTGCAGTAGCCGATCCAGAAGAAAAACTTGAACAAAGTATCAGGGATTTTGCACGGCTCTCGGCACAGTCCATACAAGCTGTAGGAGAAAAAAAAGGGAAACCAGCAAACAACAAAAACACCCATGACGACAGCAAGGACGAAGGTGAAACGCTTCTCCCGAGCAGCAGAAACTTTCCTCCGATTGACGGTGCTTCTGCGTTTGCGGCGAGATGAGAAGAGCTCCATAGACCTGGAACTGGAGCGGGACTTCCTGCTTGAGTAATTGGAGGCTGAGCTGCTTTTCCGGCTGAACTTTCTATCTTTGGAATCATGCTGATGTTTGGAGAAACCGAAACCCTTTTTAGGTTTGTCATCGGAGGAGCTGCTGTCCTCAAAATCATCCTCGCGGTCTGCTGGCGGACGCTTTGCCGCAAAGGGTAAATGAGATCGAATGGCTGACTGTTGGCAGCGTCCATTCTCGCACTCCTTCTCTTTCACGCTGCAGTCCTTGTTAGACTTTACCGATCCCTCTCTGATCGGATCGTCTTGGCCGATCCCATTTTCGAGCGGTGAGTCCACATCCCTCTTCTTTTCCGACATTGTCCTGGTCCTGGTCTTTGCAACTTGGTAGATCCGAATATAGACAAGAATCATGATGATACACGGGGCAAAGAAGGAGCCAATACTGGAGTAAAGGATGTACCAGGTGTCATCGTTTATGAAACACTGAGGGTTCGACTCGCTGTTGCTCCTGTCCATTGAGATCAGCGGTGGGAATGAGATGACAGCAGAAATCAACCACACCACCACGATCATACCTTTCAGTCTTTTGGGGGTTCTCTTTAAGTTGTACTCAACAGCCTGTGTCACCGACCAGTACCTGTCCAAGCTGATGGCACACAAGTGAACAATAGAGGAAGTGCAGAATAGCACGTCAAGAGCCAGGTAGATGTCACACCAGATTTTACCAAAAAACCAGTAGCCCATAACTTCATTAGCAAGAGAAAAGGGCATGACCAGGGTGGCGACGAGTATGTCTGCACTGGCCAGGGAAACCAGAAAAAGGTTCTGAGGTGGTTTCAAGGCTCTGCTCGTTAAAACAGCAATAACAACCAAAACGTTTCCCACGATAGTAAATAAAATCAGAAAGCCCACAAGTCCAGCCAAACCCCAGACAGACAGCTGTGTGTATTGGCTCCGAGATGTAGAATTAAAGGAGATGCCCACTGTCTGAAAACCCTCCTCCAAATTAGAGTCATTAAAGAAATCCATTGCGTGGTTTTTCCTGTCGGTTTTATAATTCACGGTGTTGAGATTAATCAATACAGGGATTTAATCTGCAGCCAGGAGTATCCCCACAACAATGTCAGTCCACAAAGGCTATTTCATCAATATTTACAGCAAATGACACTTTTCTTCTTTTCTCCTCACCTTCATGCTGCCACATCCTGCATGCAAAATTCTTTAAAGAAGAAAGAGCGGCAGGAAAATCATCAATAAAAGGATCACAAACTGTAAAGTCCACAGTCCAAAGACGTGTCGTATGCTCATCGACAAAATTTTCCACGGAAAGAGACCCTGTATCCTCCTCACCGCGTCCTCAGACATCCCGACTGCGCCTCTTTCTCCACCTCCGCCTTCCCGCAATGTCCTGAGAGGGGTTTGGGAACCACGCGACTTTCGTCCCTTTTTTTTTTCTTTTCATCACAAATATAAAGCAGAGACCCGCTCCGGCGCGGAAGGGGAGTTGGGACACTTATTGGAGCGGATCTGAAGACTGAGGATAACAAAGCAGAGTAAGTATTGAGCCTTAAAATGATGAAAATCACTCATTGATTAGTGAACAGAACAGCTGTGTCGGCTGCCATCTGCGCAAAGTCAGAGGAACAGCTGATCAGTGACTCCTCTCCTCATTTGACTCAGGATGGTCTGTACTGACAGGAGCAGTGGCTCACGCAAGCTTTTTCAGGGGCGAGGGCAATATACAGATAAAAGGGCACCTGCAATGGGGCGAGTCCATTTTTAGCATTCTGATGAATATTTGTGCAACATTTTGTGGTAAAAATAAAAACAAAATAAGGACAAATGATTAGGGGAGAGTGGGGTAAGTTGAGCCACCCCCTGTTGCTTGGAAATGGTAAAAGAAATTGATCATGTGACCAAATATTGAGGAGATGGGCAACAATTCATGGAGTCTGTGAAGGTCAGAAGCACATGGGTGAAGAGATTAGACATTTATAAAAAAAAAAACATTTTTCACACTTAAAAGTGAATTTAGTCTGTCATAAGTTTTATTAGAATTGTATTCAGACCAAAAAAGATCATTTTAAATTTGTTTTATACATCAATTGTGGTATCTATGAGCTACAACACGAGGTCAAAAACCTAACATAAAAGTCCACCATTTTAACTTAGAGGACTAACTAAGTCATCATAGTAGTTCTGGGGTAAGTTGAGTCAGTGGCTGAACTGAGAAAGTAAAGGAGTCTGATGAGAGGATCAGAGTTTCAGTTCAGATTGTTGAAATGTTTTACTTTGTCTTTTCAAAAATACAGCTGTGAATGTTATGAATCACTAAGACATTCTCGTGTTAAAATGGCTTTTTACAAAACAGCTTTTTAGCAGTTATATGCAATAATAATAAAAAGAATTATTGTACCAGTTGAATAGCGTATAATAGATAAAAATACACATGAATGTGAAGAAGTGACTGTTATTTAGGAAGAGAGAAGGTGAGGGAGGGCTGGTGTGGAGAGTGAGGGGGTAGTAGGAATACGCTTCAATTTACCCCGCTCCTATGGTCAACTTACCCCACTTTTTTTTTGGCATGCTATATTATCAAGACAGTTATGTTTACACTCATTCTGTTCATTTGCAGGTATGAACAACATCTTGAAATAAATGCAGATACACTAGCGAGAGACAAAACTAGATTGACTTGATCTAGTGATCTGAAATATGAAAAATGGCTCATCGTAAATATTTTTAGTTTGTTAAGATGTAATATTTTGAGTAGATACCATTGATGTAATACATAATGCACAGTTAATTTTTCAGGTCCATGTAATTTAGTTTTTATAAGTAACTTAGAATGATTGAAGTTAGATTGAACTTAGAATGAAGATTAAGTCAACTGAACACATATTTTTGAAGTGTAGTGTAATTCAAAAATTTATCAGCATAACTTAAAAGTTCTTATGACAATTTTTTTTGAGTTTTCTGAACTTGTTCGGGTTTACAGTGAAACATCAACAAGAAAACTGCACAGAAGACCTATATGGTCAGCTGACAACAGCTACAGCTTCTAATTGGTCGAAAGACTAAAGCAGAGATGGCAGCCTCCATCGTGTATACTGACCTATCAGTAGTCATGACACAATTTCACTAAAATTTACACATAAATCAACACAAATGAGTTTTTGGTGGGTTAGCTCAATTAAGTCTCCCAAGTGGTCTTCTGAGTGGAATTTAAAAAAGGCTTGTTTATCATAGAAATGTAATAAATTGGGAGTAATGGTAAACTGCTAAACAAAATCTCTTAAAACCTCGAGCCGGAGCTGTGTCTCATTTGTCCCCTCACCCTTCCCTGAAGCACCCACATCCTTTCTGTTACTCCTTGTTTAAATTGAACTAAGGCTGCTGCTGGAGGCCAGCATGGATGCACTTAAAGCTGACATTAAACAGACAGACAGGCCTTATCATAACGGTCGTTAGCTTTTGTCCTGAGGGTGCAGCTCTATTCGTGTAATCAAGGCCCTTGTGAGTAATTCAGTATATTACCAAGTTTTTTTTTTTTTTCCTTGTTTCAGTCATTGTGCTCTGTTCTGCTCTGAGGGATTACATCAGCTCTTCCTGCTGCAGCGTCTGCAAGAAACCAGCCTAAACTCTTGAAATTAGCTGAATTATGATGTAAGACCGACCCCTACTGCTGCTGATTGCCTAGCTTCTGTACCATCTGAAGTTATAACCAACCAAGAGTGTTTATGTTTGTACATTATTTATATAAAACGTACTAACTAATGCACATTTACACAAAGACCTGAGGTAATGAGTACTGATGGGGTTTCCAGGAGGTTTATAGCTGCACCGAAACAAATCTGATAGGATCTTGTCTTAAATGATCTAGAAGTCTAAAAGTTGTCTGCTTTTGCAATCAGGAAGTCCATACTCTTCTGTGACGAACAAGTCCTGATCTGACGAGTCTAGATACCTTGTTTCTTTGAGCTCCCCTTTGACAGCCAAACTGGAAGCTGCTAATAAGACACTCCTCTGTTCCTCGGCTGCCTTGTTCAGGCGCTGGCAAATGTGGCCTGATAAGTACATCTGCTTCTTTCTGCAAGCTCATTCCACTTAGCTTTCATTCCTAGTGTGAAAACAGTTTGTGGTGGGGACAGTGAATCAGGTGTGCTGCAGGGCTGCAGCACTTATAGAAACTCTTCTGCTTTGCCTCGTTGTTTCACAGTCATCTGCTCGTTTTACGCAAATGGTCTCAGCAGAGTTTTCTGAAAAATAACATCCTTCTGTTGCATCTTTTTTTTCCCCATGTGTTGTTTACCTGCAGAGATAGCAAAGATGTGCAATGTCTCTTATTTTGCATGTTTGGTCTACCTCTTGTGTTGCATCTGCTTCTCTCAGCAAAGAGTGGAAGGTGTCTCACTGATCAGCAATTCAACTCTAAAAATCAGTCTTCTGTCCACACCAATGATCAGGACTGTAGTGCTATTTCTATTAGTACCCGGGTGTAGCTATGATGCATGTGCATGTGTGCTCCACAGGGTTGACATCTGGCTCCTTTCAAAAGGTTGTGTAACCACCACTCCTACTATGACAAGTTTATATCATATTCATGAGTGTCACATGACATCCCACAGCATCTGTGTCAGTGCCATCTTTAGGACCAACCCGGGACTGGACTTTAACAAGGGCCATCTGTGCTGCTGTGAATGAGAAAGTATTAGGGTAAGGTGACCAGATTGGTAATGAAATTTGGGGACATCCAGGGGGTGGGGGTGATGAGCAAAATGTGATTTACAGCCCTCTGTTTCTGGGGGGAGGGAGGGCATGGCATAGCAGCGCATGCCCCCTGTAAAAAAAACCCATAAAAACTGTTGATCAGGACTGTGTGCAACATGCTTACTTGCGCTTCCTACCTCCTCGGCTACCGTAATAACCGTTGTTCTAGTCTACACGCAACATTTTTTTCCTCATTCATGAAATGCTTAAATCTGGGACATTTCCAGGGACAGCTGTAGCCGGGGGTGATATTTTTTTTTGTAGGATGGTAGGGGAAAGTCCCGCCTCCTTCACCTCTGATTGGCTAGAAAAGCTGGAAACGTCATCACACGCTCAAGCCAAATGTGGGCTGTCGGCTCCGTACATCAAACAGAACATTACAGAACATTATCGCACTTCTGAATCTCCTAGCCCATACCCTAACCCCTAATCCTAACCCCTAGCCCTAACCCTACCCCTAACCCCTTACCCTAATCCTAACCCTAACCCCAACCCTTACCGGACAGATGATGATGTTTCACAGCCATAAGGAATAACCAATCGGAGCCCAGCACTTCTAGCCAATAAGAGGCAAACCAGGGCGGGACCTTTGCCTACCATCTTACAAAAAAGAAATCTGCTAGCCGGGGACAGGTCATCCAAAATGGGGACTGTCCCCAGAAATCAGGGGGGAAAAAAGCACAGGGTTTTGAGACTTAAGTCGTAAAATTTCGACAATAAAATCCAAAATAATGAGGAAAAAAGTGGATTTACATTTTGGTTAGCCTGAGGAGAAAAATCAGAATGGCACCCAGTCTTCCAAGTTAATATCAAGAACATGGAGCATCTTGTAAATTAAAACGTTAAAAATTGAATGCCAAATATCAGCGCTGTATTGTCAGAAGAATCAGGTTTCCAAACTGATTGTGCCAAAAGTTGAGTCTGTTATGAAGGAGAGCAAATTAATAGACCGTGAAATGTTGCTTTTGCTTTTTTTCCTGTTAGGTTTCTCAATTAAAATAATTAAAAGGGCCCATAAACTGTCACTGTATTAGTCATGATAGGTTGTCTTCATGTTTAGTTTCTCCTGATTAAGTTTTTTAATCTCATTTTCTCGTCTTCCTGCTCCTGTGTATTTATTCTGGTCATTTCTGTGTGATGGTATTTGTTTCTCTGTCTCTGTCTCCACATCTGTTTCCTAATGCTTCAATAGTTTTTGGATTTAGGTTTCCTTGCACTGTTAAAAAGTGTGTTTTTGTCATTTACCTTTTAAACTTTCTTTAAAATCTTAAATTTTTTGAATTTCTTTTCCTCAGTTTAAACCTGAGCTGCGACAGTATTTTCTGTATCTCCTTGAGAACACATCCTAAATTGGATCTGTTGTAGCCGGCTACACGTTATTGCACATGGCATACAGACATTCTGCGGCTCTCATTTCTAGTTCCCATGGTGAAGCTTGCAAAGTGACATGGAACATTGACACCTCTGTTGCAATATTGTTCCAACACATCCTTCACAGTGTGACACCAGATGGATACGTACTAATTAGATGAGGAATGTGTCGCTTTTCTGCTTCTGTACCTCTTGTGCGGTAGATGTAGAAGCTTGCAGGTGGTGCTGCGGTAAACAAATTCATGCGTGTTTTATGTGTGCGTACACGTGTGTGCGTGTTGTAAGACACTGAACATGTGTTGAGTAAAAAGGGGGCTCTTAGGAGGGAGTAATTAACTGGAGGAGTTCTCTCCCCTGCCAAGAAGGCTTTTTTATCATTTCTTCTTTAATTGGTACTTACCGTCTTTGTTCAACCTGCCAATTAAACATAAGTGAGCATTAAAGATCCATGTTTACGAAGGCTGTTTAAGTTATTGTTGTGCCAAACAGAGCAGTCGTGTTTACGATATCAAACAGTTACCTGTGTTAGGAAAGAAAAAAGGCATCTGAGAGGTCAGTGAAAACACTTAAAAGTGATGAGTTGTGATTACGTAACTATGGTTCTCTTTCAAACCTCGCTCAGTATCTCACCATAACCCGCCTCGCAAATACCACCACTTTGGACATCACGCAATCCATTGTGGGTATGCACCGAAGCATTTTGGGACTAAAAGCATCCAAACACAATCTCTGCACCGTGCTCCACAGCTCTGAAAGACAGCTGCAATGAAGAAAGAAGATCAATTTAGTAATATGACGGTTAGTCAAGTAAAACACTTTATCTGAACACGATGTTGTAGCAACAAATGCAGTGGAAAAAGACTTAGTTGCCCGGTTTGTTAAACCTTTAACCAAACTCTACACTGAGAGAATATACTGAAGAAATCATGAACCAGAGGCTGTCCAAATTCATTTTAGATGGAGGCATAATCTGCCTACCTGATCCCGATATCCTCTGAGATGGTTGGAAAAACAGCTCATCGAATTATCCACATCTGTTACAGAGTGGTATAGAAACACACTTTTGACAAAAGTTTAGCTGACTTTACTTCACTGCATTTGTTGCAACAACATCGCGTTCAGATAAATAATGTTTAAGTTGACTGTCATATTACTAAATTGATCTTCTTTCTTCATTGCGGCCGTCTTTCAGAGCAGAGATTATGTTTTGACACAAAAAGCTTCCGTGTATACCCTCAATGCATTGCGCGATGTTGAAGATGGCGGTATTTGTGAAACGGGAAATGGGAGGTGCCCTCTGGTGTGACCAATCACAGAAGATCTACTACACTCAAAAAAAAAAAAAAAACATTGCATAGATTATTTAAAAGTATTTACATCTAGTTGATTTTATTCAAGTTATTGATTTTTTTTGGAACTTATTCATTCAAAAAAAAATTTAAATCTACATAAATCTGTAAATCATGAAAACAAATTATTTTAATCAGTGAAAATTTAAGAATATAGTTTAAAGATGATGAGCTATGGATCAACCAAGATTCATTTAGTTCAAATTTATGAGACAGAAACAAATTGGATTTATCAATGATGAAAACATAAATCTATATTATTTATTTTAAACATATTGGGTTTATTGTTATGATTACATAAACCTAATTCTTAAAGGTTTAAATTATATTTGACTGACAAATATGCAGCACATCAATATGAGACTGTTTATGTTAAATCTAAGTATTTCGAATGGATGGAAATTTTATATGAAATTAGACCTAAATACTCTTGCGAGTGTATCGCCTTGGCAGCTCCTTGGCATTCATGCTTTCTTCGCCGTGAAGATCAGTCCCTCTTCAGCTCCTGACCAAGGATAACCATTTAACGGTTCATGGATGCAGCCATGAACACGGTCACCAAGCACGGTCGTCCTTTTGATAAGAGTGCTTCAATAAGACTCTTAGCTTCTCATTGAGAAACATTTTTCTATTTTTCTGATAGAATTATAATTTTTAGGCATGACTTTTTGTGATAAATCTCAACGCAGCAAAATAAGAAAATAGGTATCCAATTCATAATGAGTTAATATTCATGAAAACACATTAAAGTTTATCAATTAAAACATGAAATATCTTTCGTTATAGTGAATATAAGTGGGAACGAATTTGCAAGTCACTGTGCTCTGTTTTTATTCATGTTTTTTACAACATCCCGGCTTCTGTGGAGCTGGGGTCTATATAAGAAAAGCCATCCTAACAAAAAAACCATCACCAGAATATGAACACTGTAGATACTGTATATACACACAAAGTGCTGTTACACAATAACCGGGTTGCCAGCTTTGAGAGGGATAAAAGGGACATAAAGGCAGCGAACGGTCATACTCCCTGTTTAACGATATACGCATTTGTGGGGGAGAAAGGAGATAGAGAGAGATAAAGAGAGTGGAAAGCTAATTGAATTGATTCGTGTATGAGTAATGAAGAAAGCACAGGAAAGATAATGAGTGGGGGCTTCTGGTCACTTTGTCTTGAGAGCAGATAGACTTGAGAGTGCTCCAGCTCCCTTTTATGGCCGTACACTCACAAACAGATCACACAAAACAATATGATGTTGAAAATATAATAATGTGGCCTTTTACAAGTGAGGAAGTGTGGGTGTCTGATGGAAAGTGGATGTTCGATGGACAGCCTGGCTCTGCACAGAAGGAGAAACAAGCACTGCAGACCACGAGACGGAGTTTCAAGGGTGTTATCAGCTGTTCATACTTAATGTTTGTGTTTGTAAATCAGTATATAAGAAATCTTCTGTGGGTTGTTTTGAATCTGTGGCCCCTCTGCAGCAAGCTGCAGTGTGGCTGATAGCCTGTGACCATCTGCTGCACTATTAAGAGCGCTCTCATTTCTGCCCATGCAAACGAGATTTAAATTTAGGAAATTAAATGGCAATATGAAACCATTCCTACATCTATATGGATGAATTCAAGCAACAACAACAACAACAACAACAAGCGTCAGCATGAAACTACAAACCGATACAGCCTAGGCAAGGTGACCAACCGGCCAGCTGATTGGATGCTGTATATACTCAGATATTACCAAGTGAATTTGTCTCATTTCTAGTCAAAATACATTTTCTAAAAGCTACCTTGGCCTGATAATTTTCCATTTTCAAAAAAAAACAAACATCTTATCAGGAAAATTATTCTTGCTTTATCACCAGTCATTTGTTCTCATTACAATCAATTACATTCCATTTTTTAGGCTCATAAAAACAAGCCTCTCTGTGCAAGGACCACTGCAATACTTGCAATATTCAAAAACTTCACCTCGGAAAGATCTAGAGTCAAATCATTTCATATAATGATGCTCTTGGCTAGATGACAAAGGGTTACGTTATGATTTTACATAACAGAAGAGGCATGTATTCATGAGGTTGCACTGTTTAGTTTAGTAGATAGTAGATATGTAACGTTCGTGAACGAGTCAGTCATTTTAACGGATCTTATAAATGATCAATGAGAATCAGTTCACAGTTGCAAGTCTTTCTTGTATGTAAATTGCCAAATCTGTATCTTATAACTGCTGCCAGTGATTGTCCCCATGATAGAAATGAGTAACCCTGGTTGACTTCTATAAATAAATATATATAACAACGAGCCAGTCTTTTGAACGACTCTTTGAAAGGAGCGGCTCTTTAAGATCCGGCTCCCTTTCAAAGAGCATCTCTAGTAGGTAGGCTACAGTTAGGGCTGGGCGATATGGCCTCAAATCAATATCAGGATACATTGAGCATTTCATTTCGATAATGATAAATGGACGATAACTACTCCACAAGCTGCTCACCCCCTCCCACATTAACTTCAGCCGCCGCTCCAGCCGCTCCAACTTTTGAACCGTCCTCCATCTCCTCACCTGTCATTCCTTCTTTGTTATGGACTGGATGGGGTGGAGTCACGTCTCTGACGTTGGACAGCATCTTAAAGGGACATGAGACTGTAGCCTACCTATACACATCCAAAACTAACTTTTATTTATTTATTATTTTGACATCCAAGATAATAATATGGGCAAAATGACGTCGGGTATTGTTGTAAATTTCTGTATCGTTAAATTTTCGGTTCATCACCCAGCCCTAGCGACAGTATAGTGAGTTCACAGCTGATTGGGGAAGTCTAGCATGGCTACAGCAGTGACAGAGGAAGAGAAAACTGTGATAACATGATGAGATGTAATGCATCTTAATGAAATACCGAGAATGATGCCAGATTAGAAGTGAGTGGGCAGCTGGGTCTCTGCTGTGCAGAGCTTGGTGGGCGGTTAACTGGGTTGGCCGGAGGTCATCTACCTCTGAGCCATCCTGATTACTGGGTGGCCAACACGCTCTCACAGATAGGTGTCCTTACCTCGAACTCTCCTCCGGTGTCATCTCTTGCATGGTGGTGAGTTCTGGCGTTCTTGGCCATCTGTCTGCTGTTATCTCCTCCTTGCATTTGTGTTTATCTTAGCGTGTCAGTGACAATGTCTCCACTCCTTATAGATAATGCTGTTGGTCCAGTGAAAGATGACATACTCAGGGAGGCTCACTGGTGTAGCCTTCAGATGTATTTTTTCCTTGTTTGTGTTGCAGCATATGACTCAGATTTAAGACTTTCACCCCCTCACCATTCCCCCGAAAATCCCCTGATCAAGAGTGACACGACACAGGTGTAGTCTTTGTAACAGACTATGTGATACTTTCTTTCTGTGAGAATCTGAGCTGGGTAAAGCCTATGGCTTTGTGCTGTTTTGTTTGCTTTGCATCTTGTTTTGGTTTTATTGCTTCTTCGTATGTGGTTTGGGTATAGCTGTGTTTATATCATTATTTTGTTTTTAAAAGAGATTTTTAGGACAGGAGTTTTAGCTCGTTTAGCTTCCATTTGTTGTCATTAAGGCAAAACCCATAGTTTCTTTTAGCTTTCTATGCAGGAAATCATTTATCTTAGTACCATAGAAGCTGGTCTGTGAAGTACTGATGATTACTCACCAATCCCACTCTACTATTTAATATAATTTAAAGTAATAAGTTTGATAACTTTTCCTTGTAAGATGAAAGTACATCCAATTCAAACTGTTTTTCTTTTATTCTTACAAAAATTTTGTTTGAGTTGGCTTTGCTTTGAGTAGAGTTGGCTTATGTGTCCATGTGCTTCAACCTCTTGTGTCTAATGTTGTTGAGCCAAACCACCTTTGTTCACTTCATGAAAAACACTATGCAAATGCTCATCGATGCCTATATCAAACTCAGCAGGCCTCTTTAATGTTGTTTTGAAGTTTTAGAAATTTGAAAAAGTTGAAAAAGTATATACATTTGAAAAAGTACACATGATCAGGTCTCATATTGATAAAAACGGGAGATAAACTGTCTGAAAGTAGTTGTAAATATCTTGTTTCTATTCCTGGGTTTGTTTCGAAGGATTGGTTTTCTTGGAGTCTAGTATGTGGCCCTATGATCTGGTTATAACACAACATTTTTATTGCAAGTCTCTGACCCATATGATTACATTTTTACTGGGAGCAGCAAGGAAAGGAATCTGCAATAACCAATACACAATGAGGCTGAAGGCACAGCTTTATTTCCACAAGGACACCCAGAAAGGATATTACAGGCATCACGTGAAATGATAAAGGATGAATGATAAAGGAGAGCGACTGACTGACTGCGGGATGACTCAAAAGGAATAGGCACACATAATCACACACATACACATACCTTCTCCATAATGAAACCCTTCTTGTGGTCTTGTCAGAGTGAAATCATTAAAGCAGAGTTGGTTGCTAAAACCATGCTGTGAAAGAAAATTGTTTCATTAAATTTACATCATCTACAGCCAGGGATCTTGTACAATGTAAAAGAAAGGGGTCGGGAGAATAATCTGTAATGGTAAGAAAAAAAAACTACTTTTTCTTCCTTTTTTCTTTGTTTCTCCTGCCTCTTATTATTTCTCATCATTTCCTCATACTTGTCCCTAAATCTCAACACTGCAGACATTTTTTTCTGCTCCTTTTTGTCTTACCTTTTTGGCATTAGAGTCAGATCCATCAACCCTTTATCCACTCATGCACAATTACACTCATAAACCACATAACTGTAGTGTCAAATGAATGTCTTTGTTGTTCTAAACTAGTGCAAACAGCAGAAACCTTAATTTCATAAGGGGATTGTTTACTCTGCTGTGCAGCGTGTCCCTTTAGACTTGCGGTAGTTTCTCTCCACAGTCAGGCAGCTCGAAGTGAAGTTGTTGTTGGTTTTTGCTTGTTGTACCCTGGAATGTCTATGTCTGTGAGTATTGGTTGTTAGTGTGTTAAACTTAACTGTTAAAATTTCAAAAACAGTTCATAATTCATGTGGGAAAACTTCATAGACTGTATATACCAAGGACAACTTGGTTCCACCTTCCACCAGTATACAGATTTGAAGCCAAAAAGCTCTCAGTAATTCCGTGATTTTTCTCCATTTCCTGAAACCAACATTGCACAGTAGCATTGTACGCACCTCACGCACTATCCCCCGGGTGAGCCATGCAATCCTTGTACACCCATAGGCTGTATCAGGTGTCAATCATAGAAAACATGAACCCTCCTAATAACTTTTAAAAATGGATCTGTGTAATTAATTTCCAAAGTTTAGGCGTCCATCTTGGTTTTCCAACATGTTTACTGGAATGCCGTCAACTCGGGTGTAGCGTCATTCTCAGCTCCGAGGTTTCCAAGGTAACTGGAGCGCAGCTTAAGAGTTTAGATAAGACCCTAGAGAGGGAGCTGCAGACAGCGAGAGATGGACAGAGGTGAGGCCGATGCATGTAGTTGAGGCAGCTAAAAGCAGGCAGGTCTACAACAGCAAAACACCTGGAACAGCAATCCAGAGGAACCTACAGCATGATGGAGCTCAGGGACCCACAGAGAAGACTGTGTATTGGTGACTTTAATGGACATGATGATTTAAAGTTAATGACACAGACAGTAAGAGGATGGAGAAGGATGGAAAGGTGCTCAATGTGCCAGTACCACCGGTAGTCTAAACCTAAAGCAGCATAACTAAGAGTCTTCTCCCACACCTGTTCCCAGTCTAGCATCACTTTATGCCCCTCTCTCTGCTTGCACTGTTAGAGAATAGGGAGCATAATATTTTACTGACTGACTGTAATGACACTCTTGACAGCTCCAACTTCACTTATCACACAACTTGGCTACAAAGGCTGAGTTGCAGTATGTTTTAGGACTCTTAAATGAAATCACTTGGGAAACAGTCCAAAACAGCTACAAGCACTCTCCTCCACTGAAAACCTTCAATAGACTTTTTAATTTCTCAGGTCTGTGCACTATTGTTTCTGCAAGAATGAGACCAACTTCTTGAAGGTTATTAACTGTGCTGCTAGGAAAGGTTGAAAACTTAAGAGGAGGCAAACTTTGGTTGATGTTGTATCAAATCTTTGGGTTTCCATGGAGATTACTGAATGAGAAGCTGACAGAATCTAGGATGATGGGGGAAAGACTTTCAGGTATTTTTTTTTAAATTATGAACAAAAATAGTAGTAAATACGAGATCACTCATGAGGCTGGCAAAACAGAGGGGGAAGATTTTTAATGTCATGTCACACAGACAATTGAAGGTCCTCTTTGCTAGATAAGGACTGAAATCCATACCCATTCCCTTTTATGGAGAGCCATCCAGAGCATCACCATCACCATGACGATGGATCATTTCTATGGTTTTATTTATGGCTGAAAACTGCAGCTGGAGGAAGGTGTTGTCAGACAAAGTGAGGTACAACATGCAGAAATACATCACAATACATTTCGGAGCAGAAAGAAAGCAGGATCGTATTTTCATCTTATGAACTTTTCTTTCTCATTTACTGCTTTGTCCACAGGGGGCGCCAAAATCAGCACAAGCAACAATTCATCATGGGGGCTTCAAGTGACTAATCCAAACCTTTTATCGTAAATATCAATACTCCTACTACTACAAAGATGACAAGTAGGAACAGAAATAAAACAGACCAAGAAGTCCCTGATGACGGATACTTACTTTCCAGATGATCATCAAATACAAAGGTCTAAAATAACCTGTTTTAATTTATTACTCCAGCTTTTATGTCTAGAATAAGTGAAGGGAGCAGGTGGTTATAGCAGTGTGGGATCTCGACAGGGTAGGTCTCAAACCTGAAGGGGTCTCATCTCAGCGCTGTTTGTTTACCTCCTCTGGTTTTCTTTATTTTGCTGGTGGCTGATCCGCCGTCTCCTTCAGATTCTCCTTCAAGCTAATTGAAATGATAATAGTGACCAGTATTTTTCCCCAAAGTTTCAACAAGCAGAAGTGAATTTTGCAAACTGATCAGAATTCACATGTGGGATCAAGTTGTACCTAGAAAAACTCTCTCTTTAGAAATAAAACAATATGAGGTCAGATTCAGAATCATTACTTAATGTGGCACATGCTTCCAAAAACGATGATAAAATCTTATAACAACAAAGAGTTTTTAAATATTGAGTTGAGATCACAAAGGCCTCACAAGCCACTATAAACAAAATCAAAATTATGGACACTGGCTTCATGTAAAGAGGAACTCAGACAGGTCATACGTAAATATTGTGATTGAATCGCTGACCATGTTGGTCTCTGCGCATGGACATACCTCAACCAGTGAACCATAATGGGTTGGCAAGCACATAGTACTGGTTCTACCTGCATAGCTGAGAGCGAGAGAACAGCAGGTACAGATGGCCAGTGGGAGTGCAGAGCACCATGCTGTTACACACATGCAGGGATGCAGACAAACCATAGAGGCCAGTTTCATTTGCACTAAAACAAATATTACAGGTCTATGACAACAGCAGCAAAATACACATAGAAAAATGAAGCTAGATACTATAAATTAATGTGTTTAATGTGATTAATTAATGGCAGTTTTGTGTAGATTTGGGACAGGGTCTACAGGTTTGTTTATGTACACACCTGAAAACCAAATGGTGAATAATTCCTGCTGTAAAGCAGGAACAGTGAGTGGCAAATGATAACAAAAAAGAAAGAAATTCAAGGACAGAGTGAAGAAAATTATAACCCACTGTCTGTGTGTGCAGGGAATGAAAGTTAAAATTAAATTATGTTAATTCCAGTCCTCTTATTATACACATTCCCCTTCCTGCACTCCCAAGCAACAAGAATCTGTACAGAGTAATAAAAAGGGATTTTTTTTTAAACGATACGTGCAGTCCACAGCAATTTATTATTTTAGAGCGAATGAGTTGCAAAAAGCTTTATCACACTGGAAAATATAAAAATGAGTGAATAACAAATATAACAGACTTCTTATCAGTGTTTTCTCCGACCTGCATTATCCACTGCCAGCCAGTGATGGGCAAGTTATTGAAAATGATTTAAGAGCGTTACCACTTTATAAAGGTATATATCTGTAAACAGTGGTAACTCTTTAACAGTGGCAAATCATAGATAATATCCCAAGAGACACTATTATTCGCCTCCCTTGACAACCCAGTGTTATTTGACGAATGAGTTCTGTGAAATCAGCAATTTTACACCCACTCCACTGCACTAAATGAAGTTTGGATTGTTTTAATGAACACCCATATTATATCTTTCTTTTATATTGTTATAAAAAAGGATTTTCTATAAACTTTTATCACTTTGCTCTATTTTCACCCTCCTGTTTTATGTTGTTGAACAAACCAATCAGCTGTCCTGCAGAGAGCAAAGAACCATTTGACACATTATTGGTATCTCTTCTGCTGGTATTATTGGTTTTCTCATCCGCTTTAAAAATGTCAGTTTCATGAAGGTCTGTTTGCAAAATATTTGCACCTCTTTTGTCTCTCTTTTGGCATTCAAACATTGTCTTCTGCTTCATGGAAACGTCTTCTTTCCTTTCTTCAATGAGCACAAAGGAACACCTCAAGAAAAGAGATATCTGTGAGTCGGTTTGTCTTTCAAATCTGATTGAGCTGCAAGGCTACGAATCGACGCAGCTAAATGACAACTCATTTTGCCTGCAGACTGAAGCCAGTGCATGGTTATTTATGGTATAATGAAAAAGGCATCAACATTTCCACTGGAACTAAAATCTTAATGAATACAACTTCTGAAATTATGTTTGACAAATTGGCTTACATCAAGATTTATTAAGATCACAGAGGCTTTTTTTTTTTTGTCTCTGTCAGATTCGTGAAGGCAGCTCCACACATGGCTGACTGGCCTTGGACAGTGTACATTATTGGCACAAAGATGCTCCTTTAGAGAGTCAGGCTGAATCTGTCAGTTCCTGTTTGTCAGTATTGAATAAGGCTTACACAATTGTTGGACAGCTTTGCCTTTCACACACAGACCCATATAACCCTCTGTTTCTCCTGGAAAGAACAGCGCAGTGAAGTTTTAAACCTAAATAAAATTGACTCTGTGTTTTAAGATTGCTTGCAAAAAAACAATTCATAAAAAAGTTTAAACAGTGGAAGCAAATCTATACACAAGGAACTGCAAATGACAAAGTAAAGCATAGAGTGATGATTGATCACAAAATAAATAAATAAAATAAGGTATAACTTGATGAGATAAAACACCAACAAAGGAGAAAAGTTATAAGGTTTATTATTATGGGATGCCTTGCAGCAGGATTTGATAAGGTCTTTCTGTGATTGCCCCTTACAGTTTAAAGTTGCTTTAAATATAGACTGCAATTTAGTCGAATTAGTTATATGCACGGATAGCAATGGAAATGAATATCTCCTCCATTTATTGAAAGTCCTTTAAGAGTTTTTATGTCTCTCAGGTCATGACTTATTTCTGTTTTGTTCACCTTCACCGCACTGGGATCATCAGGATATTTAGCAGTCACAGCAAAGCCCCGATTTCTAGGGAGAAAAAAAAAAAACTTTAAGAAAATTCTTCAAGTCAGCAGCTGATATCAGATGCACAGTTTGTGAAAGCCTGCCAGACACTCCTTGTGGGGCCACAGTCCTGCCGTCTGCATGCCAAAGGGTTCTCAGGCAAGATAATTGACCCCGCCTGCGCCCGCTGGCTGGGGTCAGTGATGTGTAAATGGGATAAGTCAAAACAGATCAGTTCTATACATAGCAGCCTCCTCTATTAGTGTGTGAATGTGGTATGATTGTGAAATGCAATGTAAAAAATTTTTTATATATATATTTTTTTTGCTAAATTGACAATTATACAATGGAAATGAAGATCCACGCAATCTTGTCATCTTCATCATCAAGTGTCTCTGTCATCTTAGTTCTGTAAATAAAACAGATTAAAAACTTCAGAAATGCATGACAATGGCTTTATAGCAGAATGGTTCAGTTTCACACCATGTTCTGCTACTGAGAAAAGAGAGAAACTGCTGTCTTGCAGAATGCATGGGATAGCAAATCAAAATCAAATCAAATCAAATTTTATTTATATAGCGCCAGTTCACAACAGTAGTCATCCCAAGATGCTTTCCAAAGAAAAAGAGCAGGTCTAGACCACGCTGATTGTTTGATGAATTATCAAGACCCAACCTAAAATGGGATTTGGCCCATCTCATCTAACATGAGTGACAGTGGCAAAGAAAAACAGGCAGAAACCTAGGGTAGGACCAGACTCATGCTAGACAGCCACCAAGCCGCTGCTGGTTTGGGGAGCAATACAGAGAGAGAGGGGGATATCTGACTGATACAATACTATACAATGCAATACAAAGTGATTTATTGACCCCAGAGGCCTGCACAAATCACAGTGCAAGGCAATAACATAGAATACATTTAAAGGCTGTATTATCAAATTAAAGCATAAAGACCTATATTTTCAAATGAACACAGTGTGGCAGATTTACAAAAATCTTATTTTTATAGATGTTAAAATTATTATTATAATGGACCAGTATTAAAGAAAGCCTGTGAAAATGTTTAGTTCAGGCTTAGTAATTTTGCCTCGGTTGTTGCGCTAAACAATGATCTTTTCTCTGTCTGTCAAGCGAATGAGAAAGGTTTTTGTTTTAGGTGTCTGTGATGTTTCATGCTAACTTTCCCAGTAACTCTCTCTTTGTGAAGCCCTGCTAATTTTTCGACACCAAATACTAAGTTTTTTCCAAAGTGTCACAACATGTCATACACCATCGCACATAATAAATCCTCTGTAAAACGTGTGGCAGCTTTTCATTTGCTAGCAGCTCTCCCGTTTGGTTGCCCGGTTACCCTCACAAAACAGCCTCTCATGAAATGTAGTTCTAAAACGGTCGCAGCCTCACTTCTAACAACGCAGAGGATTACTCAAAAAGACTACAACTCCCATGATGCATTCCTGAGCGTCCGCTTCTATCACATGACTCGACGTCCTCCCGTGAGTGAATAACAACATCACTGAATCGGCAGTTGTATTTCGACTAGCTTAAACTCACACGGGTGCTTTTATACCGTCGGTTGTGTTACGTTGTTGTTTTTGTCATGAAACTCCAGTGTGTAGTCGTAGCCCTGTGCTTGGGCGCGAGCGTAATGGCTGGAAAATACTCTCGTGAAGTGAACGAGCAGATGCCGACTGACAGTGATGGGAAGACGGTGGAGTTCAGGATAGCTAAGCTAAACCAAGTGTGGGAGAAGGCTAAAAGGGTAAGTACAACAACGAATTAGTATGTTTACAGTTTAATAAAGTAGAGATGAAACAGCTGTTGGTAGCTGCACGAGCACGACCTCACTAACAGACATAACAACAATGCAGACCAACAGTTATGCGCACCTTAAAGGGATATTCCGGCGTAAAATTAATTTAGGGTCAAACACACCGTAACACCGAGTTAGACACCTCCTCCAGAGATGAATGTTGCAGACCCCTTGCTTCTGTAGTTACACCAACTCATTTACTTTCTTCCAGCAGCCGTTTGTGTGTAGCGAGACCTCGGGCCAGTCCATTATGGACTACAGCGGGGTGACGCAGCTCAAGGAAGAACATTTCTTCATGGAAATGCAATCAGACCGAGACGCTAAGGCAGAAGAACTACCGCGTCTGCAGTGCAAAATGATTAATATGATGATTATTACTTTAAGAAATCATCATAATGGACTGGCCTGGGGTCTCGCTACAAACAAGCAATTGCTGGAAGAGAGTAAGTGAGTTGTGTTTAGTATCTTTGCTAAAGAAATCAGGCAAAGCTAAAAAGATGTTTGGTGGCTAGTACTATGGCTTGGACCCTATATGTCCTGTTGATGAAGGTAGGTGCTGTTCTGAGCATTATTTGTGGCTATAGAGTGGCGTTTTGGTTGAGGAGACGTAGACCACTGTGTATTGCTATCATGGGGTTATTACTAAAGTTGGTATAACTAGAGTGTAGGAGCCAAAATATATTTGTTGAAAGTTTTATTTCTATAGGTACGTCACTTCCGGGGATCGTCACTGAGGGGTGTGTTTTTGGGATGTTTGGTGGGTTATTTAAATCTCACAGGTGTAGTCAGACAAGGAGTTTGGTAAGCTCTGATAATGTTCTGTTGACGGTTTTTCATCGTCTGTCATCGTCTGTCATCGTTTTCACCGTTTTACTCATCCTGTTTTAACCTCATTTCAGCATATCACTTTTTTCATTTGTAGGCAAAGGTCTGGACTTGGATCAGCGTGTTTTCTTTCCTTATTTGAACAATAAATTACTTTCTTAACACTCAAACTGGACTGATAATTGAACGTGTCACAGATACATGCAAACCTAAACCCTAGCAGCCTTTTTGTTGAAGGCAAGCAGTCGCTACATAGAGAAGCAAGCGGTCTGCAACATTCATCTCTCCAGGGGGTGTCTAACTCGGTGTCACGGTGTGTTTAACCCTAAATAAATTATAGATAGATAGATAGATATGCCGTAAATCGTAAATCCAGTGCTCTGGGAGACAGTGGCGCCCCTATGGATGTCCAGCACCCATTAGCCTATATTGTATATGCCACAGACTGGCTTTAATGGTTTGGATAGTCCCCAGTTCAGTGTCATAGCACTGAGGGAGATCGATGATACAATCCCTCTAACCTTTTTCACTTCCCTGTGTTATTCATCACTTTGAGGCGTTGGCTGCAGCTCAGTTGAGCAATCATCGCTCTAAGTGCTGGTTTCAGTTTTGCTGTACTCCTAGTGTTCTTCATTTACCCTTTACCCTTTACCCTGTGCTCAAACCGCCTCTCTCCCTGTTTCAAACAATTGATTTCTGTTTTGTTTGTTTCATTAGATGCAGTTGTCTCCAGTGCGGCAAGCAGAGCTGCACAGCGACTTGAAGATTCAGGAAAAAGATGAACTGCAGTGGAAGAAGCTGAAGGTTGAGGGGCTTGATGAAAGTGGAGAGAAAGAGGCCCAGCTCAGACGCAATTTTAATGGTGAGACATCTCTGCCTTCAGAAATGGTTAAAACACGCTCTCACTCTCACTTTGTGCTGAAATCTCTGTAGAGGCACTGTGCCCTGAATATCTGATCAGACGGTTAATCAATAGTTTTTTGTGTGAAACCAAATTGAAGCGAGAGTTATCCCAGGACACTTAAAGACCAGGTCTATAAAGCATTCCTCAAAGTATTGAGAGACAGTCACCCCAGATCCACAACAAGCGAGCTCTGGAAAATAAAGGCAGGGGAAAACCTCGTAGCAGGCAAAAGTCGGCATCATAAACAAAGTCACTGGTGATCAGCCAACTGGACAGGCCCTGAAAGTGGAATATAAGGGGGAGAGAAATATGGAGACTGAGTGTCATATGGAGGATTTCTACTCTGATCTGACCTTATATAACCCTGAAGTTTCACACAAGAAGTGTGTTCGGACTGCAAATGTGAGCCGTACCCGTCATGTCCATCTCATGAGATGACGATAAGGTCAATAGAGGGCTCGTCATTTTTTATTTTGGTAGCATGAAAACACTTCAAGAATGCGGTGGAAGCATTTTTTGGCTTGTCAAGAAAGTAAAAAATTTGAGACTATAAAACAAAATAGTTTTATGTCATACTGTCAAATAGGGCCGGGCGATAAACCAAAAATTTACTGATAGCAAAATTTGCGACAATAACCAACGTCATTTTGCCCATGTCAATATATTCAGTGTCAAAAATGAATAAATAAATAAAAGTTGGTTTTGGATGTGTGTAGGTAAACTATGGTCTCATGTCCCTTTAAGACATTGTCCTACATCAGAGACGTGACTCCACCCCATCCAGTCGGTATCAAAGAGGGAAAGACAGGTGAGGAGATGGAGGACGGTTCAAAAGTTGTAACGGCTGAAGTAGACGAAGTTAATGTGGGAGCAGCTTGTGGAGTAGTTATCGTCCATTTATCGATATCAAGGTGAACTGTTCAATATATCATGATATTGATTTGAGGCCATATCGCCCAGCCCTAGCTATATAACCCTGAAGTGTCACATAAGAAGTGTGTTTGGACGGCAGATGAGAGCCGTACCCGTCACGTCCATCTCATGAGATGACAATCAGGTCAACAGCATGAAAACACTTTGAGAATGTGGTTGAAGCATTTTATTTGGTTGTCGAGAAAGTAAAAAATATGAGACTACAAACCAAAATAATTTGAAGTTATACCGTCAAACTGATTTTTATTATTCTCACAGGAAGGATTTTTGACAAGGATATTTCATGTGCCTTCGTAACACAACCCCACAGCTTACTGTACAACAGTATACAAAGCAGAGCAAGCATTTATGATTGGTGGTTTACCTGCCTGATCTCTCTTGTCACTCCACCTGCTACAACTAGGGTATCTTTGCTTTAGGATGCTGTTTGCTATTACAGTAATAATGAAGGACACATACAGCTAGACAGTAGAATCTCATTACCAGTTTAAGTTGCAAGCAGTGATTAACAAGCCCTTGAACTTTCGTGTCCATTTGGGAGTGAAGCATGATTCTTAGATTGTGGAGCAGTCAGAGAGTTTGTTGCTGTTGTGGCATTAAAAATTAACGAAAAGCAACAAAAATGGCTCTGCAGCTGCATGTTTTCATCGAAACATGAATTGTGAGCACACTTGGCTTGTCATGCAATCCAGAGCTCTTAAAATGATTTTTAACCATGCAAAAACATGAAGTGATTTAAAGGTTTACCATTCCCAGAGGCCCTGATACTGCTTTGATAGGAGAGGATTTAAGGAAAAGCAGGAAAACCAGGGGAGCGGCACTTGATGTCACTGATCTGATGCTGCAGTTTTAGAGGTAATTGAAACTTAGAGTACCAGAGTTAAATAAAAGAGAGAAAACAAATGCAAATTTTATTGTGTACAAGACCAAGAGAGCTTCAGAGTCTGCCAAGCTGTTTCAAGAGATTCCAAACTGGCCTCACTAAAGCTTCAATGTAGCATCAGTGGTTAAAAAGTGACACCAACGTGCTATTAAAAGACGGCCATGGTGCTGAATCAGCTGCTGAAGTAACAGTTTACGAGACACAATAATAAACCTCTTCAGAGCAAAGTCCAACCCTGAAAAGTTGTGTAGCTCTCCGATTGGGCCAAACTGCTAATATGTCGATGCTCACAGTATGTTGAGAAAAAGTTACAGATCACCTTAATCTGTGGAGGCCTCATCACTAGAAGTTTGTCTTTTGTTTTTGTCCTTGTCTGTCGAGGACTGCTGCCAAGTTTAGGTTTAGTCAGTTGAATGTTTAGGTGTTTGGAAAAGCCCTTAGATCATCTTTTTTACAATTCTTACTCTTATTAATCCTTATCTTATTTGTATGTGGATGCTTATGATTGGATGTTTCTGATAAAGGCCACATGCTCAAAAGCGCCAGTCTTAAAATAAAGTAGTTTTTTTTACGACTGGATTTCCAACCCTTTCAGACTCCTCTTCCTTCTCCTTGCTCCATGGAAGTAGATGAAGTTGTGCCAGAATCCTCCACTCTACTTCTCAAATATGTCTATTGGTCACTTGAGGTCAATTTCATGTCAAATAATTTCCTCTATGTAGGGCTGGGCGATATGGCCTCAAATCAATATCACGATGTATTGAGCAGTTCACCTCAATAACTATTCTACAAGCTGCTCACCCCCTCCCACATTAAAGTTGTCTACTTCTTTGCTGCCACAACTTTTGAATCCTCCTCCATCTCCTCACCTGTCTTTCCCTCTTTATTACAAACTGGAGTCAAGTCTCTGATGTAGGACAGCGTCTTAAAGGGACATGAGACCATAGCCTACCTACAAAAATCCAAAACCAACTTTTATTTATCTATTTTTTTTGACACCAAATATACCGATGTGGGCAAAATTATGTCTGTTATTGTCGTAATTTTTGGTATCGTTAAATTTTCGGTTTATCGTCCAGCCCTACCTCTGTGTCAGTTCCAGTAGTAACCCTTTACTGTCTTATGTGTCGTAAATAGCGGCACAAGTTTAAAAGTGCATGTATTTCTTTATACAGTGATCCTGGCCAAGTATGGAATGGACGGGAAAAGAGACACTAGACCACTGGAGAGCAACCAGCTGAAGGACCATGACGCAAAGGAGGGGGACACTTTTGATGACCCCCGACTGGACAAACTCTGGAACAAGGTGTTAATATCTGCAAACGTTTTAGAAATAGTGTAAAAACAAGGTAACCTAGCTGCCCCCGCAGTCCATGAGAGCAGAAGCAGCAACCGGGAATAACCATTGCCAAAGAGTTTGTCATTTTTTTAATGTAAAATTATTCTGTCGCTCTCTTTTTCTTCTGGTGACTGTTTCTCCTCAAGGCCGAGAGCTCTGGGAAGTTCTCCAGTGAGGAGCTGCTGAGCCTGAAGAGGGAGTTCCAACATCATAAGGACAAGATCCACGAGTACAACATCCTTATGGACACTGTGAACAGGGTTGAAGGTGAGTGGCTTTGATCACATGTAAAGATTTTGTTACCACTGCCTTTGCATAGTTTTAACATTACTCTCTGAGCCCAGGTTTGTGGGCTTTTAATTCATTCAACAGAACATCTTTAACAAATTAATATCATGAAAGGTCATTAAAATTCAAATTAAAAAATGATTTAAAGCTTTTTTATTTTTTTAATTTGAAATGCAATATATTTTAGACTAATTGCACCGTAACAATTAAAGTTCTGAGCTTTTTTTCTTTTAATTTTGCTATTTTTGGCCTCCAGTTACAAAAAAAAAATATCCCCAAAATATATGATTTGATTTTAAGTTTTAACTAAATGACCATCCCAACATTACACATTTAGGACTCGGTGATTTGGCAAAAAAAATAATCACAATATATTTTGTATTTTTTTAAACTGCCAGTTTTTAAGTATCTGTTCCAAAAACCTTAAGAAACTAGAGATTTGTTCATCATTTTATTAACATACAAAGTAAATAACAAAGCAAATTAAATAAGATAAACTTAGAAAAATATAAAAAATCTTTTTAACTCAACAGTACAACAAATGTAGAGAAATACTTAATAATACAGTGAACTACTTTACTGTCCTGAGTGTTTTTGCAGGTATGTAAGACCCAAAATAAACAAATCGCTCCTTTAGGGATAATGATTTAAAATATAAACATTAGATGATGTAAACGTAGATGATACGATTGATTGCTTTGGTCTGGTGGCTGCACCGATAGTTGTAGCTAAACTGCTGATGCTACTGGTGCCGTCACTTTGGAGATACCTGAACCACCGCCACACAACCGACGTTGAATAACTTTCTTCTCAACAATGGCATCTTTGGAGGATGACTCAAAGTCGAGGCTGACATCTATTTTGCTGCCCTCAGCTCTACGTTTAGCTCCACATTCGGTCATTCTGTTTACTTCTCTGGCAAATTAAAGAAGTGATCAGGAAAAGCTTGACTCTGATTGGCTGTTGTCACTCACATTTTCACCATGTTTTATCGAGTAAATATGCTAACAGCTGATCACCGTGATCGAACTGAAATTTATCACGATCATATAATTGCCCAGTTCTAATACTCTTCGTCTGGATGAGTACACAACCACAATCACAGAGGTGACTTCTGACTTGACAGTTGTCTGGGATGCAATCGTCAACACCTACAAAGAGGACGAGCCATAAAAGGTCACTGTTAAAAAGACTTACTGTTTGCAGATTGATGTTTCCAATCATGTGGAGGGAAACGGCGCGCAAGAAACAGAGATGACTGCAGTCTTGAGGGGATTATAAATTCAAGTACTTGTGAGAGTTTCACGAGGAGCGGTCGAGTGCTGGTGTTTGTGTAATCATCATTTCACTGTACATGCATGAATTGTTGTTTTGCATATGTCGGGCGACTGTATAGCTTTGAAATCCTTGGCATAATGGGAAGAGGTTGTTTTTTTTATTCTTATTCATTTCTCAAGTGGAGCAGAGCTGTCCTGTCACTCATTGTGGTGCAAATTGCTCTGTACTTCAGGTTGCAATCAGCTTGTGGGAGAACAATGGTGATGGTGGTTGATCGTTAATATTCCTCCTTTCGCTGGAACAGGAGAAGAAGAAAAAAAAAAGACCTTTCTTAAAAGATTTAACGGTCTGTGGTGCCCTCAGATGGTCAGGGAGGGCGCTCCACTCACGCAGGAAATTAAATTAAACCCTCATTATGTGGAGTTAAGTCCTAAGGGGGTGGTGGTAGAAGATGAACGTGGAGCTGAGGTATTATGTGGTGGTCTGCAGGGTGAGTAGTTCCCAAAGGTGAGAGAGAGTGTTGCCATGGTTACACTGGTGCCTAAAGAGAGAGATTTTGTATTCAATCCTGAGTGGGACAGGAAGCCACTGAAGTGATTGCAGGATGGCTGTGATGGATTGTATTTGCACATTTGTGTGACTGTTTATCTCCGGGTCAAGATGATCACGTTTGCACTGAAGCTTAGTGATGGGAAGAACAGTTCTTTTGACTGTACTGAATCTTTAGAGTCTGTTCATTAAAATGATTCATTCAAAAGATTCGTTCACTGAATCAGTTAGCGTTTTCGGAGCAGTACAAGAGTGAGTGACACAGCGGCGCTGATCTGGAGTTTGTTCATGGGACGAGCCCCTCCCCTGCAGCTGACACATGTCGTTCACTGGGTGACACATGTTGTTCATTCGCCAAGTTGTGGAAAAAGAATCACTCCCCTACCCTGAAAAACTCACCTCTTTCTGTGCCGCCAACGTTTGCATCGCGCCACAAGTGAAACGACACAGCAGCAAGCAGCACGCCTGCTAAACAAGCACAAGTCGTCAAAACGGTGCTCAGCATGTCGTGAGCAATGCTACGCCCCTCCCTCCTCTGCCTCAAGTTGTTCGGAAGTCATTCGTTTGGTTCACAGTCTGACTGATACATGTCGTTCATTCGCTGAGACTCCGCCCTCTGGCTCGCTGGCTGGCTGTGTCGTTCACCAAAGAGTCAAAGGCGGCAGTTCCACTCCTGACCAGCACGCCACCACTCTCGTTGCTGAGCTCAACTGGACTGAGAAAGGAACGAATCGGGTCTTGGAGTGATTCCTTTCATGTTCTTCACTCAGTTCTGTTCTTTTTTTTTACAAATCGTTCATGAACAACCCAAAACTACTGAAGCTATTAAACCTGACAGACAAGGACAGTGCACATCAGTGTTTGCTACCAAAATAAAAGAACCAATTAAACCAGGAAAATAAATGCGTGACCTTCGTTTCTTATTTGCACATCGAAATGCCACAGGAGGTGAAAACTACGGCTGTGTTACAACAGGATTGAAATAAATTACACGTCTGGCTAAACTGCATTGTTGATGCAGAGATTTATTACCAGGCTTTTTCTCCCTCCATTTTTACTGAGTGCCAGAGTGGTTAAATTATTGAAATGGATGGAAATCAGCAGCAGAAAGTGAAATATAAATGTAATATATGAGCAGAATTTATATTTGTATGAGCAGAATGAAATAACCTGTGCTTGGTTGTCTATTGTTTTCCTTCATCTCTTCCTTCCTTCCGTGACTTATAAAGTTATTTTCCCTGTCTCTCCCTCTCCTCCTTATTTCTCTCAATTTGTTTCCTCAACAGAAGTACACAAGAATGTGATCTCCCCTCTGGAGGGTGATGTCAAGGAGCATGTGCTGCACCAGAGGCACACGGACTTGAAGCAGAAAATGAGAGACCTGAACCAGGGCTTCGAGCGCCTCCGTAAACTCAGCCATGAGGGCTTCACTGAAGACAGCGGTGAGAGAGAAATCACACACAAACACACACAAGGCTTTTCATTGTTCATTAATCTCACAAGTTCTGGGTTTATTGTGAAAATACCTCACTTACTTTACTTTACTGTATCTGGCTGGATGAGCTCTGATATACGAATGTTTTGATTGCTTTGCAGTTTTAGCAGATTTATTTTAGTTTTTCTACTGAAAAAAGTAGTTTTATTATTGATGGAGTAGCAATACCTGAACAAATTGGCTGTTGTATAATGACAAAGGTGCACAGACAATATCTCAACATCTATTGTAGTGATGAAGGACTTCCAGCTGTCTTCTCAGTTCATTCTGATTGTGAAAAAAATAAGGCTCCATTTTCATGGACTTAAGTTTCAATAACACAAATATTTGAATGTGGTTGTTTGGACAAGAGGTCCCCAAGCACGGGGCCTTGAACCAGTTCCAGATTTGAGGCAGCAAAAACCCTGTCAGAACTAAGAGGGTGTTTGTATTAATGTGGAAACGGTCTAAAGATGATGGATCGAATAATAAGACAGACTGAATGTATAATTTGATGGGAAACTTCTGCTCATGCTCATGTTTTTATGTGGTTCCCTCTTTGCGGTGTACAGTTCAGCGAGGCTGTGTCAGCAGCTTATCATACCTGTCTCTTTCTATTACGGTTCTTCTTGTAGAGTTTCAGGAGCCCCGTGTGATCGAACTCTGGGAGTCCGCCAAGAGAGCCAACCTGAGTGAAGACGAGCTGGACTCTCTTAAGGTAATCATAATACTTGTGACCAGTCTTTGGACCTGACTGGCTGAGAAAACTATGACAGAGGATTAGGGTCAATGGGGGGAAAATAAAGGTCCAATATATATTTTTTATTATTATGAGAAAAAAGTCTGAATTCTACGACGGAGTATTAAGACCACATTAAGAAAAAAAATTAAGACTTTTTAATGAGAATAAAGTCGTTATAAAGTAATTATTTACAGGAACAAAGTTGTAATAAAATCGTTATTTATGAGATTAAAGTCAGAATAAAGTCCTTATGTTCTAACCTGTTGTTTAAGATAACATTTGTTGAAATGAGAGCCATGGAGCATTTCGTGAAAATGTACTTCTATATCGGTTTCTCAAAGAAGGTGATACGTAATCTTTTGACACATCAGCACCACATTATCATAAGTATCATGATGATTTTATTTATATTATGACTCTCATAAGTAATGACTTTATTACAACTTTATTCTTCTAAGTAATTACTTAATTACGACTTTGTTCTTGCAAGTAATTACTTTATTACGATTTTATTCTCGTTAGGAATGACTTCATTCTCGTAAATTAATGACTCTAATCTCAGAGTCTTTATTTTTTTTCTCTGTGTGGCCCTGACACTCCGTCGTAGAATTCTTATTTTAGAATAATAGTTTAAAAAATATGTATTCCAACTTTTTTCATTTTCCAGTGATCCTCATCCTCTTCCGTAGAAAACCGTTCATACATAACAATTTTCTTTTTTAATTAAAGTATCGTTGATTTAACTTAGACAGCTGTCCGTTTGCTACACGTCTTTCCTGCTCACCTAGGAGGAGCTGCGACACTTTGAGACCAAAGTGGAGAAACACAGCCATTACAAGGAGCAGCTGGAGCTCTCCCACCAGAAGCTGCGGCATGTGGAGTCTTTGGGAGACAAAGAGCACATCAAAAGGAACCAGGAAAAGTACAATGCACTCGCTGAGAAGACCAGGGAGATGGGTTATAAGGTAGGGACTCGCTTTGGCTCTCAAACCACACTGCAGTTATTACAAAGACTGATAGTTATCGCATGGTAAATAAACACCAGCTGCCAGTCATTCCTGATTTTCTGCTGGTAAAATGAGGTGGTGATGATTCAGCCTCTCTACACTGTCCTGACATTCATTGTGAAATATGTATGATAGCATTCAAGATCAGAGTTTGTGTTGCAGATGAATAGTCAAGTATTTGTTGTGTTTGATTTCAGATGAAGAAACATATGCAGGACCTCTCCAACAAGATCTCTCGTGATGGACTGCAGCACAATGAGCTCTGAGAGTTTTTGGATTATTTTATCTGTGGAGGTCGAATGAACTGAAATAAGCCCCTCTTCCAGCACGCACTGAGTGTGCGCCGTCCTTCCATTCCTCTTCATCTAGAAAAATTGTCTTTGATATACTGAAAATTAGTTTTTACTCGTTGATTTGGTAGAAAATTTCTGAGTGAATAAATGATGGATTGTTCACACTGAATACTCGACGTTATGGATTATGTGGATCAATAAACTGTCAGTCAGGGTAGAATAAAAGATGCGGCGTTAGGAAAAAATAATTCACTATCATTGATAAAATTGTCACATCAGTTTATTTTACACTCAGCGTACTATCATACTGTTTTTCTCCAGCGTCTCCTCTTTTACCACACAGGGAATCACCAACAGAAAATTACAGATTAGACAAACACCGAACAATTTATTCTGATGATAGCAAAACGAAGATGAGAAACTTAAACACCTTAATTAATCCATTTCCTCTCATAGAGTAGAGGCTGAGACATCGATTATTTTAATGGATAATGTTGTCGCCTCTCTGATAACTCAGTCCTATCCTGCTTGGACCACATGGGTCTGGATTAATGTAATCTGCTCCGAGCTTCATAATTTAATCAACTGCTTTTGCGCTCTGATGAAGAATGGTAGTGAAGCAAGCTGGGACCTTTTAGCGGCCGACAGTGACAAATTGGTGCCAAAAATGGAGCTTGATCCCATTCAGTGAGTTTATTCTCCTCAACTCAAAGTCATGAAGTCAAAAGCAGGCCTGCGCTAATTTCTGAGCATAAACTGTGATTTAAATCATAACCAAGACGGCTGTTACGGAGCTGACGACCAGAGGATTGGATAATTGGAGGGGTTTTTGTACTCTTACATGACTTAGCATAGCAACCCCAACTGGAAAACGGTTTTAGTGCCATTTTATTGGATGCTGCAGGATCACTCTGATGGTCCTCATCCTCTGCTCTCAGGAGGTACTCTTTGCCCTCGACACGCTCTTCCTAAACTCTTTGAGCCGTTTCCATGGCAGTAATGTTGAGGTGGGTGTATCTGACTCTGATGGAGCCCACCTCTTGTTAGCAGCTTGTGGCCAAAAGGAGAGGATGCTTATTTCTTCACCGTTTCATGTTTCAGCAGCCATGTTTACATGGGCAGAATTTCTTGATCTGATAAAAAATTTGAGGGATCAGAAAATCTGAATCCACTGTTTATATGTGCGCAAAATCAAATAATCCGATTAGAAGCATTTGGACATGCGCAGAGTTGTCCGATTTCACTAAATCAACTGCAGAAGAAGAGTTGTATTTACGTCTGTGCTATCAACAAGCCAACAAACGCTGTAGTGGCTCACTTCATCCAAGTCAGGATGTTTCCCCTTTCAAATGTTGTCACTAGATGGCGCCCTTGCATACTTATTTTACTGTTCTGTCAAAGGTTGCACTGTGCGTACAAATGTGACATCATTACGCTGTTTGTACGCCATGTTACGTTATTGGAGGAGCAGACACGGCTACTGCGGTTGTGTTTTATGCCAGAGTGTTGATAATGAAACCTCCTGTACTGACCTCAATCAATAAGCTAAAGGCTGAAGAATGAAGGTTGAGGCAGATTAGAGAGTCACAATCGGAATAAGTGTTTACATGGACACGTTTCGGAATAATGATCAGCATAAACCACCACTCCGGATTGGAATACAATTTCTTTCGGGTTGAACCGAATTGGATCAGAATCTTCCAATCAACATGTTCACATGACGCATTTTTATTCCATCGGGACTTTATTGCGATTGTTTGTGCCCATGTAAGCACAGCTATTAACTTCACATTGTCATTTATAAGCCCACTTACCAATCAGTTACTGAAAACGGTTAAATGGATCAATGTTATGAGATGTAAAATGAATAAAGTCACAGTTTTTCTTTACTTTGTTGTTGATTTATGGGACTTGAATGCTTCAGTGAGTAGTTTGCTAAATATTGTACTCTCTTGAATTAGGTCCTAAAGCAGGTCTTTAATCAAATACTTTTATCGCAGATAGAAAAAAAATGGGATAAGAAGAAGCAACAGAAGAAGTTCTCAAGCAAACCAAACATGACTGTTTTATTCATCTATCTTCTGTTTCTCTCGTACATTCATAAGAATCAAAACACAAACTGGTAAATAGTAAATTAAATAAACTGGCGGTACAAACATTGTGTAATTTGAAATGCATTTGAATATCAAACGGTTAGGGGTTATTACTCGGCCTACAGAGCTGCAAAGATTTACCTCTGACAGCACTGTAACCACTGAAGACTTGTGCTGAACTGTGCTCCTGCAGATTCAGCTCAGTGAAAAGGAGCTCTACGTTAGATTTAGCTGTCAGCGGGCTAATGGGCAAGTTCACATAATTCACAGTGCGGTTGCTATGGAGCCCGGTGTCCAGGGACACAGACGAATGAGCCTCTCGAGCAGACTGAAACATACCTAAAAGAAAAATCCAAAAGGTTGGCCATTAGACTAGTTTTGTTTCATTTGACCCTAACTGAGCATGAAGCAGTCGTAACATAAAGTGAGTCCAAATAAGAACAACATAGAAATGCTGATAATCTCACCAGAAGATGATGTTGTTTGACTGTGCATGCTCTGTACCCCGGGAAGAGAAGGAGGGGCAGAGGGTGGACTGAGGGGTGCCGACCTCCTCAGACCTACCAAGTAATTACCAGCATCTCCAGCATCTTCATTTCCCTCTATAAATAAGAAATAATGATTTAGGAACCGATATTAATTAGTGTTTTCTAGCAATGGTAAAGATATGTATAGTGGCAAATTGGTCCCATCAGATCAATATAATCAAAAATGACCTTTTCATTTCCACAACACGTGCATCATTTTGCTATCATACATCAAGTCAGTTAATCACTTCAGCATATCTAATATTTTAATGATTGATCAAGTGTTTGAGTTGTGCTTCTTTCACAAACCTTTAGCATCTGCAGCTGTTGGCAAGCCTTGCGGTATGTTGGCCGTCTAGAAACAAACACAAAAGCATTTTTACAAAGATGCACAAGAATTGGTCACAAGATTCATTGAAAAACATATGCAGTGACTGCTGAGGTTTAGCAGGGACGATACACAAGAAGTGTCATGAAGATATTTGCATTTAGAAAGTCTTGGATTTGGGCTGAGAAACAGTGTTTGCATCGCAGTAATCTTCATGCTATAATCCCAGATTTGCTGCGTAGAGGAGACATAGCTCGGTTGTGGATGAGCAAGTGTTGAATCCTGTAACTCTCTGAAGCAAGCATGCGACACAACAACTGTGATTGCATTGTAGTACACCCTGTTATGGAGCTGAGACCCTGACCTGCTTTCAACTATCACTGCCACTACAATAGGAGCTGAAAGAAACCAACAGGAGGGGCAGTTTAAATTAAATATTTCCAGTGGGCGCAAAGACTCAAATTAATCAAAATCTTTTTAACGGGATAATCGTTTGTCGAGTTTGGTTTGATTCTTACATGTTCAATTAAATATATTAGCACTATTTCTGTTTAGTAAAAGACACAGTAAAGAGCAGAGAATTTCCACACTTGTCTGCAAAGATGATTAAATTACAACTGGCATCGAAAACCAAAAAACACAAACAAAACTCTGCGCCATAGCAAAAGCGGAAATGATATACGCTCTGCAGACATGAAGATGACTGAAGCTTGTGTTAATTCATTCATGCAGTTAGATTACAGTAGATCCCAGTAGAGCCAGGGGATAACAAAGCTCACAGGATAACCCCTCTTTGTGAAAATGAGTGGAAAAAGCAAACTCTCGTGGATTTGGGGAGCGTGTAATCGCTTACCTGAGTCACGCATCTGTTCTTTACTGATCGCCACTGCTCTGGTGTGATGTAGTTGTCTGCACCGTGACAGCACTGGCTCTGGAGACAAGAGAGCTTGATGAAGACAACAGTTTATAGATTTAACCTAGATACTCAACATCAATGCATCATATCAGATCAGATTAGGAGAGAGGAGATGCTGTAAACTGATCTAGACAGAAGCTTTTATGAGATAGAGAGGATTGTAAAAGTAAGGCGGAGGGTGTAATTTTCTAACAATTATCCACACTCACTTCAGAGTTTCAGAAATGATATCAGCCACATGGTGTTTTAGTGTGCATGAAACTTATCACCATGGCGACTCCCATAAATGAAGTTCAGGACTCTTTCCTTCAGTGTTGCAGCAGGTGTTATCACTGCTCATTAACTCACTACCCTTCCTTTGAGTTCGTTTCCCCTACAGCACCGAAATGATGGAGAATGAGCACACACTCCCACGGGCTGTCAGAAATCACAACACTCTCATCCCTCTCCCACTGTTAGTGTTATTCCCTCATTACAAGAGGAACCTCTATTCATCATCCGGCAGATAATTAATGCGCAAAATCCACGTCTCTTTCTTTTGGTTTCACAGGTTTAAGACTAAAATTTAACCCCCTCAGAGAGAAACCATTCAGCTGATTTTAATCAACCTCTTATTTGTTTCTTCTTTGTGTTTTTGTGTGACTATCATTCCTCGCTGGTCGGGACTGTCTCCTCTCACTGAGAAGGACTCTCTGTCATTCATGCTCAGTGACTCCGGTGATGTTGATGAGTGTTAAGTGTTTACCTCCAGATCTCCTGGCTTTGTTTGGATGAAAATGTCCCCATTAAAAAAAGAAACCTGAAGCTTTCGAGTTACCGTTCCCTCTGCTTCTGCTTATTCTGTGTGGGCTTCTTAATGAGCAATACTTACTTAAACTACTGGAGCAAAGCCAGTGGCGAATACTGCAAATTGCACAATACGAAAGGGCAACATAAAACACAACACAACTGCACCAACATCACCACACAGTATTTCCAACATCCTTGTGATTTGAGCTTGATACGTATAATCTCTGCTGAAGAAAGTACTTTAAGTGAAATTATAGAATTTAAAATCAACTTTAAAAAAAGCAAAGATTTAAATTAAGTGTAATTAGTTACTCCCCACCCACACTCATTTATCATAGTTAAAGGGATATTCCGGCTTAAAATTAATTTAGGGTCAAACAAACCGTAACACCGAGTTAGACACCCCCTCTAGAGATTAATGTTGCCGACCGCTTGCTTCTCTAGTTATACCAACTTTAGTAACAACCACACAACAGCAATACACAGCGGTCTGAAGAGCCATAAACAAACCTCAACCAAAATACCACTCTATAGCCACAAATAATGCTCTGAACAGCACCTAACTTCATCTACAGTACATATAGAGTCCCAGCCAGAGTACTAGCCACCAAACACCTTAACTTTGCCTGATTTCTTCAGCAAAGAGACTGAACACAACTCACCTACTCTCTTCCAGCAGCCGCTGGTTTGTGGTGAGACCTCAGGCCAGTCCATAACAGACTACAGCCGGGGGACGCAGCTCAAGGAAGAACATTTATGATCATTTCTTCATGGAAATACAATCAGACCGAGTCGTTAAGGTAAAAGAACTACCGCGTCTGCAGTGCAAAATTATTATTATGGTGATTATTACTTTGAGGTAATGATAAAGAAATGATCATAAATGTTCTTCCTTGAGCTGCGAAACTCCGCTGTAGTCCATCATGGACTGGCCTGAGGTCTCACTACAAACAAACGGCTGCTGGATGAGAGTAGGTGAGTTGTGTTTAGTCTCTTTGCTCTTTGAGCATTATTTGTAGCTATAGAGTGGCGTTTTGGTTGAGGTTTGTTTATGGCTCCTCAGACCGCTGTGTATTGCTATCGTGCGGTCATCATTAAAGTTGGTATAACTAGAGAAACAAGCAGTCAGAAACATTCATCTCTTGACTCTGGGTGTTACGGTGTGTTTGACCCTAAATTAATTTTACGCCGGATTATCCCTTTAATCCTGCTTCTATTTGCCAAATTTAATTTTTCGGCTGACAGATGTATTGATGCACTTTAAACTGAAAATGTGAGAAACTGTAAGTACCTTTGTTTCTTCACAAACAAAGCCTTCATTATCCAACTCAGGTCGAGGTGCTGACTTCTCACCGTCTACAGAGGGCGCCCTCTCACTGCCCCAGGAGTGTAAGTGCTGCATTATGGTTTGATGCCAAGCCCTGGGTCTCGTAGGACTGTTGCTTGTCCTTTGTCTCAGTCTACCCCCTCCTCCATCCCTACTGTTCCTGCTGTCTCTGCCCAGCTCAGGTGGGACCTCTTGAAAGGTGGTGGAGGCGGTATGGAGTACATTCCTGGGAGTGTCATAATGCAGTCCGATAAGGCTGGGGGTTTGATACTCCTCCCCATTCCTCCTGGATGCACACACGCTAGACCTGGATGCACATGGACAGTGCTCTTGTGTTGACTCAGAAGGAGGAGGAGGAGTTGTTGGAGGAAGAGGTAGTGGTGGAGGAGGGGGAAGAAGAGGAGGAGGTGGTGAAGCAGGTAGGCTCATCACAGAGCCATACTCCTCCTCCCCCTCTGGACATGCTATATCCAAACTCCCTGTATATGAGGAGGAGCTCCCTGAATAACAAGACTGACTGCCCGTGGCGATCCCAATCCCACTGTCCAATGAGCTTTGCCGTCCGCTGTCATGGAGACCCCGAGGATGGAGCTGAGCACTGGAACTTGCAGCGCCGTAGAGTCGGTCGTCCGAGAGAGTCAAAGCCTTCATAGTAGGGGGGCTCGATGGTGTCTGGTTGGAGGGGTGCGGTCTAGGCTCCGCCCAGTACAGAAATCTGCTTCCATAGCTCGTATCTGATTGACTGGAGGAGGAGCTGGAGATACTACTTTGGTCATCGCCAGCAACAGATGTGCTGCAGCTGTAAGTGGAAGCTGAGGAGGTGAGAAAGTAATTACACCTAACAGAACATGTGTAACTTATATGTATATGACAAAAAAAGTCCATGTAGTTAAAGACCCACTCCGATGAAAATCATGTTTTTCTTGTTGTCTACATGTTCATATAATGTTTTTCTGATGCTAGAGGACGTATCATGAGATTTCTGAGTATTTCTTCATTCAAATCGCTGTGAATCTCTGGCAAACCCAAACGGCAGGTTCAGATACATTGAGATTTCATATGTCACAAATCCAAGCTCCGCCCCCACACTCTGCATATAGAGGAGAAATACAGAGGACAATCCCGGAACAAGTGTGTACGTTAGCGGATAGCAATGCTAGTTAGTTTGCTTCTTTTACTACGCCGGCAATCTTAGGCTAGAAGCTAACGTGAAGAGGAGTGTGCAGAGCAGCGCTGTCTCCGCCCACGACACAGAGGCGAATTGCTAATGATCTACTAGACCTCTGAAAATGAAAAGTCCTTAAAAATGACACAGATAACACGATTTTTGGTAAAAACTTAATAATCACAATTATCACAACAATAATCACACCACTGAGGACACTTTAAGTCATAAAAAAAAAACATCGGAGTGGGACTTTAATGAAAGGCCAACCAGCTAAAGCAAACAAAGTGCAAAAACACCATAAGATTTCCTCACATTACTACCTACAAAGTGCTCATGAGTCATCCAGGACTTCTGGTCTTGGGTAAGGTTTAACAGAATCACATACCTGTGCTGCTTGCCAGGCTGCAGTTAGACAACATGCTGAGTCTCTTCTCCAGCTCAGATGTCTCCTGACTGATCCGTTTCTCAGCTGACTCTGGGTCAGATTTGGAGCCTGCTGTTGGAAATGTTCAGACAGACATGCATAAACACACAAAAAGACATAAAACATGAGATGTCCACAATTTATATGTAAAAGAGTTAAATATACATTATTATTATTCTTTATAATTACCAAAATTATACCTGTGTGTTTTTATTTTTGACTGTGGAACCTTTTTTGATAAATTTAATTTATTTTGAAGTGCAGCCTCCCTCTTTTTTATTGGTTTCTTTTCCTTTATATTTGAGTTGGCCTCCTTACTTCTCCCCTTTTCTATTATGATCCCTGGCGGAGAGGTAGGTGCCCATTGGCTAATTATTGATTTCTCCATAATTTATTTATTTTATATGTACTTTTATTTTTCGTGGTGTGTTTATTAAACAGTTTTTAGTTTCTTTTCACTCATGTAACATCCCGAGTGTTAGTGTTTAAATATTGGTTGTAAAACATCTAGATTAAAATGTGTGTCAGTAGCATTTTGTAAATGGTTAATACTTGGTTTTTAAACCATCTATAAACATTACTGAGATGGTTATTATAAAGTTGCAACTGATGTTTGTAATACTTTGTAAATGATTAATAAGTGGTATATAAATTACCAATAAACATTACTTAGATGGTTATTGTAAAGTTAGTGTTAGAGTTAGGGTCAGATTTTTAAAAATTAAAAATTTACAATTTATTAATGGTCTATATGCTAGTTATAAATGATGATTAAACATTAATAAACTATCTGCTATCATTTATAAATGGTCTATTTACCATTTATAACTTATGGTTATTGTAAGTGTTACCAGTTTCCCTTCTCATTCTGGTTTACAGAATAAACGCACATAAAATCTCGCTGGTGTCTTCCTATGTAACCACAATGCAGAGTCACACTGGTTACTTCTACACAAAAGTTTCCTGTTACCAGCAGTTTGGTTTATATCTAAAAATGTCCTTCTGTAAAAAAATATCAGTTACATGTAAGCAGAAGTTGGCAGAGTGCTACTGTATGCATTGGCTTCCTTTAAGGAGTTGTGTTTGGCTCGAACCCAAGATGTAAATTTAATATCTCCTCAAGGAGGTTATAGGCGCCTGGGGTATCTGTTGGAACACCAATTAAGCGTAAAACCCCGCCAATTAAACACTTTATGCCTTCTATATATACTTAGAGTATATGCGTTTGCTAAATGCACAAGGCAGTGGGTCAGGGTGTTTGTATGTAAGGTGTCATCGTCAACAAACTTATCCCTGAATCTCTGCCTTCAGACTGCAGCAGCTAACGCGGATGCCAAGTTTCTTCACTATGCTATGTGAGGTGTCAGCTAACATATGCTAACGTTGTTATGCGGCGCTAATTATAGCAGCCTCACTGCACTGAATGTCACAGGCCTCGACAGACTGATGCAGCTTAGCTGACACGTATGCCAGTGTCGCAGGGCGGCTGAAGCTTAATTCTGGACATTTTTAATCAAGTCGATTAAACCTAGCTTAACTCTTTCTAGGAAACAAGCTAAGCACTGAATTTGTGTTTATCTGAAATAATCTGTTTATCTGCAGAGCTTTCCCAAAACCCACAAAGCCCCACAAGAAAAATTCAACTTTCACTAGAATGTCTGTCTCTATATTTGTGGTCCCAGAAATGCCTGTAAAGTTAGCAGTGGGTTACAGATCACACACAATGGCATGACCCTTTCGACACGCACATGGACCCTTGTTCTTCAGGCATGTGGACTTTCTGCTTGCATGTCACGTGTGCCAAACATATGCTCTCAACAGGCAGTAAACCTTTGTCACAGAGGTCACAGGGTCTCATACCGATCTGATGTTTCAATGCAGCGGACAAATGAGACAAATATTCCTTCACAGATTCATATTTGCAGATGTATTTTTATATAAACCCTTTTCCCTGTGCATGCATGTGTCTGTGTGTGTAGTGGTGTTTGTGTATATGTATGTCTTCACCTGGCAGGACAGATCCAACTCCACAAGGGGCCCTGGTGGGGGTAATACCCCTGACAATGCAGTCAAACAGGAAACTGATATGTTCTCCCTCTGAACAGGACAAGAAAAAAACACCAGCCCCTGGAAGATGGAAGAAGACACAGACAGATGATACGATCAGCGAAAGAGAGATGTATTTATATGATCAATAACCCCCCCAAAAAACAAGATAAATATTTATTAAAAACTGACTTTTTAGCAAAGAAAAACATTTTTTTAATAAGGTTAAGGAGGCTGTAGGGGCAGGGTTATTCTTTAAGGCTTGACAAACCCTCCTCTCTGAAGGTTACCAAAAAAAGCCTTCAAAATAAGTCCCTGCTCACTTTTCAAAAATCATGAAACATCCAATGTTACACAGAAAAGATATTAAAAAGACAGCTATGAAGAAAGCCAAGAAAGACTGAGTTCTTCAATTGGTAGAAAAATGATGATAAACATCTTTGTTTTTATGGAAGTGAGTACAGATATATGTCCGATCTCTGAAATGTCAGTCTTGAGTAACGTAGATCAGTAAAGTAAAGGTTTAAGCAACACAATTTCAATTTTCTGTAAATGACGGTGTGCATGTGTGAGGCTTTTCAGAAAGATGCAAAATAAAAACATGAAATACATGTTTAAAACTCTCTACAAGAAATAAATATTCTGAGTTGTGGGATTTTAACTGCCTGACAGTCCAGTGCTTCCTTTGTCGTGTTTCATTTGTGTTTTGCCTTTTCCCCTTTTTATACGTTAGGGTTAGAGCAGGGGTGTCAAAGTCAAATGGACGGAGGGCCAAATAAAAAATTTAGCTACAAGCCGAGGGCCGGACTGATCGAATGTTCATTGAAAATTTTTTAAATGACGCATATAGTCGAGTGAACCTAATTGAACCTACTGAAAACCTAACAAATATATTCCAATATGATCAGATAAATAAAGCAATATTTTCTTATGGCTCTGTCAGTAATCTTTAATTTTCAACAGACACAAAAGACAAATTTCCTTTATATAAAAATCCCCATAACATGAACATTAAATGAAAGAAACCGGTATTATTCAAGGCACCATCAGTAGCCTATATTTTCTATTTTAGCAAAAGTGGGCTAAATTTACTTCAAAGAAAAAAATAATAATAGCAATTTTCTATCATCCACTCAACTGAAATATTTTTAAAATATAATTGGATTGAAATACAATAAAATAAAGTGCAAAAATCTATTAATCAAAAACAGCACTTTCTTCAAGGAGAAGTAACATGCAGTGAAAACAAATATTAAACTTTAACTTTTAAACTTGAACCGAGTAAAAACTCTAAATATGTGATTGCACAGTAATGTTCACTTGTTTGAGGTTGAGGGTGATACTTGGTGGTGTCCATATTCTTGTTTTTGTCCGCGTGTTTCGTTTCATAATGTCGTCTCAGATTATACTCTTTCAGTACAGCCACACTTTCTCCATTCAGAAGACACACAGGTTTTCCAGCTACCTCCGTGAACATATACTCCGACTCCCACCTTGTTTGAAACCCCCGGTTCTCAGTGTCCACCTTCCGTTTTGCCATTTTTGATGGGTATCTAAAAGTTAATTTTACTGTTATGCTGACGACTGCTGTGCTAATAAATATTGAAACGAAGCAGCCTACTGCTCGGTGCGTCACCGTTGCATTGTGGGAAATGTAGTATTGGTGCGTGTAAAAGATCTGCGGGCTGCCGGCTTGCTGCGGTCTGCGGGCCGGTTCGAATAATAAATCAAGATCATCCCAGGGGCCGTAAAAAACCTTCTCGCGGGCCTTGACTCTGACATATGTGGGTTAGAGGGAGTACATTAGCGTGTTTTTGTTTTTGTGAAAATCAAGGATCTACGTTGGACCTGGGTGTCCTTGGTCTTCCCAAACCTCATTTAACCTTAAAATAGCAACTGCTTTTACAGTATTGGAGCTTGAAGAAGAAGAAGAATATGGATATGAGTACGAAGAAGAAGAAGAAGAAGAAGAAGAAGAAGAAGAAGAAGAAGAAGAAGAAGAAGAACTTAGTTGATCCTTAAGGTGAAATTCAATAAATTGTCCATAACCTCCTAAAAGTTTCTGATCTACATAAGAGGACTACTCTGGTACTGATAAAGATATGAGATGTGGGTGTGTTAAATGCCTACCAAAGGGGACAGAGCGACTGCTGACTCAACATGTCAGCTTCTTCACATTGCTTTTTTTCCTAGACCACAATGCTGACAGCCATCCACACTCTGCGAGGGGATAATCTATTAATGTGTCTGCACAATGAGATCTGAAGCCCTGTGAGTACAAGGTCAAGATCTGCATTATACATCTATTGTCACGGGATTGTAATGAGTACTTGTTTTTTTAGATCTTAGTGCAGCTTTAGATCCTGTTACAGAGGCTTGAACAACAGGAACTGCTTTAGCTTGGTTTATATTATATTTGAAAGATTGATATCAGTTTGTGCATGTTGTTGAAAATTCATACCAAGGTCTGTTACGGGGTTCCACAGGGTTCAATGCTAAGACCAATACTTTTCCTCTTATATAGGATTCCTCTTGGTAATATCGTCAGGAAACATTCTATAAATTTACCCTCTATGCAGATGACACTTAGTTCTTTGTATCACTAGCTGTGTTTACATGGGCACAAATAATCAGAATAAATGTCAGATCGGAATAAAAATGCGTCATGTAAATATGTTAATCAGAAGATTCTGATCCAATTCGGCTCAATCGGAAAGAAATTGTATTGCAATCGAGAGGGGTGGTTCATACCGATTGTTATTCTAAAACACATCCATGTTAACATTTATTCCGATCTTATTCCTCATAGCTTTTGGTTTATTCATTGAGGTCAGTCCAGGAGGTTTCATTATTAACACTCTGGCATAAAACATAACCGCAAGTGCCGTGTCTGCTCCTCTGGTTACATAACAAGGCATACATACAGCGTAATGATGTCACATCTATACAACTTTTGATGGAACCGTCAAATAAGTACGCCAAGGGTGCCATCTAGTGACAACATTTAACAGGGGGGAATATCCTGAATTAGATGAGCTGAGCCACGACAACGTTTGTTGATTTGTTGACAGAACAGGCGTCAATACAACTCTTCTCGGAATCAGACAACTGCGCACGTCCAAATGCCTCTAATCTGAATAAAACTTGGTGCATGTATACGCATGTCAGGAACAGATTATTTAATTTTGTGCACATAAAACAGCGGATTCAGATTATCCGATCCCTCAAACTTTTAATCGTCTCCAGAAACTTCGCCCATGTAAACCTGGCTACTGAAGCAAGGAGAAACCAGTAGATTAACTTCACTCTTTGAGACAGAAAGACCTAGATGAAAATTTTGCATGTAAATTCTGACAAAACTGCGTCTTTAAAGACTCCTCAGCTGATCCAAAATGCTGCAGCCCCAGTCCTGACCAGAACCAGAAGAAGAGAGCCCATTTCTCCTGTATTAGCGTCTCTCTACCGACTCCAACATTTCTCATTTCTTTGCAGCGACGCCAAATGGGCTTCAGTACTGTCACAATGGTGGATGGACAGAATAAGTAAAGTAGAAAACTGTCATTAGAAGTCTCCTGGGCCCAGTCGCATTGGCTGAATGACCACTACAAGGGAAGGCTGGTATTTTTGGATGGCGCTCATCAACACTGAAACCAGAGCCTACGGGCCTCATGGTTATTCCTGTAGGAGCTATGAGACTGCTTGAGCACACACACATACATGTAGCATGATTAGGTAAACAGGAGCACAGTAATGTAGGTTCAAACATAGAAAGCAATTTTCTTAAGTAGATGTACATGAAAAACATACATAAAAACATCGAGTTAGAAAGAGTCTCTCATGTTTCATGTTACGCAAAACTTAGCATGTCTCTGGGTCTCTGTTGATTCATTTCTACCCATCAGATTTTTAGGGAATAATGGTGATCTTTGATTATGAGGGGTGGACACAAGTGATCCCTCTCCACCTTAGCCTCACTGTAGCTCTGCAGGAAAAAAACCCTCACCCTTATGGTTTCTGTTTGACACGTTACACCACAAATAAGACAAACAGCTCTCAGCAAATTAAACAGTTAGCGATACGAAGCCAGGCAGAATCATTGGCTCTGCCCACGAATTACTCACAGTAGCCACAACGAGTTCCCCCTTCGAACACAAACCCGTTTGGAACGGCACCATATCGACGTAACGCTGACAGCTTCCAGTGACCAATGACAACGGGAGGGACGCCCCGAGCGAGGACTAGCAGGTTGTTGCATAGGTGGAAGGAAGCAGGACCACTTTCAAGTTTGGTGCCCGGCTCGACATTGACACTTAACCTGTGGACTGGAGGAGAAGGAGAAGGGAAATTGTGTGGGTGTTGTATCTTGCCATACAGATTTACAGACGATCCAAGGAGAGAGAACAAAGTAGAAATTTATCATAATATCTCACAGATGAAAAGTGACTTTATACAAATAAACATGAATGTATGAAAATTCATCTCAAAGGATAATACTCTGACTGAATGCCTCGACTGTGTGTGTGTGTGCAGTGTGGCCTTGCAGGAAGCTCCGCAGACAAAGGCGTCGTCGAGGGTTACAATATGTATTGTGTCGGTTTATTGAGCTGAAGTAAGTGTTTTCAATGGCAGTGTGGGACAGTGTAAGACAAAAGACTGAAACCAAGAGGCCTTGAAAATTTGACAAAGGTTTCCACATTTCTTACGAGCATCTCAGCGAGAAAATATTACACTGCCATGATAAAAAAAAGAGGGCAATAGAGATTCACAAGGACGGTAAATTTATCCACTACATCCTCCAGGACAATTCAAGGCAAATACATTTTTAAACTTCCTGAGGTCTAAAAGAGTACATTTATAAAACCATGTATTCTGTTTCATATGGAGGCTGAAATAATAGTATTTTAAGCCACGTGTGAGCAACACAAGGCACTTTTTTAGAATTTGAAAATGATGTAAAGTGATTAAAGAAATATCAGGAAGAAAGTACAAAAGTTTTTTTGTAATGAGAGAAACGTTTCAAGAGCAGAACCCAAAAGGACCTGAAAAGATCATGGAAAGTAAAACCTTAAAACATCATTTGATGTGACTCTCTGCCATGAATTAACAACAAACTTGTGACATTATTTAATCAATGCTGACAGGAGACTACACACAGGGACTCAGCTCTCACCCAGATAAAAATCAGACAAGCATTTATTGATGTGCTGCCCATATCATTTCTTTCCAGGTCGCCTCTAAAGGGTAACTGCCTGCTCCTCATTCTTGTTGTAAAGGAATCAAATATCTGCAAAGGTAACTTGTAACCTTAATTTGGATAGCCTGAGAAATCTTTGCCAAAGATGTTTCTCCTCATCACCTGCAGAACCCAGATTCGGATAATCCACATTTTAGTGTCTTTAGAGCGATGGCTGGTGATCAGAGAGGAATTAAACTTTTAAAACTGATCACAGTTATTTTTTAGGGGTTAGATTTGTCAACCGAGGCTCCATTTCTTTAATGAACTCGGAAAGAGAAAAACATTGTCCCTAACGTGTTTGGATGCTTGTTTACAAGTTAGAGGATAAAAACATGTTTCCTTGAGTAATCCTCTCATAGTGATTTACCAATGAGAGGTAGAGGGCTGCTAATCAACACGATGACCTAGGGTTTACAAACACTAAGACAGTCTTTCTGGGAGTCCACGAGCTCCATCATTCTTCTGCTGTAGAAATGTTCCTGCTTTCTATCTACTCAGTCTCCAACTACAAGCATTAGTCCCACCTCTGTCCTCTGGCCCGACAGTCTAACATGAGTCTGGTCCTGCTCGAGGTTTCTGCCTGTTAATTTAAGTGTTTTTGCTGTGAAGTGCTTCACTCATGGGGTTGAAGATGGGACGGTAGCGGGTCTAATTTTATAGATTGGGCTCAATCTTATAACACTTGTTGTAAATTGGCACTATATAAATAAAGATTGATTTATTCTGTACTTCCAATTGATACAGGAAAATATTGATTTCTTTGCACAGCATTTTGAAGCATATAGCACCAACTATTTGTAAAATAATGAAGTAAAAATATTTGTAACCCCAAAAGCAATTTAAGAAAATGTGATAATGAATAGGAATTAAAAATGAGAAGTTATATCTAAAAACAGTAGTTATGAGTAGATGATATTTTTTACACATATCACCATCGAAAAATAAAACTTGAGGGGGTGTTACGACCACACAAGGTCAACTCACTGACCTTCTCCAAGGCTGTAGCACACTCGGGAGTCCCAGGCTGACAGCGCATCTCGGCTGTTAAAGCCCAAAACGAGTGTGTGTGTCAGACACAAGATGGAGAGTATGTAGGATACGCCGTCATACCCAGTCCCGGGTTCCACGCCACAGATCCCCTGAGAGGTCAAAGAAATATATATATAATCACAAACCAGCAAGATTGCTGCAAGATTCATAAGAATCGACTGGAATGATGAGCGTGTAGCTAAGGTACGAATTATTCGCGTCCATCCTATCACAACACCATGAACTAAAAAAGGGGGTGAAGCAGAAACTAGGTTACTAAGGTTTTGATGCGGGTCCAGGCTGGACAGCTGCAGTGAGGCTGCTGTGTTGGCAGAAAAAACAGCACGGCCGTCCAAAATTTTTCTCAGCCGCAGTTGTAGGGCTTACATAGTTGGCTTACTGTTGAATAAGGACAGACAGCAAGCCAGAGTCTGACAGGACCAGGAAAAATAAATGTAAAATAAAACACATTTTGGACTCTAAAAGTTCGTTTCAATTAGTATTTTTATTTATAGACTACATTCTATTAAATGCCAAAGCCTGTCTTGAAGTTTGCAGAGTGGACTCAACACTTAGTGGAAGAGACTTTAAGCTGAAGTTAAGAGAAAACTTTGAGAATTTCTTCAAAAAATCCTAAAATTTCTCATTTCAATATTATCAAAAATAGAAAATAGAAAGATAATCCTGCTCCAACTCTTAAAAACTCCCCCCAAACTCCTCTTACTCTAATCCATTGCTGGGTGTTTGTGCTTTCTACACTGTGTTGCAGTTTGTGTTGAGTTGGAGTTGAGTTGTGAAACATGAAATGAACATGTAATAATAAACCTGCCAGGACTCAGGTTTTCCTCTTACCTCCAGTGTCACATTGAGCCTCTCCTTGTGGCTCTTCTCCTTTCCTTTTTTCTTCTCCTTGTACACCAACAGATAAAGACAGTCTGATGAGGAAGACAAAGACATGAGAGGGTTTAAGACTTTGATTATTCTCATTAGTTTTATGATATAAACATCTAGTTTTATGTTACAACTTAGAGTCTGTTTGGTGTTATTGGTCGTTAGTAGAAACACTTTGAAAATATAAAAATCTCATTTATTTTAAGCAGTTTTTGACCATAATGAAAAATTAAAAATCACTTTTAATTATAGGTAATGTTGAGTGGCCCAGTCTGTTAGGATATATCGCGTTGAAAGTGTTGAAGAAACTAAACTGGGACCAATTTACAAGTTATGATGTTTTAACCACAAATGACAGGATTAACCAGGACTGAAAAATATCTTTAAATGAATTGATCGTACAGTTCAGTTGCGAAAAGTTCAAGAGGTTTGCAACATACCTGCGACCGGAGAGGGTTTCCGAAGAACGACCCACCGAGTCTTCCACTGTGGAGAAGTTTATAAAAAAAGTCAATAAAAGAAGTGAAGAGGAATTACAGTGACTGTTATAAGACGATTTTAGCTTCCAATCCGAATGAATTTTGGAGACGTTAACCTTTTTTCCATCTCTAAACTTGACTTGTCCCTCCGCGACGACTGAATCCGTCATTCTGTCATGGTTCCGAGCAGCTGCGTCTGCAGGGGTGTCGCCAGGAATTCCTGGTCCCATGTAAAGCCTGCAAGTTGGGCCCCACGACCATAATCCTCGAGATGGGATTTTATGGCTCTTTGTAGGGAGCCGGATCTTGAAGAGCCGTTCCATTCAAAGAGTCATTCAAAAGACTGGTTCGTTGTTATATTTATTTAATTTTTAGAAGTCAACCAATGCTACAAAGCCCACCAATATATCATTTTTTGGTGGTAATTATTCAGAAATATTGATTATAATTTGAATTGGCCAGTGATTTCATTTTAAACATAAGGTGGTGTCATATCCCCTTGCTTTGGCAGTCAGTAGGCCTACATTTACAAGACACTCAAGAAAACCAAATTGCTGCCTTACACCGATTAAGACCGGACAACTGAAGTGCATTTGAACACCTGAAGGTCCTTTCACACCAGGAGCGTTTTTTCCGTGCGATTATTTCAGACGTCAATAAATTTTTCCGAACCTGTATCCTGTCAATACAAGCGTTCACATCCGCGACGTTTTCCCGTCCTGCAATATTGCAGCATTTATTTTTTTGTATCACGGTTGATTCTTCCAAAGTTTCGCATACTGTGTGTCCACTTCTGACCAATCAGATTTTGTGTTGTTTTCGACGCCAGATTCACCAATGTATCCAACATGGCCGACCGGCTGATTGTTTACGTGTCGACGAACAGAGTGATTTTTGATAAAAGACACAAATATTACAAAGATAATGACCTGAAGGACAACTTGTTGAGAGTCATAGCGTCGGATCTCTCATATGACAATGGTTTGTGTGCTTTAACAGTTTGCTAAACGTCTTTGTTTTAACTTTCAACTGTGCTAAGTAACTTTAGCTCGTAAGCTAACCTGTTCAGATACAACATACCGTATGTATTTTCACTGTCTCAAACTCAATCGTGTTGCTGTCACAGCACCATTAGGTCTCGGTTGTTATCTTACGTTTATGGATTATAGTTTAATGTGCTTATCTGGTACTGGCCCTGACTCAGTACATGCTATCATGACAGACAGACATCTCAACACTAGAGTCTAATCAGAACTGAAAACAGTCAGTCTGCTTTTGTCTGCTGTTCACCACCTCACCCTGAGTCATCTGAGAGAAAAAGACTGAAGAAATTACCTTTTCAAAATAGTCTTTATAGTCCAGCTCAGTCTGCACTCTCCCCCTGACAGTCAGACTATAGGACCGGGGGGGGCCTCACCCCGCCACACTCTGTCAAGTGAGTACAGTTGTTATCCCTCGTCAAGTCCTCGCTGTTTACAATAGAGCTAAATTAATTAAAAAGACATAGCTTGCGCACCTTTCAATTAGCTCATGAGGTTGTTCTTAGCCCGGTGTTAGACAGGGATTCAAGTCGCCTTAACGCTAATTAAAGTGTCTGAAGAGAGAGACTTTAATATGTGCAAACCTGCTCTGGAATAATCCCGATCAGAAGAAGTGAAATGGACAGAGACAAAAAATGATTAATTGTACCACAAACAGTCCAGAAAGTTCTTTTATCTGTGAACATGAGACGTCCATGTCTACTAAATTAGCTTATCCTTATAGCAATATTACACAGGGCCCTAATGAAAGTTCAATCGAGAAGACGAGGTTATAGTCTGTGTGCTGATTTAGAGCTCATTTCTCCTATTATTGAGTTTCCATGCATGCTCATTCATATTTCCACAGTCACCAGCTGTCTTCATCATCACCTGGTCAGATCTATCAAACAGCATCACTCTATTCCCTTGGTGCTGCTGTTGTTTTGTCTCCCTTCCCTCAGTTATTTCATACCACCACATGGGACTTTCCGCCTCCCCGCCACAGTCTGGTCCTCAAGGTTTTATCAGCCTCATCATGTAATCAGCCACAGACCGTGTCATGAGCCAACAACACAACCAGCGCCTGAACTCCACGAGACAGATATACAAATACAATACTATACAGTTGGTGATAAAAGGTGCAGGATTTGGAGCTGAAGTGGGGAATTTCTTGTCAGTTCAAGGTCACTCACTTTAACTCTGTTTCAGATTATGTATGTAACTGAGGTATGGGATAAAGCGGTTTTAAAGCACCGTCCAGTGTCCAACCTCTTGACCTTGGAGAGATCTCAGATTCTATGAAGGGTCGAGGTTGTTCAGAGACCACTTAGATGTCTCCCACTTACATGAAAAACACGTTTTTTATACTAATTTTTACACAAAACACAAAAAAGATCTAAGTTTTACTACCTAGAATGACCAGAGCAGTCAAATTGACTGCATGCGTTTTGTCACATTTTCCCACTCTGTCTCCTGCTCTGTTGTTTGTTTTGTACTTTAAGCTCTGTGAAGCTAAATCTTCACGCATAACTCAAGAGACTCAAAAATGACAGTAGAAGAAAAATGACAAGTACGGAGGCTTTCGCCTTGCTTCAGGGCCTTGATGAGGAAGAATCCAGTGGATGAGCAAGTTCAGGGAATGATGTGTCTTGGTATTTTGAGGAAGGTTCTTAAAAATCTCATTCGTTATAATTTTCATGTTGTGTCCTGATGTTTCATTTATCTATTCCACCAATTTATTATTAGTTTTTATTGTTAATTATCCAAATTATGTGCAAGTAAGGACTGAGCAGTCAAAACTTGACCTTGGAGAGATCTCAGAATCTATGAAGGTTGTTCAGAGACCACTTTGATGTCTTCCACTTACATGAAAAACATGTTTTTTTATACTTATTTTTACCTTATAGCTTTATTTTGTTGGGAGCAATCGTTGATCTGAAACGGTCTTTTGAAAAACAGAAATATTGCACGAGGAAAGACGTTCTGTGTAACAGTATCAAAACCAAGTTTATGAAGGCTCAGTATACAAAGCATGTTTTTTAGGTTTAAGTCCCCATCATGAAGAACAGTTTCTCTGAAAGTCCGATTTTACACACTACATTATCAGATTATTGGTATTTAATCATTGACATGTATTTATAATTTCAACCTTCTGACACCCACCCATCTACGTCAGTTATTAGTTTGCTTAATTTACAAACACTTGTGCGTTCTTTCGTTATCTAAGTCTACAGCTACAAATACTAGCAGTCGATGTAGGTACATGAAATATGTTACACTAGATAAACGAGTCAAATAAATACTGGTTAAGTAACTACGGTTAAGTAGGTCTATAAAAATGTGATCTTCTTGAATGGACTTCCACCACTGCACACAATAAGTGGAGTCAGGACCCAGCATCTGATCTATGCCATCCACCCACGATCTGACGGCAGGCCTTGATGGAGGGTTGGAGCAGCTGCAGAATCCCTTCATCTTGGGATAAAACCTTGACAATGTTTCAGCAGCTGCAGAAGCCATTAGTGGGGTCGGAGCTACAGAGGCAGCATGAGTGAAGGCAGCGAGTCTGAAACATCAGGCTCCTCAAACAAAAGTTGCCTTCAATTTACTCCGGTCTATCCGCCCTTTGTTGTCATTTTGCTCTAACTGTCTTTTGGTCCTGACCATGGAGGGCATGTCTGAGGTCTGATACACCGCTGACCTCATCCTGCTGCCATAGCAGCGCAGCTCTAAGGCCACGCCTTCCCATTTCCCGTCTAGTTCTGAACCTTTAAGGCCCCTGAGGTCCCGTGACCCCCTACGGGTTTGCCTGCTGTCTTCAGAGTCAAAGGTGGTTCCAATTTTGTCCAAATCCAAGGCTTGTTTCGGGGTTGAACGTTTGGCGCTGGATGATGGTGACTTAGATTTACGCCGTGAGTGAGGGTGGGGCTGCGGTGGAGGAGGAAGAGGAGGAGTTGAAGAGGTGGGGTCTGAAGAGATGGTTCTTCTGTTGGGTTTGTTTAAACAATCTCCTCTTTCCCTCCTCCTCCATCTGTCTCTGTCTTTGCCTGGGGAGGAAGAGTCTTTTAAAAAAGAAGACAGCCGGGACGGAGATCACTGCACTCACCAGCACTGCAAAGCAACCACATGCTCACTAAAAACACAACATGACAGGACAGTTTTCTGCATTTTTAGGAGAGGAGCAGTCAGAAATGACATGCAAAAATCGACACAAAACATGAACAAAACTAGAAGTATTTTTCCCCTTGATATGTTACTATAAAAAAGGGAATAAGTAGGTAATAAAGAAGGATTTTCACCTTCTCTCAAATACAATGAATGTAAAAGCACATCATGCTCCTTCACACTCATAAACAGACTTTTGTGTTTCATGTCTGACACTGTCCTTGTTTTATGCACTCTGCTGCCACCTACTGGATCAGAGGAAAGAAATCCATAACTTTATACTGACAGCTGAGTATCATTACTTCTAATCACAAAACATCTTTTTTTTCTCGGAAACACCTGTGTATGCAGAGCAATGGCAAAATAAAAGCCTAAAAATGTGAAATATTTTAACATTCTTGAGGCTGCTTTTGACTCAACTGATCTTTAAGTTTAGGAAAGTATCTGTTACAGGAGTGTATTGCATTCACCCAAAAAAAGTAATTTTTCTGTTCTGTTCTTCAGATCAATTTTTTTCTGCTTTTCAGAATATTTTTCCCGTTTTTCAGACTAACTTTTCTCTTTTTCAGACTAATTGTTTTTTCTAGTGGAAGCAAACATGGCCCACTTGTTTAGTTTAATCAAGTTTGACTTTCTTTTGTGTTTGAGACACTAGGAGATACTCCTTTCTTTAAGTCAGATCGATGGAACCGTCATAAGTTTGTCTGCTTTGCGCAGGCACCTCAGGATTTGCAGACCCTATGTTTAACTAATAACATGCTTTACTTTCATTGACTCCATAGTCGAAGTTATTCAGGAGCTGGAGAATCCGCTGATTTGGGGCAGTGCGGTGGTTAACGCTATCTGATTGTATGAGATTCTCGCAGGATTTTAAAGTATCTTGTTTAACCAGGAATAAAAGTATGAAAAACAAAGAGAGATGAATAAAATAGTGGAAAAACCAGAATAAAAGTTTGTCCGAAAAACAGACAGAGGGGGGAAAAATTTGTCTGAGAAACTGCAAAGAAAAAAAAAGAAAAAAAAAAACAATTTCCTGTTTTGTTTTGTTTTTGTAAGTGAATGCAATATGCGTCGATAAATTATAACATGTTATTGAGAAAGTGCGTAATTGATCCGGTAACATCAGCACTTTCACTTTTCTTTTACAAACCCTGACTGTTTTAAACTTCATCTGTTTACTTATAACTTCTCAAAAGAAAAGCTGGTTTGTTCATGTTTTCCCCTCTGTGTTTTTATATCCATCGTTTGATTCACACTCCTACCAGCAGATGGGGCTGTTTGAGTTGGAAAGCTAATTCTGTTGATGCTCTAATTATTTTGTTGGACAGTGGACATGGGCAAACAAGAGCCAGTGAATTACACAAGATGTTCCCATGCAACTACAAGAACAATAGTCTTATCACACCCCAGGACTGGTCCACTATGTAATAATCACGGGGCTTCCTTGTTATCGAATAATTTTTGTTTCCAGATTCACAGGAAACAAAATCATCGCATACTGTTTTGGATTTGTTGAAATGAGAACAATCAAGTCAAAAGACGCACAGATTTTAATTTCCTATTTATCCATGAGCAAATACATCTATGACTGGAGTTAAACTCTTGGTTTTTGAAAGTGTATGCAAATACTAATGTGGAGAAGAAGAGGAGGAAGCCAAACTTTCTCTTGTTGTTCGCTTCCAAAGAGCCCAGTGTGACGAAGCTTGCCTAACAAGGCATTAAGCCAAATAGCTGATAGCCCAGTTTCCCTAGAAAGCCTTTGTACCCCCAAAACAAAAGACCAGTACTACAAAACGACACCGAGAGAGAGAGTCAGAGAAGGGACGGAGAGATGACAGGAATATCAAGCAAGATATGCAGGAAAGAGGTCATAGAGTAGAAGAATTTTAGATGACAGGAGAAGAAAAAAGTTTAAGATTTCAACTTCTGAACATTTTAGAGGAAGAATTAGAGTTTCTATTGAAAAACTGGAGACATATAATGATAATAAAATAGTCAACTCGAAGCTCAATAGAACAAAAGCACAAAATACAGCATAAAGGAAATGCATTATTGGATTACAATAACATATGGGTCTAAGTAGATTTGTAAGGGTGAAAAGGGGATACAGATTTTACAGGACAAATATAATATAATATAATATAATATAATATAACATAATATAATATAATATAATACTTTTTAATTTTATATATAACTTTTTGATGTACAATATAATATGATATAATATAATAATATTATACTTTTTAATTTTATATAATACTTTTTAATATATAATATAATATATTACTTTTTTATATAATACAACATAGTATAATACAATGTATTCTTTTAACTTTAAAGTGACCATCCACTGTCTAATAAATTAATAGAGTAATCATGTTTTCCTCTGAAATGTGTTGGTAAAAAGAACAAAGTGTGGCTGAGATTGGCAATAATAAAGTAAAATAATTCACATGATTTTCTGTTTGATGTACTCAGAAAAAAAAAAGCTCAGTGTAGAAGAGAGGACAGTTGTAAACACTGGCTCCTAACAAATGCAGTGAGAAAAGAGAGAGATGATACAGATATCATCAGAAGTCCAAGAAAAGAAACGAGGCCAGTCACATGAAGCTCTACAGCAAGAGCAACCCTTTCATTTATTTGAACTATTTACAGACAGAACAGTCAACTGAGAAAACTGATGGCTATCATGAAACAACAGAAGAAAACAGTATTGCTGCATTGCGTTTCAATAATAACTACAGCAACACAGTGATTTCCCCAAAATGACTATATACAAATTAATAATTTGAACTGAAGGATCTCACAAGTGAAAAGAAGACTGAGATCAATTACAGGTACGGAAAGAAGAAGTAAGAGTGAAACTCTGAGAGTGAAACAGTGAGATTTGTTACCCCCAAAATCTTCCAGCTAAAGTACGACATACAGTTCAGACCTCTGTGGAAGTGCAGGACTGTTGATAGGAAAGAAACTGACGCTGAAGTAAAAGAAGAAAACTGGAACTAAAACAAAGTGAAAACTGAAAACAGAGGTGAAGATTTCGGCTCATTCTGGCCAGATCATAGACTGTATATACAATGGACAACTTGGCTCCGCCTTTCGTCATTGTACGAATTTGAAGCCGAAATGCTCTCGGTATTTCTAGGATTTTCTCCACTTCCTGGAACCACCGCTAGCGCAGTAGCGTTGTACGCATTCAGCGGAAGAGTCACTGATGTTCGGTTAAAAAAGCGTATCCCCTGTACACCCCTAGGCTGTATCAAGTGTCAATCATAAAAATCGTGAACCCCCTAATAACTTTTAAAAATGGAGCTCTATAGAAAATGAGGACTTGGGCACAAACCAGTCTTTACTTAAAAGGATTAGGGTCACATGAGGAGGAATAAAATAATTACAGGAAGGGGATTAGAGATGAAATTTCAAGATTAAAAAAAAACAAAATTATGTCAATAAAGTCGAAATTTTGAGATTAAAAACTGAAATTTCGAGATTAAAGTCGAAATTTTGAGAAGGCGAAAAAAATGGCGAAATAACGTGAATAATGTCGAAATTTCAAGATAAAAAAATAAATAAATTTTGAGATTAAAGTTGAAATTTTGACATAGTTGACATGAATAAAGTCAAAATTTCAACTTTTTTTATATATATTTTTTATATATTTCCAAAGTTTGAGAGGAAGGGGGGCCGGATTTATGATCTATACTGCAGCCCGTCACCAGATGGTGCTGTTCTCACGGTGACTTCACCCTCAGAGGAGGCAGATACATCCATTCTATATACAGTCTATGGGCCAGAGAGGAGGGTTTCCTCTGTGCTCAAGTTTAAGTCTGAAGGGAGGAGGAGGAGAGGGAGGAGTGTTGGAAACATAGACTTCACTCTGCATTGTGATGAACAGCTGTATGCGTCTCTGGCTAAGCAATATGTTCAGCATGCTAAAATGCAGTGTGCTCAAAACAATGCAACAGGTTGATTATAATGAACGGACGACCTGAGGATCTGTGCAAGTGTGGATTTGGAGCGTCTATTAAGTCTGGTGAAGTGTTTTATTTTCTGCCCAGCTTTAGTGGCACGACACTGAAATTTTGAAAGGTACAAGTTGAAACATTTACGGTTGGAAAGGCGTATGTACAGTTTGTGATTGTATTTGTCATTGGCTAAAGTGCATTATTGGGGCTGGGGGGTGAAGGTATAAGTTATCCACGATTCACTCTGTACTTTTTCCTAAACTTACACTTCCAGAAGAAAATCCACAGCAAGTCACTCCAATGTTCACAAAGACACACGACATGCAAAAAAACAGAAGGACAGAGAAGTTTTACACTGTCAGGTGGATAATGCATCAATCTTTCCTCTCTTCTGCTGAATTATTCAGTTTTTCTTTGAGGCTATTGGTGATTTGCAGCAGATGCTGTTCGTCACTCTATCAGTTCATGAACTTTCCAGAGGAACACATCCTTTCAGATATTTACTGTATTTATGGTTTAATCTGAAATAGAGCACTACTTTATTTCTTTTGGAAAGGATGAAGTGATTGATGAAATCAAGGGAAGAGAGCTGAATGCATTCTGGACCACGACTTTATGAAGTTTTGAGAGTTCACACTGGGGAAGTACCTGAGCTGGGCCAATTGTCCTGTGCTTCATGCCGGGGGTGGGGGTTGCACTGTAGGGCTGACGGAGTGACGTAGGTAAGGCTGGGGCAGTTAATGTCACCCTCTCCAACAAGAGTCAGATCGGACAGGGTGTCCTCCTCCAGCATCTGGACTGAATCTCCCCTGACAGAGTCCTGGAGAGGACCACAGTGGGCGCCCTGGGACGGATGGATGGGGGAAAGGGTGCCAGGGAACAGAGGAGGAGGCCTGGTTTTTCTACCCCCTCCACTCTCAGTGCCAAGCGCCGAGTCCAAGCTGTGGGACTGATGGCTTGCACTGAGCGAATGGGAGCCCCCTCCTCCCCTGTCATTGCTGTTTGCCTTGATGCCCCGGCGACCGTTGCCAGGGAAGCTGCCATTGTTGGGGTTGCGGGAAAACGGAGTTGAGCAACTGGGCTCGGATTCATATGGAGGAGGGCCAGCCTGGTTGGTTGCCACTGGCGACAAGCGCAGAAAGTCTGGGAGCTGCAGGTCGCTTTTGTTTAGCAGGCCTCGCTGGTCGTCGGCTCGGTTGCTCTGAGCTTTGGATATGAGGTCAAAGAACTCTGCAGGCACACACGCACACACATCAAACAGAAACAAATACACAATAGCAAATAACCAGCATAAAACCACCTTTAAGAAAATAAACAGTTTTTGTAATAACATGCAGCAGAGGGTGTGTATTAATCAGCTCAACAAGTCAAAGCTACATCCAGTGTGATCAGACAGACTAAGCAGGCTAGCCTCTGAAAGCATTCACTGCTGCTGCTGCAATATGGCACACAGGCAAAGGGTTAGTGTGATCACAGCAAACGGAGCTACAGATACAAAAGAGAAAACAAGGTTGTACTATTTGTCTTTACCTTCAGCTTCGTCTATATTAATCTTTTTCTGCTTTCTTTTCTCCGGAGCCTTATGAAGAGAGACAGAGTAGCTGGTTAAGGGCTGGTCGCTAGTGTCAGGGTTGGGCCCAGCTTTGCCATTTTCCACATGGGGGCGGGCTAGACCAGCTTTCCCTGATGGCCTGTCCTCCCCCTGAGGGCCGAAAGAAGAGCGGGTCATGCATTGGAGCCCTGATCAGTCTTGATGGTGCGATTATGGGGACAAATGATGAAACACCAGGGGGTCTACAGTGCTACTGACAGTGACGAGGATGACAGGTTATAAAATAAGAATTGAACTGAAACAGAGGGGGCTGATTTTAGTTATGCCGCTACAACATCTTCTAAAAAAGGAGGTGGGAAATCCTTTTAAAAACCCCAAGAAGGCCAACACTGAGAGTACCAAGCACGGCCAGTGGATTTAGTAACCATGACAGATCACACAACACCAGAGGTACCGACTGTCTCACTGCGGAAAGCCACCTCACTTGGTTTGTGGTGGAAAACAGCCTGTTTTATAAATGAAAAGATCCCCTCAGAATAGTGTTGAGCGGTATGAATAAAATCTTATATCACGTATGTTTCTTCCCCCCTGTAAATTCAATTAATAGCTTAAAAATACTGTTGCATTTGTTCATTTTCCTTTCATTTTCAAACTCGGATTTGTACAAAAAAGCGAACAAAATGCCAGACCAGTCTGGCGATTTTTATCATATGGCGAACCTTTAGAGAAAGACTCTTTAGTATGAGAGGAGCAGCTGCAACTTTAGTTTTTGGTGCAGCGGGTGCACCGCGCATCTTTTAATAGATCTCATAACAGAGCTTGGCGTGTTTCATCTTTAGGTGGTAGAAGAGGTTGTTGGTGTTTCCACCTCCAGCAACAGCAGTCACACGACACTCTTTGCATAGTATTTGTTTTTTGATCATTGTTGGATTTTCTAAATCGGAAGAATCCCCAGACAACAGATGTCACGACTCGCACTCTTCTCCTCCTCCTCTTCCTTGTGTTGGGTTCGTCGGCCTACCTCCATTTGTTCAGTACTGCCACTAATCTTCGCATCAGCCATGACCTCCACCAGTGAAGCTGTTTCTTCTTTGTCGAAACTACGCCAAGCAGTCTGCTGGACACGCTGGTGATTAAAGGGAGCACACCCAAACCTGACCAATCAAACGGAGCGAACAAACTCTGCAAACGGATGCGCTCCGGCGAGCATAGACAACTACTCACTGACTCAGAGAGATGAAGCAGACATCTGCTCTCTCGCTAGCAAAATTTCTACGGGTAGACACTTTTATACCTGCACACGGTTTATACCATCATACCGCCCAACACTACCTCAGAATAAACGAAGAGGGAAACAAATCGCCTTCATGCTTGTCTCCAAATCAGACCGCTATCTAAGGAGCTCCTGCCACCACCAAAAAAAGGGGGTTTCACGAGGTTCTGAGAGAGTCCGGGTCCCGTTGTCCAACCAGTGGGTTTGTTACAGAAGAAAGAGAATCAGCCAACCAGAAAGAAGAGGTGATGAAGCGTTTTGACGGATCATGATAATGGAATATTAGGAACGTTTGAGAGTTGGATGAGGCCTTTGACTGCAAAATGACAATGCACACAAATACAGACACAGCCCGAATGCTGGCAAAGACACGAATCATTCACCTGAGCACATACATGTGTTTTAGACACGGACACTGACAAACAGACATGGGTGATTGAAGGAGAGGACACTTAGTAGCATGGCATCATCATCATCATCATCATCATCATCCAGGGAGTGGTGTGTTACAGAACATTCCAGTGTGAAAGTGAAAAGAGACGTTAAAGGAGATCTTACTGTTGCTGATTGGTTTCTGCCCACTGAGGCGGGGGCGTGGCTCTTAGAAGCGGCAACTTTCGGTTTGTCTGAATGAAGGAGGAGGAGAACATGTCGAGATTTGGATGCAAAATGATGAACAATGCGACTGTTTGTTGCGATTGTGTGTTTCCTACCTTTTCCAGGAGTGTGATCGGCAATGTCTAATACTACTCGCAGCCCATCCAGGTTAGAAATAGGAAGACCTAGATCTAGTGGCTCCAGCTCCCCACTCTGCATCATAACAGACACACACGTTTGACATCATCCCTTTCAACGTCTCTGTCTAGGGCTGGGCGATAAACTGAAAATTTACTGATACCGAAATTTACGACAAAAACCAACGTCATTACGCCCATCTTAGTATATTCAGTGTCATGTCCCTTTAAGACGCTGTCCTACATCGGAGACGGTTCAAAAGTTGTAGCGGCTGAAGTAAACAAAGCTAATGTGGGAGGGGGTGAGCAGCTTGCAGAGTAGTTATCGTCCATTTATCGTTATTGAGGTGAACTGCTCAACATATCATGATATTGATCTGAGGCCATATCGCCCAGCCCTATCTCTGTCTGGTAGATACAGTAATGATGCTACTTACAATACGTGCGACCAAGTCAGAGAGGTGCAGGCCGTATTTGGCGACCACGGGCCTGAGGACCTCTGTAACCGGCTTGGTCGGCTTTGCTTTCAGACCCACTGAACGGTTAATGGGGACCAAGTCGAGTCTGGGAAAAGAGAAAAGGAATGACCCTCTAGGAATTGGTGTTTCAAGTCCAGCATGCTCAGGGAGACTGCTCATTATGACCTTACCTGAAGAGAGTACGTTTTTCTAGCCGCAGGTCTCGAGAGCATAATGTCATACAGTCCTGGTCTAGAACGAGTGGCTGAAAGAGAGAGACACACACACAAAAAAAGGTCTGCTAGTTTCTCAGCCGTAAAGGACAATAATGACTGACTGTTCGACCAGAATGACAAAAACCTGCATGAACCACCGTGGACCCACAGTCTGAAACAGTTAAGTGCTTCTCGATGGGTCATTTTAGATTTAAATGACATGCAGAGTTGATGCAAACACAAGATGCTGAAAATCTAGCAGGTCAAACATGGAGTGACTTTCCAAAGACGGTTAAACCAAAACAAAAACAAACTGTTCTTGGCGGCTAAACTTTATGGAGGTGTTTACACTGAAATATAACGGGAACAATATCCTCTGTAAATTGGAGACAGGGCAGACCACAATGGAAAGTGATGCATTATTCATGAGGTGATCAGCCACAGAAATCTCTTCTAATGAATCTGCCTCCGTCTTTTGAACAAGATAATGTGGATTTTATGCCTTTTTAAGTATTATGAGGAAACCAGTTCATTTTGTTTTTTGTTGTTGTAGGGCAGCCGTTTAGCCCCGGGTTTGACTCCAACCTGCTCTTTTCCCATCTGTCACCCCCCCACTCTCTACTAGTTTCATCTGTAAGTCTTTAATATAGTAAGCAAGCACAGTTGAAAATGAAGTATAGAAGTATGTACAAAGATCCAAATAAGAGCGAACAGAGAGGTGATGTGCAGATCTAGATCCAGTCCATCCTTTTCCATGCTCATTCCCTCACAACATAAACAACATGATCTGATCGACAACTCCCACTCTGTCAAAGACTAATGAGCGTGAAAAAGCTCCATGTTTATTTGCATGTGATGCTTCAAAGTGAGATCCCATCGCATTGAAGCATCAGACGCATGGTCAGGACAAGTGTGAGTGTCTTTTAACAAGACAGGCCAGGACACACAGCTGTAACCTCCTCACCCCTCTGATTGTTCGTCTTTTATTCCAATTAGGAGAAACTTCTTTATTTACGTCTAGTTACTTGTGCTGTAAATCTCTTTGGGGGTGTCTAACTCGGTGTTAGAGTGTGTTTGACCATAACTTAAATTTACGCTGGAATATCCGTTTAATTTAATGCTTTTAAAATTGTTGCTCTAAATGAAGACCTTCGGGACATTTCTACATCCACTCATACTTTACCTTTTCCCCTCCAACCAGAAAGAGATCGATAGCTGCCAGGTTGATGCAGAGCTTCTCACAGATGCCCAGCAGCATATCCCTGATGGACACTCCAGCCTTGAGTGGCACAGAGCAACATGAGCCATCAGGCAAGCTTATATTACACTGCCTCAAGGGGGCGCCTCCTCCTCCTCCTGTTGACATCGATACTGTGCCGTGAGGGACTTCACCCTGAGAAGAAAACAGGGACAGGACAGTGAGAGGGACCAGTGTTGAGGAAACAGACGGGTGTTGTTTGACTAACTCAAATCAGCTCTAACACGATGACCTCCTGACTAACACAGTAAAAGCACCGCTCTAATCAGGTCAAGGCCAAGTTAGCCGTGACCTGATGAGACACAGACCACAGATTCTCAACTGGACTGAGATCTGGGGAATTTGGAGGCAAAGACAATAACTTAAACATGGGGCCACCTTCTGTCATTGCTTTAAAGTGCAGTTTAGATGCTAATAGAGGTCAGTGCGAGCATCTTTACCGGTCTGCAATGTGACCCCAAGAGCAATCCACTGTCCAATACTGATCTATAAGAACTTTAATTAATGTTTATTTGATTCCCAATAAGACTCTGGTAAGAAATACTTTACATTATGGGCTTAAAACTGCCTTGAGATGCAAAATAACAGAGTTTCAAACCACAATTAATTGCAGTTAACTATGAAGATTCTGTGATTAATCGCGATTAAAAAAATGAATCTTTCGACAGCCCTAGTTTAAACCAATTAAAGATCAAATCTCTTCAGCCAGCTTTTTTCAAACAAATGCACCATTCAGCCCCTGATCAGCTGGCCAGTTTCCTTCCTTGGACCACTTTTGGTATGTAATGACCCCCACAGACCAGGGACGAGATCCACAGTATTAAAGATGCTCTAACACAGTTTTATTATGGCTATCCACTGAACATCACTCTCACACGAGCAGTTATGGTGTTGAGAGAAGGAGCGTGAAGGTGCTGATGGTGCCGGTACTTAGACTGACCTCGTTCCTCCCCAACTCCAGACTGGCTCCTGATGACACCGATCCCTGGGATTCACGGCGTCCATTGCTGCCAGAGAAATCTATAAAATAACACAAGAAGTGTCAACAAATGACAGCTATTTGATCTGAGAAAGAAAGTAATTTTCAGTTTCAAGATCAAATCTCTGTTAAAACCAAATCATAAAACTAATAAAGAAAAAACTACTGACTGTAGTTGAAGTCAGTCAGTTCTCGTTTCTTTGGGCCTTTGCCGAAGCTCCTGTTGCGGGACCATGAGAAGAACATGCCTTTCTTGCGGTCCACTGAATCATCTCGACTGTCTTCGTTCAGAGATCTGCCAGATTTGCTCTTTTTGTCCTCCTTGGAAATAAACAAAGAGATAGATGAGAGTAGTAGACACCCAGATCTAAACAGAGAAACTCAACACTCTTATTTCCATTTAAGTCTGACTTCAATGAGTTTCAGACTCTTTTTATCACTTTTAAAATATCATAGGAGTAACATACTAACGCTGTGGGAAAGATGTAACTTTGCATGTTTTTTTAACCGTACCTTCTTGGGTGTTGAGATATTGGAGCGGTCAGAGCCAGTGGTACTGTGTTTTGAGGTTGGGCTGCTGGGGATGTGGTAAGGGTCAGGCAGAGGCCTCCCCTCCACCTCAGCGAGCATACACTCCTGGTATAGCAGAGACTTGAGGAACCGTGTGTAGCTGTCAAACTTCATCAGGTTGAAGATCTAAAGATAAGTAAAAGGAAGTACAAGGAGAGGATGATAAATCCAGGAGGTGATGAAGGAGCAAACAGACAAGGATGTGAATGCAAAACAAAGTATTTAAGGTTCAATATGCGGCAGAGTTAAGACAAGATGTTCAAGACCTGAAGCTTAATGGTGGGTGGAGTTATTTGCTGCTGAGCTGAGGTGTAACGAGTGAAATTATATAACTACCCCATGTATGTATAATGGTATGAGTGAGTATTTATGTATGGGAGGTGCTGACAACTGTTTCCCTACAGCTGGACAAGATCAATGTAAGCAACTGGATCGGCTGGAGCAGGCAGGGCAGAACTGCACCATGGTGTGTGTGTGTGTGTGTGTGTGTGTGTGTATGTGTGTGATCTCATCACAACAGGTGTCATCAGATCATCTGCGTAAAGCTCCTGCTGTTTGTTTACACGTCATGCCTCTCATACCTCTGCAACACTACAATGTAATGCTAAATCTCACACTTGGACAGCAGCACAGAGACTTTTCAGGGTGTGGTGTAAAGTACAGGCATCGTGATGGCCGAGTTTCACTGTGGTGCGAGGGCAGCATCTTAACGTGGAGAGGGCCAGGGTTCTTGTTCAAAGTTAGGGGTTATATTGGTGACTTTTCATTCATCATTTTCATCAACCAAATTAGATGCTGACATCACAGGTCATCTACCTGATAGGGATGGGCGATAAATTATCATTCACAATATATCGTCAGAGAAAACCTCCATGAGAAATATTTGCCATCTTAAGATAAATATGATAAATGCAAGTTGATGACGAAAGCGGGAGCGCCGAACTCACAGCCATCGCCCACGCAGAGCAGAATAACAAACAAACATGGACGAAGGTAACGAAGAAGACGTTGTCAATAGTTTTCTCCAAATCCTACCACTCAAACTTGTGGTTAAGTATCTTATTTGACTTCTCTGACTGGTGTTCTCAAGACAAAATGAATCAAAAATATAAATTGGATTTTTAATATTTCCTATGGGGACTTTTATTGTTGTCGCCAGAATGGAAAATCTTATTGTGATACATTTTTTAAGCCCATATCGCCCATCCTTACTACCTGACCCCTTTTTATACAAACATTGTAAAATTTCAGTTTAATGCCGTATTGTAGTACAAACTCTTGAGGTTTCCTTACTAAAGACCTGAATAAAGAAGTAACTGAGGAGACCACCCACCCCTTTACAGCTGGATGACCAACAGAAACTGTGAAACCGCGACTTTGGCCCCTGTCACCTTAGAACTAAAGAAACCATTTAGAAGAGAGGCTGAGCGTCTTAAAACAAGTCCAGTTGCCCTTTCAACGAAGAATTGGATAACCATGACCTGGATGATGAGAACCTTCACAGAGAACTCTGCATGTTTGATGTGTTAAAATAGAGAAGGTGGGTAATGACAAGGATACCCTTCTAGTCTCCTGACTCTGGAACAAGCGAGCTTGGCTGCTGGAAACAAAAGAGCTTTTCAGTATTCCCTCCACTTCATAACAAGCACTTCTAAGAAACCATTCCCCTTCGTAATGCCAGAGACTCAGTAAAACCCCAGTCCAAAAAGAGATCTCTTTTGTTTTCATACAGTTGATTATGTTTTTCCTTGGGGTTAGGTCTCTTTTCACTCTCTCCCTCCAAGAGAAATCAGGGATCATGTTCATCTGGGTTCGACTCATGAATCAGACGCTAACTGTTTAGGAGAGGTCGCGTGAAACACACTTAGGTTACAGCGAAGAGGATGTCGAGTTTGTTTGAGGGTAGTACCTGCAGCTGTTGCTCTTTGAACATGTCAGGCCGCGGGGCGTTGAGGATGTCATCGGCGAGCTGAGCTTGACTGTCTATGTTTACCGGTGTTGTGGCTTTGCTGGACAGGAAGCTGTTGTAGATTTCCCGAGCACGCTGGGAAAGCTGTTGGAGGAGAAAAATAAGACAAAATGAAAAAACAAACAAACAAAAAAAAATCTTATTCCTTATACTGACTCCTAAAAACATTTGTTACCTGCTTCTTGTCATTCTCAGGGACATGGCTGAAGAATTCACACGCCTGCCAGAACAGGATATTCTCCTCGCTGAACTCTTTCTTAAGGAATTCCTGCGGCACAAGAATCACGTTTCAAACACATCAGATGTCCGAGGTTTTTACTGAACTATAACAGACTATGAGACGTTATAATCTGCATCAGCATACACTAAATAATGAAAATACATTTTAAGATATGAACACGATTATCTGGGCTTCAAGGCTTTTTTTCAGTCATTAGGTAAATTCAACACTATCAAGCAGTTAAGCAGTGCTGAAAAGGCTCTTCTCATGTTTCCATCCCTCCTTCCTCCGTTTTCCTCGGAGCAGAAACAAGAGCTTGTGAGCTACTGAGTCCATAATTACTTGCAGATCAACTAACATCAGATAATTGGAAATGCGTATCGAGAATCAAAAACCAGTGTTGAGTTTTATTCTAAATAAAAGTGTTACATTATTTTGTCTACATGTCTTTTCCTGTGGTTACCCTCACCACCTCAAATCAACCAAATTGTCCTGGATTTTACTTCCTGTAATCCACCTGACCCACTCATGAGTCCTTGTCTGAAAAGTTATCAGATCTCAAAGTTCTTCATTGGATCACACAGATGCAGAACTAATTCATCCTTTCACTGTGTGGAATTAGAAAACATTTCTGAAAGATCTCTTTGATGAAAGTATCTGTCGAGGAAATGTGCCGGTCTATAACAGACGTGCTATATTTAGTACCGAGAAGTAGCGGACTCCCACGGGATCCTGCAGCAGTCTCTCGAAGCAAACGGCCCAGCTGGCCACTCTCCTCTCAGTGTGGCGTCGGTGACTCTGAACACTTGGGAGGCTGGCATTGCTGTTCAGACTGTTGTCACTGCTGCAGCCCTGCAGCTCCGCGCTGTTGAGTTCTGTTTGAAGACACACATCACGCGTTAAATAAGAAGTCACAGCAGCACCACTGAGGGCTGGGAATCTCTGTGCTGAGTTACATCTGAGTTCAAACAAAGAGCAATGATTCAAAGTTTGAGAATTTGGTGTATCTCACTTTTTGATTTCTGTAAATGTAGCTTTACGTGAACAACACAAGAGTGAAACATCGGATGGGCTGGTCTTAAATGGCTAATATACTCAAAAAGTTCCAGTTAGATTTTATTTTTTTGTTTGCTTCTCCACGTTTTCCTTCTGGCCGATCCAGTGTTTACGTGTTCTTTCCATTCAATTACTTCATCATCTTCAATCTACTGCGAAACATTTTTACTCATACAAAGAAAGCAGCAGTAAAAAGAGCTCCATGCTCTTCAATTCAATTCATAATTACTTAAAATATGTCAGCAACATACTAAGGCTGTAAAGTCCTAATCGACTGCTCAACCTATTGGTCGATAAGTGCTGAGTCGACCAAAATTCTGATTGGTCGACTCGATTTCTTTCCATGTCAATTTACAGTCCATGGTTAATTTCATCAGGAGGAACATACCAAGTGCTTTTGGGGGTGTTTTCAGAGCACTTCCATTTCACAGGTAGCAGTCTGTCTCAGAACACCCCCCCTTTTTTTCACCATTTTGGATTCGCCAGTCCCACTGGAGACCGGCTGGAGACAGAAAGATTAAAGAGCGTCCGCGTTAATCAACAACCCCATGGTGGGCGATATTGTTTTTTTGTAGGATGGTAGGGGAAGGTCCTGCCTCCTTCGCCTCTGATTGGCTAGAAAAGCTGGATGCTCAGGCCGAACACGGGCTGTCGGCTCTTTACATTGAACAGAACGTTACAGAACATTATCGCACTTCTGAATCTCCCAACCCTAACCCGACAGACAATGACGTTTCACAGCCATAAGGAATAACCAATCGAAATCCAGCACAGCCAATCAGAGGCAAAGGAGGGCAGGACCTTCCCCTACTATCCCACAAAAAAAAATTGCATCTGGTGGTTTGCTGAATATTTATATTTTAGCCTTTTGTGCCCCCCATATTAGTCGATTTTTGGTCGGGGTTTTAGTCGATAAAGAATTTCGTTGGTTGATTACAGCCCTAGTAAATAAAGTTCTATGCTGTTCAATTCATTTCAAAATTACTTAAAATATATAAGCAACACACTTAGATCCTTGTGGCATCAATGTGTATTATCCAAGAGTTTCACAGACACCCTACCAGTGTCTCTTGCTACTTCTTGTTCTCTTTGTTTTCCATCTTTAATAAGAGTCACTCACAGGATGCTATTTGAACTTCGCAATTATTTTATTTTTGCTCATAAAATCAGGAAAGTTCTGCAGGAAGTCTGAGTTATCCTTCTGACCACCACACCTCACTGTTACTGTGCTGATGACTTGCAAAGGGAAGGCGCAGTGAGAAAGCCGAGGGTAAGATTAGCAAGGCTTCAGGCCTACTGATCTGTGGAAATCCGATGAGATAAAATAAAAAACAAGAACAGCCAGAGGGAAGGTATCACCAGTCAGGTGTCCAACACAACGCAGATCCCGTAAATAAACTGAGAGAAAGTCTCAGGCCCGCGGTGAAGTCTGCTCTACTCAAGGCTCGGCTGTTGTTGGACATTTCCATGCTGCTTTTTTTAATCAGAAAATCCTTCCGCCTCACGCATGACATGTATCCAAGTGGAGATATTTTCTATCTACATCCTAAACTGTACCGCTCATTTCCTCTAATTAAGTTTCATAGTGTGTAGCGTACAACTCCTGTTAATGAGGGCAAACATCTACTCAGCAGTGTATCCTTATATGTATCACGGGGGGAGTGGAGCATTTCCCAGCAAAACAAGCATCTAATACAACAAGAACTAACTTCACTTATCATCACACATACACAAAAAAAACCCTACATGATCTCATGTCAACAAACCAATATGACAAAGTAAGTCTCAAAGGAGAAACAATGGACATCAACAATATCCTGAGCTTGCATTCAGACCAAACAACACTCACTTTTCTCTTATGATGCAGAGAAACAAAAAGCAGAGCCAAGGTATGCCATGCTCTTTAGAGATATACAGTCTAATACACTCCCACTAGCACAGAAGCTCATTTGATCCCAAGCCCACCTTCTGTGGATTACTCTGAAACCGACCTGAGGTACTTCAGAGCCTGAAAAAGAGCCAAAGTAACATTCAATATCAAAGCCTGTGTGCAGTAAGCTTCCTTTAGCAGTCCTCTGTGGTCGTCTTTTAATTTAAGCTGTAAAGAATCCTGTCAAGCAGCTGCATCCTCACCTGGATAAAGCTGGTAGGAGCCTGTGTGATGCCAGCGGGGCATATAGCGAATCCTTAGGGGCAACCAAGCCCCTCCATCCATACTCACCCTATCAGGGCCACTTGCAAACTCACATACACACACAAGGAATACTTAGTTCAAGGCAGTGCCTAAACTCACTGCAGGAGAGAGGCTAGCTAGCAGGAAAACAGGGACAGAAGACAGAGAGAGAGGGGCCGCTGGTCATGAGCAACCTGGCTGAAAACCTGAGAAACCACAGGGAGAGTCAGGTCACAACACGCCCTGTATCTCCATTCAGACGCACACACATGCACACACATGCACACACATGCACACACACTTTTGCAAGTAGGTTGGTAAGTGATATGAGCGCGAGCCGGCCTGGTGATTATGAATAATTCAGAGCCAGAAACACACGAGAAAACAGAACGGTGGAGTGAGACCACATGCATTTACACAAACACAAATACAGTAGAAACCTGCTGACAGGTGAGGAGGAATATTTGCTCATACAGTCTTGATACTTTCATGATAACTGTGTTGGGATTTGAAGAAGTAAAAAGCTGATTTATCCTGTGGGTTTTTATTTTGAAAGGCTCTTCAGGTGCACTTAATTAAGAATATAAATTATGGACTACTTCCACAAAAATTATGGATAAAACATAATGTAATTGGAGGACTGTGGTCCAGTGAAATCCCCTAATGGAGTTATGACTGTAGCTGTGCATGTAAACATACTGACTGACAATATTTTCACAGAAATTTAACTTCAGGCATTTTCTGACAGTGACAACAGAGATAGTCTCCTCACTGATGGTTTCTGTTTCATGACCGGTTAAAACTCCCTACAGGAGCTTTAAACCTCAGAGCTGTCCTGCTCCAACAGGACTGAAGATGATAACAAAGGCTGTTTCAGGGATAAGCTGCCATGTTGTTTCGTTAACTTGTGTGGTTTCCTACAGAAGCGTATTGCATTCACCAAAATAAGACAAAGAATAATTTTAAAAAAGCTCTGTTAATTTTTGTTTGTTTTTCAGAGTAATTTTTTTTAATTTTCTGTTTTTCAGACAAATTTTTTTCCCTATTCACTGGGATCATGATCATTTAAAAACAGACACTTTCATCCCCCTCTGCTCGATTTATTGGAAGCAAACATGGTCCACTTGTTTATTTTAATCAAGTTTGACTTTCTATTGGGTTTGAGACACTGGGAGATACTCCTTTCTTTAAGTCAGATCGAAGGAATCGTCATAAGTTTGTTTACTTTGCGCAGACACCTCAGGATTTGCGTACCTTATGCTTAATTAATAACATGCTTTACTCTCATTGACCCCATAGTCAAAGTTATCTAGGAGCTGGAGAATCCGCTGATTTGGAGCAGCCGCGGTGGTTAATGTTATCTGATTGTAAGAGATTCTCGCTGAATTTTGAATGATCTCATTTAGTCAGGAAAAAAAAAACAAGAAAAAGTTAGTCGGAGAAAAGCAAAGAAAAAAAAACAGTTTCCTTTTTGTTTTGTAAGTGAATACAATACGCTTCTGTAGTTTCCAGATACTTCTCCACAATTATACAAAACTCTCTAATGACCATTTCCTCTTTGCTACTGAGGGGTTACAAAAGAATATCATCATGGTGTGGCTTCCAGCATCAGCTGACCTAATTTCTTTGTAAACTAGTCAATGAAGCGCTTGTGCAAAGGTCTATGAGGACGAGCAGCAGTCTTCCCCAAAAACAGCTAAATACAGGCAGAGTCTCTCTGCCGTCACACTCCCTAACATCGCATGCAAACAAATGTGCAGGAAGAGCAGCCTACCTCTCTGAAAACACATCATCTCTGTTGCTCATTGAAAAAATTTCTGGTATTAGCTCCATAACGCTTTTTGAATATTCTCTTTCTCCTTCCACCTCCCATTTGCCGTAAACTGCAGAATCCCAGGGCTTTTGATATCACTTGCAAATGCTCAGTAACACCTGAGAGAAACTTAAAAAAGTTCGATAAAACAGCATTAAGCTTTTTATAAGTCTGTTCTGATGTCAAGTTCTTGTTTTTTAAAATTTGTCTCTTTTTGAAAGTTGCGGCTTTCCACCTCATTAAGCAGGCAGAGGTGGGGCAGGAGTTGAACAGGTCCAACCAGACCGCCTGTTGTTTCTACAAATTTAGTGAAAGCAGACCGATTTAAATGAGGTGTCCATGTTGAACATGACTGTAACCCTTTACCACAGCATGCTTTATACCACAGAGAAACTACTGAGAAACTAAGAGAGGCTAATTCAGAGGTTGACACGGCTGTTTCATAAAGCTTTTAGCAAAAAAACAGTAACTGTAAAAATAATGAAAAATGCAATGACAACAGCTGTTAAGAGTGTAATATGTAAAGACATGTTCACTCACCTCCATCAGAGACTGCTGCAGACTGTAAGGAAACACAAAGAGACATGGATTAGGATATCACCTCATCACATCAGTGACACATACTGACTTCTTCTATACGACATGAGCGCCCAGAGGCAGCTGTCCAGGCACGCACTGTGAGCCGCGTGGAAAACACAGACTGTGACTGACTGTGATTCTTACAGGACAAGACCTGGGTAATTATCACATACAGTCGAACATCTCAACACAGTCAGGTTAGCGCCAACGCTTATTGTCTCGTGTGTGGGTGGAATCATCAGTGAACTGGCTGTGCTTGATCTGCAAGAAAAGGTGCTTAGAGGGGCGGGTCTGGAAAAGAGGTGAAGAAAAGAGCTTCAGGGCTTCGTTCTCTTTATTTCATGTAAATGTGACAATCATTTACAGCTCTCACAACTGGCAGTTAAATTTACACTTAATTCACAGGATCATACTAAAACCAGCAATTAATGAGCTGAACTGCACCGAACCCTGGTAAACTGATCATAATCGAGCCTAGAGGGAAGATTTATGAGTAGATTGTACTGGTTTTCTGAGGTTTCTGCGTATTTTGGAGAGACTTTTCTTAATAAAAGTTTTTTTCCATCCTAAATGACAGCAAATTAAATCGAGAACAGTCACTGGCTTCTTTGTTATGTAAATTATGTTGTTATGTGCAGAATTATGCAGCTAAATGTTGCTTCTGCCACATATATCAGCCATGGTCATATATCTGAAGAATTCCCTAATACATTTCGTTTTTTCTTTATTCATTAAGTTAATCTAAAAGACATCGCTCGATAACACAACCATATATATTGGAGCTCACTAAGCGTGGAATAATGACTCAAAATGACTTTCTATTTCACCCTTAATATTTACCCTTTTTCTTGGTCATTTTAGACATTTTTAGACGCATTTCACAGCTCAAGTATTTTACCCATAGACTGTATATACTATGGAAAACTTGGCCCTGCCTACCATAATTATACAAATTTGAAACCAAATTGCTCTTGGTATTTCCTGGATTTTCTCGTCTTCCTAAGACCAGCACTCAAAAAGCATATCCCCTGAGTGAGCTACACAATCTTCTTACACCCATAGACTGTATCAAGTGTCAATAATAGAAAACAATAAGGGGAAAATTTATATTCTGTGGAATTAATTTCTAAAGTTTGTCCACAGCTCCATAGGGATTGCTGGAGGAGGCAGGATTTATGACCTATACTGCAGCCCGTCACCAGAGGGTGCTGTTCTCGCGGTGGCTTCACCCAGCAAAGAGGAGGCAGACGGCGTCCGTTCTATATACAGTCTCTGATTTTACCTCTACTTTTTTGCATATATGTGCATTTAATAATTATGCAGCCTGTGTATGCATATGGCTGACATAAAGAACAGTGGTAGCTTATGGCCCCTGGTTTCACGTGACTGTAAACAATACTTTTTGAAAACCCCAGGGTGAATAAATCTGTATACAACTACCGTTTCATCTTGGTGTGGATGCCTATCCAAAACTTTCTTAAAATGATTATGCACCGTAATTCTCTTGATACGTCCAGCCATTACAGCGGCCATTTTTGAATTTGGCTACTATACTAGCAGTACGTACTGATTTGCCCAAAATTTGGTATGCAGTATGTACTGCATACTGCATTCGGCAGGAGTATGCAGTAGGCGAGTTTGAAAACAGCCAGACTTTATACGCATGTTCGATAGACTTCTTCTGTTTTACTGTGCATTTCCAGGGTACCGTTACAGCGCCACTTACTGGCTTGGCATATGCACTACATCTTCTTCAGTCATTTTCAGTGGTGTATATGTGGATATTTTCTGAAACGATGCCATCTTTACTGAAAACCTTTTTGGATTAAAAAGCAATATATATAGTTTTCATCCCGTGTGGACAAGGTCTTAGTTCTGGGGTGAAAGATTTACCCCTTTAAAAGCCCTCACTCAGGAGGTAATACTTTTAAATGATCCAGGAACTGGTTTAGAAAATCAGGCCTGAGGATTTTATTTACATTAAAAACACAGGCTGTTGATTTATATGTGAAGTACTGTTAGCACACACACAGGAAGGAAGAGAGAGTCTGGATTAGATCCAATATAAACTCATGATATCCAAACAGTAAAAACTATATACATGAATTTTGACTCTGTTCCTGTACATGTTTCCCATCTCCGGGATGCTTTTGTGTGTTTGAACAGTTTCAAGGGTTGATCTAATCAGGAAACAATCTTTTTAACATATAAGCAGGTGGACAATAACAAACAGACACCAGCTGAGCAGAGAGAAGAAGAAACAGGTACAGGCTCCAAGAACAAATATGTCCAGGAACTTGATGTTATTTTATAAACCAATACTATGGAGGCCCTGAGGTGCAAAACACAACGGCAAATCAGTAAACACAACACAAAAAAAGAAAACACAACAGCAAATCAGAAAACACAACACAAAAACGAAAAAACACAACACAAAAACGAAAAAACACAACACACACAAAAAAACAACACAAAAAGGGAAAACACAACATCATTAACCATTGTGTTTTCTCTTTTTGTGTTGTTTTTTTGTGCTATGTTTTCTTATTTGCTGTCGTGTTTTCTGATTTGCCGTTGTTTTGTCCTTTTGTGTTGTGTTTTCTCTTTTTGTGTTGTGTTTTCTTATTTGCTGTTTTGTTTTTTCTTTTTGTGTTGTGTCTTCTTATTTGCCGTTGTGTTTTCTCTTATGTTGTGTTTTTTTTTTGTGTTGTGTTTTCTTATTTGCTGTTGTGTTTTCTCTTTTTGTTTTGTGTTTTCTTCTTAGCTGTTTTGGTTTCTCTTTTTGTGTTGGTTTTATGATATGCTGTTGTGTTTTGCACCTCAGGGCCACCGTACAATACAGCTAACCTGCTGCCAATGTGATTTCTGACAACTTCCAGATGTGACTGTAAAGGTGTGTCGGTTGCGTCGGTATGGTGTTGACAGTTAATCAGCGGTGATGAAATGAGCTGGTTAGTTTTGTTTTGTTTAAAAACATGATATTAAATTTTCTTCCCACTGGTCACATGTTACCAAACCTCACATTTCCTGCCTTCAGCCCCTCTTAAACAGTAAATGCCACCTTGTAGCCACATGCCTGACCAGTTCAGACAGAGTTTACGTGTGTCACTGTGTGGTTGTCACAGTGTATACAGAACCCGAGTGCTTTATTAGCTGTTAGCAGAGGGAGAGGGGAGGTTTACATCATCTGCTGGGAAACCTGGAGGTTGGGGGGTTCAAAACACAGGGTACAATCAACAGCCATTCATTCTCCCTGTTATAATATTATTACTTCAAAGGCTGTAAAAGTCTTCTTAAACAATATCAAGTTTCTTAAATGCTCCCACTTGGTATGTGCGCCCCTGACACGCCTCTGGACAACAGTCTCGTGAAGAAAGGACATTCTTTTTCGGAGGATGAGACACAGAAGAGATTTAACATTAAACAGGGTAAAACAAAACGTCAATCTGTGGTCGAAGCTGCCAGCAATAAAACACGGCCTTGCATACACAAAGGGAAGACAGATTCAAACACAGGGACATCATTCCTCTATTATAGTTACTGGCTAAAACCCCCAGCTCGGTCTTATTCCTGTGAAGGATGAAAGTGAGCAAAGTGAAAAATGACTGAACAGACTAATGAACTTGTCATCCCAGACAACTCCTGTACCTGTAAACACTGGAAAACTGGAGGAGACCACACCCAAATCTGAACAACTAACTCACACATGCTGTTCTAAAAAGGTCACTTGAAAATTCACAACAGTTTTCCTGGCTGCACACACACACACACGCACGCACTCTCAGACACACACAAGCCATACATAGCCACACACAGCCCGAGTGGAGGAGGAAGCTGGTGAGCCAACAGACTCGACGTGCGTGCCTGGGTGTTTACTTTTGAATATGAGCTGAATAGTAGCTGCCATTGAACGGACCAGTCACCCTGCCAGTACTGGTAACCATAACACCCCTGAGTTTAGTGTAATTCATAAGAGGACGAGGTGGATTCGAGTGACCCAAAGCAGGTCAAATAGGTTCGGCTCTACAGGTGTGGGCATGAGTGACAACGCTTCAAGGAAAAAAACAGGGAATGATGACAGATTTGCAAAGTTAAACCACTTTTTTATCTGTTGTAATTTTAAAAAAAAGCCTGGTACTTCCTGAAATCGAAGAATAAACATACACACGGCAAACAGAACTGTGTAAATGGACCCTTATGTGTACAAAATCTCAGCACCACCACAAAGCTCAATCTCCCGTGACCCTCAAGTGTAACATCCTACATCCTTCCAACACATTCAGGAATCGATCTCCACTCTCAATGAAGATAATGTTTGTCTTCCTACAACAGAGTCTCACAGGAGATGAGACCCAGAGGTTGAGCTGGGGGATCAGTGTTTGTTTGACTTGGCTTTTTGCCTTTAACACACAGACAGTGGAGGGAATCAAAACACAAAACAATCTGCTCAGAAAAAAAACATCAGGATTCTGGATGTTGAACAGTTAGTGCTTGTACCTTTCTTTATATTTACTTAACTTTTTCACACGCCGACCTCACGCCACCGTACTTCGTTTAAATCATGTGAAGACTTGTTCTTCTTCTAATCTAGCTCTCAAGTGCCCCCGTCACCTCCCTCCTTTATTTTGTCTTCTCCCAACTCTCTGTAAACTTGTCCTCCTACGTAAGTGTTTTCCCACTCTGAAGGTAACGGATCCTTTTTTTTTTCTCTCTGTGTACTTTGCTTTGGGAAATATTCCCCTCTTCGCTCAAACTAAACCTGCTACACTGACTTTCACCGAACATACCACTGTGTACTTTTGCTTGTACCGAAAGACAGTAGATGACATTTCTCACTCCCCGCTTCTCTGCCTCTTCCTCATTCCATTCGTCACCGACTTTTGTATTGAAATAAACAAAACAGAAGGGAAGCCAATGAAAGGATCCAAACATCTGAGAGTAAAATTTATGCAAATGATTAAAAATGTTTGATGTGGAACTTTTTCCACTCGTTGCACTCAGACTGAAATATTGCAGAAAGTTAGAAAACTGTGTATCCAGAGATGGTTGAGTTGAACAAATGATGAAATAGTCCTTTCCTACATTAAATTCCTTCCACTGCAAAAAAAGAAGTTGTGCACTCTCTCAGGCAGGCAACTTTTCAGCATTTTAAGTACATGTTCACACACTACTTACTGTATTGAAGTTCCAGACCCGCTTGAATGAGAGCCTCTTCCTCAGGCTCATCCTGTTCTCCTCTGGCACAGGAGAAGACCCACTGTCTGCTCGATCTACATATCTGAACCTCAGAAGCGCACATGCAAACACACACGCCTGCTGATGCTGACTGTACTTCACCAGGACCTATCTATGGCAGGAAATACATGTAGACAGCTGACTTGGATGGAGCCATGCCTCAGCATGCCTACCTCTCTCTCTCTCTCTCTCTCTCCCTCATTCACATACACACATGCACGTGCACGCCCACACACACAGTTATGAACTGGCCCTATTTGTTAATGCTACATTGAGTGCATTCACTGTACGCAGGTTTGAAAATACTATTTCTAACTTAAACAAAATTTACCTTTCCCTCTCCTTCACATCCTCCTCCACACAGTTGGCTGACAGAATGACGAGGAAGTTTCATTTACAGGTCTGAGTTTCCATAGTGACACGCCCCCATCAGGCAGCAGTCACTCAGGGGTGGGAACAAAGTGAAGTCTGCCAATCATGCTGCAGCAAAGACCTCACCTCTGCCTGCAGTGTCTCAGGAGTAGTAGTAGTTTTTGTTGTTTGTTTGTTTTGTATGACCATGCTCTATAGCCATGATTTATCTAAACATTTTAACTGCATATATTACAGTCCAGTTATCAAAAATATGTATTTGTCTGTGTTTATTGTGAGACTCACACCATAGGATTGAAAACGGCAAACAGCTAAACCGTATTTCCAAACGCTTCAAGAGAGATTTATGAGATATTGATTTGAATAATTTCTAATAAAAATAGTTCGTCTCAAGATAATTTTGCACTCTCTTCAGCACCACATATGTCACTTTGAGGCTCAAGCAAATCTTCTATAAAAGTTGATGTTTACTGAACTCAATCCCAAACTGTAGTAGGGGTGGGAATCACCAGTGGCCCCACAATATTATCACGATACTTAGGCCACGATACAATATTATTGGGATTTTTAACATTTTGCAATACAGTGAGTATTGTGACACAATTGCGATTTAAACTTTTTTTAAACAGTTCAGCTAATTTAGCATTTGTCTTTCTTTTATGTTTGTCTTATTTACACAGTATTTTATTTTCATGTAGCACATCTTGCAAACTTTATGTGTCAGGTCCATCTCATTTGCACCCCATTTGCATTCCTAATGTCTTTCCTCAAGTGCTGCTATATTTGTTGCACTAACTTTCTCCAGCTCTATGATGTCCCCTCTGACTTCACATTACTTGGTAAATGTGACGATACAATATATCACCATACAAAATATCATGATACTATGCTGTATCATTTTTTTCCCCACCCCTACACTGAAGTGACTCTGAAGAGCTCCAGCACTATGAGCATTAAACTGATACACGGATACACTGAGGCTGAAGGCTGAAATCACGGCCAAAGTTCTTCATGCTCAAGTGCTTAAAATCGAGTCTGCCTTATTTTCACTCAGTAAAGCCACAGCGGTTAAACTTTGAATACAGGATTTTAGTATTGAAAAGGCAGAAAAAAAGAGCACAGACGAAGGTTGAGCTGCAGGTTATATCATAGAGGTGTTTCTGAACATTTAACCAACATAATGCACCGTAGAAAACTGCTGCTTATATTTAGGGGCAAGAGTTTGGGTTAGTGAAAAAGTGGGAATAAAATTCAGAGAAATTAAGTTTCTGATGAAGCTAAACTGGTTTAAACTTTACTGAGGCTCCATGTACTGTATTATTTTAAGATAACTGCAATAATAATAATTAATTAAAATGAAATAAAATATATTCTACCTCAGGGTGACGCTGTGAAATTTTATACACCTGGTTCAGCTTCTTTGTAAAGCAGAACATTGTAATTTTTTCAGCTTTAAAATTCTGGTAATGAGGGAGGAGAAGTTTGTCACAACATATCACTGAGCCTGAAGCAAATGTGAAAACATTCAGTGATATTGTGTTATCTATAAATGTCCGACTTACAGTTAAGTGACAGGATCATCAAAATGAACCCACTCTAAAACCATAATGAGTTCATCACCTCTCTGATTCTCTTTTCACCTTGCAAACATAAAAAGTGATCAACACCGCCCTCTGCTGTCATGACACTGATAAGGTACATACTGATGCAGTTCTATCACTCCTACTGTACCACAACACAAGCCTGTGAATTAATAATCACTTATAGCTAATCAGCCTAATCACTGGTTCCAACGGAATATTTATGATTACAGCTATTATAGGGAAGCACGAGCATTATGAGACCAGATCCTGATTGTACCAATCTGTGGTTTCACTTGGTGTGCTAACATGTGCTGCCCTCTGCATCAGAAATAACTTTGAGTGCGTCCGCAGTCCTGCACTGGACTCATCACATGATGCTGTTAGATTGTTTTTTCAATGGATAATAAATATAATATGAAAAATATAAACATTTATTTGGTGGTGGTGAAGCTGGGCACCCTCATGTATGGATGCAAAGATGTAAAATAAAGTTGTGTAGTAGGCAGCCAAGGTATGATTGTAACCTGCAGCCCCCATATCCAGCACTTCTTCTTTACTCCATCTATCGTCTCTATCCACCGTCCTGCCTCCTCAGAGTAAGGATGCACCAGAAATATATACAGTGCTCAGCATAAATGAGTACATCCCTTTAGAGTTGTCAGAAAACCTTTAGTTTCAACAAAAATCAACGTTTTCTATGTCCGACTATACAACAACATACTCCCTCAAATGTAGGCCACTGATTGCAAACAAGATCTTTAAGTTGCATACAAAAAAGTATTTTTTTTTTATGTCTGTTTGAAATCCAAATTAAAAAAAATGAGTACACCCCAATCAAAGCTACATTTTAGTTACCATATCACCCTTATTTTTATCTTATGGTAAATAAAATGTTATGCTAAACTCAGCTTTGTCAAAACTTCTGAAATTGTACTTTTGCTCATCGAGATATTGAGTAATACGTTACTTTTAACAGAGGGTGTACTGACTTCTACTGGGCACTGTATCTTTATCTTTTTTTCCTGAAAATGCAGCTACAGCTGATGTGACTCCAGGCCTCCTGAGATGTTTCATGTACAAGAGAAAGTGTGATCCTCTGTTATCATCTGATTTTCCTCTATCAACACTGTCAGCCCAGGGGATATCACGGGGCAAACAAACACACATTCCCTCATTCATAGAGAATACACACACACACACCAAAGAAAGATGTGAATACAGGATATTATCTAAGTGTACATGTTTGTGTGTATGAAGGTATTTCTCCATGAAGCCTTGTTGTTTTTGTTAGTGTGTGTCGGTGTGTGTTTGTGTGTGTGTGTCAGAAGGTCAGAGGGCCTGCAGTCCTCTCTTTCCTCACTGCTGTGTTTAGTGGTATAATGTACTGTGCTACTTTTCACCAAAGTGTCAAGACCCACTCACTTAACACACACACACACACACACACACACACACACACACACACACACACACACACACACACACACACACACACACACACCATGCAAGTACAATTAAGTGGAAACCATGACCTTGAACTGACAGCTGACTCCAGAATAAAACAAAGAGCGCATTAATACGTTCAAAACAAAAGAATCAACAGGTTTCCCCTGTAACTAAACAGAGCCAGAAAACCCCTGATGATTGGACTGTGTCGGTCACATGATCTGTCATGTCATAGAAAAACCTGCCAACTCAAGTTTTAATTCATATGTTTTAACTCAATTTTTTACACCAGCAACAAAGAAAGAGCTCAAACTGAATCAAAATTCAAATCAGAGAAGGACAGGAAAAGTACGATGTTAAATTAGTTTGTCTAAAAAAATATATAAACATAAAGGCTACAAACTAATAAAGACATCCATTAGGAAGATACGACTAAAACATCCACTTCTTCAGTGCTTTCATGATCCTATAATATAGCCTACGTGTTATGTTTGATCAATCCAAAGCAATCTTCTAAGAGATGAAATAAGTGACAAATAAAATCAAACATCATAACATGGAAATACACCGATCAGAAGTTCATCCACAGCTCAATACTCACTGCTGTTAGAGAATCCACAGTCAAAGTTTGCTGCTCCATGGAGAAAGAGACGAGTAATCCTCAGCACTGCATGAGAGACCTTCCCTCAGCCATCAGCTGGTGAGTGTCTGAGTGTGTGTGTATGTGTGCGTGAGTGAGTGTGTGTGTGTGTCTGCGCTCACAGAACGTCAAAGCAGCAAAACTTGATGGCTTTCAAATGTCCAAACCCTGACAATGTGACTGCCGCTAGATTCCTCTTCCCTCTCGCTGTCATTCCCCATCCTCCTCCTCCTCCTCCTCCTCCTATTTTGCCTCCCTCACCCTGCCTCTCTGTCCTCCCCCCTCCTCCTTTTTCTCTGCTTTCCCACCCACCCTTCAATAATTTCTATTCCACCCACACTGCTGTGGGCTGAGAGACAGGCTATACAAACACTTCGACAAATGCGGTGGCACGGCTGTAAAGGGGAGACCCCTTGTCATTAAGGAAAACACGACCACAAATAAAACCGGCACTAAGTTGAATGGATCACCCCGAGTGCTCATCTGCATGACAGGATCATGAGATTCACGATAGTTTTGTGAGAGGGTAACGAGATGAGAAAAGGATATGTCAAGAAAACAGACATCTGATGATTTCAATAAAAAAAGGATTAGGCTGTGTACAGCTGAACTGAGAAGAGGCTGCATTTCTGAGCATGCCTCGACACACACACAAGGGAGGTGCTCACCCCTGCAACCCCTCTGGTGTTGGGGTTGAGAGGAGACCTGCCAAACTCACACTCAGTGATGATAAATAGCAAAGAGAGCATTTCACAGATGAGAGGCAACTTATTCAACGTCAAGAGGACCCCAGTTTGTCTTCCAGGAATGTGAGTCCGAAAAAAGCTTGTGTGTGTTTTATGTGCTGAAGGATGACGCAACACCGAGATTTGATACTTCATAAAATCAAACGATCTGCAATAAATGAACTTCTGGACGAATAGAAATATCTCTGTTGTCATTATCTCTTGTCATAATGTGGTTGTGGTCGTTCACTTGTGGTCAGTTGGTGTCAGTGCTGTGAGGCTCCTTGTCAAACGTTTGCAGGTTGTGGCTGTAGGGCTGGGCGATAAACTGAAAATTTACCAGTATCAAAATTTACATCAATAACCGATATATTGAGCAGTTCACCTTGATAACCATAAATGGACGATAACTATTACACAAGCTGCTCACCCCCTCCCACATTAACTTTGTCTACTTCAGACGCCGCTCCAGCCGCTACAACTTTTGAACTGTCCTCCATCTCCTTACCTGTCTTTCCCCCTTTGTTACTGACTGGATGGGGTGGAGTCACGTCTCTGACATAGGACAGCATCTTAAAGGGACATGAGACCATAGCCCACCTACACACATCCAAAAACCAACTTTTGTTTATTTATTTATTTGACACCAAATATTCCAATATGGGAAAAATGACGGTTAATGTCATAAATTTCAGTTTATCGCCCAGCCCTAATGTACGGTTTTAAAAATTATGAGATAGAAAGTTTTGAATTATCAAGTAATTGACCATTTTGATACTGTTTTTTAGGGGCTACAGCAAAAGCTTTGTTACTTTTCTGTTACGCTGGAGCCGACTCCAGCACTGCTTAGAGCAAAGATAGAGGCAGTGTGTAAAAAAAGTTCACTGTGGCATAACAGCTTTGAAACAAACCCCTCTATTGGGAGAAAAAAGTCACCACAAAGATCAGTAAATGTCAAAGTTACGGTGACTACATCTGGAAAATCGCCCTCTCTCTTGGTTCCTCCATCCCAAAGAGAGAGAAATCCTCGCTGTTTTGCGATGACGTCCTTGGTTTACTTTTTTACAGAACATTAAACAAATCTTTTCTGAAAGTTCAGAAACCTCTTGGAGATAAACTGACCTCAAGATGCAGCGCAGATTGTTTGAAAGCCTCGAGGTTAGGACTTTGGTGCGTGTTAGCGTGTAAGATCACTTGAGAGTCCCCACAATCCCCCAATACAACGCAAACACAGACTTTGTTTGTGTCTGAAGGGGGAAGAAGCGAACATTTTATCTCTTAATCAATTAGCTTTTTGTGATAAACTGGGTAGATACTCTTGTTTTGATTCTTAGCGAGTCAAAACATCTATATTTTAGTTATCATCCCTCATCACGAGAAAAATTATGTCTCTTTTAATGCCAAAAGCAGAAAACGCCAAATAACTTAGTGTGAAGGAGCATTCAGATTATTATTTTCTAACTAACTGTAAATACTTCAAAATTAAATAACATTGACGTTAATGTGGGGCTCTGGCCACAGCCTGAACTAGACAGATTGCAGCAACAACAATCGCTTTACAGCAGCTAACGCTAACTCTCATGGGATATGTGGTGTAGAAGATGAAAACAGCAAACATAGAACAGTCTGTTACAGTCGCTACAGCAATCCCGTAGTTTGACTATCAGTAGTGTGGAAGTATTTAAAATAGAAATCCCAAAGAGTCCATCAGAAGCAGTCGAGCCGCGTTCGATGCCACCGACTTGGTATGACATCTAAAAACGAAGCATCTACGTGACTCATTATATCAACAGAGGACAGGATGCTGTGCCAAAGCGGCCAACTGTGGCTTTACGAGGGAGAGCAGAAAGGCCCAAAAGATTACAGAGAAGATGTTGAATTTATCGCTTTGCTCAAACAGACCATCTTTGTGGCGGAGAGCGCGGGTCTCTGCTGTCTCTTGGATCTACGGTATGTCCTACTTTCTCAGTAAACACTGCCCCATCAAAGCCGTTAAAGAGAGGTTTGTGACTATTTACGAGGTGATTTCAAACATGATGTAACTGCTGTTAGTTTGACATCAGGCTCTCTGGGCTTTCATGTTTTTTTCCATATAACTGCTGAGCCTCAGCGCCCTACACACCAGAGTCTAACCATGCAGGATCACCAGCTTCATGAAACAGCAGAGCCTGTAAAACTCATTTTAAGTGACACGGACTGAGCCTGACGTCATTTTTAGGTTTTTTGGTAAACAAAACAAGCTCTGTCATCTAGGCAAATACAAGTACCCGACAAGGACACAGTGATGGCAGATTTGAATAAAGGTGATTCAGACATCCTTGTTGGTTAAAGAATGACCCACATATGTGTTTGTATGCGAGTATCTGCTGTGTGTCTAGGTACTGTAAGTGCTTTAGTGGGGCCCTGCTAACGAGGGGAATGTCAGCTTGCTAGTCGTCAGAGCTCATTAGAAGTGCAGGCTAACACTTCAAACCCTACCCCCCGAATCTTCTGCACACACACACACTCACACAAACACACACACACACACACACACACACACACACACACACACACATATTCTAATCTCTGTCCTTCCCCCCTCTCACCCTCACCACACAAAGACCTCTCTGTTTGTGGACATTACTGCATGTGCAGAAAAAGAAAAAGGCCTAACGACCGGAAGAAAAAGGTAGAATAGCGGGGGGGAGAGGAGAGAGGAGAGAAGACGAGGGAGAGAAAACGCTGCAATGGAGCAGTGTCGCAAAGGGACAGACACAATCCACCGCTTCATATTAAATCAACTTTCATGTATCAAGACCAATTGTGAGAAAATTAATAATAACTCTACAAGAAACATGTATTTTGCAATATATTCTGTACTTACTGTGCAACTAACAAGAATGAGAGTACAACACTGAAATAAACACAGCCTAATAGGGATGGGCGATATAGGCTAAAAGATGTATCATGATAAGATTCGTCATTCTGGTGACAACGATAAAAGTCCCGATAAAAAATATTATTCTAATTTATATTTTTGACTCATTTTGTCTTGAGAACACTAGTTGGAGTAGTCAAATAAGATACTTAACCACAAATTTGAGTGGTAGGTTATGGAGAAAACTGATGACATCAAACCTGATTACGTTCATCTGAACCCCAATCTCGAAGGAAATCCCTCATGTGGAATTTCGTTCAGTAACGAGCTGCTTAGAAACGTCTTCTTCATCACCTTCGGCCATGTTTGTTTGTTATTCTGCTCTGTATGCGGTATGGCTGCGAGTCCATCGCTTGCGCTTATGTCATCAACTTACATTTATCGTATTTATCATGAGATGGCAAATAGTTATCATGAATTTTCTGATGATATATCGTGAACAATAATTTATCACCCATCCCTACAGCCTAACCAAATATCTTATATATGTAGCTAAAAATACACACACGCATAGGCACTGACGATAATAATACTCAGTATGTCGCACTTTCGGTTTCTCTTAAAACATATTTTAAAGATGCAACTTTGTTTTCTAAACTCAAAGCTCACAATATAAGCTGAAAAGATGAAACTACATGTAATAATATGTGGATATAATATGAAGACTATAACCTGCAAAACTAGGCCCTGCTTCAAGGTATCCGTCATTGTAGGAATAATGACATTCAATTGTGTTTTCCTTGCCTGAGTACAAGTACAGCAGCTGCAGAGAGAAAATACTGTAAAATAAAACTAAATAGGCGCATTGTTCAGCAAAACTCATGTGCATCATCTGACTCGATTCTGGGTTATTTCTTGCAGCCAATAGACGAGCAAAAGAACAATACTTGCATCAGGAAATGCCCATTAAGTGCACTATATATATACTTGAATGCATCCACAGGTAAATAGAAGCATAAATAAATCGCTTACTTCAGTTTATGTCAAGTAATCCTCATATTTCAGACAGTATGGCATAAATATCGACCTGGTATGTCTATTGGCTGTTTCTATACACCGGCTGTGACCACCACTTTGTGTATGTTGCCAAGGTGATGTGAGAAGAGGGCTCGACGTGTCACGTGAGGATGTATGATGCACACAAGCTGCTATTATTAGAAAGCGGTGCACGTGTAGCTTAAATGTGACAATAACACGGTGGTCAGAGTGAGCTCGAATACTGAAATAACACTCAATGCCACAGGTCGGAGGAGAGAATCAGGTACTGTCTATACACACACAGTACAATCAATCATGTGTTACTGTGTGTTGGTTTGTGTGTTACTGTGTGTTCATCTGCATACTCCTACCTCCAGGTCATCCAGGGAGCGAGCTAGGCTGAGACGTTTGGAGCGTCCAAATGAGCGTCTGGCTGATGAGCGCTGAGGAAGTGGAGGGAAACCCATGGTCAGACCACGAAACCGACCACCCTAAGAAAAGAAAAATATGATATATGTTCAGATCACAGGGCATGACAAGCAGAGGATGGCAGTACGAACAGGGAGGAAAGCCGGTGTCAAACTTGATATCCTAATTTGAAGTGTGAACAAGGTTGTTGACGTATTTTAACCTCCTGAGAGTCCCACATTGACAAATGAAGCATTTCCTTTACTTCTCTTTAAGATCTAATGCTCAAATACGAGGGTAAAGACAAAGAAGCACCAAATTCTGACTTTTTACAACACAAGCTTCATCACAGAATTCTTGATCGATAAAATCTCAGATTCCTAAACCATTTCAACCTTACAATCAGAGGGATCTGTTGACTTTTAGATGTTTCAGTTCGAAAATGTGTTCAAGTTTTTTAAAACACCCTGTGACCAGAGTGTGTAATCTGCCTATTTAGCAGGGCAGCTGTGTTAGAAAATGGAGTATTAATTCTTGTGTCTGCATGGCCTTCACATACAGTAAATCTTTCATTCTAAAGGCATGTACAGCCTTGTGACTTTGCCTGTAGCAGTAGGTCACCCTGTAGTCTAACACTCAACCACAACTATAGCACAGAGCACAAACAGGACTGACATTGTAATAACTATTTCATCTTCGCATAAGGTATTGTGGAGTATGCTTCAGATGAGAGCTGCTAACTCTAATAACTTAGTGTCAGTCATACACTGTAGCACAAGACTTACAGAGTGTGATATGGGCCAAACATCACACCAAAAAGGAGGACAACCCGGGACTTGAGCTGCGACTCTGTATTTCCAATCATACAAGTAGACTGTCTCCATTTAACAGAATGTAACTCTATTTTTTTCAAAGATTCAGATTTTTTTCTGCTTCTCTCACAGTGATGGTAGGCAGATTTCTAGGGCTGTAAAGTCCTAATTGTTGTCTTATTGGTCGAAATGTGCTGAGTCAACTAAAATTCTGATTGGTCGACTTGATTTTTTTCTGCGTCAATTTACAGTCTGTGGTTTATTTCATCAGGATGAACATATCAAGTGTTAATGGGGGTGTTCTCAGAGCACCCCCGTTTCACAGGTAACAGCCTGTCTCAGAACACCCCCCCCCAGACAGGAAGATTGAAATAGTGACGGGCACGACAGTTCTTTTAGACGTACTGAATCACTAGGATAAATTCACAGAAAAGATTCGTTCAAAAGATTCGTTCACCCAATCACTGAATCATTCAATGCTTGGCAGTAGAGGCCTGCGACTCCAACTTCCTAAACTCATACACAGCTGAATGGTTCAGGTTTCAGTTCAGTTCAGGGCTTCTGGGCCCAGGAGACGAGAGTGTTGTGGCTGCATGCGCTGTCCTTCCCTCCCTCCCTACCTGCAGCGGCTCGCCTAGCAATGCTGCAATTCCTGCTGACAGCTCAACTGAGCTGAGAAATGAACAAATCACTGGAGAAAGTGATTCGGTTCAGTATGTTCACTTAGAAGATTCATTCTTTTGAACGGATCATTCGCAAACGACACAACACTAGATTGAAGAACGTCCATGTTAATCACAGTCTGGTGGTTTGCTGAATATTTATTTTCATTTTGAGCATTTCAGTTTGCCTTTTGTGTTTAATTGCCTTCTTGTGCTGATGTCAGTATATTTTCCTCCACCGCATGAAGGTTTGCTGTCAGTCGGAAAAGTCCTCCCACCTTCATTAGTAGATTTTTGGTTGAAAATTTCAGGGTTTTAGTCGACCAAGACTTTCTTCTCTTGATTACAGCCCTACAAATATTTCCTTTTACAAAACGACTGAGTAAGAATCAGCAAACTCCAGGACACTAATGACTAATTTATCAATGCTGTCAGGCTCTAGAGGGCAAACTGTTACACGTGTTGAATCTGATTAGCTGATTAAGAACAGGACTTGTCGGCATTTCATCAGGGGTTGACCAGCGATGTTGCCTGGATACCAATGAGAGGCCTTGTGACTGAGTGTGTGAGTATGTGTATGTGTGTGCGTGTGTCAGCTAAAACTAACTCAAATACTGGATTACATGTGTTTGCATCACAAACATTCACACATGACCGGTTTTACCTATGTACTTTTGAAGCAGACAAGCATGAGGTTAAGATCTGGATTTAAATAGAAATGATCAGTGCTGATCGCTCTCTGAGGTGCAAGAAGATCATATTTTAGCAGGAAAAACAGAAGCTTTCTCTGTGCATCTGAACTTGTGCTCTTTTTTCTCAGACATGCTGTGAACACTGTCAAACGCACACATGCACACATTGAGGAAAAGAGGCATCCTTTCTGTTCAAATAAGAGATTGAATCGTGACCTCTTTGATTTATGTTGTGATTTAATATTTCAATACAACTTCATTAGTAATTTATCACTGAAATCTAAAATATTAGATCTGTACGTAAATGCTGTAGACAGACTGACTTCAGCTACCAACAGATTTCAAAATGTTCGTGCAGGAGGTGCAGCCGGCTTCTGGAGGGCTGCTGGTTTAGATAGTGAAACAGTGCCACCATGTGGCAGACACTTGAAGTCAATCAAAGATAAAACAGGATACGCACAAAGAGATACTAGGTTAGTTGTTAATGATGAACTTATTACCTGATGAAGTTTGTTTCTTTACTTTCTTAATCTTACATTTGTGCTAAAAGATGTGTAAATTGTGTGCTTAATTCACCTCAACAAAATCATCATTTTATCTGACCCTTATAAATGACCTTTACCATGGTGGTTACACCTCTGAGCCACAAAAAGCTCCAACTAGTCGACATTATTTATAGGTATTGACATCAAACTTCCGCTTACTATCAGCATTTATCCTGGCCCTGGCCCTGTACACATTTCCTCTCATTGTCCCCCTGGATGTCCCTTAGATCCTGTCTGCCGTGAGTTTTCCTGGGGGAAGCACCAACCTCATTCAGCACCAATTAACAAGGGTCTATCTCCAGTGAATTCATCTAGAAAGTGTGCAGTCGCGTCTTTTACTCTGCTTTACATTTCTATCTCTTAACAGTCAAATTAAGTCAAGAGTGCAATGATAAATACACAAAGGAAATATATTAATCTAATTATCATGGCAAAGAAGTCGAGTCTAGTGTTGCCCTGAGTCTTCTTACATGGGAAAACAGGTGGTTTTCAGGTGAAGGCAGATGCAAAGCTGCTGCATAATACATGATCTGATATTGGAGCAGTGGGGATAAATAACTTATCCATTCACTTGTTCTGAGAGTCTAGGGAGAACAGTCAACAACGGCGCCCCCACTATTCAGTACAAAACAGGAATGTTTGGTGAGGTGAATAAAGTTCATCGCACCTTTCAAAACCGCTGGAAAATTTCACATCTGTGTGAGAGGAGTTCAACGCTAGGCACTGGCAAGAAGAAGCTGAAAATACGGTGGTGAGCATGAGCATGAACACAGAGGGATTTATGGCCTCAATAAACTGCCGTCTTCAACACACTCTGGTCAAAGGAAAATTTCCACAGCAGGGGTGTGTGATGGGATACCACTCTCTGCCCAGGCTTCTCATTTCATGGTCACTTTTAACACAACTCTCCCAAAAGCTGGCTGCCAAAAAGCTAAGGAGGTATAAACTTTACTGTGCAGAGTATCACTTAAGCCAACAGGACTATCTCTTGGGTTAAATTCTCTTTAAGAAAAATGTTGATATTTAAATTGATAAGAAGAGAAAAAAAAAGAATTCGGACTGATAAAAATCTGAGTTGAACAAACCTTTTTTTCTCCGTCCTTCACATGCCCACGTTTCTTCTCCTTCTCACTTCTTTCAGCTCCGGCTCTTTCTCTGTCCCCTCCACCAAACAGCTTCTTAGCCCACTCATCTTTCTGAGCAGTTAGTCGGTGGGTGTGGGAGTGAGTATGCGGGGGAGCATGAGGCTGACTCCCTCCAGGTGGTGGCAGGTGGTCCCCGGGGGCCAGTGGGGCCCTGTAGCGGTCGGCCGGAATCTTGCTCATAGGTGGGGGCAGGGTGCTGCAGTTGGCTGAGGACCACCCGTCCGTGGATTCTGCGTAGGACTCCTGATCACTGCTTACGCCCTGAAGGTGGCTGTGGTGGTGCTGCTGACGCCAGTCTCTCAGCACATGGACAGGCAACCACCTCTGCTGGTCCACTCCTACTCCTCCAGCCCCTCTTTTGTCTCCTCCCACCACAGCTCCTCCCCGCTTCCCTTGTGAGACGTGGTGTGGGTGGACCCCTCGAGAGAGTCTGCCAGGGACATCAGGGTGAGCCAAGGGGAGAGGGTGAGGGATGTCAGCCAGGTGTGGTTCATGACGGTAGTGGCCATTCCTGAGAGCAGGCGGAGGAGGTGGAGGTGCAGCTGCAGCTCCGAGCGTGGGGCTCCAGGCCTGCTGCGGCGAAGGTGGACTGTCCCAGTGGCGTATCCCAGAGAGGTGGTTGTGGTTCGGTGGACCTCCGAGGTCCACTAAGAGTACTCTGTTGCTCTTCTCCTCTGGTAAAAAGTTACAGATGCCGCTGTCACTGTTGCTGCTGGTGCTGTGGTTCTGCTGAGCGTCATTGTCAGGGTCATTGAATGCTCGAGCCCGGACCCCCTCAATGTTGTCTCCCATGTCTCGGTAGAGGACTGAGACAAACTGGAGGAGAGGCTGAGAGCTGGGCGGGAATTCGAGGCAGCCTCCTGTGTCCGGGTCGGGAGTGCACTCAAAGCCAAACCTCCTTGCTACTCCAAAATGGACCTAAAAAAACAACATTCACAGTGATTGATATTTCTGAATTGTTTAATTGTAAGGGAATATATTTAATTAGGTTTATTATTTGTAACTCAATGGAAAGATTTGCACAAAAAATAAGGATTAGTTTTACTAGGGCCGGGCGATGTTGCCTCATATGTCATGATATATTGAGCAGTTCACCTCCATAATCATAAATGGACGATAACTACTCCACAAGCTGCTCACCCCCTCCCACATTAACTTCGTCTACTTCAGTCGCTACAACTTTTGATCCATCCTCCATCTCCTCACCTGTCTTTCCCTTTTTGTTACGGACTGGATGGAGTCAAGTCTCTGACGTAGGACAGCGTCTTAAAAGGGACATGAGACCGTAGCCTACCTACACACATCCTAAAACTAACTTTTATTAATTTATTTTTTGACACCGAATATTTTGATATGGGCAAAATTACTTTGGTTATTGTCGTAAATTTCTGTATCTGTAAATTTTCAGTTTATCGCCCAGCCCTAACTTTTCAAGATATGTTTGTTTTTCTGTAAAACATCTTTTCCCCCTCAAAGATAATAAAGTATGTCTTATCTAACTGAATACTGTCACAGGAGGTGACTCTTCTATCCTGTCTATTTCTGTATAAATTATTCAGGCGTGGTTTAAATAAAGGGAAGTCGTCTCCTTTAACACATCTCTTCACTGTCTCTGTGATCATACCTGATGGTGGCAGAGGTCCGGATCCACAATGAACACGTGGCAGGAAGTCCTCAAACTCCCCTCTTCGTCTCGTCCGTTTCTAAAGTAACAATCCTCCTGGTCATCAGTGGCCTGCATCGTGACCAGTCCAAAGAATCTGCGGTCGTCGGGACAGCAGGCACTGAAAGCGAGTTTCTCTGCGGGATAGGTGGCCAGAACTTGACCCCTTTCGCTGCACAGACACACACTGTCATGCATGACCTGGTGGGACAGAGTTGAAACAGATAACAAAGCACAATGTAGTATAACACAAGAACAATAAAAACTTTTAACTTTCGAGAGTTAGCTTTAAAACTTTCATTAGTGGCAAAGTCTCTTATTGGAGCTCAGAATCACATTTCTTATAACTTCACAGTTGTTATCGATGCAATAATTTCTCAAACTTTACTTGCTGTTATCATCATAGTTATTCAGATTTATGCTGCCATGCATCTTTGTCAGCCAGTTTGTTTATATGCCTGACTTCAACCTCTTTTTTATGAGCCCCGGTCGCGGCAGATGGCCATACACCTACAGCATGTTCTGTGCTTGTAAAATTTGATGATTTTCTTCTTGCAACTTTCATCAATACTTGATCAGATTTGAAAACTTTGGTCTCTGTAAATTAAACTGCAGTAAAGGAAAATAAGGAACACTGTTTTTAAACTGTCAAAATTAAGTAACTTATGATCATTGTCCTTTTTTCAGAACTTTCAGTGTGAATAAACCAACGCTGATCAAGTCCTAACATTTTGTCGAGCTTGTGATCAATCACATCAAGTTAGTAGACTTTCAGTAAGGTTAGATATTCAGAGTAAACCAATAATACAATATTCTCTTTAGATGAAACATTTTGCCATACCTTCATAAGAACCAGTGAATGGATCTTTTGCTCGGCCCGAAGTCGCCTCATGCTGCATCTGATCGCTTGGAGGCTGTCGTTCTCTAAACTCATCCCTGTAGAAGCCAGCTCAATGGAGCCTAGGTAGCCGACAATCATGCCCACATTTAGGATGCCCTCGCTGGGCTCCAAGACCAAGTCACCCCCATCTCCCACATCCAAGTCTTGTTCTTCATGTTGGTGAAGGTGAAGCTGACGAAAGTCTGAGTCCAGAAATACTGAATCATCGTTCAGAACTTGAGCCATTTCCTCTTCAGAGAGCAGGTTGGGGTTGCTCTGGAAATGGGTTGAGTTGTGATATGGAGGGAACTCTGGATCAGACAGTGGCCGTGGCTTTGATGACGTGCTCGCCCCAGATCTCTCCTTGTCTGAGCTGCCGGAGGAGTGGCTGGAGTTTTCAAAGATCATGTTAAAAATTCCTCCTGACTGCAGCTCTGCCACAACTTTCTCTGCTCTGTTGATGCCGAGCTGTTTGGAATCCAATTTGGGTTTATACCAGCCTCCACGGGCTCCACAGCCTGACCTGCTGTTATTGTTGTTGTTAACGCCGTTGTCATAGAAACCATCCAACTCATCGTCACTAGAGCAGGAGTCAAGGTAAGATGCTGTTGTAACATTACTAGCGCTGTGACGACCGGTAGAGCGTTGGTGGTGATGGTGCCGCCTGTGACGCTCTGTTTCAGCTATGACAAGTTTCAAGACGCCAGAGCAGCGTCCAATCAGCTTGACTACATCTTCATGGGATGCCTTGGAGACGTTGATGTCATTGACAGAGAGAATGTAATCTCCTGAATGCAAACCTACGTACTCTGCAGGACTCCCTTTCAGGATACAGCTGAGAACACATGGACTTTGGCCTGAGAGTGTAAAGCCATACCCCGTTCTTCCTCTCGCCACTTCCACAGCCCGGATACGACCTTGCTGGGTAGAGGAGGGCGATAGAGGTTGGTTGAAACCAGCAGAGGGCCGTCTTTTAGGTTGTGCATCCCCTTGCCTGAACATTGTGTCAGAGAACTTTCCCTTGTCCATGAAGAAATTAATCAGTCATTGTTGCCCTTCGGCCAAGTTTAAGCAGAAACACAGAGCATCTCTTTTGCAGGTCGAAATGTCAAACTTCTCTTCTGCCAAGCAACTTGAAAATAAGTACAAGTTCTTTTTGAAGCAGAAGGATGAGAGCTTGGTCTTAGCTCTAGCTAAGTTCCTCCACTGCCATCATGTGGTGTCAGCCTCCCCCTGGTTAAGGGCTCATTTACCTACAGAACAAAAAAAACAAACACAAAGTTACTCATAATATTCTTTGTCACATACATTGACTGTCTCTACCTTGGCTTATTTACATACATACATACATTCCTTACATGTCATGTAACTAGGGGTGCACCGATCACAATTTTCTTGCCAATCACTGATCTTTAAAAAGCTTGACCTGCCACCTGGGTGCATGTTTATGTGTAACCTATCTGGTTTAAATGCAGTGCGGTTAAAACCCAGTCCAAAATGAAAAATAAAGACCAACATCAAAGTATTCTCATGATTATTAAGCATGCAGACATTTTAAGCAAAATAGTTTTGAGAAAATTCCATCCGAACCAAAACTAAGCACATATGTGCAAATAAAGCAGGATTTTAACCCTGAAATATCAGTCACATCTCATTTCAATCAATCAATCAGTAAAACTCCATCTATAAAGCGCTTTTCCTACAGGAATGTGACTCAAATTGCTTTACAGTCAAGTTAAAAACAAAAACAAAAAACTCCACCCCCAACCACACATACACACACTAAGAGAATGGACATGAGGCTGAATACAGATGAACCAGTTGAGAAGGCACCATCAGAGGAGCCGTCAGAACCAGGAGCAGAGAGCCGCCCGCAGCCACAGGACACCGACACACAGGGCCAGTGGAGGGATGTGTCAGACAGCAACCTCCACCAGGAACCCCGTGGCCGGCCCCTGCAACCACAAGCAACCATAAGCGACCACTGCTTCCAGTGCCGAGGGCTCCCTCAGAGGAAACACTGGGGGTCCTAAAAATTATTAAAACAAGTAAAAACTGAAATATGGGTAAAACACAGACCTAAAATAAACCTAGGCTAACTACAATAAATGAAGATAAAACAAATAAATATCAATTAAAAGCCAAGTTAAAAGGTTGAAGCTTAAAAACATGAATGTTCTCTGCAGCCCTGATTCATCTGAAGGCCAAAGATCCTTGATCACACAGTTAAGAGCTGAGATTCTTCCTGAGGTTGGTCAGTTCTCACAATATAATGACCTGAGGAAATTTGTTTGTTTTATGAAGTTGCTCAACAAAACCCTCAAATAATGTGGTGTCTAAATGAGTCCAAACTGGTCTGACTGTTTGACTGTGATGTGCTCAAACTTGTTTATTTTGTATTTTATGTCTCAACGTATTTAATTTAATTTTCTTTTTTGTTTTAAGTCAGAGATTTACCTTAAAACTGATTAATCCTGGATTGTATGAACCAGTGGTGTCATGTAAACGCATGTGGGTTGGGCATATAAATATATAAATGACACAATAATGAAATTAAAACTTGAAAACTTGTGTAAAACGACAGCTTTTAACCTTAAACATCAAACAGTTAACACAACAGGTATCTTTGGACGGCATCTTTCGTTTGTTTTAAAGGCTATTTACTGAAAAATGCCTCAAAATGTTCCCAAAATAAACCTGTAAAACGATTGAACGTTTGCTGAGAAGTTGACGCGTTACAGTTAGCTTCGTTAGCAGTACATGCTAACGCGGCTACACGTCAGTCCTCGTTGTTGTAGCCGCTGCATAACAAAATAAACGTTTATGTGTTTTTCCACGTAAAAAGGTGAGCATGCTTTACTTTCCGACAGGTATTGAGAATTACCCAAAACTTTCTTGCCGTGACTCGCTGATAAAAGGTGCATCCATCCATGCTTAAACTTTAGTCCCGCCCCCGATTTCCACTTCTTTGGAATGTCGGTCTGTTACTATGGCAATGCATGTGTACACACTCTTTTATGTCCTGTCATTGGCTTCCCGAGTTGTCAGTCAGGCAGAAACCGTTATGAGTATAAATTGGCATAAGTTTGTTTGAGAAATCGCTAATAAAAGTGTACAGTGGCGTATTCTACAGGTGTCCAAACCCTAGCATCAGAAAAATGACAGTCAGCTGGTTGAATAATATAATAGGTTATTGAAAACAGACTGAGCGTATTGATTGGTCTTTAACAAGCGAGACGGCAACCGACAACAGCTGGCTACAGAGTTGTAAAGTAAGGGTGGCTCTGCAAAAGCTGGATGTAGGTCTACTTTGACTCTCCGACCGAGATGTTTGCTCCAACTGCGAGTCTACGGGACTTACTTGTCGGTGTCCGGCGGCTGTGCTGTCTGGGCAGGGTCCATGCTTTAGTATCCAGGGTGAGTTAGGTAAACTCAGGGACGGTGGGTAAACAAAGAAAAGGCTGCACCATCTGGCGAAGTCGCCTTATGAGTAGGAGGACTGGAGGAGAGGGAGGTGTACCGAGAGAACAGCTCCGGGAAGGAGGAGGAGGAGGGGGATGAGGGTTAAAAGTTTACTCACTCCATTCACTGTTCCTACAAAATGTTAAAATGCTTTATATGTATTTATTTATTTTTTCACAGAGAAGTTTATTTAAGGTTGTTTGATGCTTATCCTACATTTACGGTGGCCGAGAACTGCTGCAAATAAAAAAAGAATGCAAAAAAAGAAAAAGAATGCCACTGCTGCAAATTTTAAAAAAATGCAAAAAAAGGAAGGTAACTGATGCAAAAGGGGAAAAAAAGATACTGAAGCCCACAGCAAATAAAAAAAGAAACGTGACAGATAAAAAAAAATAATAAATCCACAATGAGAGTTATTGACACAAAAAAAAGCAGTGATGCAAAAAAATATATATTTACTGTGAAAATAAAAGGATGCTAGTAAAAAAGAACGCCACTGCTGCAAATGAAAAACTGCAAAAAAAAAAAAAAAAAGATACTACAATGAAAGTTACTGATGAAAAAAAAAAAAAAAGTTATTGTGAATTTTTTTATTTCCACAGTAAGTAACTTTTTTTGCATCGCCACTTTTTTTGCGTCATTGACTTCCGTTGTGGCTTTTTTTTTTTTTTTAATTAAAAAAAAAAATCTTTTTTTATTTTCTGTGGGCTTCAGTTTCTTTTTTTTTTGCATCAGTAATTTCCATTGTGGCTTCTTTTTTTCTTTTGCATTCTGTTTTATTTGCAGCAGTGGCGGTTCTCTGCCACTGTACATTCAAGCTTGTTTGTTGCTTATCCTACATTATTCTATACTTTTCTGAAGAGATGAAGGCCCTTGAATTTACCACAGGTAACATATTAAAACAGTCAGTGAAAGTGCATCTCTGCCAAATGCTCGGAAGTACAAATGCCTTCTTTAATTTGCAATTTAATTATATTTCTTTTTAGTTTTCAATGTGAAGTTACTTAACACCTGCTCGGCCACGACTTAAACACAGTGTCATGAACCATATGGCAGCTGTCTGGTAATCCTGTTAATGCATTTTAATCATGAACCAGCCATTGTAGTGTGTGCTGTAAACCAAGAGCAAACCCATAATTAGGATTACGGCTTGGTTCAGAAAGGAAAACACTGTAAATACACTTTGCCTTAGTTTTTCTGTGTCTTATGTGTTGATGTTGTTGCTGACCAGCTGAAGCAGAGGGATTAGGCATAGTTTGGCAGAGCACTTTATGCTTACAGTGGATCTTGTGCAAAACAAGTTTGTAGATTTTTTTTAATTGGGGGGAAAAGAAAGAAAAAAAACATCCTCTAGTTCGCCAATTCAGCAGTTCAGTCAAGTTCACCGTGTGAAAAAAGTCCCAGAGTGAAACACCACTGAAGATAATTTTTGCATCTTTAAATAATTTATTCATCTCTACAACAAATCATATTAATTTTATAATACCAGCAAATCTTTTTTTAATCAACTGAAATACAAATATCTCCCACTGATAGTACAAAAAAAAAAAAAAAAAAAAAAGGATGGTAAGGAGGCGTCAGGGTCCTGCTGAGGATCCTGCAGATTATCCGCAGTCAGTGCTTTTATCATTTCCATGGCGGTCTCGGATACAAAACAGCCAACATGCTCACTGCACGAAGCCGTAACATGATCTACTTGAAAAAGCTGAAAAAAAAAGTTGTAACCAGCGATTCTAGGCTTTAGAAAAAAAGAGAAAGTCTTGATTATTTTCAGATCAGAGTAAAAATACAGTCACAGAGGAAAGCATGTTCCATTAATTGAATGTGACCTTTGTCCCCAGCCTAAACATCCATCCCCAAAAGCACAGATTTCTAGGTAATCGCATTAACCCTGCAGGGGTCCCATTAAGTCATCGCCTTGCCTATTACTTAATTACTGAAAAGGAGAACCAAATGTAATTTATGTCTGGAACTGATACCTGAAATATTGTAATTAAATGGTAATCTGTATCATGTTTGCTGACACAATGTAATTTATCGAGGCCTTTTATTGGAACTTAAATGAAAGCTACAGATTTCATTTTTTTTTTATTGTGCTAAAACATTTTAACAAGCTCAAAGAAAGCCAGTCACATTGCTTTAAGGTTAGAGAGTGGTAACATATAGAATTCAAATCTGCATGACAGTGTTACACGTATGAACGGTATGTATGTCAAGGAAGCGCTTCAAATAAAAATGAAACAAATCTGGGAGTTGAAGTGCTGGGTGTATTTAAAAATGTAGCACTGACAATGAATAATGTCATATTTAATGATCTCCAACAGAGACAAAACAATATTTAAAGCTCAACAAAATCAAAAATCTCCCGTCTGTGACGTCTCGCCATCATGCTACACGTTCTCATCAGTTGATTTGTCAAAGCTTTTGCTAAGGTTACAAGGCTTCCTTTGGATTGTGTCGCACCTCTTCCGAACAATGGTTACAGCAACCGTATCCACAGACACAAAATAAGACTGAAAGAAATGATCTGTGATCCGAAGCATGCTTTCAAGCTTTTCAGTGTACATGTTGCACATACAGTATATTCAGTCTTCATCTAAGGCAAGTGTATGTACAGGGTAACAACGCCCAGTCACTCCCAGGCAACTTACGGTCAAGTCTGGAATAAAATACTATAAGCTTGTTCATTTCTGCATTCTGTGGTAGGCTTTTACTGACGTTCTTTTTCATCATTATCATGTGTTTGCGTGTTCAGACAGAAAACAGGAATCACATTACCTCAGCTAGTTTAAGATCTTCCATCTTTACACAGCTCTTATTTTATCATGCACCATGGCTTTCAATTGACTTTACAATTACTTTTTACAAGATATTATGAAGGTAACTCCATGTAAAGATCGACTGCAAATCAACTTCCAGTCTTATTACAACAACAATAAATCACATCTTACATCCTGAGAATTAAAAAAAAAAAAAAAAAGCACAAGAAATGGACCAGAGAAATCATTTTTGAGTGCACTGGGGAGCTTACAAGACTCGAATACAATAAAAAAAAAAAAAAGACTTGGCAGATTAGCAATGTCATAAAACAATGAGAAGAAATGCTTTCTCCCACCCTCTGCTACTGCTACAGGATAAAAAGTAGAGTTGACATGATTGCTATTTTGGTATTTGTTTGCTTGACAGTGTTAACTCTCTTAAATAATAGTCATATGGGCCCTAACGAGGTTACAGCTTTTTTGTTAAAATAAAATTTGAGATGTTTTTATTCTGAAGCACGTGTACTCGTCCAGGTCTTTGTCCGGCCAAAACAACATTCACCTCAGACACAGACATGGTCGTTAAAATTGGTGCAAACACGTCGATTTCTGTTGCAGCAATCCATCTCCTGCTATGGCTGTATTTGCTCATCCATACACATAAAATATTGACTATTTATCCAATGTGTCGGACTGATCCCCCAACATCAAGCAGGCATTTGTGACACTTGTGTTGTGCCAGCCTTTTGTCAGTATCCTCACAAGACCTTACACACTCCTAACATGACATTCTAGAAAATAGATGCGTTGAAACTTTGTCAACCCTAAACTTTATGGTCAATACTCTGCATTTTCTTATTTATTTAGTTTTTTCTATTTTACTTCACTGACATCACAATACTCAAGCAAGTCCTATGAGGAAAATACACATTTGTGTGTAAATTTTTTTTTCTTTTTATAGCCAAGGTGCTAAAAGTGGAAGGAAGAATCAAAGGTGCTGTCGTTTGAGGAATGGTCTGTGTGGGGGGGTGTGTGGTTGTGGGCAGAACCACTGTTTCAAGGATTTGCAGCCAGAGTCCTTCCCATACGGATGTTATATTTAACAAACAAACGAAAAATGACATTGATTCAGATACCGCCCCCCCTTGGTTTTGCTTTATGCTCACTTTACTGAATTCAATGAGGTAAATTCAGTCGCTCTATTTACTCTGTGTGTGTTGGAAGGAAACGATGAGGCTACAGTACAAACTTCTACAAGACATCCCCCACCCTCAATCACAACTCACATAGACTTCATTTTACCAAACCATAAAGATATATATATATATTTATATATTATCCATTTTCATTCTATGCTTCATGTGCCTGTCTCTGTGCCTACAGGTCCATCTCCTTTTGTCGCCCTCAGAGTGTGGTGTCCTGGTGAATTGACTGCAGGCAGCCCAGCAGCTGGTAGTAAGGGCTGCCCGGTGAGGCCACGGTCTCAAAGACGGACTGGAAAGCCCTGCGGTCCAGCTCTTCGTCAATCTGGTGCCGGTAAAAATCCATGGCCACCAAGCAGAACAGGTTGATATCGACCACTTCGCTTGAGCCCATTCTGCTGATCACGTGAGGCAGCCTGGTGAGGAGCGAAGGGGTTAAGGACTTCATACCTTGTATTGAATATGAACACACTGTAAGGGTGATTTTCTTTAGCCAGTCATGTCAGCCTTTCGAGTGGTGGAGCTGTGTCACCCAAATACCGGGGATACTTTGGTGCTAGATTTCTGGAGCCGTGGGCCTTCGACAACTATCCTCAACAAGGACCTTGTACCCATGTTTAACATCACTCAGGCTCCCAGAATATGTTGTGCTTTGTTATAACCCTACATGTACTCTCCTTCAGGTTAACAAGATGCAAGCAGAATGTGTGTAAACATGGACGACTACATATACCTGAACAGTCTCAGACCAATCTTTGTTACACTTGTGGCATGATGAAGCTGTAACCCAGATCTGCAACCAGTAAAGCTTGTCAAAATGATAATTCGTGTGGACCCTCCATTCTTTTAAGTGTGAACATGTGCTAGGCATCCTTACACACACCATACAGTATAGATTCAACACTCAAATCAACATCCCATTTATGGGTAGTTGTCCAGTTAAGGATACAGAGCTGAGATCCATTGAGAGGTGGAAGCAGAGACGAAGAAACAGGAGAGGCTCCACATGGCCATAGCCACAGGTGTCCTCTGAGTAAAGTTGGACAAGGACAGCAACACCCAGTCTCGCACCATGGAGGACTGGCCTGTGGCGTGGAGTGTCTGGAAAACCTGGAAATGGAAGCAGAGCAGAACAAGAGGTAGTGAAAAGAAAAAAAAATCAGCATAAGCGAAAAAATCATCAAGTCTTACAGTAACTACTTGTCAACATCACAACCAGGGGGGTAAACGTTTATATTCTGTGTGATTAATTTCTAAAGTTTGTCCACAGCTCCATAGAGATTGCTGGAGGAGGCGGGATTTAAGACCTATACTGCAGCCCCCCACCAGAGGGTGCTGTTCTCGGGGTGGCTTCACCCAGTGAGGAGGCAGACGGCGTCCATTCTATATACAGTCTATGGTTATTACAGATAAGACAAATGTAATGAGAGTTTTATTATTCTTGCTCTCTGGCAGAAATCACATCAGACGTGGTCAAATGTTTTCATTTGTTCAGTCTTATATCCTGCTGCTCACCTTGTAGACAACCGTGGCCATAAACTGCGGATAGGGTTGCTGATTGGACAAGAACTCTCCGATGACCTTGTTCATGACATCCTGTGGTGGGAAGAAGTCGTCCAGGAATTGGGGCAAAATCCTGGACACGACCCGAGCTTCGCTTGGTAGACCTTTACGGATCCTACGGACAGAAACCCAAAACAGCAGATGATGACGGGAACACACAAGCTGCTGTCACTGGATGATCTGGACACCACAAACCCAGAGAGTTCAAATGGCCAACACTACTTTAGATGTATATGAGATGTTTATAAGATCTTGTATAATGAAGTTTGTTTGTGTGTTTCTGTACCTGTCGAAGAGCACTGACACCCTCTCCATGGCAACAATGATGGACTCGCTGTCAGGGGCTTGAGGGTCAGAGTGGGCGGGGCGACTGGCGGGGCTGGCTTTCTCCTTGCCTGAGGAGAAACCAACATGACCCGTCGTGACCCCCAGCGCCTCTGCTCCAGCAGAGCCAGAGTCAACCTGACCTCTAACCCCTGTCACGTCTGAACCCGACGCAAGCACCGCTGAGGGGACGAGAGGGGGGATAGGCACGGGTTGGACCATTGGGGGGGAGACGTTAGAGTGGGTAGTGGGGACATCATTATCACAAGATTCAGATCAGAATTAAGCCAACTTTGGTCATTCACATTCTTCAGATGTATGAGATTGTTGTTTACAGTATTACAGAGATTTTCATTGCCATGTTAGCGGCTACACTTTATGGAAGATTATCCCCTCTGTGACCCGGATGAGCTCCAGCTTGATTTGTTTTGCAGTAGAAGGAGAAGTGTTACAGACTGGTTTACAGAGAGAAAGTCGACCAAAAGATCTCCTGAGAAGAGCTGATGTCTAGCTGGTCACCACATGGATGACAGAGCACCAGGAGTTCGAGGAGTTAGTAGAAGACGACGCAGGGGTTAGAGGTAGGGCATAGGTGTGTACTCAATAGATGTATCACATGCCGGAAGTGAGCAGGTTTGCACTAAAATGTTTGGTAAAGCCTTTAAAAAGTCAAGTTTGCTCTAAGAAGTGATAAAGTGTTAGTCACCAGGAAAAGGTTTAGAGTAAAGACACACGGTTCTTTCTCGCATTCAGTGTGAAGAGAGCTGTTATAGTAGTTTTTCCTCTACACAGCACTTAGTCTGAGAGGTTATCGTCTCTATCCTTAAAGAGTACATATTTTTTATACAATAAGGACTTTTGTATCATGTATGTTGTATCAATTAGGGGTGTCCCGATACAACTTTTTTACATCTGTACCATACCGGTATTGTAGCCTTCAATACCGGCTGATACCGATATTGATCCGATATTAGCAAAAAATTGTGCATGACAAGTTTTGCACTCGGCTGCAATGGCTTTTTCGGTCTTTGATGAAAAATACTGCCAACGTCACACCTAGATTTCAACCTAAACCTCCAGGGTTTCCTCATCTTGAGTCTTAAAATGACATTTCGTCAGTGTGTATATTCCTGTTTCCATGAAATCAATTCTTTTTTAAGTTTATAAATTCTAATACAGTTTCTGTTGCATTTAGATTGTGGGGTGGGAATGAGGGGTTGGGCTGGGGTAGATCTGGGTATTTGTTTCTTTTATTCCTTTTTCTGTGTAAAGCACTTTGTGCTACATGGTTGTGTATGAAAAAGGCTATATAAATAAAGACTGATTGATTGATTGATAATCCAATATTTGATTTTTTGCTGATATCAGACCGATATAATCCGATATCAATACCGTATCGAGACACCCCTTGTACCAATGTGGTCCAATTAGCCAGCAAGCTGAAATCAAAGGTCTTTTGAAAGTGAAAAGTTATTGAGGAAGTCTCAACAGCGACAGTAAAAAGCTAGCTGTTGATTTAACAGGAATGCAGATTACTACGCATTAGCTTCGTTAGCTTCTCCCTCACCAGTGTACATGCAGGTGAGCATGAGTCCCAGGGCGGCCATGGCTCTGTGTGGGGAAGGCATGTTGACCCGGTCCACGCTCAGTTTGACCAGCGCCTCTCCATCCACACGTGACAGCTGCTCCGACAGCAGAAGACGCTCCAGACCACGAAGCACACAGTGATAGATGACCGAGGGGGTGGAGTCCTCGCTAGCAGACACCATCACGCCACACAGCTAAACAAGCGGGTAAGAAATAAAGCAGGAGAGAAGTTAAATATATTTTTGCAACAAGGTAAAGAGCATTTAGGTTCAGTAGAAAAAGATATCAGCCAAAATGTGATATACCTGTATGACTGCAGCCATAAACTCTGTTCCAACATCTAGAGGGTAGTTTTCCATCATGTAGAAGGCCACTGCACACATCACCAACACATGCTGCTGGTTATGGAGGTTCACACAGCTGCAGAATTCAAGGAAAAATAAAACAAATCAAAATTTTAAAAAAATCCCATTTACTTTGTCAGTGTATTTTTTTCTGTCCCTTCTCCTCCTTTGTGCCCCAAACTCTTCTCAGGAATAATTTTTTTTATTCTCAGACTACTTTCTGAGTTTCTCCAACAGAAGATTGTGAAGGTTGAGCATGTGCAGATTGAGAGTGATACTCACTGAGCAATAGCTCTCAGGTTTGACAGCAGATAATCTGAGACTGTTGGAATAAGCTGTTTGGCTGTATCATCCAACAGGTCACACTCCAACACATACAACACTCCGTGGAGAGCCCCCAAGCGGCTGGGCAGGTGGGTGCTGCGCAGGGTTGTTTCCAGCAGTCGGCAAACGGGCTCAGCTATTGCTTTGTCCTAAAAAAAAGAAAAAGAAAAAAGTTTTCAGAGTTTCCAAATGTGAGTCTAGTAAACTCTGGGGCCTCAGCGGTACAACCAAAAACAACCACAAATCATCCCATTTAAAAAAAAAAAGTCCCTAACCCAAACACAGCTGTACTCACCATGCCCAGTACAGCGGCGGCCTTACAGATGGCGGGCACTAGGTATTGATTGAGGATCTCGTCTTCAGGAGGGTGAAGCTTCTGAAGTTCCATCAGGGTGGAGAACATCATGTCAAACTGGTTCCTCTCTGTGAACAGGTCTGACACCGCCAGCAGCTACAGAGGAAAAAAAAAAAAAAAAAACAGAAAATGATGAAGAGAAGGCTCTACTGTCATAGTCCAGTTCCTGAGGGATTCCCCTTTGAAGTGCTGGTATTGTGTGTATCGTAGCTCACCGATCGGACCACTTCACTGATGAGTATAGTCGGGGTCCTCCTGTTACTCGGGGAGCCGGGGATCAGCCACTGACTGTACAGCTCCAGGAGAAACTGGGAACATGAATGAATGTCCACACCTGCTCGATGCTTCCTGCAAGCACAGATAAGAAAAGTGGGTTCGACTCTGTGTGTTAAAATCAAAGTATTAATGAGTTTACATGTCCTCATCTACTCCTCTGACCTCGAGTTGATGGGTGAAACAGGTGGAGAGGTCGGAGCAGGAGTGTCTGTTTCATCCTCTTCATCTTCACCCCATTCTTCCTCTCTCAGCGGGGTGATGTTGTTGCCCAGCCATACCGAGTGAATGGAGACCTGGGAGGAAAACAAACATTTGAAGTTATGTCAACGTAAAATGAAAAATTTGACTAATTTACTGACACAAGCGTCTCTTACTTGTCCTAGTTTGTAGTCCATGTTGCCCATCTCCCTCTCTGTGTTGATCTGAAGCAGCAGCTTCTCGTGACTGATCAGAGTTCCCGCTGAAACAAAATTAATCAACATGACAGAGTGGTTGATGTAAGAGTGGCAAATGTAGCTAGAGACATGTTGAGTGTGGATTCTGAATTACCAGCTGAGGCCGATGACAGCGACGGTACAGGGTCCCAGGCGTGGTAAGGGTGGTGCGTATGCAAATTATCTCTCTTCGAAACCAGGGCCTGAATCTCTCTCTCCACCTCACCCCTGATCACTGCCAGTTTTCTTCCAAACCTTGATGCAAACACACACAGAGACACAAACAAAACCTTGATATTTATTTACTCTTTTTTCTGGCACTTTTTAAATGTTTATTCAAAAAACCATCAAACCTACCGTGTCTCCAGGGCTTTGAGACTCTTGTTGCGGGGCTGCTGTTCCAGACAGCTGACTGCAGGGTTACCAGCAGTGGGCAGGGTCATGGCACTCAGCACCAGGCTGGTGATGGCTTGCACTGCTAACACATTCAACTGGGTACGCTCTAAGTCCTCCTACAAAACATTGAGACACACTTAGGAGTTAAAAAAAAGAACAAAAAACAGAAAGATCAGGAGGCTCTAAAATAGTTCCCACACACACATAGCTTTTGAGACTAAAGGCTCATTTATGTTCGCCCGTACATATGAAAATGTACACGTCTGTTTTAAACGATGGTTCCATAATTGCCTAAATACTTTCATGCGTCCTTTACGTCGGCATTAAGGCTGCACGATATTGGAAAAAAATAATATTGCGATTTTTTTCAACCCTGCGATATATATTGCGATATTAAAAATACAGGAATTTTCACCAGATGACCTGAATAGCACTTAATGTTATGCTGCACTGCTGAAATCTTGAGGACAGTTAACCTGCTCTGATCTTACCTCTTTTTGTGAATGTTAGTAGAACGGCTTCTGTCTGTCTCAGAGATATTTTTAGCTTTTATTGTGCTGGGACGTTATTGTGGCAACAGATGAACACAGAAGACGTGTTTTGGTCGACATTATCCTTCTTTTAACCGAAATAATTCCAGATAACTGACTTTCCTTTTCTTTTTGGCAACAAATCTTCATTTTCGGTGGTTTTCGCTTGTTCGTTGTTCATTTTGCGATCGTTGTTGTTGTTGTTAGCGGTGTTGTGCCGAGAAACGCATGTCCTCCGAGAATTGCATGCACCTCGGAAAACGCACACTGCTTATAGTAGAGTGGTCCACGGAAATGTACAATTTAAAACCCATACAGTTCTTATTTGTTGGGCTTAACAGTCAGTAAAGTTCCGAAAGTAATTCTCAGCGGACACACGTCTCCCTCCATGTGCAGAACATGTGCAGGGGTGGGTCTCCTCCTCCCTGATTTTGATTGACAGCTGGCAGGATAGTCTGATTGGCAACTGAGAAGTGAGTCTGATTGGCAACTGAGTTAAGGACGAAGGTGATTGGTGGATTGCTGCACAGCACATGCAGAGTCACATGGAGTGTATCTCAGTCGGTTACCCTTGAAATTAAATGAGTTCATTCACCTCCAATATCGCAGGCTCTGCGATGTGACTATCGCACACACGTACATCGCGATGACGATAGTCAAACGATATATCGTGCAGGCCTAGTCGGCATGGATATTAACCACTACATCCACCAGGGGGCAGGTCAGAGTCAAAAGTTTCTGACAACAACAAACAAACAGAAACACAGCAACTGTGGAGGAGCAAGTGATAATGTATATTTTGCACAGAAGACAGAAACGAAGGCAGCGTTTGAGGAGGCGGAGGTCGATCAGGCCACTGAATGCCTTACTGTTGGAGGACGGAGAATTATTATCTCTAGTAGTACCGATAAGAGAAACTGACAACGATCATCATTTTCAGTACTGTAGCAACATTGCCCCCACAGTTTCCAGTGGTACTGCTCTGTCTGTCGGATACGTGCAGAAATATGGACGAAAAGAACGCGTCCATATTTCACGTCCGGATCCATATGTAACATTGAGCATAAATGAGCCACAAGTGTATATATACCTCTTGCTGTGCCTCCTCCTCTTGGTCCATAGTGATGGGTTGGGTGACCAGCACCCCAAGCAAAGTGGCCCAAGTCTCCTCAAATTGAGTCCTGCTGCTCCAGCCTGAGTTTATACAACAAAACATGTAAGAGGGGCATGAAGAACATCAGCATGTAGCTTTCACTGCCACCCCAAAAAACGGATCTGACAGTAACTTCCAGAAACAATAAGACATGTTTTAGTACCCAGTGTGTTGATGCGGTAGAGGAACTCTCTAAAGACATCTTTTTCCTGCAGGAAGTCCACGGGGATCTCCGGCAGTGTTGTGCCAAACTCACCTCCTGGCTGAGGGGACCAGCCCAATTTCCAGACCTGCACACACGAAACATCAATAAACCACAAGATTCAGGTGTACAAACTCAAGGCATGCTGTCTCTGTCACACTAACCAGGGGGGGTACTCTGGTGAAGCTGTTGACCAGGGGGAGTCGAGACAGACTGATGACAATGTTGCGCAAGGTCGGTGTAAGGAAAGCAGGAAATGCGCTGTTTCTATGGTGACCCAGAGCGAGAACGCTCTGCAGACCTTCCACCAGCTCAGCCATGATTTCACACGCTTGCCACTCAAACATGTCTGCAACACAGAAGAGGAATTTTCCATCATACATCTCTTAAAGCTTTTGAGATAAGAATTTTCTAAAACTGTTTGACTTGATCTCACGTTTAGCATGTGCCGAGTCCACCTGATCTTCTTCAGCATCTCTTTCTGCTTTAGTCTTCTTCTTCTCTGGATGCAGAAGCTGGTCTCCAGGACTCACAGCCACTGGGGAGTAAAAGCAAAAGTCAGCATCACCGGAGAATTCAATGTAAAAAAATTTAAGCCCACAGGCTTTTGCGGCAACAGTGAATGCAGGAGCAAGCTCTGGTTTATCTACCCACCGGCAACAATGATAAGACGTAGACAGTAGATAAGAGAGCAGGTGTATGTGCTGCACTCAGGGGTGGAAAGCTTGTTCCAGACACAAGGCTGCTGCAGGGCGAGACAAAGGCAAGAGAGAGCCCACTGGAGGTCGACACTCAGGGGCAGCTGGTCCCGTAGGAGACGCCAAACAACCACCTAAGAAATTTTTTTTTAAAAAGTTAAGCAGTTGGATGGACTGTGTGTGTAAAGTTGTGAGTTAATTGTGACAGATTGTCATTCCTCATTCTATAAAAAAATAGTTATAGTTTTTACAAGTTTTCTTTTTACTATTTGTTGAAGTCTACATGTTTTGAAGAAGAAAATAAAATGCATATTTTTTTAATCTGTTTTTTACCTCAACGGCAGTGCAAGTGAAAGTGGTGATGAGGTGCTCCTTGTCAGAGGGGATGTGTAGTGAAGATGGCAGCTGGTTTACACTCAGCAGGTACTGGGACAGAGCTCTGCACAGTGACAAAACCCTTGGATAGAAACTGGGCTCATCTGAAAAACAGAGAGTAACACATGAATGAATAAAAAGTGTAGAGCTGCAGCTATGACAGGAGATTTCTCCTCCTGTACTTTTACTCCTACAATACTTGATACTTCAATAAAGGGATATTCCGTCGTAAAATTAGTTAATCACCGAGTGCTGCAGATCATCACCATGAAGTAATAATCATCATAATAATCATTTTGCACTGCAGACCCAGTAGTTCTTCTGCCTTAGCGTCTCGGTCTGATTGCATTTCCATGAAGTAATAATCATAAATGTTCTTCCTTGAGCTCCGAAACTCCGCTGCACTCAGTGATCGACTCATCAGGGCAAGAGAAGCAAGCAGTCGGCAACATTCATCTCTGGAGGGGATGTCTAACTCAGTGTTATGTGTTAGATTTTAACTTAATTTTACATCGGAATATCCCTTTAAACTGAATACACTCTCACCGTATACATCAGCCAGCTGCTCCCAGTAGGGCTGTGGCTGGGAAGGTGGCAAAAAGGACTGGTGAGGGACAGGAAGTGATCCAGTGACTGCTGCAAGGCGCTCAAGGGTTGACTGCAAGGCGGTCTCGAACAAGAGTGACCCCTGACCCCGGGTTAACCGTTGCAACCCCATACTCAGGCATGGACACAGCAGACTTAGGTTGAACTCCTGAGGAGAAGAGAAGAGGTTGGGTTGAGATTTGGTAAAGAAAACTCGTCATTAAACATGATTATGTCATGAATCTCTCACCTTGCAGCTCATGATGTTCAACAGGTCAGCTGACGGTAGTTTAGTGAGGAGCTCTGTGGTCTCCAACAGGGAAAAATCTCCACGCAGACAACACTGGGACTTCACAAGAGCTACATACCATGCCTAGAAACAACATTTAAGTGACTTCTTTACTCTGAAAAATCAAAACACCATTAAAACGTATAAAACAGACGAACACCTCTGTTCCTGAATGCCTTACTTTGTCTGCATTGACCAGCTCAGGGGCAGGAGGTGGATCTCCATCCAACGGGTGAGGTGTAACAGGAGGTGTGGGGCTTCTGGTGTCTGTAACAGTGGCTCTGAACCTGTCCAGCAGGGAGTAGAACCTCTGATGTCTGTGAAAGGAAAAAGGAAAAGATCATGTTTGAAAGCATGCTGAAAAAACAAACTATTTCTTAAACCAATGTTGATATAGAAGAGTGTTACCTCTGAGCCAGGCCGCTGGTCTGGAGGTATTCCTGGATCCGGTCCAGTTCCTCTACAGGCAGCTGAGCTATACTGTTCTGCATGGAGGCAGGACAAAACAACACAAGATCAGCATGAGGGAAACCACATGTACACATTGTGAAAGTTCACCTGAACATGTAGGTTCACGCAACAGTTCATCTGTTCAATCTCACAAAGCCTAGAATGTACTTATCGACATCGAGCTGTACCTGAAGTGTCTCAGCCAGCAGCATCTCCACCCTGCGACACGCCAATGTATCCACCATGCGAGCGAGAACTCTGAAGGGTGTACTGAGCAGCTTGTCCACATACAGCATCAACAGGGAGCCAGACTGACTCAGGTGGATGCCCTCCAAACACTGCAGAGTCTTTTTCAACATGGTAGGCTGCAGAGAAGGAGAAGATTCAGTCAGTGAAGCAGAGGAGGAAAGAAAGAGTCTAAAGCTAAATGTATAAGAGTGGCGACAAACATGGAAAATTGAAGCTGAGTAACCAAACAAATGAAACAAAAGCAGAGATTAAAAAGTCTCACTGTAGTGAGGTTGTCACAGCGAGACTGGATCGCCTGGATGAAAAGACCACTGGCAGCTGAGTTGCGGTGTACAGCACTGATGAAATCTTGCACTGGAGGCTCTTGGGAAAGGCTGATGAGGTCACGCACATGGTTGACGATAAGCCAGGTCAGATGTTCTGAGTCGTGTAGGTTCTGACACTGTAGAAGCAGAAAGTTATAAAAAGAAAAAAAACACAGATTTCATTTGTTTACTCTGTTGTGTATTTGTGGTTTTCAAACACGTCAGTATTCTGTATCCTGGATGTTGTGAAAGCCTCACCACATAATCACAGAAGAGGATGAGGGCGCCCCTGCGTACAATCTCTCTGTTGACCATGGCTGACCGAGTCTCCGGCTTGTCCTCTTCTCCTTCCCCCGAGGAGTGAGGGCTCAACAGCTTTGTGCATGACAGACTGTGTCCCCTGACAGAAAGAGAGGATGACGACAGATTTTGATAAGACACAAGGCTGCGCTGATGATTTCAGGAGGATCTGAATGAGAACAATTCACTCAAAGAGAAATTCAGGGGTAAATTTAAGTTATGGTCAAACACACTGTAACACCAAGTTAGACCCCCCCGAGAGATGAATGTTACGTTAAAAATGTTACCTCAAAATGTTACATTTTAATGAAACTCAAATCTTTTCCTTTGTTTTTCTAACCTCTGTCATGATTCTGCTGAATAAATAAAACTGCGTTGCCTTTTTTATGATTGAAAACACTGTTTTTTTCTCGTGCTGCGATACTTTAATTTGGATTCCCCTCTATTTTCATCCAGGATTCAACAATTTAGGTCCACACAAATAATTTGACCTTCAGTGTTACCTAGGAGTCTGGTGCACTTCTGCCCACCAGGAGTAGTTGGTGTAGTTGATAATAAGAAGGACTTGGCACCACAGCAGCACCAGAGAGGGGTGGGTGGTGATCAAGGACTGCACCATACTGTTGAGACCCTCCAAAGGGTAAAAAAGGCTGGCCTCTGTGCCAGTCGGTCCACCTCCACCTTCACCCTTTAGGAGACGACTAGCTGCTGCTGTAATCCTGCGAAACATACCTGACAGAAAAAAACGAAGGGGAAAGGAGTTTCACACCATTCATAAATGGTGACTAATAATCTTGAAAAGGATGATACAAAAAGCTACACGCAAGACACACGATTATACATTTTATCTCACCACTTTTGAAGACATGAATGAGGCACATGAGTAGTGTGCCTAGCTGCTGACAGTAGAAGGTGTGCTGCTGCTCTGTGATGTCCACTTTAACCTGTCGAGAGGAAATGTCGTCCAGCAACACTCCAACCAGCTGGAGTAGGAACCTTGAGAGAGGCAGGAACAGAAGTTACGTCACACAACTCCTAGACTAGATTTGCTCCAACCTGAGACACGAAGGACCAACAAACCTGGCGAAGGTTTCCTCTGGTAAGGCTTTTTGTGCCTCACCGTTCGGCTCCTGGATACACAGCATGTCAATGGGTAGTTCGTTCGGGGAGGGGCTTTGCTGACGGAGGCGCCGGATTGTGCAGCAGGAGAGGAGATGTGGTGAGAGAGAGAGCTCGTGGATCCGGGACAAGACTATGTCCTCAGTGGACTGGGAGATGAGTACTCGGAGCACCGCCAAGATACCGGACACCCACAACTGGACTGTAGCGACTGACGCCTGGAGGAGTGGAGGTTTGTTTTTTAGGGCGACATCCAGATTTTGGCAATCATTTAACAGCCAGTCTGTTTTTGTGTTGCAAGTAACTTACCATACTGGCTGGAGTGGTGAACATACTCTTGAGCAGCATGTCCACGGGTCTCAGAGAGGAGGGGGCCACAGTCTCAAACAGAGTATTTAATACTCCCAACGCCTCTGGGGAGTCCAGGTGCATCTGGGTAACAACACATACACATTGTTAACTCAGAATATGTATTCATGCTTGTTCATCTTTTAGAGAATTCATGGGATGAGATGTCAGGTATATAACATAAGAGAACTGAAACATCACCATAACTCTGAATTAAAATGGTTATAATAGACGTTTGCTCACCTGTTGTTTAGCAATCATGGGAAGAATCACATCAGCAATCTGCCTTGACAACCGCTTCCACTTGTCTTCGTTCTCTTTGTGACACTGCTGCAGCACGAGGATGAACATTTCCAACACCTACAAACACACAGCAAAGAAACCATCAGAGAAAAAATTGGCAGAATTTGCACATGTGTCTGTTCGTGTCTGTGAAAGTACCTGATGGTATTGCACAAGTCGAAGCAGCATGGAGACCACCACTTCCTTCTGTGTGTCCAGCTCTTTGCCTGCATCTGCTTTGTTTGAGCCCCTCAAAACAAACAGGTCGTGAACTATCGGCTGCAAGGCTGGGATGGCTGCGGAGGAAGAAGAAGGAGGGGAAAACTGTCAACAATGTATGCTTTATTTAAATTAGCGTCCAAACATGCAACCTGGTCTGATATCGGAACAAGAAGGGCTGAAAAAGGATCACTAAGTAGGAGATGTTGTGTGCCGCCAGGATTACTTCCTCTTACCATGTGTGACAGCTTTTCTGCCGCTTGCCATGATGCCGTCACACAGTTGGATGATCTTGGGGATGCTGATTATCTGCTTAGAGTGGTACCGCTCATATGACAGAAGCACCAGGAAGAAGAAAATGTTGGGGATGATGGCCTCTGAATCTCTGGCAGAAGTACAAAAACAGGATTTTTTTCACTTTTACTGAAGGAAACATGAATTTATAAACCAGTATACAGATAAGCAAGTCTGAATCCTTGATTAGGGCTGGGCGATAAACCAAAAATTTACCAATACTGAAATTTACTACAATAACTGACGTCATTTTGTCCATATTGGTATATTCGGTGTGAAAAAAATAAAATAAAAATGAACTGCTAAATATATCGTGATATTGATTTGATGACATATCGCCCAGCCCTATCCTTGATGTAAACGAACAGAACTTAATGATGCATAGATTTCTTAAAGAGCAAGCAAAAAGAAATACCTGAACTGGCCAACTTCGATGTACTCAAACTGCTTCAGGACAAACCCTATAAACACCTGAAAGACAGATAACATCTCTTAGGTGAACTAAATCCTAACAGTGACAGATAAGCTCATTGAAATGAATAACTTTTATTTTTTTTACTTGATCCGAGTCCAGTAAGCAGTAGTTGACTCTCAGCTGCACAAGTTGGGCGAGCAAGTCCAGGACTTGTCTCTGCAGGGTCACAGAGGTGCTTGTGGTGTACTGCTTCAAAGCCTTGATAACCAGAGGCTCAAACAGGCGAATGTGGTTGTGGATGGCATTCTGGAAAATACACGAGCATTTAGAGTCACACCTTACCAGTGTGGTAAGGTCTTTTTTAGACATTAAAGTTTAAAAACACGACAGTTGATTAAACTAAAAGACTAATCAAATCCACTTTTAACGAGAAAAACGTTTTTAAATTCACCTTGTCTCCTTTGTGACGTGTTGCATTTGCAATGTTGGATCTGAGCTGGTTTGAAGCTTTCTGCATGACATCGAACCATCTAAAAGTAGAAAAAAAAGGCGGGGACAGTTAGGTCAGCATCCTACTTTACCCTGCAAGTGAGATACACAGATAAGAAATGAGACAAGAGGCAGTATTCAGACTTGACAGAGCACTCTTGGATCTGACTCTGGGATATGTTGGTATAAAATATGGCCGATTAAAAGTTGATCATCCTGTGGGTAGTTCTGACCTGATCACAATGTGGCCTGAGAGTGCTACACTCACCCTGAAGTGTCCTGCTCATGTTCAGCCTGCACCATGTTTCTCAGACTTGCATCAGCGAGGGCTTGGGTGAAGTGAGTGTACGGCGCCATGAAGCAGTAGTGGTAAAGGCCTGGTCTCAAGCTGGACGAGCCAAGGCGGAGAGCTTTTCCCTGGGACCGGCTTGGGCCGCTGAGGACGCCGTCATACTGGGAAGCCAGGTTGGTGCCAAAAAGGGTCTTCAACAGCTACGTCACATTTGTAAAGATAAGAGATGATTTATTTTAGATGATTCTTCCAGTATTTTAACCAGGATAAAGCAGAAAAGTCTTGTTAATTTCTCGCCATCAGGAAAGATAACTTCTAACTAGTGCACTGCTGTGTGTCTATACAAAGATGTATGGAACCATCGCACAGAGAAACCAATGTCTTGATGGCCCCTGTCGGCAGGAACCAGTCTCGATCTGTGTGGAGTCGGCTGAGTTGCAGCACACTGCTCAGAGCTGGAACCATTAAAAGACTGCCACACAAAACAAACACAACATGAACTTAGATGACCTGCAAACACACAATACTGACCTGTTGGACACACACAGTGGACATTGTCGGTTCTCTGGAGAAACAGGACTTGAGGTAGCCCAGTATTTCTTCAACACACTGTAAAATAAGGAAAAAGTTGGAGAATCAACAGATTTTCTATTTCATTTTTTTCTTCTGTATATCAACTTGCTTTATTTTTATCCAATTATTCAATCCAATCCATTTTATTTATATAGCCCCATTTAAGCAAACACAAGGTTTCCAAAGTGCTGCACAGTAAGATAAAAACACGATAACACAACAGAAGCACAACAGATAAGATAAAAATAAAATACGATTAAACACAGTAAAGCAAATAAAAAAATACAGTTAATAAAAAAATAAAAATAAGGTCATCCTCCTACTGGGTGTTAAAAGCCAAAGAGAAGCGGTAAGATGAGATTTAAAAACAGGCAAAGAGGAGGCCTGTCTGTCTATCCAGCATCCCTGGTATCTGGTTTTAAATACAAGCCTGTCATGCTCACCTTACTGATGTCATGAAGTGTGGCCAGCTCCAGGAGCTGAGACAGAACATCCAAAGTCGAACGTAGAAAACCTCCAAACTTCTCCTGACTGCTGTGGAGATCCAGTGTTACCTAGAAGATGACTTTCACTGTCAGTATCACCCTCTACTGACATGCTTATCTGACCACAAATGTGTCTCCTGTGAAGAATTAGTTTAAAATGACCATTTTCTCACCTTGTAGTTGGCATGAGTAGCTTTCAGGACATCATACAACTTCAGGTAGGGGGGCAGGTGGTAGAAGTTGCCAAGGGTGGTCGATTTATTCACAGCTGTTGATCCTGTGCTGTCCACTGGCCTTCCTGCTTACAATAAAGGAACAAATCGATTCAATCGTTTTGAAGATTCCCAAACCCACATGTGTTTTAACATGTTTTAGTGCTGGTCATGTATGCACATACCTGTGTTGACCTCATTGCTTTTCTTTGGGCTCATTGGGGCAGCGCTGGGCTCAGCGGCCTCCTTCTCCTTGCCCTTTCTTCGAATAGGGCTCAGAGAGGGAGTGTTGCTCAGAGAGGGAAGGGTGGCCTTAGAGACGCGTACAAATAGTCAACTTAATACAATCGCCTTCTTGAAATTTGAAGCAGATAAGTGACATCATAACCACATGTATGTGCCAGTCAAACTAAAAACAGAGGTTATGGATAGTTACTTTGACAGCTGGTCCAGGCGGCGTGTCATCCAGCACATGAGCACAGATGTTGAGGACTTTCAACAGATGGGAGAAGAGCTGCTCCACCATGGCGACCAAGGAGCGCTCCGACAGTCCTGACCAAGGCTCCTCCATCTTATTTGGGCCACCACTTGTGTTAGTGCTCCCACTACTGCCTTCATCCTCCCCAACCCAGGGGTTGCGCATGCATTTTGGAGCTATGGCTGGGAACAAAATCAAAATAGTAATAGATTTATTAACACTCAAACTACCAAGGCAGTCATTTTGACTGCTTTCAAAATTTACAATAATACCTATATACCAATCACACCCTGACTTTTCCTAAATGTGTGGATATTTTATTCTAATATTGTTTTATCATTAAAATTTCAAAACACAAAGAGGTCTGAGTTTTACTTCCTCAAATGACCAGAGCAGTCAAATTAACTGCATGCTTTTTACAAAAGGTGTTATATCTCACTATTTGCTACATTTTTCCGCTAGTTTTGTATTTTGTTAGTTTTGTATTTAAAGCTCTGTGAAGCTAAAATCTCGCTCTAACTTTACTCAAAATCCAAGAGACTCAAAAATGAGTCTGGAGGCTTTAGCCTTGCTTCAGAGCCTTGATGAGGAAGAATCTGATGGATGAGCAAGTTCAGGGTGTGATGTGTCTTGGTATTCTTAAAAATCTCATTCATTATAATTTTCATGTTGCGTCCTGATGTTTTATTTATCTATTCCACCAATTTATTGTTAGTTTTTTTGTTGATTATCCAAATAATATGCAAATAAAGACTGAGCAGTCAAAATGACTGCTATGGTCATTCTAGTAGTTGCAGAATTCTGGTGGACCGAGTGTCAGAGATTGCTGCTTTTTTAAAGTGGAGTTGCAGCTCAATTTGCCGTATGATCAGATAAAATTCTGATGAATTTTACCCACCAGCAAGCAGATTTCCAGAGAGGACAAGGGCATCCTGGTGTGAAGAGAGATCAAGAGGAAACCAGGCAGAGGACAGTAAAGAGAGGACCATGTTGGCCATTCCCACTGTCAGAGTTCTCCGCTCAGTGTCTGCAGCAGACGAGGCGGTTGTTGAAGAGGCCGGTGCACTGATGAAAGAAAGGAAGTAATAAGTATTAAAGAGATAGAAGACTTTTTATATTAAATCTTGTGTAACCAGTGTAGGACATGTCAAAGTGTGAGAGACAAATTACAGAGTGTGTGAGAGGTAACACACACCTGAGCGCTCTCCCCCTGCTGCGGTTGAGACTCGAGCGAGAAGGAAAGCTGCTACTGGAGCTCACGTAGCCACAGTGCCAGCCTGTGCTCCAAGTGCAGACTGGGAAATTTAAAGTCAGGAGGCACAAAGCCTCACAGCAGCCAAACTGCAGAGAAACAGGTGAGTGATTTTTAACACACACTGAAGGAAACACAAAAAATACACAGATGTTCAGAATTTGTTGGGCAGACAGGTATGATGTGGAAAAACTCACTGTGAGGGCTCTGGAGGTAGAGGAGGTAAAAGCGTGGGAGACGGCGGTGACAACTCTGGACAAATTGTTCTCTAATGTGACATCAGTCACAGTGTTGGACAAGTTGAAGCCTCTGTATGTCCTGAAGCACACAAAATGTGTTTCTGGTGTTAAATTTGAAATGAACGTGTTTTTTGATCATTTAAAAAATTAATTGTCAACTAAAATGTTTTGAAAACCATGAAATTGTGATTATATCAACATTTTAAACAACCTCACAACTATTGGGAATTGGAGCTGTAATTGATCGTCAAAGAAGAACATGAAGCATCTTTGTATTAAGAGGATGACAGAAAAACAAAGTGTGCTGTACCTTGTGATTGTGCTAACTGTCAACTGAGAGGGGGGCTGGGTCTCATGCATTAGCAGCTGCAGATAAACTGAACTTTGGTCCCGGGCAATAGCCACTACTGGGTCCACTTGGCCTTGGTCACAGTCGAAGAACAACCTTGGAACCAGTCTAGACAGAGAGACATTAAGGAAGGTGACATTATGAGATCATACTTCCCTGGAAAGAGACAGAGCTAAAAATCAAACAAAAACATGCTTTTCCAGTAAAAACAGAGGGCAGAGCGTACCTGCTAACAGCAGAGGCTGCCACATGCCGAACTCTGGGGTCATCGTCTCCCAATAGATAGATGACCACATCATTTAGGACTCGTTCCTGCAACCGTAGCCGCTAGAAAAGGAAAGAGGAAAGACGCCAATGGTTAATGATCCTTACAATCAGGTGAGCCTTATGTGTGAACATAGACACGTTAATTCACAGTGCGCCGTATAATCCGGTGCACTTTATCACCTGAAAAATACGATACATCAATGTTTTTTGGCTGCCTTTGTTTGCAGTATTTGAGGCTTGTTATGGTCATATCTATACATTGGTATGTTCTTTCTTCCTTAGTCTTATGACCCAAAGGTACCTCAACCTAATAAAGCTAACAGAAACACAGACGTAAATAAACGAAGCAGAGAGACAGTGTCCTTAAAGCTGGTATAAAATGAGCAGCTGAGATTTTTTTTCTTGAAAAACTGCTTGCTCCACTGGAGACCCCTACAAATTAGTCAGTCGTCCCGGAGGTTTTATTATTATCAGACAGAAGTCAGTGAGTTGTGAAAATGGTGTTAGGGAAATTTATGCAGCAATACTCCAAGAAAGGATGAAAGACAAATTACCCCGGTGTAGTGATGATCCCCTTTGTGCAAAGTCTCGGTTTTCCTCTCCAAAAAGTTGAGTAACCTCAAAGAGAAAAGAGTGGAAATGTTTATTAAGCACCAGCATTATTTTTAATATTTTCTTTTATTTAAAAAAAAGTCCTGAGTGTACATAAGTGCACAGACCAACTGTGGTGGAGAAATGTCTCAGCATGTAGCTGAAAAAAAAGAAAAAATGAGCCTACCGGAAGTCCATCTCAGCCAGGGTCTCCAGAAGCTCAGTGCGGACCAGCCAATAGGACGAGTCCCTCAGAGCAAGCAGGTCTATCATCAACTGCAGGCCGAGTTCACTTAAAGTACTGCTGCACAAAGTCATGATGCAGTGCTGAAAGACACAAAGTAACTCATAAACACACACATACAAAGAGAATTACACACACACACACACTTTTACCCTCACTGTCTTACCCTCACTGCAGAGCAGGCCATCTTACAGGTGACAGAGGATTCATCTTTTAGGGTTTTCTGGAGTAACGGCACCAAGTCCACCAGGGACAGAGGGTTACCTGGGTAGCAACAAGGAGACAGTTGAGAAAACGACCATTAAAACTTCTGAAATGTTTAAGATGCTACAACCCTGATACAAACCTACCTGTTGCACTTTGAACACTGGCCAGCCAGCTGTGTATGTTGAAACGTGTTTTGGTAAGTGCTGCCTGAATGATAGCTGCAGAGAGGATGGCTGTGGCCCCTCTAATCTGAGGGTCCCCATGATCGATAAGGCCCAGGATGTCACTGACATACTGCTGCTCTGCAAGGGTACAGAAAAAGAGAGCAGAGTCACGAACAGTACTGAAAACCACCAACCAAAAATATAAATTCCACAAACTCTCCCTCAAATAAAGCTGGGTCATTGGTCTTAAAGTCATAGGTCAGCTCAATACGGTTACACAGAATTTCCAACATGGTACCTTCAACTGGAATGCCGTCCAGCGGCTCCGAGTAGAGGGAGTTAAAGAAGGATTCTGGATGAAGTGCTGCTGCTGCACCGACACAGCTGACCGCGAGAGCCTTGACGCTCACTCGAACCTCCTTGTCAGGAGTCAGACCTGGACACACACGACAAGCGCACATTAAAAGATTAAAAATCAAAGGTTTATGAAAGACACAGTAAGAAGAGTGTGAACATTTCAAAAACGTGATCAGAGTTACTGGTACTGGTCCTTTCTGATGATACATACCATTTTTCTCTCCTGTCAGCAGAAAAGAAGCAGCAAGCAGCCGTACACAGTGCACCAGTGGCTCCGCCCCCTGGTCCGTATAGTGTCCAATCGGACCCTTTATCCTTGAAGGCTTTGAAACAGACAGTTCAGTTAATATAGAGACTTTTGCTGCCTTAACTTTGTGATGGCATGGATGTTTCTTTGCTCTCACCTTGTTGTCGGGTTCGGGTTCAGCAGGTTCATCCTTGGGTTCAAAGCGGTCCACGCTGCTGTCTGAACCCTGCCTGTTGTGGCCTCTGCCTTCGAAGAGATGAGGCTTGCTCAGAGCTGTTGACAAACACAAGGAAACAGTAAGTACAACTCGAACTTGAAATCACATAACAAACGTGTCTTAAGGCTAAAACATACAAGATCCGTATTGACCAAGTTCCGTAAGCGTACACAGCAAATAGGTTGCCATTCTAATCAATGAAGCATCACAGACAGGATGTGTATCAGCTCCGTATTAGAAGTGTATCGAGCACGATTCAGCTAAAGATCCGCGCCGAGTCTATTTTTGCTGCTCTTTCACACTTCCCACACAGAGAAGATGTCAAGCACAAAAGACGCGCATGTCATCCGGTATTTCAAAATAAAACACCATATGCGGACTCAGGACTGTGTATCAGTTCGTGTAAATGAGAAATACTTCCTGGTTAAGGATTTATCAGTAACAAAGACCAATCTGATGGTCAATCCCTGATCCATGTGGACCCCAAAAGGACTTTTAACTGCTAACTCTGTCTGAAGGTAACAGCACAGCATAAAGGAACATAGTTTACTTTATTAAACACGAGTAAACCTGCAAAAACCCAAACTGTTTAAAATCACATTGCTATTTCATATATAGTAGAGGCTCAACAGTCATTGAATTATATCCAAATTAGCAGGAAATGGACCACAGAAAGGCTAAACAACTTGTTGTGAGCATGTTGTCTCCTCAATACTGATCCCAGCTGACTGGGGCTGCACTATGCTGCTGCTACGCTCCAAATACGCATCCTCGCCGGAGCAGAGACGTGATGCTGACGAAATGCGCTCTATACGAATCCTGTATGTTTTCGGCTTTACTGTAAACTGTAACAGACCCAGTGCTGACTGCAGGAATGGTTCTGAGGGTTCTTCTTGAGACGAAGGTGCGACTCCTTCATCTTCTTCATCCTGTAGTGTTCCAATCTGCATCCCAGAGTACTGACTCTCACTGCCATCCAGCACCTTATGCACAGACATAAAGAACAAACATCTCCGGTGAGCAACTCAACCTCATTTACAGGATCAACACATACAACAAGGTTTGAAATGCAGCATGCAAAGGATCCTTCAACGGGGCTGTTTCATTCATCAGAAAGTTGGATTTGCTGGAGGAGAAATACAATTCATACAGTACAACTGCAAAAATCGTACGTCAAACAACTGTTCCCTCAATTCCAGTTGCAGCAAATCAACTTCGAACAGTAAAAGCAAAGGCTTTGTAACACTATAATGGTGGTTCACACAATCCACCAGAGGAAGAGTGAGTGTTTGATCAAGAAATGCATGATTTTTTGCAGAGAACTTTTTTCTAAAGCCAGATGTTTTTCATATTTCTAATAAAAGATGTCAGTTGTTTTGTCAGGTTTGGCCTCCTCTGGAACAAGTCTACCGAAGACTTTGAAAAGTTGTAGGACGCCAAATCTGATGAATGACAATCAGAGGAACAAGTTGCCATCATGCTTTGTCTTTGAACTCTTCCAGCCAAGGTCCTTCAAAAGAAAGTAAACTCGGGGTTGTAATCACAAGGGAAGCGGGGAAAAGAAGAAGGGGCACGATGTATTGCAAATGACAAGAGAAGGAAAGAAGCAATCAGCAGGGGAAATTCTGTTTCTGGGGTGTCACGAACAGAGGGAAGAACAACGAATGAAGAAAGCTGGATTCAAGCAAGCCCTCGAAACTCAGTTCAACATGTCCAACTGCCTGACCTTGTCACTAGTGTTAGAGGAAGAGGTGGCATAGAAAGAGAAGGAAGAGGAGAAAGATGATGAGGTGGAGGAAGCAGTGTAGACAGAAGAGTCGCTGTCTGTGGCATCAGGACCCTCAGTGGAAGTTGGAGAGGGAGGGGTTGGCTCAATCACCCGCGGCAATGAAGTGCGCGACTACGACGAGGTAAGGAGAGGGACAAAGCAGAGGAGGCAAGACCATACAGGTAGAAACGTTAAAATAGACAATAATCTCAAATCAAAAAGCCTCTGAGTGCCAGCAGATCAACATTATCGGTCAAAACCATAGACTGTATACACTATGGACAACTTGGCTCTGCCTTCCGTCATTATACGAATTTGAAGCCAAAAAGCTCTTGGTACATCCAGGTTTTTTCTCCACTCCTAAAACCAACATTGTGCAGTAGCGTTATACGCATTCAGCGGGAGAGCCACCGAGAGTCGCTGTGATGGCGCTCAGTTCAAAAAGCGTATCCAAAGGGTGAGCTACACAATCTTCGTACGCTCATAGGCTGTATCAAGTGTCAATCATAGAAAACATGAACCCCCGAATAACTTTTAAAAATTGAGCTGTACAGAAAAAAGAGGACTTGAGCACAAACCAGTCTTACAGTAACTACATGCCAACATCACAAGCAGAAGGGAGAAAATTTTATATTCTGTGTAATAAATCTCTAAAGTTTGTTCTAGTGCCGATAACGAAATTTACCACAATAACCAACGTCATTTTGCCCATGTCAAAATAATCGGTGTCAAAAAAATAAATAACTAAAAGTTGGTTTTGGATGTGTGAAGGTAGGCTATGGTCTCATGTCCCTTTAAGATGCTGTCCTACAACAGACAGGTGAGTAGATGGAGGACAGTTCAACAGTTGTAGCGGCTGGAGTAGACATTTATCGTTATCAAGGTGAACTGATCAATATATTGTGATATTGATTTGAGGTCATATTGCCCAGCCCTACATTGTCCACAGCTCCATAGGGATTGCTGGAGGAGGCGGGATTTATGACCTACACTGCAGCCCGTCACCAGAGGGTGCTGTTTTCGCGTTCGCTTCAACCAGCGAGGAGGTGTCCATTCTATATACAGTCTATGGTCCAAACTACTTCTGCACTTGTGCTTTACATAATGTACTCCATTCAATTTTTTTGAATGAATCAAAAGATAACTGACAACAACTTCCAAGAGCGTTCACATGTAATGTCCTTCACACTGGGCTTGTAGGATAGTTTTTCTGCTATCCATATTCAACTTTTTTCAGATGTAAATCTTAAGTCCCAATGTATTATTATCAGTTTTATTTTTGTTCTTATGCTGGATAGATGGTTGAAATTAATAATAAACTAAAAAATAAATTATTCATTCCCTTATTGGCAGTCAACACCCTGCAATGTAAAAAAAAGGTTAATCTAAATAGAACAAAACACGAACTATCAGTGAGATAGGACAACCGCAGGAAAAAGAAAAGTTAAAATCAAAATTATTTTAAATTAATGCAATTTGTAGAACTTAGACATGCACTCCAATGCATGCATGATGCTAAAGAATGGAAAGGGAGCGAGCCACACCATTTTGCATTATTCATTAAATGAGAACTACTGTAAGCCTCTAAGGTTCATCAACTTCAAATAAAGGTAATAAAGAGTTCACACTTCCCTGGGAACTGGCCATCAACTAAAAACTAGTGATGTTCTCAAAAATTTGCACATTTACTTTACAAACATGTACTGTTAACACATATATGAGTGAATCACTGTGTGCTCAACTGTACTACACAGTACAACCTTAACTGTGTTATTCCACCATATTTGATCTTCTGTTAATGCCCGCACTGACCAGTTCTGCTACGTCTGAGGGGGTGACAGCTGAATCTGGTCCCTCTGTGGTGGTCTGAGAAGAGTCACTGGGCGGAAGAGAGGGGTCATTCGTGCCCAGCAAAGCCCCGCCTGTTCCCAAGGGCCCACCCTCAGGGGTAGCATTCTCTGGTGTAGTATAGTCAGCCGTCTCTGGAGTGATGTTGGCCCCGCCGCTGGAGCTTCGACTGAGCATTTCCTCCTCGTTGTCGTTGGGTGACTCAGGAGTGTCTGACGCAGATGTCCCACCTCCTTGCTCAGAGGATGCACTGAGGTCCACAGAGTCTCCAGGCTGCAGGGTATGCTGGGAGCGCGGCTGCTCGGTGATGATGTCTACCTGCGCTGCGGAAGAGCAGTCTGCACCGACGACTGATGCTGGAGGAGTACATTGAGTTTGTTAATGCTTGAATAAGTCTCTCTTGTTCAAAGATTTTAGTATGGCAGTCAAAACTGCCCTGGTACTTGGTACTTCTCTCCTACCTGTAAAGGCACCAGTAGTGACCTCAGTTCGCTCTGTGTCATCTTCCAGCGCATCTTCCTCCCCAGAGAGCACTTTACCTGTGAGCAACACCAACAATCATTTCAGTAGGGATAAAGTAATAGATCAAAATTTTGCATCCACTGCAATTTGTTGAAAATATAAAACACAATAAACCATCAGTGACTCAGTCAGAGGTACATCTTTCCTAATTCTGTAACATTAGTTCACAGGTTGCAGTGACTAGGGAAGAGAAATAGACAAGTCACCTCTCTGTTTCCTGAGTAGGAGCGGGCTGCAGGAGGACCCTCCCGCTGCAAGTGGCAGGAAACAAGCAGTAGAAAGGAAGTGAAAGGTAGTAAAAGCTTAGCAAGGCTTGTTGGAAACAGCAAAGTTAATTACAGACAACAAGGAAAGCAAGCGAAGGAAAAGGGCCACCCACAGAGCCCCCAGCATAAAAAGAAGCAGCACTACAAAGCAAACTTGTTTAGGTCAGTCGATTAGTAGGGTTGATGAATTATTGGTAGCCTGGTATACAATGACATATTCAAGAGCCAGGTGACACTGTAGAGCCCATATAGTAATGTAAGAGGATTACAGAGTTTACTAAATCAAGCTTGAACGATGACTGTATTTTACCGATGAGCTCAAGGATGCTGCCAGACCGTGCGCGACTCTCTGCGTCCTGCCGAAACACAGTTGCGTGTGAAATGCTGCTGGGGGTGATGAGCATGTGCAGAAGCTCCGGCGGGGGGGTCCTAAAGATCTGCTGCAAGACTTCTAGAGCTGCTGTGACCACATTGTGATCCCAGTGCTGTGTGTAGTGAAGGGTCAGCTCATACACCTAAAGACACACAGAAAATTTAGCAAAACATCTGTTTACTGTTAAAACCTCGACATCAACACAATTGCACTCTCCCTTTCTACCTGAAGAAGCTGCTCTGGTGTCGGCTGCACATCAGCCTCCTTCCTCATGACTCCAAAGCTCCCTTTGAGGCTGGTTGTGTTAACTTGTTGCTGCAGCAGAGGCATCAGATAGCGAAGGGTTAACAACACCCCCAGAATCAAGTGACTGGGGTGCTCCTCATCGACTGGAACAAGCAGACCTGGAGTTGGAGGAAAGGTCAGAGAGTGAGTGGCTTGGAAAAGTTAGGAATAAACTGAGCATGTGCAGGAGTGTGTGTGTCCTACCCAGCAGCACATTAAGGAGCCAGGTGTAGAAGTAGCTAGCGCGCCTGGAGTGTTGGCAGACACTGACGGCCGAGCTGGCTGCTGTCCGCCGGATGGTGGGAGAACTGGACTTTAGGTTGGCTACAAATGACTTCAGCAACACCTGAAACAAACATGAATAAGCTTTGCTGAGGGGAAGTCTTCATAACCTAGAGCGGGTGAATGTCCTCAATGACCTGCTTTACCTTAACCTCGCCATCATTAGCAAAGTGTCCGAGGGCTACCATGATTTTTGGCATTGCTGCAGCCAGTGTCTCTTGTACCGTCTCCTCCTGCCTCTTGGTAATTCTGGAGAGGCATGGCAACAGGTTGACAAGGTAGGGTCTGGACCAAAAGAGAGAGAGAGAGAGGAAAATACAGATCAAAAAGGATAATAAAAACTCATTTAAATAGACAGTTGATATGTGCTGTGGAGCAGTGGTTCTCAAGTGCAGTGCTCGAGGCCAACCGTCCTGCATGTTTTGGATGTTTCCCTGCTCCAACACACCTGGTTCAAATGATCAGCTCGTTTTCAAGCTCTGTAATGGCTTACTAACGAGCTGATCATTTGAATCAGGTGTGTTGGAGCAGGGAAACATCCAAAACAAGCAGGACAGTGGGCCTCGAAGACTGGACTTGTGAACCACTGCTCTAGAGCGATGTTACGGAAGGATTTTCTCTGTTTTGCAAGTTTCTTATTTTTTGTAAGTTAGGTAAAACCACTTTCAGGCATTAAAGATGTGCATACCTGCATTTCTGTGGTCTGATGAGGTGAGCAAGCTCCGCAAACCTCCACAAAGCTGCCCTCAGACTCCGAGAGGCACCGTTCTACAAAAGATACATAAAACAATCATTATCCTTTCCAGCAGAAATCTGATCGTCACACTGGAAATATTTTCAGTTTTTGGAAGAAACAAATGTTGATATCGGCTGACTGAGTGTGTGGAAGTATTCATCCTGGAAATGAAACATGACTTGCAACGAAGCCGCATCTTTTATTACCTTTTTAATTTCTTTGTACAGCTCCAGCTGCAGACGAGGCAGGTTGGAGTCCATCAGCGCCTAAAGACAGATACTTAAGTAATTATCTTGGACAACATGGCTGGTTCCCCTGATTTTAAATCAACTCATGCAAACAGGGGTTTTATTTTACTTTGACTTTAATGATCACACAGAGCATCTTTCTTTTTTAATATGTCTGAATGTGAGAAGGTGATGACACATCTTGCTAATGAAACATCAGGGTCTTTCTCACTTTGATGATTTTGTTCAGGCACTCATCAGCCACCATTCGGACATCTGATTCACTGTCATCACTGCAGAGGAGGAACATTTCCATAGCGATGCCCAGCAGTTTCTGGAACTCTGGAGATGTTCTGCTCTCACGGTGACAGAAGAAGGAGGCATGAGAGAAAAGTGTCATAACAACGATCAGTATTTGAGCTGATCATCTCACCCCAATCATCTACATCAGCTCTCACTGAGCTTCATTTGCATAGAACACAGACGCAGAAATAATCTAGAGTAACTGTGCATTTTAGGTTCACCTGCCTGTATATACAAAAAGATCATAAATTTAATGTTAATGTGGAAGTCTAGCAACAGCTGAAACTTTATAGCGGAACACACATATGCACAGCCAGCCACTTAAAACAACAACAACGGCAGCCTAGAGTAACGCTTTGGGGACTAGAGGCAAAAAACACATACCAAACACAGGACAGTGTTAGACAAGCATCAACAACCCTGTGGCTAAAATGTTAGCATTGTAGAAATGTTTTCAACTCAAACAGTGAAAACAGTCCAACAGACATCTTCCATATTTGACACATTTTGTGAGATAAAGCTGCATTCAATGCTGTCAATATAATATCACATTTAAAAACCAAACATGCGCCGCAAAAAATAGCACACTCAACTAAAACATGAGAGGGGAAGGCTGCTACACTGGAACAACATACTCTGGACTTTAAAACAAGGATTAATATTCTCAACCAGCCTGTCATCTTGGTACAAATTGAGGTTTATTCTATTTCTTGTCCTTTCATTTCAACACTTTATCTGATGCTTTACCACAGCTGCATGATGTGACCGCTGATAGCTTTAAAACATTGTTTAGTACCATGTTTCTGACCTCCCAAACCAATATTACCTGGCTCTACACACAGTTTACTCTTCCAGAACTCAGGCAGTCCTTCAGATAAAGGAGACTGTAAAATGCAATGGGAATAACTGTTTCAATAATAAATCTGCGAGCCCACCTCAGAGACTGAGCCACGATGTTTTCACATATTGTCAAGCAGTGAGTGACTCTGTCCTTCTTTGTGGTGGCCTGCTCCTTTTTCCTGTAAAGACAAATAGATGAGGAGGATCAGAAACACTGCAAACGCAAAAGGCAGTTAATGACAATAGAAAAAGGTTCTATTATCATCAGGGAAAATATGGATCAGGATCAGGACTCAGTATCAGCAGGTACTCAACATTACAAAAAAATTCGACCAGGATCAGGAGCCAACTAAGCTGATAGTGACATCTATACTAATAGATTGAGGGGCAAGCGGTCCAGAGAAGGAAGCAGGAAAGGAGTTGAGCCAGCAAATACATCAAGGGGGCATCCAACACAGCCAGCAGCTCCTGAGTTTCCAATACCTCTTGCAAAGATGGATCCAGGTTTGCAGCGAGGAAGTGAAAACAGTCTAACTTTGTTTGCTGGTTTGTGTGTTAGGCTTTGTAGGGGTTTGACTGACCCTGTAGTAACCAGGTAAGGCCTCTGAAAATCAGGTGTACTTCAAACTACTGCTCAACCCACCCCCACTACTCAGCGACTGATATGAAAAAAATATATGGTGATAAACTTTTTCCCATATCCACCACTCCAACCTATGCCCTTGAGTTTAATAGATATTTTTTCAGTTTATCAGGCCCTGATCGACACAAATAGCTCATCCTGATGAGACTATGAACTTTTACTGCAGGTTTCCTGTGTCAATGGATTGTGATCCTCCAAAATTGATCGATCCACCTGAAGATCTGTACCTGTTCCCCCTTAGGATGGATTTGCACAGCTGATGCAAAATCACCTGATCTCCCCCTTTTGCTCAGACAACAACAAAAAAACAATGATTTAATTTAAATACTATCTTCACAAACAGCTTCTTTCAAGATCACCTCACTGATACTCTCTGACCTCTTCTGTAGGTGTCATAGTATTAATTGGTTAACGTCTGTGACCTCATCGTACAGTTTGGTCTCTAAACTCAGACTAAAACTAGGTTTCTACTACAGGAATAAATCCTGTTTCTCCCTCAGTGCTTGAATATACCTTGTATCTGCTGCCTTTCTTCCACTGTTGGATTATGGTGATGTTTTATATATGACTGCTTCAGCCAAATGCCTGCAGTCCTTGACTACAGTCTATCACTGAGCGCTGAGATTTGTTACTGGTTGTAGTCACTTTACACACCATTGCGAACTTTACGCCAAGTCTGGCTCTAATGTATAAGGTTCTTCTTGGCTTGGCTCCTTCTTATTTATGTGATCTTCTTCATAGGACTGAAAGCCACTACTCCCTGCGCTCAAACAACACTATCCATTTGATTGTTCTGTGAATTAGAACTGAACTGGGCAAAAAAGCATCAAGCTTTGGTGCCACTCTCCAGACTGACCTGAAATTGTCAGTTAATTTCGCTGGAAGCATTTCGTTGAATCTTACATGACAGACTTTGGGAGACTATGGAATAGTGCCTGTGTTTTTAATTATGTTTCTGGAGGTCATTTTCTTCTTCTTAATTATTATTATTGTGATGTGTGCTGCCGACCTCTTGGCCAGGTCATTCTTGTAATCTCAATTGGTTCTTACCTGGTTGAATAAAAGGTTAAATAACAAAATATGGAGAGAAAAAAAACCTAAATTCACTGAAAATCTCATGAACGCACGAGACTGTGGAGAAACGTTTGGACTCGCGTGCGTTCAAAATAGCAAATAAGTTCATGCACGAGATTAAGACTTCTTAGATCTGGAGACTGTTAGCTTACAGGTTAGCGTAACTAGCTCAAAACCAGCTACCAGACCCTGGAAGTCCAGGGGAGAGGGGGGACTATGGTGGCTAATGTGCTAACTAGCTGTCTTATCCAGAAACGACGCAAACGCCGCGAGGCAATGAAACACTTACTGTCTCTGCACGAGCTCCTCCGCGGTCGGCGGCCCCTGTTGCTGCTGAAACGTCTTCAGAGACTCAAAGGCCTTCATCAGTTTCTCCATGGTGGCCATTTTATCAACAGTAAGCAAGCTAGCTAGCCTTTTTGCTAGCTAATATTTACTATCTGAGCTAACTAGCTCGTGCGGTTACCTGGGAACACGGAGAGAGAGAGAGAGAGCGCGAGCGGTACGTAGCGCAACGAGAGTGCGAACACTGCTCGTGACAACTACCCCGCCTCTGCGCGTTTAGTTTGCGCAATATCGCTCTTATACTTTCCTAATCGTGTTCCTACATTGGAGGGATGTTGGTTGATAGTGAGCCATATTGGTGGCAGCAGCGTTACGTTCCACTGACAAATCCAACCAGGAAGTGATATATCCGTATGGTTGACAGAAAGGGCGGAGGAGCAAGTCGACGACCAATGAGAGTGAAGTTTTGTGTTGAGTGACTTGAAGACGAGCCAATGAAATCCTTCGACTTTTTTTCTTTGTTGTTGTTGTTTCTGTCACGGGACTGCTGAGCGTCAGATCGCTGGGACGTATTTGGCTGGTTGAGATGTGTTGTATTTATCTATGCGTAATGTGGAATAGATGGTTGAAAGTTGGTAAACCGAGGGGACTTAGGGCTGGGCGATAAAGCGATAACGATACATATGGAAAATTTATTTCCCTCAATATCAATATAAAAAATGGTCAGTATGCTTTTTGGTAGTCGGCATTCTGCCATGTTTTGGTAGACTATACAAATAGCTGATGAGAAGATGACAGTATCGACAACACTGGCAGGAGAATATCGATCTCTCTTGGTCGTCGTCAGACGAGCTTCCATCAAAGTCTCCAATACTCCCAATTCTCCATACACCTGACCAGCTCCAAACAGCTTTTGGCTCCCGCATCCTTCTTCAGGATGTCCACATACATTAGCGCTGAACGTCCTCGCGAACTGAGCCAGTGTGTTGGTTCCATAGGACCAGCCTGCTGGCCGGGAGCTCCTGATATCTATGGCAGTGGCCGGCCAGCCTCATCCTCCTAGATGCTACCTTCTTGCTGAGCCTCGGCAGTGCCCGTACAGGTCCTTGTTGGTAATGTGGATGTTCTGGTCCACATTCAGAACAGTTCATAGCATTCTGGTGTAGCACCCATCCAGCGACTTCTGCAGGGTGGGTGTCAGGGTCCAGGAGTGGCACAGAATAGGTTCAGCTTTATGTGTCTGGAGAGATTCGAGCTCCACACTCTTGACATACTGTTTGGTGGTGTGGAGGTATTTTGTTTTTTTGAAGTCAGACATAAAGCAGAGTAATGTGCACTGCAAATTATGTTGAGTACATGTTCTCGCAAAGTCAGGGAATACCTCAAATCTTTTTTACCACCTGAAGCAGTGCCACGCGGCAGAGCACATGCAATGAAAAATATCACAAACCCCGAGCGGAGCAAGGAGCCCATTGCGCCTGTGCAGCCAAAAAATCAACTGATATCGATATCAACTGATATAAGAAAAATATATAATGAAAAACTTTTTCCCATATCGCCCAGCCCTAAAGGGCTCATTGAACTTAAGGAGAGAAGGACATGCAAAGAAGTATGATGGATTTAACTCACTATGGACCCATACACTGAAACAGAGGGTTAGAGCCAAGAATGAATGGGTTATGATATCCCAACCGGATATGTTATTTAAGTTCATGGTAGGCTAGTGTTATTGGCGCAGAAAATACACGTGAATGTGCATATTAAGTTTTACTTCTAGTAAACAGTCTAACCCGTCCCATCACATTGGGGGTTTTCAGTGTGGTACAGAGGTCTAAGGAGCAAAACAATGTTTCTTCTTTTTCTGAATTGCATTTTTTTTTACTATAAAATGTGCCCAATCAATAACATAAAATATTGTAGTTTGACACAAATAAGCCAGGACACAAGTATTTTTTTATACAAATGGCAGTGTATTATTTCATAATTACAAATGTCAGATATGGTACAACAACCAGTGATACAACTTGTACAAGAATTGACAATGACTGCAGTGGTTGAACGACATGACTGTACAGATACAAAAAAAGAAGAAAAATTAAGAAGTCCAAGGCCCCATTTGAATACAAACAATGCATCTGTCGTAACTCCCTTCCTTAAAAATAACACTTATCTGACTTCTATGGACAGAGCAGAGGAGGGAGAGGTCCCAGGTATTCACCGAAGAAGAGTCATTAATGAAGAACCCGAGTCAAATGGCATCAGGGTACTGAGTATCTATTATCGTTTAAAGTTGCTTTTGAGCATCAGCCAAGTTTTACTAGTGGGCGAGGAGTCATCATCACCACCTTGGGGTAAAGAAAGAGAGAAGGGAGTGCTTGTCATGTATTCAAACAGGGCCAACTCAGCTGGTTACCTTGCCATTTATAAAGTTGTCGTCAGATACCAGTAAGATACTGTATGTTGGCACTAGAAGGTCATCATTTACATTTACAAGGAGCCTGAAGTATTACAAACCAATACATGCTTGAGTAATAAAACATATGTAATTTTTAAAACAGGCATTACAATGCACTTAGTGCTGACATTCAAAACTGTTGAGCTGTTTAGTTCCTTTATGAGTAGGAATTTCTGTCAGGATGGACGGAATGATGAGATCGATAAAAGGCAGGATGTCAAACTTAATTCTGTATTTGGCACATACAGTACAATAAAGGCTGTCAGTCTCTCTTCAGTTTATCTTTTCACTTAAACAAATAAAATTTACTGAAAGTAGCTTTTGGTAACATTGGCAAAAAGTTAAAGACACTTCCTATAGTCATTGTCAAAACACACAATAGTGCAATGAAACTTTTTTTTTTTTTTTTTTTGTTACTGCAATGTGGATGGCATGAGAGTAAAGTTCAAATAGTGACAGAGGCATGATTGGCAAACACAGTTTAGTTTCCCTGTGAGAGTGACTGAATGTGTGTTAGAGTTTAGATACATGTTAGAAATACATCATTTACAAGGTTTTTGAGGCTAAAGAGCTAAAATGCTAAAATCTACATAGGCAACAGAAACCATTTCAAAATGTGCCTGAGCGGAAAAGAAAGGACTAAGAAACTCGTAACATGAGCTAGAAATAGCTTAATGCACGCATTTGATTCCTGACTTTGATAGTGGAATGTGCAACTGGGGACACCATTTTCTAGAAAAGAACCAACTCTCCAAATCAGTCCTCGAGATGGGGAATTTCATGCGTACCATCTAAAATTGAGCAGTCTCTAGTTGTCTGAAGTTCAACCTTGTGACATTCAAGTCCTGTCATGATTTCGCGCTTTTTTTTTTTTTTTTAGTTTTTTTTTTTTTTTTTGGTATTTCAATGCACTACATTGAATAAAAAGCTGTATTTGCATACAGTCTAATGCACACACACTCACGCACGCACACACACCTAGGATGTCCAGACTGGGTATTCACAGCATTATAACAGGTGGTGTTGGGTAAACAGCTACTGCCTCAAAATCAAAACAAAGAGAAGCAAACAGGCCTCCACAATGCCAATGAAAACAAACAAAAAAGTGAACATTATACATCCTGACTAAAACATGATGGGAAATCTTAAAAATGTATTTGTCACTAATTGGTTATCTTGGAAGGAATAAGTTTATCTAAAATGTCATAATACTGCACATCACCTATGGGTCTGAAGTGGTTCCTGACTTCCTTTACAGAGCAGATGGTAATTCTGCAGGAAGGAGTTTTAACAGGATTCCCCCGTGTCTACCAACACAGTTTCAAGTTAGCCCTGCCAGAGAAAAACGAAGGATTTTAATGTCATATTCTGTTTAAGAAATATCATTTTGATCTGCAAAGAAAAAAAAAAACGCTTAAGCCACAAGTCGTAAGAGAGCATCTGGTGATATGTGCCAAAGAGGTATTATGCTATCTATGATCAACTGGTTCAGGGGCCAAAACAGGCTGCATCCTAACTCAGCCCCAAAATTACTGACAGCTGGATCAGTAGAAGGAAGGTTTTTTTTGCAACCACAATTTGTTATGAAGCCCTTGTCAGCTGCAGGTCCAGATCTGTGATACTCTGCTTTCTGTATCATCTTTCTCTGTTTTTCTTCAGTCTATCAGTCCTAAAGGGGAACAAATTACCAGGATAACTTCAGGGAAAGAATTTGCTCTACCACACATGGAAACAGATTCATAAAGAATGGGCTTGTCAAGAGCCAAAGTGAGAAGAAGCAGAAAGAAAAGATAAGGAATAAAAATAAGATGACCAAAAACTATTTAGTGAATAAAAAACAGACTTATCTGATCAAAAGGGAGCACAAATTTTAGGGAAGGTTCAGGACTGATAGTTTTTCCGCCTCTTTTGTTTCTTAAAAGATTCTTGTTGTTTCATATGCTGACTAACTTTGGAAGATTTGTGTTTTGTTCAGGTATCAAGAGGACTGTTTACTACACATGCCCCTTAGGCCAGTGTGCTAACAAGTATAGAGAAGGAGGTGGACAATCGCTTCCTAACCATCCTAAACTAAAAAGGGGGTTGGTTGAGATCTTGAAAATATATTCCCAGGCATAAGCAACATGGCATAAACACATCAACTTTAGTTTAGATTTATTCCCTATCTTTTAAACGAGCTTCATGTGGATCCACCTGATCTAGAAGGGCTAAAGAGGACTAGGATAAGTTTTGGACCGAGTGGAATTCATTTACTGATAACAGGTCTTGTTGGCCAAATAATTGACATACAGCACAGATAAAAAAAAAAGGCAAAATGCTACATTAAAAAAAAAATGTGAATGGTACTGTGCTTCTTCAAAAAAGTCCCAGACACACGTTATCCATACTCAATCCAAAAGAAATCATAACAGGAAAAAAAATGTAATGTATGCATTCAAGTGGTACTTTTATGGCTTTTTGTACAATACAACCTTTAGTGAAAATATACATCTAGACATAAATTCAAGTACAAATGTACAAAATCTTAAACTCATACTTTTTTCTTTAATTATAATACACTTTTAACAGCTCATAAATACAGGTCAACATTCACTGAGTTCCTAAGTTTCGAGCTCGGTTGGAGTTTGTAGTGAAGTTCAGCGGCGAGGGGGGAGGAGGAGGCAGGTGGTGGAGTGGTTTAAAGTCGAGAAGGCTCTTCGATCTCATCATCACTATAACTGCTCTTAAAACACACCTGCGAAGAAAAAAGTGAGGACGTCACTATGCAAGCAATTTCTATCAGTATACGACCTGCGTTTGTGTACGATATCAGACTCCTCTGACAGCCTGAGCTCACCCGAGCTAGAAAACCAGACCTTAAACTCAACTGCGAGAGAGTTGGAATACTGCATAGACCAAGCCAGTGAGAAAAAGCCATTAGTGATTGACATGAGAATAACAGAAGACTGAACAGCACAATGTACAACTTACTGTGTTACTATCAGTACTCCCCAATTCACCCTCTTTCCTACATCTACCTCTCTTCCACTTGTGCAAGTCTACTACAGTCACAGCAGACAACTTTTCAACATGAATCCTACTTTCCAAGACAGACAGACCTGATATGTTGACTTTCTGGTGCTTGCATGTAAAAAAGTCCATAACCAAAGATAACTGAGTTTATTCTATAGACTGTATATACTATGGACAACTTGGCTTCCATCATAAGATGAATTTGAAGCCGAATTGCTCTCGGAATTTCCAGGATTTTCTCCAATTCCTTGAACCACCACTTGCACAGTAGCATTTTATGCATTCAGCGAGAGAGTCGCTGTGATGACGCTCGGCTCAAACAGCGTATCCCCTGGGTGAGCTACGCAATCTTCGTAAGCCCATAGGCTGTATCAAGTGTCAATCATAGAAAACACAAACCCCCTAATAACGTTCAAAAATGGAGCTGCACAGAAAAAAGAGGACTTGAGCACAAACCAGTCTTACAATAACTACATGTCAACATCGCAACCAGAGGGGAAAAAAATTTATATTCTGTGTAATTAATTTCTAAAGTTTGTCCACAGCTCCATAGAGATCGCTGGAAGACGCAGGATTTATGACCTATACTGCGGCCCGTCACCAGAGGGTGCTGTTCTTACAGTGGAGGCAGACAGCGTCCATTCTATATACAGTGTATCGCTTAGCCTTTGTTTTGGTCTTTCTTTGTAGCTTTTTTGATTTACTTTTACATCTGAAAATATCTCAGTTTATATATTATTTGAATAATCTAGATTAGAAACTTTAGACACATAATATCTACACAAACATACAGATATAGTCACAGCAGATAAGTGTTAAACAATCGGCCGGTTCTGCCCATGGTTTCTGCCTGCTACAAGGAAGATTTCCTTACCACTGTTGAAGATTGTTCTAAAAGACATAAACTTAAATACAAAAACTTTAAATAATAATAAAATGAAGAGTAAAGTCTTGGTCTGCTCCATTTGTAGTGTCTTAAAACTACTTTGGTTTGGTTTTGTTTGCATCCTGAGTTCTCCACGTTCAATCTTGGTTGTGTAGAATCCAGTTTAGCACTCACTGCTGCCTGTCAAGCTTGTTTCTGACAACAGATTGTAATCATAACAGCTGAAGCAGATCTGCAAATTTTCACAGCCCAACATTATGTTTACATGTCAGAATTAAAGAAGAAACTACAAAAATCTACGGGACAAAATCAGAGTGGAAGGTCCTCCCTGTCCCCAATCACAGTTACAGGATTAAAATCAAAGGGAAGTTCAGTTCAAACACAGTAGATATAGAGCTCAGTACAAAAGGGAAGGTCTCTGTCATAGAAGAAAAGTGAAACAAAGTCAAAATAACCCGTTGGTTTAGTTGCTCTTGCAAACATGGAAATATATGAGAATAATTTACCTTTCACAAACATTTAGTTCCCACGCATCTTCAAAACAAGAGCTCAATATCAAGTCTTAAGAGGATCAGAAGCAAAGCAAAGGTGCCTCATGTAAGCAAAAGTGTGAAAGTAACAAATCGAAAAAATATATAAAACAAGAACTTTTCAGCCATGGGACACAGAAAAAAAGAGAGAGGCCTCAGTCTACCCATCTTCTGTGAAAAATTGTGCCCCTGACTATATCAACTGGAGTTCAAGTTTGTTGAGTTTGGACAAGGCCTGGAAAAAAGGAAGGAAGGAAGGAAAGTAGGAAGTACCTTAGCCCCCACCCCCTCTGACAGTTGGCGGAGCACTAGCACTTGCCTCTCTTCTGAACAGGCGGTAGAAGAAGCCTCTCTTTGGTGGAGGATTGGGCCTGTTTACGTCCAGGTCTGAGCAAAGCGTCCCGTCAGTTTCGTAGACATTAATTTCTTTAAAGCACTCCATCTCGATCATCTATAAAGTATAAGAGAGAAGGTCAAATCTGGCATGAAAAGGAACAATTTCGTCACTTGGGTGATATCTATCTATAATATAACCATCTTTAAAGGAAGTGATGTAAGCAGGAGGCATTTAAAGGTGCAGTGTGTAGGAATTTGCAGAAGTAATCAAACATGATGACATGATAGAAATGAAAATTAATATTCCCAAGTATGGTTAAATGAGTATATAACCACCTGAATATAAAAGTTTTTGTTGGCTTAATTAATTTTTATCTACATCAGAGCAGGTTTCTTCCTGCCATCTTGCACTGATATGTTTGAGATATACAAGTCCTCGTATCTTGTTCAAATGGACTGTTTGAAAGAAGAAGTAGTGGTTGTTGTGCAAAAAACAATCTGTTTTAATTGGTATTTCCAGAGGTAAGGACCTGGAGGTTCATTCTTATAATACATTAGAAAAAGCTTCTTGTCCTTTAAGGCCACTGTCACCTCACTAACAGCAGGGGGTGAGCAAGGCAGCACTTTAATATACAGTCTAAACATATATCCACATATTGATGAGTCTCTGCTGCTTTGCTGCATTGAAAATGTTGTGGAACTGAATGATGACATCATCCTGGATGTCTGAGCCTGCAGTACCTCGTTCTGCCACGGGATGGAGACACTGCCTGTGACAAACTTGTGATAGAAGTCGTCATCCGTGGGGTCAAGGTTCACACCTTTGACAGTGGAGAACTGCTCAATGTCCAGGACGTCTTTACAGTAAACAGCCCGAGGCTGAGAGAGAGAGAGAGAGAGGGAGAGAGAGAGAGAGAGAGAGGAGGAGGGACAATGAAAGAGGGAATAATAGACCTATACGAAACTAAGTTACATAGATTTTTATACAGCATGAGTGTTTCACGTGATTTCTGAATATATATGTAATGTATAACACCTTTCTCTACAAGCAGCAGTGCACTAAAGGAAAAAAAAAAAAAAAGACTACTATTATAGCCATGCACTGTTCTACATTAGTTTCTATTGAACGCATAGAAAAGGTTTGTGGTCCTTAGTTTTTAAACTAAAGGGGAAAACCTTTCTTACAACTGGCCACATAGAAAACCAGATGACTGTGGGAGCTTTCCTGTCCCCTGATGGCACGGCCATTTCCCACACACTAATATCCAACCCAGTAAGCTGTAAGTCTACAAGAACTGTGCAAATCTTGTGTGAGTTGTGTGTGCGTTCTTACATCAGGGCTGAAAGGAGGGTCCAACATGTTCGCCTCCAGCCGTTTGAAGTTGATGTTTCTGAAGATGGGATGCTGCTTGACCTCTATGGCCCCTTGACCCTGACAACCCAGTCGCTCTTTGGGGTCCTTAGCGAGGAGCTGATACACAACATGAGGGCGACATTGAAACTCTGATTAAATGGACAAAGAATAGCTTCATATATCCGACATTTACAAAGAATGAAACAACTCAAATCTATACAAATCTATGTGGGTACATCGGTAACAGTTGGTCTAACCCTAAGCCTTGTCATATTGGTGTCTCTAAAAGAGCTTCTAGATTAAATTTAAGAGTTAAGGGGTTGAGGTGTTTAATGTGCATCCCACTTTTTCACCACACTTCTCGTTTGTTTCCTTTGTTTACCTCGTCCTTGTGCAACCCTTGCCTAATTCGAGCAGGGGTTCAAAGCAGACTCTCACTTTCTGCTCTTGACAACTCCGATCACTTGTCTATTTTGAGCCATCTCTCCCCACATTCCCCCGCCCCCCCTTCAGGACTCTTTGAATCTGCTGAACCTCGGGTCACAATGTTCCACCACGTCACGCATCTAATCCCCTCCTACTCAGAGGCAAAGCATGCAAACCACGGACCCAAACAGGAAGCTTTCCACGGGCTACTTCAAAAATGCACGGTATTGTATTTAACCAGAGAAAAATATTAGCTTCTGCGCAGTGAAACATTTGAAGCAATGTTGCATTCTTCCTCAAAGTTGGTACAACTTTGTAACTTAGTTTTTTTGTGCTGTCAAGGCTGCTTAAAGAACTACTGTCAGCTATTTGAATGAAGTTTATCATATAAATTATAAAACACTGAGTTTTTTCAGGATATACATCTCTAACTTCCCTCCTCATTTGCCTCCCCTCTGCTCCCTTTGTTCTTCCACTCCTCTCCCATCCATACTCAACCTCAAAGTTAACTCTGTCAACCGTGGCACCTCCCCCTCACCTGTCTGCAGATATGTTTTGCCTCCTCCGAGAACTTATCCGAGTACTCCTCCTGGTCTTCACGCACTCGTCTATCCACTTCCTCCCGCTTGACACGCTCCTTGCGCTTGCGGAATGGGGACTGGCCTTGTATCATCTCAAAAATCAGGCAGCCCAGCCCCCACCAGTCCGGACTGAAGGTGTAGCTCTCATTCTGGATCACTTCAGGAGCTGAGGCAGGCGGGAGTGAGAAGTGAAGAAAGAGAGGGCATCACAGGCAGATTTTTAATCTGAACATAATAACACAGACGTAATTAAGGAGGTTCACAAGTATGGAAGTGTACTGCATTCACTTACAAAAAAAAAAAAAGAACTGTTTTGAGTATTTTTTTTTTCTTTGCTGTTTTTCTGACTCATTTTTTTCTTGCTTTTCTGTACAAATATTTTTTCCCCTCTTTCTGTTTTTCTGACAATTTTTTTTTCAGTCTTTCTGCTATTCAGACTATTTTTTTTCTCCTAACTAAACCAGATACTTTAAGATCCTGCGAGAACCTCATACAATCAGATAACGTTAACCACCGCGGCTGTGCCAAATCAGCAGATTCTCCAGCTCCTAGATAATTTAAACTACAGGGTCAAAGAGAGTAAAGCATGTTATTAGTTAAACATAGGGCTGTGCAAAGTAGACAAACTTATGACAATTCCATCGATCAGACTTAAAAAAAAAGGAGCATCTCCCAGTGTCTCAAATTCAAAAGAAAGTAAAACTTGATTAAACCCAACAAGTCGGCCATGTTTGCTTCCAATAAATCAAGCAGAGGGGAATGAAAGCCTCTGTTTTTAAATTATCGTGATCCAAGAGAACAGGAAAAACTATTATGAGATATGAAAACTAAACTATTAGGAAAAAAAGGAAAAAAAACAAAACATTTTACTCTGAAAGACAGAAAAAAAAATTAATTCTGAAAAACAGAAAAAAATTTGGTCCAAAAAAACAGAACAAAAAATTACTCTGAAAAACAGAAAAAAATGCTCTGAAAAAAACAGAAAAAAAATTTAAAAAATTAAAACATTAAAACAGAACAGAAAAAAATTAAAAAATGTTTCCTTTTTTTTTCTTGAATGCAAATTGCCTCCGTACATTAGTACCAAAGAAAGTCAAAAAATGTCTGAGGTGTAGAAATGTTTACCCATGTATCCAACAGTGCCCACTCTCCCTCGTATCGTCTCTCCTTCAGGAATTTGAACCGCAAGGCCCAGGTCTGAAATTCGGATGTGTCCTGAAAAATAGCCCCAGATTGATGAGAGACAGATAAACACATAATTATTATCTAAAACTATGCACTTTTCCAGTTAAACTTTGAGTTTAATTTAGCCTCGAGTGCAAAGGTGCAGTCATAGTGCCCTAATTAAAGCCAATTAACTTCAAAACGATCTTTAATGACAGAGTCGTGAGAAAACAACATTTAATAAACAATGCTGGAAAGTTATCGGAGGTAATTTGTATTTAAAGATGATAAATACAGGATACAAATGCCGCTGGCTCTTATCTCAAAGAAAAGGGTTCGACATAAAGACCTTGATGTCTTTTCAGCCTTCGACTGAGACATTATCTATCTCACACTTGTGAAAAAAAAAAAAGAACAGAGAAAGTTTGAACATACCACGGTCATCCAGGAGGATATTCTCAGGTTTCAAATCCCTGTGAGACAAAAAGGACATACAGTATGTAGACATTCATTTGTCAGCAACAATTTTATTTAAATGTATTAAAATAAACACATTTATAGCTAAGTTGTGTGGTCAGGTTTATCTAATCTGAGTGAAACAAAGTCCAATCCATCAGTGTACTTAGTGAAATTTAAGTTAACTAAAAAACTGAAGGTATACTGTAGGTGGAGGAATAGGTACTGTTTCATTTCATTTCCTTCTCTATTATATATTCTGTTTTGAGCTGAAAATACGAAAACAAACATTAATTTTTTATTTTTTGGCTATTCAGAAAAACAAACAAAATATTGACTCGTTTTTTTCATGTACTAGATTGAACAGAATAATTGAATGGACAGATAATACATGGACCTTTGTCATTCTGCCATTAAACCCTCAGGAAGCGCTTCCCCCTTGAAACTCTGGCCCGACCTTCTTCTAAACCCTGTTTGACCTAACCTGTAGACAATCCTCTCACGGTGCAGGTCCTCAAGGCCACAGCAGATTTCAGCAGCGTAGAAGATGGCCCTTTGCTCATCAAAACCCGAGTTGCCCATGTTATAGATGTGAAACTTAAGGTCACCGCCATTCATTATGGTCAACACCAGGCACAGCGCATCCTTGGTCTCATAGGCATAAGCTAGACTTACCTGGAGAGGGAGGAAAATGTGGGAAGGTAGAAAATAGGAGGGTGAGAGATCAAGTGAGAAGGCAGGGGTATGAAGCAGGGAGGCTGAAAACATTTGACACGTTACATCACATCCATTATTTCACAATTCACAGACATGGATAACCAGAATCATCTTCTTCTTCTTCACTCTGTACTACACTGCCTGAAGTCCTTTCCCACTGACTCTGCAGCTTCCCCCTCCCCCTTTGTAGGTCAGTGACACACAGGGTATAGTTTGTGTATATATGTGCTGTTGTGTGTAAGCAGGACGTAGCCGCCATGGGGAGGAATCACATCTGTAACAGACTAGACTACGCACTCACTGACCACCAGGGGGGATTGGAATAGGTCTTACAGGCAGAGTGAAGCGCTCAGAGGTAAGGACAAGCAAACATGTACCACAGTGGACCTAAATAAACATGAGGAGCGACCCACAGAGATTTCTGTGCAGTTCAGATGAGACGAGGCTGATTTTATAGTAGGAATAACTCAATTTGACAAATCACAGTAACCCAATTCTTTGACCTGACATGTAGACCCTGTTTCAAATCAACACCATCAAATAATAAGTTTATGCTATTCGTGAACTTTCTGGTATGCACAGGTACAGTCCTGTGTAAAAAACAGTTGTTGTACATGATTGCCATTCGACCTGAATTGAGATCATCTATAACAGATCTGGGCATTTTACGGCCCGTGTGCCACATACAGCCCTATGGATGTCCCTGCCCGGCCCTTTGCGAGGTCCATCAATCAAATAATCAACATGCCATACAAGTGTGTTGCTTTTATTTTGAAAACCTAGCCGTTGTTTTATTTCCATTTGGACGCACGTGCGTACATCCTAGATCTGCATTTGTGAATAGAGACAAGTTTAAACATCGGCAAAATATGCGTAGACGCCGTAGAGTTGCCAAGTCTGCCTATTATGAGCGACTTTAGGGTTGTTTCTTTCAGAAGTCGCTTGTAAAAGTCGTGAGCCGCAGGTGCGCTTTTTTGGGCTTGCTTTTCTGTATGTGTAATTCAGTGACAACTTCACCAATTAAAAATAATAAATTTTTCTATCATCTCTCAAAACAAAACCACTGAAAATGATGGAGTGCATATGCCAAGCCATTAAGTGGTGCTTTAACGCTGCACAGGAAATGTAGGAAATTTTGATTTGAAATCGATTAATCGTGCAGCCCTAACTGGTAGAATGGAAGAGACCATCCAACTTTTATGAGATGAATCTAAAGGAGAAATAAGTAAAATGATTAAAAGCAGCAAAGATTTGGGTTGAGAAGACATCTCCTTCCCTTCCCAAAAGATTAAAAATTAAAATATTTGAGTTCTCTGCTTCACCCTCAGCACAAAAACTTTAAGATTTTCATACTGGAGAAATTACTAATTCATAAGTCCTTGAATTAATTTAAAGGTTATTATTGGTTACTTAAATTTTGATCACTTCACATCTACAAGCCTTTTCTGTTTCATTCAGGAAAATAAAGCTTTACTTTCAGATAAATGAGCTACTATCACTTTTGGTTCATCAGCCAAAAGAAAGTTAAACCTGCTCAAGATCACAACATCAGACAAGTACTGAGCATAATCTGAAGTTAATGCAGATTTCAGATTACAGAGACCCTGTCCTGTGTCTCACACAGGCATCTATGGCATCTGTACACCCCCACACCGAATATAAGCCTGGGTTATTGATTAAAACAGTTTGTCTTGAATGATAGTATGATGCACTGATCAAAAAGGTAAAGAACAATAGCATGAGAGAGAAAAATGAGGGGTATGAGAGAGCACTTGACTCTTCTCCTTTCTACTGCTGTTTGGTCAGAGTTGCTAGGCAACAGAGCTACTCTCGTAGGTTGAGAGGCACATGAAGAGTCATCGGTTCTGCCTGCAGCGCAGAGAACAAACACACACACACACACGCGCACACACACAATCATGTGCCAATCCCAGGTGACACAAGCTGCAGGTCTGAGGTTCTCTAACAAGCCAACATCAGCGGGTGTGTGTTTGTGTGTGTGTGTGTTTTTTTGTGTGTGTATATGCATGCACACCCACAAATGCCCGTACACAGTTCTGCTTTTATGCTCTCAAAATAAGAACATGCAACATCAGAACCAAATACTCCAAGTCAACTTAAACACAGCTTTTAGCTTCAGATATGTGGTACAGTTCACAGTGCTATACACACCAACATACCTGAAATTAACTAACACACCACAACAGCCTCATCGTGGTCCAGTCTAAAATAAAAAAGGTCTTTTTTGTTGTTTTTTTTAATAACTTATGTCAGACCCAAAGCAAGCTCTAAGCTCTAATCTTTAAAACTTAAAGTGACATTCTGGCGTAAATTTAAGTTACGGTCAAAACTTGTTATAGCCGCCTGTTTGTGGGGCAGCCCTGACGAGTCGATCACCGAGTGCAGCGGATCATTTCCATGAAGTAATAATCATCATATTAATCATTTTACACTGCAAACGCGGTAGTTCTTCTGCCTCAGCGTCTCAGTCTGATTGCATTTCCATGAAGTAACAATCACAAATGTTCTTCCTTGAACTGCAAAACTCCGCTGCACTTGGTGATCTACTTGTTTGATGTTTGGTGGCTAGTACTATGGTTGGGACCCTATATGTACTGTTGATGAAGTTAGGTGCTGTTCTGAACCTTATTTGTGGCTATAGAGTGGCATTTTGGTTGAAGTTTACGTGTAAAGACGTAGACCGCTGTATATTGCTAGCGTGCGGTCATTGCTGAAGTCAGTATAACTAAAGAAGCAAGTGGTCGGCAACATTCTTCTCTTGAGGGGTTGTCTAATTCGGTGTTATGTTGTGTTTGACCATAACTTAAATTTACACCGGAATATCCCTTAAAGATGGTCCTACAGTTGGATGAAATAAAAGATCAGGATCACATCATTAGTTTTCTGGCTTATATTTTCGCTTTTATAATCATGCTTTCGAGCAAGATTAAAATTCAAAAAGTTTCATTTTAACCTCAAGAAAGCATCATGTCTCTCTATGAATCGTAAATCTTTGCATCAAAGCTTTAGTTAAAACCAGTGGTTATGACTCTGCATTGATTCACATAAGTCATGTAGTTTTCTGTTTATTATGGGTGTGGTGGTTTCTAAATCAACTGACTAAGGTTTCACTTGATTTTTTCAGTTGCACCACACAGGATTAGAGCTGTATTGTGAAAGAGTCAGCCTCATCGAACGGTTAGTCCAGGTCTGAGCCGTTTTAGTCACACAAGGACGTTTGAAAATACCCCATCATTGTAAGGCCGTAGCGTAAAGACAGATCAAATCAGACCAAAGTAACTGTGGAGGTTTTTGAGTTAGTTTTCACACATATTATGACGTAAACCTGTCAAACAGAGTTAACATAAATAATTCACATTTGCAAATGATTTACGGCTGGTATCATGATGCAAATGAAATCAAATTAGAAATGTTTGCACAGGCAGAATGAAAGGCTTGTTACCTAAATGAATTTGGATTTGGCTGGGATCGCTGACCAGCTGAGCTGCCACCAGTAATAAATGATGTAAATTATATTTACCATCACAAGCTCGTCCACTTAGCACGGATGTCATAAAACTAACACGACTCAATGGAAAGAGCCGTCTTTTACAGCCCATAGAAAACCTTTGCAAACACACGATTTAATTTCATTTGCAGGATCTTGGTGTTCAAACAAACAGTATTCACACATGCACACGCACGCATGCATGCACACACACACACTCACTCACATGCACTCGCACGCACACTCACGCACACACAGATAAAACAAAACAGGTACATCTCTTTTGAAAGTTTGAATAAGAAAAAGGTAGTACTTACTACAAAACTACTGTTAACTTTTTCTAAAATGCGTTTTTCGTTTAGTGCCATTGCTTCACCTTTTCTCTTCTTCACTCGTTTCTTTTCCAGCTTTTTACAGGCGTACATCTTACCGGTGGCACGTACTTGGCAGGCACAAACCTGGAAGATGAGCGGCAACATGTAGTCATGAGGTTGGCAGTGTAAAAAGACTTGAAATGACCACAATAAGGCATGAAACACTCTCTTCTTTTCCTGACACTCACCTCACCAAATCCACCTTTTCCTAGTACTCTATAATGTCTGAAGGTATTTTTGGTTACTGGTTGCCTGCAGGGATTAAAAGAAAACAGAGACAGATGTTGAGCAGAGAGAGAGAGACGGAACAACTTCTAGGTTATTTCTTTATTTGGCATTAACATGAGATGAGGCGAACAGAGCGGTGCTTCACAATATTATTAACTACAACTCTGATGAGCTGTAGCGTTTTAGTGTTTCAGTTCTCCTTCCTGCTTCAGTTTTGTTTGGACGGTGTGGTTTGTTTTGGGATGTGTGTGTTTTTGCTTGGTCTGAGCTGTCTTTCAGTCAATTTTAACAATGCAGTAATAATTTTTTGTGCTAAAGTGTGTTCTGGAAGTTTAAAAGGGATTATGTAGTGTACAAATCAGACAAATAAAATGGGAAAAATTATGCATTTTTTTATGTTTTATTTTTCTTTGCCTGTTTCTGAGTTGATGTATATTTTTGAATATGAAAGTTGTTTTATAAATCTAAGGTATGTATGCTGTTTTTGTTTGTCTTTTTTATGTATTTGTGCTTGATTAAAATAAAATTTAAAGAAAAAAAAATGTAATTATATATTTTTTGAACTAAAGTGTGTTCTGGAAGATTAAAGTAGATTATCTAGTGTTCAAATCTAACAAAAAATGGGAAAAATTATGTAAACCTCATCTAACAATGCACATAATATCATTCCTGACATCCTCATGTAAGAAATACAAACTGTTTTCATTTCACAATATTCCTGAAACATCAGGACTTATTGACTTGGATTATGACAAAAACCAAAAATAAAAAAGCTAGACCTAGATGGTTGGCAAAAATTTGCAATAACACAAGTTTGGGTTGAGGAGTTTTTTTTGTTTGTTTGTTTGTTTGTTTGTTTGTTTTTTTGATGTTTTATTTTTCTTTTTCTGTTTCTGAATTGATGTATTTTTTTTAATATGAAAGTTGTTTTATATATCTAAGATATGTATGCTGTTTTGTTTGTCACTTCTATGTATTTGTCCTTGCTTAAAATAAAATTTAAAGAAACAAAAAAGTAATTATAAATTTTTTGTGCTAAAGTGTGTTCTGGAAGTTTAAAGTAGATTTTCTAGTGTTCCAATCAGACAAATTAATTTGGAAAAATTATGTAAACCTCATCTTACGATGCACATAACATCATTCCTGACATTCTCGTGTAAAGAAAAGAAATGGTTTTCATTTGTGTTTACTGACTCTGTAATATACAGTGACTACCCACCTCTCCAACCATTTCCACTGCAGGAAACGAGAGAAATACATGGACTCCTGGTAGGAGGAAAATGGAGCTCCACTTAGATAATCACGAACTATTCTGCAAAAAGGGAGGGAGGGAGAAAGAGAGTAAGAGGGCTGTTGATCATTTAATAACAAGGGAATAAAGATATTACAATTTACGGTAAGTATCACGAATAAACGTGTGTGAGATTTGTCCCAAACGTCTTCAGACACACAAACAAACATCGCTGCGTTCCCCAGAAAATTGTCTTTTAAGAGTTTGTGTAAGTGCAAACTCAAACATTCACTTTATCTGACTAAGCCCTGAATCACTGCCTCTGTGTGTATGCCTGCGTATATCTGTGTGCCTACGTTTAGGCATTGCCAGCTGTGTTACGGTTCAAAGCCGTTCTCACTGGAAAGACGGGAAACACTGAGCGCTGATACTCCACTGTGAAAAAATGCAAAACGCCTTTGAACAGAAACATTCCACTCGAACGAACCAGGAAACAGGGGATTGAGGGGAAAACATTTTCACAAAGCAGAAGGTTGAGCGGAAAAACTGAATCTCACCTTACCACACACGTGAATGCGAGTATGAGTCTGTGGGAATCCGCTGGACTACGTCATTTATTCTGACATAATCATCCAGAAAAACAACTTCTTCCACAAGTGAAAGGACAACCTAAACAAACACCAAAAATAGACCCATCGTTGAGGGACGGAGGGTTCCTGAAGGTCACACGCTCATTATCTCCTCAACATACTCCAACCATCACTCCGCTGAGAGTTGTGCGACTCTTTGACATGACCCTGCAAGTCTCTAACTAGTCCTTGTTCACTGCTTTGAGAACAGATGTCGCCTTAAAACACCAGTTGTCTCTATTCAGGGATTGGTTTCAGCCTACACCATCGCTACAAGAGTTCAAACAGGACATCTCTGAACGATGACCCTGAATGTGTGATGATGGACTATCTGCCTCTGTAAGGTAGGGCTGTGAAGTCCTAATCGACAACATGCTGCATCGACTAAAATTCTGATTGGTCGACTCAATTTTTTTCCCCGTCAATTTACAGTCTATGGTTAATTTCATCAGGAGGAACGTACCAAGTGCTAATGGAATATTTTATGAGTAACCAACAGAACGCTGTACGAGGGAATACCAAGGGTGAGCAAGAAGATTGCTGTAAGGAGAATGAAGATCTTCTAGCAGGACACTGCCAAAGGCACCGGGAAATGCCAGCCAGCAAATTGGTGCTGTGGGAACCAACACATGGGCATCGGTCAAAAGGACGTCCTACACTAACTAACTAAAGGATGCAGGAGCTCCGAGTACCAAGGAACTGGCGAGATGTATGGAGAATCGGGATGAGTGGAGGCGACGATGAAAGGCTCGTCTGAGGACGACCTAGAGATCGTTTCACAGGTAACAGCCTGGCTCAGAACACCCCCAACATACGGGTGACCGGCTGGAGACAGGAAGATTGAAGAGCGTCCACGTTAATCAACGCCCGGGGGTTTGCTGAATATAATATTTGTGTTTAATTGCCTTCTTGGGTTGATATCAGTATATTTTTTTCTCGCCCAGCTGTCGTCCCCCGCCGCAGAAGGGTTTGTGAGATAACATATTTCCATGGGGGAAGAAGCCAAAAACCAGAGGAAAACTTTGAGACTACTAGACCACAGTAATGGATACCACTCCTTCTGATCCGGTTTTTGGTATTCTCTCTTTTTGGTCACTTTATATGAGGTTTTTATCTATGATACTTCTGCTTTACGTTATAAAGGCCAATAGTCATTTGAGGTATGATATTAGACAACACAGATAATAGTCACTTAGATTGCTGTGAACTTTAGATGGACTGTGACACCAAGTTCAGATTTTGGTATTTTTCTCACGAGCATACCATGACAACTGTCCAACCAAGCAAGTGAAAAATCAAAGTTTAGCATTTCAACACTTAGAAATTTAAACTATTGTCTGTACTACAAAAATGCAAGAGACAATGCTTCAAAAACGAGTCAAACATTGTGTTCCTTGACATAAAAAGTTCCAGTTTAACAATTTCAGTGACAGACTCTGTGAGTTGCTTTCAACAGGCACTTGATACATCTATAGAAGTTATGTTCCTTACAATAAATCTGCAAGGAATTTAAGAATTTTGTCGTCTATGAGGTGATTTAACTGAATTTTTAGCTATTTAAAACACAACATTGTGATCTTGATGGTAAAGTTTTAAATTCATTTGCAAAAAAAAACAAAAACACAAATTAAGGGACAGAAAACTTCTCAGCTTGCTCCGAGTTTGTACAAAAACGACGAAGAGCCAATGGCAGACATGTTTAACCCTTTCATGTTTGCAGTCAGTTATATGATGCTTACACAACCTTGTTTGTGTCAAATTTTGCATCCACAACTACAGCAGCATGTCTCTGAGAGAGGTACAACATATCTGGGTATTATTACTACTTCTAGGTTTTCATGTGTAACATTTTGTGGTTGTTGAAGCAGTAAGAAAAGCAGTGATTCACACAAACAAACCAATTAGCACCAACTGAAGCCAGCAAGTTCCTTCACAATAAAAAAAGAGCCCACTTTTATCTTTGGTCCTCCAGAGCTGAGACAGAATATGGACATTTTTAGACTGTTCTAGCAGCCAACAACAGAGCAGTTGGTGTGCCTGGCTCTAACCTTTGACACCTTCACTCTGCAGCTCAGATGTCAAACCACAACAGTGTAGGAGGAAGTGGAATGCTCGAGGAGTAGGAGCAAATTTTGCATGCCTACTATCCGTATCACTTCGGTCATTACGTCACCACAGGAGCAAATTCAAAATCCACTTGCAGAAGCTTTGTTTCCCAGTGGGGTGCACTACAAAAACGGGGGGGTCAGGGTGCTGTACTGGTCCCCGATGGCTGCCGATCAAAAACATTTGGCAAACCATGAAACAAAACAATCCAATACAACAAAAGATACCCTGAACTATTGAGAAGCTGAAATCATGAAATCATGTATCTAATGTGGACTACATTTCACCTTCCAAACCCCAAAAACTCAAACATTTACATTTGAGGTTAAAGGGATATTCCAGTGTAAATTTAAGTTAGGGTCAAACACACCGTAACACCGAGTTAGACACCCCCTGGGGAGATGAATGTTGCCGACTGCTTGCTTCTCTAGTTATACCAACTTTAGTAAAGACCGCACGATAGCAAAACACAGTGGTCTACGTCTCCACGTGCAAACCTCAACCAAAACGCCACTCTATAGCCACAAATAATGCTCAGAACAGCACCTAACTTCATCAACAGTACATATAGGGTCCCAGCCATAGTACTACCCACCAAACATCTTTTTAACTTTGCCTGATTTCTTTAGCAAAGAGTCTAAACACAACTCACCCTCTCTCCTCCAGCAGCCGCTTGTTTGTGGGGGAGCCCTGACCAGTCGATCACTGAGTGCAGCGGATCATTTCCATGAAGTAATAATCATAATAATAATAATCATTTTACACTGCAGACACGGTAGTTCTTCTGCCTTAGCGTCTTGGTCTGAGTACAATTCCATGAGGTAACAATCATAAATGTTCTTCCTTGAGCTGCGAAACCCCGCTGCACTCGGTGATTGACTTTGTTGTGATGTTTGGTGGCTAGTACTATGGCTGGGACCCTATATGTCCTGTTGATGAAGTTAGGTGCTGTTCTGAGCATTATTTGTTGCTATAGAGTGGCGTTTTGGTTGAGGTTTACATGTGGAGACGTAGACCGCTGTGTATTGCTATTGTGCGGTCGTTACTAAGGTTGGTATAACAAGAGAAGCAAACAGTCAGTGACGTTCATCTCTGGAGGGTGTCTAACTCGGTGTTATGGTGTGTTTGACCCTAACTGAAATTTACGCCAGAATATCCCTTTAAGACCAGCACGCATTTCTTTATGTTATACAAATGATAACCTCACATCAGTGACTGAATTCCCAGTTTAGCCTCTTAACCATGTTTTCTTTTCAGGCCATTTATGTTCACTTGGTCTCAGGAACAAAAACTGCTAAGGGCTCCAGAAATGTAGTCAGCTCTGCCATGCCTGTCTTGGTGTCCAGCTTTAGACGGACAGTACCAGGAGTAGATATAAACACAGTAACAATACAGCTTTTGTTGCAGGAAAGAGGCTGTCGAGGCAGAAGAAAAGGGGGAGCGAAATCAGCATGTTGACCTTTGTCAAACCTAACGACACGATAGATTATGATACACTTGTAGTAGCGAGAGAAACGCTTTACGCTCAGTATGACATAACTCCATGTTCCACTGCAGCAGGAGAAAATCTATGACTGAGCTAATACATTTCTCCAAGTGGGTGTGTGGCTCTGCCAAAAGTCACGTTTCACTTGCAGCACCATGTTTCTCTTCCCAAAAGCTTTCCCACTGAGAAAAAAAAGGGGAAGTCTTGGGTCAGAACTGTGCGCACCAGAATAATTTGATTACATAAAATACAAATTCCACATGGAACATAAATAATTATAATAATAGTGGAAGGAGTGATGACCAAACTCAAACAGGAATCCCATTACAACGAATCTGAACTGCTGCAGCTCCAAGTCTTCAGTGACTGCCCGCCTGTGTTCTGATTTCACTCAGTTTCCGCATCTCCTCACTTTTCCCAGTTCCTCATTTTGCTTTTCTTCCACAGGTCTGACTCTGTCGGTTTCCAAACGAAGTCCAAACTGTCGTGTTTTCAGCCTGCCTATCGCTTTCTTGCTAAATTTGTTTTCAGTCTCGTGAAGGTGTCTGAATGAAGAGGTTGCTGTGATTTGTGCGGCCTAAAGAAAACGTTGGTCGAGGAGTTCTTTGGCATTTCTCTTTCTCACGTAGATCCTCTGCTTTTTTACTTTTTCAAAGATGTGAAAAGATTAAAATGCCGATAAATGTGACACACACACAACTTAATTTCACACAAATTAGTGATCCAGATGACTTGGATTAATCCATGCCTGTAAAACAGACTCTTTACTTATAGCAGTGAAAAGCCTTGAATAGCGTAGCTGTCCAACACAGTCACGATGGTTTTTAACTTGTTTTTTATTTTTTATTTTTAAATGGTCAGAACAGGAGTGCAGCCTGAGCACAAAACTGAGCTTTTCCCAATTATGTTCCTCCACTTCTTCTAAGCAGATTCCAGTTTCCTCAGGGAAGCTAAGGCCTTGTCCACACGGTGACAAAGACGATATATTGCTGTTTCGTTTTAAGCTTTCTGTAAAGACCGGATAATTTCAGGAAAACAAACAGGAAACCACTGAAAACGATGTAGTGCATATGCCAAACCAGTAAGTGGCACTGCAATGCTGACAGGGAAATGCGCCAAAAAACAGAAGAAGAGTATGGAGCATGGGTATTAAGGTTCTTTTGTCTGGTGTAGGTACCAGTTGTGTTTGGGCTGCCAGATCGGCTCGGGGATCGGTGCCTATTGATGATGTCACGCTAAATGATTGGCTGGAAGTTGGTTCGGATGACATAGAAGATTGTGGTCAGACCAAACATTGCGGAAGCGGTTTTCGCGGGGTTAGGTTGCATGGGATTGCAGTTCTTCGAAGAATTTTACAAAGCAATCTATCGCTACTTATCAGAGGAGACTTTCAACAGCCGCGCTACCACCTCTTTTAGGTCGCCAAAGGAAATGTAAAATAAAAGCAAAACTATCTTTTGATAAACAGAGATTCTGTGTACATTTTTTTTTCCTCCTGAAAAGTTAACATTTACAATTAAAACCATCTAAAAATTACAGAACAGTAAGCTGTAATTCTCTGTATTATATGGAGCACATTTGACTTGATGGAGCACAATGTAGTTTGTCGGAGTGGACTTGCCATAATGTAACGTCTTCAACAGGCGCTGGGCCCCGAGTCGATCTGGCAGCCCGAACACATCTGGTGCCTACACTGGACTTGTGCGGGCGCATTAATAGAGTTGTGCTGTGTGTGACGTAGTGGTTCAAGAAAGATCCAAACAGAAACGAAAAGGTAGTCCTATACAGATTTATGCGCTCTGGCAAACAGGGCCTTGCACCCTAAGGACATCTCTCAGTACATGCACCCAAAAAACTCGATTTGTTGAAACAGTCCTTCAAACTAGACTTCTAAAATGCACGTAAACGCACTTAATATCAAACTTCTCATGGTTAGACTAACATGTGATTAGGCACTGATTTTCACTGTCATGTATACGACTCAGTCAAGCTGAAACTGAAAGTGGTCTGCACAAGCTCCAGTGTTTGTACCTCAGGCTCTGAGCCGGTGGCTAAACAGCATGGACACATTACTACGGAGCCAGGTATTAAATGAAACCTTGTCAGACAAAAAAAGGACAACACTTTCCTGAGATCCTCTTTCCAAAGACAGCAGTCCAGTTAAGTCGCCAATCAAGGTATGGCCGTAATCTCGACTTGACACTACTGCTAAAAACTAAAAAACCTTCTTTTAGACTAATAGAACTCTTCCAACAAGATGGTTGTAGAGCAGCAGTGTTCGATCATTTTAAGATGGACTTGTGCATCCTTGGCCGCCAAGTGAACATTTCACAACTCACTACACAGAAGACACAAACTATTGGACTGATTGGTGCAAGAAGAAGTACATTCAGAGTAATAGCCCTTGGTCTGTTTGCTTCTCCTGGCTCCCAGAGCAGGAAGAAGGAACACCTGCAAGAGTGAGTGTGTTTGAGTGTGTGTGAGTGTGTGTATGCATGAGTATGAGCGAGAGAGAGAGAGAGGTAGTGAGTGTGTGTGTGTGTGTGTGTGTGTGAGTGTGTGTGTGTGTGTGTGTGTGTGTGTTGAACACTGAGGTGGCTGTTGTTTTCATGCCAGCCATCCGGATGCTCTCTTTGCCCACTGCTTTCATTCCCCTCCACCATGCATGTATTTGCAAGTTGGTGTCTGTGTGCGTGTGTGTGCGAGTGCGTGCGTGCGTGTGTGTGTGTGTGTGTGTGTGTGTGTCTAATACTGTGTTGCAGGTGCCAGCTGCCTCATCATCACTAGTGACAGGGTGCACTAGTCTAAACACTCTAAAAAAAACACACACGCTCCTCTATAGGAACTGGATTCTTTTGGAGCCATCGCACTTTGATGGTCAGATTCAATCGACACGCTGCCGACAAACAGGCATCTGTTTCAAGTACCAAGTCAGTTAGAAAACCAACGCTCGTGTCGTTGTCACAAAGAGACAGAAAGCCAAAACATACCAGATGTGCAGAGGAGATAAAGACTTACTTGGTGCAGTCATTGAAGAGCTCCTTACATGGGCTTTGCTCCAGCCTCTCCCGACACCCTGCCACCACATCCTGGGGTATGTCTGGCAGATGAGCCGCCGACTTTGTGATAGAGAAGAGGAAAGAGGGCGGGGCAGGCGGATGAGCATAAAGGGTCTGAAACAAACTGACTAAACTGCTATAATGACTGTAGACTATCAAGGTTCAGGAGGATCAAAAAGACTGTGGGTATGCTGGGTGTCTTTGGTTTGGGTGAGTATTGGTAAGTATTTTGGCCACTGGAGGTGTTTCAAATAATTATGCCTTTAGGAAAGCATTACTTTTATCCTTGTGAATTTGATTTCAGCTACTTATGTGTCTGTCAATATATAATGTACTTGTGCAAGTCACAGATCTAAGTTCCTCACAGTTAGGGTTGGGCATCAAGCATATATTGGAACCGGGGACTAACATTCAGATTCTCCTGTAACCGTTTGAATTTTTAAACTTTGATTCTGAGTTTCGATGCCAAGTGCATCGACCGGGAGAATTAGCCGCTAAACACCAACGAAGAAGAGGCCGCTGTCTGTGTCCATTCCAGGTTCATATTGCAGTCCGTAAAGTCCTAGTCGACTTATTGGTCGCTACGTGCTGAGACTACCAAAATTCTGATTGGTCAACTCAATTTTTTTTCCTCGTCAATTAACTGAGCACCCCCGTTTCACAGGCAACAGCATGTCTCAGAACACCCCCCTTGTTTTCACCATTTTGGACTCGCCCAACCCACTGGAGACCGACTGAAGACAGGAAGATTGATTCAGTGAACGAATCTTTTGAACGAATCCTTTTAATGAACGGATTCTAAAGATTCAGTTCAGTCAAAGGAACTGTTCTTCCCATCACTATCAGAAACCGACCCCCAGATTAGTCAATTTTGGTCAAAAATTTCAGGGTTACGGTCGACCAAGAATTTCTATGGTCGATTACAGCCCTAGTTCATATAATTCACGCATTTCATCGGAACAGAACTCTGGCTATCGGCCTCATTTAAACCATTTTTTTTATTCCTGCCTTTTAAAAGAATCGGAAAAGAGAATCGTTGGGAACGGGAATCGTTCAAACTCAAACTATACCCAACCCTACTTACAACTTATTTTCAGAAAAGAACTCAAGTGTGGTTAAGAATATCCTAACTTCTAATTGTTAAAAACAGTCATTCAACTTATTTGTTTACTAATTGATTACCTGTGTTTTAAAATGAGAGAGCACAACTAAGGGAAAAGAGTAAGACTGCATGATATGGGTGTGTGTGACGCACAGTAAACATTTGAACCCACAACAGTCTGTTCTCACTAAATGTCTTACACTGTTTTCCTCAATGTGTGTCTAGTCCCTACTGTTCAATACAAACTACAGCTACAAGGGTAGTATAGCATGTCTACAAGTTCAAACACTGCGATAAAGAAAGCTTTTGTGTGTCATACCCCATTATTAAAGTATGTGTCTAATACATTCAGTCCACAGTCCCTCCTCTTCTCGTCGGGAGCTAGCTGGTACATGGCCTGTCAGAGAACACAAATGTGAACAACAGCAAGAAGCCAGTCTCATTCAGCCATCTTTAATATCCCTCCAAATAAGGCTGATGGGGGGGAAGAAACAGGCACCAGGAGGTGGGGGGAGGTCGAGATAGAAGGAAGAGAGAGGAAAGAGTCAAAGGGTTAATGAGGAACAAGAGAGAAAGACATGACATGAGCGCAGGAAAACAGGCAAACAGGCAAACAGACATGTTACTGATGAGACATCCTCGTCGGAGTGAAGGCATCAAACTGGCAACTATGTTCGTCTTCACACTCAGGCCATTACTTCTGTCACCTCTTATGATGAGGCTTGTGTTTTCACCCCGGCACAGATTGTGTTTTCGGACACACATGGCTGTAGGCATGGAGATGGCCTGGGGTTTGAGTGCTTTGCGCAGTTTGGTTTGTTTGGAAACAAGCTCCACGGGGAGGAGTGAGACTTCAGCGAAACTTCACGTCTCAGCCTAGGCATGATGTTCCCTCTGAGACTGACGGCACATGTTCGGCGCAAATGTCGTTGCTCATTCCTCTTCTTGCAGTTCGTCAATCATCGTAAACAGGTGTCACTGCCGGTGTGCTTACCTACTTTCCCGTGTTCATTCCTAAAGAGGCTGAAGCGAGTTCTTATCAATAGGCATGTTTCACTCCTGCTTTCCTTTCATGCATACCTCCTGTGGCGTAGACACAAGCTGGGGCTTGTGTTTGCCTGCTCACCCTGGGGATGTGCCTCTGACGTGGGCTCCACTTCATGAAGGAGCGCATAGAGGCAGGGGAAGGGTCTGTCTTCTACAGCTTGTCTTAGCCCCTAATCACCCCGTACACCCACCCCTGCCACCACCCCATGCTTCTGCCAAGAGCAGGCAGGGGCCAAGCGTGGCTTTTCTTTCTTTTTCCTCGCTCTGCAGGAGTGATTTAAGTCCAATGTTATTAGAGGAACCGCAGTGATAGAAATTAGAGGTGAGAGACAAAGAAAAGGATAGCCAAGTGAGAGAGAAAGAAAGCATGAAGGTAAGAAAGGCATTAACACCTGTGCAGAGAGGAGAGAGTAACAGCCTTACCACAGCATCCATAAACTCGATGCAGCGTTTCAGCTCTGGCCTAGTATCACAGTACTGACGGAATAACAGCCGACCAATAGGCTGCTTCTCACATAGGCTGGTGTAGTCCCTCTCTGAAAGGAAGACAGGAGATGGAAACAGACAGAGAGACAAACGTCAGGAAATAAGATTCACTTCAGTTTGCGAGTTACACACTTTTTCTTAGAGGTCCAAAAAATCCACAACATAAAATTTTACATATCTATAATCGTACCTTAAATCTATACTGCATAAATACACAAAAGTGCAGCAGACAAAGTCACAGTTACTTCATAACCAGAGGCAAAAGAGTACATAGATACATTTTTTGAGTGGTTTATAAATGTGTGTCACTGCAGAGTCCACACTCTGTCCAAACTTCTTATTGCTCGTCTAAATTATTCTCATGTTAAGAGTCATTTCTGCACACTTTCTCATGTTTTTAAATCCTAATACCAGAGCAGTACTAGATAAACTCTTTGCCTCATTCTGTCCCTTTTCAAACTGTTTACATTTATTTGATGAGCATGTGCAATTGTTAGGTGTATATAAGTATTATTTCCACCACATCTGCAACTGCTCTGATCCGGTGGTGATTTTCACCGTATGCCAATTCCTACCAGATCCGTTTGCGAGGTGAATTTCGTGGCGGGTTACTGACAGCAGGAATTGCGAGAACACACAAGAATTCATGGATTCACATGCAATCGCGCCATAACAAGTTGTCTTTAGCCACATTGGCTAAACATAAAAGCAGGAGACTGTGTCCTTCAATAGGATGAAATCTACTTCTAGACTCATAAAATCAGCATCCTCTCATCCATCGAGGTGAAATGCTGTCTATAAACCTTTCACTTGCTCGTCCGAGCCTGTTTGTATGGTGTGAAATACGAGCCGCCTGAAACACAGAGTATTTAATTTTGAAAAGAAGCGGGATGTTTTATTTTGTGTCTGTGCCCGACTTCCTTTACAGCACAGGTTAATCTGTGCTGAATGTATCCGGCAAAAATAGAACTCTTGTGATCAGCTGCGGAGTCCAGCGATCCGCAGCGGAACAGAAAGAAGCCGTTGGAAATTGACACATTGACTTGAATGGTTACGATCAGCTATGATCGGCAGATACGGCCTTTTTGTAGCCGTTCCGGATGCGGTGGAAATTGCCGGTTAGTCTTGCACCCCTCTGAGACATTGCAAGCAAAGACTTTCAAAACAAACCAATAAAGGTTTGTTGAAATCCATCACGAAAAGAAGTGAACCTCGATGGCCTATAAACTAATTTAGCCCGAAGATGAAATGTATAATCTCTCAAATTTATGCGTAGAAAAATCAGCAACTTCACAATCATACCCACACTTTTGGTCATATATGTTTAAGTCACGGTCAGAAAGGTCCATGTCACCACTTTGAAAGCAGCTATTGTATCATGCAGCTCCAGCCGGCCAGGCCCCGGCCTATTAGGACTAATGGTGTCCATTTGAGTCATATTTCCTCTGCTACCAAATGAGGAAGAAGACCCAGGACATTTTCCATCACTGGTTGACAGTACAAACATGCACACGCACGCAAGATAAACATGCAAACAAAAATAGGCCACACACATTCACACGAGTACACATGTGTGCTTGTGAGAAGGAGGAGGGATGCATGGGATGAACATTTTTGAGTGATGACAGCTACAGGACAACCTCCAACAGTAAATCAAATCTTTTCAACAGCCCTCCCAGCTGCACTGTTTATTGTACAGCATTCCCCTCTGCTCTGCAGCTCTGCGCTTCTCATACGAACCCTCCACTTACACAACCACAAAGTTATCAAGGAAGTAAGCCAACAGTTTGTGCGGACATAAAATACTTGTATTGTTTTCGTTCATCAGCATGTTTTAAATCTTACGATGAAAAAATAGTAGTTTTAGAAAACCATCACTGAAAAATCTTTAACACCACTACTGGCTTTAATATTTGCTTAAAATGTTTTCAGATGCTCTTTTTTTGGTGTTTCCATATCAGCTGGTCTAGAATAGCGCCGCATAGATCAGGAAACACAAGGCGACTGCGCAGCTGGAAATAGGAGGGTAATTCATGAAACAATGTGATACCTGATGCATTCACAAGATCACAATACAACTATTCTCTTCTGTTCAGTTATTGATGAATTGAAGGAAATTCATACAATGATATGCAACACACACACACACACAGACACACACACATTATACACAATCACTGATTAAGTGAAGAATACAAAGCGCCTCTAAAAAGGTGGAGTGCAGCGCTGAAGGCTTGATGTCATGAAAACCTGTTTAGAGCTTTGCTTTTATCCTACATTTAAGTATCTAACTGCTGTAACAACAGAAGTCACAACAACTATTTTTAATCATCTATCAATATTTTTATGAAAGTGTTTACAACTTTAGTTCTTTTACAACAACTTTGTTTAGATGTGTGTCATTAAATACATGTCCCAAAAGTTTAATTATCAGTCTCTAAAAATATTTACTTCCTTTACTTTTTTTTAACTTGGTAACAAATTATCAACACATTACAAATGTGCTCACGAGTACATAAGACCTCTCGAGGCCAAACTAGGAAGCAGGTTTAACAAACTCTGGGTATCTTTTGTTTATCTGCAGGGTTCCTACACAGTTGGAGTTTCCATATTTTCCATATCCCACCTTTTAGAATTATTTTGGAAATACCTACTTTTCTGTTTTTGAACACAGTACTTTAGAACTGTGGTAATAGTCTGGAAACATAAATATTTTTCCATACTTTATGTTTCATTTTCCATACTTTTTAAGATCTGGAAATTGATCAGATTACTTCCATACCTTCCATACCTGTATCTAAACATGACCATAGAGATTGCACCACACACACAAACAAAACTGTTTTTCAACCTGATAAATTGGCCTAGATTTCCAGTGAGTACATACACATGAATTGATCAATTTCAATCAATCAATCTGTATTCATATCTCACCATTTCACACCAATGCTAAGACTGGATCAATTTGAGCAACATCTTGTAGGATCAGATTCACTCCCATCCCATCTTAAACCACATGAGTTAGGGCTGGGCGATATGGCCTAAAATCAATATCACGATATATTGAGCAGTTCCCTTCAATATCGATAAATGGACGATAACTACCCCACAAGCTGCTCACCCCTTCCCACGTTAACTTCGTCTACTTTAGCTGCTACAACTTTTGAACCGTCCTCCATCTCCTCACCTGTCTCTCCCTCTTCGTTACGGACTGGATGGGGTGGAGTCACATGAGAACATAGCCTACCTACATACATCCAAAACCAACTTTTATTTATCTATTTTTTTGACACTGAATATATTGATATGAGCAAAATGACGTTGGTTATTGTTGTAAATTTTGGCATCGTTTAAATTTTCAGTTTATCACACAGCCCTACCACACACACAAACAAACCTGGTTATCAACCTGATAAATCGGCCTAGATTTACAGTGAGCACATTCAATCTCAATCAATTAGCCTGTATTTATATATCACCAATTCACACCAGTGCTAAGACTGAATCAATCTGAGCACCATCTCGTACGATCAGACCCGCAGCACTTTGCAGCATTTATCAAGTTACAGTGGAGAGGAAGAACTTCCTTTAACAGGCAGAAACCTCGAGCAGAACCAGATTCATGTAGGACAGTCATCTGCTGAGACTGAGCTAGGTTTAGTGAGTGGAGAGGGGTGAGACTGATCATGTAGTTGAACCAGCTGGAGAGCAGATAAGTCCACAATCCAGAAGGACCTGGGGTATGATGGGGCACATGGACTCTCCTCAAATATAAACGGTCATTCAGAGGAGATATTTAATTCTGAATATGCAGTATCATATTTTCTGAACAGTAAACGGTGGTCCAGGTAAAGGTTGGGGGCACTGGTATTGAAACAGGTATTGAAATAGTTTTATTTTTACATTTGTGGAAAAGTTCAAGACTCTGGCATCATGACAGCTCTCATCTCTCTCTCTTGTGTTCTGAAGAAAACAAATGTGAGAAGATCAAGACATTTCAAAGATGTATGAAACAAAAAAAGAAAAAAGGAGTTGGAGCTACCACGAAGGTTTATAACAGCAAAGGCCACAGTTCAATCTTTTAATACTCCATTTTAGTCCAAGACTGACTGGTCTAAGCTGAACAGTTGAAAAGTTTGGAGGTTGGATCGTAAAAACTGTAGCTTCCATCGAATGATCTGGCACACTTGACGAAGCCTGGGTCAAACACCTGATCTCACCGAGACACAACAAAGAAACTGCAATCAGTCGTCATACTGTATCCCATAATGTCCTGTTCTTACACCGTGTATGGTTATGTGCACCTTAGGCCGCACACAGGACGTGTGTGTGTACGTGTGTGTGGTGCATGTTGAAGTAGGCAAAAGGATTATTTTGATCCTGCGCTCAGTGTGATAGGGAACTTACGCAATTGTGTCTATGTAATAGTGACGTATGTAACCCACCACAGCTGCTGCACTTACACACACACACACACAGGCACAGACACAGAAACGTGCACGCACACAATCACACACAGTTCATTTTTCAGGTCCTTTGCAGAGTTATAATCCTAATGCCGATAAATTCACCAGACCTATAAGTCCCGTCTCACAAACAAGGCGCCAAATTAGGCAGGTAATCAGCCGCTATTGATGACAGGTAAATCAAGGTAATGATAGCGTGTCCTTATGTCTCTTTTTGTGACAGTCAAGACAAAACATTGATAAAAATATCCACAAAGGGAGTGTTTGCACTTACATCTCATTCACTAAGCCCCCTTCCTGTCCTCTCACTGCTTCTCTCACCCTCTCCTGTCCTTAAGTGATCCTTTCCCCTGTCGTAAAAAACCTCCCTCTCTTTTGTTTCTGTTTTCCACTCTCCCTCTCTCTCAATAATTCTTCTGTTCTGCCACTGTAATAGAGCTCCAAAGTGGTGGAAGGAGGAAGGGTGAGAGAGAAACACAGATTGTGGGAGGGGGGAGGCATGGAGACAGCAAAGAGGGAGGGAGAGTATGTGGGCGAGGGTTGCACTGCAATCTCTGGCAGAGATGGCTGTGACGCACTATTTAACACAAACACACACACACACACGACAAACACACATACCCCAAGTGGTGTGGCATTTAGGGGATCAGGGTGGGCAAGAGGGACACGGTGGAAATGTAGCCTCGGAGTTTGACGGCTTATCCTGACCAAAAACACCTCATCGTTGGAACAGGACGTTGAAGAAATTTTGATTTGTTGAGTGAGCAAACAAGCAGTCACTAAGACACGAGAGAGAGAGAGACTCCGAGGTCGAGAAGAGGCTTTGCAAATGGATTCCCTGAGACACACACACACACACACACACGCACCGAAACATACACTGTTTCCTGTCCCCTGCCTGAAACTGCGGGTGGAGACGGGTAGAAACAGGAAGGAAGTCCAATCTGTACTTCCTCCCACAGTCAGACCCACCCCAACGACACAGCATGGCACGTTATCTTTCTGCCTCACACGCACACGCCCACACACACACACACACACACACACACACACACACACAAACACTCCCCAGACTTTCTTACCGATGGTGCGGCGTAGCTCCTCACACTGGCTGATGTGAGGCAGTTTTAGCATCTCCTTCCATTTCTTACTGCGCCCGTTCCTCTTCCCTCCTCCACCTGAAACAGAGAAAATCCACTTAAACCGAGTCAAGATGTCACATTTGGTGAACAAAGACAGAAGGACCTCCGGCCTATTGTAGTGTCTATGTGTGTGTGTTGTGTGTGTGTTGTGTGTGCGTGTCAGGGACAGCTGCTTCATCTCACCCGTCGCCTCCACGCCTCATGACCGAGCATGTGCAGAAGAATGTTGAAAGCTTTCAAGTTCATGAGATATACGACAAACAAACACATAAACACCCTCACCCTACACATCAGGGTCAGCCGGACACGACGAGCGAATGTCACACTATGTACACCTTTCTGAGGAAGAAGAAGAAGACTTCTGTGAGCCGATGGCGTTTGTTGAGTACAAAACGCCATCATGGCAGATAAGTGACAAAGTGGCTGTCCCTATAGACTGACGGTCAGGTCTCAACCCATGAACCGCAGAAATTGATCCCAACCAGTAGAAAATGTTTGACTTGAGAGTACTGAATCAATCGTTCATGAAGTGCTTCAACTGATCAAACATTGAGATAACTGGAAATACTAGGAATGCAGCCAGCAAATATTTTCGTAATTGAGTATTCTACAGAATATTCTATCGATTAATCGAATATTCAATCGATTAATCAAATATTCCATCGATTAATCAAGTAATCAGGTACACATGCACTTTAGTTAAAGTGCAATTATTAATGTACAAGAGAAAACAAGACATTTAACTAAATAATGAACAATCAATTGTTTTCCTTTTTTAGAAACAACGAGCGCTGAACAAGCGTGTCCGCATTAGCGGATTGCAATGCTTGTTAGAGAGCTAATCGTGATATTAGCTTTCATCATGTCCCTAAAGAGTCCGAGAGCTGAATAGCTCCTACGTTACCTGCTACCTCTACTACACCGACAATAGGCTGTAAGCTAGCGTGAAGAGGAGGCTACAGAACAGCGCTGTCTCCGCCCACAACTCAGAGGCGAATTGCTAATGAGCTACTGGAGCTCTGCAGAAGAAAAGCCCCTCTCATCATTCCTTTTTTCTGCTAAACCAAAAACGTGCTTACTCCTCTTTCTACCGTGATGACGTAAGCGCGTTGTGTCAGCTTGAAAATAATCAGTGCGAAACAGTGACGATTTGACCTTATAAACGAGTACTCGGGCAGAGAAAATTCCTCGATCAATTTTTTCTTATCGAGGAATCCTTTCAGCCCTAGGGAATACCCATCCCTAATTGTTTTGAGAATATTTTACATAAATGAACCTTTTCAGTGTTTTTTTGTTCATTTTCAGATCTCTGTAGGGTTCAACAAGTCAAATTTAAGATGTTTTTAAGACCGTAATGAACACAATTTAAGACCCATGTGAGTGCTTTGTATTTAAGACCCAAAAGACATGAAGGGAAATCAGAACATTTTATATCAATCTTTAATCATACGGCATATTCATCTGTAAGTTACATTTATACATTTTTAAGGCCTTTAAAAATCATATTCAAGACTTTCTATGAGATTTTAACCCTTTTATGCCTTTTGTATGACATTTGATACATACTTTTATATACTTTTATCAAATCAATATGATCAACAAATTAAAAAAAAAAAACACCTCTTGTAGTTTATCAGCTTCCAAAAACATTTAATGTATCTAACAAGATAAATAAATATATTTGTTAAATTTTAAGGACATTTTGATCTTTTTGGTTTTCAATGGTAAGAAAGAATTAGAAATAAACATTTCAGCTCCAAAAAAAAAAGAAATTTTCTGGCCATAAATTGTGGTGTCCGACATTAAAGGGTTAAGAGAATTTTAGACATTTTAAGGCCTTATATTTAAATTATTGGATTTTAGACGTTTTAGCCGAGTATCCCTGTAGATACTCTGTTTTTACATGTTTTATAAAATCAATGAAGTCCCTGCTGCAGATACACAAATCTAGTTTCAGTGTCACTAGACTTCAAGTCTTTAGGAGAACACTGACATTTCATCCACCACCTCTTTCCATGTGAATAAAAATGAAGCAAATAAACCGTCCCTGATTTAAGAGCACGATGTAAACTAGAACAATTAAAGACCAACAGAGAGGGAGTTCCTCCGCCCCTCCCCCTTCAACTCATGAGACATCAGCTGGTCCATGACATGTGGCAGCTTTAAAACAAACACATACAGGGGGGGTCACTCAGGCACAACACCTTAGAAACACACAGGAGCATGGTTCATGTACAGTGAGCACGCTCTCACCATCTCAAAAACATCTCTGTTCCTCTTCTTCTTCTGTAACATGTCTCATGAGGATTTGACTTTATTTCATTTTACAATTACGAGAGAGAGAGAGAGGCGCTTTGTCCACATCTATAAAGGTGAACACAAATGCACAGTGTTTCAGTATTTCAGTATGAACTCAATGACTACTTCCTCTGATGAGAAAACAGAGACTGATCTACCTCTCTTTTCTTCATTTCCTGCTGCGTACAGTAACAAAGCTGATATCTAGAAACTGATTTGTCAGGGCGCTCAAATCACAATCACTATTATTTTGATTAATACAGAGATCAATATTTTTACGTCACTCATTGATTCAACATCTCTTTGACCTTCAACAATCTTAAAACTTACACATTTTGAACACTTTAAAAATAAAAACTCACTTCTAACTTCAACAGATCGGACAGTTTTTTGACTAATCCCAGTCACACACTGCATCACGCAGAACCACTGGGGCATTGAGTCTTGTTCCCTCTGCTTCACTAACACACACATTTACTCCTCTCCCTGGCAGAGCTACACAGCCCTCTTATCTCAACTTGTGACAGCAAAATAGTATTTCTGTGTCCAAACATTCTGAAGACACAGAAGTCTACGCTTCACACATCTACAATTTCTGTCTACTCCTAACTTTGTTGTGCATTGATCTGAGCTCACCAAGTCCACCAAGACCCCAACTTGTCCAGCCCTGACTCGGGATAGGAATCGAAAACTGGTCGTTTACATTTTATCTCAACAATTCCTTCAACGATCCTTTCTTCTGGGTGCCTTGAAAAACGATCTTGCAAGAGCCGGTCTACGCGAATGAAAACAGAGACTTTGAGGAAAAAAATGTGGCGGACGTTACAAAACGTAAGCATTCATCGAAAATATTGAAGTGTGTGAGTTTGGGTGGCAGAATCTATGTTAGCGGGTCTTTCTGTTAACACTGGTTTCACATGCAGTCGCCCTGCAGATAACGATATTGTCCATTAACAGTAGAGAAGCGCGATCATCGTTCTGCACTTTCAAACATCAGTGCAACAACATCCACCCAAACCTTACGTCACTTTTACCTTCTGACGGACGAAGAACTTGCCTCAGGGCCTCTTAGTAAACACTTTTCTCACGGTATTTTGGAGAATTGTTTGAGCTTGAAACAAGTTTTTAGTGTCAACATTGGTATTTTGGGTTTGCAAGTCTTCAAATTCTGTTTTAACGACTTTTAACAGCGTCTTTATTTTCTTGTATTAGGCTTACACATCTACTATTCCCTTTATTACAAGTTGCTTTGTATTATTTCTAAGTTGTAAGCCCCATTTGCTCTTACTGGCTCGACTTGAACCCATGACTTTTACCCCTGATTGTATCCTGTGTTGAACTGACTTCATATCTTTTTACTTAAACCATGATCTGTGCTGAGCCAAACCAAGTACTACTGATACTAAAAACCCTGCTAACTATGTGGTTGGTGTTGTTTGAGTCACTGATTAGACAAGTCAAGAGTCTCCACTTCTGCTTGTTTTGGTTTACAGGGACAACTTTGCGGCGACCAGCCAATCACAGGACCACAAGGTCGAGAAGAATTCCACTGTGTAAAAAAAATACAGAACAACTAGTTCAGGCTGTAGATGATAGTATGTTGACAGACCTGTTGTGAGGCTGCAGAGCAAACACAGACAGAGACATACATTCGCGATGATGCTGGTTGTGCGTCTCAGAAGAAAACTAAAGTTGGTTTATCGCAGGAAAGGGAGCAGCAGCGGATGGATTATGTAATTCTGTATGTTGGATTGGCTTAAGAAATCCAGTCGCACCTGACAGGTTACAGAGAGAGAAATTCTTGAGCGCGCTCGGCCAAAAAAACCAGAATGATTTATGAGTTTTGTCAAACCAGCAACACGCAGAGTGGAAATTGCACGAGGTTTACTTGCTATCTCTCTGTTGGGACATGCAGCGCAAGTAGATCTTTAAAACTGAAACGTAGGAAAATACAAATAAAAGCTACGAAAAGTGACAAAGGCGTTGATAAGAGGAGAAAGACAGGGATTCGTGGCATGTTAGAAGAGCGTGTGTGTGTGAATGCACGTGCCTATCTGTCCTGGCTGGGCCACCCCACCCTGTTTAATGTCACTCTGACGTCAAAGCCATGTGTGCCGGCCCTTAATGCAGACAGGATGGAGCAAGTATTTATTTTACTTTGGTTCTCCCCTCGGAGAGAACTGGGCCCTCCATAAACATGGACTTCAGAGCAGTTTCGCTCAGTCATATCCGAGCTACAGCCAGCGCTGAGATCATAGCCCAGGATCTCAGAACAGGTCTACGCATGTGCAGTGGGGATCAGATTCCAAAGCTGGAACATGTTGAGAAAGGCTGATGTCAAATCATGAGACACACTGATCGACTACAGGGATGCACATTCCTTTCCTTAAACGATAGATGGATCGACGGGTTATCCCGGCTGTAAATCACGGTACCAACAGCTGACTTACTTTACCTTGCATAAACCCTCTCTCTCTCTCTCTCTCTTTCTTTTCCCATGTTTTCTGTCCTGCTGTTGTCAGCCATCCAACAAAAGCAAAACTGCAGCAAAGACCAACAGAGAAAAACTGCTAGACAGCTTTGCCACAGATGAATGGATGACTGAACATCACATATCAGCTGGTTTGACACAACAGGAAGTAACAGAGATCTTTTTTTCTCCTTGTTCATACAATCCACCAGGAATCAGGCACATAACAGAGTATTTGAGTTGCATTTACTGCTATTTCTCTATCCAACTTGCAGCACTGGTTTAAGTTGTCATAAACACATGAAAAGTAATGCATACACCCTGTGTGAGATGTGACGCATTTGCACACTCAAGTCTGACTAGTTCTGATGTGTTTTAAAGTATAGAAAAGTGAGAGAACGAAACCAGGAAGTTTGTAGTCCTCTGTCCATCTGCAGTAAGCTATGAATGAATTAATAAATGCATTAGGGCTCTCCTGTCTTTGCTCTCTCTTCTTGGTATGTCCATTCCCAACTCTATCCCAAATATATGCTCCTCTCCCGGCCCTTTGTTTTCTGTCTTTTCCCTGTTCTTTTAAATGTAAGAAGAAGTCAGTGAGTTGATAAGGAGGAACAATCTCAAAATGACTTTTAACAAGTTTGGGAACAAACGCTGGTACATCAGAAGATGAAACAAGGTGTTTGAGGCATTTCAGCAACATCTCAACAAGGTTCCAGCCTGTGAAATTTGCTTATTGTCACTTTTTTTAGATGAACTATTGGTCTGACAAAAACAAGGTATTTCAGAAGGTCATCATGAGTACTGAGGTGAACTTTCGCGTTGTCCCGATCCAACTTTTTACTTCCAATACAATACCAATATTGTAGCATTCGGTATTGGCTGATACTGATATTGATCCGATATAAGCAAAAACTTGTGCATGGCAAGTTTTGCACTCAGCTGCAACGTCTTTTTGGACTTAAAAGTCCACATTTTAAGTGTGGGTTGATATAATCCAATATTGGTTTTTGTTTTTTAGCTAAAATCTGACCGATACATGATATAAATAACAGATCAGGATATCCCTAGTAGCTTAAGATGAACTTATGTCTAATCAAAACAATTAGCTTTTTCAGTTGTCAATCTTAAAATATTGATTGACATGAACCAAATAGATATATTTAACTAACAGAGCACTCAAATAAATGTCTGCACTAGGACTGTAAGGATATCACAATTATCACAGTGAAAAAATATCTCATTAACAATATTATTGCGATATTTGTGGAAAGTTGAAATTTAAAACAACACAGTAAGTAAACTTAGAAAAGGGCAAGAGAAGGATGGAACAATAAAAGTTCGTAAAAGTCCTTAATATTTACAAATCAACACAGATAACGTAGATGTCATTATCAGTTTCATCCCCAGCTGTGTATCTAAATCTCTTTTAGAGTAGACATTACCTCTTAAATCGTTTTTTTTTTTTTTTTTTTTTTGGCATGCTTTTGTTTCGTTATTTTTTTCCTACATTTTAAAACGATGCTTTTATTTTGAAGAGTAAACTGCTCTATGTCAGAGGGTTACAAAACTGAATGGAAACAGAAATTAGAAAAAGTATAAAAGTTCAAATTAAATAAAAACACAAAGAGACGCAAGCTCTTGTGACAACTTATGGTATTACCTTTAACAAATTTTTAGCACAACATCAATATTTAATCAATTAATAGGGACAGTTACCATCAATTGTTGGTCTATAATGTAAAAAATTTAACAAAAAGATAAAAAAGGACACTGAGAGGTGAATGTGATTCCCAACTTTCTTATACGTTGGTGTGAACATAGAGCTGTGCGGCGCTGCTGTCCTCAAACCCATCTTCATTTTGCATCGCCATATGGGCAAAGCCGCTCACCCATCTGATGAACACATGTCACATGCTGACACTCCAAATAACAGCCACAAGGCCAGAAAATCCAGCTCGTCTGTGACAGTGACAGATTCACTCTGGCAGCAACAAGACACCGTTTACAACTTCGCACAATATGTCCATCAGGATTCAGCTACAAACTTAAACTGAGGGAATTTAAATGAGGTGGAGGCTTCCTCTCTTGAACCGCGTCCAACAACATGTTAAAATTTCTTATACTTAGACCAGTGACTTCTAAAGAAGACTGCGGATAGTTTATAGTCTAAACATATCAAGGTAAAAAGATAAATCAACCCGATATGGATATCAAAATACTCTGACCATAATATTAACATTTTGCATACCATAGTCAGACCACATGACCCTTTTTGACTTGTGCTGATGACAGAACAGATGAAAAGTAGGAATCTGAAAAACACTGTGAGGTAATTAAACAACTTTATTGTCCAATGAGATTTTTTCTTGGAGGGTCTGGCTCTCACCCTAAAGATACTGCATCACAAATAAGGCTAAAGAGGCACACTTCAAAATACAACATCAAATTTGTATTTTTAAATGCCTAAATGCTAAATTTACAGATGTTGAGACTGGGTGCAACTTCTGCAAAAACAATACAGAAACATTTTGAAACACCTCTTCTTTGAAAGTTTCTGGAGAGACATTGAATTTTATTTTAATGTTTATTCTCTTAAACTCAAAAATGTTGTTTCTTACTTTCCTTATAATAATAAGGAAAATATTGCCCTTGAAAATGTCATGAACTTTTTTAATTATACACCAAACAGAAATTCTCAGTCACTTTTAAAGTTGAAGTTTTTGATTAGAATTCAAGTCCTGGATTAAATTATTTCTTTTGATTAATGACAAAAACTTGATTAAATTCATTGAATGTTATGATACCAATTTTCCCTGAGACTGCTAGGTAAATGATTCAATGATTTACACATCTATGTATGTATTTTATTGTTGTCTAAATGTAATTGTTGTCCTGTATTCTGTATTTACGGTATGTTTATCTTACTATTTAATCCATACTCAACTGATTTGTATGTGCTACTGTTCTAACTAATGAAGAGAAGTAAAAAATGATTTTTTCCAACCTGTAAAACACTGATAAGACTGTTTGACAGGACACGTTTCTACGGTAATCATACCCAGGATATTTAGTACCCGCCTTTGCACAGAAGATCTTACCCCCACCCTAAAGACTCTTAAGTGGAGGTTTAGCACCAACAGCTGCAGCTCTAAAAACATGGCTTAAACGGTAAAACATGGAGAGAGGGTCATGCATAGTTAAGGCCGTCGGTAATATGAGCATGCACATGGGCACAATGGAGCGCGGCCATGATAATGAATGGGTTGTTGCTTTCTCAGTGGCTCTACCATACAGTGTGTGATTGGCTGGAGTAGCCCCTGATAAGAAAAACATTAGCTGCCAGTATCTGTGTTGCCTATTGAAAGCAAAGGCCTGGTGTTTGCACAAGGTAATCCATCTGTATACTCACACTGAAAGACACACATCAGCTGAGAGAGAGCGAGCGAGAGGGGGAGAGAGAAACGTTAATATCAGCAGCGCTGCTCTCTTCTAATCCTCACCTCTCTCACACGTTCCTTCTTCCCTCTCTTATTTCAGCCTTTGCCACCCTCCCCCATATGAACAGCTTTCTTCTCCTGTTATGACTTTGTTAATTATTTATTGCTGGACTCCTCTCTTTGCCTCGCTCTGTATGAAACACGCAGGGAGAGGGTGTGGGTCACATGTGAAACTGTTGACAGCATTAAAACACCAGAGCTAATTTCAGGACGAGACAATCGCTGAGCAGGGAGGCAAGAGGGGGGACGTTAGGTACCACACAAAGGGTCATGTAGTTTTACACATGAGCCGAAAACACACACACTCACGCACTCACATTCTTGCCCATTCCAGCAGCATGCTGAGGCGTTTCGCAAGACCTTTCCTGCTCTGCCCCGTCTCCTCAAGATATTCCATTAAAGCTCGCCAAGACGTGCTTGAAAACTGACCCTTGTTTTCACAGCATCTTGAGGGATAAGGAGGAGGGAGGGAGGGGCGATGAGAGGGAACACGCTGGGACTGAATTTGAGATGCTTGCAGAGAGTTGGAGGGTGTAAAAGGACAAAAGTATTGTCGTCATTGTGTTATCGATATAACAGCAAAAGAATGCAACCGATAATTCTGAGTAGGGCTGGGCGATATGGGAAAAAGTTTATCACGATATATTTTTTTCATATCAGTCAATATCGATACATATCATGACTTAAAAATAATCACTTGTCAATCTTAAATGTTCCATTACTCTTAACAATGCTTATTGGTAGCACGTCTTTTGCAGTACAATAAGCTCCTGCATCTGTGAGGTCTTTGTGTCTCTTTGACGTCATAAGGCGTTGCGCTAGAGAAAGCGGACTGAATGTTTCGGCTGCACAGGCGCCACGGGCTCCTTGCTCCACTCGGGGTTTGTAACCTTTCGCGTTGCGCGTGCTCTGCCGTGTGGCACTGCTTCAGTTGGTGAAAAAGATTTGAGGTATTCCCCGACTTTGCGAGAACATGGACTTGACATAATTTGCAGTGAACATTACTCTGCTCGATGTCTGACCTCCAAAAACCAAAATACCCCCACACTACCAATGTTTCGTGTCAGTTTTTTCGAAAGTGTTGTCATCTGTTGAGCCTTCATCTGCATAATTACCTCCGCCAAGGAGGTTATGTTGTCGGTAGCGTTGGTTTGTTTGTTTGTTTGTCTTTTAGCAACTTTACGGAGAAAGTAACAGGCGGATTGACCTGAAATTTTCACCAGAGGTGCGTCTCAGCCCCAGGAGGATCCCATCAAATTCTGGTGATGATCCCGACAAAATTCTGGATACTGTGATCCAGAACACACAAAAATAAAGGTGTCGTTGGAATTTTCAATGCTGAAAGATGACCGATGGGCGCCACAGTGGTGTAGATAGGCGGCACAGTGGTGTAGTGGTTAATACTGTCGCCTTACAACCTGAAGGTCCTGGGTTCGAATCCCGGTCAGGGCATTTCTTGTTTAAGGGGGGACATGAGCTGCTTGGCGGAGGTCTGCGCTTTCTGAGTGTTTTCTTTTTTCTCACCGACAGGGCTGTCGGCTTCACGTATTGAGGGTGCTATGGTTGCATGTAGCTGCAGCCCGCTACTACGCAGTTCTTTGCTACTTGGTTCTAATTCAGCACGTGATTGGTGTGGACCCTGAGCAACACCCCTTTTCATTGGCTATCAGTATAGTCTACCAAAACATGGCAGAATGTCGACTACTGAAAAGCATATTGACCTTTTTTTACATCAATATCAAGGGGAATAAAATTTCAATCATTATTGGTTTATCACCCAGCCCTAAATCTGAGTACAAGAAATCACCTTTTAGATTACTGCAGATAACACAACATATTTAAAGGCGGGACAGGCATGAAATCAAACTAAGACAAGTCGACCAAACTCTGACTTCAACAATGTTTGCTCTTCAACTTTGAACGAATTTGAAGAATTTCCCAAAACAAAAAAAAACAAAAAAAATTCCCTTTTGAACCACAAAAAATACTAGCAAATACACTTGACTATAACCATTGTTAAAATCAAAGAGACAGCTGGTTTCTCACTGGAAAAGGGATAAGTTGAAACAACATCCCATGATGTTCACAGTGTGGTTTTAAAATGCCTTCTCATGCTTACTCAGCTTGCCCAGAAATTGTGCTAATGACCGTCCTAGTAGCCACCGGCTGAGTGTCGCTAGTAGTGCCATGCAGCAGACACACGCAACACACTGCGTAGCCTTCTCTGCACATCCCATTTGTGGGTGTAATAACTGTAAAATGAGTCCCACTTCAAGGCAGAGTCACAAAGCGCTGTGTTTTATGAGCCCCAGCTGGAGGAAACACCCCAGAGTGATGACAACAAGTGTTAGCCCAGCTATGACCACAAAACTAATAAAGCCGTGCCGACTTACGTCATACGAAAAGCCTCACATGTGCTCTGCGCTGGCCTACAATTTAAAGGCTGGTGAACGGAGGACAAGGAGCAGAAAAAGGCTACAGCAGAGGTGTATCCGCTTACATCTGCAATGATCTTTGCCAACTTAATTTGTTTGGTAGAAATTAGTTACATAAGAGGGATTAAGTTTCTCTAGTCAGAGAAAAGCGAGCACCGGACAGTCCACATTCCTTCCTTTTTATGAAGACAGTAGAAATGATCAAAGACATGCAGCCGACTGAAAACGTCTGGTGAAATCTGATCCCAGGTGAGACACGGTAAAAGCCTCCATGTCTGTCCACTGAAATATTAGAGAAACTCATGTGGGGAACTAATGCTCTTCTCTCTGCTGGTTAGTAATAAATGCTAATCACAATCAGCTGCATGACATATTTCAGTTCCTCTCTGACCTTTAGATATCTTCACTGTACTTCTCTACAAAAGCCCAACTCAGCAAGTCAGACCAAATGATGATTAACCAGACTTACAACAATGTATAGTTGTTTTGTCTGTTTTTTTCTAACTTAACGAATTCATTTAGAGTTCATCCTAGGACTGGGCGATTATATGATCGTGATAAATTTCAGTTCGATCACAGTGAGCTGTGAGCATATTATCTTGATCAAACATGGTGAAAATGTGTGTCACAACAGCCAATCAGAGTCGAGCTTTTTCTGCTCTCTTCTGTAAGTTGCCAGAGAAGTAAACAGAATGAGCGAACGCGAAGCTGAGGGCAGCAAAAAAGATGTCTGCCATGACTTTGAGTTATCCTCCAAAGATGCCATTGTTGAGAAGAAAAGTTATTCAACATCGGCTGTGTGGCGGTGGTTCAGGTATCTCCAAAGTGACGTCAAGCAATTAAGCCGATGTGCAAGGTATGTTGGCGCGCTCCAAAACCAGTAACACAACAGATCTGTTTAATCATTTGAAGAAGTACTTCCTGAGTGATTATATGGAAAGCATGAAAATGCGAGCGGAGTCTGCACAAGTAGCATTAGCAGTTTAGCCACAACTAGCGGTGCAGCCAACAGACCAAAGCAGCAATCAATGGTATCATCTACATTTACATCATCTAACGTTTACTTTTTAAGGCATCTTCATTATCCCTGAGGGGGCCATTTGTTTATTTTGGGTCTTAAATACCTGCAAAAACACTCAGGACTGTAAAATAGTTCACTGTATGTTCAGTATTTATCCACATTTGTTGTACTGTTGAGTTAAAATGGTTTTTAGATTTTTCTAAGTTTATTTCATTTAATTTTCTTTGTTATTTACTTTGTATGGTAATAAAATGTTGAACTAATCTATAGTTTCTTTAGTTTTTAGTCCAGATGCTTAAAAACTAGCAGTTTAAAAAATACAAAAAAAAATCATGATAATAATCGAGATCGGACGATGTGACAAAATATATTTTGATCGTTTTTTTTGCCAAATCACCAAGTCCAATTTCATCCTCCACATACTTTCTGTACTTATTCCCAAAATTAACTTACTTTTAAGGCACACTGTATACACAGATTTCACATGAGCTCTTTTGCTCACCTCTGGTGTTCTTGCAGCCCTTGAGGATAAGAAGCTGTTAAATATGATCCTTCACTATTCAAGTTCGAACCACTCCTATCAATACTAATCAAAGTGCACACGATAATCAATACCTTCTACTTTCTTCATGTGTTTACGACAATAATCCTATGTGGCCCTGACTACTTCTGCAGAAACATGGCAGTATAAGACGGCGGCCTCTACAAAACAAGAGGACTTCTATTCAAGCGATTATACGCTAAGTTAAATGTAATGAAATAAGACTCAATTTCCACCAAGTCTGGTCTGCTAGATCCAACTAAAATCTGCACACTGCGGCTGCAAAATTACAGGCAGAATTTAATAAACGAAGAGAGAGCACAAACAGTCATCAAGTTTTTGAAAACTTTGGGCTGAATCCAAGTGCATAATAACCTAAAACTTTCACCAGGCTAAATGCACACCAAACAACCGTCTTGTTGTCTCGACTGAAAAGTGTTTCTGATTTAATTTCCAACTGCAGCAACTTTTTAGATATTCCCATACTCTCATACAGCAGTGTAGAAGTCACTCCATCATTATCTGGATAAGTCAGTTTCATTAATTCATCTGTAAAGTAATTATAAATTTTTACTTTTAGAAATTTTAGTGGTGCCAAAAAAGAAAGGTAACAAAAACTTAAATTGAACAGCCACATAAAATAAGTCCTATTGCGTGAAGATGCTGCTCATGAAAGGTGAAATTTAACTCTGAACTCAGTTACTGCAATGTTGAAGTATTGACATGATCTTAGTGGGGACTTAACTCAGCAAAGGTAAGAAAATAAATCTCATCTATGTTTCCCAGAGGTAACTTATCCCTCACTCCTTTCCTTGTCAAAATATGAGCGAACTTAAAGCTAGAAGAATAATCTCTTTTCCTATTTCTAGACCTGACATCAAAGTAAACTTATTCAACAGGGTCCTAAAATTATGTTATTAAAAAGCTCTGGAAAACACTTGCAATGGAGACATGATAATCTACAGCTTAAAAGTAAACAAAATTTCTCTCAACTGACTTCACTCCACCATCTGCTCTGTCAAAATAGGGTGCTGTGCCAGTTCGGGTGCTGCAGCGTGTCTAAACAGGGTAAACTTTGGGACAAACAGTCTTAACAGTTTTACTGAATGATCCCAAGTGCTTTAAACAGTATTTGGTGCTAAATATCAATAAAATGAGGGGTACAGTAAATATATTTTTCTTCTTCTATTATTATTGTTAGAATTAATATTATTATGTTATGTGATATACAAAATTCAGAACTTTAACAACGATCACATACTGTAAAGTAGCTTGTCTCCTGTGCTGTTATTTCCTGTTGTTTAGTTTTAGCATTTCTTTCACTGTCACACAAAAGCTGCAGCAAAGATTGCGTCGACGTGAACAGATAATAACCTCTCTGAGAAAGTAGCAGCATGGGTGAATGGTGAATGGCTCCCACACTTTCAACCCTTAAAAGGGATTCTCTGGCGTGAAATTAAGTTAGGTCAAACACACCGTAACACTGAGTTAGACCAAACACAACTCACCCACTCTCCTCCAGCAGCCGCTTGTTTGTGAGGGAGCCCTGACGCGACGATAACTGAGTGCAGCGGAGTTTCCGAGCTCAAGGAAGAACATTTATGATCATTACTTCATGGAAATGCAACCGGACTGAGATGCTAAGACAGAAGAACTACAGTGTCTGCAGTGCAAAATGATTAATATGATAATTGTTACTTCAGGAAATGATCCGCTGACACAAACAAGCGGCTGCTGGAGGAGAGTGGGTGAGTTGTGTTTAGTCTCTTTGCTAAAGAAATTAGGCAAAGCTAAAATTATGTTTGGTGGCTAGTACTATGGCTAGGACCCTACACTCACTGGCCACTTTATTAGGTACACCATGCTAGTAACGGGTTGGACCCCCTTTTGCCTTCAGAACTGCCTCAATTCTTCGTGGCATAGATTCAACAAGGTGCTGGAAGCATTCCTCAGAGAGCTTGGTCCATATTGACATGATGGCATCACACAGTTGCCGCAGATTTGTCGGCTGCACATCCATGATGCGAATCTCCCGTTCCACCACATCCCAAAGATGCTCTATTGGATTGAGATCTGGTGACTGTGGAGGCCATTTGAGTACAGTGAACTCATTGTCATGTTCAAGAAACCAGTCTGAGATGATTCCAGCTTAATGACATGGCGCATTATCCTGCTGAAAGTAGCCATCAGAAGTTGGGTACATTGTGGTCATAAAGGGATGGACATGGTCAGCAACAATACTCAGGTAGGCTGTGGCGTTGCAACGATACTCAATTGGTACCAAGGGGCCCAAAGAGTGCCAAGAAAATATTCCCCACACCATGACACCACCATCACCAGCCTGAACCGTTGATACAAGGCAGGATGGATCCATGCTTTCATGTTGTTGACGCCAAATTCTGACCCTACCATCCGAATGTCGCAGCAGAAATCGAGACTCATCAGACCAGGCAACGTTTTTCCAATCTTCTATTGTCCAATTTCGATGAGCTTGTGCAAATTGTAGCCTCAGTTTCCTGTTCTTAGCTGAAAGGAGTGGCACCCGGTGTGGTCTTCTGCTGCTGTAGCCCATCTGCCTCAAAGTTCGACGTACTGTGCGTTCAGAGATGCTCTTCTGCCTACCTTGGTTGTAACGGATGGTTATTTGAGTCACTGTTGCCTTTCTATCAGCTCGAACCAGTCTGGCCATTCCCCTCTGACCTCTGGCATCAACAAGGCATTTCCGCCCACAGAACTGCCGCTCACTGGATATTTTTTCTTTTTCGGACCATTCTCTGTAAACCCTAGAGATGGTTGTGCGTGAAAATCCCAGTAGATCAGCAGTTTCTGAAATACTCAGACCAGCCCTTCTGGCACCAACAACCATGCCACGTTCAAAGTCACTCAAATCACCTTTCTTCCCCATACTGATGCTCGGTTTGAACTGCAGGAGATTGTCTTGACCATGTCTACATGCCTAAATGCACTAAGTTGCCGCCATGTGATTGGCTGATTAGAAATTAAGTGTTAACGAGCAGTTGGACGGGTGTACCTAATAAAGTGGCCGGTGAGTGTATATGTACTGCTGATGAAGTCAGGTGCTGTTCTGAGCATTATTTGAGGCTATAGAGTGGCATTTTGGTTGAGGTTTGCGCGTGGGAACGTAGACCGCTGTGTATTGCTATTGTGCGGTCATTACTAAAGTTGGTATAACTAGAGAAGCAAGCAGTCGGCAACATTCATCTCTCGAGGGGGTGTCTAACTCGGTGTTACGGTGTGTTTGACCATAACTTAATTTTACGCCGGAGTATCCCTTTAGGGTCTTTTTTTTATGCCCCTACTGTTTAATGCTGCATTTTGTCCTTCAGATACTGGTTTCACTCTGCTCAGCTGTCTGCATGTAATGTAAACAGCTCCATGGTACAGCATGATACAGCCGATTGACACTGCAACTTGATGGTTATCTGAGAATCCCTCTTTCAAACCTGTTTGAAAATATTCTGAACTTCCTCCGTTTGTTGAAGATTGTCGATTCATGCAACTATCACCTTTTGCAGATTAAAGGAAGTATCTAAAAACTCTACTCATGTAAAGTAGTGCGTGTGACAATTTTCACAGCTACAGTGGTGAGGAGCGTCATCTCTGCAGCACACAAAAACCACTTCCCGTGACATGTCATTTCAACTCCTGCAGACTGGGCACACCCTGTCATAATACTTCTCACTTTGACCACCCAGTTTCGCACCAACAGGTATTAAAGGCCGGCTGAAAAGTCCACGGTTATGAGCATCTTCTGACCATACTTGGATGTTTCTGAGGCTCTGACAGACTTGTGAGATCTTGTCACTGATGTGGAGGTGACAGGGTGGAGAATTATTCAAAAAAACATGTTTATGCACCACACAAAATTAACATTACGACTGAATTTCTTGCATTAAATAGGCGAGATGAATTCCTGGAGTTTCAGTATCACCTGAGTCTCCTCAGGTTTTGGTGCAGTTTGGCAAGAAGGTGATTGAGAAAGGCCGGGGGATGGGCGCCAATATCTTAAAGCAATGATACCAATCACCATTGCACTCTTTGACATGATAACCATTGTCAATTTTCTGTGGCTGCAGTGTAACAAATGCAGATTTAATGTTTATTCTGTCTTACATTGTGCAATTAAACACAACTACAAGAATAACCCGTGGTAACGTGACCACACAAGTTATAGAAGAACATGCTACAGGTGTGTTTGACAACATCATTATTTCAGGTCACGGAGTAGTTTGGACTTAGCTTGACTGGGAGCTTAAAAGAATGAGTTTTCCCTTTTAATCTAAAGACACAAAAGCATCAAAATGAGCAAGAGAACAAGATGAGAAGATTCTGTCATTGCTCAAGGTGTTTTTTTCACCCAAAGGCCACAGGGGGTCTGAAATCCTAGAGAGTCAGGGGATTGTAATAGTCAATAGTCACATAATTGTAAAAGTAGAAGTTTATGATTATTTGTGTCAATTGAAGACACAAAAATGTGTTTTAAAGCATTCAAAGATCACCCACCCTTCGTTTGTCCCACACTGGTTCGGTCCACTGTGCGTGTGGGACAGTGAGCACAAGGTGAAGTCCACCCATCATTACATGTCTTTCAAAAGTTAAACTCAAAGAGGGGATGACATTTTTCTATACTTCTGACACAAAATTAAAGAGAACAAACACACAGTCGAATCCTCTGAGTTGTCATGTATGGTATTATAATGTTGCGTTTGATTTATCAGGTCTAAAACTGACTTCACAGCTCTGAAACCAACTGAGAAATCCTCTCGCTCTATCTGGCCACTGGCTTCCCAGTTATAATATGATCTGGATCCAATTCCTCAAAAACATAAGTATCCTGTAAAGATTGATATCAGATATCAGTGCGATATCAGCAAAAAAAGAAAATCTGATTATATCAGCCTGTATCTAAAATTTCCGACATCAGCACTCCGATACAAGCAGTCCATTCCAGACTCCGCTCCAGCACCTCTATCTAGCAGCGACAGGATCGAACATGTAGACCCCACATGATCACCACAACAGTGTGTACTAAGGTACTAACAAAGTAGCAAGGAGTAGGAGTGATGTTGGCCTTGTGGCAGTATTTTTCGTTGAAGTCCGAAAAAGACATTGCGGCTGAGTGAAAAACTTGTCTTGCACAATTTTGTGCCAATATCGGCTCAATATTGGTATCGGTCAGTATTTAAGGCTACAATTTCGGTATCTTATCGGAAGCCAAAAGTTGTATCGGGACATCCCGTTTTTTTTGCTAGCTGATGGTTGTAAACAGAGGCTGCCATCGTTGTTTTGGTCTGTCAACTAGTGATGTGTTGGTTGCGAACGAACCTGTTCAAAGAGCCGGCTCTTTAACATGAACAATAGGAGCCGGCTCCTATCTGTGAGACGTTTGTTTTTCTCTCTTTTTTCTCCCCTACAGACCATAGAAATAAACTACAAGGCAAAATGACGGGATATCTATCTGCCTATTGTAGCAGAGTGGTTCTACATGCAAGTCAGTGCATTCAAAAAGTTACAAGGGTCTGAAAATGCAATGACAATAATTTGCTACAGCAATTTACTGATATTAGAAAATGTCAATTTTACTAGTGAATTCTTCAGTACAAGGGATGTATTGAATTATTTAAGAGATGTGTGTGCACATACGTACACATCATAAGCCAAACGACGCTAAATTTGGCTGACTTAGAAAATGTATTCATGGTAAAATGAAGCGTTGTTTGGGAGCTGAGCCAAATGACCAGACTCGCTAAAAAGAGCCGTAATTCCCATCACTACTGTCAACTAATCAGAGGCTGTATCTACAATCTGCTGACCCTTAGGGTGGATGGAGGCAAACTTGTTTTCCTTTTCTTGAGACTGGGGTAACAGTCCTCCTCACAGTATAGAACTACAACAGATAGAGCCATTGTGAATGGAGTCATCTCTCACTGGGATCTAGTAACAGTGGATCTGTACTCTTTCGTCAAGCAGACAAAGGCCTTGAGTGAAAGTGCAGCTGACTTTGCACAAACAAAACGACTGACTGTATATAAATATTAATGGTTCTGACCCAATGAGTCTGCGAAAACATGGGTATCGTTTTGATCTATCATCTACCAAAAGAAGGAAAAACCATTTCCACACTCTGAGTAGTGTTTACGACTGTTCTTAGTATTTATTAATATGGAAAACACCACAAATACCTCTGATGAGCTCCTCAATAAGGACCATTAATAAAGTTATTTCAGTCATTTAACTCGTGACTCAAATATTCGGTTATTTAATGTAACTGAAATAGCGGAAATCAATATTCCCTCTATTCATATTTAATACCGTTTTATTGCAGTTTTTTGCCTTACAGTACTTGTTTGTTGCCCCTGATCTGATCTAGTAAAATTCATACTAAATCATTGATTTTAATCCGTGGAAAATACTCACAGATTAAAGGTTTATCAACGGTATTTAAAGACCCATCTTGAAAATGTAATCCACTTTCCTTAAATGCTGTGACTGTGTTTTTACTTTCTGAAAATTATAATTTTACTGGCAGTAGGAGACAGGTAACATATATACTGACTTTGTGGTTTTGTTTTGTGGGGTTATTTGAGTGGTTGTGTATTTAAAGTTAAAAAATAATAATGCCTTTCCCTCTGCATGGTGCACGCATCCCTACTACTCACTGCAAGCATCGTGAGGCCCCTCAGGAGAGAAGGCCGGGGACACTTACAGGTCCAGAACCTGTGGATCTGGTTGGTGAAATGCAAACTCCTAGAGCAACATTATGACAATGCCAAGCACCATTTTCTCGCAAGGTAAATACAAGGTATGTGTCCTCAAGTGGAATTGAGGATTGGATTCCCTGTTGTTGTAAATAATCCCTATTCACATTACTATTGCCGTTTAGTCTCGGACTGAAACATAGTCTGAATGCAAACCACACGCAGAGGAGCCCCCTCCATACGCGCGGAGAACCGCGACCCCAGAGCCATGTAGGCCCACGCACTTGAATCGTCTATACTGTAGAGGGGGGGAATAATCACCCCGCACATCACCGGAGGCTGCGGGTCCAATCCGTTTGAAAGAGAAAAAAGTTGAGCTCTTTGCAGAAACGCCTGTGTAACCCTCCTTCGGCAGCTGATACAGCGCTTAACGCCCACCCTGCGCCCACTCACTGGCTTCAGAGTCGCCTCTCTACTCCACCAGATGGAAACTCGCCTCTCTCCACCTCCAGGTGAACCGCTGCGGGATCACTAGCCCACAGAAGCGTGCTCGCCCGGGGCAATTAAGCCTGGACCGCTCCGGTACTTGCACGACGGGCCTTCTTCGACTCCCCCTTTTGCACCCCAAAACATCCACTTAGATAAGGTTTGTCGTCCAAATGGCACTGCAGTGGGATATTCCTACATAATAAAAAAAATCACCCCCTACCAATCCACATTCCTGATTGGAAACTACAATGACAGGTAAGAAGAGGCTGGAGGCTACTGACACACTGAGAGCCTCACTGCGCAACTAGGCCTATATTCTACCCAACACTCAATGGCAAGTAATTGGAAGATCGTGAGAAATCCGGGCCATCTCAACCTGTTAGTATGTATCAAACCACTGGTGCTTGTTAGGGGGAAACAAATGCTCGACAGCCGACATGCAACGCTGCCGTCAAAGCGCGATACTGCAAACACACTGCGTTGTTCTCCAACAAGCCTGCGGGGCCTTATGATAACATACCCAGTAAATAGGAGTGCTGCAAGTGTACAAGCAGATAGCAACTGATTGAAACAGGAGATGTTCGGCATTCGCCTTGAAATACAGCCCTGCACAGACATGAGAGCCAGTGAAAGCAGAAATCCCAAGGAGGACAGTCAAGAACCCAGGCTCGTCCATGGCCATGTCGTTGAGGTGGGGAGGGGGACTGGAGAAGAGGAGGAGGAGGAGGTGGAGGAGGAAGAGGAGGGGGGCGCATATACATTTTTTTTTTTTTAGCGATTTGTCTTTTTGCTTACCTTCTCTTGCCTTGAGGAGAACCGTGTTGGCCACGATATTTTCAATCTCCATTGTCAGAATGTGAATCCCAAGCAGTCGCGATACATTTCACTCAGCGGAAAAAAGACGGGTTTTCGGATCGAACGTGCCGACGACGGTGAGGCTGCTGCACGCTCACAGGGCGAACGCGGCACTGGCGCATAGTAGGTGCTTAATAGTGGTCGTCGTTCTTCTTCTCCATTACAAGGCGCTTTATCGAACCATATCAACGGAGCCCTACGAATCCGACGGGGGGCTAGTTAGCATTCACAGCCTGCCTCTCCTCACTCTCTCTCAGCCTGCTCTCCTTCCTGCTTCGGCTACCTCTTCCTCCTCCTCTTCCTCCTCCTCCTCGCCCCTCCTCTGCACAACTACCCAAGGAGAGTAGGAGGGATCAATTTACAACCAGTGCAACCACACACGCACACACACACACACACTTTCACGCACATACACACACAAGTGGATTTCATGCAATCACGTGCAATTTTATTGGCATACTCCCATGAATCCATATAAATTCATGTCATTTATTGTGTGTCAGGTTAGGAGAAAATGACACCTTTAACCCTTGAACACTATCACTATCTCCAGGTGATTTTTACCCGGAATAATATACCCAAGAAAGAGTACTTGTCATTAAAATATATCAAAATAGGAAAATACATGACAAGTTAAAGTAGTTTTCTTTTATTTTGAACTGTGAAATGTCCAAAAGGAGGGGTAATGTTGTTGTAATGTTGCTGCTCTCTCTCTCTCTCGCTCTCTCTCTCTCTCTCCCTTCCTTTCCCTTACCCAGACCAAGCCTCAATGAGGCCCTAAGCAAATTTTGATTTTGGGGCCCTCAATTTCTGCCAGTAGTATTGACTGTTGATTGTTCACACACCTACTACAGTGTAAGTTAATGTGCTTGACATGTCTTTACACATTTAAGGGGGTGGCCAAGATAACAACATAAATTATACAGATGAATGACTGATGAATGATTCATGGTTCAGGGTGACACATATGGTTTTTAATCTCAAAATGTAACACATTCAGGATGCTCAGTGCATGTGCAGGAGTCACATAACGGTAGCAGAGCTTTGACATACGAGCAGTAAGAATCATAGGCCTACATCAGCAGCAGCACTAAAATGTTTTTACTTTATTTTATTTTATTTTCACATATAATATATGTATGATCAATAATATATGTATGAGCATACAGAAAGCATCACTGATACATGCAAAAATAAAAAAATATATACATACTTTTTGATTGCTCTTGGGGCCCCCCTACTGGCTGTGGGGCCCTAAGCAGGCGCTTAGTTCACTTATGCCTTGGGCCAGCTCTGTTCTAACCCATTCTCTCTCTCTCTCTCTCTCTCTCTTTCTCTCTCTCTGGCATGAGTCTGGTCCTACCTAAGGTTTCTGCCTGTTAAAAGGAAGTTTTTTCTCGCCACTGTCACTCATGTTAGATGAGATGGGCCAAATCTCATCTTAGGTTGGGTCTTGATAATTCATCAAACAATGAGCGTGGTCTAGACCTGCTCTTTTTCTTTGGAAAGCGTCTTTGGATGATGACTGTTGTGAATTGGCGCTATATAAATGAGATTTGATTGATTGACTGAAAAAAAGTGCCATGAGGGAAAATGCAACAAAACAAAAAAAATAAATTAGGCATTCATGAACAAAAATTCTTAAAATGATAATAATAATGATAATAATATAGAAACTGTAAACCCAGTTTCTTTTCCACCCATTCCTGGGGCATGTGAGTCTTCTCTGCTGAAGACTCAGGGTCCTCAGCACAATAACAGCCACAGGAGAGAAAACCAAAATATGGCAGATTTTGAGTGAGTAAAAATGATCAGCTGACTAAATATTTCTTATCACCATATGAATTCCCTTGAAAATCACTACTTTGTGATAGTTATTCATAACCACTGCACTAAATAAAGATAGCATGCAAATTCCAGGACCACTCTTACTGACCTTATGCAGCTATCAAATCCACCCGGATGAAAATCACCCTGTGAACACGTGTCTGTAGGAAAAAGCAGGTTTTGGATCAGGGAAACAAGTATGCCTTCAAAGATATCGAAGGCAATGCTGAAGCTACTCAGGGACCTACGATACTCAGACAAACGCAACATAATGAAAACACGTAAACATGTTTGGTCGGGTGAGAATCACCCAGTGATAGTGTCGTAGGGTTAATGGTATAATAGTCTCTTGGGTAGACCCCTCCCACACACACAAAAAAAAAGAAAAAAACGGGGACAGAAGCAGACTGGTGTTTTTTTAACAATTAAAAAATAAAGAAATAAACTTAAAACAAAAAAATTATCTGTTATGATTAAATTAGCCTATCTTTTGTAACAGCTGCTGGCTTTCAATAGAGCCACACAGAGCCCGTTTTGTGTGAACAGTAAAGAAATGGTTTAGAGCTGTTACATTTTTCCTGTGATATAGCCTGGAGACAAGAGATAACACAGTGGCTTTCTCTTCCTGTGAGGAGAAAGCCACTGTGAAGCAGCATCCCTCTGTTCTTTGTTATCTGACCTTTATATCAACCTACCCCCTCATGGCTTTGAGGGGGGCAGTGTGTGCGCACAAAAAGAGAAGACAGATGATTGAGATCACGTGAAACTTGGAACAGTGTCTGAGGTTAAAATGTAACAAATTAATGTGATAACTAATGACAAAATTTGTTTAAAAATTTGTTCCTGCTCCTCCCTTTATTGACGATTATCTCCAGGAAAAACAGGGATATATCAGGATAGGAGGGAGCAGCATATCATACTGCAACACTTCAAATTATTAAATGTATTTTTCTTCCACAATGCTTTAAAATGCACGTTAGATAAAGAAGTAGGAGCCTATAAGACTTCATCACTCCAGTACCAGACCGCTGTCCACATTGTTTCAGCATCTTTGTTGTGACAGGGCAATTTTTCTGCAATGACTCAAAAAAAAAAAAAAGTGATTGCTGGTCTTACATCTGCTCTTTATACTTTGTATTCAATGCTGCCATCTAGTGGTGAATTATGCATGCATGCAACAAGCCTGTGCAGGGCCCTCTTTTTACAGTTTCAGGGTGGAGTTTTAACTAAGGATACTGTGATTTTTTCTCTGTTATTTAACAGACTGAAAAAAACAATGCTTCTTGATTAAAAAAAAAATAATCAATTTTGTATGCAACCACTAAAATAAGATAAGATAAGATAAGATGTCCTTTATAGGTCCCACTGGGGGAAATTCCAAATTTACAGCGGCATAGTACAAACATACAAAGAGAAATTAAAGGATAAAGAAACTCATAATTAAGTTAAGATAACAGTAAAACATATGTACATGATTCCTATTTATACGTGTACAGAATATACATAATAATATGATTTACCACCACTAGTCTACATGCCAATTGAAATGTCGGTGTGATTGAATTGGACTGTTAGACAGCTGTTGTACAAATGCAATGATTGATAGTGAAACCTAAAAGTGACATTTGATACTGTACAAGTATTGAGTAGCTCTGCAGCGTGTGTCATGCAGTAGGACGCCAAGCTGTACATGCTTATCGCTGAACTAGAGTGCTGTATGCATCCACTGTCAAAGACATCAACATAGTCTCAGAGATGTTACGGCATCCATGTTAACAGCTACAGCATGAATGCCTGTCAGTCAAGCCTGCCACTGTAACTTTCTAATTGCCGCAAAGTGCTTCACTCATGTGGTTTAAGATGGGATGGGAGTGGGTCTGATCTTACAAGATGGGATTCAGGCTGATCCCATCTTTAGACTGGTTGTTTGTCAGCAGAGTATGGTCTGAATCAGCCTTTTTGCTAAGCATCCTGGGATAGCACTTATTGTAAAGTGGTGCTGTAGACATAGAAACTGATTAATTGATTGAGAATGAATGGCCTATGTATGTGGCTAACAGGGCTTTAGGAGCCAGTCTTGAAGAGACACTTGAGGATTTGCAGTTTTTAGCCCTTTCACAAGCGCTTCATATCAGCACTAGAGGTATCTGTTTGCCAGCCGGCCCTTCATCTTCCAGCTGCACAAATTGTTGCTTTACCGTTTTGTGCAGGTGTCAATCAAAAGGGAAAGGTCACTATCAGACAGTCACATACCAGGAGTCCTGCTCTACATTTACTGCTGTATGTTCAGATATTTTTTGTCTATCAAAAACTGAAGCACAGCTCGTATGAAATGTAGAAACACTTTTGTCTTTTTTTTCTGTGTTTCGTGTTATTGAACATTTTATTGTTAGCCTCATCATCATAGATAGTCAGAGCAATGCAGAAAACATGTTTAGCACCCCTACATGCAGCCAAATATCTCTTAACCCCAGAACTCCCTTTAGAGACATGTTTGAAATGTGCTATTTATACAGCAACAACAAAAATTCTCATTCGCTTTCACTGGAACAGTTTTGGACAAGGATCCTCTGCAACCTCTACTCAACATTTTTAACCTCTGGAAGTGGAGGTTGTTTGTACAACTCAGCTCTAGGAGACTTTGTGGATGTTGGGTCATCATAAACATGACTTCAGGGGTCCACAGATCAGTGCTACAAATAGGAAACTGCTTCATGTAATTTTAGGTAGTCCGTTTAGCGTGGAAAGACATCTGGTTTGTATTTGTAGTCCAGCCAGTTTCATATCAGCAGGCTTTATGTATGCAGGAAAACCTTATTAATAAACATCAGGTTTGAAACATGACTGATATTTCCTGAAACTTGAACTAACAGGGTACAGAGACAAATCATTGCAGACAGTTTTAGACATGGGCGTAACCTCAGCAGCATCACCCGTTGGTTTCATAAGTTTGAGGCCTATTGACAGTTAACACCACCTTAAATTTGCTGACTTCATCTACCTCTAAGAAAACCTAACAAGAGGCAAAGAGGCAGAGCTGAAGCAGGTCTTAGTCTCCCAGCTAACACAGCTGATTGTGTGTAACTGTAATTTCACTCAAACTTATTAGTTATTTGCAAAATGTTGAACTTCGATCTCTGTTGAAGTCTTAATACCTAGTTTAAGTGTCACAATTTCCATTGGCTTCACACAGCAAACACTCCCTGAACATTTACATAATGTAAATGCTGTTCAATAGCGCGTTTGTCTATTTGTGTGTACGTGTGCTTTGTTGTTTTGATTCATCCGCAAATTTGGTCACATTTTGTATACCTTGGCACCTGTTTGCTCCCACATAAATGGTCACTTTCCTCGCTCGCTTCACCTTCAGACACCTTTCATTTTCATTGGGTTTAAAAAGGGTGATTAATGATCTGTACAAAACAGCAGGTAGAAATTAGAGAATCTGTGGAAAACATTGTTCTTCTTGTGTAAAGAATGAGCGATCACGCATGGCTGCTCATGTGATAAAGATACAACTCAAGCCTGACAACAGACACGCATGTAAGCAACTCAGTCTTTTTTTAACTTTTCTTGTGCGTCATCTAGAAATTCTCTCTCTGAGGCCTGTTTTGGGGCAAACCCATTATCTGCTCTTTGGGGTTCTCATCCTTGCCGAGGTGAGATGTTTGTTTGGGTTAAAACTAATTCCTGCCTGATTTGGCTGTATGCTCTGCCTCCCCCATGAGGTGAGAGAAGAGACAGAAAAATAGGAGATAATCAGTCCTCTCATGAGATGAGATGAGATGAGATTAACTCAGATGTTTCAAAGATGGGAAATTTGTCTTGGGCTGTTTATCTGTGCTACAACCATGGAAAAAACAGGCAACATACAACATAATACAATAAACTCAAAATGAGGATGACTCTGATGGTGTGTAATACCAACATGGTGCCACACGGAGCGTACAAACCATCTCTCACTCACATATTTGTCAAACTTTTCTTCTTGTTTCTTTTTTCCCGATGAATCCTTGAAGAAGAGCTCAAGCTTGAAAAGCCGATTACATAAAACACCCCAAACCTGTACATCTGTAACTTCTGAGCAAGTCTTGTGATACAGATTTACCCCTTCATAGCCCACTGTTACACACTTTGCACTCTAAAACTGTACACAGTGCTTTGATATAAGAGGGAGGAGTATGGCGTGCAGCAGACCGATTCAACCCCCCTTTAATTTTTTCCATTGCACATAAGAAGCCGCTTATATCAGTCTGGCTTGTCTATATGATTGATTCTACTGAGGAAATAGATATCCGCTGTTCATCGACATAAATTTTACTCAGGCTGCTCACCCAAACAAGGCAAACCATTTATACATTTATTTTCTAGTTAGATGAAACCATGCCAGGAAAGATGATGTGGGTCAATATAAAACAATGGGATCAACCTGGAATGGAAATAAGACAATATTTTTAATTCAAAATATTAACTTAACCAGCTGCAGCAAGCAACTATCCAATACATTTAGGTTTATACATTATTTAGCCCATGAAAATCACAAATCCTGCACACAAAACAAACTATTTTGAAGCATCTAGGCCACATGAAGCCAGTCAGCTTTTTCATTTTCCTGTCGAAGAAGAAACCAGAGGCAAGTTACATCTAAATTGCCACTGTAAACATCAATTCATCAACTACTTATGAAGTGGCTGCGGTGACCGCTATGGTGAAATAGTCTCTCTTCATACTGATGCTCTCATTTGCTTTAGTCACACTGTATCATGAGGACTAATTTCACTCTATTTCTTAACCAGATGAAAACTCCTCACATGAACTTATGCATAAGGTCAGTTCAAACCCGTTATAGGCCTGTTTTGTTGGATAATTGTACTAGATTTTTACTTGAAAATTATGCTGACAATTTTTGTCTAACATCATTCAAAATGGTATTAGACAAATGAAACGGATTAATCTTCAAAGCACACTGTGTCTGGAAAACGTAGGGGAAATACACACTCAGTCAATAACACAACACTGAGAGCCACTACAAGGATTCTAGACAGATACCTTAATGAACATAGGATGCCTATTTTCACAACACGACAAAAACACTTTGCCATTAGACGTTGTCTTAATTTGACCCCCTGTTTCAAAATTGGCTATATTTTAGATAAAGTGTTGCTGCAGATGAAAAGTTGTCTGATCCATCAATAAGTCTCAGACTTTGTTTGTGAAATTTCCACAATGTGGCCTCAGTAGACTTTCATCCATCCTTCACCTTCCTCCTGTGTTAGCTTTTACTACTCACTACTCATGTTAAGGGTCGGTTTCGACCCGTGTCTCAAATCAGCTGTTAATTACACTAAAAACATTTCTCTATCATCCAGTTTGGTTACCTTGTTAGGCTTCATTATCCATAAAAATATTGCTTAATATATTTTTTGTCGGCCTTTCTTTGTCAGTATACTCCTCACACAGACATCTATTCTGAATTGATCTCACATGTCTGGACAGGTCAATCGTTGTTTTTTGAGCAGGGAATTACAGGCAAAATGAGAATTTCCTAAATCTCACATGATTGGAAGAGGATCTGACTGTCAGTTCTGGTGCCTGACAGTGCACAGATGATTTCAGGTTTTGCTCTGATCATTAGATAGTGAGCTTACTGGGTCAACAGAGACCCTAACAAGACAAGTGCCATATTTATTATAAGAGCATTTTGTAGTTTAGTCAATTTAATTTAAAAATTTTTTATTTTGTTGAAATTGAGGTTCCTGACAAAGTCAAAAAGCCTTGATGCAAAAAAAAGCTAATTTATGTGGTTCTTTTCAGCATTTAAAGACAAAAACGGGTCGGTGCAGACCCTAACACAGGAGGAGGGTTAATGTGCATCCTGATCCTATGGGGTTAGTCTGGGTTAAAAGTAAGGGTTACTTTATGATCATGACTCTTTCATTTGAAATGTTGGTGTAGCAACAGTGATCTGTGTCTTTATCTCAGTCCTGCATAAACATTTAGAGTCTGCAGCTGAAAGTTTCTTTATGTGACATTTTATTTACTATCAGTCTTATTTTATTAACTAAGACTGCTCAGTTCCTCGGTATTGATGTGTTTCCTGACTCTGCGTGAGTTTTCACGTGACCCCTCAGAGAAAGCCAGTGCGCGCTGGAGGAGGCAGCAGCGGTGTCCACTGAAAGCAAAAGGAAACGGTGCAGACTTGTCAAACTCAACGCTTGTTATTCTCCTTTGGAAACAGACCTGAAGCTTTTTTGATTTTCGAGGATGTTTTCACTCGGGGAGAAAATGGAGTTTCTCATTGGGAATCCTTATTCAACGCCTGTGGGTCAGAGAATCGGTGAGTTTGCTTCCTAAACTAACGTTATTTGTCAGGTATTTTCCTCCGTTAGACCCTAAGTGTCTTAACTGAAAAATCAGCTGTTGGACATTTCAACAACTTTAACCAAACTGTCTGCAGTGTAACACATATAAATAACGCTTTTAATGTTGTTTTTCAACTTCCTGGAGGTCAATAATAAACTCCAATTTTCCTAAACCTAAAGAAGTTTGTAAAGCCAATGACGCTGGAGAGGCGGGTCTCAGCCGCTTCCTCCTGCCGTGCGATTGGTTACTGCAAGTTAAGGGACAACTGTTTCGACCAATTGGAGAGTCGCGGACTCTCACTTCCTCAATCACTGTTGAAGGCTGTTTTTCGAGCCTCAGTTTCACACCTACGTTATAATATAACAGGGCCTCCTCGACCACTGTGTGTTTTGTGAGAAAACAACGAAGCTGCGGTGATATCTCATGGGAGAGCCGGGTTTTTGGAACAAGTTTAGCTTCATTAACTCTTTCTAAAAGGCTGGAGGCTAACTGCTAATGTTTAGAAAGATGTTCAAGCACTCATCCCTGGTGTGGTCAATGTCACACACCCATCTCAAGCCTTCCTTCCTCTTATCTCATCCACTGACTCCCTCACACATCCATGTCAGAGAGGCTTGGGCTACTTCTGAGAACAGAAGCAGCTGACAGTCACATGAAGAGGAGGGAGCTGAGGAAGGGGAGAGGGGAGGAAGGGAGGGAGGGATGGAGGGAGGGAGTGGACCTGAGGAGGGGTAGAGAATCAAAAGGGATTGGGAAAAGCAGGGATAAGAGATTTGAGGAGTGTGGGGTTTGTGGTGGAAAGGAATGAAGGAGATTTACAGACTTAGGAGAAGCCGGTGAAGGAGTGAGTGCAAAGAAAGCTGGCTTTGATTGCTAAACAGTTTTGAGGTAAATACATATCTGAACTGAACCCTATTTTCAGCTGGCGTATTACCATGAACAATGAACTCCTATTGGAGGATACTACTTTACTTGGGAGGGTTTATTATTTAATTTCGTCTGCACTTCTGTTGATGGATTAAAACGTGTTAAATAATTTTTCCATGAGGTGATGGCAGGTATTTCTTCAGCCAATCAGAATCAGTCTTACTGTGATCGCATTGACACAGTTCTAGAAATCTGTGTGTCATAAGCATAGACTGTATGTAGAATGGCCGTCGTCTGCCTTGTGAAGCCACTTCGAGAACAGCAACCTCTGGTGACGGGTTGCAATATAGGTCATTAATCCTGCATCCTCCAGCAATTCCTATGGGGCTGTGGACAAACTTTAGAAATTTATTACACAGAATATAATTTTTTCTCCCTGCTTGCAATGTTTGACATGTAGTGATTGTCAAACAGGTTTGTGCTCAAGTCCTCTTTTTTTCTGTACAGCTCCATTTTTAAAAGTTATTATAGGGTTCATGTTTTTTATTATTGACACCTGATACAGCCTATGGGCATTTAGGATTGCGTAGCTCACCTGGGGAATATGCTGTTTGAGCCAAGCGTCATCACAGCGACTCTCCCGTCCAATGCGTACAATGCTACTGCGGAATGTTGGTTTCAGGAAATGGAGAAAAAACGCGGAGAGATTTTTGGCTTCAAATCCGAGTACCGGCGAAAGGCGGAACCAAGTTGTCCATAGTTCACACAGTCTATGGTCATAAGCTTACATTTTGCCTGAAGCCTTTGATTGATTGACTGTAACTGCAACGACTATTATTTGGCGCCATACAAAAGGGTAAGTGACTGAAAATTGATCGGCCAAACACTCCCCCCTCAGCTAAGCCCAGCAATTAAACATCTTTACGCTCATCGTTTTGGCTTCCTGCCGTCTTATCCTCACACATTAGCATCACTTTTTTCAAAGTGTTGCTGTCAGCTCCTGCCACCTGCTTTTATCCTTCAGTGCAAAAACTCTGAGATCCCATCTGATCAGCACACAACAGAATAAAGATGGTGGAGACCAAATAAGAGCTCTGAGTAGAGAAAATGTTTGACTCTCCTTCAGTTTACAGCTTCAATTTAATGTTTAATGATGATGTTCAAAGAGTTAGATGAAGGTGTTATGAAAGGATTGTCTGCATATTTTCTCGCAAATAACATAATACTGTCTGTGAGTGTTCTTCTTCTTCTTGCGAAATGTACCTTTTCCCTATCAGTACGGCTGTTTTGTCCTCTGTTGACAGAGCGGGCGACCAGCGGCCTTCTGCAGTCAGACGACTGGGGACTTAACATGGAGATTTGTGATATCATCAACGAGACGGATGAAGGGTAGAGTTGTCACATAATGCTGTTCTTTCAAATTGTTTCAAAGTCGCAGACAAGTTTTCACAGTTGAATGAAATCATGAGGGATTCATAAAGTTGGTCCACCCTTCTGTGATCTCAGTTGTTTGTTTGTTCGGTAGGTGGTCTGAAGTGACATGGTTTCATCAAGAACTACACAGTGTCTCTATACCGATTGATCCACTTACATTTAAGGGCAATATCAGCTGTTTTTGTGTTTGTTTTGTGATGCAATGGGGAATGTCAATGTACCTTGAATTTAGATAGTTTGGGGTACATTGACATATATAGTGAAAGTGTATTTACCCTTTTTTTTTTGTTACCGGAACAGTCTCTCCATAAACTTTTTACAAAGTCAGGAATTATTGACAACCCCAAAGAAAACCTTGTAATCCTCCTCTTTAAAAATTGATTATTCATGTTTGATTTAAAGATGAAAAATCAAGTGAACTGGTCGACTGATGCAAATTTGTTTACTTCCCCCACAGGCCAAGAGATGCAGTTAAAGCTATTAAGAAGAGAATCGTAGGAAACAAGAACTTCAGAGAGATTATGTTGGCGCTGACTGTGAGTAATAGTCTGCGGTTCATTGTATATAAAGGTTCTATTCATACTTTATTTAGTGGAGGATTGCAGGGTCAGAGAGTAATATGAATGACCTTTGTCCTGACTGGCCTGTGGCCTACAGGACATGCTTGCATCAAGTTGTTTACACAAGTTGTAAAATCTCATCTGAAGTCTTTTGGTACAGTACACAGTCTGGATTACTGAAACATTATTTTATTTCTAAGGATTTTTTAAACAGAGATTGAATGACTTTGTACTTCAGGTGCTTGAGACCTGTGTGAAGAACTGCGGTCACCGTTTCCAAGTTCTGGTGGCTTCACAGGAGTTTGTTGAAGGAGTTCTGGTGCGCTCCATCCTGCCCAAATATAACCCCCCGACTGCCCTTCACGACCGGGTGCTTAGCCTTATTCAGGTAAACTTCAGAAACTAAACTCTTGTTTGTAATAGTTACACAACAACAACCTTAAAAGTATTGATGAATCAATGGATGACGATTTGAATCTTTTTTTAGGAGTAGATCAGAAGTTACAGGGTGTGTTTACATCTCATGTTTTTTTTTACTCACTGCTGGATTCATAATAGTTACAGTAATACTCGTATCTCTCTGTCTCTGTGGTCTTATTTTTGAAATGCTCACATTTGTAAATATTCTCCACTGTCTAAGCCGGTTATGTGTTGTCACAGACACAGGAATAATCAGATGAGAATTAGGAATGGTGTTTTTCTTGTTTTCTTTTCTCATGTGATATTTGTTGCTGTATCCTCTCACACTGATTTTGGAATAAACCTCATCTTGGTCAAATGTTCTCGCCCCTCACTCAGTCCTGGGCTGATGCATTTCGTAGCTCCCCGTCCTTGGCAGGGGTGGTGTACGTGTATGATGACTTGAGGAGGCGGGGCCTGGAGTTTCCCATGACGGATCTAGACGCTCTGTCTCCCATTCACACCCCTAATAGGGTAAGAATGTTGACGAAGTAAAAGTAATCAATCAATCAAACCAACTAATACCAACCTTTCTTTAAGAATTTACAGTCTTTGACTTTACCTTGCAGAGTATCCCCGAAAATGGGACCCCTGACACAGCCCCTGATTCTACCCCCACACAGCCAGAACCACAAGAACCTCCCAGTGTCCCTCCACAAAATACTCCTCCTACAGTCCAGCTCAGTGAGGGACCAGTAAACCTATCCGCTGAACAGGTATGATTACCTTTATGTTTGCAGATATGAAAGTCCTCTACTGTGGACGTTATCTAGATGAATGGAAAGAAGAGTATTTGTTTTTTTGTTGTTGTTGTTTTTAGTTTGTGTTGATTGAAATGAACTCTGTCTGAAACTCAGGAACAGAAGTTACGAAGTGACATTGCTCTGATAAAGGGGAACCTCACTGTGATGTCAGAGATGCTGAATGAGCTGACACCTGGACAGACCCAACATGATGATACAGAGCTACTACAGGTGTGTGTGTGTGAGTGTGTTAATGTGTGTGTTAATGTGTTTTGAAACACATTAACAAAAGACAAAACTCAATAGTGGATATTAGATTAAAGAATAAATAATACTATAACCTTTTGTATATTGAATTATCATTATAATATCATAAATTATACATATCGCAGACCAATTTGCTCATTGGGCTTGCTCCTTTTTATCTCTCTGACCTTTTAAAACCCCATGTTTCATCTCGGACTCTCAGATCCTCTGACCAGTGCCTTCTGACTGTCCCTAGGTCAAGATTAAAGTTCAGGGGTGACAGGGCTTTTTCCCTTGCTGCGCCTAAGCTCTGGAATGCTCTTCCTCTTCATGTCCCCCTCACTGCCTGTTTTTAAATCAAAGATGAAAACGCACTTTTACTCCCTGGCTTTTAACACCCGAGAACTTTTAATCATGTTTTTACTGAATCATCTATGTCCCCCTGTTTTTAATGTGTTCCTGTGTCTTTGTTTTATTGTTCGTGTTAATTGTCTGTTTTTATTGTTTTTAATTTTTACTGTGCAGCACTTTGGTCAGCGTTTTGTCCTTTTTAAATGTGCTTTATAAATAAACCTGGATTGGATTGGATTGAGAAAAAAGAACAAAAACAAAATTGAAAATTGAAATTAAATGGATTTGTGACATGTTGCAACTGTCCCTGCGCAGTGTTGTAACTGTCGCAGGGGTGGGGTTGGTTGCAACAGTTGACTTTTTTTTAAATTAATGAATATTGTGAAAAATCTGTCTGATGTAATCATATCTAAATGGTATGGGGAATTAGAGGACAGATGCAAATTTACTTTATAAAAAAATGGTTGGCCTAGTCCAAATCATCTCTGAGTAATTAAGAGAAAGAAAAAAGTGTTGCAACTGTCCCCAGTCTCCCCTATATCTTCAAACAAGGTCTACATATGATCTACAGAGGTGCCACAAAATATCAGCTTCAAGCTACATTTTCTGTGGCGATTGGTTGTTGAAGCATCTGTACATACATGTGCTATAAACTGAATTTTAATTCCTATGCATGAAAATGTTTTAAAGGTTCTTGTAGTAATTTCTAAGCTGTTTATTTTGGTTTTAGATTATGGAAAGTTGTTCTCTAATCTACGACTATCCGATCTGTCCTGTCTTTGTCCGAGCAGCAGCTGTACTCTGTGTGTAAGAACATGCAGACTCGAGTGGTGGAGCTCATCCCTCAGCTGTTGGATGAGCGATTTATCGAAGAGCTGCTTGTGATCAATGATGACCTCAACAATGCTTTTATCCGTTATGAGAGGTGCGCTGCTGTTTTTTTAATCTACAAATGCTGTTCTGAGATTTGCAGCTAATAACTTGCTGCTCATTTCAAACTCATTAAAGTGTAAATGCATTTCAGATTTGACAGACTGAACAAGGCGCAAATGACGAATAATCAACAAGTAAGCACAAACTCGGTCTCCTCTTTCATTTGTAATCATACATTTTAATATGACATGTAACAGGAAACCGAAAAATATTCATGTCTGCTCTTCCCACACCGTGTGACTCCATTTGTGTTGTGCGTTCATGTTAACAGAGCTCTACCACAAGCCAGAACCTCATTGACCTCAGTCCTGAGCCAGCGTCACTAAACCAACCTGCCGTCATCACAGAAACCAGCCAACCAGCAGTCAACACATGGGCCACTCAACGACAATCACCCAACCACAGTGCGTATTCCTTTTTTTGTAATTTTTCCATCAAATCTGTTTGTATGAATTTCTTAAAATAAAGTCATAGTTTTCAGTTTTCTGGTTGAAAACAGGATTTTATAGCTGCACATGACAGAAAACTACAGAACTGTGTTTGAAAGTTGAAGATTGTGGTAAAGTGGGGGAATTAAATGGTTATTTTTGATGATTAGAGTTTTTATGATACGTGTGTGGGTCCAAAAGTTTGCCGTTTTTACTACTCACAAATCACACTTGGAGATAAAAAGAGAAAGTGCTGTTTTCAAGAGTGACTGACTGTGATTTATTATGAAATAGACATTCCTATAGATATGTAGATACACAAATAAAAGTTTCCTTTTAGTGGTGGTTTAAGAAGTGAACCCCTTTTTCTCTTGCAGAAGAGGAGGAAGAATTCGACATGTTTGCCCAGACGAGAGGCAGCTCCCTGGCTGAGCAGAGGAAAAGGTAAATGGTGCTACCTGTTAACACAAAGACAAAGGTACCGAGTCAGATACAGGGAGTCTTTTTTCCACACTTTACTTTCCCACTAGAAGCCCATTCGTTTTTAAACGATATTTGCTAATGTAACAACGGGAGATGAATAAATTAAGCTGTTTGAAAGAGAAACAGAAGAGATGTATGTGGGAGAGTTGGAGAGTCGGTGAGTCAGGGAATCAGAGAGTCAGAAGAGTAAGGAAAGTCAGGGGAATCAGAGAGTAAGGAGAGTCAGTAAGTAAGGAGAGTTAGAAGAGTCAGAAAGTAAGGAGATCAGCTTTTTGGGTCTGTTAGCTTTGAAAGAGACAATAACGTAGCCAAAATAAAATAGTGAGTGATTCTGACTGTGCATTTGTGGTGATAAGTGCAACCACTTCCCATCACAAACAGCAGCTGAATGGTGGTTCCTCTTTAAAGTATGTGTTCAGCTCTTCTTTTTCTTTTTTATTAATCCTTTTACATCATGACACAACCTTTGGGCCACACAGTTAGTTTAATTGTGTCTGAGCTGCTGAAGGAAAGACTGTGGTGATATCAAAAACTGTAAAGCCATTACTGTGGCTGTTGGGTTAGTTTGGGCACCAGTCAGCTGATCAGCGTGCTGCAGGAAGAAGACATTGTGTCTGAGGATGGAAAAAGTGCATTTTCAAGTACAGTGTGCACTTACACTAGGATACTGCTTTTTTTTAAAGTCTCTTAGAATTAACTAAATTGTGTTGAGGACTGACGTTACCTGTAGCTCTTGATATCAATGTTTAAATTCTGGTTTTGTCTGGTTTCTTAACACAGAGGCTGAGCTGGCGGGCAAGTTTCTTATACTAACCTTCTTTAAAGATGTGTCAGTATCTCTTGTGACAGTGATGCAACAATTCAGTTTAACTTCAGAGAATGAAGTTACTGTGCCATTAGACCAGACAGTATTTGGTGTAAAATACATTTTCAGTTTACTGTGTCTTACATTTTCATCTTTTACTGTCCACAGTGTCAGGTATGAAGACCCTGGTGCTGTGGAGGGTCTTGCTGGAGCTCTGGATACGAGGTTGCACGTCACAGGAGGGGTTCGTCCAACACTATCAAATTAAACTCGGATTTTAACAAAAAAAAAAAAGTACTTTATAAATGATCAAGTATTTTCTCTCTCTTTCTCAATAACTCTGTTTCAGATGCCACCAGCAAAGAACTCTCTGAAGGGTGACATCGATAAGTGGTTATCTTCTGATATGGTAAAAGAAATTCTGTCTTTAAAACATGCTTTTATTTTTAAGGAAAAAAGAATTGGATGTTTCAGAGAGAGTGTCTGTTTTTTTTAATGTGTGTGTTTTATTGGGTTTGGGTCTGCAGGCAGAACAGTCTTCAGTAAGTGAGGGTGTGTCCAGTGAAGGTGAGTACCTTAATCTGCTGTTTTTATCGCTTTTATAAGTTTAATAATATTGATTCACTTATTCTGTGTTAACATGCATAAATGGTAAACTTTCCTTTTTTTTTTTTTTTTTTTGTTTGTTTTTTAGAGTTTGATAAATTTCTGGAAGATCGTGCAAAAGCATCAGACCACAGCAGCCAGGCGATTCGCAGCGTTTCGCCGTCTTCGTCCAGACCGCCACCGTCGCAGTCGTCCTTCCAGCAGGAGAGATCACATGACCAACTTTTTTCACTTTGATTGTTGTGGACATAAAAGTTCAACATGCACACGCAATTCCATTCAGACATGGCTGGTATCATTCACATACTGTACCTCTGAAAGCACACACACACACATACACACACAGCCGCTTACTGAAGCTGACATAAAACTGCTGCCCGATCATCTCGCTGCATTTTGTCTTTTTGAAATCTGCTGTTTATCTCTATGTAAGAATAAGAAATTTAATGTGACTATATTTATAAAAATGTCTTACTATAATGTTGATGTAAACCAAAACTTTATTAGAACAAGTGTTGACTGTTTATAATAGTATTACAAATAAATGTCATGTCAACCCATCATTTACCTTTTGACCAAAGCAGCTGATTTTGTGTAGATGAGAATAAATGGGGCATTGTCCTACAAAAAAATGTTGTCTCAGTCGTCTTCTTAAATCCTGCCGTTTTAATACCCAAGCTTCCAGGAAACGGATACACAAACAGGCTTGTTTTCTTGTTTTTCTTAGTGCAGAAGACCGGTTATTTCTGAGAATCGTCTGTGATTACTGTGAAAGCTCCACATCAAGGTCAATTCAAACTGTTTTTTTCCATTTCATAGTTGCCATCCAAAAAAAAAGAAAAAGCACGACTGCATCTATGTTGATTAAATGTGTCTTTTTTGTTGTTTTTGGATTAAGCCCCCCTAAAAAAAATTCCAAGTATCTTTTATTTTATTTTTTTATTTGGTGTTTTTAGGACATTCAGCACATGAATTGGTCCAAAACTCCAAAAGGTTAGCCAAAACATCAAAACCTTGAATGAGAAGGGGGAGTTCAGATCCGCTATGGTGTATGTCAATAATTTGTCACTGTCTGTGAGATAAGACCCTCATTCCTTGAAGTGAGTGATTAAAAGCTCAAGGATGTCTGGTGCTTGGCACACTGAGTCCCTGGATCACCCAGAGGAGAACTCAAAACAGGTGAAGAGGGAAGCAAGAGAGACAATTTCTTATTCTCCAGTCCCATCAACCAAACCTCGGACCATGCCAAGACTGCTCAACTACGGTGTCTGTCTCTGCTGGATTTATGTCTCCCTTTTACATGGTTCTGCAGAATGTTTGTCTTCGAATTTAACCCAGAATCAGCTCCCAAATGTGACTCTGTTTTCAGAGGAGGACAAGGGCAGGGATTCATCATTTCTTCAACTGAGAGCCAGTATACCATCCTACTTTCATCCTATCCGCCCTTACACCTTGCTGACAAGCACTGAAGACAGCCGATACATGCCTAAACCGAGGCATCGCCGCCCTGCTCACCTCCTGCGTCTTCTGGGTCCCTCTTTTGATCAGTTTTGGATGTCAATAGAGGAGCCATCTGATGCCTCTGGGGGTCATGAAGGTAAATCTTTGATACATGGTGACTCACTGCCTGACAAATTGTCCAGCAAAAGCACTGCCGGAGAGAAGTTTAACCTGAGTGCTTCTCCAGAGCTAAGAGAGGCAGCAGCAAACCATCGCCAGAGGCTGGAAAAAGAGGCTGCAGATCTGAACCTCAGCTCTCTGCCCTCACATGTTGCCAGACATGTCAGAAACTGGTTAGCGCAATCAGCTGCCTGTGAATTAAGCTACCAGTGGGTGGATCTGGGTCCTGCTTTCTGGCCACGTTGGCTGCGGCAGACAGATTGCAGAAGATCAGATGGAGTAAGTTGCTCTTTTCCCAGCGGGATGGAGTGTGTGCGAGCTGACACAACTCACATACGGATTCTGGTCTGGAACTGCTTGGAGATAAGAGGGAGAGGTGATGGGTCCAAAACAATCAAAAATGAACTTTCTGATGGCGGCACTGAAGTGGTGACCAGTGAAGTCACTAAAAGATGTTCATGGAGGCAGGTGCCCTATCCTGTGGTCACAGCTTGTAAATGCTCATGCAGATGAATGTGATGTTGTGGGCTGTGTATCTACTTTGCACTACCATGAAGTGTGTGTTATTAGACCATAATTGTGTTGTCTTATTGCCTCAGCCTTGCTAGTTCTATTTGCTCAGATATTGCATGTATTGAAGTGGTGACCAGTGAAGTCACTAAAAGATGTTCATGGAGGCAGGTGCCCTATCCTGTGGTCACAGCTTGTAAATGCTCATGCAGATGAATGTGATGTTGTGGGCTGTGTATCTACTTTGCACTACCATGAAGTGTGTGTTATTAGACCATAATTGTGTTGTCTTATTGCCTCAGCCTTGCTAGTTCTATTTGCTCAGATATTGCATGTATTTTAATGTGAATGGCTGGAATTCAATTAAAGAATATAAAACATTTTTTACAGACAAAGCGTTTCTATGATTTTTTTCTGTAACAATATTATAGACAAAATGCTCTTTTTAAAAGACAACTGGGGAATGTAGGCTACAGCACAACTATAAACTACTGTCTGATAACACAGTCTGTATTTGGATTGGTTACTTAAGGCCTTGATTTTACAAGTGTAAATAAAGCCAGACTTATGCTGTCATAGGGATTCTGAATTTGAACAAATAGAAACTAATATATACGTTGTGGCATGCTATTTTTTTAGTAGGGGAGAGTGGGGTAAGATGAAACATTTTTCATATTTCAGATCACTACATCAAGGCAATCATAGTTTTGTCTCTAACTAGTGTATCTGCATATATTTCAAGATGTTGTTCAAACCAACATAATGACTGTAAACATAACTCACCTTCTCTCTCCCTAAATAACATTCACTTCTTCACATTCATGTGTATTTTTATCTATCATACGCTATTCAACTGGTACATTAATTCTTTTTATCACTATTGCATATAACTGCTAAAAAGCTGTTTTGTAAAAAGCCATTTTAACATGAGAATGTCTTTAAGTGATTCAGAACATTCACAGCTGTATTCTTGAAAAGAAAAAGTTTTAACAATCTGAACTGAAACTCTGATCCTCTCATCAGACTCATTTACTTTATTAGTCCTCTAAGCTAAAATGCTGGACTTTTATTCTAGGTTTTTGACCTCATGTTGTGGCTCATAGATACCACCGTTAATGTATAAAACAAGTTTAAAATGATCTTTTTTGGTCTGAACACAATTCTAATAAAACTTATGACAGAGTAAATTCACTTTCGAGAGTGAAAAATGTTTTTTGGAAATAAATGTCTAACCCCTTCACTCATGTGCTTCTAACCTTCACAGACTCCATGAATTGATGCCATCTCCTAAATATTTGGTCACATGATCAATTTCTTCTACCATTTCCAAGCAACAGGGGGTGGCTCAACTTACCCTTTGGCTCAACTTACCCCACTCTCCCCTATTTCCTCTCGTTTCAATATCGTTATATACAGTAGCCTATGTTAACGTAGAACAGTATAAAATACTTTCCGTTTTGAACCGTCTTTTATGAGCAATAATTGTTCATACTGTATATTCAGCCCTCATTTGTTTGTTTTCCTCACTTTACTTAATCTTTCTTTATCCGAGGGTCCTTGAAGGCAGCACCGTTGATAAGCCCCGCCTCCTCCGTCGTGTCTGCGCAGCCCGGACGTTGAATTGTATACAGACAAGATGGCAGCTTCATTGGAAGACGAGTTTGAAGATGCGCCTGATGTGGAGCCTTTAGAACCGACACTGAAGAATATCATTGAACAGAAATCTTTGAAATGGATATTTGTTGGCGGGAAGGGTGGTGTTGGTAAAACGACGTGTAGGTAAGTTGAAGAGTAAATTGTCCACTGGCTTCCTGATCATGACTCAAGAGACGCTGCTAGCTAAACGAAGCTAGCTGGCTCGCTAGTTAGCTGTTCATGACAGCGAGCTGACAACCGTGTTTGTGTTTTCGATATGTGTTGATTTATAACCAATAAAAAAGATAACGCCCGGAACAATCCTAAACACTGACACACCTATACATTCAAAAGTGTCATGTTTATTCAAGTCAAGAGTCATCAGTTTTGGTGCCTGAACGCAACTAACATGTCTGCAAACTCTACATGGTTCCTGCAACACATGGTTACAAAACGGTTCCGGTCTTAAGCGGGTGAAGCCTGGATTTAAGATCTGAAAAGAGACTGTGCTTAATGCGACAAAAGTGCCAGAAGAAGGACATGTGCTCAAATGCAAAACGGCACTTGTTAAGCCACCGTGAGCGATTACTCAGTCCTGGTTATTCCCATTAATGAATTAAAATTAATAAGGCATATCATCCCGTCACTAAAGCCCGATATTATGTGAAATACTTATTTCGCTTAAATTTGTCACTTAGGTTAAACTAGTTGTCCATTTGACAGGTAGAGTTCAGACACATAAACGCCCCCAGCTGCAGCCTCTGTCTGCCGTGGGCCACTTTACAAATGCTTTTATTATTGTCCTCAATGTTTTATAGGAACACACCTGATGGCTCTGATGTTTCTTTTTTTTTTTTACCTTGTTTGTCATGATGTCTTATTTTATCTCGCCAGATGTATTTTTAAGTCATCTGATGAGCAGGTTGTGTCAGTATACCAGCAGGCGGCGTTATACTTATGCTGCGTTCGAGTTACCTCGGAAGTCCGATTTCGGAGCTGGGAATGACATTACACCCAAGTTGACAGCATTTCAGTTAACAAGTCGGAAAATCAAGATGGACGCCTACAGTTCGCCATTGTTATCTGTTGTTAGTTGTCATTAGCTATACCAGTTGTGAACAACGCGTAACACAGTATTTTACTCTTACAAACACCATTACACCATGTTCACAGTTAGACGTTGGGCCGTACAGCATTTACCACGTATTTAAATTCACAAAAACAAAACAGAAGTGCTGAAAAATAATACATTGGGCTCTATTTTCGTTCGCGCCGGTGAGGCGGCGGAGGGCGGCGAGCCCCGCGCAGTTGTATTTTCGTCTGGCGGAGCCCGGCGTAAGGCGAGTTTGGTATTTTCGTGGACTGAGTCGCACGGAGGCGAGCCGAGATCCGCCAAGCTGGGCGTGGTGGCGTGGCAGGGGGAGGTGTTGACAGAATCAGCTGGCGCAGTGACATTTTCGTGCTCGCCACTGGCGTGTAACGTGCGCTGAAAGCTCGCCGATTCAAACCTGGTCAGCTTTCAGCGCAAGGCGGAACGCAGCTGGTCTAGTGGTATTTTGGTAGACCGGCGGCGTATCGACATACGTCACCGATGCCTCACCGGCAGGTTTCCACAGTGTCAGGCACATTTCAGTGCAATAAATAATCATCAACAACTATTAATCTGAGTCAGCACATACATTTAGATCTATAGATATATTCTGATCTATATCTGATCTGATGAGCGCGTTTGGCACGCGTTTGGCACGCGTTTGGGCACACAAGCTGACCATATCAATACAGCTGAAACTGCATCAAATTAAATTAAATATCTAGTAAATAAACACACATGATGAAGTTAACAAGATATGTAATGTGTCTCCCTCCTTTTCTTTCTTCCTCTTATTTCTCGCACAGCTAGACCTGGACACGTCTCCGTGTCCTCTGTCCGTCTTCCTGCTGCTGCTGCGGCTGAACAGATGATTTGTTTCAGTGCTCAGATGCGTTATCTACTTTAAGTCGACATACGGATATTATAATATTCAGTTTTGTGGGCCAAATTTATTTTATATGCCAACATCTATGAAAGAAAGAGCCAGGCCACGGAGCGCGATGCGTCATTTACGCACAGATGGTTCCGATTTTAATGCCATTTTTGGAGTTTATGTTGTGATCTGTGCGCTAAACCCACCTTTGTCACGTGAGGTTTGAATATATGCAACTTTATGTGAGTGTCTTTTTTGTGGAAAAGGGTGTTTGTCTTACCAGTGGGTCCAACATTACGCACACCAAATCCATCTGTGCTCAGATGAGAGAGTGTGGAGGACACTTGTTGAGCAGCTGCCCTCTGTCGCCATCGTGTGGCATAACTGTCTTCAGACATCTCTTGATCTCTTTGACTACTTCATGAAAATAGTAATACGCCTCGCCGGTGGCGGATTTAAAGGCAAGGAGAGGAGCTTATGTGATTGGTGAAAACAGGTCTCGGCTGTGTTAAACACACTATACGCCCTCTCTCCTCCCCGTCTACGACTTATGCTGCCGGGAGGAGCTGAGTTAGGGAGGGGGGATACTTACGCCGGGCTGCGCGGCTCACCAAAATACCAAAATGTGCTTGGGAACGCCTTGTCAGCGCGGCGGATCTGACTGACGCTGCGCTTGCGGCACGTCTCCGACGAGGCACCAAAATAGAGCTCTATATGAGAGTTTTCACTCTTACTCTTTACTGTTGATGCACTGCGCTGCCATCTTGGATTATGACATTGTTGTCAAGTCGGGGTTGGTTAGGACTGTCCCACTTTCCGAGTCAGAAATCCGCCTTCAGGGGGGCGTTCCAGATGAATTTCCAACTCGGAGCTCGGAAATCCCGACTTCTGAGAACAACTGGAATGCAGCCTAAGTTGCCAAGTTGGAAAAAAGCAAAATCCAAGGCCTGAAACAAGATGGCTACATCTACGAAAGTTATTTTAGTGCTTGCCTTGTCCAAATATAAGGCAAGCACTAAAATAACTTTCGTAGATGTAGCCATCATGTTTCAGGCCCCTGATTTTGCTTTTTTCCGACTTTGTAACTGAAACGCTGGGAACTTGGGTGTGACGTCATTTTCAGCTCTGACATCTGACTTCCGAGGTAACTTGAACGCAGCATTATTACTTCGGAAAATCATTCATCACTCCGCTGTTGGTCAACAAGAATTGCAAGAATATAAACATGAATGAAACGTACATATTTTTGGGTACAAGAAAATTGTAGTTGGCTAAACTATGTCTAAATGACACTTTGGATCTCGATTCATCTTTGGCACATTTACACATAAAAAAGGCTGCTGATAAATAAGAAGTGTAAACAAGACCTTGAACTCTCTTTCCTGTTTGCAGCTGCAGTTTGGCTGTCCAGCTTGCTGCTGTGAGGGAGAGTGTCCTGATCATCTCCACTGATCCTGCTCATAACATCTCTGATGCTTTTGACCAGAAGTTCTCAAAGGTGCCTACCAAGGTCAAAGGCTATGATAACCTCTTTGCAATGGTAAGACACACCATATTTCTACATCATGTAAAATCATGCTAAGAAAACCACAACAGGCAGGCACTAAGGTTCAGATGTGACTGTCACACTCTGTAGTTACAGACACAGATTACTCATGTACAACCAAATTTGTAGAAATAACAGTGAGGTAAAGCTGCACGATGGAGCAATGGTCAGTGCTGATGCCTCACTGGGTCGAGGTTGTATGACCTCCTAATGCATGGGTGGGTTTTATCTCGGTACACTCTTTTACTCAGGTTCTGGCCTTAATGGCGTAGTTTACACAAAACATACACAGATTACAGAAGCATTTACTATCAGTTCTAAATTAACCAACAAAACACAGACAAAGCAGGTACAACACATACATGAACCAAAGTAGTACAATCAAATGAAATTATAAAAAAGAAAACATGCCCCAGATCAAGTCTGTTATGACCCAGCGCTTCAGATTTTCAGTGTTTTGAAGTCCAGACCAAAAGGTTGTGAAGTGTCCAAGACGGACTCCCGTATTTTTTTCCCCGTTTTCTTTTCTGATAAATTGCAGAGCGAGTGTATGAAAATCACAAATGTACGGGTATTTTAACCTTTTACATAGACCACCCAAAATAACAACAATAAAATACATTCAAATTAGAGATGTGCCTATCCATTTTTTTCCGATCCAATCCGATACCAATACCTGGGCTGAGCGTATCGGCCGATATCCAATACCGATCCAATACTACTGTTGAATGAATGAACTGTATACCTTGCCCTGTTTTTTACTTATGAACAAATGACAAAGTGCACATTAGCACACAGCAAAAAAAGGTAAGACTTCCATGTAAACAGATATAGTCAATTTGTCAATATCAGAGCCAATATCTGATCCAAATATCAGATCAGTGCATCCCTAATTCAGATGTCAGGCCATGTAGACATGTGAACATAGACAAGGCTCCATTGTTCCTCTCTTCAGAAGTTAAATAAGCAGGTCCAAACCCCTTTCCTGTTACAACTTCAGATCTGAATCCTCACACAACGGGGGGAAATTTGTGTTCCTCCGCAATCTGAAGAAGAAAGATGATTTCAGAGATTTTATTGTATTTAGAACAATCAAGTTATTTTCCATTTTTTTACCTTTTATAGGACTCATAAAGGGGCAGACTCTTAGGTTTGAAAAGATGTGATTTTAAATGAATTGGTCGCTCTATATTGCCCCTACTCCTTATTACTCTGCATGTGGTCGTCTATCTGTATATAAACTTGTTATAGGCTGAGGGCCTGTCTACTGTGAACCCCACCTTTCACCCAAAGACAGCTAAAACAGGCAAAGATAAGCAGTACAGATGATTACAGATGATTACAGCTAATTAAAACTGTCATGATATGTCAAAATATCAAATCTTTGTTTACAATTTCTGGCAGTGCAAATATTGACCAAAGCTAGTTTGATTGGGAGACAAAAAAAGGGAAACAAATCGTCTTATTCAGGCTGTTAAAATGTATTGAATGGGATCACTATCACATTAGTGTCATGAGTCTTCAGGGACTAAATTGTGTAACCAGCTGAGTCGCTCCAGGTTCTGTAATCAGTCGTGGTAAATGAGGTCTTTGTTTGTAATCGACCGATTATCTGTGTTTGTGGGAGTGCAGGAGATTGACCCGAGTTTGGGTGTGGCAGAGCTGCCCGATGAGTTCTTCGAGGAGGACAACATGCTGAGCATGGGGAAAAAGATGATGCAGGAGGCCATGAGCGCCTTCCCTGGCATCGACGAGGCCATGAGCTACGCAGAGGTCATGAGGTAAGACACATAAGTATTGCTGACACAGAGTTCAATGACCTTTCACTGTCCTATTACTGGTTACTGGAGTTTAACTAATTCGCCATCTGTACCTCAGGTTAGTGAAAGGAATGAACTTCTCTGTGGTGGTCTTTGACACCGCCCCTACTGGTCACACACTGCGACTGCTCAACTTCCCCACCATTGTGGAGCGCGGTCTTGGTCGCCTCATGCAGATAAAGAATCAGATCAGCCCGTTCATTTCCCAGGTGAGGAGAGTCATGTAGCTGTCATCATTCATCGGGTTCATGTTGGTTTAGGGGTCTCAAAATTTACAAAGCAGATGTTTCATATTTAAAAAAAGACAATAACTGTGTTTATGTTTTTGTCCATGTGTGTAGATGTGTAACATGCTGGGTCTGGGTGATATGAATGCTGATCAGCTGGCCTCAAAGCTGGAGGAAACCCTGCCGGTCATCCGCTCAGTCAGCGAGCAGTTTAAAGATCCTGTAAGTTTGTCCATTTACAGTTTATTACACAGTTATTTAATGATACTTCATGATCATTTTAGTGTTGGAATCAGCACGTCTGTATTTAGTTTTATATCAACTCTGCACAATAGAGGCTAACTGAGTTTGCATCTATATCTTCATTTACACTGGTATCCGGTACACACCAACACCTGCTCCAGGCTGGTTTGTTTGAGTCGTGCTGACTGTTTCTGGGTGATGTCTTGTCAAATGGTTGCAGGGATTCGTTGTATTACTACTGTATTTTACCTTCCCGTTGCATATTTACCATATTACTCGTTTTTTGTCCAACTTGTTAAATCCAAAATACATCCAAACATCAGCTTTTAAACTTGTCAGCTGTGCCTTGAGAGGTGGACTCGCTTCCACCATGTTTGCTTGACTGTTGGCAGTAACATCTCACGAGATCTTGTTCTGTGGAAAGTGGCGGAACGCAGTGCTAAACGCTGATCATGCGAGACTAGCAGAGTTGACCCTTCATGCTGCTTCTCCTCACGTCCAATGAAGAAAAAACTACTCAAGTTAAAAGATCGATCATTGGATTTTATGAATCGATTATGAACCATTTAAAGGGAAATTGATAGAATCGATTTTTTTAACCCCAGCCCTAGAATTATGGTCACACTTGACTCTTCTAGACAAACTTCCTCTCTGTTTTTGCTTTACCATACCTGGAAACAATCTGGGTTGCATCCTCTCGTTTTATTCATGGAAACACGATCTTCACACTGAATGACAAAGAAACCTTCTCTAAAATCTACTCGTTTCTCAGGCTGATGTTTTATTGCACCATCAGGTGTTGTAGGTTCTCTAACTTCTCTCTGGCCTCACACCCATCAGGAACAGACTACCTTCATCTGTGTGTGTATTGCCGAGTTCCTCTCCTTATATGAGACGGAGCGCCTGATCCAGGAGCTGGCTAAGTGCCGCATCGATACACACAACATCATCGTGAACCAGCTCGTTTTTCCCGACTCAGAGAGGCCGTGTAAAATGTGTGAAGCCCGCCACAAAATCCAGTCCAAGTATTTAGACCAGGTACAATCAGTGTTTTTGTGTTTTCTCTCTCCAGCTCCTCCTCGCATGTTCTTGTGATTAAATGTCTTATCTTTTCACACAGATGGAGGATCTTTACGAAGATTTCCACATAGTCAAGTTACCGCTGCTGCCGCATGAAGTGCGAGGAGCTGACAAAGTCAACACGTTCTCTAAACAGCTACTGGAACCCTACAAACCCCCCAATAAATGATCTCCCTACACGCAGGACCAAACCCCTTCTTACAGAACACATCAATAATATCAATATTCACCTCCCAAGAGCTCTTCCAGCCAACCTCAAACCCAGTAATATCCTCAAGTTTATCCACTCCGCCCTAAGCTTGCCATCCAGAGCAGAGCACTGCTACAGCGAGACATGTTGTCATGACAGGGGAGCAGATGAAATCACACACACATTCATAACCTGTACTGTTAGAGGTGAGACACTTGAAAGTAGTGCTGCCTTACTGTTTACCTTTATGTCCTTCATCATATCCTCTGTGTGTCAGTTGTATAATCCCTAATCGAAGCATTTAACTTTTCTCTCTACAAAAACAAAAAAAAAATCCCCCCCTCTCTGTGGAAACTCGTGTCGCTCATGAATTCTTCATCCAGTGTGGTTTGGTGGCTGTCGTTTCAGTCGTTGATTTTCAAATAAATTTCAAACTATAAACTGACTCTAATTTTAAAGTTTCAGTATCATCTCTTACATCAGGAATAGGGCTGGGCGATAAACCGAAAATTTACCGATGCCGAAATTTACAACAATAACCAACATCATTTTGCCCATTTCCGTGTAGTCGGTATCAAAAACATAAATAAAAGTTGTTTTTGGATGTGTGTAGGTAGGCTTTGGTCTCGTCCCTTTTTAAGACACTGTCCTACATCAGAGACGTGACTCCACCCCATCCAGTCTTTAACAAAGAGGGAAGAACAGCTGAGGAGATGGAGGACGGTTCAAAAGTTGTAGCGGCTGAAGTAGACGAAGTTAATGTTGGAGGGAATGAGCAGCTTGTGGAGTAGTTCTCGTCTATTTATCGTTATTGAGGTGAGCTGCTCAAAATATTGTGATATTGATTTGAGGCCATATCGCCCAGCCCCAATCAGGAATTCACATTAGTATTAAAGTACAGAGTCAGGGATGTTTAATTTGACAGGTAATTCAAGAAAGAAGCTGAAATACTTTTAAATTATTTTTGTTTTCAAACTCTTAATTGTAATTAATAAAGAAAGCGGAGCTGAATGAAGTCTGTTTCTCAAGCGTGTTTTTGATCATTAGACCTAAACTCAAAGTTTCCTGCGCTCAGTGAGATTATTTGAGATGCTAATGTCCACATGTGGACTGATTTGACAGTCATTTTAGAGGTAGAGTTGGGCCTAAAACCACCCCGTAACCCTCTAATCTATCAGACATATTTCTATCCTGGTTATGACCAACTTTATGGGAACCCTGTTTAGGACATGAGTAGCCTTACGTTGTGCATTGTTGATAAAATATATATTGTATGTTTCTTGATAACATGAATGAAAAGTGGAGGATAAAGTCAGAGCATCTTTTCCCCTGTGATAGAAAAGTGGCTTGTTGTCGGCTCACCTGATGCATCGTTGTGCTTCTGTAAAAAGATGAAGATGACAGGTTTATACTCAAGAAAAAAAAGTCTATCTCTCCCCAACCTTGTCGATGAATGCTCATGAGTAAATAGAGGAATCTGTTTTCTAATGATTTTCTTTTATGATTAAACAGAGTTGCTTCAGATGAGAGCCTCTTTGTGTTCATTTATCTCCTTAAACGGGCGTGGAGAAGCAAGAAACCACTCATCCAGATTTCCTGTGTGGATCCATCACACTTAAATAAATGCTACTCCTTTACTTATTCCCCAATGGCTTTTGAGTAGGGCTGGGACGATATGCTTTTCTCCCGTTTCGATTCTTCTACGATTTTTTTGGATGCCGATTCGATTTAGATTGCGATTCTACGATGTTGTCCATTTTCTCGATTTTTAGTCTATATTTGTAACACCAATGAAACAGTTGAATGATTACGATTGTCTACTGACTATTTCAGGAACCATATTTCCCCAAAAACTAAATATCAAATGTGAGTCGGTTGTTAAGATTTATTCTTACATTTGAGGCTTACATTCTTACTCCCGGGCGGAAGCAAAAAGAGTTTAATGTGCTTACCAGATAAGCACATTAAACTATAATCCATAAACGTAAGGTAACAACCAAGACCTAATGGTGCTGTGACAGCAACACGATTGAGTTTGAGACAGTGAAAATACATATGGTATGTTGTATCTGAACAGGTTAGCTTACGAGCTAAAGTTACTTAGCACAGATGAAAGTTAAAACAAAGACGTTTAGCAAACTGTTAAAGCACACAAACTATCCTTCAGGTCGTTATCTTTGTAATATTTGTGTCTTTTATCAAAAAGCACTCTGTTCTCAGACACGTAAACAATCAGCCGGTCGGCCATGTTGGATATACCGGTGAATCTGATGTCGCAACAACACGAAATCTGATTGGTCAGAAGTGGACACACAATATGCGAAACTTTAGAAAAATCGTCAGTGATCCAAAAAAGTAAATGCCGCAATATCACAGGATGGGAAAACGTCGCTGATGTGAACGCTTGTATTGACAGGATACGGGTTCGAAAAAAAATACTGACGTCCGAAATAATCGCACGATAAATCCACTGAATGTTTACTTGACCACAGAATGTCAACGTGTATATTGCACATTGTACATATATATTTATTGTAGTATTTAGTGTAATTTTGTTTACTTATTACCTTTTTTTTCTATCTGTCTTTATTTGCACTGGGGGTCCGAGAGGACTGTGATTTCATATATGCTGTATGCTGTCGTATAGCATATTTGACAATAAAGCTGACTTTGACTTTGATAAAAACGGTCCTGGTGTGAAAGGACCTTTTAAATGTGTGACAGTAGCACTTTGTAAATGGTTAATTTTGGTTTTTAAACCACCTATACAGGTTACTTAGATGGTTATTGTAAAGTTAGGGATAGGTTTTTAAAATAGTAAAATTTACCATTTATAAATGGTTTATTTACCATTTATAAGTTATGGTTATTGTAAAGTGTTACCAAATTGCAACACTTGTGTGTGAATCAATTTTTTCTCCCACCCCTACTTTTAAGGTCTCTCCAGCATCAAGTGCACAGCTAGTGTTGCCATTAAAATCAACATTTTTTTGCCCTGTTGTCCTTAAAAATGTCCAAATCGTGTTGGGACAAATAAAACATGATGATAAGAGAAACCAATCAGCCTCCGTTCAGGTTTTTGTAGTTATTTAAGCCGCAACAACTGTCCTGTAATTACAAACTTGTTACCGGGAATTGGTTGTTGTTTTCATATCACTTAACACGAAAGTTTGCCACGCTCCACTTGCTCCTGTTTCATAATGCTCTACTGTACTATACGGTCCTTTGCGCTCCTTGTGCCCCGGCGCTGCGGCCTGTCGCTTGTGGTCCATCACCGAGCCGCGCTCTCCCGGTCGGGGGCCGCGCTAACGAGCTCCTCCTCCCCCGTTTTGGGGATTTACCCTGGGGCGCACTGACCACTGGACGCACCGAGGAGGCTCCGAGGATTACTGCCATGCAACCAACCGAGCCTCGAGTTAACCGAGCTGACACCGGGGGATATTTCAGAGTTATGAGCTCTTTGAGGAAACACTATTGGTAAGTCCAGACATCAGCAAAGAGAGCTCTGAACTGATACTCAGTAAAAATATGAATTTACTTCTCCTCTGGTGCCAATTACGCACTGATTTTCGCTGAGCAATTGGTAGTTTCACCAAGAAAGAACTCAAAAGGTAAGAAGAACATCCTAAAATAGATTTTTTATTAACATTTGTATTGTTTTTACACATACTTCAATTGAATATGTCTCAAACTGAATCCAAAGTGAGTTTTTATTCATGTTTTAACGTGTTACATGATAAAGGTTTTCTGCTATTTTTTAATATTTTCATTTTCTTTTTACTTTTTGCAGCTTTTATATTGAGGACTTATCACTCGTCTGCCACCAATGACTGTCACATACACAGCCAGGGTTGCAAATGCCCGTTTTTGTGGCTTCTCCAAACTGCTCCTGGCTTGGAAAGGCAGCATCTATAAAGTGCTGTATAAAGAGTTCCTGGCTTTCTTTGCCATGTACACAGCCATCAGCATCACTTACAGGTAAAACAGGAATCTAATCTTGAGGAAATGCTCACTGATAAAACACTGTTAACATAAACTTTGTTTAACTTTAACTTTTTTTTAGATGCTTTCTGTATGAAGACCAGAAGAGAAACTTTGAAAAACTGGCGATTTATTGTAACCACTATGCGAGTCTCATCCCCATGTCCTTCGTTCTGGGTAAGCACTCTAATTTGTACCACACTATGTTCATATAATGTCAAGTTTTTAGTTATGTAATTTCATCTTTGACATGAACTTTAGTTGAACCCTCTGCTCTTGACTTCTCGAGCGAATAAATAAGGTTTATTTGCTGTTTTTATAAATTAGATGCTTACATACAGGTCTAATTTTTAATTTCAGACATTAAAAGAAGTTCCTTTAACGAACAATTAAAAGGTGTATTTGTTTACATATGGACTACCATGAATCTTCTTCTTGTTATCCCTAAAATAAGTTTTTGTCATTTCACTTTTCTTTCTCCATCGTATTTATTAATTGGTTTATTTTTCAACAAGCAATCGAGAATAAGAGCTGCTGTATGAATGAAGTGTAGGATGAGTGTTATGTAAGTGTAATGTCTGTAAGTACATGTCTGAGTTCAAAATGAGAACGGAAAAGAAGGTGAAGACCCCAGGAGGCGTAGTTACTGCATATTTTGTTGTAACTAACGGTGGATCCAAAACAAAACGATTGATTTTCTGACCTTGATAAACATTGATTCTACTCTTGACAAAGCTCATGCTTATTCAATGTTTAAGAAATTAAAACAAACTTTAATTCACTCATTTTGACTTGACTCTGTTGTATTTTGATTACACTTATCGGCTCAGATTTTTCTGGGGGTTTATCACTCAGATACTAACAAACTTGACACCCAGATTTCTCTGGGTTAACCGCCCTCTCTCTTCTGCTCTCCTGTGTGCAGGTTTTTATGTGAACCTGGTGGTGAACAGGTGGTGGAGCCAGTACACCAGCATCCCGCTCCCTGACAGCCTCATGTGCATCCTGTCTGGGGGCCTCCAAGGGAGCGACGAGCGAGGGCGCCTGCTGAGACGAACCATGATACGTTACGCCAGTCTGTCGGCTCTGCTCATCCTCCGCTCCGTCAGTACAGCTGTATTCAAACGTTTCCCCACCGTGGACCACGTGGTGGAGGCTGGTGAGTGTAGACGCATGGATAGGAAGGTTAGGGTCCAGTCTGTGCTTTAATTTCAACTCAGCTCAACTTAACTCAGCTCATCTTAACTCAACTCAACTCAACTCAACTCAACTCAACTTAACCCAACTTAACTCAACTTAACTCATTTAACTTAACTTAATTTAACTTATCTCAACTCAACTTAACTCAGCTCAACTTAACTCAACTTAACCCAACTTAACTCAACTTAACTTAACTTAAATTAACTTAACTCAACTTAACTCAACTCAACTTAACTCAACTTAACCCAACTTAGCTCAACTTAACTCAGCTTAACTCAGCTCAACGTAGCTCAACTTAACTCAACTTAAGCCAACTTAACTCAACTTAACTTAACTTTACTCAACTTAACTCAGCTCAACTTAACTCAACTTAACCCAACTTTACTCAACTTAACTTAACTTAACTTAACTTAGCTTAACTCAACTCAACTCAGCTTTACTTATAGAGCACTTTAAATACAACCAAAGCTGACATAAAGTGCTGTACATAATAACATAAAAACATAAAACAACAATGAATAGTTGTTTTCAAATATGATAAAAAGGCAATAAAACAAATGCCGTCTCATACTGGGTCGAAAACCAAGGAATAAAAGTGGGTTTTTAGACAGGTTTTAATGCATTCACATTTATTGCACGTGTATCTAATATTTCGTGCTATCTTTTCTTCACACCACTATCCACTTAGGAAGTTACAGAACATGTTACGATAAGGTGATCCGTCACTCTTACATGATATTAGTTTGTGTTGTGTCCTCTCTTGTAAATCACAAGGACAGGCACATCCTGAAAGTCACACAAGATAAAAATAAAAGCTTATCATAGTACTGTTACAAAAACATGAGATTTCAGGCGGCCAAAGGATGAATCATCTGGATTATTGATATGAAGGTGCTGTCTTTCCAAGAGTAACACTGAGCTGTGAAAATGAGTGAACATGATGTATGACGTGTTGATTTGTTGTTTGTGAAGGATTCATGTCAAGAGAGGAAAGGAAGAAGTTTGAGAGTCTCCACTCTCCTTATAACAAATACTGGATCCCCTGTGTTTGGTTCACCAACCTGGTGGCTGTGGCGCGCTCCGAGGGCAGGATTAAAGATGATCACACGCTGAAGCTACTGCTGGAGGTGCACCATTTCAAAGCCTCATCTATTAGTACATTTACAGCTGTAATCTTTTGCCTGAAGTTAGGTTGGAGACTTTGAGATAGAAGAGAGGAGAAGTGGCGTAAAGTGATCTCAGCAAGTCTGATCTTTGTACCAACAGGAGCTGAATGCGTTCAGAGGGAAATGCAGTATGCTGTTTCATTATGACATGATCAGTGTTCCCCTGGTCTACACTCAGGTACGTATGTAAGAATGACACTGCTGTTTATGAAAACCTCTAAATGAACAAACAAACATCACACTCATCTCTTCCATAGGTGGTGACTTTAGCGGTCTACAGTTTTTTCCTGGTGTGTCTAATTGGTCGCCAGTTTCTGGACCCCACCCAGGGCTATCCGGGTCATGACTTGGACTTGTACATTCCCATCTTTACACTGCTACAGTTCTTCTTTTATGCCGGATGGCTAAAGGTCAGGAGAAAGGGCAAACACTTTGAGATTCTTATATTGAATTTTGTGAATTATTTTCAGTGATTTTGCAATGTGCCTTCAATTTTCTTTGGCCTCCTGAAGGTCGCAGAGCAGCTGATCAACCCGTTTGGAGAAGATGATGATGATTTTGAGACAAACTGGCTGATAGACAGAAATTTCCAGGTATGTTAGTCACAGTGATTAAAGAGATATTCAGGTGTAAATTAGAGTTATGGTCAAACACACCGTAACACAGAGTTAGACACCCCCTCGAGAGATGAATGTTGCCGACTGCTCGCTTCTCTAGTTATACCAACTTCAGCAAAGACCGCACGATAGCAATACACAGCGGTCTATATCTCCAAGTACAAACCTCAATCAAAAAGCCACTCATAGCCCCGACGCGTCAATCACCGAGTGCAGCGGAGTTTCGCAGCTCAAGGAAGAACATTTATGATTATTACTTCACGAAAATGCAATCAGACTGAGACACTAAGGCAGAAAAAATACCGCGTCTGCAGTGAAATGATTATTATGATGATTCTTACTTCATGGGAATGAGCCGCTGCACTCTGTGATTGACTGGTCAGGGCTCCCCTCACAAAAACAAGCGGCTGCTGGAGGAGAGTGGGTGAGTTGTTTTTGGTGTCTTTGCTAAAGAAATCAGGCAAAGCTAAAAAGATGTTTGATGGCTAGTACTATGGCTGAGACCCTATATGTACTGTTGATGAAGTTAGGTGCTGTTCTGAGAATTATTTGTGGTTATAGAGTGGCGTTTTGGTTGAGGTTTGTGCTTGGAGATGTAGACCGCTGTATATTGTTATCGTGCGGTCGTTACTAAAGTTGGTATAACTAGAGAAGCAAACAGTCAGCAACATTCATCTCTCGAGGGGGTCTCTAACTCTGTTACGGTGTTTGACCATAACTTAATTTTACATTGGAATATCCCTTTAATATCAAAAGACAGACCTCATTCAAAAGTTGCCATATACCAAATTTATCAATAATTTCTTTGAGTCATTATAAAACTACATCAGAACTTGTCCTGTGATTTTAAATAGTGATGCTTGTATCTTCGTAGGTGTCCATGATGGCGGTGGATGAGATGTATGGAGATCTTCCCATGATGGAGAGAGATCGCTACTGGAATGACTCAAACCCTAGACCCCCCTACACTGCTGCTACTCTCTTTGTTCTTCGCAAACCCTCATTCCAGGGGTCTACTTTTGACATGGCGTGAGTCTCAGGGGGTTTCTCTCTTGTTCTGAGTCTAGTCTTGTGACTGTGATACTATCAGTGTGACTCCTCTTGCTCTGTGGGAAAATGTCGGCGATAGAAGTGAAATTATGTTGACTCAAAATTGTGGTTGTGCCTTTTATGTCCTGAATCAACATTTTTACAGAGACAGGTGAACTGAATGACATCTCTTCACAGGATCCCGAAGGAGGAGATGCACTTTCAGCCTCTGGAGGACATCGCTGAGAACCTGGAGGAGTCCAATAGCCGTCACCCAAACATGGCGCTTTTCAACCGCATACTCAATGCAGCTCCCTCCCCTACTGGCCTCATGGGAGGGGCCCTTCGGCGCACCTCAGCGCAGCTCCAGAGGCTACGCCACTCCCCCAGCATTGACCAATGCACCAGTGATGATGATGATGACGACAATGAGAGCGCTAAAATAGGTAAAGGTGGGTCTCTACCCTCAGGGCTGGGGCAGGACACTCAGAGCACGGTTTGTAGTTTCAGGGAGGAGAAGAACGCCAAAACACCTCTGTTGGAGATCCAGTTTGGGTGGGAGCAAGAGAACCAAAGAGGTCACCCTGCCACCGCCGAGAAGAGGGAGGTGAGCGGTGTGGAGGAGAGGATTGATGAGGAGTGGCAGATGGAGGAGGACAGAGAAAAAACAGAGGATACAGAGGAGTGTACCCAAGCTGTGTCCCCTCTTCTTCCTGTAACCCCCCGCCACCCCTCTGCCTTCGTGTTTCACCCGTCTGTTCGTTCCAGTCTGGAGCACTGCAGCTCACAGCCTGCTATCAACCATAACAAGGCCATTCCCACCATTCCCAAACCTCCCTTTGGCGGGAGCAAAATGTCCTTCCTCACGGTACCGTCATATGAGGAACCTCAGCGTTTTCGCAGCGTGAGCATGGGATCAGAACTCACCGGGTCTTAGGACTGTGACACCAGAACACTGAAGAAAACGTCTCTGAACATTTGACAAATCCAGACTTGATGAAGTGCATGTTTTCATGCATGTTATTAGTCATAGATGTTAGCACTGTGCAGTCAGTCCTTAATGATGGTAGTGAAAAGGTATCCTGCGTTACATTTCTGACTTGTGGAGGCAGCACTTTAAAGAATACCATGTTTTTAAAAAATGTGGTTTGTGCTTTTTGATTGTATGAGGAGAAAAAATAGAAATCACAAGTCATGCAAAGTGAAAGTTAAGGTCTTCTGTGGTATTTAGTTAAGCTTAGTTCACAGACTGGAGGGAAATGTTCCTTCTTTAAAACAGGTAAGATGACTGTTATTCTTTTACAACGTGGGGTCTTTTACTCACTAAAAACTACACATGGACATGTCCAGGATCTGATTCTGGAGCTTTACAGTGGAACAAGTGTGTCAGTAGTTAATATAGCTGCTCTTTGAACCAAAGGTTCGTGATAAATGTTGTAAATTTACAGACAGGAAACCAACAAAATGACAGGGTGAGATGTTAAGAGGCTAAGCTCCACTAAACCCAAACTGCCAATACATAATAAATTAGTGTAAATGTGTTTTTATCAGGTGTGCACATACAAATTTCTTGCTTTCAGTTATTTACACATTGTATTTTTAGATATACATATACTAGCACCTTAGTGACAACCAAAGTTTTGAAAGTATGCTAAAATTATGCTTATTTTTTCCTTTGCAGTCTTTATTTCCTTTGACTGGAAAGATACCCCCCCTAAGAGACCAATTTTTCATGTTGTAGGTTGTGTAGTTTTTAAAATAAATAGGTAAACAAACAATTTAAAGAGACAAAGTATTATTTTTGCATTAAATCTATAATAAATAGTTGTAGTTTTTCCTTACAGCTGGTGGAAATGGTTTCATTGCTGCAGTAACAAATCTTTAAATTGTATAAAATGAGTAAGGCAGAAGAAAACCAGGTGAGTGTGGATAAACTACACACATAAAAACATCATGAGTGACTCTTGTTTCAAGCGTTTATTAAGTACCACTCTGGTACCAGCATTGACCAGCAGGGGGAGATAGTGACAAACCAACAGAGCACAAGCAGTGACTGAGAACTAAAGTAAATATAAAAAACAGAACAGACTCTTTCTTCCACAGCCGTACTTTACATCCCGCCTGTGTGTGGGCCGCCCTGCAGGTGGAGGCTCCTACCTGGGCTGCAGCCGCAGGGAGAGCGCCCTCCGTGCAAGTGTGGACTGTCTCTGCATGGACAGGAAAGACTGGGCCTGGCATGGAGCTCTGGAGCACTCACACAGGTGGTGCTGCTGCAGAGCTGAGGACTACAGGAGAAAAGGACTCAGTGTTTTGCACAAGAAGTGGACGAATATCTGACTTTTCTAAACAACACCTTCTCTGGAATATCGTCTGTGGATCTGTCTTTACTGTTTCTTATTTTACATGTGCACATCACTGTAAGATACTCTCGTATCAACATGAAGATACAATAAAATATATCATTATATATCATTATGATTATACCACTCCAAAAAAAGAGTATTCGATTGAAACCAATGACAATCCCAGGACATGTCTCTGAGTTTGATCTCTCCTCATGTTCTCACCATACTTTGCCAGGCTGTCAGAATCAGCTTCTCCTCTTCTTCCTGTCTGGATCTTGCGTTATCTTGCTGTGAGTCCTGCAGCAGTTACATAATGGAGGGTCATTTTAGACTTTTGCTGAATCCTTGAAACACAACCAAACGACATACACAGCAAAACATAGAGCCGCCCCAGAGTTTAACGTAGTCCGGACACACAATCAGTCACCTCTGAGGCAGCTGTCCTCGTGGTGTTAAATGATCCCGTCTTCTTGTTGCTTGTCATTATCTTGCAGACAAATTCGACCCACACACGAGCAAAGACTTGTACGCCACAGTCCCCTGACCTGCCCCGTCTGTCAGCGGCTCAGTGCTGCTCGTAGCTGCATTTCACAGTGGAGGCCTGGGTTTTTGTTGTGCGTTAGACAGAACAATATAGTGAGGTACTGCGGGCTTATGTGCTCTGGCTGATAGCCACATGTGTGCTGACTTGAGCACATTCACTGTTGGGCGGTGTGGGAACTGGTGCATAAGCAACAAAACACGGCACCTTTAACTTGACAGTAGATATGTCAACTATTAAGGCGTAGAGTTTGCCATCACAGAATCATAAAGATGGAAAAAGGAATTAATGTTGCTGATTTTTCCATGCAGAGGAGGACTCTGCATCTTTGCTTGTTCGACTGAATCAGTTTCAGTATGTTTGAGTTACTGTATTTCCCCAAATTATCAGTTGACCAACATCAAAGAACTTTACCATCGGCACGTACTCTGCAAAATCATGAAACAGAGAAAACGTCTGGTCACTGATGGGTACTTCTCTGCTGCTGCTTTCTGTTTCCTGTCTCCAAGAGTTACTTTACACAAAGGTCAACCCCTTCCAGTCTTTGAGCCGGCTTTGTGGTTGTGGTTTATGTTTCTGTCATTAAGAGTGAAAACACGAGTGTGGAGGAGGATTTCAAAGAAGCATGTTTGTTTGCGTTTTTCTTTGGAAGTTGGAGCTGTTAGGTCAGCAGGAAGGCTTTCTGCAAGTCTCTAAAATAAAAAGTATCTACCCTGTACTTCCTCGCTAATAATCTAAGCGTGTTTGCCAAAGTTTGAGTCTATTTCGGCCCAGCTGTGCTTCCTCTTTGTGGAAAATTTCAACAGAAACAGTGAAACAAAAATGTGGAGGGAGGGAAAAAAAAACTTTCCAAGACAAGTTTCTTGGAATCTGCCTCATCTGAAACTCTGTAAATGTCGACTCTGTTATGATCGAGATATAGATCACGAGGCCATTGCAGACACATGCAGCGCCACATATTCCTGTTAGCTACCAGGGCCTGAACGTCTGTTGTGAAACCATCCTCCTACTGTTGTAGTTTCTGAGCTCATGAAGATTTCTGCTTCATCCTAACCTCAAAGGGAGAGCTTTTTAAAGAGGCGCCTCATTTTATCGCACGAAATAAATCCTAACATGTTGGGTCATTCTCCAATTTGTTTTAGCTTTGGTACTTTTTAGCCCCAACACCACATAAAAAAAAGAAAACTTCCTTTTTCACTAGAGAGTCTCATCTCTTATGTCTCTTATAAATTGCATATTTGTCATCTGTATTGAAGGACTCAAGGACGGCACTATCTTGTATTTATAGCTGTTCGATAAACAGCAGACATGGGTTGAATCAGCTCAGAGTGATTCACCGCTTTTATTATTCTTAAATGAAACTATTTTAGTTTCATCTTATCTCCAGTATGTAAAAGATGTACATCAAATGATTATGTTGTGCATGCTTTTGAGTCATACCGTCATCTGTAATAGTGGCATTAAGAAAAAAACAATCTGTTCAAGGCAACGAGAGAGAAGAGCTGTGTTGTTGTGGAGTTTAAAATAGGAAGGAGCAGAAATTTACACGGCTCAAAACAGCCGTTAAAATCAAACAGAAAAATAAGAGTCTGAAAATATATAAATTCAAAATAAAAACAAGTTATCAATGTGATCACAACAACATGCACAAATAAGATAAAGTATTTCTTTATTAGGCCCACAAATTTACAGCAGGACATAATACAGGAAGAGAAATTAAAGGATGAATAAATTTAGTTAAAAAAGATTTTTACTAAGAGTGTTATTCACAGCTGTTCTGTACATGTTGATATATTACCATGTATATATAGAATGGACGCCTTCTGCCTCCTCACTTGGTGAAGCCACCGTGAGAACAGCACCCTCTGGTGATGGGCTGCAGTATAGGTCATAAATCCCTCCTCCTCCAGCAATCCCTATGGAGCTGTGGACAAACTTTGGAAATTTATTACACAGAATACAAATTTTTTCCCCCCTGGTTGTGGTGTTCACATGTAGTTACTGTAAGACTGGTTTGTGCTCAAGTCCTCTTTTTTCTGTGCAGCTCCGTTTTTAAAAGTTATTAAGGGGGTTCATGTTTTCTATGATTGACACTTGATACAGCCGATAGGTGTACAAAGACTGTGTAGCTCGGCCGGGGGATATGCAGTTTGAACCGAGTGCCATCACAGCGACTCTCCCGCCGAATGCGTACAATACTACTGTACAAGTGGTGGAATGCGTACAACGCTACTGTGCAATGTTGGCTTCACTGGTGGAAGGCGGAGCCAAGTTGTCCATAGTTTATACAGTCTATGTAGATTACATTTAAAAGATTGTAGATATTTATATGTTTGACTATAATAGTGTGATTACTCTCTCTGTTTATCGTACCAGCTCGAATCTTGTTTGAATTTGTTAGGTTATTTCGTGTGTGTGTGTGTGTGTGTGTGTGTGTGTGCGTGTGTGTGTGTGTGTGTGTGAGAGTGTATGTGTGTCAGGCACTCCCTGTATTACACACCCTACTTTGCATAAAAGTACTCTGGGTGCATAAGGACCTGTCTGTCTGGTTCACAAGTTCTCTGTGTGTGTGTGTGTGTGTGTGTGTGCGTTTGTGTGTGTGTGTGTGTGTATCTGTCTGTCTATCAGCTGTCTCACACACAGTTTCTCTTTGTCTGTCTGTTGTACTGACTCTGTCTGAACCACTTGATCTCTGCTGTCTGACCTGAATTGAAATAACTGTGAGTTACTGATGTGTCTGACTCTGACTGATGTTATCGTGATAGATGTGGGTGAAAAGAGCTCTCCGGTTGGCTGAGAATATGTGCATGTAAACCATGATCATCAGTGTCTATATCTCTGTTTCCGACATGCGTCTACGGTATGTCTCCTTTTTCGTAAGAATTTTGGAAAACCTCTCGAGATGGACGACAGATGGTCACCATGCTCAAAAAATTCCTTTCCCTGAACAGCTGGTGAAATTCGCTCACTGACCAACACATGATATATTTTCGTTTCACCACAATGGAGAATAAAACATTCTTTACAGTCTGCTGGATGTCATGTAACTTCCAAAAGTTTAGGACAGAGTAGAAATCTTGACTGCACACCTCAAACAGTCTGATCCTAACCCTGAAACGTCAAAATACTAGTTTAACTTGATTTTCTTTTTGTTTTTTGCTAATTCAACAACAAGACCAGGTTACTTTGTCCCTGTCATTGTTAAAAGTTAAAAAACAAGAATTCAAATCAAGGTAAACTCATTTTTTCCAGGTCTACTCTCACTGTTCTGCGCCCTGCTGGCATAAACACACAGCTTTATACTATGAAATACATATAAAGTAATAAAATGGGAAGCCTAAGCTAAGTTATTTTTAACATAATCAGTCTTCTTAGATGTGCTTCCAAAAGGATAAAATGTTTAAATCTCATTAAAAAGAGGTCCATGGTTTGACGCCTAGATTTAGTTCTGTTTTGGCAGGGGTGAGCTGGGGGTGGAGGTGAGGTGTCTTTGATAGAAAAAAGCGTGAAAGCCTCCAAACACGCCGACTGCTCATCGGGGTATTACTTTTGAAATTGTGCAAAATAAACGCTGGATTCTCAACAGGTGTTTCTGTTTCTGTGTAAAACACCTGAGTGTCACGGCGTTAGCAGACACGTTGGCCAGCTGCCACCTCCGGCACCAGCCCTGCAGCTCCCTCTGCCCAGAAAACACCGTGTTTATGTCTGGGCTGGAGCTCTCGGTGGAGGCCGGCAGCAAAACATGTTTTCCCTCTGGGAGCTAGAAACTGGGCAGACGAGGTGGCCGCAGTTAGACTCCAGGTTATTATCTAAGTCAAGCTGAGGTTGTTATTATTTCTGAGGGTGAGGTGGAGCAGACTTTACCACACTGTGAGCAAACTGGACTTACTGAAGGATTATTTTCTTCAGACAGTCAGAGTCATTCTCACAGCGCTGCTCTATTAACCCCAAATGACAGTGACGACTGAACTGCTGAGATTTGAAAGAATTAAGTTCTTTCAAATACTGAGATTGTTTATGACAGGGTAAAATAAGGTTGTGTAGTTCACGAATGATCCGTTAAAAAAGAATGAATCTTTTAAGTGAACGTACTGAACAGAATCATTTCATCAAGTGATTTGTTCGTTTCTCAATTTGGTTGAACTGTCAGCAGTGCAGCTGCCATAGTACGCAACCGGCAAATGTGGGAATCCTTCACTGAATGTACTGCAGGGCAGTGGTTCTCAACTGGTGGGTCCCGTCCTGAAAGTGGGTCATGGACACATGCTGGATGGGTCACGAACAGCTGGTCAAAAAAGTAAATATTTATTGTGATATTTATTAGGTATTTGATATTTTCTGTATCTGCAACTTCAGTAGTTGTTGTCCTCGTTGTCCCCTGCATGTGCTCTGAAATGCACTTTACTTAACAAAACAAGTGGATTTATGTTAAAGATTAGAGTCTTTAAAGGTTTTTTTTCTAAAAAAATAAATTTGCTTGGTTTAAATTCTATAAAAATGGGTCACGAGTCACAACCTAAGGACCATGGGAAAATGTGGGTCCCAGAGTGAGACCAGTTGAGAACCACTGCTGTAGGGAATACATTTAGTGAACGAATCACTCACTGAGCCCAGTTTACCCAGTAGACCAGATAAATATCATACCACAGGACAGTACACTTAAAACATCATAATTTAAAAACAAGTTCATTTTTACCAGCGTGTTTGTCAAAGCAACACGGTCACAACACTCTTGTTTCCCGGTCCCAGAAGAACTGAACTGAATCCTGAACCGTTCAGCTGTGTACCAGTACAGAAAGTTGTGATTCAGTGAATGAATTTTTTGAACGAATCTTTTGAATGAATCTTTTTAGTGAACTGATTCTAGTGATTCATTACATCTAAAAGAACTGCCGTGACCATCACTAGGATAAAACTTCAATAAATCAGTGTTAAAGGTTGAGAAAGAATTACGAAAGGAGGTCAAGTTGAATGTTAACTCCTGTTTATGACGTCGCAAATGCATTTAACAGTGAGTCCCCATAGAAAGATAAAGATCCTTCTAGACATGCTGAGCTCTGTTTAAGGTAATGAACATTTCTTTTTTTTAACATTATATTTGATTTTAAGTTCATGTGCCACAGAGTATCATAATCAAACATAAATCATACAAACACATACACATAAATTCAGGATAAAGCAGAAAAAAAAGAGAAAGGAAAAGAAAAATAAGTAAAAATAAGAACAGTTTTTTCCTTCAATTTTCTTGTTCTTATCTCTGTCTTGTTACTCTGAGAAAGAGTAACAACCAACAAAATATATATGGTAATAAGAATAGTAACACCAGTTCATTTGGCCTCTGATAGTGAGATAAATGGATATAGGAAGAAAAAGCGAGAGGAAGAGAAAAAAAATAAATAAAATAAAATAAAAAATAGATTTTTTTTAACATATGTATGTACAAAAAAGAAAAAAATATAACTATATAAATAAAATATATACAATGAAAAAATTGTGTATTCACTACAAATACTCAGAAATTCTCATTACATAAATTTACTTGTAATGAGTATGTCTAAGTGCTTGTCGTGTGTTTGTGTGTTTATGACAGCGACTGCTTTGCCGGTATCAGGTGAGTCCCTGTGGACATTTAATGGACTGATTCATGTATTTTGGCTGTTGGACATCAAAGCCTCACCCTTAGGGAGGGACAGTTGGCCAAATAGTCTGTCGGTTATGTGAAAATTAGACAGAGCTGTCTGAGCTTTTGGGCGCCCTCTGTCATGGCTGCTTCTTCTGTTTTGCTTCTCTCATCCCTGTAAAGGAATTAAAGGTTCAGACGGTAGGAAAACTCTGAGACTTTTTACATCTAAAAATGTCATCCCACATTCTGGGACACACGTCGTCTTGTTATGACTCAAACCACTTTCTATTCTGTCCAGTAATTATGAAGCTTAGCGTGAATACTTGAAATGGAGAAAAACAGCTTCTCCCACCTTTTTGTAACTATAGCTGATTAACAAGTGACTCATGACCGGCTAATTAAGTGAATTAAACTCTTTGAAATGGCCATTTCCGTTGAGCAGGTATTGACCAACATGTGGAAAATTACTGGCCTTCGCTTTCGCTTCGAAATAGTTTCTCAATTAGTGAATATAGTTCCTGTTAGGTGGAAATTTTTAACCCTCCAACTGTGCCTGACTAACCTGTTTTCAGCCTTCATGCTAAGCTAGCTGCTTGTTTTAGGGACATTTCTAAATTTTCTCACCATCTTTAAAGTCCTTGTATGAGTTTTATGAAACTGTCTGATGTATTTTTCTTGACCCTTTATTCTAGGGTGACTATAGAGCTGGGCGATATGGGAAAAAGTTTATCACGATATATTTTTTTTCATATAGATAATATCGATATATTTCACAGTACAAAAAAATCACTTGTCAATCTTAAATGTTCCCTCTTACTCTTAAATGAAATTTAACAGTGCTTATTGGTAGCATGTATTTTGCAATACAATAAGCTTCTGCATCTGTGAGGTCTTTGTGTGTCTTCAATGTTTTGTCGTAAAGCATTGCGCTAGAGAAAGCGGACTGAATGGTCAGCTGATTCGGCGCCGTGGGCTGCTCCGCTCGAGGTTTGTAAACTTACGCAACATAATTCACAGTGCACATTATTCTGCTTCGAGTCCGACTAAAAAAACAAAATACCTCCACACCACCAACGTTTTTGTCATCATCTGTTTAGCCTTCATCTGCATTTCTGCCTGGGGTTGCACTCATTATTTTTTTCTCACTGACAGTGCTGTCGGCTTCACATGTTAAAGTGCTTTGCTTGCGTGTAGCTGCAACCTGCTACTGCGCAGTTGTTTGCTACTTGGTTCTAATTCGGAACATGATTGGTTCAGCACTAAGAAGACCCCAAGCAACTCTCTTTTACATTGGCTATTTGTATAGTATACCAAAATACTGACCACGTTTTAAATTGATATTGAGGGAAATTAATTTTCGATATATATCGTTATCGTTTTATCGCCCAGCCCTAGTGACCGTATTTTTAATCCCCAGAAAGAGGACACAACTATCCGGGGGCGGAGTCACCGAGTCGTATGTTGTAAATTTTAAGAGTTTTTTGGGTCGGGTCGAGTGTTCTTTATGCGCTTCTAACTTGGTAAGTTCACGCGACACAAACTCAAAACTTCCATACAAAACCCTGGACATTTGAAGGATTTCGTAAACTAGAGTGACCATATTCTGACTTCCAAAAAAAGGAAATGACTACCCGAGGGTTGAGTCACGGAGTCGCACAAAGTTGATTTTGAGAGTTTTTCAGATAAAATTAAGTGTCTTTTACGGCTTCTAACTCAGTAAGTCCACGTGACACAACCTCGAAACTTATGTACAAAACCGCTTACATTCAACTCGAACAGCCCCCCAAAAAGAGGACATGTCCAGGTAAAAGAAGATGTATGGTCACCCTATTTTATTCTAGTTCGAAGAATTGGCGTAAAGCTGTAAACATGACCATGTAAAGTAACCCAGCTGAACTGCTCTGTGAGGGGATGGACAGTGAAGGGGCTGAGGTGGTGCGGGATGTTGGACAGCGAACATGTGTACTTGCGGGCTGACTAGTTAAGGGCCGACTCTCCACCCCGACCTTTGCCCCGCCTCTCTTCATTCCCCGCTCCTTGCCTGCTTCCATGTCACCCCTGGGCTCCCTGATGGATGCTGACAGTAGCGGCTGTCCCCCAGCTTCATACCCCACCAAGAAACCCTCCCCACTCACCCCCTCCTCTCTCCTCCACTCTAACCCCTCCGCGCTCTTGCCCATTCAGCACTGACCTCGGTGACCCCGCTTTAGAAGTTGCCGTCCTGCAGCTCGGTTTGGAGCTTCTTCTGGGGCGAGATGTCTGAGCCTGGCTGTCAAAAGCACATACAGGACGTGATCTGCCACTCGTCCGTGACTATTCGTCTCTGGTGAGCAGTTGTGCCTCTCAATGCTAATGCTTGTCTCAAAATGAGCTACAGTGGAGTTTTTCTGCATGAATCAATTCTTGTGAGCTGACTGAGATGAATGATAAGACAAATAAATTGGCAGATGAGTCAGTCTGACACCTTTGTTGAGACGATAGTTATGCAATAAATCTCAAGTTGAACTATCAGCACATGTCAATCACTTCTTTTAAACGAGGGAGTGGCCCTGTCTGTGGGATGAACACACACACTTTCCCACTTCCTGTTGTGCAAATTCATAAACTACCGTGGTAGTGAAGGTTAATCACCACAGACGCTGGCACGGAGAAGAACTGTGACAAAGCAACACACAAACAAACACACACAGGGTCCGCACGAACACGGGTCAGTAATGATGAAGTAAACTTCATAAAACAGCAGAGGAGGGGGAAGAAGAAGAAGAAGAAAGTGGAGGTTGTCATCTTTTATGTATTATTCATGCTGTCAGAGAAGACGTTGCTGAAGTCACAGCGGTGTAAGTAATCGTGTGTGTCACATAAATCAACAGCAATGATGACCTCATTTTACCGCATAACTCCCTTCGCCCACACTCTCTTTAAGAAGCTCCAGATGCATGCGGGCTTAAACACACACACATCAATACACACCTCGGGGACATGCACACACGCTCACCCTTTGTTTGTTTTTTTGTTTTTTTTATCTCGTAAAAGCAGAAAAAAAAAATTAAGAGAGGAGCCTGACATTTGATGGGACAGCTAACACCTTACATGACAGCCGTCCCAGTCAGTGTGAGGGACAGGTGGCACCGTAAGAGAACACAAGACTAAAATAATAATAATAATAATAAAAATAATAATAACAACAACAACAACAACAACAACAATAATAATAATAATAATAATGATAATAATAATAATAGTATTAAAATTGGAGTCTGTTTGATGATTATGGGAGCATCCTGTCACGATCAATTTCTTGTGCTTTGCATTTTCTGTATCATTTTTTGCGCATTATTATTAATTTTTGTTATAATTTTGTAATTTTTTTGTTTTACTATTATTAATTTTCCCAGTAAGTTTATGTCGTTTTGTCTTTTTCTTCACATGCTCCTTCATTTTTGTGTCACTGTGACACATTCAGTGAACTTATTCTTGCATAAAGACTGTAAACAGAGAACTGGTCATGCACTTAAGTATGTTAGTATGTAAGTTTATTTATTTATTTAAGTGTCATGCACACAAAGTGCCCAACCCCCATGAGTTTATAAGACACTAAATAACATCAACAGACAGTGTTGCATAGTGTGTAAACTGTAAAACAAGAGGAAAAGGAAAAATATACAAGTATACATACAATTATATCTACACCTGTAAGTTACATAAACTCAAATCAAATGTACAACACATTTTTTCTCCTTTCCCACGCCCTATAGATAAAGTTAGCTATAAAAAAACTCCTATTTTAAAACACAATTCAAGTGTCTGTTACTCATCTTAGTAAATCATTGGATAACAAACTCATTTTCTTGAAAATATATGTTTAAATTCGTCATACAGAGGACAAAGGAGCATAAAATAAATCTCATTTTCTATTTGTTCAAAGTCACAGAACAGGCAAAGTCTTTTTGTTTTTGTTCCTCTGGTTCACCATGAAACCTGCCCGTCTCAATGGTCGGTGGTAAAGTTCCCGAACACAACTGAGCACAAAGAGATCTTTGAGTTTTAGATATATTTTGTTCAAGATATTTTTCCACTGCATATATGTTTTTTTTTAATGAGACAATAAGTTCTTAATTTGGGTATGAAATAAAGCCTTAAACATCTCATGTTGTAAATCAATCCAACCAAAAACAGTGCCTGACTATTTTTTGAGTAAACTCCTCTGAAACCCATTACTCGTCATCTTTCACACAATATATTTTCCAAAAGAGACACGTGATAGACTAGGCAGTGAGACTTTCAAACCGTGGTTTCATTCCTACTGACGCACTGAATTTAATGTAAAGTTGTAGACGGCGGAGCGGGAGTTTCCATGAGGTATTTTACAGTAAGTTTAAATTACTGTTCCTCAATACAGAACAACCCCCTTCAAAGGGTGATGAGATGAAAATGAAAGGTCACATGATGATCAATGGAGTATGAAAGAGTGAAAAACAAAGATGAGACTGCTCAGACTGTTCATTTTTGAAACTTCTATCTGTTTTTAGATATTGGACAATTTAAACCTTTTTGGATCTGAAAGTGAAGAATTGAAAAACTTCTTATTCTGTATTTCATAATTGAAATCTTCATCACTTAAAAGGACTTCCATAAAGCTGAATAATAAAGTAACAGCATCTGGATTTGTACACAAACAACTGAGGTGCTCTGTTGTAGTAGGAAAATATAACCACTGTGTTTTCCACCATGCAAAGGTCACAGCGCTCACCGCTCTCAGCTGTGGTCTGACAGCATCTGCAGGTGTTGTACCTGGCGCAACAGCCAAACACACCACACCTGGCTGAAAAAACCGCATGGCAATAAACATTTCTTTGACACACACCCACACACTCATTCACCGTCACTGATCATGATAACTGTGGCAGGAGTCATTCCCATCGTCAAAACTCAGACAAAACAGACGGCCAGACGGTGAGGCAGCAAGAGAGGCAGACGTTCTCACCACGCCAATATGAAATCTATTGTAGTATGACCTCTCATTCCTCTGAAAAATAAACTCCTAGGTTATATGTTACATTTTCCCATGGCCTCGCAGCCAAAACACTAATCACAGAATCAAATACAGATGTGTCTGGTTTGCCCTGTGGTGAGGCCTCGAAATACTCTCTGCAGCTAATGAACATGTTTCTATCTTTACAGCGGCACAAAGCTTGTCTTAAGATCACAAGTGTTCTTTCCAAAACCTGCCCGTGCTTTCTGAAAGACGCTGGGACAGGTTGTCTGTAGATTTTCACGCCTCAGGCTGACCTGAACCTGGACAGGATTCCAATAATTTCCAGCTTTTATTTCGTACCTGTGCTCATGGCGGTTCTTGTCTTGTCTTGCTGCCTGTTGTTTTGAAGCCTAGAAGCCTGGAGAGGTGATCTCATCGGCACCTCACTCCAACCCTCGCTCCCAAAACAACATTGTATTTATATGACCAAAATAGCCACCTCGGGCTGGAAAAACCCTCGTCAAGACAAACAGAAATAGGCCAAGAGTTTCCAAGGAAGCCAGTCTGGGCTGGAGGTGATGTTTTTGACTGACAACAGCCATGGGGCAACAAAACAAAAGTCTGCATTTACCGCTGCAAGGTAAAATTAGGGGCACATAAAATAAAGGCTCCTATTCTTTTTGAGCCTTGGAAAAAAACAACAGAAGTATAGGGTGTGAACGTGTGAACTGCAACACCTGTACTGTGTAATACAAGTGAGAAAAACAGAGCAATTTAGGAGAGGTAGAGATAGAGGGCTGACGTATTTGATTTACACTGATTTCACAGACTGTCTTTTTTTGAACGCATCCTCATTAATGTGACGCTAACTGACTCAAATAGTTTGAAGCAAAAGTTTATTGTTGCACTTCATGTTTATTATTAATTATCATACTTAAAAATCCTGACAAAGAGTTCTTATGTTCAGCCAAGAGGTGACTTAAAGCATTTCCTCGTTAATGTACATGATGAATATAACTGGACCGAGTACAGAGCCTTCATCCCAGTTGATTGGTGGAGGGAATAGGATCTATGGATAGCATTTTTACCGGTCTTTCTCCTTCAACAGCCAAAGTGCTGTATTTCTGCATGTTAGATAAACAGAAACTGATTTAAGAGATGCATTTACATTCAATGTTTTTATTTTTTACTCTACATCTAAAATATGAAAAAACATGGTAAAATAGTGGTATTCAGTATCGGAGATAGTCATGGATAGGGCTGGGCGATAAACCGAAAATTTACTGATACCAAAATTTGTGGCAGTAACCAGCATCATTTTGCCCATGTCAGTATATTCAGTGTCAAATGAATAAATAAAAGTTGGTTTTGGATGTGTGTAGGTAGACTATGGTCTCTTGTCCCTTTAAGACGCTGTCCTATGTCATAGACGTGACTCCGCCCCATCCAGTCCATAACAAAGAGGGAAAGACAGGTGAGGCAATGGAGGATAGCGCAAAAGAAGTAGACAAAGTCAATGTGGGAGGGGGTGAGCAGCTTGTAGAGTAGTTATCGTCCATTTATCATTATTGAGGTGAACTGATCAATATATCATATTGATTTGAGGCCATATCGCCCAGCCCTAGCTGTAGATGGAGGCTAATGCAGACTACCAGAGAGCCTTGGCCCCTCTGAAGTGATTGATAGTCTTGCTTCCAGTATGATCCTCCGGTCAGTTTCTCAACAGAGGCAACATGCTGACTAGCATCTGTATATAATTAATTATATTTCTAATTAGTGAATCACTCACCGTAGAACCTGAGCCGCAACCAACTTGACAGGTATGGAGTCCAGCCATCGAAATCAAAATGTTGAGTTTCTGTCATTTCTTGTGAGCTTAGTTTGCTTCAGTCTCTGGAATATGCAGTTTGTCCAGTTGTTTATCCAAATAATATATTCACGCAACTCTCTGGAGCTTTTCATTTTATATCTTGAATTTTTCAGATAATTAAAGCTCCTGTGAGGAACTTTCAGTTTGTGTTGATTTATTTTGAGTTGCTTTTGTTTCTGTGGCAGCTTGGCTGTCATCTACCCCCTCACAAAAATTTCAGGCATTAAAAATCGGGACATAAAAATCATCAATCTTGTCCCTGATGGTGTTATTTACTTTTGGATATCCTCAAAAAGCACCATTGTGAATTTCAGTCTGTTTCATTAACATCAAAAAACTCCTTATAGGAGCTTTAACCTAGACAGATTTTCACTAAATCAGCGCTTGACAAATTTTATAAGTCCTGAAGGCAGATGTTTTTACTCCGGACTGAGCAAGGCCAGCTGTTCCTCTGATTTACAGTCTCTTTGCTTAGCTGGGCTAACTTGCTTCTGGCAGTGATCTGGTATTGAACAGACAGACAGACAGACAGAGAGACAGACACCAGAGAGATATTGATCTTTCAGCTCACTGTGCAAGAAAGCAAAATGTGAAACCCAGCTTTCTTCAGATTAAGATGTTAATTAATTACCTGATTCAAAACAAGAACAAACTAATAAATATCTGGTGTGATCTAGGCTGATTGTCAGCTTTTCATTAGCGCCTGTGAAGATTTTAATCCGAGCATTTCCAGTCTGAGCAGCTTTGGTAACTCTCTCCAGACACCAGTGAGATCATTTAGGCTTCCTGCCTTCAAGTATAGACTTAAGACACACATGTAAAAACAGACACAAACATTAACAAACACACACCACAACATTCACACACACACACAGACAAACACTGACCTTCCCCTTCTCAGCCAAAGTAGGGGGGAAGGGAGGAGCGGAGAAAAAACTGAAGAATTAAAAACACATTCCACTTCCCGTAAAGTCGGGAGAAGAAGCAGTGAGTCACTGGAGCAGTTTGCAATAGCTCCTTTTTAGTTTTCAGACAAGTCGTCTTTGAGTGTCTACACGTGGAGCTTTTAACCTCTGTGGGTCGTCTCAGTCAAATGCTGTTGATGTTGCTGCTGTGTCCTCTTTTTATTTGTTCAGTGTCTGCTGAAACGACTCACCCCAAGAGTGTTGAAAATGTTAGTGAAAGAGATCTTTACTTTCATCTGCTCAGTTCAAGTGCAGGTCATATAAGCTGGATAAGATGAATCATGATTTAAGACGATGTTGAAATATCATCATGGGTTGTCATTCTTCATAATGGCCGCATCATTTAAACATCTAAAACACAAAGAGAGAGAGAGACGACCACAAATGACACACATAAAGACGCCGCCGTCGAGAAAGCCACACTTTTAATCACAGCGAAGTGTTTATAAAAGAAAGACCTCCATCATGTTTTCTGGAACAGCAGGATTGAGAAACTCTATAATTTCGGGAACAAACCCTTTTCTCATTATTTCTCTCTCTCTCTCATCAGTCCAGACAAGGGCCCCCAAAATTCAGCCCGAAACCCTAAAATGATGCTGCTTTTCCATTCTCCTCACAGACAGCATCTTGACTCACAAGACAGCAGGGCCCGTTCCAATTACACACACGCTGACAGCTTAACTGAGTCCACAGAGGAGGAGTCCACGCTATCTGTTCTCTATGATCTCCCCTGCTGGTGGGACTGACTCATACGCTGAAGCTCAGGTGAACAGATATCAGTCGAGTCTGTTCTCACTCTTCAGGCAGCCTGATTAATGGCGGATCTCATGATAAAGACCATCTGCTTTTTGGCTTTTTGTTGTTTTTGTTGATTTGAAGTGATACTTAGACGATTTTCAAGTTTTCTCATCTTTTCTTATCTTAAAGGGATATTCCGGCGTAAAATTAATGTTCGACACCCCCTCGAGAGATGATTGTTGCCGATTGTTTGCTTCTCTAGTTATACCAACTTTAGTAACGACCGCACGGTAGCAATACACAGCGGTCTAAGGAGCTATAAACAAACCTCAACCAAAACGCCACTCTATAGCCACAAATAATGTTCAGAACAGCACCTAACTTCATCAACAGCACATATAGGGTCCCAGCCATAGTACTAGACATCAACTCTAACTCGGTGCCAGGTTAGAGAGTGCATGTCTGTAGCTGACCACGTCAAGTCTCCAGTCTTAAATGAGGGGTATCATGCTTTTCCACATTTACAACTTAAAATGCAATGTGACAAAAAATTTGGTGTCCATATTAGATGTAAACTTCTCAAGTCTCGGACAAACAGGCGAAAATGCGAGACCTTAGTTTATGTGCGAGATTTACAAAAATTCTTACATAAGAGTTAAAGACTTTCCTCCTTTTTCATCTTGGCTTTCGTCAAAAAGGAGCGGTGCCGGTTTCTGAATCCAGGAAGCCTCTGGAGAGGTGGCCAATCAGAAAAAAGTAGGCTTGTGGAGGGAGGGGGCTTAAAGAGACAGGAGCTAAATGATGCATTTCAGACTGAGGCTGAAATAATTATGTTTTAATACACAACTGTGAGAAATTTGAGACTTTTTAAAATCTGAAAATCATGAAAAGATGTTAAAGAGGTTTTCAGAAAGGGAACACAGAGTCTGAGAAAATGAATTTTAAAATCTGAATCACGTCTATAAATCATTTGAACATATTTATTCTAGTGAGTCATTTCCTAAGAAGTGATTTAGCAAGAAGTGAGCGAGGAAGGTAAATAATGAGGCATCATTCATGCAGATGTTATCAGAATTAATATAATTATTGCTAATGTTTCACGTTTCTAGTCACTCTTTAATTTTAACTCTGGCGTTTTTACCAGTGGTCTGTAATCTCCTTGTGTATGTCTCTCTGTTTGTCTGTCTCCATTTTCTCTTTCACAGACTTTCATGGTTTCTTCTTGACGCATATCGCTCTCACCATGAGAGTTTGTTTGGGTGTCGCAGTATTTTAAGTGATAAATCTATAAACCACGTTCATTAAAGACAGAGTTTATTTCTTCTGAACAGATTATCAACATAGTTCTCATTCTCATATTGGCCTTAGAGACTGAACCACATTATCATCTGAGGTCACCGACCATCCTAACGCACCTTTAACATTACTCTTAGTTTAGGGTGACCATATTCTGACTTCACGGGGGACACGACTACACAGGGGCGGAGTCACGGAGTCGAACGAAGTTAATTTTGAGAGTCATTCGGGTCGGATTTACACGCTTCTAACTCAATAGGTCCACGTGACACAAACTCTAAACTTTCGTACAAAACCCCGGACATTTCAAGGATTTATAAACTTCCCTGGAGAAAGCTGGACAAACCCGAACAGCCCCCTAAAAATGAGGACTTGTCCAAGTAAAAGGAGGACGTATGGTCACCCTATCTTAGTTTGTCGTTTGAGGGTAATTCAATGATTGTTTTGGCTTTTTTTTAATGAATTTTGGAATTATAATAAAGGAGAAATCTTACCAGACTTCAGTTTTCAAACTTAGCACGCGTTCACACACAAGAGCAGGTTTTTGAAAGTAATCATTTAGTCAGCCGAACAGCATTTGAATAGATGAACAGATTTGTGAGACATGGATGGTTTTGGATGAAGTCAAAGCCTTGAGTCATCTACGGAGGGTGTTCCAGTTTGAGCAGCTTCACGGGGCAAGTAAACACACACAAATCACATGATCGCACGCACACACACACACTGACACACGTGTACAAAATATGGATGTTAAAATTCACATACGTGCGCACAGACTTCTATACACACACTAGCTGTCCTCTTCCTCAAACGCAAACTCACAAATTAACCTTTTTTTTCTTTGCCCGGGCTGTTCACCCAAGGGGACAGCAGTGACTCAGAGCGAGTCATACACGCACACGCACAACACAAAACTCTCGCATACACGCAAACACTTGCCAAAATGCCAAACTGTGGAGAACTTTATTGATTACAGTCCCCTGAGCTCCTGTGGATGTGAGCTGTTGACTGTGAGTGCTTTTATATTTGGAGTAAGGGTTAAATAAGCTGCACTTTCATGAGAAGGAAAAAGAAAACACTCTGACCTCGGAGCTTGTAATCACATCAGTTTCAGATATCACTCTTACAAACACCTTCAAAAAGACTATTTCTTTATTCCGCTAACCTGTTTAGAGCCGGCCTCGGGTGAGTTAGCACCGAGAGGTTAAAACAGTGTGGTTGTAATGCGAAGAGATGCAGCCTGATCTATTTTTAATTAATATCTTAATTGATTCTGAATGATTATCAGGTCAGCATTGCTAAGCTGAGAGGAGGCAGATGGAACGGCTTCAGTCGACATACAGATTTGAATATCACATGAAAGGTTGCCATCAGAGCAGGTTTAATATATAAATTTAGGTTGTTGATGCCTTGAAGGGATGAAAGGAGAAAAAAATAAAAAGGGGGGATTTGGCTGGATTTTTTAATCGCAGCCCCCATCCTCATTAATCAGAGACAATATGAAGTCATCACACCCTCATGGGATTTTACTGCCTGTAAAAATAAACCTTTCATGGCTCATAAGCACCGATACCATGAACCCCAGAGCTCTGGTAGCCTGTGGCACATTCTTCTTCTTGAGGGGAAATCTTTCTCGGTAAATATTTTTGATTGATTTATTTTAACGACGATACTTGAATGATCGCAGATACAAGGATTCGATCATCAGGTTGGAAGAAAATGTCTGATTCGGAGAGAGGCGAAGAAAAGACAGGTGAGGAGAGAGGGAGGAGATGACAGCAGGAGGAGAACAAGAGCAGAAATTGTTAAGAAAAGAAAACACAAAAGGAGGCAGGCGGAGGAGAAGAAGAAGATGAGAGGACAGATGGATGTATGTTGTAACACAGAATAGGGAGGTGAAAGAGGGCGGTTAGCTGGCATGGTGTTTGTGAGCAAATGTATGCGTCACTGAAGCTATTCCAAGATGCACAAATGCTCCCTCTCTCACTCTCTTACACGCACACACAAACAAACACACACACACATTTTGATATGCTTTGGCTGTTTCCTTGACAACAGTATAGTATTTTCAAAGATCAGAGGTGGCAGTTGAGTATATTTGTGTGTTTAATCAGTTTATGTGTGTGTGCGTGCATATGTGTGTAGGTGTGTGTGTGTTAAAAACTTGTTAGTCAAGAAGGATGTGGCCGAAATTGCAAAACAAGGTCATTTATTCATGGGCATTTGTCGGTTTGGCGTCACTAACACAGACTCAACTTCCTTGATACTGTATGACAGAAGTTGGAATGAAGTTTTTTTAAACATTCTTTGGCTTAAAGACCCACTCCGATGAAAATCAGGTTTTTCTTGTTGTCTACGTGTTCATATGACATTTTCTGATACTAGAGGATACATCATGAGACAAATAAGTGTGAAATTGCATTTATGAGTATTTCTGGATTTAAATCATTGTAAATCTCTGACAGACCCAAACGGCAGGTTCAGACACAGTGAGATTTCCTACATCACAAAACCAAGCTCCGCCCCCGGAGCCCCGTTATGCAGGCCACAGTCGAAAAAATAGAGAGGATGATCGCGGAACAAGCGTGTGCGTTAGTGAATTGAAGTGCTCGTAAGAAAGCAAATTATGATATTACTAGCCATCAAACATCTTTTTAATTTTGCCTGATTTCTTTGGCAAAGAGACTAAACACAGGTCACCCACTCTCTTCCAGCAGCTGACCCACTGACTGCAGTGGGGGTACACAGCTCAAGGAGGAACATTTATGATAATTTCCTTGAAGTAATAATCATCATATTAATCATTTTGCACTGCAGATGCAGTAGTTGTTCTGCGTTAGCTTCTCAGTCTGATTGCATTTCCATGAAGAAATGATCATAAATGTTTTTCCTTGAGCTGCGTCCCCCCGCTGTAGTTCATAATGGACTGGCCCGAGTCTTGCTACAAACAAGCGGCTGCTGGAAGAGAGTAGGTGAGTTGTGTTTTGTCTCTTTGCTAAAGAAATTAGTCAAAGTTAAAAAGACATTTCATGGCTAGTGCTATGGCTGGGACCCTATATGTACTGTTGATGAAGTTAGGTGCTGTTTTGAGCATTATTTGTGGTGATAGAGTGGCGTTTTGGTTGAGCGTGTGGCTCACTGTATTGCTGTTTGCGGTCTTTAATTAAGTTGGTATAACTAGAGAAGCAAGCGGTCGGCAACATTCATCTCTCGCCGGGTTGTCTTACTCAGTGTTGCAGTGTGTTTGACCCTAAATTAATGTTACGCCGGAACATCCCTTTAAGTAGTGAAAAAAAAAATGATTGGAATGTGTGTGATAACTCAGGTGATGTTTCTGGAGAAATCTGTGTATGTCTAAATAACATCTATATAAATCTCACAGTATCGTCAGCGTGTCAGTCTATGTTGACATCCACGGACTTCTTAGGAATCACTGGCGTCTATGAGGATGAATATGACGACATCAGGCCCACTTCCTTTATTATTACTCGATGTATGTGTTTGATTTATGAATAAGAGGAAACTTCAGACTTCTCTGGAAATTTCAAACCGCTTATGACCCAAATATGTTTGTGTAAAACCCAAACAGTGATGTCATCATGGTAAATAATGGTAAATAATGGACAGGTGTATGCAGATGATCACCGCTCTGAGAAGATCCCTTTAAAGGTTGGGCACACTTTGAATAAAATGTAAATGTTCGTTGCAAAAGTCACACACACACACATTTAGTCCGCCACACCACCACCACCACCAAAATGTGTCAGCTACACCCCACAGACACAGATACACACACACCAGCCCCCACACACACACTCTTTACTACAGGAAATCAAACATTTCCTGCTACATGTGGCACAGGATGTGAGGTTAGTAACTCCGCGCATTAGAGTGTATTATGAATGAGCGCATCTCTCATAATGGACCACAGTCTCACTCATAGCATCTTTGTAGATCCACACTCAGTGTAAATAATCACACTCATAAAAGATGTTCTACTCCCACACGTTTGATGAAAGGAAATATTGGTGTATGAGACACGCCAAAACACATGAATGTGGACTTAATGGTCATTAAAGATATTTAATGGGTGTTTGCTAAAAGTTAAAGAGACTTTCAAATCAGAGTAACAATCATATCAAACCCAAAATGCTCCATCTGGGGATGTAAAAATCTAATTTCATGCAGATAATTTAGTGTTCCTCGTTTGTAAAACATGAAAGTTGGAGTTTGTCTCTACCTGAGCAGACAGGTTCAGACAGGATCTGCTGATGCCAAGATTACCAGTATTAAGTTTAATTATAAGAGGTCAATGATACAGCTGCTCATTATGGCTGTTGATTAACACCAGGCCAGCTGACAGACCCGGTACAAGGTGATAGGAGACGCCCCTCTAACCCCTCATCAGTCTTTTTATCTCTTACTTTAAAATGGTCATGACTAACCAGAGCCCTCTGCCCTCTTTTTTTATTTTGCATACTTGATATTTGCAGAATTACCATGCCCACAATTTACAGGAACAGCATGAGGGGAAAATCTGATGTTATGATATGTTCTGTTCATTTAGTTTTTCCCTGGTTTCGTTATTTGAGTTTATGTTCTGTGTGCTTTTCCTCGTGTTTCTGTTCCCTAGTGTTCCTGTGGTCCTGTCTTGCGAGTTTTCAGTTTGTGTTTGACCCCGTTTCCCTCATGATCTCTGTGTGTCCTGTTTTATTTTGTAGAAGTTGATTCCTTGCCTTTCTAGTCTGGTCTACTTCCCTAGTTTTCCCTCCTTCGTTAATCACCCATGAGTCGTTTTCCAGTGTGTGTATATAGTTCCTGTCTTCCCCTCTGTCCTTGCTGGTTCATTGTGTGGATGTAGATGTGCGTGTTTGTCCTTGTTGATGGCGCATCCCCAGTGAGTTTTGATTATTGTGTTTTTGTGGTTGTTTTTTCATTTAGTTCATTTTAAATAAATCCTTTTTTGTCTGCATTTGGGTCCTTTCCCTTTTGTTAAACCCTGGCTCATGACATATAATGGACCATACCATTTCTGCATGGGGGGGTATAATGTTTTTGACCACTATTTAAAGAAAAATTATAAAAATAAAAAGGAAACATTTAATTTTGACTCAAGTAGAGTTTATTTTGAATGTTTTTTAAAAATTGGAAAATAATTTTTGTATATCTTTCAGGAGTCAGAGGTCCCAGTTCTTGGCCCCCCTTAACCCAGGGCCTGGGACCTTGTAGTTCCCCCCATATTGACACTCTAATGAGACGTATCCGGTCATTTTTAAAAATGGAAACAAACCATCGTTTGCAACCTACATTAAGATGCAAACAGAGAATTTGCCCCTGAAAACGATGCTTTTTAAAAACTCTGGCCAAAGTGGAGATTTAGAAAAACGCAGTTTATACGTTTGCATGTAAACAGAGAAAAACTGAGATTTGGGTAGCCGGCGGTAGATTGTGCGCAGGAAAAAAAGAAGTGACATTATTGTTGTAGCTGCTATGCAGGATTCTGATCGGCTAACGACGGCTTGAGCTTCTCCCTACACTGCCACCTACAGGTTTGGCATGCTTATGACGGCGTATATGCACGAGTTAGTGTAAACGAAAACTTTTCTGAAAACGTAGTGGTGTGCACGCACTTTTTTTTTAAATGGAGAGGATGAAATTACCATTTATGAAAATAGCTGGGCACGTGTAAACGAAGTTGACAAAATTAACCACGAAACATAGCTTTTTTTCAAACTCCACAGACACTTCAACAACACATCCACCTGGAGTACCTGGTTTATTAGTATGAGGACATCCTGTTGCCCAGAACAGATGACAGCAGGGCAAAGGGTCAATCAGCTGGGCCTCTGCTGAACAACAGCATCTGCGTCCGTGCACATGCATGTGTCTCAGGGTTGGCCGTGCCCCAACATTAAAAGAGGATTCTCTGCCATCATTATGTGTGCACCTATGTGTTCCTGCCGCGGAAACAGGGGTCAAGTGTTGCCTCTGGGCGAAATTTAAAATAAACGGCTTGTGCCAAGAATGTCTACATGAAAAACAACCCAAGGGCAAACGCCATGCTCAACAGAGCACGCATAATGTACACAGGGAGCGAAAAAAAAAAAAGCTGACAGACAGCAAGATAGACAGACAAACGAAGAAAGAAATGGGTTTCACATGACCAAACAAAGGCTGTTTCCAGAGAAGAATTTCAAGCCTGGCAGAGACTACAGTATTTCACGTCTTCAGTTGGAAACTCTCATACCCATCTGATTGAGTGATAACGCCCTTCACCTTATTTCTGGGCAACAGACTCCACCAGTAATACCAGGCAGCTGGGAAGCAGAAAAAGCAAAAGTGCAGTTTAACCGTTTCACTGCCTGTCAGAATTGAGTTTCTTGTGGTTGTCTGACTAAAAGCTTTCTCTCTCGGTCTCTCTATATTAGTGGTTTCACACCGATGAGCAGTGGCGAGGCCTCTCCCAGTCACGCCTGTCTGCCACTACCTGACAGACAACTGAACATTACAGAGAGGTCGCTTCAGTCATATGGATGATAGCCTATTGGTATCTGTTCCATCTGCACCTTCCTGCAGTAAAACCACATCCTGGTATCAACTTAATGAACTCACAAGAGAAGTCCATTGGCTTCACCTCATCATTAAAAATCTTAAAAACCAAGAGGTCACTCATTCAGGATCTCAGGGCTTGTGCAGAGGCGGTAGTTTTTTGGTAACCAAAGCTCTGGGTGACTTATGACTAAATGTGACTCTTCGTGTTCCCCCAAGCCGTGTTGATCTTTCCCCCTTTGCTCTCATGGGAACGCAAAAGGAGTACATATGATTAGTGCAGCACGAAAATATCATGACTTTAGTGCGAGCCGTGTGGATGTGGTAGTGAAAGTAAGCACTTGATATTAAACTGAAACACATTTTGAACACGAATGTGATTGGTGAGCCATGCCAACATTTGCATTCGGCCTCAGACACCTCAGAGGGGGGTCTTATAAATTAACTCTTCGTTTCAGGAGAACGCATGTGTCATTGTTTCTTAAAAAAAATAAAGCTCATGTGAGTAAGTCTCGCAGCTGTTTCTATCAAAACAAATGAAAATTCAACTGTGGTGTGTACTGACACATGCACTGACAAACTGTCCCAGGTGTAGGCGTACACAGATGTGTCACCGGGGGATCTTTGGAGAAAGGTGACACAAATGTGTTTCATGTTTATAAGCAGGTTGTTTTATTTTCATCCAGTGCTGTTTTTAATGTCGTGGGCTCAACTTATTTGCTTTTCTTTACTTCAGCAACCTATGAACGCAAACAGTGCTGTAAGGTGACTAATTCGAACGTATGTAGGCTGTAATATGACGGTACGTAAATTATCTGGATTTTTTTTTTTTGCATCATTCAGTCGACAACATATCACGTACAACACAACCCTGAAACATCCTGGAAGCAGCTAATACTGTCAGTGACGGCGGGGTAGATATCTGATCATTTCACGACTAAAACGCCTCTCTTTGTTGTTTCATATAACACATATTATTGTTTGAGAAGGAGGCATTCATACACAGAAACGAGCAGTAGCACCTCTGTCGCCTTTGAACCTCTCACTTAGCTTCCTCTGTGTGTGAGCAGCCTTTGACAGGAAAGTTCCTGTCTGTGAGGGACTGAGCGTGTGTGTGTTTGTGTGTGTGTGTGTAAGGGAGTGAGTGTGAAACCCCAGGCTGGTGAGCCACTTCTGGTAAATAATATAGAAGTGGGCACTGCTTGCCTGCTTGCCAGAGTCTGTGCATTACTGTGACCCACACGATCTATAAATTCAGACGAGAGTTTGATGGTCTTGGATGACTAAACAAGAGATTAAGTTTGCATATGTTACAACTGTGATCCCGCCACCTGACGCCATTTGGCATAAAAAAGTCAAAAGGGACTGAAAAAAATCTACATTTTTTAAAAGCTGAGGCGACTGTCACATATGAAACCTCTAAAACACTTCATCCATCTTTGACCCTGCTAACCTTTAGTCGCAGACATTCTTTATATCGTCGGGTTATCATGGCACCCGTCTCTCCTTTGAGCTTCCAGGAAGCAAAGAAGTGTAGAAATGCTGAGTCTTGTTGATCATCAGTGACAGTGAGAGAATCAGAATGCATTTCGAGCGCCTACACAGTTTCAGCCAAACTCGCACCAGTGATCTCACCAGTAACCACATAATTAGACACAGACGCTCATAAACACACCGTCCTTTCCCCTTAATCTCCCTGCAGTGCCTTCAATAAACATTTCTCATAATGCAGGTGCTGTCAGTGACAGGCAGGGAGGCAACGAGAAAACAAAAGTGACAGATTTAGACACACAAGCCGCACGAGTTAATGCGACAGCATGCAGTGTGATATCTGTTAATGTACTAAGTAGATGCACAGAGAGACAAGTGTGAAAAATTTCAGAGAATCGATGTTGAAAAAGGAGGAAGGAAACGTTGGAAATCTGTCTTTGAACTCTGAATAAACCAGATTTAACATTTATTTTGCTCTGTCACCTCTCAATCTATTTCCTACTCTGACTCTTTGAGGGATAAACACAGATATCAGCTCATATTTAAATTACCTGCTGGGAAATCGTGTAGGCTGAAGTGAGGTTCTTCTAACCTCAAACCAAATACCACAGCTTCTCATTTTTCACATGAAGAGTAAATAAGCAGTCATTTACCAGCTACAGTGATTAATCGACCAATTCCAACCCCTGCGAGTTCGCTCTGTTTCTCACAGGTTAGTGTGTCACTACAAACCCTACAAAGTTTGGAGAGGGAAGCATAAATACTGAGTAAATGGGACAATGATAATGTCAGCTCTGTTCGGCTCATCATCCCAATACTTGACATTGATTAGCAATCACACTAATGTAACACTTTCAATTTCATTATGGATAGTAGGGCAAAAACGACATAATAGAAAAGATGCACAGGCTCCTATAAGAGAGACGATGATGTGCTTACAGATGGAGAACTTAAGGTTTAACTTACAAGGCTCTTAAAATAGATACCATAAGACACGGGCATCCTTTATTGACAATGTTGAGAAACTGCCATTTAAGGCTCTTTTATTAGTTTTTAGACGTATTAATAATCTTGGCCCCTCCTTTTTATCTGTATTACTTTAACCATATCATCCCTCACGGACTCCTGATGTCCTCCGGTGCAGGCCTTTTAACCTTACCCAAAGTTCAAACAAAAACACACGGGGAGGCGGCTTTCAGTTTCTATGGTCCCCGGTTGTGGAACAGCCTGTCGAAGAGCCTCAGGGCCGCAAAGACTGGTGTTTGTGTTTATAAGAAGAGGCTCAAGACTCACCTTTTCAACCAGGTTTGTCACTGAAAGCCTTTTCTTATGTCTCTTATTGCTACTGTTCATTTTAATCAAAGTTCTTAATGTTTATTTTATGTATTTTTATTAATTGTATTGATCAGATCATCAATATTATTTCACTATTACTATATATTTTTTAAAATATTTTTTTCTTAATTCACTCCAATGAGGTTTTTACTTCTTTTCCCCTTCTACACGGTAAAGAGCTCTTACTTATTTGTTCATTCTCTATTCTTGTTTTAGTCCATCAGGTTTTACTCTTTCTTTCTACCATTTTTATCTTTTATCTCCAGTGTTTCCCAAAGGTAGTTCTTTCCTCACGCGTTGTCTCTGTGTCAAGCCATGTCTTTTTAACCATATATCTTAAATGCTCGCTCCGTGTGTCTTTGTGTGTGTGTGGGTCTATGGTTTAGCCTCTGTGAGGCACTTTGAATTACATTCTTGTATGAAAAGTGCCATATTAATAAAGTTGAATTTAAATTTGAAAGTTGAATTTACTGGGATGTGAACTCCAATGCATACATGATGGTTTGACTTAACTGCAGTTGATTTGTTTATTTTATTATTAATATCATTTTTGTATTAATTTAAATAACAATATATATTTATTAATTTATCTATTGTTTTTTACTTTATTTTATTTTATCTATTTATTTTTTCGCTACTGTTGTATCATTACCTGATATACTAGGCACTACTATTCATGTAACCTTTGATATGTTTGTATAAAATAGAAAATATGTATAAATATACCCATCGAAATTACATTCAAGGGTAAAAAGTATTTATTCAGTTTGTTTTGAATTCCCAGGATGAGCCTGATTAGGTAGGATCTGACTGTGGCTAAGTCTTGTTTTGAGGATGATTTATAATAACCATAACTCCTCATAAACAAATTATAAACCACGTGCTTATCAGTTTACACTGTGTCCAAATTTTACATTTAAGGGCTTCATGAACATTTCTTTAAATACTCTACACATGTGCAGCACTTTTTCCTTTTGAATAAAATGTCTGGATTAGATGTCAGTCTATTATTAGATGTCTATTAGATGTTAATCTAGCTCAGAGAGGTTTCAACCTGTCGTTGAAACTCCAGGAACCCGACCAGTCTTAACTTAGAAATCACCACATTCACCCCAGTTCACCTCCTGATGCAGTTTTAGTATGCGTCTTATCGGGATGTCTTATCTTGATTGTGCAAACGTGATGGTTTTACAGTTTCTAACCTTTTCGTACGAACATGTTTTTTTTTTTCTTTCTGCTGAACTGAGCGTCAGACAGCAACTGCATATTTATCTTAAAGATGTTGAACATGATGGTTTTCATAGCAATGACTCAGTGAGTAACGTGAGATTTAAAAAAGATTATTTCAGGTTTGCTGGTGTATGCCGCTTAAATGTCACCCTGCACAAAGTTGAATTCACCCCGAGTAAAAATACAAATTTCCAGTTTGGTTCCTAGAACATGCCCCTCACGGTCGAAGTGCTGATTTGGATATTAACCTAGGCTGATAAGGTCAGTAAAATGATCTCTGGCCTAAAACTTGTCAAGCATGATGTTTCCACAGTGGCACCATGACTTATTGAGGAATTGAAAATCTGCTGTGCCAAATCCTGTACACCCTGTCACCCTGCCCGCTCACATTCACTTCTCCTATTTTCACCAAAGAGGAACTCCAGCAGTGTCAGTTGAAGGTATGAAACATCTGCTTTACATCCCATCTTTCCTTTCAGATCCACCACTGTGGGACAAATCTGAGAACATTTGATAGTCCTGGGTTTAATTCCTAATAACATTACAGGAAACCTTTAAATCACTTTCAGTCTTACAGCTCTCACAGATTCACAATAAACGCATGACGTTTGTAGTTTGGGTGTCCTCGCAGAAAAAAGGGAGTATTTGGCTTCCTACTCCTCTCTGTCTGATAACTGTTACACTCATTTCAAACCAGTTCTGCAATTCTAGCTAAAATAGCTTCAGGCTTCTTGTAGTATCTTTCATTTTGTCCCATCTGAGGGACAAAATGTATTATGTATTCAACCTTTATTTGGCCAGGTCAGTCTTATTGAGTTCAGAAATCTCTTTTTCAAGGTAGAGCCGGTCAAGAACGGCAACAACACCAAGTTTCAACCATAGACTGTATATACTATGGACAACTTGGTTCTGCCTTCCGTTGTTATATGGATTTGAAGCCAGAAAGCTCTCAGTATTTCAAGTTTATTTCTCCACTTAGTCTGATTTTTTTGCCCTAAATATACCAATGACCAAGCCAGCATGTACTCAAGGCAGTCCACTTCTCTTCGTAATATAAAACACAATGGTTCGGGTTAGATTGTCGAGGCTATGAAGACTTTGAGCAGAGAGGTTCATGTATAAAACATCACCATAATCCAGAATGGGTAAAAAGGGAGACTACACTGATGTCTTCTCTACATAACAGGAGTAAAACAGGACTTGTTTCTGTCACAAAACCTGAACAAAACCTTCAGCTTTTTGGTGAGTATGCACCTCAGAAGAAGATAAACTGTCAATTTTCCCAGATGAGACCGCTCTTAGGGATGTAAAAACATGGATTTAGCTTTGTTCAAGTTGGAGTTGAACAAGCTGATCTTGTACTTAATCAAATACATGACAGTTTATGTTAACAGTAAAAAGAAAAGGGCCCAGAAGGGATCCCTGTGGAACCCCCTTATGGACAACACATGGCAGCAGGAGTGGTAACATCTTTATACACAGCCAGTCCTTCATTTGGAATTTATGGAAATATTCCTGCAGCTGCTGGATGAAGATTTGGACAAAAATTTATGATTGCCAAATGACGCATCTTCAAAATTTTGATGATTCTGCAAATGTTAGCCGCTCTTGATGACATCATTTAGATTTCTCCAGAATCTTGGTTTATGGGACCTTACTTGCAAAGCTAACGACCTGTTAGCAAAAAAAATGCAACACTTGATTAATGTTTCTTTTAGCAGACACACTGTCAGTCTTTTGTCAAAATTTGGCCAGAAGACTTAATGTTTGCTGTCTTGTTACTGTTGGTACAAGAACAAATGACAAATGATAAATAAATATTTACGTTCATAACTTAATTCCCTTCTCAAATGAATCTCAAAATGTTGCCCTTTCGAACGAAAAACCAACAATGAGCCAGCTCAATTAATGAACCAAATGGGCATGTAAAATCAGATTAGACCTAATTAAAGCCCCACTTCCTTCTGTTTGCCTTTTACAGACTGGCAGAGTGACAGGGAGTTTAAGCATCCGTGTAGATGGAGGGGAAGTGGGAAGGACAGTTCCATATGCGTTACGTCAACCCGGGGGGACAGCTGGGTTCGACTGTCTTTTCCTGCCACACTCATTTGGCCTCAGCAATCATCCTGTCTTGTGCTAAAGGTCTCTCGTCGCTACAAGGCTCCTTGGCACTATCTGGGAGCTAGAGATGAAGAATATGCTGATTAAACATGCCTTCATTAAAGCGATTACATGAAAAAGGCGTTTCATTTCCCATGGGCGGCCAAATAAGGATGAGGGGGAAGAAGAGAGAAAGGCTTTTGGAGCGCAGGGATGGGGTTCAGCTCATGACTGACGTGGGGGGCTGGAGGAGGAAAGGCTTATTAGCATAGATCCAAGTGACCTACACAGTCTTTAAGGACTGACAAACAGTCTTTTGACTTAATGTGCTGTGTGAGCTGTCCGGTCCTCTCGGGGACAGCGCGCTTTTGCCCTCAACCGACACCCCTACCTGACTCACTACACCTACAGGCCGCTTCCAGGTCATTGAGCTTGCAGCATGGAAGACCTTGCCAAAGACTCAGGAGAGGTGTTACTTCTGGTTCATTTAATAAAGCCGTCCATGTTTTTTTTTTTTTCGTACTTGAATAGCTGTAGACCATATGAGGGGAGCAAAGGAGAGTCAAAGGAGTTAAAGATCCTGTGAAGGTCAAATGGACTCTTCACTTTGCTTCTATGAAACAAAAGTTTAATATTAATGTGAGATTAGCTCATAGAGACCCTCTTATTTACTTAGCTAACGGGTCGATTTATAAACCTTAACTGGTTTTTAATTGTACTTCTGCTTTCATACTGTAAACCAATCCTGACTGAGAATTCCTGGATGGTGATGCTGGTAATCAAACTTTTACTGGAAAGGTAGATTCAATGACAGATCTGTAAATCAACAGCAAGGAACATAGACTGTGTAGGAGCCATAATGTTTCTTTGCTTATCGGTTATCCTGGTAGCTGTAATTTTTGTTGACTGCACTTTATGTTCTATGTTTGCAAAGATACACGTCGCAAAGTATTCTATCTGATGTACGCGTGTAAATCACTGGTGACTGTAGAAGCATTTTTTCTGTGATTAAAGCTCTGAAAACTTCGATAAACTGTCGGGGGTTCTTTGGAACAGCAGCAGCGTGTCACACAAATATACAGGATCTATTCTCTGCCTCAAGCGACTTTTTTTTAAAGGTACTAGGAAAGACTGTGTCTAGAATGGACGCTGTCTGCCTCCTCGCTGGGTGAAGCCACCGCAAGAAGAGCACCCTCTGGTGATGGGCTGCAGTATAGGTCATGAATCCCGCCTCCTCCAGCGATCCCTATGGAGCTGTGGACAAAATTTTATAAATTTATTACACGGAATATAAATTTTTCTCCCCTCTGGTTGTGATGTTGACATGTAGTTATTGTCAGACTGTTTTGTTCAGCTCCATTTTTAAAAGTTATTAGGGGGTTCATGTTTTCTATGATTGACACTTGATACAGCCTATGGGCGTACGAAGATCGCATAGGGGGATACGCTGTTTGAGCCGAGCGTCATCACATCGGCTCTCCTGCCGAATGTGTACAACGCTGCTGCGCAAGTGGTGGTTCCAAAAAATGGAGAAAATCCCAGAAATACCGATAGCATTTTGGCTTCAAATCCATATAACGATGGAAGTTGGAACCAAGTTGTCCACAGTTTATACAGTCTATGGTTTGGAGATAAACTGTATCATATTTTTTGCATCCTGTTTTCTTGTGTTCATATAAAGTTGACAATAGAGACCGATATTGTTTTGTCTTTACTAATGGCTTCCTGTTTAATCATTTCCTTTCCGGTTTCCTCGAGCAAACTTCCCCCACAGTTTACCTGCTCTTACTATCTCTTCAAAGCAAACTCTTGGAGATTGCAGCTTGATAATTTTCTGATGCTTTCCATTCAAACCTTATGTTTAAATTTGTTTTCCTGTCATCTCGAACTACACCAAAGCTCAGAGAAAATAAAGAGTGGAAATGTCTGTCAGTGAATATCACACTATGTCTATGTAGAATTTTGTGCATCTGATCAGGAGTTAAGACAATACGTTCAATTTCACACCAAAGTAAAAAACGTCTTCCTATCAAACCACATGTGGCAAAGTCATACCTGTGTGATGTCTCCGCAGTAACTGTAGAAACCTTTACAATGAGGTCACTATGAAACTGGAACTGACCACTAAGTGATACTGCACTCTGTTTCCCTGAAACTACTTCTGCTTTTCTGTTTCCCCCAACGTTTCTCCTCTCTGACAGCAGACCCACATGGCACATCAGGCCATGTTTCAGTAGGAGGAGCTCAACCTAAACTGACCGCTGCATGGCAACTCAATCTGTCATGTGGGTTACAGATGCCCTCGGTATGACAGATAAAATTCAGCAGAAGTGGTGAGACATAATAATGCAACTACTACATCTGCTTTATTATCTGACTTGAGGAAGGAACAAAGGACACAAGTTCAAAGGTCAGCCTAGTCTTAATGTACGAGTTAAAAACTCAGGTTTTTAATAATTGAACCCGTGATTCAAATGTATACCACATCAAATTGCGTCAGTTTGAGTAACCACAACAGGAGCACAACATCCTCATCATCACTGGGACTGAGGAAACATCCCAGAAGAGGTCATAGTGACGTCATTGTGGCTGTTGCAATTCTAGCAGGTCCCTTTAAGTGCACAAAGAGCCAATAAAGTCCCTGCAGAGTGGAAGTGGTTAAAGAGGGAGATATCTCACATTAACACGATATTAAACTGCATGATGGGATATGTGGCAAAGCCTTAATCTTTACATCTTTTCTTAGTGTTGTGTCATTCGCGAACGATTCGTTCAAAAGAACCGAATCTTTTAAGTGAACGTACTGAACCGAATCACTACCTCAAGATAGGTTCATTTCTCACTTCAGTTAAGCTGAAGTGAGAAGCAGCATTGCCAGGCCAGCAGCCGGCGGACGAGCGACCACATGCACCGACGCCTGAATCACTTGGTGAACGAATCACACATTGAACTACACTCTCTGGAATCATTTTTGTCAGCCAGAACTACCTTTTTTAACTGCTAAATTGCCACCACAACAACCTGCATGCAATAGGACACAGCATGTAACAAGTAGGGCATTAAACCCGCAGCATCCTATCATTGCAGCGGAGGGAATGGTGTGTGTTCAGTGTGAATTCTTCTTAATGTTCAGTGAACGGATCACTCACTGAGCCCAATTTACCAAACAGACCTGGTAAATAGCATACCATAGGACAGTACGCTAAAAACATCATGACTTATAAACAAGTTCATTTTTATAAACCTGTTTTGCCAAAGTAACACAGCCGAACACTCTCATCAGGAGGTCGGAGTCGCAGGCTTCTCCCGCTAAATGATTCAGTGATTTGGTGAACGAATCTTTTTAGTGACCTGATTCCAGTGATTCAGTACATCTAAAAAGAACTGCCATGCCCATCACTAATCTGCTGATAACGGCTCCTCACGCTGGATAAACCACTCCTTTAAAGCATCTTTTAAGTTATATTACAAAATAACATTACCCTCCAGTCAAATGACTGCGCTTGGCACATAAGGTGTTACGGTAATGAGGTTAATCACACACGCACACGGGCACAAGTGGAAGACGAACTTGAACATGAATGTGCAAGAGTGAAATGCCCTCTGGGAAGTGAGTCAGAGGTCATTACCATACAGAGTTAACAAAAAACGTCTTTCTATCAGACAGGTGTTTAGTTCAGAGAGGACGTGTCTTTCCTCTCAGATTCAAGCTTCAGGATTTAGTCATTTGTTTACGCTGTCATCATTTCTATAGGTGTATACCTTCACTCATTTGCTGAGTAATATCTTTTTCCTTTAGTGAAAATATCGAAGTGTCTTCCTACTTCAATGAAAGGTTACTTATGTTGACCCATTTCAGGGAGGAATTCATACTTAGACTCAGTTACTGATTTTTACAGTAAAATGGCTGTTTTTTAAATAAAGATACAGATCATTTAAAAAAAATAAATTTACAATGACCAATTTTTATTGATCTATTTCCATTATGTGATAGGGGAGAGTGGGGTAAGTTGAGCCAAAGGGTTGATCACGTGACCAAATATTTAGGAAATGGGCATCAATTCATGGAGTCTGTGAAGGTTAGAGGCACATGGGTGAAGGGGTTAGACATTTATTTCCAAAAAACACTTTTCACTCTTGTAAGTGAATTTAGTCTGTCATAAGTTTTATCAGAATTGTGTTCAGACCAAAAAAGATCATTTTAAATTTGTTTTATACATCAACTGTGGTATCTATGAGCTACAGCATTAGGTCAGAAACCGAGCATAAAAGTCCACCATTTTAGCTAAGAGGACTAATAAAGTCATCATAGTAGTTCTGGGGTAACTGAGAAAGTAAAGGAGTCTGATGAGAGGATCAGAGTTTCAGTTCAGATTCTTGAAATGTTTTAGCTTTTCTTTTCAAAAATACAGCTGTGAATGTTCTGAATCACTTAAAGACATTCTCGTGTTAGCAGTTATGTGCATTAATGATAATAAAAAGAATTATTGTACCAGTTGAATAGCGTATAATTGATAAAAATACACATGAATGTGAAGAAGTGACTGTTATTTAGGGAGAGAGAAGGTGAGGGAGGGCTGGGGTGGAGGGTGAGGGTAGTAGGGATACGGCTCAACTTACCCCGCTCCTATGGTCAATTTACCCCATACACAGGGTAAGTTGACCATAGGAGACCACTTTTTTTTGACATGCTATATTATCAAGACAGTTATGTTTACACTCATTCTGTTGGTTTGCAGACAAAAAACTATGATTGACTTGGTGTAGTGATCCCAAATATGAAAAATTGATCCTCTTACCCCACTCTCCCCTATGTGTATTTTGACTCCTGTAAATATCTCTGAATATTCTTCCCCTTTTTTGCCTCTTTCTCTCAGTGACTTTTTGCCCCTGTCCAGTTTTTGTTTTAAATCATATTAAGGTAAATACCTGTGAATACCTGACCCCTTTACCTTTCTCGAGTAGACGTTCATTTACACAGTTTTGAAGTCGACACCGGCCCATCCTCTCCATGCCTGCAGGGTGAAGGAGCGCCTCCTACTCCTCCTCCTCCTCCTCCCACATCCCAGAAAGCTTGGAAGTGCGCCAGGATGGGATTGGCTTCCCGCTCCTGTTGGGGAGGAACTGGTTTTCCAGGATACCCAAATATGGACAGGCCGATATCGACTTGGACTGCATGACTCAGCACCAGACTTTAGTCTTTCTGTTTGGGCTCCTCAGTGAAACGAAAGTCCAAGTAGGTTTTTGGAGTTGAAGAGTCAGACTGGAGAGGGTTATTTTTATTCTGGGATGAACTGAAAGACACAATCAGACTCTTTATTCATCCTTCCTGGTGATAAGAACTGTGACTTTGTCTAGTGTGTGTTTTAAGTTCTTACCTGGGTTCAGTTTTTCTTAAGACAAGTAGGCCGAGTCTTGTTTACAGTCCTGGTTCCTGGCAACAACGTCATCGACTTTCTGACATCCCGGGGGCGGGGACCACAAAGGAACTGTCCAATCAGCGAGCTGCTTGTAGCGCACATAGAGCCCGAGTATATATTAAGAGCCCAGCAGTCCGGCCGCCTGTCATTTCTCAGGAAAAACGGAGTGGATCCCCTATCAAAGCGAAAAGAAACACGGGTGACATGAAACATCTGCATTAGTCACAGGACTCCGCTTTGAATCCAACTAAAAGGTACAAATCGACGACTTGGTACAGTACAGTTCCACTATTTTGGAAGTTTTGCTCTGTTTTTTTTTTGATAGATTTGAGCTTCAGTTTTAATTATTGGCTACAGCGGGACTTTGTGCCGGAGCTTGAACCATTTGGGACACTGACACCGAGGTGTCCAAACAGCATCTTTACAGCGCACTTAAACATATTTGACTGTGTGATTTGAAATATGTCCACAATAATGGAACAGCCTTTTTATGACGACTCGTTTCTCTCTGCTTATGGCCACCCAGGCGCAGCACTGCCAGACTACAAGCTGCTTAAGCAGAATATGAACTTGAACTTCTCAGATTCATACCGGAACTCAAACTTCAAGTCGCAGCACCTGCGCGCCGAAAGTGATTTCTATTCAGCGGGGACGGCGGACGTGGGCTCCCTGAAGCTCGCCTCTCCTGAACTAGAGCGACTTATCATCCAGAACAGCAACGGGGTCATCACTACAACACCCACACCTGCCCATTACCTGTACAACCGCGGCATCACGGAGGAGCAGGAGGGTTTCGCTGACGGTTTTGTGAAAGCGTTGGACGACCTACACAAGATGAACCAGATGGCGCCTCCAAACGTGGCCATCGGCACCGGAGGGGTGTCCTGCTCGGCTCCTGCCTCGGTGTTCGGCTCATCCATGCAACCAGAACACCTTGAATACACAACCCTCAACAGCTGCACAACGAACCCGAGTCTGTCCTCTGCAGGCAGCTACCCGTCCACCACCATCAGCTACCTGCCGCACCACCAGTACCACCAGCACTCCCCGGCCGTTGCGCACGGGTCTCACCATTTCCAGCACTCTCTGGCAGGTGCGGGCATCCACTCGCAGCGGTTCGTCGGGCTGAAAGAGGAGCCCCAGACGGTACCTGACATGCAGAGCAGCGACAGCGGGTCTCCGCCGATGTCCCCCATCGATATGGAGAACCAGGAGCGGATCAAAGCGGAGAGGAAGCGCCTCAGGAACCGGCTGGCCGCATCCAAGTGTCGGAGGCGTAAACTGGAGCGCATCGCTCGTCTGGAGGACAAAGTGAAGGTCCTGAAAACGGACAACGCTGGACTGTCGAGCACAGCTTCTGTTCTGAGAGAGCAGGTGGCCCAGCTCAAACAGAAAGTCATGACACACGTGAGCAGTGGCTGCCAGCTCATGTTAGCGCCTAAAGTCAAGTCTTACTGAAGAAACTGAGCACTTTTAATACACTGGACGAGAACTGCACTGAACTGGCAAAGAACTATGTCTTTTTTATTTTGAAATGAACTGGATCATGATGGTTTCTTTGGCTGATGAACTGTAGCCTTTGTAGAAATCATGAAAAAAATATCAACACTGCGGGCATTTCTTTCGTACAAGTCTTTAAAAGGGTCCCCATGGCATCGCCTGTTTACATTTTACTTTAATTTCTATTTGTGATGTATTATTGTGTAAGTTATTTGCGTTTGTCAGGTTGAACCTGTCTTTTTTTACCTGTACAGTATATATATTTAAGTAAATGACCTTATGAAACAAAGATATATGTGGTGGTGTTTTGTTTTGTTTTTTGTCATTGGGGTTGCGTTTATCAGAAAACATGAGGATTTTCATGCTTATTCTGGTTAACAAAACCACACTGTATAGTCAGCGGTTCAGTCTACAGCGGTAATTTGACGTTGGAAACATCCCAGTGTAGGATTATGTCTCTATTGACGTAAGTACGTAAGCCCATATATGGTCATTTTTCTGGCAAACGTCACATCACGAAAAGTTTCCGGGAACCCCCTCCTACACTGTCCGTCAGAGGTGCTGCGTCTTCGACTTCACACCACTGTGAGTGTGCGTGTGTGTGTGCGTGTAAACGAGAGGTTTGTCAATGAGTGGTTTATTCTCGTTAGGGGAGTTTCCCCGGTCTGCTTTCAATTTCCCAAAACAAGTCATGAACACATTTATTCAGAAAAAAAAGAGTGGCTGATAGTGGTTCCAGATAAGTCCGAGAATAGACCACGCAGGGTGAGAGCCACTTTGAAATAACAGTCAGGGGAAACTACAGTTAGAAAAGGCAAATTATCTATGAGCTGACAGAGAAAATCTGGGGTTCCAAAACACTGAAATGAGAGTGTGCTTTATAAACCTGAATATAGAAAGACGATTAATCTATTTTACTCAGAATCGTAGACCGATAAAACAGCTTTTGGTTTCATGTAAGAGAAAACAGGGACTAGTGTATTATGGTCAGTCTTATGAGTCTGTTAATAATTATCCTCATCTTACTTAATATGTCCTCATTCCTAATTCCCCCTGTTTGGCAATGCCAGGTTGTTCTGAGTCAACTACCACAATAAATCCAATATTTACCAAGACTTGGTCACCAACTGAGCTCCTCTGTACAGCCCAGTGTGGACACACGAAGTTTTACCTGGTGCCACAATACTTTGAAGCTTTTAAGTTCCTCTACTATTACATTTCTTATTTTATAGCACCACCATGAGGTTAAAAACAGAATTACTTCACACTTAAAAGGGATACTCTGGCGTAAAAGTAAGTTATGGTCAAACATACTGTAATGCTGAGTTAGACACCCCCTCCAGAGATGAATCATGGGAAGAGCTCCATACATCTCATCCACTGCCATCATGGACACCTATAAAGATACAAGTGTCACTATTTAACTTCACAGGACAAGTTCTGATGTGGTTTTATTATTACTCCAATCAAGGCTCTACAGCACCTAAAAGATATGACTTTTGAATGAGGTCTATCTTCCAAAATCAAAGGGATATTCTGGCGTAAAATTAAAATTAGGGTCAAACATTACATAACACTGAGTTAGACACCCCCTCGATAGATGAATGTTGCCGACCACTTGCTTCTCTAGTTATACCAAATTTAGTAACGACTGCATGATAGCAATACACAGCAGTCTATGTCTCCACATGCAAACCTCAACCAAAACGCCACTCTATAGTCACAAATAATGCTCAGAACCGCACCTAACTTCATCAACAGTACATATAGGGTACACTAGCACCAAGCATCTTTTTAACTTTGCCTAATTTCTTTCGCAAAGAGACGAAACACAACTCACCTCTCTTCCAGCAGCCGCTTGTTTGTAGTGAGACCTCAGGACAGTCCATTAAGGACTATAGCGGAGTTTCGCAGCTCAAGGAAGAACATTTATGATCATTTCTTCGTGGAAATGCAATCAGACTGAGACGCTAAGACAGAAGAGCTACCGCGTCTGCAGTGCAAAATGATTAATATGGTGATTATTACTTCAAGGAAATGAAAAAGTCTTGATACTTTTACCACACCAACACAAAGTTGCTATTTTCCCACTGTTTTAATAAAGATGGTAACAAATGATCGACAGCCAAGAAAACAAATCAGTATTTTTCTGGAAAAAAAGGAACAAAACTAAACTTTCAGTGCTTGAGACTATGAGGTTGCCCCACCACTTGTACATTAGACGTACACAGATAAGATACTGGATTAAAGGATTCATACAACAACCTCTGACACTTTTTGTGTTCAACACATTAGTTTGGACGCCATGAGATATTGCTTCACGGGGACACCTCTTATCTGAAGGCAAGTGCTATGGTTAGGAAGTCAGCTGGTACATCTTCATAGTTTTACTGCTTGGAGAAGAAGTCTTTGCTTTTGTCAACATCAGGGATGATGGTGTCACTTCCTGGTTTCCAGCCAGCGGGGCAGACTGTGCCAAGAGGGAAGAGAAAGAACAAAGTGAACAAAGTTTACCAGCAGGTTCCTGATGTTTAGACGTTGAACTTTGCATATCCAGAGGACAAGGTGCACGTGTCAATACCCTAGAGGCTAAACTAATAACTCAAGTCTGTACACAAGCTAATCCTTCCAGAGTAGGCGTACAAGTACAAAAAGCTCACTTTTTTGGGGGGGTCTAAAATCCCAATGTAGAAAAAGAAATCTTGAGGCACATTTTATATGTCATTTTATGAATTATCTCTGTTTTTAGTCTTTTTCTTAATTCCCGTCATAGAGGTTTTTACTTCTTTTGCCACTTTTACACGTTAAAGAGCTCTTATCTGTTCATTTAATATTATTTTTTTGTTTTAGTCAAGCAGGTTTTAGTCTTTTTACCATTTTTATCTTTATCTCCAGTGTTTCCCAAAGGTAGCTCTTTCCTCACATAATGCCTCGGTGTCAGGTCATGTCTCTTTAACAATATATCTTGAATTCTCACTTTGTGTGTGCATGTGTGGGTGAGTGAGGGTGGGTGCATATCTCTGTGTGTGTGGGTCCATGGGTGGGTGTGTGGATGGGAGGGTCGGTTTTTGTTGTTGTGTAATTGTTGTTTTAAGCCTCTGTGAGACACTTTGAACTGCGTTTTTTTGTCTGAAAAATGCCATAAAATAAAGTTAAATTTGAATAACTCTTTCACAGCTCTCACTGGAATTAAAAAGATTTACAGCAGTCAAAAGTTATTGGGTAACAAATATCAAATCCAAACTGTTTAAACAGGATGTAAATCAGGGGTGTGACTGGTGAAGGACAAAAATGCAAGAGATATACAGCCGGGTACAGCTCATAGAGAGTTTTACTTACAATTGATGTCCAAGTGTGAAAATATCTGCACTTTCTATTTAATGAACTGTAATAAATAATTGTCAAACTATTCCAAATACAGAGATCATACATAACAAGTGGGGATCGGGGGACCCCTGAGGAGATTTTGAGCATTAAAATTGAATTCTTTCACATTGATTAGTCTTCACTGCTTCATTTTCTGCTGTCAGTTTACTCATTTATCCTCCTAGAGTATTTTTCCTTTAGCATGTAAGCTTTACATTTCTCATCATGGTGAACTTCATCTATCAAAATGCACTGCTGGCCTTTATAGCACATAGTCAATGCAGTTTTTTTTTTGAACGCTTATTTGTAGCTTTAAATATATAATAAATGTGGAGTCTTGTTTTGTATCAAATAACTAGAATCATTATAGTTTGCTGTGAGCAAAAAAGCAAGTTGGATTTTATGCCAGACCTTTTTCCAATAACACCTTATGGCAACAAAATGAAGAGTAAAACAAAGGTTGATCGTAAATGATACGCTGGCGGCTGCCTTTGTAACTGAAACATGCCCAAACACAGCCCCCGCATTTTTACCGTTGCAACGCCCTTATCAATCAGCCAACAGACAGCTGATTTGTTTATAACAGGGACGACGGTTTCTTACCCTCTCCGTATTTATCAGTGTGCTGGAAGGCCTGGACAAGGCGCAGAGTCTCATCCACAGAGCGACCCACGGGCAAGTCATTGATGGTGATCTGCCTCAGGATGCCGTTGCCATCTATCACAAAAAGACCCCTGGAGAGGCAAGAATTCATTTTTACAGTCAGCCTTTAGAAGTTAGAAGTATTTATTATAATGCATTTTTTCTAATAGATAGATATACACATAGATTTATAGATATGTCAGATAGATACTTGTTGTTCCCCAGGGCATATCCTATGACATAAGAAGCCTGCCTAACCTGTATGCAATGCCGTCATCCTCCTTCAGCACACCGTAGTCCGCAGAGATAGTCTTGGTTAGATCAGCCACTAGGGGGATCTTCATGTTTCCCAGACCTCCTTGTTTCCTTGGTGTGTTGATCCTGCAGGATTAAATTAAGGATGTAATTGAATCTTATTTTCAGTGCAGATAGTCTGTTCTCTACAGTGTGATTCAGCAACAATCCCCTGAAACTTAAGATATGAGGAAGAACCACATAGAAATAGGCAACCTTCTTCTTGTTGTTGGTCTTTTTTAGCTTTTCAGGTCATTAAAAAGCAACAAATTTAAATCAGGACTATTTCATAATTAGATATAAACTTCTCACAGGTGTGTCTGGTGCTACTTAAACCAACAAGACATGGAAATTAGGTCAAACTTCAACAAGTCCAATGCAGTATTTCACTCTCAAACAGAAATATATCCTGTCATATTCAGGTTATTATTTTCCCTTATTCAAAACTGTTACTGAACGGTTTCTTTTAGACAGTGCAGACTACTTCTAACTATATTTGAACTTATCAAAACTTTGCAGGAGCACCGGACAAGAGATAAACTAACAAACTTGGGTGTGTGGCTTCAGCTCACACCCTTATTATGAACTGTGTAATTAAAACAGCCAACCACCAATGCCTGACAAGTTTCGACCCTACTGAGTCTGGGCGGTTGTATTTCTTTCCAAGATCAAAGTGGCAGCTTTCGTGCTCAAGTCCTATTACTCTTACAGTTTTTTTTTCCTGTTTAAGGGGGACAATAACCTTTTAAATCCATCCTTTCATATTGTAGTAGAGCAGAAACAACAGACTTTATAAAACTTGTGTAACTCCTGTTGAAGTTGAAATGAAGATGGGGAAAAAAACTGAATTTCTTAAAGGCTGAATTTGAGTCTGAGCATAAATGCTCGACTTGCTTTGTGGATGTTTTTTTTTTTAACTTCTGTGCATAAATTTATAACATTTATGGTAAAACTCAAGATGGGGCTCTACTTTCTCACCATGCCAAGTGACTGAAGTGGGAGTCTACGGAGCAGCCGATCACCTCACAGCCAATCTTACGGAACTCCTCAGCCCTGTCACTGAACGCCACGATCTCAGTGGGACACACAAATGTGAAATCCAGGGGATAGAAAAAGAAAACCACATACTTCCCTGAAAGACAGAAAAGGAAGTGAAACAAATCTGCATCAGAAAACATGAATTAAACTACAAAAATTCAACAGTACTTCAACAGAAATACAAGTTACGGCCCTGTTACCTCTGTAGCTTGACAGCTTGATGTCCTTGAACTGCCCATCTACCACAGCTGTGGCTGTGAAGTCTGGGGCAAGCTTGCCAATCTGCGCTTTTCCAGAGGACATGGTTGCGATGTCGGTAAAGGGCTGTGAGAAAGACAGAACAAATACTTCCAGAAAATTCTTACAGTCCAGACATCATCACAGATAAGCTCAGCTGGGTGGAGCCAACAGGCACCGACTCTGACAGCAGCAAAGTCCCCGGAAACTCGTGTCAAAGATCACTGAGATCTAGAAAGACGAAGTGCTTTGGGTTTAACTAGACAGCAGCGGTTTGTACGGAGGTAGAAACCGGTGCACTTTCCTAAAGTATGTCCCGTTAGGCAAAGAGAGGAGAGTCACATGCAAGTCATGTTGAAGCAGCAGGGAACAATAGCTTATTAGGAAGCTTACATAACCAGGATAATCTCAACACACGAAATAAGGGACCCTTGTTTAATAGAGACGTCTTATGAGTGTTAACAAATGCGATTTTTAACTGTAAGAGTATATTTAGATGTTTGATTGCAGACTTTATTTAACAAATTAAACCTTTTTTGATAAATACGAGCATTAAAACAAGGTGAGAGATTACTTCTTTACTGATATTAGGCTCATTGAATACAGTGTGAATTAAAATAAACCTAATCTGTTTGAGTTAAAACTCGAAATCACGGAGGTAAATCGCACTATGCGCATAAAGTATAGGTATGCAGACACGGTTAGGTCAAAGTTCAGCCGGGTTGCCTCATGCTTCACGTTTAATTTCGTTTGTTAAACACAGAGAAAGAAGCATTTGTTAAATAAAGCGATTAGTCTCTTCTCTGAGCTGCAGTAAAGAGACAAAGAAAGGGCCACAGACAGGCCCACAAACTAAGAAAGGAGGGGAGACGCTGACCCGCATTGGCTAACTAGCCCAACGTTAGCTTCACGTCAATATAGTTCACCGTTCTCTTCATAATCTTCCAGTTGAAGGTTAAATTCTTTCTTTTCTGAACCGATATTTGCAGACTTGACTTAATTACAGAAAAAATAAACCAGAGTGATTTAATAATCTTGATGCTTACCTGTTTTTCAGTGAAGCCGAGGAGGAGTTGGCCGGGCTGAAGTCTGCAGTCTGCAGAAGAACAGAGCTCAAAGTGAAGACGGCTGCGTGCAAGAAGTAGGCGGGGCCAATACAGAACCCCGGAAGTACAATACAACCTTTCAAAATAAGAGTGAATGAACTGCTCACTACTCAGGAAACACTTTCTGACTCCAGGGTTTTATGTATCATTTGCCGAAGTCTAATAATAATAATGATAATAATAATAATAATAATAATAATAATAAACAAAGACATGAAATATACGGAAGAAGAGGCATTAAAAATCAGAAGGTTTCAAACTAGATAATTTTTTATATCACAAAAAACCCACCAAATTTACAGACAAAAAATATATAAAACAATTGCATAAAAATAATAATAATAATAATAATAATAATAATAATAATGATTATAATAATAATAATTCGGACCTTTGATATTTTTTATTCTTAGAAACCTTAGCTGTTTATTATTCACCTCAATATTGTTGTCTCATTTTATGTTTTGGCAAATAGGTTTATTTCTTGGAGTTTAGAGTGCTCAATCCCAAACATCCTGATATCCTGTGTATGACAGAATGGTAATTCATAAAAAAAAATACTTTGTGTGGTTACAGGCCAGATCATCAAGAATGTTAAAGTTTGCATAATTTACAAAAGTGAGACACATTTGAAAAATCCTCTACCCGCAAAAAAGTCAAAACTTAAGACCACGTTGGTATGAGACTGGACACACATAAAATCCTCCCTTTAATGCTACAACACTAACTTTTTTGTTTTTGTCACTTTTGCTACACAAGGAAACTTACTTTGCCTCTCAAACATTAGATCAATTTTTCTGCCCCTCCAGTTGTTGCCTCGTCCCAGGTTGAGGCTTTTATTGTGAAAAACCATGGGACCGGTACTGTGTGGACGAGTGCTTCCTCCTAGCGTGTTTCAGGGTGGTTGAAAAAACCAGAACAGTTTGCTGGGACACTTTGTTCACTTTCTTAGGTAAATGACATTTTGTTCGTACTAAATACCCGTTGTTGGTCTTCCTATCCGGAGATTGTGTTTAGAAAGACGGTTATGAGCTTGAATGAATCGCGGGTAGAGCGAGCAGGAAGCTAGTTAGCTTCTGTAGCAAAACAAAGGAAGCAACATGAGTATCTCTAATAACCTTTAAATGCTTAATGTTCAGGATGTTTTAGCCGCTTACGATTTTAAGGTGAATTTTTATGGATTTGCTTGAAGTTGTATTCTGTTACAATTTAAAAAGTACAACAGGACTGTAAGATCTTCGCTATTTGTAAAAAAAAAAAAAAAAACGTGCAAATTTGCATAAATCCAAAAACCAATTTTTCTTAAAGGGCTTCTTTAAAAATAAAAAATAAAAACTTTTTTCTCCCGTATATGGCTAATTTTCTTTGTAAATAGTAGGTTTTTTTGTGCCTGTTTTATTTTTTAATCTAACAGAAGAGGTTGACATTTTAAAGCAGGATAGAGTTGTTGAAGTTTCTTTGCTTTCTTTTATTTAGGTCCACAAACCCTGCAACGAGACATCACTGATAACCAGGTCTCATCTTTACAGTCAGCTATGGACTCTCAAGGTGAGAGAGATTGTAAGTGAAAAAGTGGTGATATTTTTATGATTTATCCCTCGTCATTTAATGCCATATCACAGAAGATTTTATTTTTCTTTTTTTTTTCTTTAATTATTTATTCCAGCCAAGGTAATTTCTCAATTTGACAATGTCATGTCACATTGCAACATTTCTTATTCATTGGTTGGAAGAGAGCAGGGAGAAGAAACATCTTATACCACCTGCCCCTCACTCAAAGTCTAATCATTCTAATAATCTATCACTGAGCAACATTCGTACTACAAAACAAAACAATAATAACAAAACAAACAGAACAGAGTTTCAAACTGAGCTATACTGTAGTCAAACCATGAAGTAAACAAAACAAGCATAATGATAAATATAAATAAAAGACATCATTTCAAGCTGACTTTTCTACAAGAATCATTGTTTACTTTTGTCATAATTTCTAATAGCATTTTCCTTTTACATTTTCTCGGCTTGTAAAAGATTTGTACAGGTCTTTAATTCATTACATTGACAGTTCCATAGTTTAACTCCCACTACAGAGATACACATCTGCTTCAGAGTTAAAACTTCCTCCTTTCTTCTCCGTCATCTGATCTGATATCAAACAGTTGTTGTATACTTTCTGTTAACAGCTCACGATTGGCCTTGTTTCATTATGAATTTTATTATTGTGTTGGTTTTCCTACAAATGATATTACAGTTTTTCATATGTCTTTGATAATGAATATCACCAGAATGGTAAAAATTAGCAACAAGCATCTTATTTCTTTATTGCATCCTCTAAGTTACAGCGGTGTTTAATTCTCATCTTAACTTTACGACAGCAAACCCTCAGCCAGTCATGTGTGAAGTCTGTGGGACATACTTTGAGACACGACGAGGTCTCTCCAGCCATGCCCGCCTCCATCTGCGACAGCTCGGTGTGACATTGTCAGAAAGCAGCGGGGCTCCGATTGATCTCCTCTACCAGCTTATCCGGGAAAGAGATGGCTCCCTCCCTCAGTTCAAGGCTGATTCCTCTTCCCCTGGACCCGCGCCTGTCAAGAAAACAACCCAACAGGAGGCCAGGACCCCTTCAGTATCAGAGGACAAGCCAAAAGAGTCCTCTACCTCTCTCCTACCCCTGTCCCCCTCGGGTCTTGGGTCGGTTGAGTCTAAAACAAGAGAAAGGAACAGTTCTTCATCGTCAGATCACCAAACTGCATGCAAGCCACTTTGGGCGCCGCTGGAAACGGATGCTCCGATTACTCTAGGTATTTCTATCTATGTTGAAGATTAGCATTAACCCTCTCATGTTATTTTGTATCCATTCATACTGTTCCTGTAACATTTATTTTTACTGATTAAACATGGACCACCTTTTACTCATTGTTTTTCTAAGATACCCAAGATGAGGTCCATGTGTGCCAACTCTGTGGTTGCTGGTATGAGACCCGCAAAGGACTGTCCAGTCATGCCCGGGCCCATCTGCGCCAAATAGGAATACCTGAGAATGAGATCAAAGGCAGCCCGATTGATCATCTCTACCAGATCATGGAGGAGGAAGACCTCAAGCCCATAGAAATTAAGCAACAAAAGGGGCCTATCTTAGACACCCCTCCTAAATCCTCCTCTAAACGTCCCTCTAGTCTGTCCCCCCCAGCTGCCAGCAAACGGCCTAAAGTTTCTGAGGACCGTATCTGTATTCTGTGCGGAGAGCAGTTTGAGAACCGGAAAGGTCTGGCCTGCCATGCTCGCTTTCACTTAAAGCAGATTGGAGTGGTTGATCTGTTGGGGAAAAGCTCTGCGATTGACGCTGTCCAAGAACTGGTCAACACTGGCATGCTTCAAGCCTTTAACCCCTCTAAAAGAAGCAGTACACCCAGTTCGACTGCAGGCCCCGCTCCAGCCCTGTCTCCACCACCAAGCGGATCACGGACTTCATTTCCCTCCTCCTCCCCCTCTCTTAGTCCTGCCAAGAACACCTCTGAGCCTCCTGTGAATAGGGCGCCAAAAGCTAAGAAAGGCTTTCGACTTGCAGTGGACCCCCTTCATAGAAAACCTAAGTCTGAGCCTGTGGAGATAGAGGTGTCTCTTCAACCCCAGGGATCCAGCGACAGCAGCGACTCTCCCATACAGAAGTCACCTGCTGCTGTTGACCCTTCAAAGCCTCTCAGTGCTGGTAAAGTAGTTTTTAAAGTCGTCATTGCCAAATACTAGGTGTGTCTTTGACTTAGTTTTCTATCCATGCTATGGTTAACGAGGAGAAATTGTTGTTATACCAGCACCAATGTTCACACTTAACCTATAAGTCCTACTTGCACCGTTCACAGCGGCCTCCACAGATGAACAGACCCCACCTACAGTCCTTTGTGATTACTGCGGCCAGCTGTTCGACACCAGGAAAGCCCTGTCATGCCACGCCCGAGCTCACCTGCGCCAACTCGGCCTCACCTGGTCAATCAGAACATCACCGCTCGATCTTCTAAAAGAGTTCATGGTGCATGGCGAAGCAGGAGTGAAAAAGGGCAAAGCCACGTGGACACCTCAGAGCTCCAAAACGACCACGGGCATCGTTCTTGGAGGGGAGCCTACCTCCAAATCCAGTATGTCTCCACTGGATTTCTCCATGAAAGACAAATCTCCTGACAAGAGTGGCTCCTCACACAGTGGTAAGACATTAAAAACACACGTTAGTCAGACAGTTAAAAAATGGCAGAACTTTTACTTTGCAGTGGATCAAAGTGAAGTTATATTGAACTCTTCTGCATCCTCACACCATCACTGATGCTGGATTTTGAATTATGGACTGGAAGGCAGGGTAGTTCCTCCACTCTTTAGAGTAAAGGATGCAGCTTCCATCATATCCAAGACGAATGTCAAATGTTGATTTTTCTGACCACAGAAAAGTCTCCCCCAAAGATTTATTTTGATTCAAGAGATTATGGTATTCTACGGAGCCTGGGAGGTGACATGAACTCTTTTTTTTTTTTTTATTCAAATGTGCAATTTATTATCTCGGATGTGCGTTTTATTATATCGCAGGTGGGATTTCACTGTTCGTTAAAAAACAAAATCACTTCATGCAAGTCTGAATATCGCAGACAGCAAAGTCGCTGTGCTTTAAGGATCCTGATGAGGTGTCTCCAACTCAAAACAATACCAAATATGGCTAAGCTGTAAAGTATCTCTTCGTGAGTAATACCTAAATGAATAAAAATGCTGTCCTTCATCTCTCACAAATGAGGCTCACAGATGTTTATTTTCAAAAACGCATGCACAGGATACAAGTAAAACCTATGTACGAGATACATGTAAAACACACGTTCGAGATGCTAAATCGCACGTGCGAATATGAAAAAAAAAGTTACTGTCACCTTCCGGGCTCTGTAATATTCAGAATATATCTTTGTTATTTCATAACAACTTTCTCTTACAGATACATCCTGTGAGCTTTGTGGATTTGACTTTGAAAACCGCAAGGCCCTGGCCAGTCATGCGAGGGCCCACCTCCGACAGCTGGGACTCATTGAATGGAAGGCAGACGGGGCGAGTTCACCGATCGAACTCCTCAACGAGTTGATTCGAAAGGACCCAACCAAGGTGACGGCGATAACCCGGCGCTACAGATCCGGAGATCTCTTTATCAAGAAGGTGGGCTGTGTTTGGCATTTTGGTGATAATAATTCCCGTTAAGATTACAGAATTATATCTTCACTCACGGTTCAACCTTTTTTTACTGTTAAAGTCTGGGAGAGCCGCTGCTTCGCCCTCACTGTCCACAGACTCCGACTCTGTGCCCAGCAGCAGCCTGAAGGCCGCCGTTCACCATCAGCACAAGAAAGGAAGAGACGACTCAGGCTTATCAAGACACTCACAAGGCCACACGCGGACCTTTGGAGCCCACAGTGACCCCAATGCGCGCTCCAGAGGTGGTAAGATAAACTAGGGCTGCTTTATGCTCTGTTTTAGCATTGACATTGTCGTGCGTAAACACAAAGAAGTCATGCATCTTTGGTCCCACTAAATACAAAAGAAAAACTGACAAGATGACGAGAAGATTTTTTTTTGTTTTTATAAAACATCCCTTGGATACTGGATGCACATACATTGTGGATTGTGTGTCACTGAAAGAAACAGAAACAGCTGTATGGCTTAAAAATAAGTCAAAGTTGATTCTGCTGATCACTGACGCCGGAATTCCACAGCATGTAGATCCGCTTCGCTCTGGAATGGCAGACGGATCAAAAACGCAAGCATACAGCGCTCACTTGATCTGATCCGCTGCTGCAAGCGGAGGAGAAGCGCTTGCAATATTACCGATATCTCTCACGAGACTGGACGAGACCTCACGAGATCTCGCGTGTTTCACCGTGAGACATCAAATGAGATCAACAGTGCATATTAACACTCGTATCCCCCTCCTGTTATCACGGAAAGAACGGTTCAACGTATTGACTTTTTTTTGAAAATGGACTGGATAATTTTCTCTGTAGCCGCATACAACTTTCACTGCCGCTTGTGCTGCGCTGCACTGAATTGATGCGTTGAGCTGCGGCGTCAGACAAAAAAGGCGGACGCATTGTGTGGAATCATGCACTTTGATTATAATGCTTGCGTGGAATTTAGCCGTGATACTTTCTGTATGTTTTTTAGGGGTTCATTCACCAAAACACGGGAGGCGAGAAGAGAATCAGCAGCCACCACGATCAGGTAGCATCCCCGCTATGCTGCCGAAGCCCCCGTTAACACCGCTGGTCAAACTGGTGGGCAAGATCTACTCCCTCAAGTGCAGGTCAGTCTGTTAAATTAAAGATATGAAGATTTTCTCCAGAGAAAACCATAGCGGAACAAGAGCTACAAATGTGAGACAGTCTAAAGTTCATGAAGGTAACGCTCCACTCTTCTCGCCGCTGTCTAGGTTCTGTGAGAAGGTCTTTCATGGACCTCTTTCCGTTCAAGAGCAGTGGATCTCACACTTGCAGGAGCACATCCTGTCTCTGGGCTACAAAGGCAAAGAATCCCCCCCAGCAGCACCAGTGGCAGCTCCAGCACTTGTCCACCCAGTGGCCATCTAGTCCACAAAATCTGTGGACTTTAACATCTATGTGGTATCATGTTGTTAGACTAATACAAGTAGATGTTCCCTTTTTCGTCCTGTAGAGGGCAGTCACGAGTCACACAAGGAAAGCAGCAGGTTTGAAGTCACTCAGGTAAAATCCACCAGCAGCACAGATCACAGTACAGGTAACTTGGTGTTTTTGAAGTTTTTCCTCCTTCAGTTTAATATTCAGTGATTTACTATTTCTACATTTCTCATTAAGGAGGAAACACAGATTTTTTCATATGAAGTTAGTTTTGAATTTCCAACAATTTGTGTGCAAAAATTGTCTTAAACTCTGAATAACTAACTTGACTTAGAGAAGGAAACTTCCGAAAAGTTTTCCCTGATCTCTCTTTTTAGTTCTTGTCATTAACTTCAGGTAAAACTACTGATCATGTTTTTCAGGACTTTTTACATTTCTATTTTTAACACTTATTTAAATTAAATTCTCTTTTGTGTAATGTGAAATCTTTGTGTGTATTTCTTTTTCAAACTAACTGGATTAAATGTCATTGCGCACCGTTCAGTTTGACTAACAAATTGGCACAAGGTTGACTTCGACGCTCTAAAAATCCAGGAAGTGCAGATTTGAAGAGGAAGAAGAAGGACTCTCCTAAATCCAGACCAGGTACATTTTTGTGTAATTTATCACGGATCAGCGTGTCCTAATTCATGCGTGTTTTTGTTCTTCCTCATTTTTGGGTGTTGGGAAATTATTTGAGACCGTGTTCCTTGGCAAGACACAGAGCTGAAACTTTCCACTTGTTTGTTGTTGATGCGAGAGTTCAAATTGAAATAGACAAGTTAGTGACGTGCTGTTTGAAAAATCTTCACGAAACATGCTGATGGTAATATTGGAAATAACCTCAGAAAAAATAATAATATCCAGCTTTTGTTTTTAGTTTTAGTGCAAACTTCTCTTGGCTTTTGATTTCCTTATGTTGTATAAATGAATCTATAGAGTTTCTCTCAATGATTCCCTCCTTTTTGGATGGCATTTTTTAGGGTTTCTATGAAGACACATTCACTCATGTCTGACACCATCACGAGCCCTGAAAGAGCATTTCTCTGTCTTTTTATGATAAATATTTCAGATTGAAGCAAAACATCTTTAACAGCCGTCTTTGTGACAGTGATTGGCTGCTGATACTTCCTCCACCTTGCAGGGGGTCATTAATCTCTTCCTGTACCCTAACCCTCACTTTGTCAGGGGGTGTCAACACAATCATGCCTTCAAGAGGTCAATCTTTATGTATGATGTTGCTAAATTGACCTGCTGTAATGCAGTTATCATCTTACGGAGGAGGCTGTGAGGATGACACATTAGAGCTATTCTTGTTGCACAATCATCCATCATTTCTGTTGGACTGTCACCGTCGTGCGCTCCTCGTGGTCTCCTCTTTCCTCTGAGTCTGCCATGTAGAACTGATACGTCCCCCTTCTTCGTAATTCACTACCAAAGGGTGAGGGCAGCGGTTCAATTTGCTCTCTGCCACCGGTGGGTAAATCTGATATGCATGCGTAGCCGATCTGCCAACCTTGAGGCGGGTTATTCCTCATGACCGAATCAGCGCAGGGTCACTTACCCACAGCCGTAACAGCTGATTTTTCATTACAGACTCATTAGACACACGTGAAATGAAGTGTTCATGCAAGCAAGAGCACAAGTTTGATTAGATTCAGGCACCGTGACAAATTGATGCTTGTATCTGAGTATACCAGATTTATCAAGCTGCCTTTTAATGTGTGTTTTTCTAGAGAATTAGTGCTGAGGTCATGCACCTCCTGCCAAAAAGGTCCAAATCGATCTTATTTCTGTCAAGACGGGAGATAACGGAGCGAGTTTGGAAACCTCTTCTGTCAGTCTTTGTTGAACTCGAGGTAGAAGTTTATAAACCAATGAGGAATAAAGATTTCCTCCCCTCCTCAAGTCTGTCTCTGACTCAGCCTCTGGAAGTTTATCCTCCAGCATGACCAGGGTGATTTATAGTATGTTTTCCAGGCTTGGAAGAAGATGGAATTTTATCACACAGCTTGTGGCTTCACAATCATCCCTCAGAGGACAAATTCTGTGAAACTCTGGCCATGCATCTTTCTTTTTTTTTTCTTTTGTGGCTGATTTGAGTCCTGTGGTTTTCTTCTTGATTCTTCTTTTTTGAAAGCTTTTCAGAGGGAACCTATGACTGGACACCCAGGACAGCTGTTGGCAAACAGATTTGTGCAAAAATCACTCCATGCAAAATGAAATATAATAAAAGAGAAATGCTCAAGAGAAAGTCGCCAAGAACTTTCTGAGGGTGTTTCAGCTCTTTCTGGGCTCCAGTCTTGCTAAGGCACTTACGATCAGGTCTTCAGGTTCTCCTTGGATGTTGAGGATGCCAGTTTTTCTGTGTATTACTTGGCAGTGTTCAGACTCCGCTGACACTAGACACCAGGGGTGAACAGGAGACTGCTGCTCTCAAAGTTACAGGTTCGTTCCTTCGCAGCAGAACAAATGTGTGACTCAGAGCCAAGAATGTTTTAGGAAATCTAGCCCCAGTTTACATCTGTGTGTCAACTAAATATGGTTTTAATAAGTGAAAGCTGTGCTGTGAGACAGAAGCTCTTCCCCAAACGCTTAAATCATCATGTCGTGCTCATTCTCGGCCTGTGTTTGCTGGATCCACTGGGTTTTTAAAATCAATACACCCATCGCATTTTATGGCTGTTGAGGGCCTGGTCCTGGACATCATGGTCCTGCTGCTAAATTCAGTCTCATTCCTCCCGTCAAAATCACTGTCAGGACTCTGAGTTCAAAATCATTACAAAGGCTTTCTGACCAGAGAGCAGCACACTAAAGTACCCCGCCCTGTGATATTATTTCGCCAAATAACCACCACCTATTTTACGAGGACTATTTTGCTTGCAATGAACAGTTTTAGACTCTAGTGATGAATTCTCATAGTCTAGATCAGAATGTAGCTTCAGTTACAGATTTCCCTCCAAGGGATTTGATTTGATTCGATCAAATATACATATAGTAAAATTTTAGGCAAGGAATTCCCTATTTTTTTGGAGATCAAAAAGGAGTAGGTTCAAGCAGAGCCGGCCCAAGCAAAAGTCGATTTTGGGGCCCTCTATATGTGCCAATAAGATTGATTGTTGATCATTCACACACCTTCAAAAATCTCTTTGATTAACATGACATGCAAACATACCTTTATCGTGGTGTTTTTTCTCTTCTTCCTCTTTCTTTTCTCTGCTCCTGAAGGATTTGTCCTTTTTTGCCCCACAACTACCTGCTCTTTGGATGCTCAGTGCACATTGCACAGCAGAAGGCACATAATGGTAGCGGAACTTTGACATATCGGCAGTAGGAGTCATAGGCCTACATCAGCAGCAGCACATGTAAAAAAATGTTTTTACATTGTTTAATTTTATTTTTACAATAATATTTTTTGATTATACAGAAAGCGTCACTCAAACATGCAAGAAATAAAAATATTATTATTATTTTATTGTATTTATTGCTCTTGGGGGCCCCCTATTTGCCGCGGGGCCCTAAGCAGGCACTTAGTTCGCTTATGCCTTGGGCCGGCTCTAGGTTGAAGCTATTTAGCTTTTATGTACCTATCCTCATTCCTTCCTATTTTTTTACCCTTTACATGTCTTTAGAATTTCTGATGTTGCCAAAAAGTAACCAAAGCTCCAAAGTCTAGCATGAATATAAAACTAATCATTAATATGAAAACAAAGACCTTATATATACATGCAGTATATACATCCATACCTATATAGACGTATAAACACACATATATGCGATATATATACGTAGAATACTTCAAATCTCTCATGTGTACCATACCCATATACAATATAATTTTTGTATGTATTTTTCAATCATACTCTGCTTTATTTTGCTTGTAAACCTCGCTATCGTTTTGCTTTGTTTAAGATCATCAGGCTGTTCCACAACTTCACCCCCACAACAGAAAGACATGTGCTTTTAAGTGTGGTACGAACGCCTTGTTGTTTCCCCTCTTAAAACATACCTTCCCTCTCTTCCACTAAACATTTTCTGTATATTACTAGGGAGTAGATAGTAACTAACTTTATACATTGTTTTTGCTTGCTGAGGATGATGTTACAGGCTACCTAAAACAATATAAAACACAGATTTTCGATTAGGCCTTATACAGGGCTCAGGTGAAAAACATCCAATGTAGCATTTGTTCCTAGTTTTGGCACAGTGGGCAAGTCTTGCATCTCCAGGATAGAGATTTGGACTCGATAAAACTCAGTTGACTTGCAGATGACATTGAACCCAAACCCATCAGAGCATGAGGAAACTTCAACGCTGACGATCCCTCAGCAAAAGTCCAGATCTTTTTCTTCTTAGTCCAAGCGAGAGGCCTCTGAGGGTTTTCTCCAGCTCAGGAGTGGCTCAATATCGTGAATACAACAATATCTCGACTTCCTCTTTCGTCCACTCTTTGTGAAGCTCTCTACTTCTTCAATGAAACCCTCCTTTACATCCCCTCAAGGCTGTGGTCACCCCTATTACTTGTCCACCTCCCCCCCTAACCGTAATTTTCTGTTCCTGACCATTTTCTGTTGATATTCTTGGATCCAGCTCTGCAGTGCTGACCCTCTGAAGCTTCCTCATCTTGTGGAGGGGGGTTGATGGTTGTTCTCTGGACAAATGCTATGTCAGCAGTCTCACCCCTGAATGCGGTTGAAGAAACTGAACAGAGAGCTGTATAGTGTTTAACTTACTCAAACTCCAAATGAAATATTTTTACATCTGTTTCAGATTATATGTAAGAGTCTATAATATTAATATATCACATTTTCAAAAAGTTTAGTCTTATTGTTTGAACTGCATCTGAGGAGAAGTTGTTGGAGATAGTCTTGCTGCTTTTGTCCTCATACCATTTTTTTATAATCTAACCAGTATTGAACAGCAAGTTCTTCCAATAACCGCAGTTGTCTTTTCCTGACTTTGACATTATTTCATTACAATATTTCTTGACCTCATTGCGTTTTCTTGCTGTGGTTCAGGAAAAATCATCAGCAAAACCACAGGATTTTCTTTGACTTCTTCATTGCAGCCTTAGTGTTTTTCTATTTTTTTAAAATAAGTTTTATTATAGACAACACGACAAAGAAACACAGACATGGGCATATCCAAAGATATAAAACAAATAAAACACAATTTACAGACAAAAACACTAAAATGAAAAAACATCTTCACAAGTAAAGTAGATACCACAGTCGACTGTATCAAACCATCCCTCTGTTTTTTACTCATACCAGGACTTTCATTCATTCACCATGAACACCTACACTTAAATTAACACATTGACTTGAATAGTTACGATCAGCTACGATCGGCGGAAGAACTAAATTTACAAGAACTAATCATGACATATAATTGAGATTTCACTTGACTACTGTCCTTATTCTCGTTGACAAGTTCCAAGTAAGAACTGATTTACAAAAGTGACCACATCTGGGCTGTTTCCTGTAGTTAGCATATGTAGTTACATTTTAAATCCACTGGTGCTGTTAAAAAACTCACTTATCAATACTTAATCATCTGGGGTAAGTTACACCTATATCAGCACAAAAAATACACACAACAGCTGATGATTATTCAGTCGTGAGCTTCTATCCTGGAAAATTCGCACAAATGTTCTCTCCTGAAAGTAAAGGAGAGTAACCAGAGAGCTCGGCACTGTAAACACCCATGAACCAGGTAAAACTGTCCATTAAGGCGGCTGTGGCTCGGGGGTAACGTTAGTCATCGGGGGTTAGATCCAAAGTCCTGCTGCCCTCATGCAAAAGTTTCCTTGAGTTAGACACTTGATCCTTTAATTTGTCGGCAATCTAGAGAAAGCTCGATATAAACAAAGTCCATCTACGATTTATCAACCAAGAGTTGAGTTAAAGCCACCGCCAGTTCAACAATCGATCAGAGAGAGAGAGGACTTTACAGACTGTTTCCAAAGTGTGATAGTGAGCTCACGCCTCCAATATCAGCTGTTTCAGAGAACCTAAAAGTGAAATATACTCAGATCAGAGACAGGGAGCATGAACAGGAGTATTGATCAGATCAGATTTTATAGTGCTTTATCAGACACCCTCCAAGAGCTATACATTGGACACATCATTCATTTGCTCACACAGTCACACTTTCATGGTGGTAAACTACCTTATTACAGTCACAGCTGCCCGGGGCAGACTGACGGAAACGTGGCTGCCAGTTTGCGCCTATGGCCTCTCCGACCACCATCGCTACCGCCGCCCAAATTGAAGCAAAGAAAGCTACTTGGTAATCAATAACTGCCATAATGCAGTACACACATGCACATGATGGTCACCTTTTTCACAATCCTGCATTCGCCGTTCTTTCATGAATAATCCTAACCTTGTTTGACATCTTTGTCTCACATCGTTTACAGCACAGAGCAGCAGTGAGAGTATACATTTATAGTTTATACATAACACCCAATGACTCCTTCACTCCTCGACAGCGCTGTGATGATCAGCAGGCAGCAGAAACTCCAAATATGGAACCAAATATGTAAGAAAGCTCCCAGTGTAATTTTGTCTTTGTGGTATCTAAACTGTGCCTCATTCAGCAGTGAGATGAAGCTAATATTTCTGGCTGCCTCCTCTTCATCCCACTGAGAGGAGAAATGGAGTTTGGCCCCTGAACCACGGCTGACTCATATTGTTCACATCCTGGAATAATCAGAAAACCACTTTATGCAAGAAATTCAACATTTGATGGAATTTTACATGCAAAGCTTGATTCCTCTGCTGATCATCGCCTAAGTAAACAAACTGTGCTCTTAATTAATCCACAATTTAGTAGAAACGAACCCACACAAGGATGCTAATTGACGCCTAAGATAACTCACTGCTGGCATCTCAAAGATAAAGGATTTCTCGAACCGCCCAGAGGTTGCCGAGGACACCAACAACCTCTCCATGATGAATCTTCTTTACGCCTTGATGCCAGACCTGTATTGGCAGATCTGTTGGTTTAGGGTTATAAACAAAGTGCCCAAGTCGTGTCTGACAAGGACTGGATCAATCTGATAAGATTCAGGACTCTGAATCTGAGTGGGATCACAAACAAACAAGATGGCTAACGAGTCCATGTCCATCCATCCTGTCTTCTGCTGGTGTCATTACTTTCACGCCCTCCTCCGCCTTTGTCTCAGTGATTCATCTTTAGCTTCTCCCTTTCAAATCTCTCATGAGCTGTTTATAGGCAGCTGTGGAAGTCAGCCAGCAGACTTCCTTTGTGACTTGATGACACCAGTACAATAATCCAGTGTCCTCTGCGCCCACAGAACACGGAGCTCAGTAAACAAACACACACACAGAGTGAAAGGTTGCGGTATCATATTGCAGGAAAGTTCAGCTTCCCTGTTTTTTTCTGTCAGCATGATGTTCTTCATTTGCTTTGAACTTGGCCGTGAAATTTCCCATAAATTCACCCAATGAGCATTTTGGGACATGCTGCTCCTCCCAACCTTCAGAGAGCAGAAATATTAATGAGTACAGGGACTTTTAAAGGCCGACCTTGACTAGTTCCAGCGAGAAAGCCCCAAAGATTAGGAGGAATGTGATATGCAGTTGCAAAACAGCAGGAGTGATGTGAATTGTTGGGAAAACAGAACGGCTTGTAATATGTAGAGCAAAGCACATATCAGGGTGAAGGGATGAAGCAGGTATAGCACTAGGACCCAGGCGAAGAGGCGGGTCTACAAATAGGGGCTGGACCTCACCTCTAATAGTTATAAAAAAAGGTCTCTATTGTAAACGTTATCTTTTGTGTATTTTCATGTGGGTTTAATTTGGTTTTAACCTTAGACTGTATATACTATGGACAACTTGGTTCCGCCCTCCGCCAGTATACGGATTTGAAGCCGAAAAGCTCTTGGTATTTTAGGGTTTTTCTTTACCTCCTGAAACCGACATTGTGCAGTACTTTGTACGTATTCGGCAGGAGAGTCACCGAGAGTCGCTGTGAAGATGCTCGGCTCAAACAGCGTATCCCCCGGGTGAGCTACGCAATCTTCGTACGCCCATAGGCTGTGTCAAGTGTCAATCATAGAAAACATGAACCTGTACAGAAAAAAGAGGACTTGAGCACAAACCAGTCTTACATTAGCTACATGTCAACATCACAACCGAGGGGGAGAAAAATTTATATTCTGTCTAATAAATTTCTAAAGTTTGTCCACAGCTCCATAGGGATTGCTGCAGGAGGCAGGATTTATGACCTACACTGCAGCCTGTCACCAGAGGGTGCTGTTCTTGCGGTGGCTTCACCCAGCGTGGAGGCAGACGGCATCCGTATATACAGTCTATGGTAATAACAGAAACTTCTTGAGATAATCAGTAAATTCAGTGTACTGTTCCTTTATGTAATTGTTAAGATTTGCTGTGAATCCTGAATTGGCTCTAATTTTAGCATAAAGATTTATGATCTGCCCATTTACTTTGTGCCTGTTTATTTTGCTGTACACAACACTGTCATAACCTCGAACCTGCCAGTGTAGTTTGATCCTACCTTGATGAAAAACTGTTTTTTTTTCTCTTAAGAAGTTTTGTTATGAACAGAGTTTTCCTTGATCACGCACACCAGTATCCGAGAAACGTTGTGATCACACTCTTTGCGCTCGCCTCCCATGTAGCTCTTTGTTTAATCACCTTGTTTTTCACTAATGTGCATTTTTTCCCTCTGAAATCTCTGATTCATGGTTTGAAAATCCCGTAAGCCCACGAGGAGCCAAGACTTTAAAAAGTAGGAAAGCTGAACACATCATCCCTGTTGAACCCGTGAATCCAGTTTCCCGAGGGGTTGTGTGAAATGAACTATTTAATTCAAGGACCATCCTCCGTTGTTGCTATTGCTATACCTGTCAAACATCCCTTTTTATCTTTTTCTTTAAGAAAGAGCAAGCTAGAAATCATAGTGGCCTTCATGTTTCAAGATAATATTGCACAAGTAAAAATATTTTTAAAAACGCTGATTGAGAATCAGGAAAATTGTGTTAATTCATGAGTTTTTGAGTCAAAGTTTGGATCATCTTTTGTGCAAAATGACATGAAACTAAATCCGTCCTTCAGTCTTTTTTACACCAATTAGTTCAGGTATTAAATCAGTAGATACAAGCTTCACCTCAGCTGCACCTGCTGCAGACCAACCACATAACTGGACCACATTACTGGTGTAATTGTCCTCTCTATTTAGACAGAGCTTTACTTTGTCAGGCTGTCCATTAATTGATCAGAGTGCTGCAGGTGGAGAAACACATACTGCAGGTGTTGCCGACTAAAAGTGCTCAAAGATGAAACAGCTGTCGGATGACAAAGTAAAGCTGTGAATATTTTCTACGTACACTGCCATCAACATTCATGTTTAGGTCTGACTTTGAGTATGTGGTAAGATTTACCTTGTCTGTAGTTGTAACCCAGCAAACCTTTTAAAGTCAGGATGTCTCAGGGCAGATTGGTTTTAATAACTCACACAATCACTTGATTTGATAATTGGACTGCTTCTTTAACATGAAGAAAAACTCAAAGATGTCCTCAAAGAAATCTTGAATGTCTTGGTACAGTTTTTATTGACAGTATAAAAGTATGAACCATGAAAACTCAAAATGAACAAATACTGGAAAACTTCAGATTTTATCTAAACTTTCATAACTTTCATATTTAACAATGTTTACTGGTTTACTGAGCATTTCATTTAGGAATGGCTGGTTTTTTTTTAATTTACTCAATTATTTATCTTTTTTGCAGATTGAAAAAACCCATACAAAAAACAAAGACTAGAAATATACAAAGGAAGCGGCAAAAAAAATCATGAAGATTCAAATTAGATAATTTTTTAATATCACAAATTTAAAAAAATACAAAATTTACAGAAAAAAATACACAAAGCTATCTCATAATAATATTTTTTTGAAATAAAAAAAATCAAACACATTTACACTGCTTTGGGAACCATGAGATGACAAGAGTCTGAACCCCGTCTATCCTGGAAAGGGTTGAAAATGTGAGATGTGCTGGTGCCAGACGTCTAGAACAGCAGTGGCTCTAACGTCAGAGGTCAGGAGGCTCCACCAAACTACCAAACTGCTCAAAAAACAATAATGCTAAGGCTAAGGCTAGATGTGAGTGTGCTCTTGTCCCCTACGTCAGAGGATTTCCAGACTGTCCCTGCTCTGCGGGTACAAAACACAGAGAGCTGCACCAGCTGTCAACACAACCAAGACAGGTGTTTTCCCAGTGAACTATCGGTGTCATAACAGCCAACCTGTCCCTTTGTTTTAGTGATGAACGGCTGTCAGTGGATAACTCTGCCGGTAATGACATCAGTGCTGCTGGCATAACCTATACTGTACGTGTGTGTAGTTTTAAAGTTGAAGCAATGATAGGAGAAGCACTCAAAGAGAACAACAGGTGTCTCCTCCCAGCTGTGTTTTATATTCGCACTTCAGACCCATGGTCAACTACATGACATCGACTTTATGGTGAAACTCAGATGCCATCACGTCAGCTTGAGCCTGGATTGCAGAGATATTATGGAAACAAGGCTCAGGGCTGAGCCTGTGATCCTTCTGCAAGGCTTCATCAGACTCCTGAAATAAAGACAGCCCACTGACCTAACTGACCGGGTTTCTGTCACCCACTTGTTTAGTTCCATGGATGAGAAAACAAACAGCATCCCCGAGCATCAACAGTAACTAACTTCTCATGTGCACAGCAGCTGAAGTCAGAAATTAAACTTGGGGCTGTGGTGACGATAAGCTGAGGGGTGCTTGTGGTGGAGTCATGCGCCCCATGATCCTGCTCCTATCCCTTTATTTATTCCTGCTCTTTGTAAAGCCACCTTAGGTTCTTTAAAAGGCGCAAGGAGACCAAGTTTCTTTTGAACAGCACTAGAATTTAAACCGTCATGTGGTCTGAAAAGTGGAAGTTTTACACTCTTTTTGGAAATCAAGGAAGCTAAAGTGGATACGACCACTTTAACTTCCTGGGTTTGTATGAGGGACTTTAATGCACCTTCACGTTTGTAAGGCATCAGATTTTTGAGCAACGTACTTTGTCAAGTAAACACACTTTTTAAGAGACCAGTCCGGTTATCATGTAGAGAGTATATCTCATTTTGTGGTGCGCTTAGATGTTGATAACAACTGCAATGAACTAAGTTGTTTAAAAAAGGTCTTCTGAGCAACGTGAAGGTTAAGAGTAGTGATGGGAAGAACAGTTCTTTTGACTGTACTGAATCTTTAGAATCTGTTCGTTAAAATGATTCGTTCAAAAGATTCATTCACCAAATCAGCAAGCGCTTCGGAGCCCCGTTCTTCCCGGTGCAGTACATGAGTGAGTGACACAGCGGCGCTGATTGGGAGTTTGTTCGTTGAACGAGCCCCTCCCCTCCCCTGCTGCTGGTGTCACAGTGTCGTTCACTGGGTAACACATGTCGTTCATTTGCAAGGTTGTGAAGGAAGAATCACTCCCCTGCCCTGAAAAACTCACCTCTCTGTGTGCCGCCGATGTTCACATTGCGATGCAAATGAAACAACACAGCAGCAAGCAGCACGCCCACTAAACGAGCGCGAGTTGTCGTTCTTTTATATCGCGGAAAAGTGGAGAGATTTAAGATAAATAAACATCGCAGCTGTAGGCCCCTACCTCCTCTGCCTAAGTCATTCGGATATCGCTCGTTTTATTCACAGTCTGACTGATAAATATCGTTCATTCGCTGTAAGCAAAGCAAGACTTCGCCCGCCCGCTGGCTGGCTGTGTGTCGTTCAACAAAGAGTCAAAGGTGGCAGTTCCACTCCCGACCTCGCAGCTGAGCTCAATTGAACTGAGAAAGGAACAAATCAGGTCTTGGAGTGATTCCATTCACGTCGTTCACTCAGCAGCTCCGTTCTTTTGAATGAATCGTTCATGAACGACACAACAGTAGTGAAGAGACAGACACCGCATCATGATTATCAGCAGTTCTTCTACAATCAGTGAGCTGGCATGACTTTCCCTGTGTCACTCAAAGTACAGTTTGTTCTCTCAGAGGACTGCGCTGATTAAGGTCACCATTGCAAACACAGCAGAAGTTTTGATATCATGAGTGTGAGTGATCCTTTTCTGCTTACTCTTTCTCTGTAGCCTCACACAGCTGTGCAGTCTGCACTTCGTCTGTCAGTACAGTCATCCCTGAGTAAACGCTGAGGCTGAAGATGAAGGCAGATTAACGAGCGGGAGGCAAGTGTCCAGCTACTTGTGCAAACCTCGTTTTCAAGAAAGTTCCAGGGCTGATTACTGGAAAAGTTTTAATGTTTTACTCTCAAAATTTGAGTCCATCTCCTTATGTGAGAGAACACGCTTTGATCTGAAAAATGATCTCTGTTTGATGACCAGGCTGTTGTTGTTGTAAAATCTGGAACAGTATGGCCTTACATCGACTGCATTAAAATGGATGGAGAGTTATCTGACAAATGAAGCTCCAGTGCAAGTTCATTCAGGGAGACTGTAATTACCGTCACAGCTGCTTAAGTGTCTTTTCCACTCCCAGCCTAATCACCCTCCCTGCTGTCATCACTCTGAGCAGTAGGCGATATGGGCTAAAAAATTTATCATGATTAGATTTTCCATTCTGGCGATAACGATAAAAAATATTGTAATTCCAGTCTATATTTCTGACTCATTTTGTTTTGAGGACACTTATTGGACTCTTATTGCACAGAGTGAACAGCAGCAGATCTACTGTCTGATGTCAGACATACCTGACTGCACTCATCTAAACCCCACTCTTGAAGGAAATCCCTCATGTGGAGCCTCGTTCAGTAACTAGCTGCTCAGAAACGTCCTCTTCATTACCTTCAGCCATCTTTGTTTGTTATTCTGATCTGTGTGGGCTACAGCTGCAAGTCCGTCACTCATGCTCACGTCATCGACTTGCATTTATCGAATTTATCATGAGATGGCAAATATTTATCATGGAGGATTTTTTTGACAATATATCGTGAATCATAATTTATCACCCATCCCTACTGCACAGCCATTGGTTAATCAGCTATATATCGTTGTCTTCCCTTATCCAATAGCATGGTAGCACACGCTCACAGTCAGCCTATCCCCGTTCTGCTCTCATTTTAAAAATGACTCTCCTTTCTGCCTTTAGTTCTTTCTCGCCGCTGGTTTGTGCGCAGCATCCTCCACCTCCTCATCTCCTGATCTCAGCAGAATCAACAGTGCCATCATTCATTCATCCATCCAGTCCCAGCAGTCATCAGCCACCACCAGCTTCAGGACTCCATTGGGGGGGTTTCCTGCCTCCGCACAGATCAAGCATCCTATGATCTCACAAATCACCCCATTGACTCCAAAAACAAAAGAAGCAAACAATATCCTTTAATGGCAATTTGTCTAAAATGACACGTATTGTCTATGGAGTACCACAGGGCAGCTGTTTAGGGCCATCGTTATCTTCCATCTTTCTAAATCTTCCATTTGTTTTAGAAAAGGCTCAAATTGTCATGTTTGCAGATGACTCAACAATATATGCTGCAGATTCATTAACAGAAAAGTTGAAGAACTCTTTACATGACCAATTCTGAACACAAAATACAACTCCATTTATTAAAAATACAATCTTCTAGCTGATGACACACTAATTTCTGTGTTTTGTGTGTGAGGCCACAGCACCTTAAATCTCTCCCTGCTGCAGATCCACCTTGATGACCTATTACCATCCTGTATTCACACGGACAGCACCTCACATAAATCTCCACACAGAGGCAAACAGAGCAGTTCAATTATCACTGACTGCAGCAAAGCCCGAGTCCCATTATGGTGTGCAGTCTCATGAATCACATCCCTGTGTAGGACAGAGAGGGACAGGGAGGGCTTGACCTCTATCATGGAACTGCTGTTCTGTCCTCCTGTTTTATTTCAAGGTCTCTGAACAGATTTGTAGGAGTGTTGTTTAGCCTGTAGGATAATCTATACATCTTACACGTTAAAAAAAAGGCTCTCTTCAAAGACAGCAGGAGGAAAGCTTAAAGCATTTCTCTGAGCGTAATGACAGCATGTATCGGAGTCCCAGAAGCTCAGGCTCCTGTTCCTGTTCTGGTTTTCTCCTTTGTCCTTTGAATGACACCACTTTTTTTTTTCTGGAGTGCTCAACTCACAGGAAATTCTTGAGGACCCCAAAGAGCATCGCTTTTAACATGATACGTTCATGCTCGTCTTTGTGTCCAGTTACTCTGAGACAATACTTTTATTGTATTTCAAAAGTTATAATATCATCTACATGGAGCATGAAGAGAAAAGGTGCAAAATGTCAATGCACTGGTCAACAAAGAAAACAGAAACGTGCTGTTTTCAGCAAAATACGCTAGCTTGTAGCCAAACATTGCTTGTGCAGCAGAAATGGCAGGTAACATAGGAGCTCTTCAGTTCTCAGACACTATTTCCAGCATCTCCTCCATGATGAAAGTGTTGTGCCTGGTCTGTCCGTGATGTGTAGATGCAGAAGGAGGCTTCGTGACACTGGCTTGCTTAGGTTTAGGTCCTCCTACATCCTCTGTTTGTCTCTAAGTTATATTTCTTTACCATCTGCTTCACACCTAGCTGACCTGTGATCTGCAAACCCCCAACAGCCAGGATGTTTGGACCAAGTACCATATAAAAGACTTGTTGCCCACATTCCACCATTTGGTTATCTCAGGCTGTCCCTGGGAAATACGTCAAAGCTTTGCATGTTGGTGCTGTACTCCAGAAACCACAAAAGCCAATATCATAACTAACTTTCTTACAAGCATCACAAACCGCTAACGCACACACTTGTTCCGCGATCGTCCACTCTACTTTTCCAAGTGTGGCCTACATAGCTGAACTCTGGGGGCGGAGCTTGGGTTTGTGACATAGGAAATCTCACTGTGTCTGAACCAATCTGAACCTTTAAATGCAGAAATACTCCGAAATGCAATATCGCACTTACATTTTTCACGATATGTCCTCTAGTATTAGAAAAATGCCAAATGAAGATGTAGACGACAAGAAAAACATGATTTTTATCAGGGTGGGTCTTTAAATTACTCAGATGTTGGCTGTCCTGGTAGTTTCTCTCTAAATGGGCCACACAGACCGGCGTCCTAGAAAAAAAAAAAAAAAAACACTTGATAGTGACGTGTAACTCAAACAATCCCAGCTAAAAAATACAAAACTTTCCTCTTGAGAGGACTAAGAGTGTTTGTGGATTTCAGCAGATTGTAGCTCGGAACACTTGGAGCCCCTCCTCACATACTCAGGGACTCCCAGACGTACAGTAGGCAAAACAGTAACTGCATATTAAGAATAACTTCTGGGTTCAAGCCCGACTGTAGTTGTAAACAATATACGTGACGAGATGTGTGTGTTTCATCAGATAAAAGCAGCTGAACCTGCGTCCATCTTTGACAGCGTGTTTGTGTCCTTGGCTGAATATTCTCAGGCAAACATTCCACTGTTTCATTTTTTTGGCCGGTAGTTTGTGAGGCGAGCAGAAGGATAGCGTGTGGCTCTCCACTCATAACAGCCAGCATCTCCTCAAGATGTCAGTGAGGAATGCACAAGCACATGTGACCCCCTGATTAGCACTGACACACACATTAACATAAATACATATCAACACAGTGCAACTGTAAAAGTTTCACCGGCCCGTTTCATTTCAAATAAATCAGTTTTCAGATCTGACATGGTTCACTTTGTCTTGGCAAATCCAACTCCTCCAGCTTCAAAGCAGCTCGTATGATAGTAAATATTCAGTCTGTCAGAGAAACAGCTTAAAGCAGCTGAACAGAGTTTTCATTTTCCGTCGTGTTTGGCGGCCACTCTGGACAAAAGTGGTAGTGTTTTGTCCTCGCTCGATCACGTTCCTTTTTCCCTTTTTTTTTCTTGTTCTTCTGTTCTAATTCGTTTTCTTTTTGTGATCACATCATCGGACATGTGTAGCTATTTGTTTTTGCTCTGTTTTCACTGGCTAGCTTAGCAACATTCACTGCTCCTCTCGTGTCCCTGTCTAAGTGTCGTAACTTCTGGACTGCGCGCCGTAAATTGTTTCGTCAATTGGCAGAACCGACCAACGAATTTTGAGAGTAGGAGTTACACTATTTAGAAATATCTTTATCTTCCCTCCATTGGGTGAGGTAGGTGACACAGAAGCGAGACATTTTTTTAAAATCTAGATAAAAGTTCCCTTCAGAAACTTTAAGAATGATGGTGGGAGAGTTTTTTGTCTCATTCCCAATGTGAAATTCTTATGTGCAAATGCTGTTGCTTTGCCTTAGATGTTAAATTTCGAACTTAAAACTGAGATCTTGCTCTGAACTTTCTGAATCTTAGCCCTTCCATCTTTGAGTGCCTCAGAGATCATCAGGTATGCAGTCTGTGGTCAGTGGAAGGGTAAACGGTTTAGAAAGAGACTCAAACAGACGCAGTTTTGGAAAGAGCCGGTGGACTGTGGAGGCCAAATGGCATCACTTGTAAGATGTGAAAAGATGGAAAGCAGGGCTTCCTTTGCTGGAAAAACTACACATGTCGACCAAATGCAAAAGTGCTGTACTCTGTTGGCAACGTGACAAGAAGACTACCAAACAGCTCAGACTGCTCTCCACACACTTGCCTTCCATTTCTCATTAAGTCTCCAAATATTCCCAATTACATGTGCCAGACTGAACCACTTGCAAACTCCAGTCAAGAACCTTCCCTCTTTTACTTACCTCATACCGGGTTCACTCAACAAATCATACAACCAAAGCATTCCTGTCCCTCATTGCCAAGAGCCGGCAGTTTTTCATGTCATCTCATACAGACTCACACTCTAGTCTCTGAATTTTCTTTTTCAACACATTGTTGTGAACAGGTCTGCTTGGTTAGGTGTAGACAAAAATCCAATGAGTTTTTTCCCCCTTGGATAGAAATTAAGAAAAACAGCTTTCACTGCTGTTGAAAAGGTGTTAAAAACACACATTGATTCAGAGCATGCAGGAAACGGAGAGACATCAGATAATGAGGCCAGTCTTTGTTCAGATATCTACAAAATATACAGGACACGACTGAATAACAAACACAACAGGAGAAAAACAGGTGAAGTGAGACGTAAACCTGTCAAATGAAGAAACTCGGCTAACTGTAAATGACTTCATGACTTCAGACTTTTACTGGCATTTGTGTGGGCACCCTAAATGAACTCGACCCAAACAATGACGGATTATTTTCACAACTGTGATGAGATCACGTACTACAGGAAGCATACAACATTCACCAAAAGGAAAAAAAAAAGCTATGTTTATAGAGTAATTTTTTTTCTGTTTTGTTTTTCAGACTGATTTTTTCTTTTTTTTTTTATTATTATTATTTTTGTTTTTGTTTTTCAGAGTAAATTGTTTTTCTGTTTTTCTCATTTTTTCAGATTTTTTTTTGTTTTGTTTTTCAGACTAATTGTTTTTCCTAATCTCTGGGATCATGATCATTTAAAAACAGACACTTTCATCCCCCTCTGCTCAATTTATTGGACGCAAACATGGCCCACTTGTTTAGTTTAATTAAGTTTTATTTTCTTTTGGGTTTGAGATGCTGGGAGATACTTTTTTGTTTAAGTCAGATCGATGGAATCGTCATAAGTTTGTCTACATTGTGCAGGCATCTCAGGATTAGCATACTCTTTGTTTAACTAATAACATGTTTTTCTCTCATTAACCCCGTGGTCGAAGTTATCTAGGAGCTGGAGAATCTGCTGATTTGGAGCAGCTGAGGTGGTTAACATTATCTGATTGTATGATATTCTCGCAGGATTTTGAAGTATCTTGTTTAATAAAAAAAAAAAGTATGAAAAACAGAATAAAAATTTGCCTGAAAAACAGAAAGAGATTAAAAAATATCAGTACAAAAAAAAAACAGAAAAAAATAATCAGAAAAACAGAAAAAAGAAAAAATTAAATACTCCCCCCCAAAAAAACAGCAAAAAAAAGTGAGAACAGTAGAAGAAAAAAATCAGTCTGAAAAAAAGCAAATAGATAAATCAATACTAAAAAAAAAAAAAAGTTTATTTTTTTTGTAAGTGAATGCAATATGCTTCTGTTCCTTTCTATTATTTTTGTAGTTTGGGATAATTGTCCACAAGTCATCATTTCCTGTTTGCTCTTCTGCATTTTGCTTTAAGCAGTTTCTGTTCGCATGTCATGCTGACTTATTTCGTTGAAGTGAAGATTATAATATTTGTTCAAACCAATTCATTTGCATGTGTTTTTCACCCTCACCGCAGTAGGAAATAGTCAACAGAGTAATTAGGAAAAATCCACAACATGTGCATGCCAGAGTCCACCTGCCAGTCCCTGTAAAGTTGAAACAGACATTCCTACCTGTCCTCAGTAATGATTTTTCCTGCTGGAGTGGAGATAAAATAAAGTGACAGGTTTCTGCAGAAACCCCCCAGGACAAACAGCAACATCCTTCAGAAACATCTGGATATTCCATGAGGATGAAAATGACTTTTTCAGACCCTTTCTTTGAGTTTTAATTGTGATGTTTTCTATAGATGTAAGATATTTAATGTTAATCCAATCTGCATCCGTCTTTCCTTTGAGATGAGTCAAAAATCTCAAACAGTGACGGTCTGTAATGGAAAACTACACATTAAATCCACCTGATCTGATAACTGATATCTCAGGGGTTATTTTGAGCGCAGAGTTGCGCACTGGACAGCAGAAAAAACCCACATGTATATGATGGGATTGAATCTATACGCATCGATCCAAGCTCCGGAAGACAAGTGAAAATGAATCTGGGCTGCAAAGTCATTTCTGCACTAACTTTTTGTCCTTTTTCACCTTTTCTAAACAAATGAGTGAGACGCAGAAGCTGTTGCGCACAGTGCGCACCGTGTTCTGCTCCAAAATCTCCAAACGAGAAGATGAAAATTTCTGGGAAGTGTAGGTGACACTCATAAAGTGAGTAAGGACATTAAAGTGTGCTGTCTGTGTAAATATAAACAGAGAAAACGAGCGAAAGTCCAACAGAGCGGTGAGACTTGAGTCAGATGGCGCACGTACCGCAGCACAGACGCCCACACACACAGGCTGACGGACAGACGCCTTATAAAACCTGCTGTGGGTGTCCGAGTGTCATTAGGGATCCTTTACGACCTTTGAGCCACCGTGAGGAAAACTCTGTAAAGGACATCGATGCTTTGGATTTAATTAAAGGGAGATTTCTTTTTCTTCATTTGGCTGCTTTGGTGGATTTGTTTCCTGGCTGTGGGGGATCACTGGAAAACACTGTTCGATGAGGAAAACTACATTCTGATTGTGCAGCAGAGAAATCGGAACCATGTAGGCAAATGGTGAGTGAATTCATGATCTTTATGAGGAAAAATTGACCCTCAGTTTGTGATGAAGTGATAAGGTTGGATGGATCATGGATGGGATTTGAGTTTGGTAGTTTTACAGCTGCATGACAGCATGTTTTTCCATATTACTGTCCAAAAAGCTGAACAGCTGCAAAACCAAGCTGCTCAGAGACTGACTGTAAAGTTTGTTCAGAATCGTGATGACTTTACTGTCTCTTCTGTGAGTCTGTAAAACATCTTTCTTTAAATATATGATCATAACAACCTTTGAAATTTCAGTGACTGCATTAAAAGTCAATTTAAGCAAACAAACTCAAATGGATCTCTGATTTTAAAATATAATTAGACACAAATGAAGATTTCCTTATCAATACGCTATGAGCTCAACTCTTGTGTGTTTAAATATTGTGGTTTTATGGCTGCCATAATAATCATCTTTTACTCTCCAGTCCAACCATTTTCTCACCTCTTGTGCTAGGGCTGCACGATATATCGTTTAAAGGTCCTTACACACGGGAACGACGGAAACTTATGACGCGAAATTACAAAATTTGTGACTTTCCGGGGGGAAAAAAGATGCGTCCCGGATGGAAGCGAGAAGACTGACACAACAGCAGACTGACTGTTTTCAGTTCTGATTAGACACTAGCGTTGAGCTGTCTGTCTGTCATGATAGCATGTACTGAGTTGGGGCCAGTACCAGATAAGCACATTAAACTATAATCCATAAACATAAGATAACAACCGAGACCTAATGGTGCTGTGACAACAACGTGATTGAGTTTGAGACAGTGAAAATAAATATGGTATGTTCTATCACAACAGGTTAGCTTACGAGCTAAAGTTACTTAGCACAGATGAGCCTGCGATGTCGGAGGCGAATGAACTCGCCTAATTTCAAGGGTAGCTGACTGAGATACACTTCATGTAGACTGCGTGTGCTGTACAGCGATCCACCAATCACATTTGTTCTTTATTCAGTTGTCAATCAGACTACTCAGCCAGCTGTCAATCAAAATCAGAGAGGAGGAAACCTGGCCCCTGCACTGCAGTGAGTCGGTGACGCTGCCGGTGTTATGCCGAGAAACGCTTGCCTGCCGAGAATTACTTTCGGAACACCACTCTAGCATAAGAGGTGTGCGTCTCTGCGAGGTGCATGTGATTTTCCGCGGGCATGCATTTCTGAATAGCATAAAGTGCTATTCAGGTCATCTGATCAAAATTCTTGTATATTCTCATATTGCAATATATACCGCAGGGTTGAAAAACATTGCAATCACTACTGTGTCAGGGCCTATATTCTGTAATTTTTCTTCTTCAACCTGCATGCAATCAAGAAATGAAAGAATTATTCATGCGCCTCTACAAATCCATCACCTACACTTATTGATCTTCTGTCTCTTGCAGCCTGCTGTAGCTATGGACCTCAGGGCTAAGTGATGTTAGCTTTGAGCCACTTCAACTGCTCAGCCATCCCGCTCCTCCCTCAAATCTCTAATGACTGTGGAGAAAAGGTGGAGGCCAGGGTGGCTGTTGAAGAGCTGACCCAATATGGAAACCTCACCCTGTTGCAGCCCACTACCAGTGGTGTTATTGTGGTCATCTTGTCCATGACACTGGGCATCATCTCCAACATCGTGGCTCTCTTCATCCTGGTCAATGCCTACTCACTACAGCGGCGGCGCACCAAAGCCACATTTCTTCTGTTTGCAACCTCCCTGGTGGTCACAGACTTCATTGGTCACCTGGTTCCTGGTGCCCTTGTTTTAAGGTTGTACCTCTCTGGAGGTGTGCACCCCGATGACTTCAACTCCTCTGACAGTATGTGTGAGTTCCTGGGTGGAAGTATGGTGTTCTTTGGCCTCTGTCCTCTCTTCATGGGCTGCGCCATGGCTGCTGAGCGCTGCCTGGGAGTCACTAGGCCGCTGCTGCACTCATCCCTGGTCACCAAAACCCGCACAAAGATCTGCTTGTCTGTCATCTGGCTGGCAGCTCTGTGTGTGGCCCTGCTCCCCTGCTTGAAGCTGGGCTCTTACACCTATCAGGACCCGGGGACCTGGTGTTTTATCAAAGTGCTCAGTGACACTGCAGAGGTGGATGTGGCGTTCATGGCTCTGTTCTCTGGACTAGGTCTGACCTCGCTTACTGTGTCCTTGGTGTGTAACACCATCAGCGGACTGAAACTGGTGCTCACTCGGCTCAGGAGGAAGCCAGGCTCACATCACTCAGCCAAGTCCCATGATATTGAGATGGTGGTGCAGCTGGTCGGCATCATGGTCACTTCATGTATCTGTTGGAGCCCTCTGCTGGTGAGTAAGAGGAAGTACAAGAAGGAGGCACTAGAAATTCATGTCAAATAGCCGACAGATTCAGAGATAGGACACTCCGATTCTGGAACCAACCTTTTCTTCAACCGATGGGGAGGAAATGAGGACTAATAATAATAATAATAATGCATCAGATTTCATATAGCCCTGTCACACCCTGGTGGTGGTAAACTACCTTGGTAGTCACAGCTGTCCTGGGGCAGACTGATGGAAGTGTGTTTGCTGGTTTGTGGCTACAGCCTCTCCGACCACCACCACATCACACTCACATTCATACACCAGTGGAGAACACACACCGGGACCAAGGTGGGTTTAAGTGTCATGCCCAAGGGCACAACAGACTTGGTATAGGTGGGGAATCGAACAGCCAACCTTTCAGTTATGGGGCGAGCGCTCTACCTCCTGAGCTACTGTCGCCGTAGAGCTACAAATTTGTTTGGAGGTCTTGACAAAGCCCTGTGGCTCCTAAACTATTTCTGAAGTGGACAATAATATTTTCAAAAGTTTTTAAAATCTTTACTTTACACATTGACACATGAGCATGTGTCAGTTATACACTAAAACACACAATCAGACACATCCCTCAGGCAGTATTTTTATTAAACCTTGCCATGCCATAACTGAGATGACAGATATATGCCAATAAAAACACCATGTCCTATCTCTCCTGAACTGAAACACAATAAATTGTGTTTCAGTTCAGGAGAGATAGGACACTCAGATCCTGGAACCAACCTTTTCTTTAACCAAAGAAACTAATGGGAATGAGGACTGTTGTCTGCCTGTGAAATTCAGAGTTATTGTGTACAGCTTATACCCATACAGAAGAGATTTCATAGCCAGCTTTTTGACAGAGCTCTCAACCACCTTGATCAGACACACAACTTTAAGTTGTCTCTTCAATGTAGAGTATTTTAATTGATGGCTGGATTTGCAGAGGAGCTTGAGGTGGGGTTGATAATGGGTATTACTGTGTAAATCTAGTTTTTCTTAAACTGAATCAATCTTAAATCTCTCTAGAACGTACTCACCTTTCTCAGTTTTATCTGCAAGGATTAAATTAAGCATTACCTTCCTTTGCTTGACAATAAAGCTCATTTTAAGTAAGGTTATTTGACAACACTAGCCTTATCTGGGCTGTACAAAGTCCTTAAAAAGAAGCTAATGAAGGACATCTATTTGTTGTGTTTTCTGTCTGCAGATCTTTGGCCTGATGTCTGTGATCCGTTCTTACACAGGATCCATAGGTGAGGACCTCTCCAGCTATAAAACTCTGATGGTGTTGGGTGTGCGGTTAGCCACCTGGAACCAGATCCTCGACCCCTGGGTCTACATTCTACTTCGTCGCACCGTTCTCCGCAAGATCTACCTCATTACCAAGTGTCAGGCTAGCCTTAGAACTAATACGGTAGGCCGATGGGATCAGTCTTTCCCGAGCTTAAAGAAGAATCAAGTTGACGAAGTCTGAACTGAGAGAGTGAGTTAAGATTAGATAAGATGTTCCTTTTAAGGTCCCAATGGGGGGAAATTCCAGAAAGTGGTGGTTAAACAACTGTCAGGAGTGGGATTTGAACCCACGCCTCCATCTGGAGACCAGAAATCCCTTTGATTAGGAAGGACCTATTCCTTGAGTCTGGCGCCTTAGACCGCTCGGCCATCCTGACTGACAGGTTGGGGCTGATTGTATTTAGTTACCAGTAAATAACTCCATGAAAGTAACTAACTGTGGCTGAGATGGTGAAGCAGTTTACAACTAGTTGGACATTTCTTGGCCGGTCCGCTTGAGAAAAGTTCAAAGGATTCAGTCATATGTATCTCTCCTATAGTCTTTGCTATGATGCTATGATTTTGCACTAAAATTAATTATTATTATCATAAAGAAATGTCAATATTCAAATACTGTGGGGTTTGAGCGCTTTTTACTTTACGTTGTTAACAAAGTGCTGAATGTGAACCTTATAAGATTTTCTGTTGATACTTGAATGTAAAATAAAATGTACAGATATGATATTGTAAATAAAACAATGAGATGTGCCCTTACCTTGAGTTTTTTGCAGTTATTCTATCAGCAACGACACATCTGTTGAGAAAATATATTTTTAAGCTGCATTTATTCAGCTCTTATATGAGTAAAACCTGTGAAAAATTACTCTGTCAAATATAGACCATTTTAACGAGTTTACTCATCTATTTGTTTCATCTCCTAAAATCTCTCCTGCTTTTCAAATTGATCTGCAGCTGCAAATTATTAAGTCTGGGAAAAGGAGATTATAAAACATTGTTTGAATTTTTAAAGCAAACAGAACTAATAAACAGAATTTAATTTAAAGTAAATATGAATTTCTTTTCCTATGGGAGTAGGGACCTCTGGCTTACACTCCCTCATGGTAGGTGTTGGTAATGCACCTCTAACGTTGGTTGCCATCCGCCGTAAAACAAGAAGAAGAAGAAGAGCCACTCCGTTCCACATGGTGGCGCTGTTTGATTCTACAGCTCCAGTCAACTCCAATGAGATCACCAACGAAGAAGAAGCTCTGGCGGTTGCTGACTGCTGCTGCAGCAAAGCCGTGGTTATATTTCTACTAAACCGTCACTTTATTTATCGTTAGAGAAGGTGAGCATTCAGTGCACTTAACTTATTAAACGGGTGAGCTTAGTAATACCGAAAAACACGGAATGACAAACCGACCTGAATCCCGGGGACATCGTTAGCTTGAAGTGGGCGGTCGGGGCCACGGTTAGCTTAGCAGATCTACTGTGTTCGCTTGTGTTTATAGTATCCCGAGTAGCATTTTGGTGATAAACCCATCTGCGTGGGTACTGGATTATTATTTTAGATTGTGTTTGTTTTATTATTTATCGAAATAACTCGGTAATACTCTGAGGAAATGCTGCTCGAGTCTCTCATCCTGAGTAACCGACGTTACCTGTGGTGCAAACTAACACATGATTGACAGGACAGTTTATCAACAAGGTTTTACTTCTGTCTTTTTAAAACTTCCAGGGTCTTTCCCGAGGGTAGTGAGAACATGGCGGCCGCTGCAGCATCCTTGTGGGACGAGCATCAGGCGTATGAGGAGCTGCTGTACTGGGACAGTCTGATCCAACAGGGTCACCGGCTGCTACCGCACGACTTCGACAGGTACACGAATAACGACGACTTAAAGGGATATCCTAAAACTTAAAGGGATATTCCGACTTTAGGAACGACCGCACAATAGCAATACTCAACAGTCTGAGGAGCCATAAACAAACCTCAACCAAAACACCACTCAATAGCCACAAATAATGCTCAGAACAGCACTAACTTCATCAACAGTACATTTAGGGTCCTAGCCATAGTACTAGCCACCAAACATCTTTTTAGCTTTGCCTGATTTCTTTTGCAAAGAGACTAAACAACTCACCTACTCTCTTCCAGCAGCCACTTGTTTGTAGTGAGACCTCAGGCCAGTCCATTACAGACTGCTGCGGAGTTTTGCAGCTCAAGGAAGAACATTTATGATCACTTCTTAAGGGAAATGCAATCAGACCGAGATGCTAGGGCAGAAGAACTACCGCGTCTGCAGTGCAAAATGATTAATATGGTGATTATTGCTTTAAGGAAATGATAAAGAAATTATCATAAATGTTCTTCCTTGAGCTGCGTCCCCCCGCTGTAGTCCGTAATGGACTGGCCTGAGGTCTCGCTACAAACTGGGAAGAGAGTAGGTGAGTTGTGTTTAGTCTCTTTGCTAAAGAAATCAGGCAAAGTTAAAAAGATGTTTGGTGGCTAGTACTATAGCTGGGACCCTAAATGTCCCAGCCACAGTACCAGCCATAAAGTTAGGTGCTGTTCTGAGCATTATTTGTGGCTATAGAGTGGGGTTTTGGTTGAGGTTTGTGTGTGGTAATGTAGACCGCTGTGTATTGCTATTGTGCGGTCGTGACTAAAGTTGGTATAACTAGAGAAGCAACATTCATCTCTCGAAGGGGTGTCTAACTCGGTGTTATGGTGTGTTTGACCCTGAATTAGTTTTACGCCGGAATATCCCTTTAAGATAGATATGGCTGTAGAGCTGTACATATCCCAGTATTTTATGAACCTGCGTTAAATAATTGTAATAACAAAATCACAGTTGTCCTCAAACATTACCTAAAAACACAGAGACATGAATAGATCAAACAGAACCTGAGATTATTTTTTTTACTAACTAAGGAACCGGTAAGTCCACATTAGGCTGATGACTTTTATACAGATAATATTAATACCTGTATTTTAGCTGTTTTTGACAGATAGGTCTAAGCTTGTATTTGCCTTTCATTCTCTCCCTCCAGATATGAGGATCTGCGTTACTGGTATGACTGCCTGTGCTATGAGGAGGAACTGAGACAATATCATGATTACATTACAGCTATTGAGGAGATTGAAGATTCACGGCTTCACCAGGTTCTTCTTTTCCCAATCTTTAACAATTCATTGTTTTACCATTTAGACCTTCAGGTCATGTTATACAGGTCTTCAAGTCTCGTCATGTTTTCCATCCTGCACCACTAAAAGACAACTTGATTTAACAAATCTATGAAGGAAAATTTTTGGTTTTCCAATGTTATTTTGAAGCACACATTTCTGAATCATTTCAACTAAAACGATACTTCCTTTTTCCTCTCATATGTTGCTGAGTTTCCTAGTTTCCTCCAAGCAAGCAGGAGTGACTTTAAAAACAAAAGTTAGCAACTTTAGAGGGTTTTTAATTAATACTATGTGGGTCAGTCGTTTTATAAAAAAGTACCTGTAGCGTTACAGTATAGGACGAAGATGTCTTTGCCTCTCGACTTGGTTTTCTGTCCTGAAACCGTCTTTGTTGATTCCCCAATTCAGGAAACTGTTGCACCCAAAGTGCACATTGGGCCCTATGATCGCCATGTAATGGCCAAACACTCTGAAGTGTATCCCTCCCCAGAGGAGCTGGAGGCAGTGCAGACAATCATTTCCCATGTGGAGTGTGCACTAAAGACGGTGTCTGACCAGATCGATTCAGGGAGGTAAGCAGAGCATCGAAATGGTTCAGTTCAGACGTAGTTATGATTAGTGCGCCCAACCCCAACCAAAACAGTCAGGACACTACATAAGGTTCATTAAGGTTGATGGTTTGCTTATCATTAAAAGGCTATTTTGGTGAAATTTAATTGGTGCAAAGACAAGTTATTTATTTTTTTTTTATCAATCATAACTCTTTTGTTTCAAAATTCAATGTCTTTTTCTGCAAGCAGAGCAGTTCAATACCATGACTCTATTGTTAGTGGGCCATGCTGTTGTAATATGTGCATAATAGGGCTGGGCGGTACGGCCTCAAATCAGTATCATGATATATTGATCAGTTCACCTCGATAACGATAAATGGACGATAACTGCGCCACAAGCTGCTCACCTCCTCCTGCATTAACTTTGTCTACTTCAGCCGCTACAACCTTTGAACCGTCCTCCATCTCCTCACCTGTCTTTCCCTCTTTGTTATGGACTGGATTGGGTGGAGTCACGTCTCTGATGTAGGACAGCGTTTTAAAGGGACATGAGACCATAGCCTACCTACACACATCCAAAACCAACTTTTATTTATTTATTTTTCTGACATTGATATGGGCAAAATGACGTTGGTTTTTGTCGTAAATTTCAGTATTGGTAAATTTTCGGTTTATCGCCCAGCCCTAGTGCATAATGTCACAAACATACCACTTCCCCTTATACTGATATGTTGCCTTCACTGTTTCGTGTTTAAATGTTTTACAAACCTTTAAAATCTGTTCTTATAACTATTTCTGTGTCACAGCCCCTTTAAGAATTGGGTTTGCACTTTAATTGATAATATTTCTGTCTAACTAAACTGTTTGTTTTATGATTGTTTTTTTATTCTACTCACAGTGAAAGCGATAAGACACAAGAGCGTGTCCTGCGTGGGGTCATGCGGGTTGGTCCTGTGGCCAATGGACTTTTGCTGAAAGGAGACAATGACTTGGAGCTGGTGCTGCTTTGTTCAGACAGGCCCACGATAACTCTGCTTAAAGAAGTGGCTGAAAAGTTATCGGCACAGTTGGAGGTAGACCTGACTTTTTTTTTTAATCTCCTCAGATGGAAAAAAATAGATTTTCATTTGATTTGCACGCAGTTACTCTGACTTACTCAAATGTTTTTCCTTTTTGATAACAGATGTTATCAACAGAGACATACACAGTGAACCAGTGTCCTGAAGATGCAGCCATTGTTGTGACAAGCAACAAGGAGTCAGTCCTGAATCTCACTATCCACTTGACTTCACCCCTTGTCAGGTCGGAGAAAGAGATCACACCTGCAGAAAACGAAGAAGGTACGTCTCACCTTTAGTGAGACATGAGTGACCACAGGCCTGATCTGTGTGTTCTCAGAACGCAGTCACTGTACTACTCCACTGACGTGAAAAAGTATTAGATCCAAACCGCTGCTCATCTTCCTCTCACCAACCTCAGTGGAGCTTGTACAGTTGCTGTCTCAGACTGATGCCAGTGAACAACCAATGAATGTTGGGTCTTCACTCGCTCAAGTGTCCTGTCGTCGTCTTGTGACAAAGTGGCGTTTGCCAGAGAAGCATTTCTTCTTTAATCGATGGAACACTCTGCACATATTGTCTACAGTGCCAAGCATTCAAACAACTTTGTTTATTCTTGTTAAACTGTTTTCATGTTTCAAGTGAAGGCTTTTCAAGAATAACAAGTAAGAGCGCGCATTGCATGTACTTGATGCTGAACATGTCAGTTTGGCACCAGCTGCAGCAAAACTGATCAGTAATTCTGTCATTTAGAAGGTCAACTAAAATTCAACAGTAAAGTTTAAAAGAAGGCGTAACTTTATTATCATTTATAAACTAATCTGTGGCTAAAATTAGTGATAAAGTGAGCTTCTGTGTGGATCGAGCTGTGATTATCTGACTCTGAAGTCATTAGGAGTTTTTTAAAAATCCCACATTCAGAACCATACCGGCCTCAGTGCAGTTTTAGTTTGTTCCTGCACTGCACTCTGGGGCTGTAGAGTCACAATCAAAAACAAATGATAAACTACTCTGATAACTCGTGACTCTTAGTTTCCTTTTGACCAACCCAGCTCTTGTTATGAGTATCTGATATGTATTTAGTTAGTGTCAAAGTAACTTACAATACTGGACTAGCCCTAGGTAACTAACTTTAAGGGGATCGGGATCATCGTAGTGCTGGATGATTAATCGAATTTTAACCATGATTTCGATTTTGGCTTTTTACGATCATAAAAACATTATAATTGAAAGAGATTATTAATGTGTATTTAAGTTCCTGTGCTGGAAAAACACCTTAAATGCACCCCTGTTACTTGCAGCTGCAGCAATTGTGTGACGTGTCTGGATCAATAATATGAGGTAGCGATCAAAAACATTGTCAGAAGGGCCACTTTTGGTTCAGAAGTAAGGTGGGACAACTTAAGCTTTTTGGCTTTGAGTTGACGGACATCAAGCAAAATGAAATTGTTCGCAAAGTTTGTAACACTCCCCAAGGCAACATGACCAACTTTAGGGTTTTCCCTATGTGATCGTGGCGCACCACCACAGCTAAATAAAAGCTGCCACACCCAAAATAGGAGATTTTTTAAATTTTTTTATTTATTTACGTGACTCTATCTCGGACTCATATGTATCATATGTGCACGGACATTGGCGCTGCACCGCACACAGTGTATTAGCATTAGCAAGTTATCCTCAGCAGTTACACAACTTATTCAATCACTTAATTTTCAGCCATAAAGTGGTCTGATAAGGGGGCAAAAAAGTGCAAGCATGTCAGCCACCGCAGGCTGTTCTTTTAAGTTGTATTCAAAGTTAAATGTTGGGTTGCATACTCCAGGCTAAACACTCAAGTTTTGAATGAATAATCGTCTTCATTAATCATGATTTCAATATCAGTCAAAATAATCGTGATTATTATTTTTGCCATAATCGTCCAGCCCTAGCTCATCGTAATGATACGGTGAGGTTATTGGTTTTCATGTATCTTATTACAGAGGCTGGTATGTTCAGTTCAAAGAAACTTTTAATAACATGTAAATATTTTGAAATACGACTCCACCTTTTTAACTATAATATATAATCATTTCAGCATTTTCTGCACTAATAGTACTTTTAAACTGCAGGAGATCCAACATCAAATAATCTGGGGATAGTTCAGCCGAGTTCTGTAGATATAGTGTTGAAAACAAATTAAAATCTGCACAAAGCTGGTATGGCTTACATTGTTTTTCTGATATTTCATAAAGGCTCCTCAGGCCGCTCTTGGTTCAGGGACTCCATCAGTTTTGCTGCAGCATGGAGCACACGTGAAGATACTCTAAATGCTTGTGATTTACAACTGATTGCCTCTTAGTTTGTCAAGTTTTGTAGGAACGCTGGACCTTTGACCAACTGGACACGCTGTCTCAGGAGGAGGGGGAAGCAGTGAACTTAACCAAAGCCGAGCGGCTCGGGCTAGGGGCTTTTAAACGTAAATGTAGATCCCCCAGTATCTATCAACATGCTGTGCGATGTTGTGGGTACCATTCTGCCACCTGTGACAGGCGACTATAATTCTTGTTGGGACTTGAGATTTATCCGTAAAATTTTTGGGATCCCCTTTCCCTGCCCATGGCGTTTTGGGAAAAGCTGCTTCTCCCTGAGCTGCAAGACAGAGCCCAACCCCCTTGGTCAAACTGTACCTTTTCTTCTTACTCCACCTCGTCAATAGAAATGCGAACAGACAACGATCCGCCGGACGTTCTGGACAGGCAGAAATGCCTAACTGCCTTGGCGTCTCTCCGCCACGCCAAGTGGTTCCAGGTTTGCATTCACGTCCTTTCAGCTCCATTAGGTTGACATTTTTCAGTGATATGTCATTTTCTTACTTCCTCTCCTGATCTACACGTAACAGTACTTTAAGAAGTAGTCCTTAACATTAATCTGTTTTTAATCTTGAAGTGTGGTCTGCTGATCCAAACCAGGGCCAGACTTGAATAAGTCACTGGTACTGAGACCAGCATGTCACTTGATTTGTTTAATGTCTTTTTTTTTGTGTGTGTATTTTTCAGAAAACTCTAGTCTTTTTCGTAAGAAGGTATTTAGAGCTGTTGTAGTTCTCGTCCATGTATTATTGTCTTCTTACTGAACTGGTCTCCGTTTGTGTCTCCAGGCTAAAGTAAACAACCTGACTTCTGCTGTCGTCGTGATCCGGATCATGAGAGACTTGTGTAACCGTGTTCCCACCTGGACGCCGCTCTCAGGATGGGTGAGGAAACTGTTGCCACACGCACGTGTTACAGCATCGGCGTAACCCAGGCAAAACTGTGAAAGCATCTCATGTTTTGGTCTTTTTGTATGTGTCGTTTGTCCGTTTCCACGCAGGCTCTTGAGCTGCTGGTAGAGAAGGCGATCGGCACGTCTGAGAGACCGATGGGTGCAGGAGAGTCCCTGCGTCGGGTTTTCGAGTGCATTGCATCAGGAATCCTTTTGAAGGGTTAGGATCCTTTTTGAGTCGATCATGAAGTAACAAATGCTGGTTCTACTTTAAATGCATGGATATTAACACGCTATTTTCACTACACTGCAAAGATGGCCCTGGAATTAAAGACCCGTGTGAGAAAGAAGCCGTTGATGCCACCGAATATCTGACCGCGCAGCAGTGTGAGGACCTCACCCAGAGCGCTCAGGTGAGATCAGGCTTTAAAAGCTCTTTTGTATTTTCAGGGCTCAACAGTGCGACCGTTTCACTCTCATTTGCAACTAAAAATAGGTGTGTGCGAATTGTAAAATATATTTAGGGGCACATGTAATTTTCATATGAATACCGCGGTGAAGTTTAAGTTTGGTTATTCGACGGGCATTCACTGCGGATCTACTGGTGTCTTCTCACTCTCCATAACCGGCAATAGCAACAGCAGCGCGGTTAAATCTACTCGGCACCCTCAATGTCATTGTCAGGTGTTGAATAAGGGACCGTCAATAAATTACCGGTTGTTCTTTAAAAGGCTGTTTTCCTTTAATAGCTTCCATGTCATGTGACTAATTAACTTAAAATTGATTTCAAATATAGTACTTATGTCGACCAATAAGACACATCTCTTTATTTCCCTAATTTGTCCTCTAAAAAAATTTTTTGGTTAAATTTAAAGTCAAATTTTGCACATTTTCTTCAATAGCTTCCATGTCATGTGACCAAAAGACCTAAAATTGATTTCAAATAGTAGTACTAAGTTTGGACAATAAGACAAACATTATTTGATCAATTTTCATTGTGCCCCTAAAGTTCTTTGTGTGCTCCTTACTTTCTCAACATGTGGAAAAAGTTAGTGTCAAGCCCTGATTTCTGAAAAGTATCTAATGTGAGTGTTATCTTTAGTTTGCCTTGAGGCTGTGTGCGTTTGGACAAATGAACAAGGTGTTGGGGATGGATTACAAACCTGTAAAGCCACGCAGATCATCAAGCTTCGCCAACAAAGATCTCACAGGTACCCCAAAGATCTCTGTATTTTTTTTTTGTTGTTGTTGTGTAGTTCATTATGTGCAGATCTAATATTCATGATGTTTCTGTTTTACTCAGCTCAGTTACCACCTGCCGGACAGCTCAGCCTCCAACCGAAGAGACCTTACTCAGAGGTGGAGCAAGGACAGGATGAGCCTCCCCTTAATAGCAAACAGAGGAAGTTCCTGAAGTTCCAGAAACGCTTTCAAAGAAAATCATGTAAGTAATTAATGTGAGAGATCTAAATCTGGATCTGTACCTATAAGACTTCTGTAAAACAAAACTAAAAAAGAAGATTTGAGGATAAGAAGAAACTGTGAAATGTTACTGCGGTTTGGTTGATATTCATACTCGTTTCTATGTTTTCTGAATCCTTTCCTTCACAGTCACAGATGATTTTAACATGAACGCTGTGATGCGTCTGAACCAGTACAGACCAGGCCTGGAGTACCAGCTGACATCTCAAACCGGTCCAGTCCACGAGCCAGTCTTCACAATGACAGTAGACCTAAATGGAAAGACCTATGAGTCATCAGGACCGTCCAAGCGAGCTGCTAAGCTTAATTTAGCCACCAAGGCAATGCTCTTTAAATCTCTCACAGAGTCTTTGATACGTTTTATAAAAGTCATCTGCACAGGGACCAGTCTGATCAGTGTGGTATTTATCATTCACAGGTCCTGCAGGATCTTGGTCTTCCAACTGGGGCTGAATCTAAATCTGAGACCAGCAGCAACACTGACACCGCCTTGGAGACAGTCAAAGCTCCCTCCACGGCCTCTACTACATCAGAAGATGTGAGTACTTTGGATCTTTTCCTGGAGTGAGGATTCTCAATATCCATGTAGAAGAAAGTCTGGCATGTTATTGGGTAAAGGGTTTATAAACATGAATTTTTTGTTGTCCTGTTTCCCGTGAGCAGGGTGGACAGGGTCCCATTCTGACCAAAAACGGTAAAAACCCCGTGATGGAGCTGAATGAGAAGCGCCGCAGCCTGAAGTATGAGCTGTCTGCAGAGACCGGAGGATCTCATGAGAAGTGTTTTGTCATGGAGGTCCGTCTGCAGTATCAGCTACAAGAATACAGGAAGCAAAACTGGAAGGATGATATTAAAGTATACACTCAGCAGCTCTGGCGTGTGTCGGTTTGACTTTTGTCCCATTTGTCTGTCGGTCAGGTGGAGGTCGACGGGCAGAAGTTCAAAGGGAGAGGCTCCAATAAGAAGGAAGCAAAGGCCTTTGCTGCACTTGCTGCTTTGGAGAAACTGTTTCCAGAGGAAGACAGAGACTTAAACGCCAACAGAAACCTTCAAAAGAAGAAGATCACCTACACTGACATGGTAGCTCTTTGAGTTTAGGATCGAAATATGAAGAACTTAGTTTGTACTGAAAATGAAGAAAAACTATATGTTATTAGTTTGTGTGCATGTTCTGTTAAAATGACCTCTGGTATGCTGTGGATAATTTGTCAGACTCGTCGGATTTATATTTGCCATTTTCTGTTTAACAGCACATCCCAGGGTTTGGCACTATCCGCGGTATCCCGTCAGACTCAGGATCTCGCGGATGGGGTCCCAACAGAGGCAGAGGGAGGGGCCGAGGCAAACCATATCCTCCAGGACCCAGTTATAACAAGAGTAAGGAATTTCACGAGCTCGCAACGTGTTGACTAGTTTTGTACTCGAGAATCACTTCATACATTTTTGCAGAATTTAAAAAATGTAATAATAATAATAATAATAATACCTTTTTCTTTTTTTATTTTTAAAGCCAACTACAGTTACGAGAGCAGCACTGGCACAGGATATCGTAAGTTCACTCTCTTATGATGATGATAATAACAACCCTAGATAGTAGCAGTGTTGTTTGTGTGTGAATGCATATAACTGCTGGACAACTCAATTCAGATCATCAGTAGAAAGATGCTGTTTTCCCTGGCTAGTTTAGTCTTTTCCTAAAGGGATATTCCAGTGTAAAATTAAGTTTTACAAATAATGCTCAGAATCAGTGTTGTTTTCGTTGACGAAAATATTTTGTCAAAGCCCCCTTTTTTTCCATGACAAAGACGTGACGTTGACGAGCTAAACATAAGTCCTAGATGACTAAAATGTGACGAGACGAATGTGCGTTTACGTTGACGAGACTTGACGAAAATGTTAGTGGTGGACGATGAACAGAGTTGCAAAATTCATCTGTCAAACGCTAAACATATTCTGCAGTGTTGTTTTCGTTGACGAAACAAAAATACTGCTCAGAACAGCACCTAACTTCATCAACAGGACATACAGGGTCCCAGCCAATCAAACATCTTTTAGCTTTGCCTGATTTCTTAAGCAGAAAGACCAAACACAGCTCAACCACTCTCCTCCAGCAGCCGCTTGTTTGTGGGGAAGCCCTGACGAGTCGATCACCGAGTGCAGCGTATCATTTCCATGAAGTAATAATCATCATGATAATAATTTTGCTGATTGCATTTCCATGAGGTAATGACCATCAATGTTCTTCCTTGAGCTGCGAAACTCCGCTGCACTCGGTGATTGACTCGTCAGGGCTCCCCGACAAATAAGCGTCTCCCCCCCACAAACAACTTATTTTTGTGTCGTAAAGACAACGTTGATAATGGTCTTGTCTTTTCCATCCCTCAGATAAACTGTACGGCGGTAATGCTGCCGGCCCAGCAGCTAAAAGCTCCCCTGGATCAGGCTACGGCACCTTCTACCCTGAGGGTGGGAACTATTCCTCCACAGCTGACACCAGCTCAGACTCAAACACAACCAAGGCACAAAGCTACCAATCAATGCCTCCCCCTGCTGACCAGCAGAGCCCCTACAGCTACGGGTACGGCGATGAGAAAAAGAAGATGCTGACCCAAGGTCCGAGTGAAAGCCAAGACGTAGACTACTCCATGTACAGCACAGCTTACCCCAGCTCTGTGACCGGAGGCCAGGTGTACAACAACTACGGTGAGTAAGACCATAAAGAGAAGGGCTAATGTTTTTATCTGAAAACAAATAACGCACATTCTGCTCTTCCTAAATCCTGTTCCTCAGATTAACTTTGTGGTTTTCTGTCCACCTTCACAGGCTGGGAGAACCAGTCCTGGGGGGGTCAGCAGGGGCAAAGCACATACCAGGGCTTTGGTGGGCAGAACCAGGACTCTTACTCTGGATACAGCAACATGAATTATTAATCCGCTTTTCTCATCTGACTGTTCCATCCTCGGACATCGACTGTTCAGCCTTGATTGTGATCTGGTATACTTAAAGAATGGAAAAGAAAAAGGGTCTGTTTCTCTGTTTAAACAAAGATTTTGCTGGTTTTGCATTTCGATTCAGTGACTTAAAGAAATGAGGGCGACAGATTCAGGCTTTTCTCTGTGGTTTAAATCCGCCTGTTTTCTTTGGACTCCAGTATCCATTGAACTGTTCATATTAACATGAGTGTCAAAAGAGAGCAGTTTTATCATCGTGTCTTGTTCCTGACGTGGTTTCTTTTCATCTAGTATTGGTTCTGTAAGTGAATATTGTTATTTTGTTTTGTGTTGTATAAAAAGCTCTGATCCTTTCTGTAAAATAAAATTATCTTTGGAGCAGATTACAGACCGGTTTGTCGGCTAAGTCAAATCTGAGTCACAAAGACAGAAACTTAGGAGCTCATGTTTGTGGATGTTGTCTGTGATTGTCCTGGTCAGTTCTCTGGATTATGCAACAGGTCATCAGGGCAGGGAATCTCAGGTCAAGTTGAGCTTCCTTAAAAAGCAGAAGATATTTCTCACATCTGTGTCGGGTGGAGGGTTTTGCAGACCCTGCAAGTGGCTCCTGCAGGCCAGACAGAATATCAACTCTTTTAGTATGTGCATATGACATGCATGGTTCAAATGAGGTTTGCAAAGTTGAGACAGTCCTCATAACCTTTTTAAAAAATAGGTCATTGTTGCAAAGAAATGTGTGAATAAATACAAGCAGAGGAACATTAATGAAACAATGATAGATGCTTTATATTTTATTTAAATGCATTAAAAAGCATTTATTTCAAATGGCTGCAGCCACTGCATAAATTTGTAATAAGTTGATCATAATTTTTTAACACACATTTTCCACATTTAGATCATTTTCTATACATAAGATGAATAATTAGTAGGTAAATCATCATTTGCAGGAAAAAAAAATGAAGGTCAAACTGAGATCCAATTAATCTAAATTAGCTGGAGGTCTGATATAAAAAAGGTCAGATATAATTTTTTTGAATTATTATTCTGAGAAAAAAAGTCCAAATTCTGATATTAAATCAGAATTTTGAGATCAAAGTCAAAATTCTGAGATTAAATCAGAGTTCTGAGAAAAAAGTTGGAATTCTGAGGTTAAAGTCGGAGTTAATGTCAGAATTCTGAGCAAAAAGTAAACAGAATTTTGAGATTAAAGAGAGAATTCTGAGATAAAAAAATCTGAAATCTTACATTAAAGTCAATTTTGACTTTAATCTTAGATTTCTGATTCTAATCTCAGATTTCTGACTTTAAACCCAGAACTCTGCCTTTAGTATTAGAATAATAATTTAAAAGAAAATTATATCGGATCTTTTTTTTTTATCCCAGTGGTCCTACTCCTCTTCCGTAACCAGGTGAACGACCTTCAGTTGAAATATATATTTGACCTTCAGTCTCACATAACCAGTTAAACACTGCGCCTTTGAAAAGTCTGTAAACAGACTGCAAGCATGTGTTGTAGATTTCATTCTGTTTGAAGTTTTTGAAGTCTTGAACTTCATCTGAGATAACTAATGAGTTCATCGGGACTTTTTTAGAGACTGGGCACAGCCACAGAAAACATAAGACATCTTTTTAACTCCTCTTTAGAACTTCGGCTCATGCTGAAAGAGAGGACATTCCCTTTAAATCAGATTCGACATTGTGAGCAGAACAAATACGAGTTCGATTTAGATGCTGTTTTTGTCTCATTTAAAAAAGACAAGGGCAGTGAAACAAGCCAGACAGAAAATGTCTTAATTTACAATGTTTTCCCCTCGATTCATCCCAAAGAAGAAGCCAGGAGATGATAAATATGAAGACGGAAAAACTGTCAAACACTAAAGTGGGAAAATTTGAGTCTGGACACCAGCTATAAAAACCATCAGATCACATGTGTCCCAGATGACCCTCCAGTCAGTCTCAAGACTGAGTCAGGGTGTGAGCAATGTTCATGCCCCTGCAGCGTGTCCTGAGGCCGGTCCTCCTGCAGACTTCTCCTCCTGGAATGCTGATAAAAGGCAAACAGGAAAAGCAGCACCGACGGGGAGTGTCCTGTCAGCTCACCCTGAACATACCTCTCTGTGTCCGCTGTGAGTCTCTTTTCTTATCACTATGTTCTGACTTTTTTATCTTGACGCCAACTCCTGACAGACTGTTTATCTTGTGAGATAGCTCTATTTTTCTTTTCTAGGGGTGGTAGAGACGAGGACTTGGATTGAGTTTTACTCCTTCGGTGTTGAGACTCAGGATGGTAAATGTGATTTTTTTGTATTTTTTTAATTAACAGATTAGCTTTAATTGAAAAGAAGCAAAGACACTATAAGAAATTCCCTGACAGCTCAACCCTCTCAACCTTATCAATACGCCTGCTCTGATTAACTCTATTCCCTCCAGCTGGGTGAGCTTCAGGCTGTAGCCAATCACATGTGAGCTTTAGGCATAAAGCAGGAGGTCATGTTGTTGTTTGGTAAGGCAGTGAGAGAGGAAGCATAGGCTCACATGGTAAGCAGAAGCAGCAGCCGCCACCGCAGCAGCAGCAGCAGGTTGTTTCATGTTCCTGTTTGTGTTTTTGTTACGTGCGTGCTGACTTTCAGTTTTGGTTAGGAATAAATGTCTTGTTCCGCATTCAGGTGTCGTTTTGTTTTTCATCACGAGCTCCTGATCAAAGCGGTTGTTTCTGTCTGTCTAGATGGCACTTGGGCTCGTTTCCATCATATTTGCTGCCATCTCTGTGGCCTACTGCTATCCCACCGCCTTCCAACACCTGGAGGATAATGGCAGTAAGTATAAAAGGGTTCATAATCTTTAAAATGGAGATTTTTGCCTCCACATGGTCTAACTTCTTCATACTTTTACTTTCAGCAAACAGAACCTCCATTAAGTTCCTGGCTGTAGGAGACTGGGGTGGAGTACCTTATCCCCCCTATATCACCGCTGTGCAGAAGGCTACTGCTCGAGAGATGAGCAGAGTGGCAGAGCAGATGGGAGCTGATTTTATTCTGGCCCTGGGTGATAACTTCTACTTCAAAGGTGTGAACAGTGTGGACTCCCCTCGCTTCAAGGTGGGTTCAGTACAATTGATGTTTTCAGGAGTTACATGTGAAGTGTCCTCATGCTTTTTCTTTAAAACCCTTTTACAGGAGACTTTTGAGTCCGTGTACACAGCAAAGTCTCTCCAAGTGCCCTGGTATGTGCTCGCTGGAAATCATGACCACGCAGGCAGCGTCAAAGCCCAGATCGAGTACAGCCAAAAATCAGACCGATGGTACAGAACACATTTAACATTTCCTAAAACCAGCGTATGAAGCTTAAATCTTGCTTTATGTTCAATGACAACTTTTCTGTTGGTTATCATTTTAGGAAGTTTCCGTCTTACTACTATGAGCTAAACTTCCACATCCCCAACACAGAGGAAACTCTAACAATCATCATGCTTGACACCATAATGCTGTGCGGGAACTCTAATGACTTCTTGGATGAGAAGCCAAGGGGACCCTTGAGTGCCGTCGCTGCCAACCGTCAGCTGGTGTGGCTGCAGGAGAGGCTGGAGAAGAACAAAGCAGACTTCCTCTTGGTGGCCGGTCACTACCCTGTGTGGTCTGTGTCCGAACACGGTCCCACTGAGTGTCTCCTACAAAGGCTTTATCCTCTGCTCAACAAATACAACGCCACTGCTTACTTCTGCGGTCATGACCACAACCTACAGGTGAGTTCATTTCGATGTGTGTTACACTCTCAGTGCATCTCTATCCTTATTTCCATCTTTTCTCTTCGTCTTTTCAGTACATTGAGGAGTCCGGTGTGGGCTATGTGGTGAGTGGTGCTGGAAACTTCCTGGATCCTGATGTCCGTCACTGGAGCCATGTTCCCAAAGGTTCTGTGAAGTTCTTCACTGGCCAAGCCTCAACATTCGGAGGCTTTGTGCATGCAGAAGTCACAAAGAGCCACATGATCCTGACCTACTACCAGGCCAAAGGCACTTCTCTCTACCGCACTGTCCTCTCCAAAAGGAACTTTGAGTAGGAAAAATATTTTTGCTTGTTTTGTTCAGTTTTTTTTTAACTTGGCATTGATTTTCAAAGCAAGTGATTGATGCATGTTTTTTAAAAAATAATCAAGAAGTTTTAAGAGTATAGTTATTGTATGAAAAGAATAAATTGTTTGTACCGAACTGGGTGTTGAGGGTGTCTTCTGAAAATGACTGCCTGGTGGGAACAGAAGGAATCACAAAGAATTACAAAGTACTTGTAGTTTAAAGAGTATTCCTTCCAGTACAAACACAGGTCGCTTTGTTTTGTTGCAGACGCGCTATACTTCCTAATTTTAGTTATGTTAAGCTGAGGCATATAAATCTCAAAGTATGAAGTTATACAAAGGTCTTATTGTGAAATGGAATCAAGCAAAAGCAAATTTAATAAGGGGTTTATGATGCCAATTGTATGACTTGCATATTCAAATCAGGATTATCGGTCGAAACTAAAGCTCATATTTTGGCAGTGATTACATGTCACTCTTTGTTTTGCTTTGCCTCATTTTCTTCAGAGGAAAAAGTGAAACTAGTGCAGGTGGGATGACCTGCGTGAGTCGAAGTTTAATCATGTAATGTATGAAGCTGCATCAACACAAATTAATTACAGGAATCATTGTGACAAAGTTGAGTTTTGTTAATCAGTCAATAAGCCGCACACACCATAACCCTGCACATGGATACATAAGGAACCATAGATATAAATGCATAGATACGACACACCCCTTTGAACAACGAGACTAGGCTAGTGGTTTCTATTGGAAATGAATCATAACTTCCTCATTTCTCAACTTGTTTTCAGTGTTTACTGTCAACACCAGAACATGTGCGATTTAATACAGAACATTTGATTAAACTTTTGTTTTCTTAAATGTTCTGTTTTAATCGCACATGTTTTGTTATTTAAGAGATTAACCCCCAAATTATTCTCTCCCATGTTTCAGTTTGTGTTAAAATGATGCCCCTCCCATTTCAGATACTTGTCCATAAATACATTTCTTTCTTTGCAGAGTAAGAAAAGCAAATATTAATCACATGAAGTGCATTATAGGAGTGTGACATCAAGCAAGATGTTAGACAGTTCTACTTAAACAGATCGAACTAGAAACATGGCATCAGGCAAAAATAAGACATGCAGTTAGCAAAATTAAATTAACTAATTAAATCAAATTAAATTAACAATGTAAACCAAAAAAAAAAAGATTTAAAATCAAAAAAAGATCACGTACATAAATCTTTTGTAGGATTAAAAACAAAAAAGTAGATGTGGATTGACTCATAACCTCGGAAAGGACTGTTAACTGTTTTTTGTTTTTTCTTCACAATGAAGGGGACTAAAAGCTATCCCATACTGCTTTGTTGAATGGGAGATCTAGATGCCTCATTTTCACATTCATGGTTGGTATTATGGCCCAAGATCACAAGGTGCTTTTAGGTATATTATAGAGGATGAATTTCAGATTCTACCCTTGGACTCAGAATAACCTACTGCAGAGATCTGAGGGCGGGTGTAACCAGTGTTTGGTGTCCTTGGTGTTGCTGAGCTCTCCTAGCCAGGCTAGAGCTCTCCCACTGTGGACTGAAGTGATTTGTCAAGCCTTGTAAAAAACACTAATACAACCAAATATGGTGCTGCAGATAAAAGCACAAACAAAAGCTAAATATTTATTTTAGAAACACGTGGATCTCTGTTACCCCTTTTATAGCAAGAAAAAGTAAATTACAGAATTTCCCTAAAACAAATGAAAAGCTGCAGTAGTTAGGGTGTGAAATGCTGGTCAATGATTCAAATGGCACCAGTATCAAATGTTCAGTGTCTCACAAAAAAAAAACAGATTTCACTTTGACAAGCTAGTAGGCGCAGCTCGTATGTATACAGTCTACTTGCAACCTTTGGCTGCAGGAGGAGGGATCAGGATTTCCCCTGTCACTGCTCTTTGTCCATCACAAAGAACCACCTGACCTGCCAATAGAGGATTAGGCTAAATAACAGAAGATTGACAGCAACCAGAATAAACTCAGCCAACCAATGAGAAGTAACCGAGGGTAGAGCACAGACCACAGGTCAGTGAATTATTCAGCTGTAGTGTTTTAATGAGTGTTATTGTAAGAAATAACAACCAAATAATGTTTATAGAGTGTGCAAAATAGAGGGTAGTGTCACAGAACCAGGGCATGCTACACTTTCTTTATTTGTTCTTTTATACTATAACAGCTTTTTCCTTTTCTCCTTGTTTAACAGTCTGACTCGAATATCTTCTCCTGAGTAAGTGTCTCTTAGTGTGTTTTACCTGATCCAATTCAGCTGAATTAAAGTCCGTTGGTGTCATGCATCGACAGACTGAGAGTTGGACTAACAGAACTGAGTCAGTGCCAATAAGAAATCGGTCTCGGATAAGCTGACACCTGAGGATAAAGGACAGGTAAGGATCACTTAACCCCGACTGACGTCGTTCACTGCAGACCAAATAAAGCCGTGCTGACTTGCACATCAGGACAGACAGTTGACTGGACACTTTTCACATTTAGCTTCTTTATTCTACATTTCTTATTGCTGTTTATAATCTATATTATCATATGCTTTTATTGTTATCTAAATATCATTGCGCTTCTATATTAGATGTTTTAATCATACTGTGTGTGTAAAAGTGCTGAAAATTAGCAAAAGCCCTAAACTCTGTGTGATGCATCAGTTTCACACTGTATGAGAAGAATGTTAAATCACATTATAGCTATTAAATTAGTTTATTTTAGTCATTCGCTAAAATGCAACATGTCTGTAACTGCTCTGAAGGTGTAGAGACTTCAAATAGCTGAATAATCTAGTTTATATTTCTACATCTGACAGCTTTGCTCTTGTGGACCTCGCTGTCACCTGAAGAGTTTTTATGCTTACTCAGATATATCTCCTCAACACTGTCCCTCCTCATGGCTTATGTGAGCCACAAGAAGGTCTGTGGGCTGACTTGCTCTGACCCAGCCTGACCTTCTGCGAGTCTTTCTTGGTTCCACCTTAAGCCCTCACCTCTCTGCACCAATGGGAGAACTGGTGTGTCATCGCAGCTTCAGTCAAAGAGTCAAACAAGGTTTAAGGAAATAGGATCAAACTCTCTCTGAACTAAAGTACACCATTTTTAAAATGTTAATTAACAGACAGTTGTAGCCATTACCAAAACAACCTTTTCTACATTTTTACTTTTTGTAGAGAGTGATGTGTTTGACGGTTCAAAGACAACGAGACCAGCAAAGAGAGAAAAAGGCAAAACTTTGTTCATCAGAGTCGTCAAAGTGGACACAGGATGAAAATTCCTCAGGAGAACAAATGACATGCAGAGTAAAATCTTTAACAGGCTTTTACTGAGCAGTGATGGTAAAGACTTTTCAAACGTGTTTAAATTTTATTGAGAGCCTTGGTAATATCAAATGTAACCATAAGGTTGAAAACAAATCTAAAAAAGAATCAGTTTTTGTTTTAGTGTTCGAGGCTTGGTCTGAACTTTAAAATCATCCAAACTCGCCTCATCTGATTGTCTCTGGAAATATGTGAAACCGCTCCAACCATCTGTGAGGAAACCCTGCTTAACAGAAATACTGAAGTTTTCCTTAAAAACAAAATTGGCCGAAAATTGTGTTTTTTTTAGGGATAAGATTTATTATAGAGAGACCTGTTAAAAGTTTTGCACATCATTTTTATTTGTTTCAAGCAATGAAAAATATGTTAAAGCAAATAAACACCGCTTAAAAAAAACAACAACATACACTCTCTGTTATTCATTTCAATACTGCTTTTCTTTTAGCATCAAAACTTTGATCAGAGCAAGTGAAAAAAGTTCTTTTCATTTCCCTCTGTTGTGGCTGTACCTCCTCCACCTTGTCCTTCCATCTTATGGTGATCCTCTTGTACCCTGAACCTTGTATCTGCCATACAGCGCTCTATATCTGTGCATGCTGTCACAAACTCCAGCTTTAGGCCATTAGACACGCTGTGACGTCTCTGTAAACAGCTACTCTAACATGGGACTTCTGCCCAGGCTGCCAGTGTCGTCATCCAAAATCTCATTTCCCGCAGATCAGAAATCGTGCATCTTTGTAGAGCTGCGCTTCGCTCCTTCAGTTTCACATATCACTGACACTCCAACTTCATCTTTGGCTGTCTTTACACATGCTGCCATGTATTCAATTAATCTTGTTATACAAACTGAATAACAATGTGCGTTTCAGAAGTCTGTTTCCTCAGATTGAGCGGCTGCTCTCAGATTATCTAATTCCAGAGCTCAAAAGTAATAAAAGGACAGTGTATTAAAGGCTAAGCTGTTCATCTAATCTTCTCTCCCTAATCTCCTCTACTTGCTGAATACAGGCACTCTGGGTTTTACGGATGGGATGAACAATGTTAACTCGATGAGGTGCCCAAAATAAACTCAAATCAAAAATACAAAGCTAAAACTTTGACGCCTGTCCAGAGAGACGCGAAAGAATGAGAGAAGAAAATGTAAAAATGTTTGCGAGTGCGTGTTTACAAGATAAGGAGGGAGGAGCATGTGTTCATGGGCATTTATCTGCCGTTAATAACCCAGGATTTCTGCATCCCAGCCAATATCCTGCTTTAAATGGATATGTTGTTTTGAGTTGTGTAACAGTGTGCGTTTTTTCTAATGCCAGCAAGCAAAAAATAGAGCCCAATACCTCCTGCAGAGAGACTCTTAACACATAACAAAACATCAACACTTAAATAGGTATGACATGAAAAAAATGATATACCAGTGTTAACACAATACTTACATAACATTTGTGCTACAATGTTAGAAATTTTTAAAAAAGTATGAAAAATAAGAGAAGAAATAAATAAATAAATTCAGGGTTATCGTCACATTTGCTTTGCAAATAAAGGAGATGTCCACTCCGGGTCTTTCGTTTCTTATTGAAAAGGTCAAACAGTCACGTGAATGCAGTCACCTCCACTAATTGAATTAACTCTTCTCTATTCGTAGGTGAGTTAGGCCAATCCTCCTTTAAGACAGGAAATATATTTAGCATCTGTATTAGACTGAGACACGAGTCTGAGCAAACTCAGCAGACAGCAGCATTCAACTTTGTACAAACAGTTAAACAGACTCACTGGGTTCTTGTGAGGTTTGCACACTGATGTCTTCATCATTTTTTCACAGGTATTTATGAAAGACAAAATACCCTGTGTGGGATGAGACCTCATTTTTTGAAAAAGTGAATATAAAGCCAAATATTCAAGTCAGACAATTTGGATTATTATTTTTATAACTTGGATTTGGACACAGGCTCTTCTTAACTTAAGTCCATCCAAAGGTTGTAGGACAAGGTGAAGATCGGACATGAAAATGAATTTACAGCATGGACCGATGGGCTTACTTTGTGGAGGTATACAGTCAAGACGCTCACATGGCACAGTCCACTCACAGGGAACACTAACAGGTGAAGGCCATCCCACTGAGAGGCCTTTATTTTAGTCCTGAATGAGTTTTCAGTGCCGACATCATGTTCCAATCATAGTCAATCACCGTTTGATCACAGCTTTTACTTCTGATTCCAGCCAGATATGGACAATATCTTAAGTTCAAGATTTGCAAGTCTCTGCTGGTCATGCGGTGTTGCAGGATTCGAGACACAAGCAGGAATCACTGCAGTTTTCTTGTCCAGAAAAGAACTGAAGTGATTAAAGGGAGAGAAGACAGTGTGGCCCAGAGATGACCCTGACCCCGCACCATTAAAACTGTCCCGGATCCTTTGTGCTGTCTCACGCGTCAGCCTCCTTTGGGATTGGCTGAATGTAGGACGGGCTGTTCATGCTTAGAGCGGAGGGAAAAAATGAAGGTATGTAAGGGATGACGTTAATCAGAGGGCTGGTTAGCGGGCTGTCATCTGGGGGGGACATGGGAATGATGACATCGTCCTGGTCCCACACATGGAAGGCATTTGGGTGGGAGTGGGAGAGGTTAGGTGGTAAATGCAGAGGGCTGACTCCCTCTACCTCTCCATCTTTTTTCATGTCCTCCTCGACGGGGCCCAGCAAACAGTCTGAAGAAGAAAAAAAGGAATAGCATGCTTACATTTTTTTTCATTAAGTTTGGCTGCTGTCTCAAATACACCTCTTCCAATTTTGCCAAATGCTTGTTGCCCTTTGCTTACTCGCCAAAGGAAATTATTCATCGTATAATACATTATTTGAAACAATATTTGGTACACTGACATCATAATACATGTGGTTTAGGGTTTGATCCCTGACATTATAATGCAGAAAACAATTTCAAATTTAATCAAGTGCAATATTTGAGACTTTTTGTGAACCTCAAACTTCACAGATTTTGTCTTATATGTCACAATTAAAACCTGATGTTGAGAATATTTTCTTCACATTCTCTTCAGGATTTAAGATATACCCAAATAACAGTTTTGCAGACTTGAAACTGCAGCTACTTCTTGAGTTTGTCACCAAAACATAACTTTGTTCCTCATTTATGTGTAAGAAATTCTTATTGTTTCACAGTGTAATTGAGTAGCTGTAGCAGAAAAAGCAACTGTCCCAGAACTACACTACAAATACACCTTATGTTTATTTATATTGATCAACACATAAACTATATTCAAAGTGATGTTACTTTCAGCACAAATCACATGACTTTTAAACTTCTGCAACCTTATTAAGGGGTTATGATGTTAAACCTTCACTCTGGCAGCATGCTGTGCCTGTAATAGACTTGAGTACCTGTTATATCCAGCATGAGATCTTTGATGAGGTGACCCACGATAGCATAAGCCACAGCAACCACTACCACAGCCGCCATAAGGAGGTAGAGAACAGATTTTGGTAGCTGGATAATGTCCCTTGGAGGAGGCCTGTACTCCTTGTAGAGTGGCTCCATTTTATTCACCAAGTACTGAAGTCCTCCTTCTTCTGTGAAGTTGAAGTTGTCCATATTCCCACAGTGGGGGCACTTTTCTTAGTGGATACTGCTTATTCCATTATATTCAAGGCAAAGATGCTTCCTTCTCATGGATCCACTTGTTGAGATGTTGCTACCTCCAAAGTAGAAAAGTATTTCACAATTTTGCATTAAAAAATGCTTATATATACTGAAATGTTATGCTTAACCACTTGTTTCATTTTGAAGGTGTAGCTACTCAACTAGCATGAATATAGGCCAGTCAATAAATCCACCTACCTGTCAACACCAAGTACATGCAAGTCCCAGGATAGACACATTTGGATAGAAGAGATGCTCTTTGCCTAAAATGCTTCTAAAAAGAACTGGTGTCATGTTGTTATCATCAATTTATCATCCACCAGGCCCACCAAACATCAGGACAGGCTTTTCTTCATCCTCTGTGGCTGTTCGCTGTGTGTTGAGTCTTCTCATCTGAAATAATCCATCCTGTGGGCGTGGACAGATAGAAGCAGAGAGAAAGAGAGGAAGGGAGGGAGAGATTACGCCTACAATCACAGCAGCAAGCAATCAGTCCCTCATCCCAACACCCCATCCCTGCCCACACAGATTCCTTAATCCACAGATAACCGTTAGAGCAAATGCTCTCTCCTTGATAGCACAAACACACTGTGCTCAATCTCATACTCGTGCAAGGAAAACACTCAACTCTGTAATGTCATTTTGATGTTACCCCTTCACAATATATTAAAGATGAACAAATTAGGCTAAGTTTAATTGACATGATGGGTCAATTAAGCTGCAGGCCAACATACCTTTTTACAGTTCATTATTTCTTATTTTCAAAAACAACCAACAAAAACAAACAGAAAAGACCACGTTTATTCACATTTTTCCACAATACAAACATACCAAGACTTAGATGAACATATTTTCCTGTATTTAATTTAACATACTGGATTTGACACTTTTTTTTTGAAGATAAAATTTGATTTAGCTTCTTTAGTTTCTTTGTTCAGATTGTTGTTTGAGTCTGTTATTACTGTAGGCTACTAATGTGTTGATGAATATTTCTTAAATAATGATTCATGTGTATTATAAACATGCTAAATGGTTGAATATGAGTAAAAAGAGAGAAGAGCAGACAATTTGACAGTTATAGGTGACTTTTTTTAAAACAAGAAGTTAATTTAAAGGGGGAAAATTTTCCACTACTACTTCCACTTTCAACTGTGACAGGTGGTTTGATTAGCAACGACAATTAAACCACCCAACAAAACAACCAGAGGACGAGCTAGCGAACTACAAGGCTGACACACAGGCAAAGGCAACTCCTTGTTTTGATCTGATTGTAAAAAACAAAAGGCGGTTATGAGTGATTTTGAAGAATGTTTAACATTTTCCTTTAACATTATGAAGTGAAAAGAAAGGTTACTAGACTAGCTACCGCAGACAATGGTAGCTGTAGTAGCTAGCTACACTGTTAAAGCTAAGGGGTATGTGTATTACAAACATTTAGTGCTAAAATGGTTGAATGTGAGTTAAGAGAGTGAAATGTAACAGTTTAAGCGACTTTAAAAAAAAGAATTTAAAGGCAGTAATTTCATACTTCCACTTCAACTGTGACAGGTGGTTTGATTAGCAAAGATAATTAACCACCTGTCACAGCAACCAGAGAACTAGCTTACACACAGGTGTTGTGCCGTAGAATGCACCCCTGCCGTAGAATGCACCCCCTGACGAGAGCGCGGTTAAAAGTACATAACAAGGCGAAATAATCCAAGTTTCCCTTTCCGTTGGGTGGATTCAAAGCGTGTGCCATTAATGATTTCATTCAGGCTATTCAAATAAACCGAAAACATAGACCCTCTAATTCGGAATAATCGCTGTCCCTAAAATATAATTTTCTCTACCTTGACAGCTAACTGTACAGTTTACATACACAAGTACACCTTAATATGTGCATTTCTGAGACACATAAAAACAGAGCGAAAGTTTGCTGCTCTATTTGATATATTGTCATGATCCAATACTTGTGTTTTTTTGTTTTTAAATATGAGATCATTTTCTTCCACTTTAAGATGCTACTAAGTGGATGGGTTGCAGGGGATGCATTCTACGGCACAACACCTACGGTACTTTAACTGACACACAGGCAAAGACAACTCCTTGATCTGATCTGGTATTTCAAAAATAATTGGCAGGTAGGTACGGGTAATTTTGAAGAATGTTTTAACTTTATCGTTTCTGTCACCAACATTTACAAGTATTAAGTAAAAAGAAAGGTTTCCTTACAAATATATAGTATATACAGTCTATGATTCAAACCCAGGCGAAGGTAGCTGTGGTAGTTAGCTACACCGCTAAAGCTAAGGGAGTATGAGTCATCAGTTTGTTTTATCCGTTTTAACGCTCACAAATAGAGAGTATTGTATTGGTCGTTATCCAGAACTCTTTTAGTAATGTTTGGTGTATTTAATAACTTATGTGTCTTTTTGACTACACTTGCCAGATCAAACTGAGCCAAATGGATTTCTCTAGTGGCAACCTACCATGTTTACCGGAGTCCAGCCCAACAGCCGGCCTTGTAGACTCACAGATGGTAATGTGTCATCTTCTAAACATATTCTTCAATTAGTCCCAGGGAGATTAAAGTAATTTAATCAATTTTAGGTGAACAGAGCTCGATAACCTTGATCAGGTCACATACAAGTTAGTGAGAATAGAGATTTACTTCAAACAAAAATGGACATTTTAAGTGTAAAAAAAGATGCCAGAAAAGTCAATCGATCTTTATTTCACGCCAATTCACAACAAATGCTATTATAAGTTGCTTAACAAAAGGGGGCTGGTTTGGACTATACTCTCAAATCATATTGACAAAGACCCAACATCAAGATGGAGTGAAATTGAGACCCATCCCATGAGATAAGACGCCCCTCTAATCCCATCGGCATCTACTATGAGTGTATCACTTTTCAGCGTTTAGCAATTTACAATTTCATTACAAAAGGCAGAAATCTCGAGCAGTATCAGACTCATGGTGGACAGTCATCTGCTGAGACGGTATTGGGGTTATAGAGGGAGACGCAGAAAGAGAAAGCGAGATGAAGACAAACTACAACAGAGATGTTTGGTAACAGGGGCATAGATAATGGTACAAGTATGCATGACATTTACAGGAACAGCATGTTGATTTAAACACTTATTTTAGTTTAATTTATGTTACATTAAATTCATCAGGTCCATGTATTTTTAGCAGAGCAGTAATGGCATTTTAATGTTGAAGCTGAGGTATGGGAGTTGAATTAGAACAGCTAAAGCAGAAAGAGTCGAACCTTATTTATTATTTTTTTTAACTGTGCTTTTCTATTTAGACTGGAGATTCTCATGACTCACTGAGAACAAATGCCTCAAGTTTGGGCATTGCTGAGGTTCAAGAGCAGCACACAAGGTACACACACACATAGCAATAAATTTATTTACAAGTGGTATTATTGTCTGATCACCAACCGTGGCTCTTGTGTGGTAAAGGCATTGACAGTTTCAACATCCCGTAACTTGTTTTCTTTTGCAGCTTAGTCATTGATAGCATCAGAGGAAGAGTTCAAGATTTAGTGCAAAAGATTAATGACCGCCGCACCAGTGACCAAAAAGAGGTGGATGACTTTGAAGAGCAATTAGTTACAAGGGTATCCAAACTTTTTTGTGTTTTTAATCCACTTTTCTTTGCAAACAAAATACTCTGTTCTTTTAATGTTTGAACCCAATAATGGATTATGGATTGCTATGTGTACTTAACTATTTTTTTGTGTGTGTTTTTATACTATCCCTAGACTTTATATTTGCAAACTAGTAAATCTTGTAAATTTCTATCATTTTACATTTGAATCCTAGGTGAGAGAGATGACTCAGCAAATGAAAGAGGGCTTGTATACAGTCTATGAAGAGAACACTAGTGTGATGCAGACAAAACTGCAGGAGTTGTCTGAGGTCCTTGACAACTGCACTAAACTCAATGAGGAGCTCATGGAAGCTAATCAGGCGCTGTCAAGACTCAGGGAAGGCCTGCCCATTTACCAGACACCAGAGTAACCTGATACAAGTTATTTTGATATCCAAGTCATTTTAAATCAGTTATATTGTTTACATGTTTATAACTGTACCCAGAATTTACATCAGCAGACTTCTGAATGATTAATTTGTCTCCCATTCTTGTTTTTTGAAGAGAAACACAGTTTGTTTTGAGGAAACTGGCTCAGATTACAGTTATTAAATCCATGTGTTTTTATGTTCAAGAATCTGTTTGTAAAAGAAATGAAATATTGTTTACATGTGTATAACTGTACCCAGAATTAACAGTGGACTTTTGAATGATTAATTTTTTTTGTTTTTTGAGGACAAACACTGTGCCTTTGTTTAGAGGAATTCTTGAAGTTCAAGTTATGTTCAAGAATATCTGTTGATAAAAGAAATTAAATACAGATAATTATTTAGCTCCCATGTGTCGATTCAAAAGTATTATCACACCCAACTGTAGGCTTAAGTGCTTCTCCAAAACTAAAAAGTATCAGCACAGAAATGTGTTTTTAAAGCTACAGGAGTTTACAAATGAAAACAGTGTAAAATAGCAACAATTTAATCTCTCACATACAAGCTTCTTTTATTAAAAGCTTTTCTCTCATTCAAACCCTTGACATACATATTCAATCCCTACAATATAAACAAACTGTGCAAATGCCATGATAGGTGGACCTGTTGTTTCTACCAAACAGAGGTAGTTGTGGAGGGCTCCCATTAGATCAGACGTCATGTAGTGAGGTATTTGTATCTGGTTCTCAAAGGGGGGACAACAGTACAAATCCACATTGAGTCCATTTCAAGGAGGTGCTGAGGGAGTATTTACTTCCCCACTGTAAAAGACTGTAGTCCTGTGATGGCTCTGCCCAGGATCAGAGCATGGATGTCATGAGTTCCTAAGATAAATTAAGAAATACACAAACATTGGTTTTACTTGACCAGTGATTTGATTTGTCAGATAAATTTAGTTTTCTTCTATCATTAGGGTGTTTCTAATGGATTGGCAAAAATAATACCTGATCATTTCCTTTCATTTAGTTCAAATATTTGCTTTACATGAATAAAATTAAGAGTTTCCTTTATCAGCAACCGTCAACCTGTAACATTCTGCACTCTACCGACCTCTTGTGGTGAATGCATGCACTTGCAGCCTAAGTTTGACACCCAAAGTAATGTTGAAAATGCTAAATACTAAGTCCAAGTGTATCCTGTGGTGTTTGCTTACCCTCATATGTGTTGACAGCCTCCAGGTTCATGACGTGCCGAATAATGTGGTACTCATCTGCGATGCCATTACCCCCGAGCATATCCCTCGCTTGTCTGGCGATATCCAAAGCTTTTCCACAACTATTCCTTTTGAGCAGAGAGATCATCTCTGGTGCTGACCTGAAAGCAGAAGAATAAAAAACAATGGAGAAAAAATATTTTGGTTCTTAAGTGGCAAACAGAGGCCAAAGCAAATTTTTAGAAAAACATAAAGACAACTCACTTCTTGTCGTCAATAAGTCTTCCCAGAGCCAAACAGGATTGTAGCCCAAGAGTAATTTCTGTCAGCATGTCAGCCATTTTTTTCTGCATCAGCTGGTTTCTGGCCAGTGGCACCCCAAACTGGATTCTGGGATTAGAAAACAATCTTTATGAAAGAGACTGGCAAAACATGAGGACACAATCTGAAAGAGTACTGAGCAGCAGGCAGTTTAGGATTACTTGTTTCTACTAGTTAGAGTTTTTTAAAAATGCTAGTCAGTCAAACATTATATGAGAACGATAAAGAAAAAAGGTTTGCAGTGAAACAAAAGTGGTATTCTGGAGTGCAAACCTTTCAAATTCCCAGAGTTCCTGAAATTACAAGTGATCCTTGCTATCCTCAGCAGGTGTTTTATCTTGAGATAGTTACGCACAGCAGATGTGTTCTTGTTGTACTTAAAGCCATGCACAATCAGAGCCAAGGTCAGCTCCCCTGGGGTATCCACTGTTGTGTCTGCTATCAAGTTAACTGCTGACTACAGCACCATCTAGTGGTTAAAGTAATTGACTTGTGTTCAAACTCAGCAGAATATCTTGTACCTGTCCAGAGTGTACTGACGGGCAGCGTGAAAGCAGAATTCAGCAGCTCCCAAAGCTCCCCATGCAATGCCATAGCGGGCATTATTCAGACAGCCAAATGGACCCTGTTGGGGGCAACAAAAGAGAGGTTATATACCAGCAGGGAAAAAACTAGTTTTACTGTGAGACTGAAATTCCTTTGGTGTATTGAGAGAGAAGGCACTTACAGCCAGACCAGAGACATTTGGCAGGAGGTTCTCCTGGGGTACTTCCACCTCATCCATGAGGATCATGCCAGTAGCCGATGCTCTTAAAGAGAACTTGCCCTCAATCTTGGGGGTGGAAAAACCTTTCATTCCACGCTCCAAGATGAAACCCCGCACCTTACCATCTTCACACTTTGCCCACACCACTGCAATGTCTGCCACAGGGGAGTTTGTGATCCTGTTGGAGGACAGAGTTGGTTTGTCAATGACAGATTTCCAACTTTGTTAAAAGGTTAATTGCATATTTCCGTCTTTGACTAAGAATATGACTCCTCACTATGACCCAGGTTTAATTTAATGATTAACATTTTTACTTTTAATCAACCTAAATGCCAGACTTTCTGTAAGATAAGGAATTAGAGCAGGCTCTGACAGCCAAATGCGTAAGAAATGTGTAACTGTTAACTACTTTATATTATGTGTGGGGTTGTTGTCATTTGTGCTTACCAGGTTTTGGATCCGCTGAGACTGAAGGTACCACTTGACGGGTTGTATTTGGCCTTGGTCTCCATACTGCTGGGGTCGCTGCCATGATTTGGCTCTGTTAACCCAAAACAACCCAGGATTTCTCCACGAGCTGTGTGGAAAAACAGACATGACAATCTTAGAAGCTGCCCTCTTGCCACTTTCAATATGCATTTCAAAACTGCAGACATCACCACTCTCACCGAGCTTTGGCAGGTACTTCTCCTTCTGGGCCTCAGTGCCGTAGGCATTGATGGGGTGCATGACCAGTGAAGACTGGACACTCATGACAGACCGATACCCACTGTCCACTCTCTCTACCTCTCTGGCAATCAAACCATAAGCCACATAACTGGTGCCAGCACAGCCGAACCCTGCAGGGAAAATAACACTGTGTCAAATTGTCCAAGTACTTCTCATCATGACACATTTCAATCTGAGTTTCCTAAATGCACTTCAGCTTCTCATGTATTGTGTATAACAGTGATTATCATGTTGTTTTGTTCCTGCTTACCTTTAATAGTTGGGCCTAAGACTCCCAACTCTCCCATCTCTGAAACAATCTCTCTGTGGAAGTCTGTAACACACAGACGGAAAATGATGATCAAATGTTATTCAAAACTTGAACAGAAATATGGTCCTAATAGAAAATTTCAAACCAAAATTTGATCCACTGTATGTGCTTTAATGATTCACTCCATTTAAAAGAATTTCAATGAGTTTAGGTGGTCTTCAACAGACCTTGAACTTGTATTTGTTTTTAATCATAGATGTTTGCCACCCTTACGTTCATGCCTGTTGGCCATGAGAATACGGGGCATGAGTTTCTCCTGGCAGTAGTCGCGGAAGGAATCTCGGATCATGATCTCCTCCTCTGTCAGCTGACCCTCCAGATCTAGAGCGTCCCGCCAGTTAAATAGCACCTTGGCTGAAGGTCAAAACATTTAAAACATACAGACGCACAGCGGTTATGTCATCAGTGCATGTGAAAACAGAACATGCGCAGGACTCCACACAGACAGACTGGGTCTAACTTATTGAACTTTCACTTACGAGCTTTTGCAGGTTTCTTGACTTCTTCAGCATCTTAAGATTGAAAAAAAAGAGAGAATTCTGTTAAATCTGTTTGGTTTTTCACATCTTTGCAGAATAATTCACGAGTTGATACAGAAGTTGAAGGGTACCTTTTGGGGCTGCAGCAGCTGTTCCCTGAGCTCTGGATGCAGTGGCAACAACACATTTCTGGCTGTTGGAAAGCAGGCGGGTGACAGCACCTCTGAGAGCCATTATGTTCACTAAACATAAAGGAAAGTTAAAAATTAATGAAGATATAATTTATTAACACAGTGCAAGTAAATGCCCCATAGGTTCACACATGCTTGTTATGTAACAATAATGGAGGCTGAGCAGCCCTTACAGTTTATTAGTTTCATATGGCAAAATAAAAGACTTAAAGGAATTGACTTTATTAAAACATTTGTCAGCTGCTTCTCTTCAGTCTTTTGTGGTCCCCATGTTAAGGACAGAGTCGAGGTTTAGGAAGAATGCAGACAACAAGTACAGACAAATCACTCTAAATCGGATTAAACATGCTTTTAGTTACATCTTTCTGATCGTCTAGATATAAAACAATCCGTCCATTACCTGTTTCCTCTTACTTCTCGTGCTGAGGGTCCGATGACTTTCTTGCTGAATTGAACTTGGTCAGAGTTGCTTAAATAATACTTCAGCGGTTGTGACGTTACCAGGATGTGTGATATATAACATGGGAGCGCTTGTCCTCCATGATTGGTGAGGCAACACATACCTGAGAGCCATGGTTAAGCAATACGCTGTAGTTATGCAACTACTTTAAGACTCCCTTTAATACAGGAGAAATGCATTAAACATACCCGAGGAGTTTGTCTGTCTGTACCTGCACACTTTTAAGACTTTTAGAGTGAGTGTAACTCGAGTTATTCAACATGTTTTCACACTCAAAATGGCGTTTCCGGACGACTGCATCACCGTGGAGAACCGGAGGGTGTCGGCTCACGCCTTTACTCCCCATTGGCTGCTAAAAACAGAAGTCGTGTGCAGGTTGAGCACAAGTGTGTGTGCTGTAACAAACTTTTACAAGAGTACACCTGACAAAGTGGTAAAACAAGATAATGAGAACTAAGTGCATTTGCAATGCAGCCAATGTTAGTGTTTTTCCCTGTTAAGATATAAAGCAGTTTGACTGAATTATTGATAAAGAAGCAGTGGTGTTAACATTTAAATCTAAAAGCTGATGCTTTCCTTTGAAATCTGATACTTTTTCAAACTTTAAATAATTAATTGCATAACTAATACACCCAACTATGCCCACGAGTAACGCAGACAGGTTCTATATTTGTTTTGTTTCTGTCCTTCACAGAACTGCTGTGGTATTTTTAGGTTGTAAGTGGAGGTGTAGTAAACACTTTTTTTCCCCTCTGATGTATTACAGCAGAGATTTGACATTGAACATGCTAGCAAATACATTTTTGTGTGAGAGATGTGTCTCAGTGATATCTATGGGAGAGGATTAGGGCCACTGGAAAATAAAAGCTATGTAGTCCATCATATTTATTCAGAGAAAAAGTCAGATTTATCAGATTAAAGTCGAAATCTGACTTTTTCTCAGAATGATTTAAAGAAAAAATACATATTGGCCCTAATCCTCTTCCATAGATATCTGTGCTCACATTTAATAAATATAAAATACTGTAGATGTGAAATTGTTTTATTTTGATAAAAAGAAATATTGATCACCAGAAAGCCTGAAAAGAGAGGAGACTAATGTGTAACATTAACATTCGGGTCATAATGTATGATTATTTTCACATGAATTCACTTTTGAATAAATTTTCATGAAAGGCGTAATGTATCAGGAATGACTGGGAAGTTTTATCTGTAGTAAAGATGCTGTGAGGAACTTTTGGTTTGTGTTAGCACTGGCGTCCTGTTTGGACAAAGTGATATCTGTGATCTTTTATTTTATACATGTAAAAGTAGAAAAATCTACTTTCTGCACATGCTCCAGTGTTCTTGGCACCAGGCTCTGAGCTGGTGGTTGAACAGCATGGAGACGTTGCTAGGAAGTCAAGTAGTAAACAAAACCTCGACAGACAAAGAAAGGGCGTAAAAAAGACAAGACTTTCCTAACAAACGACACAGGGCTGTAAAATAGACATCCTGCTATAGCCTCTTGCTACCATGCATGTTTATGATACATAACACATTGACTCAACCATAACAAGCTGAAAGGGGTATTTGCCTTCTTCAGTAGAGGAGGCAGACATGTTCATGTCAATAATTCAGCTCTTGCCTGGCATGTGTAAACTGGAACAAAGAGTCAGTTTAGTTGCCTGATTGAGCTGTGCATGTAAATGTACTGACAGTTAATATCTGCAGCAGACAAACTCAAAATAGGGTGTATTTTTTTTTTTTTCTGTTCCTACCCCCCAATAGTGTTTTTAAGCACTGAAAATACTACAGAATTGTTATTGGACCGCTTGGTGATGGTTTTATTTACTTTTAAAGGTCCTCAAGAAGCATGAGCATCACTTTTGATCTGTTTGTCGACCAGTTAAAACCTCCTTCAGTGACTTTAACGAATCATCATTAATGTAATAGCCAAAATATATTTGTTAAGGGTATGATTTCTAGGTGCATCACTTCCGGGGATTGTCACTGAGGGGTATGGTTTTGGGATGTTTTGCGGGTTATCTAAATCTCACTAGTGTAGTCAGACAAGGGGTTGTAGTAAGCTCTGATAATTTTCTGTTGACCGTTTCACTCATCCTGTTTTAACCTCATTTCATCTTATCACTTTTTCATTCAAAGGCAAAAGTTTTGGACCTGGATCAGTGTGTTTTCTTTTATTTTTTTGTAACGATTAACCACTTTTTAACACTAAAATCTGATAATTGAACGAGTCACAGATGCAAGCAAACCTAAACCCCAGCAGCCTTTTTGTTAAAGGAAAGCAGTCACTACAATTAACATAGACCCACTCAGCCCATGTTAAAGACGCCTTTTAGTGACTTTAATGAATCATTATTAACAAAGGCCCACTTTCAGATAGAAAAATAAAATCTCAAAAGGCATTTTTACCTATTTTTATTTGACATGTTACCTAATGTGACCCAGTATTCCCTTATCATTTAAATTTACACATTTTTCCAATTTAATTGACATTGTTTGATTAAACAATCACATTATTTCTGTTAACTAAACGTGTGGAAACAGTTAAAAAAGGACAAAAAGTTAAGTACGAGGGCTGTATATTTCAGGTTTTCATTTGTTTCAGGTATTTATTGTTCTCCACCAGTTTAATTTGAAATATTATCTATAAACTTATAATTTCACATGACTTTTTAAGATACAGTTTGCAAACTTAACTCACATCTAGTCCTTTTAAACCCATTACACGTTTTATACAGGGAGCGGCAAGCCAAAGGTTGTTGTGCCTGTGAACCGCATTCTGATTGGCTTTGGCAGATGTCAATCACCAGACCGCGCTCTCCCATTGGTTACTTTTTCATTCCGTTAGCCCGGAATGTGCTGCGCTCCACTTTGGTTTGAATCCATATGGCATGCTCTCACTCTCCCTCTTCGCCGTGGAGCCGTAGCACTCCGCCACTGTTATTGATGTTTTTTTCCTCGACATTTCCATGGTAACTGTCCTGTCTAAGGTCTGATTAGCAAGCGAAGAGCTGAGCAGAGTGTGAGAATGGAACTGGAGGAGAAAAACCCGGACCCTAAATACGGTAAGAACAATGTTTCGCCTAATTTGACTCATCTATCTTCGATCTTTGATTTTCCTCTAACGGGGGGAAGAAATGGAAACAATGACTGCAAGGGATGGATGGGTGTGGACCTCATGCTTCCAATGCAGATCTGGAGTCAGCTTCATTCAACACTCAGCCGCTTTATTTTATTCTCAGTTTCAGTTTTTGTCGGATCTTTTACAAAATAACGTCGACGTGTTAACCATAGTTTGACAGTATATTGTTACATTTTGAATGAGTTTCTGTATTTGGCCTGTTTGCCTTATTTTTATCAGGTTAGGCTTTGCCCAATGCAGATAAATGTAGCCTCTAATGAAGCCACAATAAAACCTCAATAGAGTCATATATTACCTGTATATATTTCTGATGTAGTGTGTGTTTTCTGTCATGACAGGATCTATACTGTACAGTAGGTACAGAACAGGCCGCAGAGGAGGTGTTGATGGTATAATTGTGCTTCACATAAGGTCCAAACAACATGCTTTATTTTGACATATGGTTATTTCAGCCACAAACACACACACATACATTTACTTTAGTTGTGTTGCTTTTCTTCACAATAACTCTTAACACATTATGGAAAATGTGTGATGTAAACCAGCCAGAGATGTGACACATCAATCCTCCATGAGTCACACATGCATTTTCTCAACAGTACCAACTTATCAGGCCTCTGCAGGCCGGTGTGGTCTTGTGGTGTCTGGCTTTAGTTGCTGCTCATGTGAACTGTTGAGTCATGAAGATTTTGAAACTGGTGTTTTTCTTGCTCTAATACCCGGTGTCAATATTTAAACAGAGATTTCTCAAAGCAAACCAGAGTCCTCACCATCATACACTGCCGTCGTAAATATAGGGCTCTCTAATGATGCCTAACTGTTGAGTTGTTTTGCTGTTCGCAGTGTGAGATGCTCCTAGCTGCCCACACCCACTGTGCAAATTCATATCCTCTCTAGTCAATCTATGGGACTCCTACTGTGGAGCATTTCCTTGACACTTTCCTGTTACCATAGAAAAACAGTTCTTTCTCCCTAGCTCTCCTCCCCCATGAAGGCCGAAAGGTCAAAAGCCACAAGTCCTCTAAGCAAAGATTATATCAAGCAAACATAGAACACACATCCCAGCTCATCAGCAGTTTTTATTCGCGGAGTTTGACCTGTGAGCAATCCCAAGTTGTCTACCATTAGTTACTCCTACATTTTCCCCTGTCTAGGTTGCTGTGCAGGCAGGCTGCAGCCTGCCTGCCTGCCTGGATTGTGTTCAGCCTCGCCTGCTCTTCCCACTCAGCAGACAGAGTCGTGAGATTTCCTGTCAATATCAAGCTGGCAAAAACTTAGATGCGGTACCACACACGCTCGCTCCATGTTCACACACAGGCATGATTACAGCACACTGGAGCAATAGTGTGTGTTTCACAATAAGCTCCTGTCAATATCAAGCTGGCGTTTTGGGAAAATCCGACAAACTGTTGCTGTTTGATCGGAGCAGCGGTGGAGAGGAAAGAGACAGAGATCAGAGCCAGTAGTTGTCAGGTTTCAAGTGTTGTAGAGAGAGACGTACTTTTTCCCTTCACTTTCCCTGTCAAGTATATAGGGCAATAGCTTTATTATAGTTGCTGTCAAGCTAAATGAGGTCAATGGCCCACAGCAGTAACAGCTGGCAGCAGAACAGAGAGAACAGTTTATGTGAATCCATCAAGTTGCATGTGTGAAGAGATTTAAAGAAAAGGAGTCAAGAAGACAAGATGTACTCAAAATGCTTATATGGTCTGTGTGCACACTAACATCCACAGTGCCCACTAAGCCATTATGGTAGCCATAGTAGGATTGATCTGTAACCCCTCTGGGCCCATTAGCAAGTCATTTTGGTCATGACGTCACCTCTTCTTGGTATTTTATCTGAGGACTCAGTCGTACTCTCCTTCAGCATTCGTATCTATTTCTAGTCAAACAACAGCCAAAATGTTAGGATTTCACCTAACGTGGTTTGATGTTTTTAACTGGAATGACCTGAATGTAGTCTGGGGTGTTTTTCTCCACAGCGACCTCTGCTGCTGGATGATGAACTAAGGCTGACCACACAGGAGAAGAAATTACAGCATTAACACATTTCTTTGAGACCAAAACTCTTAATAAAGTTGATTCTTTCACTGGAATCCCTTTAAATTGCACACAGAGATGGACAGTGTTAATTATTGAACAGTAATTTTCTCTCTAATGTGTATCCATTCAGAATGTGGCCTGTGAGTTAGAGTGGTTGTAGGGCAGGTTGGTTTAGAGTCTGTGAATGGATGTGTGAATAAACAGACTCTGACATGATGTGGACAGTACTTTGAATGGTCAGAGATAGAAATAGAGTTATTAACTGGTCGGGTTATTGATGGTATTTCGAAATAATGAGGCTGATTTTAAAAAAAGGACAAATCATGTTGACAGACACAGAATGCAGCCTGTTTGGGTATTAAAAATCCTGTATTGGTTTGCCACTATATTCAGAGGATTAACAAAGCCCAGGACAAGTGTAAACTGTTTTCCAACAGATAAATTATAACACCTCATTGACAGTAGGGCTGGGCGATATGGCCAAATCAATATCTCGATTTACCTCGATAACAATAAATAGACGGTAACTACTCCACAATCTGCTCACCTCCTCCCACATTAAAGGTGGGGTAGGCAGGATTCCGTTAAATAAGCATCTTTTGGTATCAGCCAATAGCTATTATAACATTTAAATTATCTGAGCAGCCCACTCTTTCTGACTGTAAACAAAGCCGTTCTCCACCTCCCCAACCTGATTGGTTGTAAGGCAGACGCTGCTCCCTTATGTTGTGAGGCACGCTCCACGTCCTCGAATAACTTTCACGAGACTAAACAAAGTTAGCGTGCTGCAATATCGGACAGTAGCAACCGACCAGAAAGTCTGGAGAATTGTCTGAATCCTTCTTTGGCCACGACTGCTGACACAAGCAAGAAAACGAAGTAAATACCAGAGACTGGTGGAATAACGGGCGCTTAAAAAGGAGGTAGACCAGACAAGAGCTAAAAAGCCGAGTCAACATCAATGAAGCATAAACATGGGAGACACTTCGCGATCTTATGTACCCTGTAACCTTTCTGCTGGTAAACCGCTTTAACAAAGTAAACCAAGTGTCTGTAACAGAAGTGTTTCTTGTCAAACGAGACCTGCTGCATGTTGTAGCACCGCTAATCTGTTTACCTCGGGTCCTGGACTATGTCACTTTATCCTAGTTGTAGAAGTCCTGTAGACATTGTGTTTGCTGGTAGTCTGTTGGCATCTACTGATTCATGATTCATGATAAATACATAGAATATTACTGAAATGATCAGTCGGTCTTCTTGTCGGCGTGAAGAGCAGTAGCCTACAGTATATTGAGTGTTCCTCATTTTTATGATGTTCGTGAGTTAGCTTTATTTTTATTTATTCATACAGGCTATTTATTTTAGAGGATGACGAGTGTGTGAGTTTGACGAGACAGAGGTTGACAAAATAATCAGACTCACACCCGCTACAGTCTGAATAATAAGCTGAAAAGAATTAGTTTATCATCTTTATTACAGTTAAAATAAATCGCCAGGGCTGTAGTGTAAGTCATATTATGTAAACACAATTAGAAAAATGCTTAATGTAGACTATGAGTTTGAAAATGGCCCATATATAACCAGACAGATTCTTTTAAACAATGCATATTTAATGCATACTTGCTGTTCTCTCACTTTATTTCTTTTTGTTGTTGTATTTACAGATGTCAAAAGAAAGCGAGCGTAGCAAGGTGTGGGATCACTTCACCTTGAGCAAAAGTGTTGGAAGTTAATTTAACTGTTTGCACTTTACACAAAATACCTTATTTTTTTCAGTTGTTTTAGTAATAAAAAGAATTTGAAATGAGTTTTCTGCCTTTAATTCTATGAAGAAGTGTTTGAAAGGCTCAAAAGCAGCCATTTATTAGAAAAATAAGAAAATATGAAGATATATTACTTAAGTTAACAAAATTTTTAAAACGTCATAAAATTTTTAAAAAATGACCGATTTATCAATTATCAGACCCCCCCCCCCCCCCCCCCCCTAATATTTCGATATTGGCATCGTCCCCAAAAAAATCCATATCGGTCGGGCCCTAGAACCTTCCTCCATCTCCTCATACTTTTGGTTTACTGCCCGGCCCTATTTGACAGTCACTACAGTTATTTCAACAGCTTAAATCAGTTCAGAGATTTTTTATATTTATTTATCCTCAGGTGTGAAATATCCCCTCAAAAACTAAACTTGTTCCTTCATGATTATTATCTCTCTCTCATTATAAATTGGCCTTTTATTTCTTTAAGATCACAAGGTTGATGAAAGTGGCAAAAACAATAGCAGTGAGATCATTTCAAAAGAGGCCATCCTCTGCTTCATTAATGAGAAAGACTGAACCAAATTTATTTAGTTGATTACACAAACAAACACAACTATGAACTCAACATTTGGACGTCTTAAGTCAAATCTGCTTGGAAGCTTTTAAGCACCACCAGAGATTGTTTAATGGCACAAAGAAAGCAAAGAGCTGCCTGTTCCTGCAGCTCCAGTGGAGCTGTGTCACTCACATGCACAGATGGCCCGAGAAATTAAAAGAAGACTTTCAGTGTTTCCGCTGTTTGGTGAAGAGAAAGAGGGAGAGTATAAACACAGACTGCAGGCCGGGGCGGGGGAGGGTGTTAGGATTGAACAGCTACTGTTCACCTTTTTACACTTTTTTTTTTTTGACATTATCATATTCAGTGCTAAAAGTCTGCTATACCAGTTTGTTACTACAGCCAGAGGGCTAAGTTAATTGTTTTAATTATAAATACAGCCACACTTTACAGGGCGTGAAAAAGCAGAAAACCCTCTTTTTAAAATAGTTTCTTTTTTTCAGTTCTGACACAAAAACAGGCGTATTACTTCTGTATTTCACTGTGCAGCTGTTTGTTTGCATAAACTTCAGAGAAAGTACCCCAGCGTCATGTGCGTATGATTTAATGTCACTGAGCTAACAAAGACAAGGAACAAAGAGAAAACAAGTGGGTCTGTTTGTGTACGGGGATTATGGGTAATAACGAGACTACGTTATTTCACAGGCCTTTTATTCTGGGCCCACATGTTTGTCTGTTTGTTCTCATTTATCACCGTCCACAATGAATTCAGTTTTTTCATGGAGTTAAGCTTTTCATGTGAGATCGTTAGCTGCTATTAGGGATGGGCGACAAATTATCGTTCATGATATATCGTCAGGAAAATTCCTCCACAATAAATATTTGCCTTTTGACCATAAAGCGATAAATGCAAGTTGATAATGTAAATGCAAGCGGAAGCCCACACAGATCAGTATAACAAACAAGCATGGCAGAAGGTGGTGAAGAAGATGTTTCTGAGCTGCTTGTTGCTAAACGAGGCCCCACATGAGGGATTTCCTTTAAGATTGGGGTTTAGATGAGTGCAACCAGGTCTGCCTGACATCGGACAGTGGATCTGCTTAAATGTTTTCACATTTGAGACTCGTTTGATGTCACTAGTTTTCTTCTTTTACCTACCACTTAAACTTGTGGTTAAGTGTCTTATTTGACTATTTCAACTGGTGGTGTCAAGACAAAATTAGTCAAAAAAGTAGATAGTAATTATAATGTTTTTTATCGGGACTTCTTTCGTTATCGCCAGAATGGCATAACTTATTGTGATAAATAATTTAGTCTATATCGCCCATCCCTAGCTGCTATCACACTTTACAATTGGATACAGTTATGCTACTTCACCCCTCTTTTTCAGCTCCATGGCTAAATGTATGAAAGCAAATCTACGACACAATTCCTGTGTGACGCTTCTTATTTCACAAACTGAGTGAGTGGATAACCCTCAATAAGACAGTGAGAAAGACAAGTATACTTCTTTAAATGTTGAACTAACACACATTTATCACCTTCAAAAATCCCAAATCTGCTCAGCCTTAGATTCTGAGGATTTGAGATCACTTCAGAAGTAAAAAGGTTGAGTTTCATTTTGCGTGGACTTGGCACTGTGTATGTGACAGGCATGTGCGTGCGATCAATAGCTAGTATTGTATTTCATGCTATGGCACGCAGTCTGTCACATGGCAGCTGAGGTGGGCAGAGAGGGCCTCGGCGCTCAGTCATCAGACCCACTGTCTCATATCAGATCTAAACGCCGCCTTGTTTACTTCAGACACATGATTTACCTTAATCAGATCTTTGTCTCGGCAGGGCGTGCAACTATCGCTGTAAAGTGTGCTGCTGTTTTTTGAGTAGGTGATGCAAAGCTTGAAAGTAGGAGGATGTGGTAAAAGATCTGTGACAAAACACAGCTGCGAGTATAAACAGGAAACTCAGAAAACACAAAGGCTATGAATTATATAATGTATGGATGAATGTTAAAAACTGAAAAGTAGAAGTGGGTGAAGTACGGTGATTTGCTTCGCTGTTTCTCTATAAAGGGTGTTGGCCTCATAGCTACTGCCAAGTTAAAGTGCAGCTGCTCTGCAAAGAGACGCACATATGAAAAACAACAACTATCCAAGCAAAACGAAAGTAACTTCTTATAGGCTGGAGTTTGAGATAACTGTTTTGATGCAGGTTGAAACACAGTCCCCATATCAGAGCATTTCCTTGCAGTCAAACCTCTTTATTTTGGCAACAGGAGGTTCACAGGCGCCACAAGCCTGACGCCTCTGCTGCTCCTCTCTCCATTTCCACATCAGAAGTGCTTGACTTCAGTTCCCCTGACAAGTACTGAGCAGAGACAGAGAGAGAGAGGCCATAGACAGACAGGCAGAGGAAATAGGGTTAGAGCAATGTGTTCAGCAGAAGACGGAAGTGAAGAGTTAAAGATTTTAAGACCGACCATCAAGAAACAGCTGCTACACGACACACCGCAGGAAATTTAAAACTGAGAGAGAATGACAAAATACAAAAAACAAGGTACTGTAACGGCCTGTGAGGGCTCCATTTATCATCAACTTCAGGGTAATGATTTATTAAATTTGTGGTTATGGTCATAAACTGCTTGGGTTTACAGTCCGCTCTCTGTCCCACATTTCACCTACATCATACCTTCAAGTGTGTTTGTGTTTCCTGTTTTAGGTGTGTATTAGATTTTGCTAATATTTGTTGCGGTAGCAGATGGTGTATAAACACAAACAGTGGTGAAAGTAGCTGGGTTTGCCTTGAGCATTGCAGAGTAAAGAACAGTTAAAGCCTTTGACATCCTGACGGAGACGGTTCGATGACAGCTCGTGCGATAAAGAGGATGTGTAAGAGACTCTCTGTTGAAATCTTCAAGCTGACTCCGTGTTCAGGCACATTCAGAGTCTATGAAACACTGACTGGTCGTCTCGGCTCATGATGACCTCACTCTGGGCAGAGAAGGTGCGGTTCATGTTTCTTTGCTGCCATTTCTGAGGTGTTTCTATGGTTGCTGCCAGTGTCCACCGGGGAGCCCTCAGTCGCTGGGGAGCCATTTTGTCTGTTGCTAGGCATGACTGAAGAATCCTTTTGTTGTCCTTTGTCTTTGTCAGCAGTGACATTTTCAGCACCTGCATCCTCTCTATTTTTGCTCGCGTGAAGTTGACTGATGGTCTTAGAGAGAAATGATGAGCCAACAAGGAAGCTTTAAAGAAGAGCGAAGGCCACGAACAGCTCAGATCAGATGATTATTCATCATTATTGTTGTGAAATTAAAGTGTTGAGATGACACCTGGCAGTTCAGACTTGGTAAAGATGCAGTAAAGTGAGTGTGTTGAAAGAATCACCAGGATGGCAAATAAATCAAGTTAAATACCTGTAAAAAAAGACAAAAAAGCCATGAGTTGGTGGTTCAGATCGTTCAATCCAATCCATTTTATTTATATAGCATGATTTAAGGTTTCCAAAGTGCTGCACACTAGGACTGGGCGATTATATGATCGTGGTTAATGACCGTGATAAATTTCAGTTTGATCACGGTGATCAGCTGTGAGCTTATTTACTCGATCAAATATGGCGAAAATGTGCATCACAACAGCCAATCAGAGTCGAGCTTTTCCTGCTCACTTCTTTAAGTTGCCGGAGAAGTGAACAGAGTAACTGAACATGGTGCTGAGGGCAGTAAAACAGATGTCAGCCATGACTTTGAGTCATCCTCCAAAGATGTTATCGTGGAGAAGAAAAAATATTTAATGTCTTATTTAGTATTTATCTGTTTATTTTTTAGTTTTAAGTACAGATGCTTTAAAACTGGCAGTTTAAAAAAAAAAAATCGGACAATATGACAAAGTATATCGTGATCATCTTTTTGGCCAAATCGCCCAGGCCTACTGCACACTAAGATAAAAATACAATAAATAAAACAACAGAAGCACAATAGATAAGATAAAAATAAAATGAGATAAAACACAGTCAAATCAAATAAAAACAAATACAGTGAATAAAATCAATAAAATAAAATAAATTAAGTCAACCTCCTACTGGGTGTTAAAAGCCAAGGAGATGAGGGGGATCTTAAGATGGGGTTTAAAAACAGGCAAAGAGGAGGCCTGTCTGATGTGCTGAGGCAGGTTGTTCCAAAGTTTAGGAGCTGCAACAGCAAAGGTACGAACCCCTCTGAGCTCCCACTTTGTTTTGGGCTCTCTCAGGAGAAGCTCATCAGCTGACCTGAGAGACCGGGAAGGAGTATGAAAGTGTAGAAGCTCAGAGAGGAACATTGAAGGATTTACAAGCAAATAAAAGAATTTTAAAATGAACCCCAAAATGTATGGGTGAAGCTATGGTATCATGTGCTTGTGTTTTCTAGTGCCAGTTAAAAGACGTACCTCAGAGTTAATCATCAGGTTTTGATAGATTCATCAGAGTTTATAATCTCGTGTCTTTTATTCCTCAGGGGAGTCCCGGAAGTTTGACCCGAACTTTAAAGGGCCGATTCATAACAGGTAAGCTTCCTGTTTGAGTTTCGTACCTTTCCTGGAATATGTTGTTTCAGTTGCACAGGACATACATGCCCTTACTCTTCTCCTTTCCTCTCCTCTCCTCAGGGGCTGCACAGATATCCTCTGCTGTATTCTCTTCATCTTGGCTTTGTTGGGATACTTCGCTGTGGGTATTCTCGGTAAGTCATTCTCCTTATCTCTTTTTGTAGACAAAGCATTTATAATGCTAACTGTCTAAATTGTTTATTTGTTAAAATTTAAAGTTATCTATATCAGAACATGCCACACAGCTCACCTCGTGTTTTCATCACACCACTTAGACCCTACTCTTATCAGGGCGGTATTGAGCAGCAGAGGGGTGCTCCCAGATAACATAGTGACTGTGCGTCTTCATCATAGATTTTAGGTTAAGACAAAAAGTAACTAAAGATAAGAAAAGAATCCTTTAATGATCCCACAACAGAGACATTCAGCATTACATAATAGCAGGAAAGAATCAACAAAGGCACAAATAACTTAAAATGTTAAAGATCCTGTGAGGAGTTTTAAACTAGTTGAGAAACAGAGTAAAGTTTATTCTGATGCCCTTTAATGACCTCAAAAAGAAGATGAAACCATCTGTGAATAATTTGTCTGCTGTAATGTTTAGTTCCTGAAATCACTGTTATAAATAGGTGTTAAAACAGATGATTGACAGCAGGCTGCAGGAACAGCTTTGTGATACTTTAATCACAGCGAATATTCACAGTCAAGTCAAGCTGTCCTCAGAGTGAGGTTTGTATCTGAAATCACAGTTTTTACATGTCATAATAGATGAGAGGAATCACTTTGTCTACAAGCAGCACCAAAACCGACACAAATCAAAAACTCCTCACAGCAGCTTTAAGTTTAAAAACAAAAATACTGTTGAACAATGAAGGTCGGACATGAAGCTGTTATTTCACGGAAGCAAAGTTGATATTGTTTTAAATTGCAGATATCGCAAGCATTTAAATCTGCCAGACTGGATTTGGTTTCTCGATTTTTGCTCCTATTGAAGTCCATGCATCAGTTTTATCTATAGAGGGCATTGACCATATACAAGAAAACACAAACATATACTGTCAAGGTTCTGAAATTTGATGAACGTGATACAAACGTCTTCAGTCGGGGCCTCCAAGTTGATTAATACTAAATTTATTTATTCTTAATATTTAAATCTGATCAATACACTGTGGGGTCGTTGTAATGTTAACTCAAGACTGCTCACATTGAAGAAACCAGATAGACAGTTTTCCGCCGCTTCATGGAAAGTGATGAAAACTCCATCTGATTGTCAGATTATATATAGATTCTTGTTTAGGGGTGTAATCTAAAGTTTTATGTTGAGTCAGAGGCTTGCACTGCTTAAAATCTGAGTCTCAGCAGCTTTGCTTCCTAAAACTTTACTTTATCATCCATGTAAGACTGCTGTTGTCACTGATCTTGTATCTTCTCTTTTATATTTGTTGTTTAATTTTGGTTGACTTTAAAGTTTTTGTGCTGCTGTTCCTACCCACTTAGTTTAATCATCTGACAGTTTCCTGTCCTAACATCCTCCCCCTCATTTCTCCTCTGACAGAATATTATGGGTTATTTCTTCTCTTTAATGCAGCTCTACAGAAAAGTTATCTAAATGACATGTTTCGCATTCATGTCAAACTTGGGGCGTGTCACTGTGACTAACTACTTTCCATCTTGTTTTTTTCACTGACTCTGGTTGTTTTCGATTCAGCCTGGTCTCAGGGTGACCCAAGAAAAGTGATCTACCCCACAGACAGCAGGGGTCAGTTTTGTGGACAAGCTGGAACACCTCTGGAGTGAGTCAGTCGACAATGTGAACATGATTGTAGTATGTCCATGGAGACACTTTCACATACAAACTGCTGTATGTGTTTTCATAAACTGATGGATTGTAATGTGAGACCCGTCATTTGAGCCAAACAATAGATCTGTCACTCTTTTTTAAAACCAACAGGAAGAAGCCTCTTCTTTTCTACTTCAACATCCTCAAATGTGCCAGTCCTCTGGTGCTGCTGGAGTTCCAGTGTCCCACCACACAGGTCAGAGTCAGCATCTGCTCTCATTTTTCTCTGTGTCAGCCATAGACTGTATATAGAATAGACACGGTCTGCCTCTTCACTGGGAAAAGCCTCTGCGAGAACAGCACCCTCTGGTGACTGGTTGCAGTATATGACATAAATCCCACCTCCTCTAGCAAACTTAATGGAGCTGTAGACAAATTAATTACACAGAATATACATTTTTCTCCTCCTGGTTTCGATGTTGACATGTAGTTACTGTCAGACTGGTTTGTGCTAAAGTCCTCTTTTTTCTGTGCAGCTCAGTTTTTAAGCGTTATAGGGGGTTCATGTTTTCTATGATTGACACTTGATACAGCCTATGGGCGTACGAAGATTGCGTAGATCATCCGGGGTACGCTGTTTGAGCTGGGAGTCATCACAGCAACTCTCCGTCTTAAATGCCAGATTCAGGAAATGGAGAAAAATCTTGAAAATGTTATATATTATTATAAAAACATTATATTATAAAATATTATATACAGTCTATGGTGTTGAGCATTTTCCTCATTTTCATAACGCCTCACACTGTCATCTTTATGTTGTTATTTTGTCCAGTTATGTGTGGAAAAGTGTCCTGACAGACATCTGACTCTGGTGAAAGCCAAGTTAGGAGGAAAAGAAGACCGTGAGTACTACCAGCAGTACTGTAAGGACGGAGTGGACTTTGCTAAACTGGTGAGAGCTCAAGTATTTCAACTTTTTACATTTTTAATATGTCGTAGTGATTGCAGTTAGATGACACCTAGCTCTGTTTTTCCATGGTTTAGAGCCCTCCTGAGCTCCTGAGGGATGGCCTGTGTCCTACCATGCTTATACCCAGTAAAGCCTGTAAGTAAGAAGTTTCTGTTACAAGTTTCTGAATCCAAACAGCTGCTGTTTTGCTTTAAAACTAAAAAACATGACTGATGAACTACATAAACAGCTGTTGTCCTTTCTGCACAGTCACACGCCGCTGCCTCCCAGCTCTGGGAACCATGAAAGGCGGGGTGGTGGTGGTGGGAAATGAGACCACTTTTAATGACGGACAGGGGGTCAATATCAACGCCACTGAGATCCTAGAGGCATCCAAGTAAGTGCTGTCCCCCCTGTATGGAAAACACAAGGTTAATTTTAAACTGTTTGCATGCTAGACTCCAAGTAAAGACATAACTATGATATATATTTTTTAATTCTATGTTGCAGCCCCAGTAGCTAATATAAACTCATTTATATTTATGATTCACCATACTGTAGTTTAAATCGAACATTGCATGACAGAAATTGAAGTTAACTATATTTAAATCATGAGTTTACTCTATAAATGTCTCTCAATGATACAAAGGTGATAAAAGGAGAGAAGACAATATCCAGGCCTTTAGATTTTAGATTTTATTGTGTGTGTAGTGTGTCTGTCAAACTGTCACATCAGAACCCCATCTTTCTGACAAATGCTGGAATGACTTTAAAATGTGTCTGGATAACTTCTCACAGTTAACTTAATGAGTACTGTCAATGGTGTGGCGGTGGTTGTTGGTTGTAGCACATCTGCAGGAGAAGATGCGCTTTTCCATTGTCAATGTCTTAATCTTTGCTGTGTGTATTTTGCTGTTATTTCTTTATTTTTTATTTAATTATTGAACTTATTTAGTTAAATATTATTAAAATTATTATTATTATTAATTTACCCTTTATTTATTTACTTTTAGAAATTTATTTTATATTATTATTATAATAATAATAATAATTATAATATTTTATTATTATTTTACTGTTTATTTATTTACTTTTATATTTTCTTTTATATATTGTTGTTATTATTACTATTATTATTATTTAAGGAGATGTAGGTTAGAGTTAGCCTATGGGGTCTGTTTTGGGAGGGGGATGGGTTTGAATGAAATTTGAAGTTCTGTTGCTGTTATTGAAGTTTTATACTGTTCATGAAAAAATATTAATAAATAAATTCTTTTTAAAAAACTGTTTACATCAGGTGGTTAAAATAGTTCTTGATTATTTGGTAATGTGGTCATACATCCCTTTTAACTTCAGCTTTTTACAAATTTTGGTCTTCAAAGGATTAAACACTTTGTACTTCTCAGTGACTATGATACTAAATTTGGAAAGTCGCGATTTGTTTGTTATTAATATCCTTTTTTTTTTTTTAACAGGAAATCAAATGTGGCTGTTGAAGCTCGCCAGGTGGCCATGAGAATTTTCGAGGACTACACGCAGTCTTGGCACTGGATCCTGCTGTAAGTCTGTCCTCTCATTAGTCAGAGAAGCACAACAGAAAACATTGTTGAACGTTCATATGACAAAAAACCTCAACAACTCCAGCCAGCCAGCTTCGTTACCGCCTGTTTGACTGATGATGTTAAAGGGATATTCCGCTGTAAATTTGAGGTATGATCAAACATTTGTTGTTTCCTCCTTCTCCAGCGGTCTGGTGATTGCCATGGTTGTCAGCTTGATTTTCATCGTCTTGCTGAGATTTTTGGCCGGTGTCATGGTCTGGGTCATGATTATTCTGGTCATTCTCGTCATCGGATACGGTAAGTCTTTTGCTATAAATGATGATAAAGTTAAAATCAGGTCCAGAAGAAGTACGAGCTTCTTAACCTGGTAACTTCTCTCTCAGGAATTTTCCACTGTTACATGGAGTTTGCGAGTCTGAAGGGAGAGCCCGGCGCTGATGTGACCATCCGTGACCTTGGCATCCAGACAGACTTTGCTGTGTACCTGCAGATCAGACAGACCTGGCTGGCATTCAGTATGTATCCCTCTGTTCATCTCTGTATTCACTGTTTATGGCTCCTGTGATCTAATACCTCACCGTTTCACAGTGATCATCCTGGCTATTGTGGAGGTCATCATCATCCTGCTGCTCATCTTCCTCAGGAAGAGAATCATGATCGCTATCGCCCTCATCAAAGAAGCCAGCAGGTCAGCTCTAAATCCGTCACTGGCATTTTGCAGAATCACCTCCTTTAGCATCTAGGCAGAGTGATAGGATCTGCAGATATCTTTTACAGCTGCATTGAGTAGTATTACATTTATTTGTCAAATTCTTTAAAGGGACAATGAAAATACGTATGGTTTTTATTTGTGCTGATCTGCAGCCTTTCCAGATTTTTCCCTCATCAGCATGAATCTTTGATGAACCCTCTGTAGTCTAGCTCTGAAAGACGCAGTGAGCTCCAGTATAGTGACCATTATGGAGGAGAAGTGTGCTGAATATTAGATTTTGATGCACCAGGTGGTGAGGAGGAACTCATCCAAATGAACGCTAATCTCTCTCTTTCATTGTTGGGCGTGAAAATATGTGTTTAGTTTACAAACATATTTGTTTTATTAGACTAAAATCCTGTCATCGTCTTCTTTTCCAGAGCTGTAGGACATGTGATGTCTTCGCTGTTCTACCCCCTGCTGACCTTTGCCCTCTTAGCAGTGGTGATTGCTTACTGGGCCATCACTGCTGTGTATCCTTTAACCTGTCGACATGATAATCAAAGATTTAATTCCATCTCTTTACTGCACACTGTAGTTCAATTATTCTGAATCTTCTTTGCAAATGTCGTATTAAATTATTGTTGTAACTTCGGCTGTAATCAACCAAAGAAATTCTTGTTCGACTAAAACCACGAAATTTTCGACAAAAAATCAATTAAACACAAAAAGCTGGTATAAACACTCAAGATAAAAATAAATATTCAGAAAACCACTGGACGTTGATTAACGTGGACGCTCTTCAATCTTCCTGTCTTTAGCCGGTCTGCAGTGGGATGGGCGAATCCAAAATGCAAGGGGGGTGTTCTGAGACAGACTGTTACCTGTGAAACAGGGGTGCTCTGAAAATACCCCCATTAGCACTTGGTATGTTCCTCCTGGTGAAATTTACCATCGATTGTAAACTGACGCGGAAAAAAATCTAATTAACCAATCGTCATGTGATCATAGGAGAGGCCAGGGTTGTGGGATGTGGGTGTTTATATTCACCGTCGATCTCATTCAACGTGAGATCTTGTGAGATCTTGTCCAGTCTTGCAAGAAATATCTGTAATATTGCAAGCCCTTCTCCTCCGCTTGCGGAAGTGGATTGGATTCGGTGGGCGCTGTATGCTTGCGTTTTTGATCCGCCTGCCATTCCAGAGCGGAGCAGATCTGCATGCGGTGGAATCCTGGCATAAGTTGATCAGTCGACTAGGACTTTACAGCCCTAGTTGTAACTTGATATGGGTAACTGATTTTTTTTCCGTTTACTTACTGTACACACATGCTCTTTGTTGACATAATCTCCTTGACTGTTTTGACCAGTTTCTTGTCCACCTCTAATGAGCAGGTGTACAAAGTGTTTAACACCTCCGAGTGTGAGTACTCCCGGGAGACCTGCGACCCCAAGGTACGCTTTAGATATCGCTGTGAATTCAAATTAAAGGTGTTTATTTATTTCAACCAATTAGTCCAAATATGTTCTGCTTTAATTAGAGAACTTTTAGGAAGAAGTACTGTTCAACTGTGTATCAGGGCGGTATCAAAGGTTTCATTTTGATTTGCTGTATGAAAATAAAACTTGTCTACTCCTGTTTTCTCGTCCTCTCCAGACCTTCAACACTTCGAACGCGTCAGCTCAGTGTCCTGATGCAGAGTGCCTGTTTGCCTTCTACGGTGGGGAGACCCTCTACCACAAATACCTCATCCTGTTCCAGTTCTACAACGTCTTCCTCTTCTTCTGGTGCGCCAACTTTGTGACAGCCCTGGGCCAGGTCACTCTCTCTGGGGCTTTCGCTTCGTATTACTGGGCCTTCAAGAAGCCTGAGGATATTCCAGCCTACCCCATTTTCTCCTCACTGGGACGAGCCCTCAGGTCAGACACTGACTCTGTAACTGTGTGTGCAATCTGTCAACCTCCATGTTAAGTTCAATAAACCTTATACTAGGTCTGGGCGATAAACCGAAAATTTACCGATACCGAAATTTACATCAATAACTGACATCATTTTGCCCGTATCAGTATATTCAGTGTCAAAAAATAGATAAATAAAAGTTGGTTTTGGATGTGTATAGGTAGGCTATGGTCTCATGTCCCTTTAAGATGCTGTCCTACAGTAGAGATGTGACTGTTCAAAAGTTGTAGCGGCTGAAGTAGACAAGAGCTGCGTCCGAATTGCCAAGTAGTAGTCGAAGTAGTAGTCGAAGTAGTATCCAGCATGTCCGAATTGGCCACCGGAGCGAGTAGCATGCTACTTCAGATACTACTTCAGATACTAGACACGCCCACATTGTAGGTTGGTCGCGGTGCATCCTACGGGCATGCTACTGACGCAAAATGCACCGTGGGCTTCTTCTTCGTCCTCTTAAAAGTTGTAGAAGCGCATGTGATGCTAGCGCCACCAGCATAGATGCGTCGCGAACGCCGGCTGGCCACAGCAGCGCGCACCATGGCGGTTTCATGTAACTTCACACACTGTCCTAAAAAATGTGCGGTTGTATCTCTTTGTCATGTCATGGTGTCATATTTGCCCAAGTAATCATTTTATGAGCAAATATGTGGCGACATCATGGAGGTAAAGCTCACTTATTCCATCATTAAACTGCACAGCTGCAGTACTACAGCCAGGGCCGCAGATGAGGGCTTCAGTTACCACTGTCTGCACGGGCGCAGTACCTACTCTCTGCCTGCGGGGGCCATCTTTCCCCACCGCTCATCTAGTGTGTCCGAATTGGGCCAACGTGTTTAGGATGTAGGAGTAGGATCTAGCAGTAGCATGTAGCAGTAGCATGTAGTATCCGAGCGGGCAATTCGGACGCAGCAAAGGTCAATGTAGGAGGGGGTGAGCAGCCTGCGGCGTAATTATCATCCATTTTTCGTTATCGAGGTGAACTGCTCATTATATCGTGATATTGATTTGAGGCCATATTGCCCAGCCCTACTTTATACTACCTATAGCCGACCTATAAAAACTTCTGCTTCTGTTTCTTTCTGTGGTCCAGATATCACACAGGATCTCTGGCCTTTGGTTCTCTGATCCTGTCTCTGGTCCAGGTCATCAGGGTCATTCTGGAGTACTTGGATCACAAGCTGAAAGGTGAGAAGACTGTGCTTTCTCTGTCACTTCTCTCCATGTTCATCCTTTTATTCTAACCCATGAAACAGTCCAATTATTCCAATCCTCAGTTCTCAGTTTCTGAATTGTAACCTGTCTGACCTTTAGGTGCCCAGAACAAGTTTGCTAAATTCATGCTGAGCTGCATGAAGTGCTGCTTCTGGTGTCTGGAGAAGTGTATTAAGTTCCTCAACAGAAATGCCTACATCATGGTGAGTTCCTGTAACTGGACGAAGCATTTGATAGACGATGGATTGAATAGGTTTTAAGGTTTTTAACTTTTTAATTCGTCTCGCAGATCGCCATCTATGGAAAAAGTTTCTGTCCTTCAGCTCGAGACGCTTTCTTCCTTTTAATGAGAAACATCCTCAGGTTTGGTGACATTACATTTACTCTCAGAGTCATTGAAGAAAAATCAATCAGAAGCTACTTTGAGGTTGTTTCAAATTTAGATGTTCTCTTGATTGTCTCATCTATGTGGATTTCATTGCAGGGTTGCTGTTTTAGATAAAGTGACGGATTTCCTGCTGTTCCTCGGGAAGCTCCTCATTGTCGGCATCGTCGGTAGGAGGGTGTTTATTTTTAGACGGAAAATATCTGTTTCCAAGAGTGTAAAGAGATCTGACGGTGTCTTTTGATCATCCTCCTCTACTTCCACAGGGATATTCTCCTTTTTCTTCTTCTCTGGAAGGATCAAAGCTGTGGAGGAGGCGGCTCCATCTCTTAACTACTACTGGGTGCCAATTTTGGTGAGAGACAGCAGCGTATATATATATATAAATGTATGATATGATCTGTTTCTCTGAGAGCTTCAACCCACAGCAGAGTTCTTGAGGTGTGGTTTTCTTTACCTAGACTCTGGTTGTGGGATCCTACCTCATCGCCCACGGCTTCTTCAGCGTGTACGCCATGTGTGTGGACACACTCTTCCTCTGCTTCTGTGAGTAACTTTACATTCAGATGTCTCTCCTGCGAATCTCCTGTCCTGTTTGAAATCACTTATTCAGCTTCTGCTTCTTCTGCTTGTTTCCTAACGTGTTTCTGATTCTTCTCCTCTCTGTCTCCCATTAATTTCACTTCACTTTATTTCATACTTCCTTTATGTTGTGGTTTGGTTTCCTCTTTGATTCATCCTCATAAAAACACACGCACGCACGCTAAAGGCGAAGACTTGGAAAGAAATGACGGCTCGTCTGAAAGGCCGTACTTCATGTCCGTTGAGCTGCATGAGATCCTCTCGAAAGCAAAGAGGCTGGAGGAGGATGGTGTCGAGCAAGCCGATTCTGCAAAGCAGGTCAACAGTGTAAAACTGGAAGAGGAGACCCCACTTCAACAGGAACCAGATGGCGAGATCCAGCTCAAACAGCAGACCTTGGTCAAGCAGGAGCAGGAAGAGGCGCAACCTCTGCAGACTACGACTGATGCTGAGAAAGAGGAGAAAAAGGACGAACAGACAGTGAGTCCGGCAGAGGCGGGAGAAAAGAAAGAAGAGACGGAGGTGAAGGAGGAAGCAGAAAAACAGGAGTTGATAACGGAGGAAAAGACAGAGAAGGTGTCGTCGCCAGTCGTAGAGTCCCAGGAGGAGGTCACTGAAGAGACGAAGGAGGAGGCTAAGGAGTTAAAAGAAGAGACTCCTCCCGCTTCCAAACAGGAATAATATTTATTGTCAGGGCAAAAAAAAAAAAAATCAAGCTTGATAAACCTCATGAAGCATAAAGAATGAAAACAATACTTCAAACTTTGTGGTACGGACCTGTTATGTGTGTGGCATACAACAAGCTAAAAATCCCGAACGCCTTGCTTTGTGAGTGGTGTGACGTTGTGCTGGAGAAAGTCGCGGTGGCTCTGTGAAGGATGAAGCAGGTCAAAAGCCCAGTGCATCTCTGTAGCTTGAACAACTGCTCTCTTGTGTTGGTTTTAGAACAGTGTTGGTTTTTATATCGTGAAGATCTGTAGAACTTTGTGAGTGCTGAACCTGTGCCTGATCGCTGTCACTAATATTTGTCGTTTGAATCCAGTTAAAGGGATATTCCGGCGTAAATTTAAGTGATGGTCAATCACACCGTAACACCGAGTTAGACACCCACTCGAGAGATGAATGTTGCCGACTGCTTCCTTCTCTAGTTATACCAACTTAAGTAAAGACCGCACGATAGCAACACACAGCGGTCTATGTCTCAACGTGCAAATCTCAACCAAAAAGCCACTTTATAACCACAAATAATGCTCAGAACAGCACCTAACTTCATCAACAGTACATATAGGGTCCAAGCCATTACATTAGCCATCAAACATGCCTGGTTTCCTTTAGCAAAGAGACCAAACACAACTCACTCACTACCCTCCAGGAGCTGCTTGTTTGTGGGGGGAGCCCTGACGAGTCAATCACCAAGTGCAGTGGAGTTTCGCAGCTCAAGGAAGAACATTTATGATTGTTACTTCATGGAAATGCTATCAGACCGTGATGCTAATGGAACTCTCACACCAAGTTCAAGTAAAATCATCTACCCTATTACTTGCGGGAATGAATAGTATTTACTCGCTTCGTTTGCGCGTTTATTGTAATTTCAACGATAATCCCTGCCAATTCAACCAGTGGGATCAAATGATAGACAAAGGTCTTTTACAATTAATCAAGTAATCCGACCTCCTTACTCATTTGCCTCCAGGCAAGCTCCTTTTTATTCCAGTTTCAGTTATTGAAAGAAAGGGTATCACATTATTCGAGGAACCCACACACCAACACGATCAGTTTTTCCTCCATTTTAGATACTTCACCCAGCAACTTTCGTGCTGATTAGTTCTCCCAATGCAAATATCCGCTCAAGTTGAGACATTTTCAGCTCCCGCCCAATTTGCGTCATTCGCGCCGCCACAGTAGTATGAGCGTGTGATCACGTCTTTGCATTGACTTAACATGTAATTCATTCGCGCGAATGATTTTACTCGCACTCCATGTGTGGAGACAGTAAGGCAGAAGAACTACCATGTCTACAGCGCAAAATGATTATTACGACGATTATTACTTGATGAAGATTCACTGTTCGGTGATCGATTCGTCAGGGCTCCCCTCACAAACAGGTGGCTGCTGTGTATTGTTATCGCGCCGTCGTTGCTGAAGTTGGTTTAACTAGAGAAGCGAGCAGTCGGCAACATTCATCTCTCAAGAGAGTGTCTAACTCTGTGTTACGGTGTGTTTGACCATAACTTAAAATTACGCCGGAATATCCCTTTAACGAATGCACTACAGAACCACTCAGTACCGTGTTTACAGTCACAACACACACTTCTCAACTTCTCGATGGTGAATCTACTTCACTGTTTACAATAATACCAGCTGACGCCAAAATGTTACAGACATATTTGATATACTGTATGAATATTGGATCTTTTTCCTATGGAACTTGTATATCTACAGTAGTGTATGTCTTTTGTTTTTGGCTGTGGTCTTGTAGAGATCCCTGCCAAGATGATATCCCATGTATTGTATTGCCACCTACTTGCCTTGGTATTTCGTACAGGTGTAAGTCCTGTGATTGTGTGGCCATGACGCGGGAATCGTGACCTCTCTGCAGACCCCGACTCTCCCGTCCCCCATCCTCCACAATTGTACATTGACCCTGCTTGCCTTGCTTTGACCCTGTCCTCTTTGTATCTCTCTCTAAGTGCTGCATGGTGTTTACATGGCCTTCTGGATGCTCTAAACTAACATCTTTGGTCTTTGGATGCTTTTGTATTTTTCTCTTGTTTGTCACTTTGTGTAAGATGTAAGTTGATTTTCCACTGAAATCACTTATGACATTCCGTATTTATTGGATGTATATCTCAATTAAAGGTGATTGCATTTAACCGTGGCATATCTGTTCATGGTGCATACTTGTTTCAATGAGTCTCAGCTTTTGGGAGCAGGTGAGTTTCGATCTTCAACAGAGTCAGAGAGGCATTTGACTTTTGTCTTTAAAGGAGTATTCCAACTATTTACTTGTTTGCTTTTGCTAATTTGAAATAGTTTTTTGTAAATTTACCCATTACATTTAATTTTAGGTTTTTCGTTTTCTTTAATAAATGACATAATTATTGATTGTGAAATTATGGTGGCCTAGAACCGCCACTGCTGCAAATAGAAAATAATGCAAAAAAAGGAAGCCACAACAGAAGTTAACGACTAAAAAAAGTTGCGATGTAAAAAAAAAAGTTACCTACTGCAAAAATAAAAAAGATGCAAAAAAAAAGCCACAACAGAAGTAAACGACGCAAAAAAAGCAGCGATGTAAAAAAAATGCTACTTACTGTGAAAATAAAAAGATGCAAATAAAAAAAGCCACAACAGAAGTTGTGTTTCACGATCTAGCCAAAGAAGACGACGGCAAGAAGAACCTTCTTCTTAAAAGAAGAGCTTTGTAATCTTTTCAGTGTGTCATTTGGTTAGGCCATGTTGCGCCTGAGTCGATATGAAGTTGAACTGAAGGATGCCGGTGTAGTGTTAGCTTTGGCTAACAGGGGAAACCCACTGCGCCCCAAAAGACCACCCACGAAAGGAGAATCGAGTTTGGTTGCTTTACTCATAGAAATAAGTTCGCAGACCCCTCGCTTTTTTTTCATTATTGGTCCCCGGCAGCTCACTTCCGTTGTGGCTTTTTATATTTGCATCCTTTTATTTTTGCAGGGAGTAACTTTTTTTTTGGGGGGGGGGGATCTGCACTTTCTTTGCGTCGTTAACTTCCGTTGTGGCTTTTTTTTTTTAAATCGGCACCATTTTTTAAATTTTCAGCAGGCTCCAGTTTCTTTTTTTTCATCTGTAACTTCCATTGTAGCTTTACTTTTTAGCATTATTTTTTACTTGCTGCAGTGGTAGTTCTCGGCCACCGTATGAAAAAGGTACAATCAAAAGAAATACAGAACAAAAATCCTAAGTAAAAAAGACAGAACATATATATATATATATATATATATATACAGTATATATATATATACAGTATATATATATATATATGTATATATCCTTCTCCTACCTTTTCTGAGTGATTCACTCTCCAGGACTGTGACATCTATCAGATTAAACTGTTATCACATTATTTTAAACAGACTGTAAAACTCTAAGCATAATTTAAATTAACCCTTTGACTGCTTTATTGGGGGGCTGTGCAGGTTTCAATCGCCTACGAGTACTCCTAAATAACATATCAGAGTGCACTACCACAAATTAACTTTATTTATACAGAGAAAGTTTGACCTCTGTCAGAAAAATGTTCCTCAATTGCTTCTGTCCTTGTCACAGTGGAGGATCTGGAGCGCAACGATGGATCCACAGAGAGGCCTTATTTCATGTCCCAGAACCTGCTCACAGTCCTGAAGAAGTCCAACGAAGAGCCCAAATCTGTGGACTAAATCACAGCTTTGTGTGCTGTGAGTGTGTGTTTGTGTGTCTGTCAGCACGCATGGTTGTACATGTGTTAAATATAAGACAAATCTGAACAAAAGGAAGATTATGACAGTATTTTATGTGCTACATTTTGTATGTAAAGTTTGTGTTTTTCTGTCAAAGGGCTTCTCTGATGTTGTACAGTGTATTATTAATTGTATTTGTAATTCACTTTGTTACAAAGCCTTAAAACCTTTCACTTTTGTACATGCCAAACAGGTCATTTTGATACAGAAGGACCAAAGGGAGCTTAAGTCAGAGATTACAGTTTGTTTTGAATGTATTTTTCCCATTTCTTGTTATTTGTTTGTATATTCGATCATGCAGTTTGACGAGAAGCTGTAAAGGGTCCGATATCTTTCAGTGACATCTCCTCTTGAGGCAGATGTAGTTTGTTAGCACATTAAGCGTACTGCACTGTTTTAAATAAGCTTAACAAAGTAATGTTGAATAATGGGGCTGATAACAGTTAAGTATGATACTAAAAGCCTGAAAAGATTCAAGAATAAATCATGTCTCTTTTTATGTTTTTAAGTTGTTTTTTAATCCAAAAGTATTTGAAGTTTTAAAGATTTTGTTTATTTTTAGGGGATATTTCCCTTTTTGTGTGAGCTAACAAAAGATATGTTGCCATTTTAGTGTTCAAAGTGGCCACCGTGTCTGAAAATACAGACTCATCAAACGCATTTTATAAAACAGTAAATATTCAGGTTGACATTATCACCTTTTTAGTCACTGACATGATCTGTAATTTCAATTCTCTTACAACCCTGATTCTTTTATTCCATTATAGGATATTAAAAGTTACATGATGAATCTGTATTTTTGGTATGTTGTTGTTCGAGTGTCGAATCAAACTGAGATGCAACGAAAACGAAACCATAGGATACATGACTGATAAACGGGGCATCATTTGTCCAAGAAAAATGTTGGATATCCAAAGAGATTTCCTGGTGTTGGAGTTTCAATGTCTTTAAAAATAATACGAACTGTTCTGCTGGTTTCTTTAATGGTCATTCAGACTCCAGAATATACAAAAGATTAAACAGTTTGCCATTATCTGTGTGTCAGTGTTTGTATTTTTAAAATCATCAATCTTCTGTGTCAAGATTAGACGTGATTGTTAGGTACATATATGCATTTTTAAGTGTCCATGTCTTTATCAATACTCACTGCTGAGCTCACAGTACAGTCCACTTAATATAGGCCGACTCTGTGAGTTCATTTGAGCCACACTTTGGCTTTTGTGTACATGTTGCTAAGCAACGGTGGAGGCAACCAGAAGTCTTCCAGCCAGTGGTGACTGAAGGTTTTCTGTCTTTCTTTCTTTCTGTCTTTCTTTACAAATTGGATTCAGCGACCGTGCAGCACAAAAATGCCGTTTAGCGGTTCAATATCATCTCCTCTGCATGACCAAATATCTGAGATGCAGCGTAAAATTCAACTGTTGGGTGAGTTAAAGTCTCTTTGAGTTCAGCTCATGCATTTCCTCCGTTTTATCGTTTTACCATGCTTATAACAGATGTAGATCTATGACTGTATTTAACAGAAAGAGAGATTTGCTGTACGTATCTGTGATTGTACATTGACTGAAAAAATGACTGCCTCCATGTTGTTGATGCCATGATCAAATCTGTCAACTAGAGGGCGACAGAACAGCGCTCTATGAGAGCTGTCAGTCCCTAATCAAGAAGAACAGAGAGTCCATCCTGAAGCTGAGACAGGAGAACAAGATGCTGTACAGAAAACTGGCACAGGCAAACTCTGTAAGTCTCCACGACACAGGGCTATCTCAGAGTAGGAGCGACAAATCATACCTGCCAGTGACTATCTTTGTTTTTCTCTTTTTTTTCTTCTCAGAGTGATGAAAATGTCATCAAAATGGCTTTTCAGAACAGAGGTCAGGAGAAGGAGACCTACCGCAACATGTCAGGGAAGGTGAGAGGAACACAAAGGATGTTATTTATTATCATTTATTGTGAATATTTTTTATTTAAAGTGTAAAAACAGGACTGTTTCTGCAGCTGATCAGCTGACACCTACACCTTCACAAAGGTTCCAGTACGGTGGCCCTGAGGTGCAAAACACAATGACAAAAGAGAAAACAACAGCACAAAAAGAGAAAAACACAACGGCAAAAGAGATAACAACATTAAAAGAGTAAACACAACACAAATCAGAAAACACAGCAGCAGATCAGAAAACACAGCGGCAAAAGAGAAAACACAAAAAAGAAAACACAACACAAAAAAACACAACAAAAATAAGCGGTAAAAGAGAAAACACAACACAAAAACAGAGAACAAAATGGTAATGGAAAAAAACAACACAAAAGAGAAAACAACATAAAAAGTGAAAACACAACACAAAATGAGAAAACACAATGGCTAATGTCATTGTGTTTTCTCTATTTGTGTTGTGTTTTCTGATTTGCTGTTGTGTTTTGTCTTTTGCACCTCAGGGCCACCGTATCACATTCTTTAAAACGATAATATGAAAACTGCTAAAGTAGACAGAGAAGATTTTTTTGTTTTTGCAGATGATAAAAAAAGTAATATGTGAATTTCAGACTATTTCATAAACATCAAATAACTTCCTGTTTTATTTGGAGACTACTTTTACCCTCCCTTAGGTTTTATTGCAACCACAACAACAACATCGGAGTGAGTGTTGTTCCTTTCACTCTTATCTCTCTGTTCTCAGGCAGCTCTCACAGCACTAGACCAGAGTGTTCTGTCCAAGATGAAGCGCCTCAACGCCCTGAAACACACCACCCAGACCAAACAGCGCCACCTTGAGGAGCTGAAAAGAGAATACCAGAGGATGAAACCAGATGACAGCAGTGAGGCTCGGCCTGCTGATACTCAAACTCGTGAAAAAGGGGAAGAAGCCATGGTAGTCACTAATCTGGCTCTTTAATAAAATCATAAAGTTAGTGTTCCTGTTTCTAACACACATACCTTCTCTGTCCATGTTTTTGTGTTGGTGTGTGTCCATGTTTTGTGTCTTCAGAACTTGCGGACTCTTAAAAACAGTCTGGAGAAGACCCAGTTTAAATGCAAGGAGGCTGAGAGCATCATGGCCAACTATCAGAAAGTCAAAAGTCACCTGCAGGTAGGAGATTTTTTGGTGGCTTCTCCAAAATGTCCTGAGGTCCTCAATGTAAAAATCATTTTACCATCTATCCATCAAATACACAAATTGTATTTGGACTGAACTTTCTTTCTATTTTTCGTGTTAATTAATTGAAAACAGGGTTGATTTGTTTACCTAAATTTCCCAGCTGGTCAATGAGCTGTTGTTTCACTTGTTTCATTTCATGTTGTTTGAATAAGACCAAACTTTAAATGGTGATAAATCCGTAAGTCACAGTCACTTTTTTACTCTCCCTTTCACTTTTCTCTCGCAGGATGAGGCTCTTACCTTCCAGGGCCAGCTGGACAGTCTGGAAGAGGGAATCCTGAAGCACAGAGAGGAACTCAGTAACATGCAGTCCATTTATACAACAGCCCAGCTCTCTAAAGAAGCTGCCAAGGTGACCTGCATCTCTTTCTGCTTTTACTAATAACATGAACTGGGAGAAGCAATCGATTCCTGGCTGACTGGGGTTGGTGCCACATGACCAATCAAGCATTATTTGATTGGCTAGACGAGGGATGATTGCTTCTCCTTGGTTACCTGGATGTTGAGTTTGTCTCTTTTACACTGAATTATTTGACACTGAATTTTTTTTATGTTGATTTTTTTTTAAAGTTTTTTTTTTAAGTTGAATTTTTACTAAATTAATATTTTGAGAGACCATCTATTTAACACTGGATTTATTTCATCTTTGTGAAAAAAATAAGTGTCTGAAATAAAAAATAATAATTTAAAAAAAAAAAAAAACATGCTAGAAATCCGATGGTTTTGAAGTTCAAAGTCTGAATGTGATGCAAAAAAAAAATTCAACTTAAGAAATTCAAATTCAAAATCAGATGGCACAGATTTACTTCCATATTATGGCTCTGTACAACAGCAGCATTTCCACAGTGTAACATTGTAACTAAACTACATCATTTACTAAATGTAAAGGTAACTGAATCCTTGAAGACAAAGTCTGTGTGATAAGTTGTGAGGCTCTTTATCTCCCATCACTATGAGTAAAATGGAGAATTGCTCTATGTATCTCTGAGATAAATCCATGTATCATATCTTATTTTATTACAGGCAGAGTTGCAGAAACAGGAGGAGCAGCTCTACAAGGAGCGCAAAGAGAGAGAGCGTGTTATCGCCCACTACAGGAAGAAGGTCGAGGAACGCAAGGCCCAAGCTGAAAAAGCTGATAGAAGGGTGAGATAGAAATGCTGCTATCAACAAGTACGACAATTATGTATTTGAGAGTAAGAGCAGGAACTCGTCTACCTTCAGGGTCAGAGAGCAGCGATGCAGCCAGATGAGCTGAGCAGCGAGCCTCAGCGCAGCAGCCCCAGGATGGCGGGGGAGGAGGAGAAAGTCATCTCTACTTTTGAAGAAGCCTTCAGACGCATCAAGGAGGCCGCTGGAGTCACAGACATACAGGTAGAGACATGAGAGGACGCTGTGGATGGATCCATAAGGTTACTGTTACTGTGTTTATATGTGATGTTTTTTTTTACATGAGTCCAGGAGATAGTGGAGCGCTTCATCTCACAGAAAGAGACGCATCAACGCCTTGAGAAGCTGAAGGAAGATAACGAGAAGGTGCTGCTGCAGCTGAAGGAGCAAAAGGAGCTCCTCAGTCAACAGTTCCAGGACATGAAATATTCTGGAGAGGCTAAACTTTCCAGGTGAGACAGTCACAGATAGCAGCAGTGAAAGGCAGGAAGCATGCATGTACCTGTGTGATGCTTATTTTCTAGCCCACAGGTGTCAAACTCAAGACAAATCTGGCCCCTGGAGCAGCTATATCTGGCCCACTAGATCATGTCATATTTTAGTCAAGAATGTTTCCATGTTTTCAATTTTGCATCTCAAGATTACAAGTCGAACATGATTTGACTTTTTATTTTGTGCTTTGATTTTTTTCAGCTCAGTATTTAGATTAATGTCGTTTTAATCCTTGAGATTCCAATTTTAAAATTTAAGTCATTTTGATTGCAAAATTATCTCATTCTTTGACACTTCAGACTTGTGATTTCAACTTTATCCTCATGTATTTACTTTTTATGTTGACCCTCTTTGGCCCTCAGGTTTGACCTAAATCCAGATTATGGTCCTTGCTGTGGTTGAGTTTGACACCCCTGCTTTAGCCTTTCCTTCTGATCTGTGTTTTATCAGTGAGCAGCAGCTGCGGGATGAGTGTGAGCAGCAGCTACAGGCTCAGCAGCGCCGATGTGACACCAGTGAAGAGGGTCTGGATTGTCTTGTCAAAACCCTCAGCACAGTCCGAGCCGGGGTGGAGCACCTCGCAGACAAACTTCAACATGTCACACTGGTAGTTTTTGTTTATAATTTCCCACATTAATACAACTGTCTTTTTCTGACTACTCTTTTCTTTTATTCCTGTCAGTATGTCTGTATGACAACCAGGCTTTTGTCCTCTTGTTTTGACACGTTTCTGTCCAGACTGAGCCCACAGAGGCCGATCCATCTCCTGATTCAGACGAGTTTGTGGTGGAGCTGCTGACTCAGTGTGAGCTGAAGCTGCAGTCGCTCCACGAGGAGCTTCAGGGGAAGGATCTGGCTGCCATCATGAAGGAGATGGAGGAGGAGGAGGTGAGTCAAAAACACGCAGACACTCATTCAGCACCACAGTGCATTTGAAGCTCTAGGTAACCATGGAAATAACGGCAAAATGTGTGGAAACAAAATAAATCAACTGCATTTTCAGGTTTGACCAACAGTTTCCAGATATCAAGACTGTGTGTAAGAGCCATTTTTGGGTCTTATGTTATTCATATGTTCTACCACTAGATGTCGCCCTCAGGTCTCAATAAGTGGGTTTATTCAGGTAGGAACCTTTGTGCAGGTGACAGGTGTTGCTGTACGACACAGGAGCATAAAGTTTTTTGACCGTGACACCGGGGATCTGTGAAATTGTGGATTGATTTTTGGAATATTGTGAACACATTGTTGGACATTGGCACTATAGTGAGCAATAAACAATCCTTAAAGGAAGAAGACATTGGACGTTTATATTTTTTGCCAGAGCCAGAGTCAGCCAGCAAGGCTAGTTTTACATCCCTGGCCAGATGTTGAAGGCAACCTAAAAACAAAAAAGGGGGCAACAATAAAGTTCTTTAAAACACAACTTTAAATAACAGTCTTAACAGTAAGGAGAGGTACAAGTTGAGGATTTAACATCAAAACTAAAAACAGCAAATTTTAAAAAATGTAAAAAGGCCCAAATGTTTGCAGATGAATGATTGTTTTAAGTGTGTGTTGTTGTTGTTGTTGTTGTTTGTGAGCAGTTCTTTATCAGGATCGAGAGAAAATTGCCAGCCTATAATACACGTGTCAAGCTGCCTGAAGACCACAATCTGGACCTCTTTCAGGATGGTAAGTTAAGAACCACACACACACACACACACACAGACACACACACACACATAAGCCTACATCCTAACAAGGGCACACAGTCTAAATCCGTCTCTTCCCACCCCGACTGTGTCTCAGAGGACGAGAGTGAAGAGGACGAAGCAGACATCCTATCACGAGAGGCGCTGAAGCGTCAGTCTCGGCTCATCATTGACTCCAAGTCCAAGAAAAAGCCGTGGAAGAAGAAGAAGGGCAAGTTTTGATGTGACGCCACAGCCCCGAGACAGTTTTTCCATCGTTGTAATGGCCCTTTAATGATAAACTTCTGCAATAATTAAATATCAAAGTAAATTGTGAGATATAATGATGTGGTTTTCTGTCGTATGCACACCTTTGTTTTGACAACAGTATTGTTCTCAGTTAGATGTCATGGACAGAGGCTCGCTGCTCCTCCTCTCACAGCTCAGGATACATGTATTCATAGATACACATACTTAGTCTCAATGAAATGTGATAATAAAAAGTGGGTGTAAAACCTCTCTTGTTTGCAGACATGCAGCACAGCCAACACCAACATGAATCTCTATTGTGTTTTAGCATCTTAAAATTGCCTCTGCCCTTTGAAATGTTGCGATGCCGGTCCTGCGCTGCTTGCTCATACCAAAATGTCAAAGTATAAACCTCAGAGAATTACCTGGTGTACTTCTCACAATGTAACCAGACAAGTACTTCCATGTAAACAAACCTTATTTTGCATATTCAGTTCACGTTTCCTCTTAAGTTTGTGTTGAATGAGTCCATATCTGTCTGATTTCTATGTTTGATTTTCATTCAAAACTATTTTAGAAAGTCATTAAAAAAAATCCTGAAAATTAAAAGTTGACCTCTTCTTAAAGACAGCATTTGTTCACAATTTCTGTTTAAAGCCTGACAAAATGCATCCAACATCTCAGATATATTCCCGCTGAGCATATTTTGGTCTAAAAGTGGTCTAATAGACGTCTAAATGTAGCCTAGACGACTGGTCTAAAATCAGGCTACCACAGGTGCAAAAATGAAAGTTTTTAGATGTCTAAATTTAGACCAAGTTTAGACTAAATCTAAATCTCGGCTATATTTATACTACACTGTATTGCTCAACAGCTATTAGAGTTATTTTGGTTAAGTACTTGGAGATCAGTTCTGCAACTCACAGTTGCTTTTTGAAATAAACAGTTATTGAATAATGGGTTTAAGTGCAACATTTAGATTACAGAATCTAGACGGTTGAAATTAGTTTTTTTTTTTTTAAACTAGCCGCCTATTGCTCAGTGGGTTCATTTATGTGGGTCATAAATATTTCATGAATGATTTTAACTTTCAGGTTGTTCAGTTCAGCCACTTATTGGTCTCTCAGGTCTTGAATGTGTTCAAATTCAAATTTATATTTATGGCACTTAAAGTGCCTCACAGAGGCTAAAAACAACAATTAACAACAATAAACCCAGCCCTCCCACCCACACACCCACCCATGGACCCACACACACACAAAGACATACACTCACCCTCACTCACTCACCCACACATACACACACACACACACACACACACAAGCGCACACAGTGTGAGAATTTAAGATATATTGTTAAAGAGATAACGCCTGACACCGAGACATTACATGAGGAAAGAGTTTTTCCTTTGGGAAACACTGGCGATAAAAGATAAAAATGGTAAAAAGAAAGAGTGAAACAAGAAAACAATCTTAAATGAACAGATAAGAGCTCTTTACCATATGAAAAAGGGTAAAAGATGTAAAAGAAAAAGATTAAAAACAGAAATAATAAATAAAATGACATAAAATAAACACGAAGAACTTCAATTAAAGTGAACATTTGCAATAAGAGAAATATACATGTTTTTACGAGTGAAGTATTGTGCATTTCACATGTAAAAACATGTATACATTTATTCGTGATACTTTTAAAATAGACTGATTACAAGCTTTGATTCCATCACACAGTAAAATATAGACATAATAAATTGGTGATAATAAAAAATACTAACTTATAAACGTGCCAAATACAGTGTATCAGAGGTACATACATCCATGTGTGCAGAAATGATGAGTTCTATTGGTACTTTAATCCACCAATCAGTGAAAGGGGGCGGGTCTCTGCGGCCTGCTTCTTCAGAGTTTGAATGGCTGCCGGTGGCGTGAATGAGCGTCCTAAAGGTCCTCTACCTCCAGACCTCCAACACACCATGTCCCATCCGTCTGTGTAGATGTTTTTAAGTCGTTTTCACGTGTCAACCCTGCCAGAACATTCCCACCCTCACTCTACCACAGGTAAGAGAGATTAAATCAGGTGTGTCATCTCCCACCTTGCAGGTCCTCAAACGCTCTTGTAGCAGATTTAAAGCGTCTGTATGTTAGTATGTTGGCTCCAGTGTTTGTTGATAAAGGTGTTAATGGGGACAGGGAGGTGGTGCCTCATTGTAATGAGAGGGGGGCAATGAACTGGAATGATTAGATGTGTGCAATGCAATCAAAATGGGACACAATTATTTATCAGAGGCAGCCAAACAGGGGAGGAGGCAGTTCCAACACACACTCACACATTCACACACTCACACACTCACACACTCACACACTCACTCATGGACATGCGTGTGGAGCATCATCCACCCACACAGATACTCAGTACAATCAGTTCTTGGTGATAAATGCCAGAGTCTCCACCGTCCAAGTTTCACACTGTCTCAACTTGGATATTCTGTCTGAGAAAATAGAGATCTGAACATGGACTTCATCAGGATTCAGGAAACACGGATTCAACAGAGGAAGGATTACAGTTAAGTGATGATTTCTTTTTCTTTTTAACTTATTCAGTGTGTCTTTGCTTTAAAGTGTGCTGTGAAAGAGACATTTTATTTCCAAAGAAGTGGATATTTTTGGAGTAACTCATGTTATTGTGTGTGTGAATTATGTAAGAAATATTTCATGGTACTGTTGAGCATTTACAAGAAGGTGTCACCATAAATTTTGATATTATTATCAGCTTTTTAATGATGGAGATAACCGTGCATGTTGAATCAGTATGATGCACTATGCTACTCATCAAGTGTTGTATTGTCTCATAACTTTAAAGTTATTTTTAAGCAGAGTCCTGAATCTTTAATCAGTCAAGATCATTTGTTTTAATCAGCATCTTGTAAATGTGATCATAAAGTTTCATAAATGTGAACTCAGATATGATACTGATGGCATTTTGAGACCTTGTCTTTTAGATGACTTAGTGTTTTTCAACCTTTTTTGAGCCACGGTACATTTTTCATCTAAAAAAATCACGAGGCACACCACCGACCAAAATTTTACTAAATGACACTTGGTAGCCCCAAATACAGTTTATATAACAATATAGTCTCTCAGTTAATTCATACTCACCAAGTGTGAAACCTGGGGCTGTGGATTACAGACACTTGAGAATTGCATATTATTTGCAGATAATAAGTTCTTTAAAAAAAAAAATAGACCAATAAAGTGAAATTGGATAATTTCTCAGGGTACACCTGACTATCATGTCATGGCACACTGGTATGTATTTAATATTAAAATGATCCCGTTTCAACAACCATGCCTAATGTTTTTTTACCGTCCTCCTCGGCGCAGATGAGGCAGCATGTGTAGAGGAAATCTGACGAGGTGTGTGGGCCAGTAGCGTGACACAGAGAGGGAGATGCGGACCATCCTTCCTGTGTGTGGAGGCGGTGATGGAGGGGAGTCCCACGGCCTCCGCAGTAAGGTGGGCAGGATGAAGAGGCTGCTTTGGCTCAAGCCGAGTCACTGCGTCGACGTCCACATGCACACAGAGTCCAGTGTGTGGCTGACGAGCTTCCAACTACTGGACACTGATGGACAGAACGAGGTAAGATGATCCCACATACAGGAGGTCGGCCTGTTGTGTTACGATGTCTTAAAGCTGCTCCTGACGTGCACAGATCTCACATTATCAACAGGTCTTACATGGATTCAATCTAAATATTTAACCAAAGGACAAGAAGACTCATACAGACAACAAACAGCATGGAGACATCAGAAAAAACAGACTAACACCAGATACACAATAAACACAGTAAATGCCAGTGAAACATGATTTAAAAGTGGTGTGATAAAAGTTAAGGACATGATTAATTACACCAAAAGCCTAATAAAAATGAATAAATACTAAATAAATACCTCTACAAACTCTGCAGCAGTGCCAAGTCAGACCCTAACACACACTGTTAATAAACAACATTATAAAGAAGTTTAAAAGTCTGTTTACTGTCAACACCGACTTTATGGTCCAATCTGAGGATTTTTAATGAGACTGAAAACTCTAAGGCACTCCACCATCGACTATGAGATCCGGATATATCATAACATATTGTGAACTTATCATGTGATACTTATCATATCATAACCAGTTTCTTTAAGTGGGATTTGACTCTTTATTCATCTGATCTTACTCTTATATCTGTATTAGATTGAGTTCACATCACCCACCAAAGTCTGGAAATAATAAATACTTTACTGCTTGGTAATCTGTCAATTATTTTCAGTATTAACGTTTTAATGTAGGCTGATGTGGAAAAACAGGTCTATGATAACGTCACAGGGTCCAACATATTATCTTCATTTCCCTTATTATTTCTTTCAGAATAACAGTCCAGGTCTAAATATATGTCATCCTGAGTGTTTTCGAATGAAGTTTCCTCCTCTGATATTTATTATCCTCTGACGTTAACACCATCACTTTGTGAATTATTAGGGGTAATTGGACCCCTGCAGTAAACACAGATATATCTGTGAAAGAACAGCAGTCATATATTCCGCACGTGCTGACGTCAGGTTTCTACCTGGGAACTTCTGAGATATTTCCGTCTGATTCTTGAGTCTTGTAGTTGGTATTTGTTCCACACCAGCATGCAGAGAAGGAACTGCTTCAGACTCTCCAGGAAGAATACCAAAACCTGTGACTGTGCTGTCTATTTCCTGCTGAGAAAAGCCTTTTTTGATCCCGTAATCTTTGATGAAACAACTATCACCAGCATGCTACAGAATCAACTTACTCACATGCTTTTTACTTGTTGGCTGTCTCCTGCCTCGTCAACCATTCATGTGTCTAATGGGCGCTAATTGAGGTCCCCACTGGCACTTTCTCTCTGCTCTTTTGTTCAGCCTGAGTGGCTTGGGTAAACACGAAGCTTGATTCTCAGTCAAGAGAGAGCCAGAGACTCATTACAGGAACAAAACGCTCATTATTTCTTTTTCTGAGCTAAAATAGCTGTGGACAGCTGACGGAAGATGTCCCGTGTGCTCAGCTTGTCCATGGTACCACAATATGCAGCTTCTACAGCAGCACTAGAAGTTTATTAACATCTTTCACTTCAGCTTTATTTTAGTCACACAGCTTGAGTTATTTCAGGGAGCAGAACAGACCTGCTTTACGTGGTTTGTCAACCACGCCTCTGTCCCTGTCCACAGGAACATCAGCTAGAAGCAGTCAAGAAAAACCAGATTCCTGACAAGATTCTTTAGTCGCATGGCACCGAAGTGCAGCGTTCACAGCGTGTTCATTTTCACACTCCTGTAAGATAGAGTCTCTTTGTTTCATCTTGCATCTTGTTCCGGTAAAATAAACAAAGATTTCCTGATATAATCTGGACAGTCTTTGATTCACACAATGAGGGAACTTGATTTTTGATGTCCAGAGTTTTGCCACTAGAGGTCACCGTCTCTGTTGTTCATCTCTGGGAGAACAAAGTTTAGATAAACTACTTCCACATAGATAACTCTGCCTGTCTGACTCCTCTATCATATTACAAACTGTTACTGTCACCACACTGTTTTGGCACATCCTGTAAAGCTCTCCTATCAAGTTATTTTTGTAATTTGAACATTTACAGTCCAAGCAAGGGGAAAAAGCTCTACTTTGAATCACCACCTTTAGTTTTTAAGCTTGTGACATGGTGAGCTGAGTTGAGGACCTGTGCACCTCAGCACTATATACATATTGCACTGTGAGCACTACTGCATTTATTGCACTTTTTATACTGGTTTTATACTGGTTTTACTCTACTTGGCTGGTCTGCAGAGGTGCACTTGTTGTTGTCTATGTTAGTGTGCTGTGTATGAGTCTGTGAGTGGCGTGACCCCTGAATTTCCCAAATGGGATTAATAAAGTATTTATCTATCTATCTGGACTGATTACAATTCATGCACCATTTACCTAGTTATACCCCATATTAGGTCAACTCTTTTACACTTTAATTTAATTTATTTTAACCTTAATTTATAGAATACAGCATTGCTAGTTAGTAACTCTCTTAGTAAGTCTCTGTGAGTAAATGTCAGATACTAACTTTGCATTAGGAAGGGTTTGAACAACTTTTATTTACTGCTTTATGAATTTTGCAACTAAATATAAGGGACTTATCAGAGGCAGCTTACACTGCTTTAGTAAAACAGTAGGCCCTTCATAATAAACAGATGACCTATATCTCATATGAAGCACAGATGTTTCTTTCACAGCCTTCAGTGTCAACAAACTTCACAGTGAATAAGATAAATTGATGGTCTTCCAGATCTCCTTTTAATTAGTTCAGTTTTCTTCATGTAACACTTCTGGGAGCTTAATTTTGATTGCAAAGTACTGCAAATTTCTACATAGCCTCATATATAAAATCTGTATAATTGTACCTATACCCTCTTCCTCATTGGTGGATTGCTTAAGCCCCGCCCCTGATACTTAAAGTAGCCCCGCCCACTGATATGCCCTGACAGTCCGTGTGAAACTTGTTCAGTCACTGTCGCTGTTCGACCTCAATGACTGGATACAACTTCTCTTTTCGTCTTTGCTTTGACAAAAATGGAAAAGTCTCACACATTTCAGACTAAAGGTCTTCCAATAGCGGAGTTTAAGTCCTTACATTGTACCTGCACTCAGGACCAATTACCTTAAGGGACAGGAAGCTTTTATAAATCAAACTTCTTTTCTGCAAACATGAGAAAATGTCACTTATCGATGGTAAGTTAAATTATGTGTTCTTGTTTTGTTTTTGTTTTTTTCAGGATAAATTCCAACTTGAAATATGAAGAAATCAAGTGTGAGGTGTTCCCTTTTGGGTCAAACGTTGTATTTGTTTTTTTCTGCTCTAGTTTTACCTGTTAAAAAAATAAACTCAGGTTGACTTTCATCACCTGGATCAGCTCACAATATAAAATGATTTATGAACATCCAGTGTTTGGTTCTTATCTGAGTTTCTGTTATATTATTAGCCTATTCAGTGTGTACAGATGGCCTCTTGCTTCTATTGTTGAGACAATATAGTGATTACATAAAGCTGTACAAGAGAGTTAGGTCACTGAGGCTCATTCCAGGGCGATGACTACCTTTTTGTCAAGGTAATGGTCTGTAAAATGTTTTTTATCCTGCCCTTACGCCTGAAATCTCTCAATCTAGGTTCACCTTTATATAAAATAACTACAGGTGGTTCCATTTTTAAAGCTTAGACTTGATTATATTATGTTTAAAAAGTCTGATATGATTAAAAAAAGGTATTTTGTCTGCATTTGTTTTCGGTTCCTTGAAAAATCTCTGCAGTCTACTTAAAGAAATGGTCAAATAAAACCCTCCCTCATTTCCCATTTGTAGGGTAACATGTTTAAAAGCAAACCATGAGGGGACATATTGTAGTTTTTTATACTGAGCGTGTAAAAGGATGATGTTGCGAGTTAGATGAAGCTGTAAAACTGTGTCATGGCTCAACACTCGGCTCCTCTGTTTGTGGACATAAACAAATCGCCTGTGAATGCCTCTATGTCAGCTCATTAGGTTAGTCACCGGGAGTCTGTGGCGTCAGAGAGAAAGGCTGGGCCACGCTAGAATCTTAAGAATGAGGCTGATTGACGTATAGTTTAAATCTGTGGAGCATCTGTATGTATGTCACAATGTGGAGTTGAGGAACAGCAGTCAGAAGAGACTCTTTATTTGTATATGCTTCTCTAAGCTCAGTTTTGTAGTGGAGCAGATTGTATTGTTCACCACATTCTGATGATCTTGCTTTCTCACCTGCAGGACCCAGTGCAAGAGTGGGGAGAGGAGGAGGAGAACGGGGCCGTGTTTGGTATAACGCTACGTAGAGAGCCCACCCAGCCGAATTCAGACGCAGCAGATCACCCGGCCATGTTCACCTTCGTCCAGTACCACACGGTTAAGGTTCGAAGGCTGAAGGCTGGCACCCTGGAGCGTCTTGTCACACACCTGCTGACTCCAGAGCCACAGGAGCCCGACTTCACCCGCATCTTCCTCTCCACTTACAAGGCCTTCACATCCACCAGCACTCTGATCGAGCTGCTGTTTCAGAGGTGAGGGACTCGCACCACACTGAGACTCTTCAGGCTTTTGTTAGTGACTATGTTCAAGTGTTTAAAAACATGCTCGGTCAGCAGATCTGGACAACAACAAATGATATAACTTTAGCTGTTTGACTCATTTCTGCGCAGCATAGCAGCTGTTATGGATCATGTTTGGGACAGTGCTTACTTCCCCTTTGCTCTCATGTAAAAAAAGTGATGTCTATCCAACATAAAATTCAAGCAGAGAGAAAACAGAAATTTCTGCGACTCTATATTTTTAATATTTGTTCAACTTTTATGGAAATAAAAGTTTCAAAAACTCATTTAGGTTATATTTTATCACTTGGTTAATATAGGGGGGACTGGGGTAAGTTGAGCCACCCCCTGTTGCTCTGAAATGGTCAAAGAAATTGATCATTTGACCAAATATGTAGGAGATGGGTATCAATTCATGGAGTCTGTGAAGGTTAGAAGCACATTTTTCACTCTTGAAAGTGAATTTAGTCTGTCATAAGTTTTATCAGAATTGTGTCCAGACCAAAAAAGATCATTTTAAATTTGTTTTAGACATCAATTGTGATATCTATGAGCTACAACATGAGGTCAAAAACCTAGTATAAAAGTCCACCATTTTAGCTTTGAGGACTAATAAAGTCATCATAGTAGTTCTGGGGTAAGTTGAGCCCTGTGATCTTGATCACAAAGGATCAGAGTTTCAGTTCAGATTGTTGAAATGTGTGACTTTTTCTTTTTAAAGATACAGCTGTGAATGTTCTGAATCACTTAAAGACATTCTCGTGTTTTCTCATGTTATATGCAATGATAATTAAAACAATTCTTGTACCTGTTGAATAGTGCATAATATATAAACACTCATTACACTCATTCTGTTGGTTTGCAGGGATGCACAACATCCTCAAATCTGTGCAGACACACTAGTTAGAGACAAAATTATGATTGACTTGATGTAGTGATCCGAAATATGAAAAATGGCTCATCTTACCCCACTCTCCCCTATCATGTTAATTAGTGATTTTATGAATTGAAATCCGAACCAGGTTAGCTCTTCTCATTTGTTTCCAGCATATATGTCAAGTTTGGGTCACTTGCTGATGGCTTTATCTCCATCTAGTTATGCATACAGAATGATCTTTCTCGGCTAAATCTTAAACTTGACAGTAAAAAGTTCTCAATAGTTTTAAAATACTTCCAAAATCGGTCTTTTCTTAGTCCCTTAAGTATTCACAAAGCAGTTTACTGGTTTCTATGACAAGTATTATCGTCATGCAGTAAACAAAGCAGCCTGCAGCTTTGTTCCATTCCTGAGTGGTCATGACTACACCCTCCACACCCAGCACAGGTGCTTCTCCACCTAATTATGTTTTTGTTTAATAGCCTTTGGACACAGAAAGTCTGGTTGGTTTTTAATGCTCTACTAACTCTGTTGAGAGTATAGGTTACTAAAGCTCAGATCCAGCTGGTCCCACCACCTTCATCTCCTCTGGGTCCCTATAGCTCACCTTTTCCAACGTGGCCATTAGTACGGTCCACTTGATATATTATTCGTCAAACAGTCACCCTCATATCTGTGATGCTGGTGACAACAGGTTTCCTGTGAGCTGTCTGTCAGGTCATCCTGAGAACGGACAGAGACTTCTGTTTCCTCTTCTTTGCCTCACAGGATCTCGTTCAGGATGTAACATTTGTTGCCGTCATTAGCCTATAAACCTGCTGTGCCGCCTCTTTATAGGGGCTCTATAAAGAAGAGTTTATCTGTCTTATTGACTGGTCTTTGAATTTGACAGTTAAATAGTACAAAATAATAATACAGTTTCCATTGTTTTAAACCTTGAGACTTGAAACATGATAGAAAATTGTGCTGTAAGAAAACACTGACCACACTTTGACTAGTTTTCCATCTACTTTGGTTTGGAGGGTTTCTGCAGAAACTCAGAGTGATACTGGCAGAAGTGATAGAGGGCAATTGATGTTTACAAGTTGATTTCGTCATCAGTGGCTCACTGTAATAATTTATGACATTAACTTTACTGATATGTACAGTGGCCCTGAGGTGCAAAACACAAAGGCAAATCAGAAAACATAACACAAAAAGAGAAAACACAATGGTTAATGTTGTGTTTCCTATTTATTTTCTCTTTTTGTCGTTGTGTTCTCTCCTTTTGTGTTGTGTTCTTTGATTTGCTGTTGTGTTTTGCACCTCAGGGCCACCGTAAATATGTGTCTATGAGCTAAAAGTGACTCCTGTTTACTTATTTCACAGAGACGACGCTATAGCTAACCTGGATAACACTGTCTGTATACGCAGGTGAGTGTTTTATTTTCTTTTTACAATCTACTCTCACTCACAAATGATTAAATTTAAACTGAAAATTGTTATAAGTTATTCCAAGTTTGTCCAAGTTTCTCAATCTAGCATTCATTTGGGCGAATAAATCCTTATAACTATGATTAAAGTCCCACTCTGATTACTTTTTTTTTTACTACTTAAAGTGTTCTCAGTTGTCTTTAAGTTGCGATTATGTTTTAAGTTTTTAGCCAAAAGCATGTTACCTGTGTCATTTTCAAGAGCCTTTCTTCTGCAGAGCTCCAGTAGCTCATTAGCGATTCACCTCTAAGTCGTGGGCAGAGACAGCGCTGCTCTGCACACTCCTCTTTGCGTTAGCTTGTAGCCTAACATTGCCAGTGTAGTAGAAGTAGCAGGTAACATAGGAGCTACTCATCCCCATTAATTAGCTTTCTTACAAGCATTACAATCCGCTAACGCACATGCTTGTTCTGCAATTGCACTCTTTATTTTCATCTGGCCTGCATAGCGAGGCTCCAGGGGTGGAGCTTGGATTTGTGACATAGGAAATCTCATTGTATCTGAGCCTGCCATTTGGGTCTGTCATAGATTCACAGTGATTTGAATACAGAAATACTCAGATATGCACTTTTGCACTTATTTTAATCATGATATGTCCTTTAGCATCAGAAAAATGTCATATGAACATGTAGACAACATGAAAAACATGATTTTCATCAGAGTGGGTCTTAAAGGCTTAATAATGTCTCTTCTCTTCCCTTAGCACCTTACCCCCAGTGATCCGTCTGTGGCTGGAGGAGTACAGTGAAGACTTTCACGAGCCCCCGCAGTACCAGGATCTCAGGCTGTTGTGTGCACACTTGCGTAGGCGTCTCTGTTTTCGGCGTTTAGCTCACACGGCCGAGGCGCTCCTCAAGAGGCTCCAGGAGCAAGGTATAAAGCAATCAGCGACATGATCGTTTAGCATTTGTTTCTACCTGCCAACTTGACGCATGAAAAACCGACCACTCATGCTCAATCCTCGAATCCTGAGAGATCCTTTTGTCATTTGTGATTTGGTGTGTTTGACAGATTGCAGCCAGTCTGCATTAGTGAACCACAGCGAATCGTTGCAACAAGAGCACAGTGAACTGGAGGACAGAGGTGAGACATCCACGAGGGACGAAGACAGAAACAACTTTATGCTCTTCCCAGTGAGAGAGGTGGCGGAGCAGCTGACCAGATTGGATGCAGTAGGTTTCATTGTTTTCCGAGCTCATTTTATTCAGTGTCACTTGTTGACAATAACTCACCCTGTCATCCTCTCCACTTTAGGATCTATTCGTCAGGGTGGTTCCGTTTGACTGTCTAGGCTGTGTCTGGTCCCAGCGCGATAAAAAAGAAAACCGAAGCATCGCGCCCACCGTCCGCGCCACTATCTCTCAGTTCAACGCCGTCACCAACCGTGTCATTACCTCGCTCCTCTGCCCATCCTCTCCCAGACCTTCCACTTCCTCACCTGCTTCATCACCCGGCTCCTCCTCCCCTCTCCTGTACCGTTCCCCTCTTGCGCCAAGCTCCCCTCGCTGTCCTCACACCAGCCCCTCCTACAGAGCACACATCATCGAGCGGTGGATCGCCATCGCTCAGGTCAGGATTAGGAATAGTTTGAATCTCATTCTCATTAAAATACCATAAATGAACACAGATTAAGTTTGTTTCTTCTCTTTTGCAGGAGTGTAGACAGCTCAAAAACTTCTCCTCTTTGAGGGCCATCCTTTCAGCCCTTCAATCCAACGCTGTTTATCGCCTCAAGAAGACCTGGGCTGCTGTCTGCAGGTCAGCAATGCACCTAAAAAAACAAAAACAAGACTTCATCCACGTTAAAGTTTTACTTATTTTTTATTTAAGATACAAAACATAACTCCAGACTTTTTATTTACCTCTTTTATCGTTCAACTCTGCATGAAAAATTCTGTCTTGATTTCAGGGAGAGCATGGCCACTTTTGACCACCTGTGTGAGACGTTCCTCGATGAGAACTGTGCGTTTACCAGCAAAGAGGACCTGATGGAGGTGACTACTTTTATTTTTTACATGAACACATATGGGACAGTTTGTTCTTCTTAATTAATGAGGGAAATATCTGTGGTGGCGTTATTGTTGTCAGCTGTTTCCCGGGGCGTGGGTGGAGGTGTGAAGGTGTAACTTCACAGGCGTGTTCACTTGAAAACAAAAGGAATCTCTGAACAGACCAGTAAATTTAACCACAGCAAAGAATTGAAATGTTACTGCAGCACGACAGCTTTTAGACTTAAGGCCTTGTCCACACAGAGACAAAAACAATTTACTGTCATTTTGTTTTTCTTAAAGACGGCGTTCTTTCAGGAAATATCCACGTAAACACAAAAACAACTGAAAGCGACGTAGTGCCACAGTGGTGTCAGATGGTAAATATAAAACTATCGTACCAGAGACCCAAAATTATCATATTTTGGTATTATCGTACACCTGTCATAATCAAAATAACAATCTTACTGTTGCATGATCGTCCGATATATAGTCACTCGGTTTACCGTCCTATAGGCGCTCATGATTTTGTGGCTACAGTTTTGTGATCATTCACCGCCCCACCCCACATCTTTTCGGCCTCCATTCATCCTCGTCCTCTTCAGCGGTGCTCATTTTTCTTAACTGACTTCCCAGCCAATCGTACTCGTTGTTCAGAAACAAATGCCACTCAAACAACAACTGGATGGAAACATGGTAAAAGATGCCCTTAGGGTTCTCATGCACCAAAAGACAGATGAAGAGTACTAAGCATGTGTATAAAAGCTGTTTTTCTTTGGCCCGACTTGCGCAGGCACTGTAAGAAAGTTGCCCCCGATTTCCACCACATCCGGAACGGCTGCAAAAAGACTGTATCTGCCAATCGCAGCTGATTGTTTCCATTCAAGTTAAGGTGTCAATTTCCACCGGCTTATTTCTGTTCCGCTGCGAATCAGTGGACTCTGCGGCCGATCACCAGAGTTCTATTTTTTCTGTTACGCTGTGTGTAACGTAAAAGTTTTAAGAAATACATGGATAGGCATCCACACAGAGACGAAATGGTAGTCTTATACGGATGTATCCAACCTGAGACCCATTTTCTAAAAGTATCTTTTACAGTCACGTGTGGATGAAACACTGATTTCGCCCCCACGTAGTCATGTCCTCTTTTTGGGAAGTCAGAAAATGGTCACCCTTTTATATGAAGATCATCACAGTAACACTGTAAAATGACTGTATTTTGGTTTACAAAGTTTGTATATTAGGATTTCTTTTTCTTTCAACAAAAAGAAAATGTAGAATAAAAAAAAAGTGGAAAAAAAAATATCGGTACAGAAAAGAATTAAAAATAGTTTATGTGTTAATGTGTCTTTACTTGCGTTTATTAAATATATGCCTTAAAAAAGCAAAATCATTGACTGTGAAGTGTGATAACTGCATGTCGGTCCATCAGTATGAATCTCAACATTTATTTCACAGCCCCTTGAAAAATTCCTGACTCATGTCAAAGTGGACTTTCATGGGGGTTTTCCAGTATCTGTTTTCCTATAAATGATATTATCTCATGTCTTTATCAGACTGAATGCACATATTTCACAATCAAGTCTTTGTCTTTTGTTCCAGGTAGAATAAAACTGATACCATTGTGTATTCAGTGATAGTACTTGTTATGAGCGGCCCTGTTCCTATTACATAATGAGAGAGCCTTGTTCACCACCAATGCAAATGAAAAGCTGCCCGTGGGACCGGCGCTTATCAAAACTTATTGCATTAATTAGACACTTATTAGTGCTCTCCTTGTAAACACGCATAAACTCTGCACACCTGAGGTCATTAACGACACAGAGGGCTGAAAGCATGCGGCTGTCTTTGTTACAAACTGTGCTCTGCAGAGGCTCCCTCCCACACCCACTAACACTCTGTCAGATGGTGCTCAACCGTGAAGAGAACAGTTATATAAGAAGCTTTTTTGTCATATTAACACTCTGAATATAAGCCATTTGAACTCCATTAAAGATGACCAGAATATAATGCCTGTTTCTCTGCAGGATGGGACTCATTCAGATGGCAGTGCCACCCCAGGCTCCAAATCAAGCCAGCTCTGCTCGGTATCCAGACACACAGTAAGAAAACAAACAACCCTTGATAAATAAAGAGTCAGTCAGGAAAAAATGAAAGGCAGTTTTTTCTTTGCTTGGATCATCAATTCAACTTCCCTAAAGTCACATGTTTTTCAGATGTTTAAAGTTCCTATTATCGACGCCACACTCCCACTTCCCATTTCTTCTTCAATCTGTTCGTTTGACGGAAACGGTGATACACGCGTCTGTTAGATTTTCCCCTGACATTTGGAGGATTATAAAATTGACATCTGACCAAAGTTCTCACTGTGAGGAAGTTTACTTAGCCCAGGCTGGGCTGTGTTGAGTGTTTTATACGTTTATACCCCCTTTTTACTCTCTCTTTACTTTGTTTAGTCAGTGATAGCACTGTGTTGTGTTTTTAGTTGTTTGTGTATAGAATAGAATAGAGTAGAATATTCCTTTATTGATTTTTTTGTCACAGCAGCATCACAGACAAAGAGTGGAAAAATGCAGTTATAAATTTAAAAATGCTAATATTAAGAACTTAAATAAATGTAATAATTAAGAAAAAATTTAGAAAAAGGAAAAAGGGAGAAGAAAAATAAAACTATCTACAATATACACAATTTATATGCCAGAAAAAAAATCCAGTTATTAATACAGTTCGTTGTAGAGTCTTATTGCAGAGGGGAGGAATGATCTGTGGTAGCGCTCCGTCTTACAAGGTGGGAGTCTCAGTCTGCTGCTGAAGGAGCTGCTTAAAGCCCCCACAGTCTGGAGCAGTGGGTGAGAGGGATTGTCCATGATGGATACAAGCTTTGTTAACATCCTCCTCTCACCCACCTCCTCCAGGGAGTCCAAAGAACAGTCCAGGACAGAACTGGCCCTCCTGACCAGTCTATTCAGTCTCTTCCTGTCCCTCTCTGCAGATGCTTCCTACCACAGAGTCATAGAAAGTCCTGAGCAGACAGTATATTTCTTTTGCAGTTCCAGTCCAGCTATCCATGGCGTTACATCGCCTTAGCTCTTTTCTTTTCAATCACTTTTTCTTTATTTATGAAAAAATATAAATAAATGTGTCTTTTAGCAAACCTCTGAAGGTGTATCTTGATCTGTGTCCTCAGAACTTCAGCAGCGGTGTTGTTCCATACCTTGGCACTTACTTAACCGTCCTCACCATGCTTGACACGGCGCTGTCCGACACTGTGGATGTGAGTACAAGTCGAGCGCCAGTTTCTTTTCTCTATTTTATAATGATTAACTAAAGTAACGTCGCCGTGTTTGTAACACCGGTTTGTTTTGTTGCTTTCGTCAGGGTGGACTCATCAACTTTGAGAAGCGTAGACGGGTAGGTGTCGCCTCCTAGTGGTGTCTCGTATAACTGACTGTTCGTTCATGTTTCATCATTTCCTCTCGTCTCCGATGCATTTATTACAATTATTGTATTTTCTTGCAGGAGTTTGAGATTCTCTCTCAGATCAGGCAGTTTCAGGCCTCCTGTTCCCACTACAAGCTCCCAGTCAACACTCACATCACCACCTGGCTGCAGGCGCACACGCTGCTCACAGACCAAGAAAGGTGAGACGCAGTGGCGACACTGAAAAGAGTATAAATGAGGCAGCAGATGACTTTTGCAGACCCGGTAATATATATTTTTTTGTTCCCTGAAGTTACGAGGTGTCCCGAGACCTGGAGCCTCCAGTTGACCCGTGTCCCAACTCCCCCAGCTTATGGAGCAGCCGTCTTCTCACCAAGAAACTCACCTCGTAAGTTCTTGAAAACCATCTCCAACCTTTCAGATATTTTAATGTTTTTTGTTTCTTATTTTTAAAAGCCTAAACTGTCTTTGTGTGCAGGTTACGTACAGCCAGTGACTGCCCTCGCAGGAAGACCCACTCTGACCAGATCAGCGTGTCGTCCTCCGGCTCCAGCAGTTCAGACATGGAAGACCTCCCCGTCCCGCTGTCCTCCCCCCTCAGACTCAAACTCAAGGTATGATACCTCAACTGATTAAAAACATGAAACAACTAAAAACAGATTTACGTATATTTGAACGTATTTTCTCTTCCTCCTCATCTTCCTCAGTCTTTCTCCGGCTCTCTACACAACGTCGCAGAAGACTTTTCCTGCAGCTCCATGTCCTCCTCTCCCAGCCTCTCCAGCTCCTCTTGCAGCTCCTCGCAACCAGACCTCAGCTCTTCATCTCTGGTTCTGAACCACGAGTCGTCATCGTCCAGCTGCTCTCCTCCTTTGCAGCCTGTTTACAATAAGCAGGTCGCAGATTCTTGTATCATCAGGGTCAGCGTGGAGTGTGTCATCAATGGAAACGTCTACAAGAGCATACTGGTAAGGACAAAAAATAAGACAATGAATCGAAGTTTTGATTTATGTCCACGGTTTTTGTGCTACTTTCCCTGCGGATTTATTCACAATTTGACATTTTTGTGTGTGGGGTTTTCCTCCAGTTGACGAGTCAGGACCACACGCCTCAGGTGATTCAGAGGGCTCTTGAAAAACACAACATGGAGGGCGTTAGCTGCCGTGACTTCAGCCTCTCCCAGATACTCAACAGTTCGAAGGGTGAGTATTTTCTCCTTTTGCTTCCTGGTTCCGGGTCTAACCTGCTGTGACAAGGAGTGACGAAAAAATGTCCTGCTTTTTCTGATCAGTGTTTTTTTTACAAGCCGGATACAAGACAACTGCAGTCCATGCAAGACACTGAAGTTGCATGCGATTTTGCGTGCTTATTTTGAGTTTCTTAAAGGGATATTCGGCATAAACTTAAGTTATGGTCAAACACACCGTAACACAGAGAGAGATGAATGTCGATGACTGCTTGCTTCTTTAGTTCTGACAATTTCAGCAACTCACCCACTCTCCTCCAGCAGCCACTTGTTTGTTGGGGAGCCCTGACGAGTTGATCACCGAGTGCAGCGGATCATTTCCATGAAGTAATAATCATCATAATGATCATTTTGCACTGCAGACGCGGCGGTTCTTCCACCTTAGCGTCTCAGTCTGATTGTATTTCCATGAAGTAATGATCATAAATGTTCTTCCTTGAGCTGCGAAACTCCGCTGCACTCGGTGATCGACTCGTCAGGGCTCCCCCACAAACAAGGGGCAGCTGGAGGAGAGTGAGGGAGTAGTTGGCAACACTCATCTCTTGAGGGGGTGTCTAACTCAGTGTTACGGTGTGTTTGACCATAACTTAAAGGGATATTCTGGCGTAAAATTAAGTTGTAAGCGTAGCAGATTTAGACTCTGGTTAAATCTCTATAACTTTGAGCCTCATGCAGTCCTCTTTTATTCACATTTATTATAATCCAAATAAAAAAATGAATATGAAGATATATTGCTATCTACTATTTAAATATGATGTGTAACTCAGGCTCTGTTCTCTTTTTTAGTCTTAAGTCTGACAGAAATTACATTTCTTTATTTGTCGTAGAGCTCCAGATCCCTGACAACGCCAACGTCTATTATGCAATGTGCACCTCTGCAAACTACGACTTCATGTTACGACCACGCTGGAGGAGACACCTGGGCTCCCTCTCCAGCCCTGGAGCTCCACGCAGGAACCGTCACGCCAAGTGAAAGGCAGAAAAGACAGAGGAGGTACTCATCCTCAACAACGGCTCAAGAGGAGACGTCTCCACCAGATTATCAGTGAGCAGTACACTGTGGTACCTGGTGTCCATGTTGGAAATCGAGGAGATCTCAATAAGAATTTAGTCTGATCTGGACTGAACGTAGAAACTATTCCAACATGAGGATGGAAGCAAAGGTGGACTCGGGATTTAGTTTTCCCTCTCGGTTCAGTTCATCCTGAGACCTGACGTACACACACGTAACATGGAAAAAATGAGCGTTACATGATGGACTAACAAAAGCACTGCACGTCTTTTCTGCTGCTCAACAGGGAAGATGGAGACACAAATGTGAAGGACAGGCTTCAGCTGCAGAGCTTTGGTTTGTGGTCTGAGACTGGTTACAGCAGGCGTAGGACTTTCTTTCGGATGACTAAGAGCCTCTCTAACCACACAAAGCCGGTGAATAAGCAGGGATGTTTACTGTTCGATCATGAGTAAGCGTTCTCAAATGGATTTGGGTCAGTGTGAAATCAGTGGGTTGAGCACGAGAAGTGTGACTCCAAGCCTGTTAGCCTGCTGTGACATTTTATCAGTCCGTTAGAGGAGCTCTAGCTAAAGATTTAAATGTTTTAATTTAATTTTAAGTCATTTTAAGTTATAATTGCACTTCAGTATTCAGCCTCTAGAGCTTATAAACTGTATATATATATATATGTATGTGTGTTTGTTTTGTTTCTGTCTTCAGTCTTAAAGGCTTAAATATTTTTGGATAAAAATATGTTTAAATGTCTTTGGTATCCAATAAGCATAAATGAAGGACGCTGACTTTTTACTGTCGGCTGTTTTTAATGAAGGAATCATCGTATTTGAGCAAAGTGTGCACATGATATAAATGTTAATACCCAGGGGGTTTTGTTGCTTCTATAATGGACTGTGGCATTAGAGTGGGGGGTACTGGTGTCTGTGTTTTTTCACCTTGCTGGTGGAAACAGGTGAGGCTGCAGTTTTTATATCCAGGCTAACTCAAGATCGGTCTGTAGCTGTTTCCACTTCAGTAAGACTGTGAAAGAGGTCGTTCTGGAAACTGGTGTCTGTATGTGAAAATGAAGCGTAACGGTATGTCGATTTTTTTAAGATCAGCTCAGAGATGCAGAGCCTTCCTCAAAACACTCTCATAAAAAGAGAAAACATGTCAGAACTTCATAAATTCTTCTTTATTTGGTCGATGTACACAGACGGAGTCAAAGCGCGATTAAAAATGAACAAAAATAGTTTTTAAAAAAGTCATTACACACTCTTGAAGAGGCCTTTGCAAGGTTTTGCCTCTCTTGAATAATGCTTTGGTGTTTTTAGCATCAGGTTACAGGTTGGTAACAAAGGTGTGGCAGCTGCAAAATTCAGTATGAAGGAGTTTCTGTATGGTTTCTGTCAGCCGGATTTCAAGTGTTTGCTTCGTTTTCTCTTTCATAATATAAGTTAAATTATAAACACCACATGTATTTGGTTGTAATAATGTATTTCCACAGATTCATGATATTTTAAAGTGAAATCTAAGCACTTACTGTCGATGATAAGTATTAATAAAGCCAATTTAATGTTTATCATGTTTGTTTTTATTGATTGTGTTGTTCATGGTTTAATCTCTCCAGAGAATATCAGAGCTGGAACTTCATGTGGATAAAAGAAGGTAAAAGTTATGGTTGGAAATGAACACTAGATGGCGCCCAAGACAAATACTTGAGTCCATGTGCTGCTCTGCTCCTCATGGCTCCATTCACAGACAATCAGTAGATTTTTAGATCTAACCATTTTGTTCAAGCTAACACGGCTTTTTATGAGAGAATTATGTTTTTAAGATCCTCGATTTAGATTTATAAGATTAAAACTAAAGTTAAACGATGAATTTTCAAGACTGGAGCAGCAGAGGTGCAGAAAACAGAGAAAAGGTTGGGTCAACAGGGTCGTTCTCTGGCCTCTGCCCCCTGGTGAAACCCTAAACAATGCCGGGGGTAAAAGGTCACAGAGGCCAGATGTGTGTGAGCAGGCGTGTGCATGTGTGTGTGTGTGTGTGTGTGTGTGTGTGTGTGTGTGGTGTGCTGGTGGAAGTAAAGGTCATGACCTGTCTGGCCGGCTTGGCTTCATGTTGCTCAAATGTCAGTTTCTCACACACCCTCGCTCATTCATTCACATGTCTTTTTCTGCCTTTCAACTTGTTTTGTTCTTTGTTTTCCTTCTGCTCATCTCTCTTGTATTTATTTGCATATATAGATGTCTGTGTCATGGTTTGAGTGGATGCAGCATCAAATGGAAATAGAGCCATCAAAGTGATCTGACAGAGTCCCTGTGTTGGTTTTGGCTCATTTAAATTAATGTCTTTGTCTTATTCTTCCCTTAAAGGAATTTTCCGGCATAAATTTAAGTTTTGGTCAAACACACCGTAACACAGAGTTAGAAACTGCCTGGAGAGATGGATATTGCCGACTGCTTGCTTCTCTAGTTATACCAACTTTAGTAATGACCGCACGATAGCAATACACAAAAGTCTACGTCCCCACTTGCAAACCTCGATAATTTCCACGAATTAATAGTCATCATAATGATCATTTTGCACTGCAGATGCGGTAGTTTTTCTGCCATATCGTCTCGGTCTGATTGCATTTCCATGAAGTAATAATCATAAATGTTCTTCCTTGAGCTGCGAAACTCCGCTGCACTCGGTGATCGACTCACCAGGAATCCCCCCACAAACAACTGGCTGCTGGAGGAGAGTGGGTGAGTTTTGTTTGGTCTCTTTACTTAAGATATAAGGCAAAGCTAAAAAGATGTTTGGTGTCTAGTACTATGGCTACGACCCTACATGTACTGTTGATGAAGTTAGGTGTTGTTCTGAGCATTATTTGTGGTTATAGAGTGGCGTTTTGGTTGAGGTTTGCGCGTGGAGATGTAGACCGCTGTGTATTGCTATCGTGCGACCATTACTTAAGTCGGTATGACTAGAGAAGCAAGCAGTCGGCAACATTCATCTCTCGAGGGGGTGTCTAACTCGGTGTTACAGTGTGTTTTACCATCACTTAAATTTACGCTGGAATATCCCTTTAACTGACTGCTCATATTACTTCGGGGAATCCCTGTGTTTCTGTTTGTGTGTGATTCTTTTTTTATCTCACAGCTTAACACATAAAAACAGATAAACAAACTTTGACTGAACTCTGAGTCCAGAGCAGTCTCTCTCTCTCTTTTTTTTTTGTCTTGCATGTGGTTTTTGTTCCTCTCTGTCTTTTTCCGACTCAGGGCCTCGGGGCTCATAGGGTCTAAAATCTTTGAGTGCATTCAGGGCAGACCAGGACATCCACTGTTAAAACACTTCCCAAGTGTTTCTCAATGGTCTGCCTGCTAAACATGCATTTTATTGGTATCATGTGAATCAAAATTGGTCTGACTTCACCTCAAGTTGACTCTAGTCTTGGCTTAATTCAATCATTTATGTTGTAAGGATGATTTTCCTCATACATAGTAGTTGTAATCTGGCCACCACTTTTCCACTCTTTTCATTTGACACTCACATGATTTATTTCCTGGTCTCAGTGTGACAGACACCATGTTTAATGTTTCGTTTTAGTTTTCCCGATACTGTTGGATAACAGTCAAACTGAGGTTAGATGTAGAAAAAGAAAAAGTTGGCAACAAAGTTTAGAAACTCTTTAAACTTTGTTCCCAGAAAAAGGCATAGAGCAACAGTAGCTGGATGTTGATCGTAGATACACAGTTGTTTAAAGCACAGCTTCACATATTTACGGAAGAGGATTAGGGCCACTTAAAAAAAAAAAAGGTCAGATATAATGTTTGTTTTTTTTATTGTTATTCAGAGAAAAAAAGTCAGAATTCTGCCCCTAAACTTAGAATAATAATTTCTTAAAAATTATATTGGAACTTTTATCTTTTTTCCAGTGGCCCTAATCCTCTTCCATGCATATTGATATAAATCAGTGATGAGGAATAAAGAGCAATGTTTCCGCCTAATCAATACAAAGTGGTTAGTTTGGTTCAGGAGACTGAAAAAAACTAAAGTTTGAATGTTTACTACACAGACACCAAATGACTAAAAAGGTTTTAATCATGATAAGTTAAGATAAGATATGATAAGATAAGTTAATTTGAGTTAAGATAAGACGACGTAGGAGAAGTTAAGTTAAGAAGAGATAAGTTAAGATAAGACAAGATAAAATAAGCTAAGTCAAGAAAAGATAAGGTAAGATAAAATAAGTTAAGTTAGGATAGGATAGGATGAAATAAGGTAAGTTTAGTTAAGAAGAGATAAGTGAAGTTAAGATAAAATAAAACAAGTTAATTTAAGATAAGATAAGTTAAGATAAAATAAGTTAAGATAAGATAAGTTAAGGTAAGGTAAGATAAAATAAAATAAGTAAAGTATAGATAAGAGAAGTTCAGATAAGTTAATTTAAGAAGAGATAAGTTAAGATAAGAAGAAATAAGATAAGTTAAGAAAAGAAGTTAAGATAAGATAAAATAAAATAAGATAAATAAAGTTAAGAACAAATAAGAGAAGTTCAGATTAGTTAAGTTAAGTTAAGATAAGATAAGATATACCTTTATTTCCCACTGGGGGAAATTCCAAAATTACAGCAGCAAAAATACAAATAAATAAGAGAAATTAAAGGAAAAAGAAACTTAGAGTCAAGAAAGATATGTGTAGAATATACAATTTCTAATTACAATACCATGAATGAAAACAGAATACAATCTATGTTTGCAAATCCTTTTACTAAATACACAAAAAGAAATTACATTTAATGTTCAAACTGATAAATTTTATTCTTTTTTTTTTTAAATATTCACTCATTTTGAATTTTAAACCTGCAACGTTTTAAAAAAGAAAAGTTTTAGTCAGCCCCCTAATTTCATTTTAATTGGGGGTTGTATTTCTTTATTTGGCATTCATGTATCTCAGAGACTCATCGCTTTATAACTGAGGTTATCTACGATTGTATAACTGCTCTTTGTGACCTTGTCCCCGGCCCTGCCTCTGTTACCTCAGTCAAAGCCCTCAGTGTCTCTCTCTCTCTCTCTCTCTCTCTCTCTCTCTCTCTCTCTCTCTCTCTCTCTCTCTCTCTCTCTCTCACATGCCCTGACACACTTAAACATTTAATCTAAATCCCTCCACGCAGACAGCTGTGTGTACGGTCACGTGTCTCTCACTCCACCTCTTTGTATCAGCACTGTACATAAGTTGCAAGTCTTCTGTTCACTCAGCTGAGAATAATAACCAACGACTAATCACGAATTAGTGTGTGTGTGTGTGTGTGTGTGTGTGTGTGTGTGTGTGTGTGCGTGCGTGTGTGTGTTGTTTTGCATGTGAGCCAGAGGCCACACCATGCGTGTTTCAACAGTAAAATGTGAGCATGCGATATGTGTGTGTTCAGTGTGTTGCTAGTACACGCCCAGTCACGCAGAGCTATGTAGCACAGTAGGTCAGTAGGTGAAGATTTGTTACATGCTCGTGGTAAGGCTCACTCTGCTCATGACTCTCTCGGTGTTTCCTCAACTTTTTGGAGCGTGTTTTGAGGCAGTTGCACATCGTAAGTCTGTGGTGTTACAGTAGACAGATGGGGGGAAATAGTTGAGACAGACCTAAGGGGGTTAATCCACTTAATAACCACCACAAAGGATTGTAGGTTACCTCACACACTGCAGCGCCAACCTGTTCTCCAGCAGGTTGCAGGAGCTCCAATAAAGTCTGCTCAGAGACAGCGTTATACCTGCAGAAGAATTCACCTGAGATGGTCAGATCAGGCTGTTTTAAAAAAGATCCACCTCAGTACAAGGTCCTTATTAGTCCCTTAAAAAAAAATCCTTCTATTGCAACAAATTGATCGAAATCAGAGGCTTTGTTTTGTCTCTAAAAATCCTCGAAAGTTGAGCTGAAGCTAAAGAGAGGCTAAAGTGCTTGACCTTCATTTTTATCTGCCTTTCAGTACAAAGAAAGAAATCTGTGAAAATTCTCCAAGCCTGGCGTAAAGAGGTAAAGGTTGGATAAAATTAAAAAGGGACTTAGATCTCAAAAGAGCACGACCCACTTTACACGTGAAATCTGACCTCTAGTGGATTTTTATGCTGGCCTCTTAGTTGGCAAATGATCTCCACTAAAGCAGCATGAACTGGTTTAGAAGAATGACTGAGTGAATCATTTATTGATTTATACAAAGTGAGTAATCATCCTTATTGATCATAAAGCTGGATGCTCGGTTTCACCATAAACTTCAACAGTTATATAAGCCCCTGGAAAAACACTGGGTGTCATAAAATTTAAGACCTCATTAATTATCAATGTCGAAATAAAGATGTGGCATCTAGGTTAGGAAAGTCGAAATTGTGAAATACAAATAAGAAAAAAGCTCTGTTTTTCAGACAATTTTTTTCTTTTCTGTTTATTTTCTTTTCTGAATGTTTTTTGTTTGTTTGTTTGTTTTTTGTTTTTACTATTTTCTGGGATCATGATCGATTTATCAGAAGCAAACATGGCCCACTTGTTTACTTTAATCAAGTTTTAATTTCTTCTGAGTTTGAGACACTGGGAGATCCTTCTTTCTTTAAGACAGATTGAGTGAATCACCATAAGTTTGTCTACTCAGGATTTGCATACCCTATGTTTAACTAATGACATGCTTTACTCTCATTGACCTGATAGTCGAAGTTATCTAGGAGCTGGAGAATCTGCTGATTTGGAGCAGCCGCGGTGGTTAATGTTATCTGATTGTATGAGATTCTCGCAGGACTTTGAAGTGTCTCATTTAGTCAGGAAAAAAAAATAGTCCGAAAAACAGAAAGACGAAAAACAGTATGAAAAACAGAATAAAAAATTGTCTGTAAAACAAAAAGGGGGGAAAATATTAGTACAAAAAACAGAAGGAAAAAAATGTCAGAAAAATAGAAAAAGAAAAAAAAAAGGGTACTTTTACCTGGAATGAACTTTAGAAAGTCCAAAACTCAAAGACCTAAACTCTTTAAACATTTTTTACAAAATGCTTAATGATTAATCCGTCTGCAGATGTTCCCTCTGAGGGACCATGGGACTCGTGATAGCGTGGGTGTCTAATGTTTTGTGATCGACTAACGTTTTAATTGTGATCATATTTACATTCTGGCTGTAAATTTGTCTGTTAATGTCATGGGAACTGTGCTGCTGCCTTTCTTAGCCAGGACCACAGACTGTATGTAGAATGAACGCTGTTTGCCTCCTCGCTGGGTGAAGCCGTCACGAGAACAGCACCCTCTGGTGACGGGCTGCAGTATAGGTCATAAATCCCGCCTCCTCCAGCAATCCCTATGGAGCTGTGGACAAACTTTAGAAATTTATCACCCAGAATATACATTTTCAGAATATAAATTAAGATTTTTGATCTTAATGTGTTTTTTCCCCAGTTAAATAAAAATGAATAAATATAAACTCAGGTATCCTCTAGACATGGAAGAAACATGCTCTACAGTGGTTTATTTTCTGTATTTTCAATTGCTTCCATTCCCCATAGATTTGATAAATGCTCAGTTCCTGAATAACATGCATCTGCTGTGGTAATATTTAGACACAGTCTGATAATGAGGGAAGATCTAACAGGCAGATGAAATGAAACAAGCTGATAATGATTGATCCGGTTTGCTAAAAGGGGATCCTTCCCTCCAAACACGTAACACACACACACGCTCACATGTATGTACACCAGCGAGATACTTCCTGCAGCATAAGGGCACAAGATATGGTAATGGGACCCAGGGGTGGTTTAGCATTGCATAACATGGAGCTGATTCATCTCCTGCGCATACACATGAACACTAACACACACAAACACACACACGCACACACACACAGACAGTTATTCTTAGTGGCCTACTTTCATTTCAGACGTGCACATTCTTATGGCCTATTTTTACATTGTGATGTAAATGCTGTGACGATGTCTGTGTTTTTAAATGTGTTTGTGTGTCCGTGTGCATGCGTGAGTGTGTGTTGTCTTTTGTCACTGAAGATGGCAGTCCTCGAATCATTGTCGCACCCACATCTGCACGCACAAGCACACACACACTCATACACAGACATGCACTGACCTATTTAACAGTGCAGTGTAAGACAGAGCCAGCAGAAATTGGATGGGTCATGGCAAGCAACGTAACTCTCTACTGAACCGCAGCCAACCAGGCATGTTTGACAGAGGGGATGTTTCTCTGCTCTCTCTCCTTTTCTCTCTCAGACATGGTCATGGTAAGACTTCCAACTAGTTCATATTATAAATGGAAACACAGCTCACATGATCTGCACTTGTATTATTCAGTCATCTGGGGACACTTGATTTGGCTGAATTAGACTCTGAAACAGTGTTTTTTAAAAATTCAGAGGAAGGGGATTTAGGTTGACGTAACGATATAAAGTGAAACAAGGTTATGAAAATCCACTGAAAGAGGAATTAAAGCCAAGAAAGACGCAACAACAATAAAGCTGTTTACTACTATTATTATCATTATTGTAAGCATGGAGCTGGAGCATAGACTCTATATAGAATGGACGCCGTCTGCCTCCTCGCTGGGTGAAGCTACCATGAGAACAGCACCCTCTGGTGACGGGCTGCAGTATAGGTCATAAATCCCGCCTCCTCCAGCAATCCCTATGAAGCTGTGGACAAACTTTAGAAATCAATTCCACAGAATGTTAATTTTTCTCCCCCCTGGTTTCGATGTTGACATGTCGTCACTGTAAGACCAGTTTGTGCTCAAGTCCTCTTTTTTCTGTGCAGCTCCATTTTTAAAAGTTATTAGAGGGTTCACCTCAGAGATACGCTGTTTGAGCCAAGCGTCATCACAGCAATTCCCGGCGACTCTCCCGCCAAATGCTACTGCGCAATGTTGGTTTTATGAAGTGGAGAAAAACTCTGAGAAACTTGGAGCTTTTTGGCTATAAATCCGAATACTGGTGGAAGGCGGAACCAAGTTGTCCATAGTATATAAAGTCTATGAGCTGGAGTGGGGGAATAATGTATAAAAATATGAAAAATGTGCGTATCAGACTCTGCCCCTTTTATCTAAAGACCATTCAGGCCATGCACCTGAGACTTGTACTTGTACAAAGTACTCCTCTTTCACCAGTGCAGCTGTTGAAGTTCACAGAAACCCAAATATTAGGCTTTGGACTCAACAGCCAGCAAAGGATCCTGCAGACAGGTAAACATGTGTTTTCAGCGTACACATGATAATACATGGATACAGTGTCAGTGGAGTCAGTCATTTATTCTTGAGGATGAGTTTCGAAGCTTATCGTCACTTTGAAAATGCTGACCTGATATTCAGTGAAAAAAGGTGCAGATCTTTAGCCTCCTTGCTCACAGCTAAAGTGTGCTCTGCTGCCAGTCAAACTGATGCCGAAAGAGAAAACAGCCACTTAAGCCAAAACTTTTTGTTTTTCATTTGTTTATTTGACAGGGACAGTACATCAGACATTGTTGCATCTAATTAAAGAGCAGCCGATGCTGTTTATGCAGGACTTCTAGCCGTGGCTAATTTGCGTCCTTGTCCCCGGTTAGACAGCTGGAAATACAACACACAATACATAAACCACTGAATAAAAACTAACATTATAGCAGGTACAGACAGGCAATCATATGTTTGCATAAAAACCAACAGCAAAGCAGACAAAACAAGCAGTTTCTTCTACGCACAAACACAACTGAAAAACCCAAGAATTAATGTGACACAGATAGGTTGTCAGGTATGATTTTTTTCCAACCATGTTTTTCCTATTTTTCTCCTTTTATATTTGTATGTAATTTCCTGTGTTTTTGCATTCCAGGCAGAAACCTTGAGCAGAACCAAACACATATAAGACGGTTATCTGCCGAGACTGCACTGGGTTTAGAAAGGGGAGAGAGGGCGATGCAGAAAGAGAGAGATGAACAGAGATGAGACTGATGCAGGTAGTTGAAGCAGCTGGAAAGCAGGTAGCAGGACGTCTGCAGCAGCAATCCAGAGGAACCTACGGCATGATGGAGCTCAGAGAGAAGACTGTGTGTGAAAGAAAAAATGAAGTCATTACTAGCGAGAATAAAGTCATATTAAAGTAATTAATTATAAGAATGAAGACGTAATAAAGTAATTAATTACGAGAATAAAGTCGTGATAAAATCATTATGATACTTATGATAATGTGGTGCTGATTTGCTGAAAGATTAGGTATCTCCTTGTTTAAGAAACATGTATTGAAGTACATTTTCACAAAATGCTCCATGGCTCTCATTTCAACAACCATCATCTTAAACAATGGAAATTAAAAAAATCTCCCTCCTGTAATTATTTTTTTTCTCATGTTGTGGTTGTAATCCTCTTTCGTATGAATCTGTGTTCATTTAAAGTATTAATGGGATAAAAACAGTGTTATAGATAGGGTTTAAAAAACTCCAGGGGCACATGTGACAACCGTAGTTACATCATAAGATATCAGAAAGAGAGTTTTAACAGGAAGAAAGAGGATTTTTCAGGCTCTGTGCTGATCAAGGCCAGTGACTGATTTAACTCATAAGGTTTATTAATAGCTTTCATGAAACTCACTGATGCTTACACTGCACTTTATTCATGCTGCAGATCATTCAAAACTAATGACAGTCATTTGTTCTTTATGTAACCATGAAGAAACTCTTAATTATGCCTCTCAAACTTGTGTATATTGATAAAACATTGAATAATTCTCATTACTATTGACATTATTATTACTGCTCTGATCCATTAACTTTTGTTTGTTTGAAACTTTGTAAAGTTTCAGGTTCAAGAGTGATGTTGTTTAAGAGTGATGTTGGCCTTGTGGCAGTATCTTTTAAGTCCTGAGTGAAAAACAATTTTGTGCCAATATCGGATCAATATCAGTATCGTTCTATATTAAAGGCTACAATATCGGTATCGTATCGGGAAACTGCTAATCTTAATCCTGCCTGATTATTTCTCTCTTTCATTCCAAACATGAAGGTTTTTATTTGATGTGATCTGTAAAGATGATGCTTCACAATCCTTTGTTTTCAAATACGAGCATAAAAAAACCTTGTTGGATTAAGATTATAGGAGCTGGATTATAGACGCATGAAGCTTCCTATACTCTTATCTAATGTGTAAAGCCGTCTTAGTTTCGCTCTTTGCACAACAGCTGTGGGCTCTTCATACCCCCACCCACCCAGCTTGTGAATTTGAGCCAAACTGCAGCAAAGACTCCTGCGGCGAGTGATGCTATTTGATGTTTGACCAGTATTACATAAACTGTATATCCTCTACTTCCAGAAATTAGTCAAACCTGGAAAAAAACAGAGATTTCTGAGCACGTAGGCTAATACATAACATCACTCAGAGTCGAACACGATCTGCAGCTTCATCTTGTTACCCCATCCCTGCCTCTCCCCGTGCTGCTGACCTACATACTGCAGCATCCTGGTTACATAACCAGCTGAGGCTGTTGATCACTGCAAGCCACACAAGGCCAGCACCTCCCTCTTTCACACACGTTCAGCTCATGCACACAGTTTTACTGCGCACTTTAGCTCATGATATAATATACATACTTCCAACTTGAAATACAAGCCCATACCTCCATTGCTGCTCATATATTTGATAGACAGATTTGGAAAGATGTACGTGCACAAACGCTAAAAGAGAAATACCCAAATTAGGTCAAACAAACATGTGCAGAGGAATGCTGTCAGCTGATATGTTTTCCACGTACTTTCACATCCCTTAAGTTTGGAGTCACTGTTTGATTAAAATGAGCAGAAAAACTCTAAATCTCTCATAAGGATTCATTTAAGCCTTATTTTAACCTGTAAAACTAGCAGTGACAGTAAGATCGAGGTGCAAGCAAATGAAAAACAGAGTTTGATTGAGTTTTTAACTGATACGCCCATTTACTTTTGCTTCAGGGGTTTTTACTTTAGTCCAGTTGATGTTTTTCGTAAATGTCAACTTATTATAAAGGCTTATATCTGACCTGTTCCCTCAGGGTAGCTCAGAGAGCTTCTTTCTGCGTAGTTTGCTGAAGTTTACACTGTAGAGGCATGTGACATAACCCTCTCCCTCCTCCCTTCCTTTTCACTTCATTCTCCTCTCTCTCTCTTTTTCTCTCTACCAGCCTTTCACTCCGAATAACCCCGCTCTCTCTCTCTCTCTCTCCCTCTGTTTTTTTCCTCACCCCCTCCTCCATCCTCGACTCTCCTCCCCCTCCTTGCTGACCTACTTTTACTCTTCTGGCCCGTTTTCACAAGCCCTCAATCAATACACAGTGTCTTTAACAGCTCAAACATGATTTGGGAAAAAAAGAAAAAAGGAGGGATAAGCCAGAACTGGAGATACTGCAAGGAAGGGGAGGAGGTGGAAAAATGTGTAGGGCTGGGAAAGAGGGAAGGGCAGTGCAGTGAAAAGCAATGCAGTTTTCTCAGGAATGTCACCTTGTTATTACCGGTGCGTCTGTAGTCAAACATTATAAGAGTTTTTTATTCCCGTCTAAAACAGGAGTGTTGACGACTACCTCCCTGCTCAATTCTTCCTAAAACTCATGTTCAGGAACTTGCTACAAGTTAGTGGCAGTGAAATTTGACACTTTTAGAAGAAAAAAAAAGTGTTTTTCTGTCTCTCTCATTTTCCAGCCAAAGTCACTATCCAGACTTGAGTGTTTTGTTGAAATTGCAACACCTCCGTAGCTGCATCTCGGCGTCTCTATAATGGCTCTTATGTAACGCTCATCAGTGGCACACTCAGCCCATGCCAACTTGTTGTTCTCATTGGCCATTGCTCCATTAATGGCAGGGTCAGAGGGAGGCTGCCACGCTCAGCGTTCACAGTCTGACGCAGTTTTCTCTCAAAGTTGTTGTGTAACTTGTTTTTTTGCTTGTGTCTCTCTGATGCACTGTGTGATTTTTCCCTTCTCTTTTGTACAAGTTCAGCACATCTGCTATAGCAATGATCCGCAGTCTTGAGCAATCTGGTATTACATCAGAGCTGGTGAGCAGGATGTTGTAATACTTTGCTTATATGTACGAGCTATACATACTTTGACAGCAGATTCATGATTTATAACCTCTCCAATTTTTCTGGCATTGGAAGTGAGAGTGTTTTATCTGTACTGTCTGTTCTTTGCTGCAAATACAACTTAAAGCTTATGACAATACCATAAAAAGGGTAAATGCAGCTGCTTTTTTACATTTATAGAAGTCTTTTAGTGTTTTTTGAGTCATTACTTATTCTTACCTTTACAATCTTTTAATAGTAATAATTATAATAATGATACATTCTATTTATAAGTGCCTCTCTAAACACAAAAGGTAAAATTTGAGTGTATAAAAGGCCAAATGTTTTGTTTAATCAATTAATGGTCATAATTTCAAATCAAATGGTTATTTCAGGTATGAAAATATGGAATAGTCTTCCATCTGTCATCACAAGCTTAACCAGTAAACATGTGTTTAAAAAGAAAGTATACTAATATCTAATGACCCAGACTCACTGAAATAAACTGAACGGAATTTTACATATTTGATCACAATTGTTAATTATTCATTATTTATTCATTTACTTCTTTTTTTTGTACTACAGTGCCCAGCATAAGTCAGTACACCCCCTATTAAAAGTGAAGTATTACTCAATATGTAGGTGAGCAAAAGTACAATTTCCAAAGTTTTAACAAAGCTGAGGTTATTATAACATTTTATTTACCATAAGTTGAAAATAAGGGTGATATGGTGACTAAAATTTAGCTTTGCTCCCAGAACTTTGATTGGGATGTACTTATTTTGTACTCATTTTTGCATCCTGATTTTAAATTGAAAAAAATACTTTTTTGTTTGCAACTTAAAAAATCTTGTTTGCAATCAATGGCCTACATTTGGTGAAGTATTTTGTTGTATAGTCTGACATAGAAAATGTTGATTTTGAAAGGAAACTTCAAACACCTGAAGAGGTTTAGTCATTTATGCTGAGCACTGTATGTTTAATTGTTGTTCATGTTCAAATAAATTCAATGAATTCTGATTATTCATAAAGTAACATGTTTAATGAATATGAAAATTGTGATGTTTCAACATAATATTTAGATCAATAAAGTTTATCTGAGGTTTGACATAACTTTTAAGATAAGTGTACAGATCTATTTTCTTGTTTCGAGAAAAATCAGTTCATCTTCAGACTGAGGCTAAGCAGATAGATCTTCTCCTGCTGTATACTCAGTGTTATTTTTGTCTGATTCGAAACAAGAGTGTTTGTGTTCTTTTACTCAGAAACATACTCAGAAAGTTCGAAAGACACGTTCATGAATTCAACAAACTTTTATTTTTTTCCCATCAAAAATGAGTGTTTTTGTAACCGTTTGCATATCCACATGAAGTATAGCAATACATAATCAATTCTGGACACGCCTTTTTCTTTTTTTTCCATTTCAGGAAGCCTTTTGGCGAACAACAAAGGTTATACGATAACACACAGAATACGAATGGTAACTGGGGTAAAGGAGCATGGGTAAATACACAGCACAAACAGGAATAGCAAAGAGCAAAAATGACACAACAGGATAACAGAAAAATACACATAATAACAATAATAAACCGAATATAATAGAAAATAACAATATTAATAAAATTATAATAAAATAATAACAGCAGTATACAAGAGATTGAGAGACAATTTTACATTTATACATAGTGGCCAGAGGCAGGCACCAGGAAGTGAAACAGTTAAACTTTGACTGTATGATCTAATGTCGCTAAAACAAATCAGTGCAGGCTCGAGTGGGATCTTTAAGACATTGGCTGAACTTAGAACGAGGGACAACACAACAAAAGAGGCACCTTATGTAGAAAGAGCAGCTTTGCTGGTTTTGCAACTGGAGAGCCGTTTCAATTAATTCACAGACATCTGTTCGTCTCGAACACAAACTTGTCATGGTGTTTTGAGGCGAGCCGGGGGGGGCTCGCCTTGTGCTTGTCAGGTTTCGCCAACAGTAAAATGTGACTGCATAGCCTTGACTGATATGCGTTATAATAACTGGCCTTGAGTGTTTTGACAGCTTTGAGAGTCAAAAAACTCAGATCACCTGAATGAGGCTCTTGATTTGTAAATCTGAGAAAAGTGTACCTTTCTATTTTTACTCCTTTTATTCTTTACAAGTTGTGGCTCTCAGTTTTTTTTTTAGCTAAAGAAAATTTGAGGCATTTTTCTAGACAAAGAGGGACTGTACAACGTGACTCCACAAGAACAAACCCATCACTTTTTAAGTCTACCACCTCCAAATCCTGCTATTCTATTTTTTTGTTGTTGTTGTTGTTTTTTTCATGTATTTTTTCATAAAATATATATTCCATATATGCAAATTTATATGTCACAGTAATATACAATCTAAGTGCTTCAGAAGTGAGGGGATCTTGTGTGCACATAGTTAAGAGGGTGTAAGATGATGACGTGAAAGAGAGAGGAAGAATGTAACTCTGCACGAAAGAGAGAGATGCTAAAGGAAGGATGCAAATTCTTTGGTTAAACAAATGTTCCCATAATGCCACAATAATGCTGGCCGGCCTTCTGGGCAGTCCACAACAATGAATAATTGAATAATGTTGAAATTTCCTCAAGGGGAGTACCCCTGTCTCCAGCTCTGCAGAGTTTCATTCCTACCCTCTCTTGCTGAGAGTGATAGTTTATCTGGATTGGAGGGATAGGTGGGAGGTAGGACAGAGTAGAGGAAAGGGGAACAGGTGACACAGTGAAATGTTGATATCACATCCTAACGTCACCCTACGAGGATTTTTCTCTCCTTTCTCGAGAGGTGGCGATGTGAGTCATTGTTATAGTCTGTCAGCTGTAGACAACAAAGAGGTGTGATAAAAAGCTGCTCCTGTTTGTCCTTAATCACGCCTCTTACTGCGTCCACCCTTACTGCTGCTGCTGCTGCTGCTGGATCCCTTCTTCCCCGCCTCTTTTTTAGCCTCCCCCCTCTCGTTCACCTGAGGCTTGACATGTTCTGCGTACTCAGTCTCGTTCTCCACCTCTTTGCCCTCCACGTGGGCCAGGGTGCTGTGAGGGTTGCTGGGAAGAGCTAAATAAGGATGCTGAGGCAAATTGGGAGATGGAGACATGGAGGTGTTCACGTGTCCCTCCAGCGGCGTGCTCGCTGCTGCTCCGTTGGACAAGGCAATGTACTTGAAACGGAGCTTGTGGGGCAGGGCAGTGGTTCTGACCTCGGCTTGGCACTCGCCGTGTGAACTGGAAGCTCCAGCCACCTTCTGGTGATAACTGCTAATGTCTGAGGAGGATGAAGAGGGAGACTCATCGTCTGTGGAGCCTTCCTTGTCAGAGCTACGGGGGTCTCCATCGCTGGACGAAGTGTCCTTAGCGGAGGAGTTTTCCTGGTAGAAGCCGTCAGCTCGAGGGCCTCCTTCGTAGGTTAACACTGGAGGCTCTTCATCCAGCGTGTTGAGGTAGCCATTGTGCTGTCGGAAGGAGGCCTTGCCCTCCTCAGTGTTGTGGATCAGATCAGGGGCGAAGGGATTCTGGTGGTTCCCTGCATGCTGAAGACTGCTCTCGTGACTCTGGTAGCTGTAGTGCCCATGACGATTCTCATGTTGCTGTTGAGCACTGGCGCTGTACCTTTGCTGGAGTTCCTCCTCTTGCTCATCGTGATCGTTAGAGTACTCATACTGAGGAGAGTCCATGGTCTTTGTCCTCTCCAGCTTCTCAGCGACCTCTGTGATGGTCACTGAGCAGTCTGAGAACTTTGTGGTGTGCTGCACTGGTCTGCTCTGCTGGGACTGCTGGTCTTCCGGCCGCTGGCTCTCCATGGGATAACAGCCGCTGCTGGAGCGATACAGAATAACGCTCCTCTGTGCGGAGGCGGCCTGAGGGGCCGGGCTGGAGGCCTCCATGTGGCACTGCTGCTGTTGGTGGTGCTGGTAGTCCATGGCACTTTCAGCCAACGAGGTGTTTTGCTGGTGAGTGTGGCTGCCATGGTAAGCCCCACTTGACACACCATTGGGGGTCCCATTGGTCATATCGTTGCTTTCCAGCCGGGCCATCTCCATACCTGACGGCTCCCTCTTGATGGTGTAGCCCATGGGTTCTGGGCTGTCCCTTGAGGAGGCATCAGACATGTCGGAGATGGACCCCCGTGGAGAGTAACTGTGGAGCATGTTGTGGCGATCTCCGCGGCTTGACTGTTCGGTTTCCGATGAATCAGAATTCTGCATGACCTGGGATGCACTGGAGTAGCCGCTACTTGAGAGGTAGGCGTTACTGTTCGGGGTGCCGTTGGTGCTGCTAGCATTAGCATTAGCAACGCTGTTGGAGATCTGCTGACTTTTCTCCATGTAGGAAGCTGTGCTGATTAGACCGAAGCGCAACTTGAGCTGTAAGAGTTCAGTTTTGAGGCGGACATTCTCCTCGTTCAGCGCCATGACCCGGTTTTCCAACACCATGTCATTCAGGCGGCGTTTTTCCCTTGAGCGCTTAGCTGCTTCGTTGTTCTTCCTGCGTTTTTCCCAGTAGGACGCATCTTTCTTCTCCTCAGAGATGAACTCTCTCTTGCGGCGGCAGGTCACGTTGGGCTTGGAGCCTTTACTCTGACGGCTGACTCTTGCCCCGCCTTCAGGATTGGGAGATGGAAGGCTTCCACTGTAGGAAGATAAAGTATCTACTTCCATGGCATTTTTGTTGCTGGTAGACGGGAGGTGTAAACTCAGACTTTCCATTTTTTCCCGACTTGGGCGCTAGAGTGTAACTCTAGCAAAGGGCAAGGGGGTGAAGGGAAAGATGTAAAACGATATGACACTTGCTGCTTTTGTTATTCGGGAGTTATGTCGCAGGATCTGCGAAAACTTCTTGATGAGGTATTTGTGCTCCTCGAAAAGATAGCCTCATTGATTTCCTTTTCCTTGTCTCCTAGATAAAATCGCTCAAGTGTCCAAGTTTGCCAAGAAGATTAAAAAGAGGTGGAATTCAACAAACACCTCAGACATTGAACTCGTGTTCTGAACACGAAACCAATAAAAAGAAGCAAGTTTGTTTTTTTTTTATAGCGAAGAGTCTTTGCTTAAATCCCAGCAAACTGTTCAAAGTGATCCCTGGAGTCTTGCTGGAGGTGAGACAGAGTTCGTCTGCGTCTTCCTAAATCTTTAGTAGAGCTGTGATGCCTGTCAGGCGGCTGCCCTGCTTCTTTGAGTGTCTTTCAGAAGATGTAGGTCAGTCTGTCTACTTTGGTGCTCCCTGAGGATCCAGATTCAGTGCTGCCGTTTGCTGACCACTAACTGGGTTAGAGAAACAGAGAGAGGGGAGAAGGAGAAAGACACCGTTAGATGATCTGTGTAACCACTACAGTTCACTGTGGCATACAAACACGTAACTTTTCAGTCAGGTCGACACAGATTTATGAACACTGTTATGTGGGTTTCATCTCTCTACAGTGTACAGATTTATACACTGTCTTTGACATAACCCTAAAAGTTTCACAACTCTTATCATCTGTATCGTCTTTAATGCAGGGGAAAAAGAAAGGTTAGAGGGATGTAGGGCTGGGCGATAAAGAGAAATTTATGACAATAACCGATGTCATTTTGCCCATGTCGGTATATTCAGTGTCAAAAAAATAGATAAATACAAGTTGGTTTTGGATGTTTGTAGGTAGGCTATGGTCTCATGTCCCTTTAAGAAGTAAATGAAGTTAATGTGGGAGGGGTTGAGCAGCTTGTGGAGTAGTTATCGTCCATTTATCGTTATCGAGGTGAACTGCTCAATATATCATGATATTGATTTGAGGCTATATCGCCCAGCCCTAACATGACCCGATGTCAACCCTGCAAAGACTGTCAGGTTGGAAATATAGTTATTCTGTCATTGTGCTTTATTAGTATAATAAAATTTAAGGTAACTAAAAAATCCTCTCATAGTTCATTTATTAATTAATTAAAATAGAAAAGAAATCTGAATTATTGCACGTTGTCTGTGTTGGTTTTTGTGTATGTCTGTGGGGGAGGGGCGACAACTCTGTCATGTCTCCGTTTCCTTGATAGCCGTCAAACTGTTTGCGGTTACACAACACAAGCTGCTGAACTTCCCTATGCAGTGTCAACAAAATAACACAAAGGGAAACCTCGCTCTCTTCTATGCCCCCACACAAGAAAATGAACAATGATGCTGAATGCAGCGCAGATGGACGTTGACTCCGGCATTATGTAACAACTAAGTGCTGCTGCTGCTGCTGTTCTCGTTACAGGCCACTAGTTCTTTCACTGCACAGTTTATACGCAGTAATTACTAGTGCGTCATTACGCCTGAGCCAACCCCCTGAGCCCATGACAAACATGAAAATATCTTTTATATGACACACACGGAGGGAATATGGGAATCTAGGTCAGTGTGCCTGTGGCTGACAATGACTCCTTTGGTGTAGATTTCCCAACACTGGAATTAGAAGCTAAGAAACACAAACGTTTGTCATCAATCGTGTGCTTTTTTTAAATCGCCATAGCAGTATTAATGTTTTTCCTAGTAACACAAAAATTCCAGCTGCTCTGTTTTTAGTCCCTCAGATTTAAGTTATTTTTTTTTCACTTAAAAGGTAAAAACCAGGACATGAAAACTGTTGCATCCAGACATTACACAGGTCTGGTTAAGATAGCGCATACTCCTGAATTATAATCTATTAGTTTTATTGAAAGCAGATCCGAACAAAGAAGACGCCCCGACTACTCCCTTTATTCAAACTTTCACAGCGAGAGCACAAACAGACAGACGCTGTAACACCTCAGAGTGCTAATAAAGTGCTCCTGGTAAACACAACTGACTCCAGAGTGTTTCCCTGCTTTGTATTTCACTCATATCACAAACAGCACGGCGCCAAAACGATGTTTAACAGCCACTGAACCGCATGTGTGTCATGCCCCGCCTGGTTACTGCATTTCTTCTCTTCCCACAGAGTCAACAATCTGGTTACATAACACTCACAAAACCACCATTGTGACCTTGAAACAGCCCACTGCTTTGAATAATAATCTATAAACTAATGTTCAGAATAATAATCTATTAATTCATTCACTCACTTTGTTGAGTTGTCTTTTCTCTTTATTATGAGTTCCCTCCTTAAAACTTTAACCTCATTTTTTCTGTGTCTGAAACCTCGAGTCGAGCGTTGCCGAACAGAAAAGGATTAGGACACAACTACCAACAGATGTGGAAAAATGTAGGGCCAATAGCTACCCACCTCCTCCCCCCCCGGAAAAATCCCCCCACCCTGCGCGCGAAACAAAGGCGGATGGGAAGGAAGCACGCACTCGTCTCTCTGTCCCACTGACCTAGAAACGACGCTAAGCAGTAAACACTCCTCCTGTCTTTGACGGTGCGCCATAAAATAGGTCAGTAGGACTGCAAGGGAGGGAGGGCAGGAGAGGGAAAGAGAGTATTAGAGTGCACTCTAAAAATAGAGCAACAGAAAGAGGTGAGGGAGGGAGGAAGCAAAAAAAGGGATGGGTTGACATGAGGAATTCAGTTGGTGGAAACGAGAGGAATTTTACAGAATCTGCAGCAGGAGGAATAAAAAAAGAGAGGAAGGGATACGTCATCCGCCTCAAAATCTGATTATGAAAGCCCCAGTGGTTTTCATGCAACGTTAATTCTGGTCCGCTCTAGAAACCCTCCAACACCACCTCAGACATAATATGCATTAGTTGCAGATGAAAAACAATAGTGAGAGATACAGCGTTGGCATTGACGTCAGAGCACACACCCATCTCTGCAGCCAAATTCACACATAACAGGCTCTCTCTGAGGACTGCATGGGGAGGGGCTGCTGTTGTTGCGTACGTGCTCTGAATGTCTCTTGTTGCAAAGCAAAGCTTGTGTAACATACGCACATTTACACAGCAGCAGAAGCTACAGGTTACTGGCTGTGAATGTCCTAAACGTTCCCCCTTTACTGTGATCCCTGTGCACTGGATAAAAGTGTGTTAATAAGGGTTTAATCAATCAATTAATCAATCTTTATTTGTATAGTACTTCCCAAACAACACGATGTAGAACAAAGTGCTTTGTGTTACAGGTCCTACGAATTCAAAGATTCGCCACGAGCCACTGTAAACTCGTTGTTTCCGCTGGAGAACAACTTTGACACATTTCCCAGACACTCACTAGATAAGGAGGAATGCTTCACCTTTGACCTCTACTGAGGCAAGTGTGAGTAAAACACACAGCATCCTCTTCCCCTCCTCCATCTTTTTTAGTGATCCACCACCACCACACACGTGGAGGGGCCCCCAGCTCAGAGCCTCCATTTTGCCCCATGGCTTTGTGTCAAACAACAAAACTAGGAGACAGGAATTCAGACAAACCAGGTCAGCCTTGGAGACGAAGGGCTCTGTGCCGTTTAATTCTTTAATCGTGTCCTAAAACACGTCAACCCTTTCTGTCTTTTTCACTAAATTTAACAGATAAATGCAAATTTGGAGAGGAGTTAACCCATTAAATTTGACATTACTAAAACTCTCACATCGTATTATTATCATTCACATCTATTTAGTGTTACTCCTTATCTTTATTTTTGAAGTTAAAACCCTTTTTTCCTATAGTTGAAGTCCATTCCTTTGCTGAAAGGTCACGTCTTTTAGTTTGCACGATCACCAGGAGATAAAATCAACAAGCATGTAACTGGATATAGTGTGAAACGGGGAGCTGAAATGACCAAGTTATGCGTGGTCTTAAATTCCTCAAAGCAAAAGACAGTTGCCTCTTACACCTCGTGTGTTTCCAAACCCAGTTACAGGTCTGACCTATATTCGTAGAGTTAGCCGGGACAGAGCTATGCAGACTACTCTGAAAGCAGACCAACTGGCAGCAGGCGGACTAAGAGCTCACCAGAACACTGCCTGCCTCTGCCAGACAGGGGTTTCCATGCATTGCATCACAGCCTGAGTTTTCATTTGTTATTCTAATTTCACAACAAAGTCCACAGTGAGAACACACAATCTTTGGAAACAGGAGGAAAGAAAAAAAGCTTTTAATTTAGGTCACTCATAACTCTACTTTTTCTGTTCCCTTTTTTGTTTTGGAGGAAGGCTGAACGTGTTAAAAATAGCTCACAGACGCTGAAAATGAGACCGTAGCTTAATGAAAATAATCTGTCTAAATAAAGGTCAAACACTTCTTGAATACATTTTGTGCTCATGTACATCTTTACACTCTTCCTCTTCTCCGTACATAAGGATTTGGCAGCCAGCTGGGTATGAATGATTGGAATAAAGCACAGGGTGTGAACTGGAATCAATTACAGGCCAGTCTGTCCCAGGAGAGAGCGGCTGTTTATTGCGTCTCCCTGCTGTGTGCTGGTTATGTCATACCCTCCAACTCCCTCAAAGCAAAGCCCTGTGGTTTATTTAACACACCTTGTGCGGGTAAAAAAGTCATCCGCGGATGGCATTGAATAAAATCAGACATTTTTTCCTGTTTTTCTAACATCTAAATATTTTTAATTTTACATTAAAAAAACCTGCAACACATCAGAACATGTCTAAGAGGAGTTATGAGCAATTTATTATTGTTGCATTGTGCATTTTTCCACTGAATTAACCACTTAATGCTTTTTTTTTTTTTTTTTTTTTTTTTTGCATTTAATCTGCATTTACATATCCCTTCATGTGAAAGGCAGTGTGTTATTATAACAGGAAAATCCGTATCCACAAAAAGCAAACCTCATTTTTTAATCAATTTCTCCACATTGCATTTCCAAAAGTATTGATCAATGTCTGAGTAACAAGAGTGAACTAGTGACCTACATATAAACAGAAACGACTATAACAGCATGCCACGTGCAGGAGCGAAATGTAGCATAAGCTTGACTGTGTGTGTCTGCGTAAAACCAGACAACACAGCCGGAGTACAGCAGCTGCCCCCTATTCACTAGAAACCACCACCATGAGGAAACAACCTCGCCTTGACATTGAGCACTAATGTGGGATAACGCAAACCTCTGTTTCACATTCACACCGAGTGTTTTCTATGAGAATTAAAGCGGAATATTGCAGCTACACGGGTTACAATGTAGCGCATTAGACGACGATCCCCCCCGTGTTTAATATGACAAAAACAGCCGCAACCTCTCAAAGTCACGGGCGCGCGGATCTGCCCGGCATATCCGCGAGTCGCCATGTGAACAATAACCTGCCGCGAGCACAATGTTCATTTTTAACAGACGGATACAATTAAGCACAAATGTGGATAAATACAAGGTTAGAAACAGGCAAACACGAAGGGTGAAAGTTAACTGGTTCAGAATATTACCTTTCCATGTCCTGGAGGAGGAGGGGAAAATTTTTCAGGCTTCCCGGACACAAAGCCGTCTCGGTCGCTGTTTCCTCCTTTTACTCGTTCCCTCAAAGAAAGCTCCACCAAAAAACGAAAAGTTTCTTCTCCTGTTCGTGTCGGTGTGCTGGTTCAGTTGTGGTCGAGTCAGTGGGTCGGGTGGATAGCTGTTTCCGTCTCTTGGCTCGGTCTGCCTGTGTGTGGTATGATGCCGGACACTTTGCTCTAGTTTCTCGGCTCCCTTTCTAGAAATATGTGTTAGTAGGTCAGTGGTTGCATAACAGCTCTTAGGCTGCCTAGTCACGTTTTTGTCCTCTATCCCTCCGCGCGAGACTCTCTCTCTCTCTCTCTCTCTCTCCCTCCCTCCCTCTCTCTCTCTCTCTCTCTCTCGCTCTAACTTTGTGTAATGCCCTTTTCTCTCTTCTCTCCCTCCTCGTCTTTACAATATTTTCTTCACGAAGTCATGCCATGTTTAAAATGGTGGCGGTAATACTACAAACAAGGTCAAATGCTGTGCATAACAACATGTTTCTAACAACATAAGAAAAATAAAACTAATGGTATTAGGTCATATACCACGAACTAAGATACTCTGTGTATTGTTTATACTATACATAACACCTACTACTTTATGTATGTATGTATGTATGTATGTATGTATGTATGTATGTATGTATGTATGTATGTATGTATCTAGATAATATAAATATAATATAGAATGTAAGTATATATATATATAAAAATATATATATATATATATACATACATACATATACATATATATGTATATATATATTTGTATATGTATGTTTGTATATATAATTATATATATATATATATATATATATATATATATATATATATATATACATACATACATATACATATATATGTATATATATGTATGTTATATATATATATATGTATATATATATATATATATATATATATATATATATATATATATATACATATACTTGAATTATGTCCATGGTCACCATCCTCACAAACCTCATGGTAAAAGGTCAAATACCACAAACTATTTTTATTTATAGGCTATTATGTATAGTGTTACAACATATAACGTACATAACAACTACAACTGTTATCTATCTATCTATCTATCTATCTATCTATCTATCTATCTATCTATCTATCTATCTATCTATCTATCTATCTATCTAAATAATATAAATATAATACATATAATTTTAATTCTTTATTTCTTACATTATATATATAATTTTAATTGTTTCCATAGTCACCATCTATCTATCTATCTATCTATCTATCTATCTATCTATCTATCTATCTATCTAAATAATATAAATATAATACATATAATTTTAATTCTTTATTTCTTACATTATATATATAATTTTAATTGTTTCCATAGTCACCATCTATCTATCTATCTATCTATCTATCTATCTATCTATCTATCTATCTATCTATCTATCTAAAAACATAGCTAATCCATTTTCTCGTTGTTCTAGATTAGCAGAGATCAGCCCCTCCCACCATTTGAAGACAATTATGTGAGCTCTTTTTTTCTTTTTTCAGTTTCTCTTTGACATTTCATATCCATAAGCTGGTTGCACAACAGCCTCATTTTACATGTTGAAAGAGCACTACATGCTGTAAGAGTGGTGTCTGGGATCGTCCACCCCACCACTCAGGAAATTTCTGATCAACAATTTGTGGTAAAATAAAGGTTAATGTACAAGTTAGGCATACGATTATGATTGCACAACTTAAAGAACTTTTTTTTTCTGTGTTCAATTTAAATATAAGTATTCTACCGTAGACACACATAATGAAACTACAAAGTACTATAAAATATTTTATCATACAAATTTAAAACTAAGACTTACCAAAGTAGATAAAGTAAAATGTTAATTGAGACACCTGCTCACATTGTTTCCAGTGGAAGAACATTTCAGAGGGCGCATTATTATGTTTCACAATTTTATTTTATATTTCCAAATAAGTTTTATTGTGTTTTTACTGCAAAAGCATTGTTTGGTATCGAGCTTAAATGCATAAATGGCCTTGAATGTGCTTTTTAATTTTCCTTACCCTGCACAGATTTTGGCCTAATTAACAATAAAAATATTTTAAGACCTTCTACATAAATTTATCATCATGCTGTTGTTAGCAGACAACAACATTTAAATTCCAGTCATTTTCTATTGTCCTACAAAGCATTTTGTACCCACCACCGACATATTCACTGAGCTGTTTACATCATCCCTGTTTTGTGTTTGACACACATCCAACTCCAACCCACTTTATCACCCACATCCCCTCCCCCTGCTTTGTCTCATACTTGCACCCTTTCACCACACGCAGAATAATCATATCACCACCATTAGACCATGATGGGGAAGCGGTAGCCTTGAACTTGTCTAGCTCCTCCCCCCACCAGTCCTCTGTGTTATTACCACCAACCCCCAACATGTTCCTCTATCTATCTGCATGCAGGCATTCCCTTGGCAACAGTGGTGTGGTGGTGCCTGCCTAGCAACCAAAAGGCCCTCATTTCTTCCAATACAGCTCATGGCATCAGGTTTGTAGACTGAGACATCTGAAGACTGGTTACAGACAAAAGATTTCCATGCATCTGTCGCTTGAAGCAGAGGTCATCACAGGTGCATAACACCATGTTTGCATAGGTTAAAAAAACATGTCTTTTCATTGTCGGACTGTAACTCTTGTTCTTTGCTTTTATAAGAAGTAAGTGCTTGGTTTGCATGTGGTGAGCACAAAGGAGGAGAGGACCTCTGTTGTAATACTGCTGGGAATGAATGAACGACTGAATGAGACTCACTGAGGCATGCTGATATGGGCTCCTGGCGCCACCTTGTGTTGAAAAAAAGCACAGACCTGAAAGGGGAAAATTCTCAAATACACATTATTTCTAAAAACTATTATTCAGTCAAGTGCATCACTTTGCTTCATGTAAAATCATAGAATTCATACACTGCAGTTTTTTGGACGCTCTGCTGCTTTTGGGCTTTTCTAGCCAGAGCACCCACACAGACTGCAGACTTGGACTATTTCCAGGTGCTAATGTATTCCAAACCTGTATCCTTCACTTCCATATGGGCCAATCAGTCTTCACCGCGGCTGCTTCTGTGCTAAAAATAACCTTCGTACTGCTGACGTGATAGATGACTCATGCAGAGTCTCACTCTTCTGCTTGCATCCGCACACCGCCCCTCTCTCCTTTAGCGCTGTCCTGCACCCTGCTGTCCCAGATTCTTTCACCGTCCTGTCTCCTGACAAAAAGGTGAGTGGTTGTCGAACACCAAGATGGCACTTTAAGTTTAAAGCAGACTGTGAATTAGCTCAAAATATCGCCAGTACCATTAAAAATGTGTACCAGTAAAAATGCACTTCACTCAAGGTCTTTGCTCCTGCTGGTTTAGTTTCTCCACTACAACCATCCCTGCATATGGTGGGATGCAAAGTGCAGTTAGAGGTTCCAACATATAGTCGTTGTTGATAATTAGCACAAAAACAGTAATGTCTCTACAATACAATGAAATAATTATCTGAATATAATCAATCTCATCCTTTTTTACTATAAAATGTGTTTTATTTCCAAATACAATTTACCTCAATTATCATTTTAAGCAACAACAAAACATACAAAAGTATATTGCTTATTTTGATGGCTTTGTGATAAACCACACACAGATACTGCCAATGATACACATACAGTAAACACACGGAGGTCATTCCTAGAAATCTGTCCAAGGTCATATTTTAGCACATCCAATAAGAAGTTCGTATATACGCTTCTTTTAACTGTAAATCTAACTCGAGTCGATATTTGTATACAGTGTTTGTGTCGAACCGCCTGCAACGTCCCCGAAGAAGACAACAAAAGTTAGTGAACATGGTGAGATTGAGGTTTAGGTGCTGTAACCATCTAGAGTTCTACGCCCAAAAGGCATTCCAGTGTTTTTGAGAGTGTTCAACACTGTGCAGTGTCCCCCCCTGAGTGCATCAGTGTCAGTGTGCTGGTGTTTTAGTACAGGCTCAGTGAGACAGGGTTGTCACTTCAGAGGTAGCTGTTTACACCGAGGCCGAGCTGTCTTGTGGAAACTTGTAGTGTCTTTGTTTCAAAAAGCTGTAGTGTGAAATCTGCTTTTCATGTGGTCTTCGTGCGCTTGTGCTCACGATCTTACAGCCTGGTGAGGAGCTGCTGAGAGAAGAGCTTCTTGAGCTGAGCCACTTCCTGAGACAAACAACTGATCTGAGATCTAAGATGCGTGTCCTCTGTTGAAAGGTTAGCGTCCCCTGAGAACTGCGCAGAGTTATATGATCCAGGGCTTTGATACTGCAGCCCAGATCCACCAGAGGCCTCCTCCCTGGGCCATGGAGCCAGGCTCTCTGTTGGACTGACCCAACCCACCTGCTGCTGGCATCTCTCCTGGGTGTTTGGTCCCACTGTGGCTACGGGGGGTCCACTTTGTCTACCATCAGGGGATGGAGAAAAGTCCCCCCCAGGACCTTTGAAGCGGAGCTTGTGCGGAAGGCTCCTCAGACCCTCAGGTGACTCGTGTCTATTTACATATTGACTCTCTCTGACTTCCAGGGAACAGATGGGAGTGTCATAGCCCTGTGTTCCCCCCACCAGCTCCCTTGGAGAAGGTCCACCATGCTCACTCACACTGTCATCCAAGAACACAGAGTTAGTGCCTGTGTTTGAGGGACATGAGGTTGAGACACCTAACTCAGACACACCAAGACTCGCCAGAGGCCCGGTTCTCCTCGGGCCATAAAAGGCTCCCTGCTGAGGAGGCTGAGGGTGGATGCTGTTGGTGCTGGCGATGGGCTGTGTGTTAGGGCATGATGATCCGTTAGCAGCATGAGGCTGATAGAAATGTGAGGTACTGACTGTTGTACGGATGGGTGAAGATAGAGGCAGGATGGACACATCAGATGAGTCTTTAACCAAACCAAAGCGAAACTTCAGCGCCAAGAGCTCAGCCCTGAGGCGAGCGTTCTCCTCCAGAAGTCCCAGAACTCGACTCTCCAGCACGATGTCATTGGCTCTCCGCTTCTCTCTGGATCTCTTGGCTGCTTCGTTGTTTTTTCGCCTCTTGTCCCAGTATCCCTCATCCTTCTTCTCATCTGAGATGAACTCCCGTTTGCGACGTGAATTGTTACCATTGTCTTCATCACAGCTGCTGCCAGATTTCGCTTCTGCGTTGCTGAGGGTGTCTTTGTTATTTGGGGTAAAGCTGCGGCCCAGGAGGGTTCGGGCCAGCTGACTTGTAGAGGTAAGGATGGAAACAGTCTCATCGGTGAAGGGTCCGGCTTCTCCTAGAGCCCTGGACTCTGGCAGCAGTGTGGGCATAGCCAGATCCTGAATCATGCCTCCAGCAGTCTGAGCAGCCATGGTCAAACAGTCCTGTATGACACCCCAGTGAGCTGAGGGAAGGGGATGGAAGTATGCAGTAATTCCACCACCTAGTGGTTAAAAACAGAGGTGCATTAGTTTAGGTGACAGTATGTTATCAAGCAAAACATTACAGCACTTCTGCATTTTGCTGTATTTAGGAGGAAGATGTAAAGTTTTTATCTGATGCCAGACAAAGAGAATAAAGTGAAAAATAAAATCTCTCACTAAAAGGAAAACATGAGCAACACTTTTGGTCAAAACAAACAAATATACAGACTTGTATTACACGTGTTATCTCTGATATGGACCAAACAAATCAAACTAATCTGTGGTGAGAGTTTTAGTCATCACTATGGTAATTTATTTAATCATTTTAAGATCAATAATCTGATATTGGTGCAGGTTGAACTCGTCCACAGATAACATTTTTCGTTTAGTGTAAATGATTATTAAATATAATTAGAAAACTACATTTAAAACCAATTAAAGTAGAAAGTGAGTGACTGGGATTTAGAATATCTAAAGTTATCAATCCCAAAATATGTTTCTAATCAACTTGATTAATAATGAGACACGGAAATGTGAGTGATCAGACTGACAGATGCATCGATGTGGGTTAAATAGTAAACTTTGTTGAAAATATTCTTACTTTAACATCACATTTACTACAAAACAAAACTATAACGATAGAGTGGACAGTCTCAGAAGTGTAAAGGAAAGTGTACTCACAAGTGGGACTGCTGAGAGCTCCGATAATAAAAACCTCCTTCGTTAAAAGAGAAAAGACGTGCTGCTCCACAGGACGCCCGAGTGTTTCTGCTCCTCAGCTCCGAGTCTCTCTCTGTCGTGTCTGGGCCTGCTCATCGGTTCAGCCGGGGTTGGATCCTCACCCCGGGTGACCCCCTCCACCTCAACCCACCCTCCCGCCCCGTCACCCTTCCTCCTATCGGGAGTTAAGTCTGCTGAGCCGAGCCAGCAGAGACACAGACACACAGTAAATATCAGCAGCAGCACCGGGGATCATGAGCTCAAACCCTGTTATTATCTCATTATGGTCGCATACTACCAAGCTTACGTCAGTGGCAGGCGACCCAACACAAGGTTACACTGACCAAAAAAGAAAGAAGTGTGGGCTACAACACCCCAAGGAGACAAGGAGACACGGAGACAAGGAGAAGTCCACCAAGTGAAAACAAAAAGGCGCTAAAGATGAGTTTAACTCAGTGCCAGTTAGATAATCAGTCTACAAAACAAAATAGGGGAGACCGGGCTTGTTGTCACATGGGTAAGTTGTCACATCGCAGTTATCTTTTCCACCAGAGGGCACAACTAAAAAGTGGAATACTAGCTTTATTCCTTTACATGGTCAGGGGTCATGACCATAGACTGTATATAGAATGGACGCCGTCTGCCTCCTTGCTGGGTGAAGCTACTCCGAGAACAGCACCCTCTGGTGACGGGCTGCAGTATAGGTCATAAATCCCGCCTCCTCTAGCAATCTCTATGACGCTGTGGACAAACTTTAGAAATGAATTGCACAGAATGTACAATTTTCCCCACCCTGCTTGTTATGTTGACATGTAGTGATTGTCAGACTGGTTTGTGCTCACGTCCTCTTTTTTCTCTACAGCTCCGTTTTCAAAAGTTATTAGACGGTTCATGTTTTCTAAGATTGACACTTGATACAGCCTATGGGCGTACGAAGATTACTTAGCTCACCCGCGGGATACACTATTTGAGCCGAGCGTCATCACAGCAACTTTCAGCGACTCCACCACTGAATGTGTACAATACTACTGCGTAAGTGGAGAAGTGCGCAAAACGCCACTGTGCAATGATAGTCTCAGGAAGTGGAGAAAAAAACAGGTAATACAGAGAGTTTTTCGGCTTCAAATCCGTATACTGATGGAAGGCAGAACCAAGTTGTCCATTGTACAGTCTATGGTCGTGTCCTGTCTGAGAAGAGAAGAGAAGAGCACATTGTGAGCTGAGCAGATGTTGTTGAAATCAGTTTATTTTTACTATTATTACTATTATTTGTTATTTGCTTACAGTCTATGGTAGGTCGTGCCAGAAAGGGTCAATGAACGGTCACATGTGGCTGGTTACATGACAAAAACCAACAATTTAGACTTAATAGTTAAATAAACAAGATGCAACAAGCAAGCCAGATGCTGTGAAATATAATCAGTTTCAAAACTAGGCAGACTTCTTTTAAATCACAGAAAAATACAGAGAATTGTATGAAACAAACTTTGTTTAAAGTTGCAGAGATATTTACCAAAGCAGTAGACTGCTGTTACTGGAGATGAGGAAGACGGTTTTTGCTGTATCCATATCCTTGTATAACAAATGTCACGCATATTTGTCCATGTTTACTTTTTAGTAGTATGATACTTTCTGAAACCTGAACACTACAGCAATAAAGGGTTAACTTTTTGAATTATGCAATGAATTCTCATTAAAATTATATTTTTAAAAAAGAGAAAACCATTGGGCATTTCATTCAACACATGCTCAGCGTATAAAAACATTTCTTCCTTTGTTCATATTATAAATATCGCTGCTTTACCTGATGGCTCATACTCACAGGTTTCTCCTCTTATCACTTGTTTTACATCACAGTGTTAGATGAGGTCATGCACTTTTTAAAAGCCTGTGTGTACAGCAGCCATGGTGGATAAGGTCGTCCTTATTTGCCCTGTGCAGGTGAGCACCCATACCAGGGAGCTCGAGGTAAAACATTTACATAAAAATGATGTGTTATGTCTTTGCGCGCTTTGTTTCTCAACACTTAAACAAAATTAACACAAAATTGTGTTTGTTTTTTATCACAGCATTAGACCTACAGCACACAGGTGCCACCGTCCAAGAATGGACATAAGGTTGTCTGAGGTCACCTATTTAAGGTTCTCACTTTTCTGTTTTTCGTCAGAGGCCGGTGGCTTCATTGTGCAGTAAAAAAAAAAAGGTCAACTGATCTGTCACTTCATCTTTGAGTCAATCTGTAACTGTATAATGTTGTAGGTTAAAAGAAGTATGGAAAGACACCTGTGTATGGAGAGCAAGTCACTTGAATGCCAGCTGATAGTGTGAATAGAAAAGCGCTGTTATGTAATACGTACACAAAGAGGGAGAGCGAGAGCATTTGAGGACTGCTCAGTGCAGGAAGTTCAATCAGGGTGAAAGCAGAGAAAAAAAGGCATATTGTTCCCAGAGCGATCTGTTGGACAGTGAAACTTCCTTCCTGCACAAGGAAACACTTACACTAATCCGCTCTGTATCTGTATCAGCCTCCCCACTTTTGAAACAAAACAAAGCCAACAGTTAACCTCACAACCTAAATTTAATCAGATTTTATAATCCCTTTAGTCAGAGAAGATAGGACAGCGGACAGAGCAGGAAACTGGTGGACAGAGTGGGGAGGGGTGTGTGGGACAAGGGCAGCAGATTGGAACGGGTCCCAGACCACCCATTTGAGGACTAAAGCCTTTGTTAATGGGGTGCACGTCAGAACCCATGGGCCAAATCCCCCAGACCGAGCAGATCTTGTTTGGATAATTTCATAACAACAATGTCATTGTGACTCCAACAGATCAGAACTTCAGTGCTGAAATAAAACCTTCTGATAACAGTTGCTTTTTTATTCTCAACGTTATCCCTATTTCGGAAATTGATGCGCAAAATATTTTCCCATCCAAAGAGTGTATACTCTCCAGATGTCCTCACTCTTGACCCTACCTGAGGCTGATCCCTGCAACTCTTATCTGCTGCCTGTATTCCAGATGTACTTCTATCAGCTATTACCCAGCACCCAATCAGAGGTGAGGATACAAATGTAGATCGACCAGTTACTCGAAAGCTTCGCCTCCCCCTCCTTACATCACTGCTGCAGCTGCACGTTCAGGTCTGTCAAAGTCATGATCGATTTTACTCTGTGTAGAGTTTAGGTCTCCATTATTTCCTAACAGAGAAACACGGCTTCAGACATAACGTTTTACCTCAGGTCCAGCTTCTTAAAAGTCATCAGGATTTAAGAACAAAACGTCCTGATGAATAAAATTCAATCTACCACAGTGAATGTTCTGTCTGTTCAAAGTATCAGGAAAATTCATCAGATCAGTGAGAAGAAACTGAACTTTGGCAAACAACAATGAGCGCCTTGTGCTTGAGAGATCCAGGTCTGATGAAGATCTGGCTGAAGTTGCTGGTTGAAATAAATATGTTTCACACAAAATCCAAGAACATAGGGTGGCGGATGAACTTGCCTTACGAGTCTTTGGAGGTGCTATTAAAAATTAATGTGACGGTTGACTTCTCAAACAACTACTTCACTTTACAACTCCTCACTATCAGAGCACCAGCTTTGTTTGCACAGCACAGCAGTTTAGATAGGAAGTGTTGTGTTGTTGAAAACTGACTGATTGAGCAACTGCTACCCTTCATAGTATTTTCATTATCTTTAGTATTATATGACACACTGTAGAGTGGCTTTATAACCCTCCTATGGATGATATCAAAGGTCAGAAGAGAAACCCGTGTCCTTGTACTTCTTGGGTGAAATTAGTTCAGGTTGAGAAGGAGGAGGAATAATTCAGTTCTCACTTCTTTATAATACTTCTCCAGGGTTAAATTATGTTTTAGTGATTGTTTAATGATTATGCTAGCAAATGTAAACACCATGGAACAATTCAGTATCACTGTTGCTCAGGAGGAGCCATGTCCGGTTTCACCTGGTTAGACTCCACGTCATTTTTAGACAGAAACAAACAGTGTGTATCATAAAACAGGCTGATAGGGCAACATTTAACCCTAATTGTAATAGTAAATCATTGCACTACAGTTTATGATCTAATGTTTAAGGCTATGGTGCAAATGAGGGTACCAAAGGTGGAGTCAGAAACATGAATCTAACAAAAGCAGGTTATAGAGTACAGAGCAGACAGTGGCCTTAAAAGACTTTTTGTGTTCACGCAAGTTCACATCAGGGGGATCAGCCCTCCCCCCAGGGCCACCAGTCCGTTTCTACTTTTACATCACTCGATTCACTTGGACCCGAACTCAACAGCTTTCGCCATATTAATCCTCATCCGCTTTCAAACAGAGAGCAAAGGTCCTAATTATGTGAGGTTTTATAATTGATTATGATGATGAATAACATTTATTTATGGTTATATACTCACTTTGTGTAAATGGTCAACTTGAAACATACAAAGAATATGAAATCACATGTTTACACTTGTAATATTCACCCAAAGAAAGTAACAGGCTAAAGTTTAAAGCTTATTTTTTGTCCATCCAGGGTCACCTACAGCATCAGCACTCCAAAAATAACACTATTATTAATATCAATGACAGCGATAATTGCACACAGAGTTGCCGTTCGTTTCATTAGATGACTCAAGACTTCACAGGGAGTTAAAACAAAAAGTTATTCCAACAATCAAGTTTATCTGCATTTAAAAACCCTAACCTCTCCTATAGGGCTGGGCGATATGGCCTCAAATCAATATCACGATATATTGAGCTGTTCACCTCGATAACGATAAATGGACAATAACTACTCCACAAACTGCTAAACCTCTCCCACATTAACTTAGCCAACTTCAGCCACTACAACTTTTGAACTGTCCTCCATCTCCTCACCTGTTTTTTCCTCTCTGTTACGGACTGGTATGAGACCATAGCCTACCGACACACTAGCCTGGCTGGGCCATCCAGATGCGTGAATCACTTGCCGTTCCTTCTCACAACAGTCTGGACTTTGGCCAATTGGGAGCAAGTATTAGAAATTAAAAAATAATCGGGCCAATCAGTGACTGTGTTTCCACTGTTCCCCTGACAACAGTGAAAGGCAGCCCCTGATTGGTCCATGTGTAGATGGTGACGTCTAACACATGCTGCGGGACTTTTCAAAGCGCCGTTCATTCAGAACGCCGTTAATTCTGCAGTTGACTCTGCAAAGTCGTCAGAAATCATTTATATCCGCTGAAGAAGACGTAAAAGACATTGTTTGCTCGCACACGTTGAAATATTACCAAACCGTTACTTGATGCTTGAGAGCCCAGCAGACAGTTGCACACTGTGATGACGTCAGATGTTTGGTTACAGTGATTGGTTACAGTAGTCTGTCTATCAAGAAAAGTATTCCCGCCCACTTTTAGGGCTCCCAATTGGCCGAAGTCCAGACTGTTGTGGGAAGGAACGGCAAGTGATTCACGCAACTGGATGGCCCAGCCAGGCTACCTACACAAATCAAATACAACTTTTATATATATATATATTTTTGACACTGAATTTATTGACATGGGCAAAATGACGTCAGTTATTGTTGTAAATTTCGTTATCTGTAAATTTTTGTTTTTTTGCCCAGCCCTACTCTCCTACCACATGGAGGATTGCCAGGTTGGCTCCGTCCATGGATGCAACTCCCACAAAATACCAAGCAGTCAGCTCCAAGGCTGGTACTAACACTTCCTTGAAGTAGCCGGTTTAATCATGAAGGGAAAAATCCATTTATAGACGCTCACTTGAAAAGCCCCCGTGAATATCAAAGCCGCTGCATACAGTCTTGTGATTGGTTTGTGAATGTGGGTCTCTCTCTGTGGCTGTGTGTGCGTCACTCGTGTTTGTTTGAGTGGCTCTGCGTTTGCGTAAAAGATGTTCCCGCTTCCTCTCAGTCACTCTGTTGTTTGGCTGAGTTAACACACAGCTGACTGTCACTGGGTGTTACAGCATGTCTGTGCCTGAAGTACAAAGGCACGATAGAAAATCAAAGAAAGTTACACGTACATGTGGAGAGTTAAACATAATGTGAGTGTTACCTTTGTTACAACATCATGACAGTCGTGAACGCAATATGAAACTTGAGTGGATTCTGATTATGATAGCCTGATCCTGATGCTTATACCATAAGATATAGATATATATATCATATACATGTTTTACCTATTATTAGTACTATTTCATTTATCTTATGTATTTGAATCATTTTAAACTGTTCACTCTTTTTATTTATTTTTTCAGGGTTTTTAAGCCTATCTTGTGCTTTTAGTGTTCGTTTTAACTCCAGTGTTTACTTAAGGGGGTCCTCCACACTGGGAGCTGTGTCTGGGCTGCTGTGGCGGTCGCTGTCCCAGGGTCCCTTCGGCCCAGTTGGCTGTTGTCTGTCAGGTTCGGGGGGCCCTGGGCGCTTGTGCCCCATGTGGCACAGCACACGACTCCCCAGTGTGGATGGCCGCAAAGATGGCGCTTCCACATTCCTAAGTGTCATGCCATGTCTCCCTATTGTCAGTAGTGAGAGTGTGCAAGTGTGTTTGTGTGTGTAGTATGGAGGGTGGGAAGGAGGGGCTTTAATTGTAATTGTTTGTCTACTTTTTTTTTCTTCTATGTGTGTGAAGCACTTTGTGTTGTATGTCCATGCATATATATTCTATAAATAAAGATTGATTGAACTTTTTTAATGTTAAAAATGTGAAGTTTTTGCACACTTCATGGAAAGAAAGGCAAAGATTTGGTGCACAAAGATGCACACACGCATTTTACACTGAAATTACAGTATTGACTACTTTAATTTGATCATTTTCACTGTGAATGAGAGCGCTCCTGTGCATGTTAAAGTCCTCATCCATGGTCCTTCTAAGCATACTCCCTGCAAGTCAGGGATCATATATCCTCAATACAACTTAAGTCACTGATTTTGTGTTACTAGTCTACAAAAAATGTGTTGCAACTAGTGAGCAAATACACACTGTAGTAAGAGTATTTTGTATGACGCTCAGCCTGAAATCATCTCAGTAGCTTTTCAGCATTGATCTGTGTCCAGAGTTACATTCTCCGCTCAGACGGGACACTCATAAATATCTAATGGTTTTGTATTTCACGTCTGGTCATGCCTCAGTGCTTGTTTTTTGCTGATGGTTAACAACTGAGTATTTCTATAATTGCGTAAGGGCTGCGCAGAGGTAAAGTATTATGTAAACAGAGAAGGAGGAACTAGAAAGTGGAACTAGAAAGGGGATTTGCTGAAGAGTTTGTTTGTTCTTTGTGGGGCACTGCGGGTCAGAACTCTGTCCTCATGTCACCTCTAAATCTAAAATCACTTACCCTCGAGTGCTGAACTAAAAAAAAAAAAACTAAACCACAGTTGAAGCCTCATGAAAGTTTGGTGGAGCTGATGTTTGATGTCTTGTTGGATAATCGATTATGAATGGAGTCAGCAGCAGCATATTTATCAGGACTTTTTCACGTGTGTGTAATGTGGAGGTCACAAGCTTATTTTCTTACTTGCCTGCTATATAACCATTGCATCCTTTCTGCTGCAATGAAAGGTTAAGATCAATAACTACACCTCCTGTCAAGGGTGTTCATAAATCCTTCTTTGTATCACAGAAGAATAAATAGAGGAATTGTACTTGTGAATGTTTTGGCTCTTATTCTGTAAAGCTCGTGTAACAATCTCAAAGGGGAACTTTAACACCAAGTTTGTTGCATATGTGCTAATCCCTGAGAGCTTTTCAGGGATTGGATAAATTATGAGAGGTAAACATCAATAAAGCGCAGACACAACACTCCTCTAATTCAACACACACACATAAAAATACACCCAATCAAGTGTCTGATGAGATTAATCCGTTTTTCCTCCTCTGCCTTTTTAAAACCTCTTTCTCTGTGTTTACAGGACTGTTACTAAATGTGTTTTCTGATTGTGTTTCCCTCTATTTGTCCCAGAGGGTATCCATGTGTATGTGAGAAAGATGGGGGCTCCATAATGTGATGACCGCCTCCATCATCTGACATAATCAGGATGAATCAGTGAGTACCCGGTTGCATAAGCAGATTCTTGTCCTGACCTCACCCTTACCCAGATTAGAAACACTGCAGACAAGCTGCCAACAGCCAGCTGATACCAGCCTGCGGGCATGTGAGAGCTGATACCACTGACGGAGACTGCCCCCTACAGGCCAAAATAAGACATTACATAATGATCGCTCAGAGTGCTTTTTACATTACATGTCACACACCGATAGCAGAGGCTGCAATGTAAAGCACCTATGAATAATATGTAATCCTTAAACTCACCACAAGGGGCAGTTTGGGGTTGAGTGTTTTGATGCGGTAATAGGAAACTCTTAACGTCTTACAATCAACCCAGTGTGAAAATATGTGTTTATCTATATCAGAATATGAGATTTTTTTTTACGGTGGCCCTGAGGTACAAAACACAACAGCAAATCAGGAAACAAAACACAAAAAGAGAAAACACAACACAAAAACAGAAAAACACAATAGGAAATAAGAAAACACAACGCAAGAAGGGAAAAAACACCATGTTTAATGTCATTGTGTTTTCTTTACTGCCGTTGTGTTTTCTCTTTTAAGGTTGTGTTTTTTGATTTGTGTGTTTTCTCTTTTTGTGTTTTCTCTTTTCGTGTTATGTTTTCTCTTTTTGTGTTTAGTTTTTAAGGTTGTGTTTTCTCTTTTTGTGTTTTCGCTTTTCGTGTTTGGTTTCCGATTTGCTGTTGCGTTTTCTCTTTTGCCATAGTGTTTTCTCTTTTTGTGTTGTGTTTTTTGATTTGTGTGTTTTCTCTTTTTGTGTTGTGTATTCTTTTTGGTTTTGGGTTTTCCTATTTGCAGTTGTGTTTTCTCTTTTTGTGTTGTGTTCTCTTTTTGGGTTGTGTTTTTTTATTTGTGTGTTTACTCTTTTTGGGTTCTGTTTTCTCTGTTTTTGGGTTGTGTTTTACAATTCGCTGTTGTGTTTTGCACCTCAGGGCCATCATCCATTTTGGTGGCAGCGGTAAAATTCATTAAAAGTTGTTATTTTTTAACTGAAGTTGTAACTGTAATTAAAAAGCATCAGACTTAGACTTTAAAACACTCTTTAATAATGAAAAAGATTTACAATCACACATTCAGTTGATATAAAAGTTTATGTTAATAAATATATTGCTCACTGTAGATGCTACTGTCAAAGCTGTGTTATTGAAGTTATTTACAGTTTTGAATTCTGCTGAATGAGAATAACAAGAGCTCCATTTTTCTTTTTCAGATTAAAAACCTCAAACAATCCGAAATAAAGTTGAAGATGTTTAGAGTACATTAAACATTCTGAATAGTTCTCATAGTAACAAGATATCAGATCATCCCAGCACTGATGCAACAAAGCACTGATGCTAAGCAGGCATAACTTTGCTCAGTGTGTTACAACATCATACAGGATCGATTACTATGTGATGTATCATGACCTGCGTCAAACACATTTAATAAAAGGTCTTTCATTAGTGTTTATATATACTGTCTATATGCACAAAATGTGTACAGTGTTTGTCCGGGTGGTCCTTACTGTCAAAAGAATTCACATTTATACTGAGGATGTGGTCGTCAATTTGATCTGTATCATTAGCTGGTCTAAAAATCCTGGAAACATGTTAAGACAATATCTGAGATCACAAATGAAAATGAACATTTTGCTGATTTGGGTCAAGATTAGCGTTAAGCATGAATCTTAAAGTACACATGTCATTGTACTCTTCCAGCTCTGCTGGGTTTAACGGCGGTGTTTTTCATATTTGGGCGTCAGGTGTGTCTCTTCATGTGCAGAGCCAGGTGGTCAGAGCGAGAGAAGGCTCTCTGACACAGCAGACACTGGTAGGGTTTCTGGCCTGTGTGCTTGCGGTAGTGGCGCGTCAGCTCATCTGAGCGGGCAAATTTCCAGCTGCAGCCTTCCCAGGAGCAGTGATACGGCTTTTCCCCTGAAGAGGGAACAACAACACTGATTGTTATTACTGAAAAAAAAACATGATTTTGCAGATGATTTTACACTGTGTCTGTGGTCAATGAGGCGTACCTGTGTGGGTGCGGAGGTGAGCCTTGAGGTGTGAGCTCTTGGTGTATGTTTTACTGCAGCCTGGGTATTCGCAGCTGTGGATAGCAGGCCTCTTCTTCCCTGTGGGCCTTCGGCCACGTTTCCCCTCCACGCCACCAGGGGGTGGCTGTGGACCAATCAGCAGGGGCTGCGGATGAAGGGAGAAATGACCAGTGCCCTGGCAGTGGGTATAGTCACAGTACAGAGCGCCATTATGGTTAAACTGAGGAATGTAACTGTAGTGTCGGGGGTCAGAGGTCATAGCTTGAGGTGGAATAAACCTACTGTCATGGAAGGTAACCAAGGAGGGCGGGGGATAGTACGGGTTAAAGTCACATGATTGGACTTTACTGTGGCTTCCTTTGTTGTGCCGCTCCATACTGCCACCTTGGGAGAAGCCAAACTGATCTACACTGGGAACACTGGGAAATGAAGTCAGACCCATCTGGTCGTCATGATAACCATGATGGTAGAGCTCAGGCCGGACCACTGCTGTGGTTTCAGGAGAGGACAGGAGCTCTGCCATGAGGCCGCCACAGTTCATCTGCACATGTTCCTGTCCCGTTGGCTCTTTGAACAACGCTCCTTCCTGGTACACTTTGTTTGGGTCTAACTGCTGCAGCTGCGGCTCAGTATTGTCCACAGAAGGGTTGAGGTCCGGTGATGGGCTGCTCCAATCAGACAACAGGAAATCAATATCCCAGGATTCCTGGCTATCATCATCCTGGAGTTCTTCCGCGGCTCTCTGAGAGACCTGCAGCTGTTCGGAGCTGTTTGGTGACAGTTTGTTGCTCAAAGGGTCCAGAGGAGGAGAGCCATCCTCAGACTGCCAGACCTGCGGGATGTTGGAGAGCATTAGGAAACGATGGTCACAGAGAGAGGTACATCAAACATATTACAAATGACATTTTCCTAGGTGATGATCAACATTTATTTACTTATTTTTATGTGATATTTTCCTGCTTAAACTAACATAGAGCTTCAGCTGTCTGTGTTATCTGACGAGCGGCAAAACTGCATCAGGTCAAGAAAAGTATGTTTCTGGAAAGAGACCTATGAGTCCGACAAACACATCTACAAGCACCATTAATTTCTATCACTGGCATTGTTGCTGCTTTAAGGTCAAATGTTTAAATCACAAATATGTAATAGGTGTTTCAGACATAAAAATAAAAATAAAAGCTAGCTATTAGGTTCTGAATGTGACAGTTATTGAAAATAACATTTACATACACAAAACTGTTTACAATAATATAGATAACGCAGGGTAATAGGATTGAATTTGATCTGTCAGCTGTTTAGGTAAACATTTTATCCACAAAAACACTATTTTATTCAAATCATGTTTTGTTTTGATACATTATAAAAGAAAACAGCGTTTCAGCCGACTACTTACTTTCATCATGTCACTGGAGTGAGCGAGGCTGGAGAAAGAGCTGAAGGAAGGGAGCACCGTCTGAGTAACAGCCATCAAATTGTATAAAATGACGTGGATCGACGTCCGCCGTGACAGAAGGGGAAATTCTTCTTTCTTTAACTGTGTTGTTTATTATTTACATCGTTATCTTACACCCAGTTTACAAAAAGTTCAAATCCAGCTAACCTAGGCCACGCAGCGATGAAAGGCCGCAGAAATGGGCCCTTAAAACTGCCTCTTTCTCTCCATTGCACCCCTGTCTCTTCCACTATCTCTCCCACCCCTCTCTTGTCTATCTCTGTCAGCTGCAGGTCTAACTTCAAATCTCTCTTTCTCATGTTGGTTTTGACCGTTAGGAGGTGGAGCGTAGGCATGAGCCATGAAGCTGTCCTCTTTTTCTCTCCGCTCATTTATGATCACTATGAAACTTTTTAATCTCACTGAAAACCCGCCATCCTCTTCTTGGTTTCATTAAACAAATACTGAGCTGTCATTTCCATGTTGTCATATCAAATTCTTCCTCTTTATATCTACACTAGCACTTTAACATGTATGCCATAGTTATGCTAAAACAAAATCCCAGTTCTCCTTTTGAACATTTTATCTTTAATGTTTTTACTGGATCAGTTTCCACAGTATTTTATTCCCGGCTACAAATTTTTAAACTTTTGAAGGGTAAATAAACTGAAACTTGCTTTACAAGAAGTTAACAAAAACTACTTGTAGGTCATTAAAGTATATTTTTAAAAGTAGTTAACAAAGTTATTACAATCTCCACTAATTTTAAAACTATTTCTTACTGACTTATATGAAATAAATGAGAAATTATGATCAAGATTGACTATTTCAGTGACAAAAAGGGAAAAGTCATGATAAATACACTTGTTGTACAGATGGAAAAATAGCAGAAATACATCAGGATGCTTCAGTGGATAATAACTCAAAATGAATTTCAAGCATTTATAATCTTTAAAGTACAACATAATTCAAACAACCACAGAGTAAACACAATCTAATATTGGTAAATAATAGATTAACCACAGCTTTGTTTTCGAGTCATTAATTTAAAACTCATCGCCTTTAGCTTTAAGAATAACTCTACTTTAACTCACACCCCATATTTGACTTTACAGTGGAGCGAGGGCCTGCAGCTCAGCCTCCTGAGAAGACCTGTGCAGACGGTGATTATATTCTGGCTGCTGTTTATCTGCTGACGTGTTTAAGAGATAGGCTGCTGTCTTTATACAGATAATGGACGCTCGACTACTGCAGATCCACGATGACTTGCCTACCGCTGATAAACACTCTCTCTTTCCTTCAGACCAGAATGCAGAAGACAGAAAGCTCCGGTTGCCACTTTCACGATTAAAAAATTAACCCAAATTTATCTAGGGATACCAACTGAGTCTGGCAGAACAGTTTCCTCCAGAGGGCGTTAAAATACCTCAAGATTTTATGAGATTAGGTAGAACTTTTTGATCCTTTTAGGAAGGCTCCCTCAGGGGAATTATAAAGGAAGGTCATGGTATATGTGAGCATTGTTTTCATTAGATGATGTGCACCACAGACTTAAATTTATTAGCTTTGCAGTGGAAAGCAAAGGCCCTGAAATGTGAAGTTAAATCCGTTGAAACCACCACCAGCCTCCTGTCTCTTATCCACATGGTAAAGCCACTTTTCTCCATATTAGTATCTAATTTTTTAATTTTAATATTCTTGAATACGGCCATCTTGTTTTCAATCATAATAACTGTATCAAATTTTAGTTATATTTATGTTAAAAGAAGTTAAATCAGACTTCATCAAATTCTATCAATGACATAAATTTTCAAGAAGGCCTACTTACAAATGATAACTGATCAATAAGGCGTAACAATTTGTTTTCATCAGTTTATATCACATTGGAAATATCCTTTAACACCAGAGTTTGTAGTTTATGCTTGTTGATTGTTATGAAATATACAAAATTTCAAAATTTCTGCGTTTAATGACTTCTTCATGTATACAGTCGATGATCTGGATGCATCACAAAGAAGACTCATTGTGGCCATCTAGTGGCCTTTTGTTGTAATCGCGTTTGGTTCTTGAAAAAAAATACCAATGCACAGTCGGTATAAAAAAATACATTATTTTTTTAACCCTGAAAATAAAATGCTTTTATTCGTTTTGGTTGGATCATTAAAAAAAAAAAATCCGGAAATAAAAAGAGTATTAGTTCATTACGATAGCGGAAACACCGGCGTCGACGTGTTGCTATAGCAACAGGCGTACATGGTTTGGTACACAGAAGTTGGACCAGCGAAATACGGTAAGTTTTGACTCTGGACCTCTAATATTAAAGAGGGTATCTGAGTAAGTTGTGTTGTGTGTCTCTGAGAAACCTTTGTCAACTGTGTAGGTACCTGTTGTTGATCCTGCACGGTGACTCCTGATGGTTGTCTCTTGTGATGTTCCAGATGGACACCCGAGAACAGACCAGAGCAAGTGGGGGACTGTGGAACTACCCCAGATCCACCTACAGTAAAGAGACCCAGGATTTGCTGAGAAGTGAGATACAAATTGATCATCACAGCCTCACACTGTGCTGGTATGTACAATAAGTTGTGTGCCTTCATATTTGGTCATCTGAAAATCATCGATCCTTTTCTCTCTTGGTGCTCAGCAATGATGCAAGAAGCAAAGCTCAACAACCTACAGAGAAAGGAGATCGAAAAGTGTCTTCAGAGTAAGTTCAAGACATTTGATGATATCTTTTCCTGTATTTTTTAACTTTTGGGACATTTGATAAAATCTGAGGAACAGTTGTGCAAATAGTTAAAAATCCAGATATCTAGAATTCGGTTTTTCTTCAGCTGAAACTGCTGCCTTAGTCAGGGTGGAGGGAATTATGAACAGTTCCAAATACCAGTCAGTGTTGGCACAAAACCTTCAGCCTTCTGCTAGAAAGCTGAAGATGAAGAGGAACTTGATCTTTCAGCACGACAATGACCCAAAGCACACATCTAAATCAACAAAAGAATGGCTTCACTGGAATAAGATTGAGGCTTTGGAATGACCCAGCCAGAGTCCAGACCTGAAATATTTATCTTTCTGTCATTTTCTTACATCACTAAAACCTTGCAGTTGAACAGGGGTGTGTAGACTTTTTATATCCACGGTATGTTTTGGTTGGTTCGGTCCTACTGGTCCACCATCTCTAAAACGTATATAAATAAATATTTTTTATTCCATTCAATTAACCTTTTGTTTTTCTTCTGGACTGGTGTCCCAAAATGTTTGTGGAGGACCTATATAAATAGGAGCACTGTGAGCCTTCTGTATGTTTATATATGGACAATATTGTTCAAATTTAAAAAAAATCCAGATATAACATTGTGTAAAGGTAATATGATTAAACGGCTCTTTGGTATTTTCTTCCTGCTTCAAAATATTTCTTGATGCTTTTCCCCATAGATGGAAAACCACTTCCACTAAGCAGTAACCCCACGTCATCAGCTCCCCCTCCTCAGTGTAAATCCTGTAAACCTGTTAAAAAGTTACCAGGCAGCCAACGTAAGCGAAGTGCTGAAGCTTGCCGCTCCGGGGGCAGCTACGTCAGAGAACAGTTCCGCCCTGGTCCTACAAGTGCGTTCTTTAACCTAACACAGTCATTACCCTTGCATTTATATTATGACAGGCCCATATTGCTATCAAATGAAATATGATCAGTTGTATTCTTGCATTTTATTTTTGTCTTCATCATACCCAAGGAGACTTGGAGGAAGAAAAGAGGAGGCTTCAAACAATTTTTGAACATGGAAAAGAAAAACTTACAGCTGCATCGCCTCCAAAAGTCTCAGCACGGGAGAACGTAAAGGAGAAAGACCGGATTCAGGAAGGTAAGGTCGACTGTGCTGTGTCAGATAATGTAAAACACACATTAAAATAGGTAATGATCAAGAGCTTGATTAATGCTGCTTGGCTTGACTAAATATAGCCAGGGTCTTAATCATGAGTTTGTTTTTTGTAGTGCTGGATGAGATAGAGGAGAGACGACAGTTCCTGGCAGACATGACCGCTCTGGGGCAAGCACGACAGTTCGTTCACATCATCAACTCTGAAATATCACAGGTACAGAAGCACTGGTTTCCCTACAGATTACAGCTAGTGTGTATAGTTCAGCTCTGGGTTCTGAGAAATTGAGATTTTTAATTTTTTCTAGCTGTTTCACCTTCGATTGCACCTTTTCTTTGATCCCATCTACAGAAAGTTCAAGAACTGAAGTTGCTCGAAAAGGAACTCGGCTCTAAGACGGAAATAATGCTGCCCGAGGAGAGAGAAGCTTTTGGCAGTAAGATGTCAGACAGTTAATGCAATAAATTAAAAAAAGGCCATGAACATCTTGCATTAAGGTATTTTATTCTTTCGCCCTCCAGTGTCAGTTTTCTTTATAATCCTACTGTTATAGGAGAAAGTTAAGTTGGTGCTACAGAGAACCTTGATTGCAGGCAGGCACAGAGAAGAAACACAAATAAACCGTTTAAAAAGAAGGACAAAAAAAAAGACAATATTAATGCTAAAACAGGAAGAGAATGAGTTAACATATTTACATCATCTCCACCAAATGATACACATACATATAAGCAATTAAATAAATGGCACTATAGGCAATAGTAACATAGTTTCCTATCCACCTAAAATAAGGCAACACATGGAAACAAACAGAAAGGCAGAGTAAAATATAAATTAATGATTGCATATTCAGCTTTCCCCCGATGTTTGAAACTGTTGTTTTGCTACACTTCTTTAAATACTGAAGGTTTGCTTTTTGTAATGTTCATAAATGCATGTTTGACCTCTTTGAACCGTTACGTCTCTTACAGGCAGTTCTTACCATAGACTGTATATAGAATGGACGCTGTCTGCCTCCTCGATGGGTGAACAGCACCCTCTGGTGACGGGCTGCAGTATAGGTCATAAATCCCGCCTCCTCCAGCAATCTCTATGGGGCTGTGGACAAACTTTAGAAATTAATCACACAGAATATAAATTTTTCTCTCCCCTGGTTGTGATGTTGACATGTAGTTATTGTAAGACTGGTTTGTGCTCAAGTCCTCTTTTTTCTGTACAGCTCCATTTTTAAAAGTTATTCAGGGGTTCATGTTTTCTATGATTGACACTTGATACAGCCCATGATTTTACGAAGATTACGTATGCTGCTTGGAGTTACCTCAGAAGTCAGAAGTCCGAGCTGAAAATGACGTCACACCCGAGTTACAGTGTTTCAGTTACCAAGTCGGAAAAAAGCAAAATCGAAAGTGGAAGTTATTTTGGCGCTTGTCTTGTCCAAATATAAGGCAAGCGCTAAAATAACTTTCGTAGATGTAGCCATCTTGTTTTTAGACCTATTTTCAACCGTCCAGATTCTGTATATTTTTAGACAGAATTTGGATGTTGCACTTTAACCCGTTATTCGATATCTATTTATTTCAAAAAGCATCTGTGAGTTACATAACTGACCTCCAAGTACTTAACCAAAATAATTACGATAGCCGTTGAGCAATATATAGTTAGACCTCTGTTAACCGGCTAGTCTAAACTTGGTCTAAATTTAGACACCTAAAAACTTTCACTTTTAGACCTGTGGTAGCCTGATTTTAGACCAGTCGTCTACATTTAGACATCTATTAGACCTCTTTTAGACCAAAAAATGCTTGGTGGGTGGGAACTCAGGTGTGACGTCATTTTCAGCTCTGACATCCGAGGTAACTCGAATGCCGCAGTAGCTCACCCGGAGGATACGCTGTTTGAGCCGAGCGACATCACAGCGACTCTCCCGCCGAATTCATACAAAGCTACTGCGCAGGTGGTGGTTCCAGGAAGTGGAGAAAATCCCGGAAATAACGAGAGCAATTCCCCTCAAATTCGTGTAACAATGGAAGGTGGAGCCAAGTTGTCCATACTATATACAGTCTATGGTTCTTCCAGAAGGACTACCCAGAGCTTACTTGAGTGATTTGCAACACACACTCACACACACACACACACACACACACACACACACACACACACACACACACACACACACACACACACACACTGTAGCCTCATCTGTCCAAGATGATATGCATTTACAAAAGTCACACCTTAACAGAGCTAACAGCAAAGAAACCAAGCAAACCACAGACATTGCATAGCAGCTAGAGGAGCTTAGGTATCAGTTGTTGATAGTATGTTTCAAGGGTAGATATTGCAAAATTGCACACACAGTCCATCTGAAACTCTTTCATTAGTACCACAGGCTTCAACCAAACTTTCTCAGGTATCTATCAACTGACCTTTGGAATCAACAAGGACACAAGAAGTGCAAGTCAGAACGGAGTAAAAGCTGACGAAAGGATTTAAAGATATCAGGAATGAACTTCATCCAAAGCAAAGGCAGAGACCACACCTTCGCTGAACTTCGATAAAAGGCCTACGGGTCAGACACGCTACGCAATGCAAGCAAAAGCAACAGATCAGTGCATGGATCACTTTGTACTGTGCTTGCATGGACAAGACCGGTGAACAAGCATGTCAGCTATTGGCGCATTTGATACACCATCTCTTAAAAATATGCAAAGGCGATTAAAAATCGTCTTTAAAGTCAGATGTGAGGCAGGGTGTGGACTCTGGGTTGCTTTAACTGTAACTGGGTTACAGTTAAAGGAGACCTCATCTTGACCTGGTGAGCTTGTTTGTCCTCGTATCCTTTTAATTTTCTTTAGTCTTGTTAAAAAAAAAAGTATCACATCCCCTCGGTGGGGAACTTGTCAGTCCTATGGGGACTTTTCCTTGCGGGGGCTGTGGCCTTTACCCGGTTCTCCTTTATGGCTAAGCCTCTTGAGCACCTTAATGGGTTTGAACTTTGCGCTCTTCTTCTTCTGCTGCTGCTGCTCGCTCTCAGGATCCTTATGAAAGTCTGATTAAGACAAAAAAGGGAAAGAAAACAACATTAGGATTTATGTTTCAAAAGTGGAGAAAGTCACAAGTGAAACTTTTTATTATTTTCTGGGAACATGCAGCTTTTATTTAACACTCTTTAACCAGCTGCTCTTCATCGTACCTTTTTTCTTGAGCATGGCTTCCATAAGTTTATCCTCCTCTTCTTCCCTGTGGCAGAATGACGGTTAGTAGCTGCAGAGTACAATGATAGTAACACTCTGTCAGTGCATGGTAACACAAATCACTGTCAGGTTTTAGTCACCTCTGTCGGTCCTGGTCCATGTTGTTGACGATTTGGTTTCGCTGTTCGATGATGGTAACCAGTTCAGACATCAGCTCCTGCTCCCGACTCTTGTCCTCCTCCGTCCAGTCTTTCTCTGAAAAAAAAAAAAAGGATGATAATGAGCTTGAAACTGATAATGTTTTTGAATAAAAGCAAAGATAATTGCTATAAAGATAAATGCACATCATATTTCATCAACTTTCCTATGAGGGAATATTTGAGCAAAACTGGAAAATCCTCATTCGCATCTAAATCTACCGTCATGATCATCATCAGACTAAACACACCTGGTTTGTTGAGAAGGCACCTCAGCTCATACTCCACATCTGCTTGCCTCTCTTCCAGGTTCTGCTGCTTTGCTCTGCAGAGAACAACAATAACACATAAAGGTAAAGTTATACATCTTAACAAAAAAGGCTTTAACAAACAAAAAACACACAATTATTAAAAGACCTCTCCAAATATGCAGCGGTAACAGGTTTAGATGACAGGGTTTGAATTTGAAGCTCTTTATTCTGTGCAGATTTTAATACCAATTATTGCTTTGACATCAAAAACAGTTAAACAACTTTACAGACCCTACAACTACCCCCTAAGAGAGTTTTTGCACAAACGACAGAAGCATGAGGGAGGAAAGGCGCATTCCAGTTATACTCCGAGTTTCGGAGTCGGAAATTCATCTGGAGCTCTCCCCTGAAGTCGGATTTCCTACTCGGAAAGTCGGACAATCCTCACCAACCCCAACTTGACGACAACATCATAATCCAAGATGGCTACGCAGTGCATCAACAGTAAAGAGTAACAGTGAAAGCTCTTGTAATGTGTCATTTATTAGCACTTCTGTTTAGTTTTTGTGAAATTAAACAAGTGGTGTATGTTTTAATGCCGAGCGTCTAACTGTGAACATGGTGTTATGGTGTTTCTAAGATTAAAATACTGTGTTATGCGTTGTTTAGAACTGGTATAGCTAACAACAGCTAAGAGTAGGCGTCCTTCTTAGTTTTCCAATTTGTTTACTGGACCGCCGTCAACTTGGGTGTAACACAATTCCCAGCTCCGACATCTGACTTCCGAGGTAACTGGAACGCAGCATAACCTCTGAACAAGAAACGACTCCTCGGCACTGAACTCTGAGAGACTTACGTGTAGACCAGTTCAGCTTCCCGCCGCACTAAGAGGTGTTTCTCATGGATGAGGGTGAACCAGTCCACCAGCAGGCGCTCCTCGTCCTCATCTGGAAAACAAAATTAGAAACACAGAGATATACGTGTTTCTATTATGTCGCACTTTTATGACAAATTTGCTACTTATCAAACTTTTTTGTGTGTCTACCCTCCTGTGAGATACTGAAGTCAGAGCACCGCTTAGTCTTGTGTCTTTGCAGTGTTATGCCGCATTCGAGTTACCTCAGAAGTCAGATGTCCGAGCTGGGAACGACGTCACACCCGATTTACCAGCGCCAAGTTGGAAAAAAACAAAACTTGAAACACTGGTAACTCTGGTGTGACGTCATTCCCAGCTCGGACTTCTGACTTCTGAGGTATCTTGAAAGCAGCATAATACTGGGATCTGTTTGATTTGAAAAAACCAAAACAAAACCCTTTTTAAAGTAGTTTGTGGTGTTACCATTTGGGTTGTCTCTCAGCTTCTTCTCCAGCTCCACTCCTCTCTGTTCCAGTTCGTCCAGCTGCTTCTCCAGCTGACCCATCTCCCCGTGGATGTCCTCTACTGGGATGTACTGGTCTGACTGCACCTGATGGATGGATGGATGTTGAGATCATTTTAACGTCCATTCATTCTATCTTTAAAAACATAGTCCACGTGTTGTTTTGAGTTTGTACCTTGCGTTTGATCAGAGGGAAGCCGTGGCCTGGTGCGGGAGGTCTGGCGGGTCGAGGGCCTTTTGGTGGTTTGGTTTTGGATTTAGCAGGGGATGGGGAAGCTTTCCTGTTGAATGGATTCTCCTTGCATATCCGCTAAAATGAAAGAGACATACAGCGGGAATAAATGCTAAATCTATCTTCTCATTGGAAGAAAAACATGAAAATTTCGAAAATCACAGTTACCTTATTGTGCGACTGGCTGGCTCCAGAGGCCAAAGGACTGGGTGCTGCAGGGGGTCTCGGAGGGGCTTTGGTCCCCATGCTGCGGCTTGTCTGTGGAGTGGCCGGGGCTGAGCTGGCATTTGACGGCATGGGAGAAGGGTAGAGACTCTGAGAGGGCTGAGGCAGCCGCTCATTTGAAGAGGAGGACGAAGGGGCTGTAGGATCACAGGGTGAACAGATGGAGGGCTCTGAGACGCTTTTGGTGAAGGCGTGCGGCTGCTCGCTGCTGACACTGCCGCCCGAAGGGGCCTGGGAGGAGCTGTGGTCTGAGCCAGAGGACAGACTCTCCGTGCTTAGAGCTGGAGAGGGAGAGCAAGAGGAGGGCTGGGAGTGAGAGAGAACTAAAGAGGAAAACCAAGGGAACGGAGAGGAAACAGGGACAAAGTAGCAGGAGCAGGTTGAAATTAAAAAAGGGAAGATGACACAAAAAAACAAAGTCAACTTCTATTCCACTAAAACTTCAATGTGCTGCACCTTTAAAGAAGTGCTGTCTGTATATTTAGGGCCCTCTACACGACCTTCACATCCGCACTGAAACTCTTTGTTCTCTGGCTGCTTAATGTGCGAAACAGAAAGCGTGAAGAGTGTGATACTGGCGGTTGTGGTTCGGCTGCTGCTGCTCTTTGTAAATATGAAAGTGTGTCAGTGAGGAGGAGGAAGTTGCACTGTCAACAAAAAGTATATGATGAGGCTGAAAGAAATGAGACAGCTTAACTTATGTAATCAAATCTCTGTTAGGTAGACTGTTTCATAGCAAGTATGTGTGCAGTGAAAGGCAGAGGGGCGGAGAAATACTTCAACACACTCCACAGGATGTAGCTGTAGATGCACATCCTCATCACAACATATATATTTAAAATTTAGAGGTGGGTGCAATTCATCAATGTGTCGATGCTTCACGTGACGATTCGGTATCGATTAATTAACACTGATGCTTAAAATGAATAAACAAATAAATAATAATGTCGACACATAACCGGAACCTTAACGCGTGTGCGCCGCCCCGACTGTTTAGTAAGAGGGACCACAACAAACAGAGCAAGTTAGTTTCTTTGCAAAATGGCAACCAAAGGGTGGCTGATTCTCTCGCCAGCCGGGGCTGACTGTAACCATGAGGAAGCACTTTGGGTTTTATGAGAGAGCAAATAAGACGACTGACAAGACCTACGCGATTTGTAAGATTTGCAAAGCAGAAATAAAGAACCTCAGCAACGCCACAAACATGAGGCAGCACCTGAACGCTTTGATCCTGAAACAGAGAAGGTTCCTCTGGTCATGCCCGCTGCACAGAGGACCATCCTGGAGACTGTCTCCAAACTTCCCCGTACAAGTTAAGTAGGTTTGAATGTTTACATAACAGTCATGAAATAAAATATTTTTTGTCTTTGAAAATTACGAGTCAAATGTTAAAAAAAACTTATTTACTTATTGAGTGTAGTTCTACAGGAACTGAGTTAACTGATAAGCTATTTATTTACAAATGTAGAGACAAATGAAGACAAATTCAATCTTGTATGGAAATAAGGATTAAAAATGGCAATAATGGATGAATTGTGGCACCATAATCAAATCAAAAATCATTAGAAATGAAGAATTTGAAGCTCTCATAATCAAAATCAAAATCGTTAGGTTCCCTTGTTGGAACACCCCTATTAAAACTACTGTCATGCTGCATGGTGACAACATCGAGATCGTATCATTGTGGAGAGCTCATAGACTGTATATAGAATGGACGCCGTCTGCCTCCTCGCTGGGTGAAGCCACCCAACAGCACCCTCTGGTGACGGGCTGCAGTATAGGTCATAAATCCCGCCACCTCTAGCAATCCCTATGGAGCTGTGCACAAGCTTTAGAAATTTATTACACAGAATATACATTTTTCTCCCCCCTGGTTGCGATGTTGAAATGTCGGTATTGTAAGACTGGTTTGTGCTCAAGTCCTCTTTTTTTTGTACAACTCCATTTTTAAAAGTTATTAGGGGGTTCGTCTATGATTGACACTTGATACAGCCTATACAAAGATTGCGTCGCTCACCTGAGGGATATGCTGTTTGAACCGAGCATCATCACAGCGACTCTCCCGCCGAATGCGTACAAGACTACTGCGCAATGTTGGTTTCAGAAAAAACGCAGAAATACCAAGAGCTTTTTGGCCTCAAGCCCGTATACTGGCGGAAGGCGGAGCCAAGTTGTCCTTAGTATATACAGTCTATGGGAGAGCTACAGTTGGATGCCTGTTATCTGTGATACTGATCAGACTGACCTTGGTTTCCTGCAGGTGGTCGTGGAGCTGGAGGCGCCGGCCGTTTCTTGCTCTTGCTGCTCCCAGGACTGGCAGAGCGGGATGAACTTCCTCCACTTGGAGGAGTTTCCACACCTCCAGCATCAGCTGCCCGTGTAATGCTGTACCAAGGGTGACTAGCAGCCACTGTAGCGGGTACTGCACCTCCTTCAGGCCCCTCCTCTTCCTCCACCTCATTATTTTCGTCATCATCGTCATCGAACGGGTTGGCGGGCGGAGGGGGGGTGCTGGTTCTGGAGCCCTCCCCTTTAAGAGAGGACATAGAGCCTGTATTGGGGGGTGTTGCCAGTGCGGCCGGGGGAGGGGCAGGGGCTTTCTTCTTCTTGGATTCTGATTGGACCAGAGCAAGCCAAGGTGGGTCTTTAGGTTTATGGGTGCCAGTGGACAGGCTGGGCAGTGAGATACAAAGACAAGGATGGAGGGGTCACAGAGGGTAGACCACAAAGGGAAACAACCATAATGCATGCTGTCAACAGATGAAGACCATGATGAAGATGATCAGGAGATGAACACTCAGTTACCTTCCAGGAGACTGAGATCTTTCTCTGGGTTTGGGAGGAGTCGGAGGCTTTTGGTTTTCACCTTGAATTTCAATCAGAACGTAAAAAAAAGATTAATGGTTGATCCAATCGATCATCAATCATTTACACTCTTCACTGATGACATACCAACTCTCAGGTTGTCTCCTGTACGGGTCAGCCGAACTCGAGGAGCAGGGCGAGGAGGCGGTGTGGGTTCAGAGACCCTGCGGGGTGCAGGAACCGGGCGAGCAGCACTGTCATGGTGACCTACTGGTGCAGGAGGGAGGTCCTCGTTCGTTGCTGGTTTGTCTTGTGTTTCGATATCCTGCTCTTTCTCCTCCTCTTCCTCCTCTTCGTCACTCTCATCAAAAGGGTTCGGAGGAGAGGAGGATCGTGGTGTCTCATCTCTTTCTCCCCCATCCTCTGTGTCCGTTGCTTTTACCAAAGAGGCCGGTGGATCTGTCCTCTCTGCAGAGTCGTCCTGATGGGTGTCGGTGTTGTTCTCTTGCCTCTCCGGAGAAGTCTTTGCCTGATCCCTGTCAGGAGGCGACAGGTGAGGAGCTGGGCTGCGACCAACCCTGGCGGACTGAACCCCCACTGGTCTCTTGCTGAGATCTGGCCGGCCGTTTTGAAAGGCTAAAGCACTCCTTGTAAGATGGTGTGTGCAAACCAGGGCCCCTGAGTCACTTCCCAGTTTGTAGGATCCAGGAAGCAAAGTGCTGTGACACTCAGTGCACCTGAGGCAATGATAACACACAACAGCGTTAAGACCTTCCATCAGCCTGAGATGATCAAAAAACAAGAGTATTTTAAAATGAGTGAAATTAAATCAGCAGTTTATGGTAAAAATAAATAAATAAGAAACAAAGAAAAAAAAAAGATTTTTTCTGACTTTTACAACTTCATGATATGAAGTGTTTGTAAATAGATAAACCAGTCCCATCTTGGTAAAATGTGTATTAGATCACACTTGCCGAGATCTGCAAATTTTAAAGGGATGTTCTGGTGTAAATATAAGTCAGGGTCAAACACACCATATCACCGAGTTAGACACGAGAGATGAATGTTGCCGACTGCTTGCTTCTCTACTTATACCAACTTTAGTAACGACCACATGAAAGCAATACACAGCGGTCTCAGAAAGCCACTCTATAGCCACAAATTATCAGAACAGCACCTAACTTCATCAACAGCACATACAGGGTCCCACTCCCAACTTGTTAGCTTTGTCTGGTTTCTCAAGCAAAGAGACCAAACACAACTCACCCATTCTCCTCCAGCAGCCTCTTGTTTGTGGGGGAGCCCTTATGAGTCGATCACAGAGTGCAGCAGATCATTTCCATGAAGTAATAATCATCATAATAGTCATTTTGCACTGCAGACGCAGTGGTTCTGCCTTAGCGTCTCGGTCTGATTTCATTTCCATGAAGTAATAATCATAAATGTTCTTCCTTGAGCTGCGAAACTCCGCTGCACTTGGTGATCGACTCGTCAGGGCTCCCCCCACAAACAAGAGGCTGCTGGAGGAGAGTGGGTGAGTTGTGTTTAGTCTCTTTGCGAAAGAAAGCAGGCAAAGTTAAAAAGATGTTTGGTGTCTAGTACTATGGCTGGAACCCTATATGTCCTGTTGATGAAGTTAGGTGCTGTTCTGATTATTTGTGGCTATAGAGTGGAGACATAGACTGCTGTGTATTGCTATCATGCGGTCGTTACTCAAGTTGGTATAACTAGAGAAGCAAGCAGTCAGCAACATTCATCTCTCAAGGAGGTGTCTAACTTGGTGTTATGGTGTGTTTGACCCTAACTTAATTTTAAGCTGGAATATCCCTTTAAGTTTGGGCTCAAATTTGTGAAAGACACACGGGTAGACTGTCGCAGCAGTGTCACCTGAAGCAGTTGCGATGGTAGAGCTTGCCATCCACGAGAAACCTCTGCACCAGATGGACATGTTTCTGGCAGGCGGCGCAGGTGCTGCTGAGCGTGTTGCGGGTGACCTCTGAAGCCACTCCCACACCTGTCTGCTCAGTCTCGCTCGACTGGAGCGAGTGACCGGGATGTTGTTCGCAGACAGAGGACAGGGAGGAGACGTTAGGGGAACAGGGGGGAGATGAGGGAGTGATGGAGTAGGGGGGAGATCAAACACGGAGTCAGGATTTCAGGATGTTGTGGATTTTTTCAATTTGTTTGGCTAGCTCCATCTACTGGGCTAATTTAACAGCTACTGCTCGATTAATCATGTGATTTATTTCTGCATTTCCTTGAAGTTCAAAACAACATTTGATGAATATAAAAATAGAAAGAATCGAGTTATAGGAAGATGTTTTAGTAAGAAAATCCAAACGGTTTGGGTTAGTGGCTCTGGGGATCACGTATTCTGGGTATGATCGACACTTAGGATTAGTTGATTCATTATAGGAGGTAGGGTTAGCTAGCACTACAGTTAGTATTTTATATACAAGAGCGGGTTAAAGGAGACTGACCTAACTGCTTTAAACCCACCCCGACCCGACCCCCATTCTACTGCCTAGGATCAGAACCAGAGAGCGGAGGGGGGACCAGATGTGAGGAGGAAGAAGAGCAGGAAGAGGAGGGAGTGGGATGGATTTCCATCTGAAGAGGGGGGTTGGGGATTGAATGGTGAGGATGCTAGTACAGAGGAGTATGGGGATGGAGGAAAGAAGTCGAGGGCATGCAAAGAAAAGAGAGACAGGATACAGAGGCTATCTTTATAGGATTACTCTACCTCTGTGGCTTCTATTTTCTCCTGCTGTGCAACACAAAGCCCACAAAAGGAAGTGGTAACTATAATGCACTTGGACACTGGGCATTGTTGTACTGCAATGGCAGGATGGGATTTGTATTGTACAGATGTGATGACTTAATACCCCCACAAAGCACATGCAGAATTATGCTGATAATCCTGAGGCTTGATATGAGGCCTCTGTGGGCGTATCCAGGCAACACAAGGACACCATAAGACAAAAGTTTCTCAAAGAATGAAACTATTTACATGCAGTGTCGTAGAAATGCGGTGCAGTTCGGCGATTCAGTTTTAGCTGTGGCCCAGAGTAAAGTCCAGATTTATAATCGACACGTGCACATTCCTGTGTGCATTGTCCTGCTGCCAAATGCATCTTACCTCAGCCTCAATAACTCTGTCATCCAAGGGGGCAGGAGGCTTTTTCTGAGCCGGCTCATGAAGACCAGCAGGACCCAGCCTTTTCATACAAGGAGGGTTTGCTGCGGGAAAGAAAGAATCACATAAACTAGTTATAAAAGTCACTGCGACACACAAAGGTTACTTCAGTCATGACGATTAAATGTCTGTAGACTTTTATTGCCTATTGTATCATATTTCATACATACTTTTATGATACTTCTATCAAATCAATATGATCAACAAATTACAAAAAAAAAACCCCAAATATAGTCTGATAAATTATAAAAATGTCCTCTTGTGGTTTATCAATTTCCAAAAACATCTAATGTACTAAACAAGATAAATAAATATATTTGTTAAAATTTAAGGACATTTTGATCTTTTTGGTTTTCAGTAATAAGTGAAATAAACATTTCAGCTTCGAAAAATTTGAATTTTCTGGCCATAATTTTGGTTTCAGGCATTAAAGGGTTAAAAGATACGACAAGAAGTCAAAATCATGAACAATTAAAAAAAACAGGAATAAGCCAAAGATGATTATGTCAGCGCTGTTTCCACTTGATTTATTGTGCTCACCTTGAGACTTGTTGTTGAAGAAGTTGTAGTACTGTGAGACATACGTGATGACGCTGAGCCGGTCAGGGACTTTCATGGACACCATGTCTTCGGGGTCCAACAGAGCTGGAATCCCCAGCTGCGTCTCGGCCACTTCAAATGCCTGTGACGGAGAAAAGATGATGAGAGGACGAAGAGGAAGGATAGAGAAGGACACTTGAGGGAGGAGAGAGTGAGAACGCTGAAGAACTTAAAGAATAATAATGAAACATCATTAAAACAACAATAGACCTTCTACTACTACGGCTGTAAAGTCAGAGTCAACTAGTCGACTAATCGATACGTGCTGAGTCGACCAAAATTCTGATTGGTCAATTCAATTTTTTTCCACATCAATTAACAGTCTATGGTTAAGATCATTGGGAGGGATGTTTTCAGAGCACCCCCGTTTCACAGGTAACAGCCTGTCTCAGAACAACCCCCTTGTTTTCACCATTTTGTATTTGCCCAACCCACTGAAGACCGACAGGAGACGGTTAGATTGAAGAGAGTCCACATTAACCAATGTCCGGTGGGCAATTTTTTTTGTGATAGGTAGGAGAATGTCCCGCCTCCTTTGCCTCTGACTGACTAGAAAAACTGGAAACATCATCACACGCTCAAGCCAAACGTGGGCTGTCGGCTCTGTACATCAAACAGAGCATGACAGAACATTATCGCACTTCTGAATCTCCTAACTTTAACCCTTACTTTAACCCGACAGACGATGACGTTTCACAGCCATAAGGAATAACCAATCGGAGCCCAGCACTTCTAGCCAATCAGAGGCAAGGAGGGCGAGACCTTCCCCCTTCCCCTACCGCAGAAGAGTTTACTGTCAGAGTCGGACCCCCGCCCCCCATTAGTCGATTTCTGGTCAAAAATTTCAGGGTTTTAGTTGACCAAGAATTTCTCCGATTAGAGCCCTACCTACTACCTATTAAAACAAACTGCTGTGGTTATTTTCTTAATAAATAAAAAATAAATTTACAGTCAAAACCACACAGTTTGTCACTCGACAAGTCCTGACTCTGAAACTTTACAACTCCTCTTGGTTTTTTTTGTGGTTTTGGACAACTTTAGCAGAACTAAGTCGCTGCATGGAAAAAAAAAATTGTCAAAGTGAGTAAATGGCAGACAGATTGGGTTTGCTCTCACATGTTTTAACGGATTCCTCTAATGGCAAATTAAGAGCCCATTTACCTGAACTGTACTTGAACGGCAGGAGAAACCTCAGCGACTAATAACTGATGTTTAAAAAAAAACGTGCACGGCTCAATATCACGAGGGATGAGAGCAGGCAGACAGTTTATCTTTGAGAGGATGAGCGTCTGAATACCTGAAAATGTTTTACTCAATTCTTTATTCGCTCTCTCCATTTAGATCAATAAGGATATTTGTATGAGAGGCACTGCATCTAATCACATCAAGTGAAATCTATGCAAACATTGTTAGACAGCAGTTTAGATTAAAGTGAGGTTTTGACTACTGAAGAGCAGATTGTCCCCTCCTGCAGAGCTTAGTTCTGATTCTAAAAATAGAGGCTGCAGGCTGTTAGTAGATAATATTCATCAATCTCAAGACAGTGTGACTCTAAAGGCATCAGAGCTTCAACCGTCCCTTTAAGGAGTGTGCTCACGTCTGGCTCATTAATATTTAAATCTAAACTAGATGATTTGGGTTTTAACCACATTTACACTCACAGATTCATCCATGAGAAATGCCTCTGAGTAAGATCTATGCAAACCCAAATGACAGCTGGCACACTGTATTCAATTCTGGTGCTAAAACTGAACTACTTCGCTTTTTCTGAAGCTGCTGGATTAAAAGACTCTTGACAGCAGCCAAAGCTTAGCTCAGACTGAAAATACGGAGACTCCCATTTCATCCCTCGCAATTCTGTTAGTCTGTTAGCTTTAAGATGACGTAGAAAAACCCAAAATGAGGAATAAGATTTAAAAAAAAAGTTCTTCCAATCCCCTGATTTAGGATAATCTGTAAATTCAGCACTTTTGCTCTTGAAATCCTCTTAACATGGTCTATCCACAGGCTTCTGTCAAGATTTTTCTTCAGACCCCAGAACACTTGGGCCTCCTCCCTTTCCCTCTAACCCTGCCAGACTTCATCAGTGCTTCTATCCTGCACAGACAGGCAAACATACACGAGTCCCACCCACTATGACTGCATGTAGTCTTTGGATTTAATACTTTAACGGCTAAAAGAAACACATTCAGTGACGATGCTACGCCTGTCACGAGGCTACAGGTATGAATCAGCTCATGAGATGATTTCACTACACACAAAAAAGGTAAAGACCCATGCATACAAGATAACAGGCATGCTTAATCTGCAAAATATAAAGCTGTGAAATTGACTCACCAGTCGGTTGTTCTCGTAAACGTTTTCTTTAGACAATGAACAAAAGTCTCTGGAGAGAAAAGAGAGAATAAATGTTACAATCCAAAACTTTCAAAGATAATCACTGGGGTTTTTTTCCCCCTTATAATCGGTATCGGCCCCAAAAAAATCCATATCAGTCGGGCCCTAATATCAACAATGATTATAAAATAATAACAGGTAATCCTGATAATAATAGTAATGATAAAATAGAGCAACAGAAATGAGCAAGAGATAAAACAATAAAAGGCCTAAAAGGTTCATTAAGAAAAGAGTACAAGTATGAAAAAAAGCTAAAAAGATAGTAAAGCCAAAATGAGATAGAGATAAAAGAGATAAGAGACGACAGATAAAAGATAAAGCTAAAAGATAAAAGACGGCATCACATAAAAGCACGTCTGTAAAAGTCAGTTTTTAAATTTGACTCAAAAGAAGCGACTGAACAAACTACAAATCATGTTATTTTAATTTATCAGAAGGACTGAAGAGGATTACAAAGAAGTAACTGTCTCAGTCACGCTGACACGGGCTGGCACTGTATTTAGCCTGCTGGCCCCCCTCTTTTTTTTAACTTACAGTATGTTATGAACCATCAGAAAGCTATTATTGGCTTGACAGCGTGAACGGCTAGAATGCCAAGCAGCAGAGCTCCTGAACCACCCTGAAATGATGGCTGTAAAACTGCTTGGACAAAAGGAAACAAGCTCCAGCATCAAACAGGAGTGATGGGCTGATAATTACAAGGCCCTGCTTTGAAAAGCCTAAAGCAAGGAACTACAGTAAGGCCTCTCACCAGTAAACATCCTGCAGTAAAAAAAAAAGTCTGAGGTGTTCCAGAAAGGAAAGTGTGGTTATGTGCTTAAGAGCGTGAGCACAAGTGTGTCGAGGCAGGGCAGAAAAAGCTCCATGACCCCAGTGAGAGCTTGTGTAGACCATGTGGAAGTCTCAAGAAGGCGAAATCCTATAAATGAGCTCCGTGTTGGAGCAAAACAAAGTGACCTCTGTTCTCTCTAATCTAGTTCCCATGGTCACAAACACACTGAGCAGCAGCTGTAATGTCAAGATCATGTCACAACAAGCCTGCTCTGTCAGAAAAGAACAATATAGCCAGATTGAGAAGCAGAAACTTTAAATATGTTGACCTAACCACTGAGGGTCCGCAATATTGACGCTGACAGAGGAGACGGCACCGGCAGACACAGACACTGATGATGTGCCGCCATGTGTGATTGGAGTCGCGAACCTAATCCGCTGTGACTCAGTCTCACTCCAAAGTTTATTTTGGGAAGGCGAACCGCTGAGGAAGAGTGTGCGTGTCCCGCTTGTCAGCCATTTAAATCCACATGATCAAAACCTGGGTGAGCCGGTAGAGCTGCTAAATCTGGTTCAGTCAGTGGGAAAAGTTTGTGCAAGAACATGCAATATTGGGAATTAGTCATTTTGTGAAGATTCAAATAGAACGTGATGCACTGAATAGTTTGAGATAAGGGGTAGATGACATAAAAAGGGTGTGTTATGATAACAGATCTGCAAGTGTGGCTGAGGGAGACATCTATGTGAAAAGAATCCGATTAAAATCCAATTTTGTGTGAAGTTCTTGCAGCCTCTCTGACTCCCGGGTTAAATGACCGTACCAATATCTCTCTTGTATTACTGCAGGGTATCTTGTTAAGAATACATGGACATCAGAGAATACATAATTCTTAATATTGGAGCTAAATTCAGTTTGACAGACGGAGGTCTCAGCCCGACTGACTGTCAGAGTGGGTCAGATCTAGTTCTGCAGGGCCACTCCGGCTTCACAAGAGGCATGCTAGGACACAAACTGAAGAGGTGCAGGTCTGTTCAGCTCACTGACTTGTCCTTTTCTGCTTTTCAAGTATTGTTAAATCTGCACACCAAAGTCTGGACCATCTGAAGAGTTGGCAAAAAGTTCTATCAGTGCAAAATTTCCTCTGTATAATAATTCTATTGAGTGGACCGTGTTAGAAAACCCACCTACAGCAACAAGGCTGGTTCAACATGTTTCAAACAGAATCAAACTACTTATCTTGATGCTGTCAACAGTGTGCACTGCCCACTGAACTGCACAGAGCTGCATTGTGTGTAAATGGGACCACCTTCTTCCCCACAGATGCAAGTTCAGTGTCAGTCTGAGTTTCTGTTAAACCAAAATGTTTACACACCGGTCTCATGATTCATCTATCTTTATGCAAATACTAATCGAAGCATACTCTACTATTGGTCTGTTTGAGTTTAACTTATCAACTGTTCATTAAAAAGATTATGTAATAAGAAAGGCATGCCTCCCCTGAAATACTGCAGTGCTGTTTGTGTGGATTCTCTACTGTATGTGGAGGTGCAAAATCCACAGGAGGGGCGTGTTGTTACAGACAGGGCATGGCTTGTCTGCCTTAGTTAATTACAGCACACTGGCTCCTCACTACACAATACTCCTGAAAATATCTGTACTGGTATTTGGATATGATTATTCAACACCACATTGAGCTTAAGTATTGCTGAATCTGAATGGGACGACTACAGTCCCTGAAAGAGCAAATGAGTTTATTTTTAGAAAACGGAGCCTGACAAAACACAAGGGCACTGATTATGAAATATTCTGGGATTTGGATAAATGAGCTTCTGCTGTGTAAGTACTTTGAAATCATTTCGAAATAACAACATCTCTGCTTTCTACTAGGGCTGGGCGATAAAATGATAATGATATATATCAAAAATAAATTTCCCTTGATATCGATATGAAACACAGTCAATATGCTTTTCGATAGCCGGCTACTGCCATGTTTTGGTAGAGTATACGAATAGCCAATGAAAAGGGGAGTTGCTCCAGGTCCGCGCCGAACCGTCGATTCACCCCCAATTTCCACCGCATCTAAAATGGCTATGAAAAGGCCATGTCCAGCGATCGAAGCCATTCATGTCAATGTGTCAATGTGTCAATGTGTCAATTTCCACTGGCTTCGTTCCGCTGCGGACCGCCGGATTCTGCAGCTAATCGCAAGAGTTCTATTTTATTTTTTCCAGACGCTGGAGAATGCCGGATATATTCAGCACAAATTAACCCGTGCTGGAAAGGGAGTAGGGCACAGACACAAAATAAAACATCTGGCTTCTTTTCTAAATAAAACACTGACCGTATTTCAAGTGAAAGGTTTATCGCGCGATCAGCTTGTGAATCCGCGGGTTCTTGTGAGTTCTCGCGATTACCGCTGTCCGTAATCCACTACGAAATTTGCCTACGAAAACGGATCCCGTAGGAATTGGCATAAAGCGAAAATGCCCGTTCCGGGAGCGGGGGAAATCCCGGGTCAGTCAGTTCTGTCTAGCGCAACGCCTTACGACCAAACATCGAAGAGACACAGAGACCTCATAGATGCAGGAGCAAAAGACATACTACCAATAAGCACAGTTAAATTTCATTTAAGAGTAACAGGGAACATCTAAGATTGACAAATGGTTCTTTTTATATCATAATTTATATCGACTAATATGAGAAAAGATATACTGTGATAAACTTTTTCCCATATCGCCCAGCCCTACTTTCCATAATATCTAAAACATGAACTGAAAAGAACAGCTTCTTTGGTCTGCTGCTGTTATTCCCCATAGAGGTTTTCTAGAGTAATATAAGCATTTTAACAGTCTCTCTTATAAAGTTACCGAATACTTACATGAGATCTGGTCTGAATCGATGTATAATGGCACAAAATGCCAAACCGTCCCGAAAGGACGAGGACATGTCCTTTATTTCCACATGGTTGTAATTTTCACACTGAATCCGACACCACTCCTGGAGAGCCCTTAGGGATCCCATGATAATAGTTTAAAGAAAGAAAAAAAAAAAGACTGTTTTTGTCAAGTTAAGGAGTTTAGTCTTTGTCTCAGAAGACGATCCCAATCTTCTCTTTAGTCATTTACGAGTCATCAGCAGCGTTTGAGTGAGAGACCACAGCCAGACAACACCCGACGAAGCCGAGGGACACATTCATCAACACCCCGTGAGTCACGTTAAATACTAGCATGGCTTCACTGTGAGCTGAATGATAGCCAACTTTTGCCAAAACACAATGAGTTATCCTCCATTCTCTGGATCCGTCTGGGTGAAACAAGATTGATATCCCAAGTTGATCACGGTGGTGTGCCAACAAAGTTCAAACAGATGTAGCCAACTTAGCTAACTAGCAACGGCGCGTTAGCCTCCAGCTAGCCAATGTTTTCATGGTGGAGGTTTGCTTCTTTAGGGTGGTGGGTTCATCTGTAAACATCTTCCTTGTCATTTAGGAGCGATGTTGAAGATTCAGTCGAAGCAGAGGTGACAGTTTCCTCCTTGACGTGCAGCACGGGTGTGATTGTTGGTGCAGAGACCGCAACGGCTGTGAGAATGCAGGACAAGTGACTTATAACACGGTCTGAAAAACAACTAAATTACCGCTCACTCTGAAAAAAGGTCGTTAAATTGTTGTTAGCCAAAAAAAACCTTCACCGGTGCCAAACCATCCTCGTTGCACTAATAGAATCGTTGGCAACCTCCTCCTTCAAATGTCACGTTGATGTTCAGTATCACGCCCGTTTGAGGGAGCAACAGCATAGACATATACAAGAAAGGCTAGATGACTCGAGGCGGAGTCACCGGCGTCCCTACACGGCGGCCATCTTACTCCAGTACACCGTTCTAGTACACTACGGTAGCTGACAGAAGGTGAGTAATCTGCAGCATCAAAAATACTCTTATCTCGCTGAAATCTTTATTTACAAATGGTTTTGTTTATTACAGACCTTAGACTGTATATAAAATGGACGCCGTGTGGGCATACGAAGATTGCGTAACTCACCTGGGGGATATGCTGTTTGAGCCAAGCGTCATCACTGCGACTCTTGGCGACTCTCCCCCCAAATGCGTGCAACGCTACTGCACAATGTTGTTTTCAGGAAATAAAGAAACATCGCAAAAAAACAGAGAGCTTTTTGGCTTCAAATATACTGGCAGGAGGGGGAACCAAGTTGTCCATAGTATTTACAGTCTATGTTACAGACCTTAATAATGTGGCTATGAGTCCAGATGTTTGGACATGTTGAAATGGCAGATTTTCCTCGAGAAAAACATAAGACATAATCATGAAGCACAGTTGTTTCACAGCTAATTGTGCGCAAGGATTAACTTTTACTTGCTTTGCGCGAGTTGCCAAGGCTAAGACCACAATTGAGATTTTACTTTCTTGTATGACAGCCTATTATTTATTTATTTATTTAGTTAGTCTAAGTGACAGTCTTTGTGGATGTGCTTGTGTTTATCAGCTCTCTAACTTGGCTAACAGACTCGCTGTGAGTGAGACCAAGTAGATATTACAAAGTTGACCCAGCAATTTTACATGAGTTGGAGAGGCAGAAATGCTCTTTTGATTCAACATAACTTCAGCTGCACACGATTTTCAAGCTGTTTGGTTTGTTCAAAACATCTTAAGTGTTGATCCATGAGGCAGAAATTTATATTGAAAATAAATATTTATATATGTTATTGCTATATGTTATTACAGTTATCCCTATAATAGAAATATTAATAATATAACATACATGGAATGATTAAAAGTTTTATATATAAATTATTTAATATAACTACCTTGTATGTGTAGGCCTGTAGCTATTGCTCATCTGCTTAATGTTTATTTATGAAAATCTATGGTTAAAATTATTCTTGAGTATGCAGGAACATAACTAAAACTCTGAGGTTTGTTATAAACCAGACCGTTTGAAAATCGGTTTAAAATGAATCAATCTATGGTTATTTAAATGCTGCATTCACCGTAGACTATAATGTTATGAGTGGGCGAGCGTCCCGTAGCAAAATGGCCGCCATGCGCAGAATCGGTCTCCATTGGCTACCAGCGTGTGTAAGCCATCTAGCGTTTATAGATATATCTATGGAGCCGTAGAGCCGCTCCTGTCTAATCTCGCGATATGTTAAAAAATCACGCGGTAGTTGCCACTTATTTAGAATTCCCGAAAGATGGCGGCGGCGCCTCCAGATGAGGCTACCCTGCAGTCCCACATCAGTAAGTCATCTTCCTCAGATAAAATTGATAATTTTGTTGGACATTGAGCGGTGGGCTTTAAGGCTTTGCGCGGATAGGGGGCTATTTTATCGGTTAAACCTGAGACTGGCGCCGTTGAGCCCCCTCTCGGGAGTGGATTTTTGGGAGTCAGGAGAGCGAATGACATGAAATCCAAAGTACAGGTATCGATACGGGACTGACGGGCACCTGAGATCTATGCGGAATATAATACTTGCTAATAGTTTAAGATTTATTAGTCCTCTCGAGATGACATTTCAATATTAGAGTAATATCCGACTGAGTGTTAGCAAAATCCACTAGCCTGTTCGCTCCGTTCCCTGAAGGACTGTGGAAGTCAGAAAATCAAACCAGGACCCTCATAGTGCCACAGACATGACCAGAGACAAGAGCATTAATATTAAACATAATACAGAAATCTAAAGGTTAAAGACAGGAAAGTAAGAGAGAAGGAGGTTTAACATTCCTGCTACTGTAAAGTCCTGGTCTGAGGTTTTTACCACCTTCATCCACAAACATAGAAAATACCCAAATCAGTAGGGGAGAGTGGGTTAAGATGAGACATTTTTCACATTTAGGATCACTACATTAAGGCAATCATAGTTTTGTCTCTAACTAGTGTATCGGCATATATCTCAATATGTTATGCATCCCTGCAAACCAACAGAATGAGTGTAAACATAACTGTCTTGATAATATAGCATGACAAAAAAAAATTATCCTGTGTATGGGGTAAGTTGACCATAGGAGCGGGGTAAGTTGAGCCGTATCCCTACTGCCCCTCCACTCTCCACCCCAGCCCTCCCTCACCTTCTCTCTCCCTAAATAACAGTCACTTCTTCACATTCATGTGTATTTTTATCTATTATACGGTTTTCAACTGGCACAATAATTCTTTTTATTATTATTGCATATAACTACTAAAAAGCCGTTTTGTAAAAAGTCATTTTAACATGAGAATGTCTTTAAGTGATTCAGAACATTCACAGCTGTATTTTAGAAAAGAGAAAGTCAAACATTTCAACAATCTGAACTGAAACTCTGATCCTCTTATCACTTATTTACTTTCTCAGTTACCCCTGAACGACTATTTTGACTTTATTTGTCCTCTAAGCTAAAATGGTGGACTTTTAGGTTTTTGGCCTCATGTTGTAGCTCATAGATACCAAAATTGATGTATAAAACAATTAAGAATTATCTTTTTTGGTTTGAACATATGTGTCGAACCCCTTCACCCGTGTGCTTCTAACCTTCACAGACTCCATGAATTGATTCCCATCTCCTAAATATTTGGTCTCGTGATCAATTACTTTTACCATTTCTAAGCTACAGGGGGTGGCTCAACTTACCCTTCGGCTCAACTTACCCCACTCTCCCCTACTGTCAGGCTGTCAATGTTGTAAAAGAAAAGTAAAAGAAAAATACTAATCCACAAGGGGAACTGAAGCTTTTTCTTCATAGAAGATGGTGAAAGGGTTTTATTTTCATTTTAATTTTCACAGATAAGGCCACCAACCCCCAGAATAAAACAACTGACTGGGACAGTATCCAGGGATTTTGTGATCAGCTTAACAATGAACCAGAAGGGTGAGCTGATGTTGAAAATTATTACACTATTTTGAAGCTGATGTGTCTCTTAATCTTCAAATGAATAAAACTTTTTTCAGTTTGACAGTTTCTTCATCTCTGTAACATACATGATCAAAAGCTGCTTACTGCTATAACATATAAATGTCTGTCTTACTTTGTGTGTTACTTCACATTTGGAAGAATAATCAGTTATTTTCTGGATCAAATTCAAACAAGTGAATCTGAACTTGTTGTTTGTTGGTTAGATGAAATGCAGTTTGTGTGATTGTCTGTTTCTATCAGTCCCCAGCTTGGAACCAGACTACTGGCCCACAAAATCCAGTCTCCCCAGGAGTGGGAGGCTATGCAGGCACTTACGGTAAACATTTCAGCGTTTCCATGATTTCTCCAGCACTGAGATCTGTAAAATGCTAAAGTAAAGGCTACTTGTGATAATATCAACACTGCAGACTTTTTAAGATCTTTTGAAGTTAAATAATTACGAACCTTTTGCAGGTTCTTGAGACATGCATGAAAAACTGTGGGAAGCGGTTTCACACTGAAGTGGGAAAGTTTCGCTTTCTCAATGAGCTCATCAAGGTTGTCTCACCGAAGGTAATGATCCCTGTATTTCATGTAGTCATCTCAGTTCAGGTGCAAGTGTACAGCTAAGATCATGTTTCTTTCTAACCAGTGAAAGCTGCCATGACATGACTTGTCGGAACTTGTAAGGATTATCCAAAAGAGTAAATCAAATGACTGTCATCCTGCATTGATCCTCTCTTTTGTAGTATTTGGGCGCCCGGGCTCCAGAGCCAGTGAAGAAGAAAGTGCTGGAAATGGTGTACAGCTGGACTCTGAGTCTGCCAGATGAGACCAAGATAGCGGAAGCCTATCAGATGCTGAAAAAACAGGGTGAGTCACTTCACAAGCTTGACCAACCATCAAGATAAAAGGCTTTTCAAGTTTCCTGAGCTTTAGTTTCTCATTGTCTCCATAAAGTGAGGTGCATGACGTGTTGTTCCATACATCATCTTAACAGCAAGTAATGAGTGTGTCGTTCTGTAGATTTTATTAACAGCAGTTAATAAATGTCATGTTTTTAGTTTCCTTTTTTTCACTGATCATGGGTTTGGTTCCTGATACTGTTTTAGTTTAACGAATAATGTTACATACAAGGTAGTATCACTTCTCCTTTCTATGGGGATGAGCCACAAGCATGAGACGGAAATTCATAGTCACGCTTGTGCGATTTATAAAATGTGCTTTCCATCAAGTTTAATCTTATTCCCAGGAGCATATTTCAGCCAGTCTGTTCTATAACGGTTTGTGTATCATCTGTATTTGTCTAAAATTATTGTCTTCCTTGGATAAAATCAGCTGACCCCTTTCTTAGAATATTCCAGCATCAGGGGAAAGTATAGATGGACAGAACTCTAGGCTGTCACAGGTGAACTAGAGTATGAAACGGGGAAATACATTCAGTAAAAATAAACATAGAGGATCTGTTCTGTTGACATACAGGGTTAAAGGAGTCCTTGTTGTCTTCCAGGCATTGTCAAGCTGGATCCTGTGCTTCCTGAAGACAAGCCCCTCCCACCTCCTCCACCCAGAGCCAAGAGTGCCGTCTTTGAGGATGAAGAAAAGTCAAAGGTAAGACGCATGAAAGATGATGAAGATGCATCAGTCTCTTGGAGTGAGTTTGGCAAAAAGAGAAGGACGCGTGTTTCTCATCACCATCGCTTCAGATTTGTTAGAAAATCTAATTCTGTGAAGTGTACCCCCCAGAGAAAATAACGAAGCACACCAACAGTTTACAAAGCTCTTTTCCTCTCCCTCTTCTGTCCTATCCTGTTTTTGTAGACGCTGTCTCGCTTATTGAACAGCACTCACCCCGAAGATTTAAGAGCAGCAAACAAACTCATTAAGGAAATGGTGCAGGAGGTACGTCATTGGTTTTGCTTACCAAATATCCTGTACAGTATACTCTCACATGCATGTGTGCACTACTTTAATGAAATATATACTGTATTATAAATGATCACTTTGATAAAAGCCCCAAAAAGCAGGTTTAGGGAGTTTAAAGGTTTGACAGATGTGATTGAAGGTTGTTCTCAGTCCCCAGAAACATAAACAGCAAATACAGAAAACAAATGATCTTGTCAGATGGAAAAAAGCATTGTTTGGAAAAACCACAGACCTGGCTTTAAGTAAAGACTGTTCTTCTGAAGCCCAAAAAAAGAGAAAATACAAATGAATATAAAAAACAACAACATGAAAAGCGTATACACTGCTTTAACCATCAAATAGATGTAAACAGACAGATGCAACTAGGAAAACCTATTTTTTTCACATTTAAGTGACATGTTTGAAGATACATCTGTAGTGGAGATGTTAATTTATTTCAGTAAACACTTCTTGTTTATTTAAAATGATATAAAACCCACAAAAATTCACATATTTTGATAGATTCACATATTCTACCAATCACCGTAATACATACAAGCATTTTCTGTGCTGTAAACTTTACTGCTATAATATTGTTTATGATTAAAACACTTCAGTGAACATTTTTAGCCAAGCAGAAAAAAATATATATATATTTGGGTATGTTATTGATGAGATGTTTTTGTTCTTTTCCCAGGACCAAAAGCGCGTGGAGAAGGTTTCAAAGCGAGTAAATGCCATCCAGGAAGTGAAGGAAAGTGTCAGCCTGCTGAGCCAGCTGCTGGAGGGCTACAACAAGGAGAGCTGCTCCCAGAGCAACCAGGAGCTCATTAAGGTCAGTACAGCTCAGCACGGTCGGACCAGGGTCACTAACAGTCTCATAAATCTGCTCATGCCTCTCAGTTCTGTGTTGTTTGACGAGTGTCTGTCTGCAGGATCTGTACCAGCGCTGTGAAAAGATGAGACCCACGCTCTTCCGACTGGCAAGTGATACAGAGGACAATGATGAGGCCCTGGGTATTTTTTCTGATCTTATTGCTCCGCAGACATTATTTTTATGAGCCTGTTCCACATGCTGATATTCAGGAGGTTAAAGGGATGTTCCACTGTGAAATTAAGTTAGGGTCAAACATACCGTAACACCGATTTAGACAACCCCTCAAAAGATGAATGTTGCCAACCGCTTGCTTCTCTAGTTATACCAACTTCAACAACGACCTCACAATAGCAATATACAGCGGTCTACTCACCCACTCTCCTCCAGCACCCGTTTGTTTATACAGAGACCTCTAGGCGAGTCCATCGACTGCAGCGGGGTTTCGCAGCTCAAGGAAGAGCATTTATGATCATTTCTTTATCATTTCCTTGAAGTAATAATCACCATATTAATCATTTTGCACTGCAGATGCAGTAGTTCTCCTGCCTCAGACTCTCGGTCTGATTGCATTTTCATGAAGTAATGATCATAAATGTTCTTCCTTGAGCTGCGAAACTCCGCTGCACTCAGTGATCGAATCGTCAGGGCTCCCCCCACAAACAAATGAAGTTAGGTGCTGTTCTGAGCATTATTTGTGGCTATAGAGTGGTGTTTTGGTTGAGGTTTAAGCGTTGAGATGTAGACCACTGTGTATTGCTATCGTGCGGTCATTACTAAAGTTGGTATAACTAGAGAAGCAAGCAGTCTGCAACATTCATCTCTTGAGGGGGTGTCTAACTCCGTGTTACGGTGTGTTTGACTAAACTTAATTTTACGCAGGAATAGCCCTTTAACCTCTAAATACGAATCCCATGTGATCAGGCTTATTCTGCAGTTTAATTGCAGTTCTTGTGTTACTAAGAGGTTGTTGTTCTGCTCATAGCGGACATCTTACAGGCCAACGACAGCCTGACACAGGTCATCAACCTGTACAGACAGCTGGTAAAGGGAGAGGACGTGTCGAAAGATGGTGCAGCTGCATCCTCACAGCCTGGTGAGTGTGAGTCTGTTGGCAAACTGTATGCTCTTTGTTAAGAATATAAAATCACACATGGTTGTTCTCTGTTTAAATCAGCCGGCAGTAGCTCAGCACTTGTTGATCTGATGGGGCTTAATGCATTGGATAGCACAACACCCTCCACCCTGCAGACCCTGACTCAGAACATGGGAATCAGCCTTCTGGATGATGAACTCATGTCGCTCGGTAAGCACAAACTCACTCACATGGCTCGTAAACACCGGGGTGGATTACCATGCTTAACTTTTTAACAAGCCACGAAGCACAAGTCAGCAAAGTGAGCGCAGCTCAGTCTACTCAGCACAGTTACACCTTGTTTCCATTGGCCCCCTGACTGGTTAGCCGTCTAAATCCCATCATCCTTAGAGGCAGGCCACATCTGGCTAAACCACAACAAAGCGACACACACATTCACAGCTTTTTTTTTTTTCCTTTAGCCAAGAACGAGACAAACTTCGAGAGGAGCAGCGAATTGTTTGCATTATGAAACTGTGATCAAGTTATAGAAATAGTTAAAAACAAAAATCAATGTTTATACCATCAACAATTAGAACAACCTTAAACTTTGCTCTCACTTGTTTTTTGAGGCCTGAATGCAACGGAAAACTGTGACCTCCAGAACGTCCTCCAGGTACATGTTGTAAGATAATTCTGAGATCTGTTTTGAGTCAATCTTTAAGTGTTTTCTCTCATAACACTTTTGCAAAAAAACTGTTTGTTGGATTTCTACAGTGTTGAACCTTTGACCCTTTTCCCTCAGTCCTCTGTCGGCACAGAAGCAACTGCTCCACCGCTCCCTGCCGCAGTGCTGCTACCGGCTGTCCAGACGCAGGCTCCGCCAGTAGCGGGGTCCGTTGCTCCCAGTAAACCTATGGAAGAGTTGGAACTGCTTGGGAGGACTTTGTTACAGCAGTCCCTCCCTCCAGAGAGCCAGCAGGTCAAATGGTAAACAGACTGTGTCTTGTTTGTTGCTCTGTCTGTGTTGTTTGGTGCTACCACCATTAAACTTCTATTTTGTATTCTTCAATATGCAGGGATAAACTGCAGCCACAATCCAGAGTCAGCTTACGAGATCTGCAGAAGTCCAGCATCAACTCGAAACCTGCGCCAAATGCAACCACCACTTCCTCTGGTCCCGTTACCGCCCCTTTAGGACCCACATCCACTCTGGAAATCCAGCCAGAACAGCCTGACACTCTTCTCCTATCCGGTCTCAGTCTCACAGCCGCCGAGAAAGGCTCACTCGCTGTTGCTGATCCCTACGACAACATCTCTCTGGCTGAGGTTACAGTGCCTCTCGAAACAATCAAACCTAGTAAGTAAAAAGCAATCAGACCGGTCCTAACATGTGAGCTGTTTTCTCCTCTTTATTACTCCTCATCACATTAAAAATTCTGTTCTTCTCTCTTCTCTACAAATCTTCAGGCAGCTTATTACCAGTTACTGTATTTGATAAACACAGTCTCCGGGTTTTGTTCACCTTCGCCCGTGACTGTCCTCCGTCCCGCCCAGACGTGCTCGTGGTGATCATCTCCATGCTGTCATCAGCTCCCATTCCTGTCACTCACATTCGCTTTCAGGCAGCGGTCCCAAAGGTAAAGTGTTATTCCACTCAGTTAAGATGTTATCATGTGTGATAACTAGTTGCTGCAGTTTTATGATCATATGTCTTGTTGCCTAGGTGATGAAGGTAAAGCTGCAGCCTCCCTCTAGTATGGAACTCCCAGCCTTTAATCCCATCCTTCCTCCAGCTGCCATCACACAGATCCTGCTGCTGGCTAACCCTCACAAGGTACTCTGCCGCTTTATCCAACGGGTTTTCACGATCTCACAGAGAGTCTGCCTTAGTCTGGAGTGATTCCTCAATACACTGGATCCTTTTTGATTACTTTTCCTGAAATGTCACTCAAAAAAACGATCACATCTCATGGTCAGGGCACAAATGATTCAGTACGACTTAATACTTGAGCCTCAGCAGCTTCAGTTTTTACTAATTACTTGCTAACTAGGGCTGTGATCATAGACGGTATATACTATGGACAACTTGGCTCCGCCTTCCGCCAGTAAACGGATTTGGAGCCGAAAAGCTCTCGGTAATTCCACGTTTTTTCTCCACTTCCTAAAACCAACATTGTGCAGTAGCATCATACGCATTTGGCGGGAGAGTCGCTGTGATGACGCTCAGCTCAAACAGCATATCCCCCAGTTGAGGTACGCCCATAGGCTGTATCAAGTGTCAATCAAAGAAAACATTAACCCCCTAATAACTTTTCAAAACATCATGTCAACATCGAACCAGGGGGGAGAAAAATTTATTTTCTGTGTAATTCATTTCTAAAGTTTGTCCACAGCTTCATAGAGATTGCTGGAGGAGGCGGGATTTATGACCTATACTGCAGCCCGCCACCAGAGGGTGCTGTTCTCGGAGTGGCTTCACCCAGCGAGGAGGCAGACGGCGCCCATTCTATATACGCTCTATGGCTGTGATCAACCAGAGAAATTCTTGATCGATTAAAACCCTAAAATTTTCGACCAAAAATCAACTAATTTGCAGACTCTGACGGCAAACCGTTCTGTGGTGGGGGGATGACGTGGCTCGGCGGAGTGAAAAATATACCGATATCACCACAAAAAGGCAATTTAACACGATGAAAGTTGAAACACTCAAAATAAAAATAAATACTCAGCAAACCACCACCGGGCGTTGATTAACTTGGACGCCTTAATCTTCCTGTTTACAGTCGGTCCCCAGTTGGTTGGGCGAATCCAAAATGGTGAAAACAAGGGGGGGGGGTGTTCTGAAACAGGCTGTTACCTGTGAAACGGGGGTGCTCTAAAAACACCCCCACTAGCACTTGGTGCAATCCTCCTGATGAAATTAACCACAGACTGTAAAGTGACGTGGAAAAATGTTGAGTTGACCAATCAAAATTTTGGTCGACTCAGCACGTATCGACCAATGAGTCAACCAGTTGACCAGAACTTTACTGCCCTATTGCTGACAGGATGTTTTTTAAGCCAAAGCTCATGATACATTTACATTATTACTCTGTTAAGTCAATGAAAAACTGAGATCAAGATTTGATTTGTATGTTTGGGGGTCTTACGGATTAAAAGTACTTGGTGGACTTTACTGATCCAGACTTTTCTTTTCCTCCATTTTAGGAAAAAGTACGTTTACGGTACAAGCTGACGTTCAACTTGGGGGACAAATCTCACGACGAATCCGGCGATGTTGACCAGTTCCCTCCTCCACACACCTGGGGGAACCTTTAGCGGGAACGGCGAACCTGCTGTCATCCGATCTGCTGCTGCTGCTGCTTCCTTTAGATTTTGGTTGAAGCTGTCCCTCGTCGTCGTCGCTGGCCCGAGGCTCAACACCTTCGTCTCAAACTCTGGTTTGATCGTACAAACTGACGAGAGACCGGCTGTGGGGAATCAACTTCTATCTTGTGCCTTCCTGTCCTTATTCAATTATCTCTGCGGTCATTGTCTAACTCGTCCTTCTTCCTAGAAGTGGTACACAACAAATACTTTAAGCAAACTGTCTCATGCATTGAATCAGTACAGTGAGCTGCGGGGTAAAAGTTGAGCCTTTTAGAAAACTGAATGTGTTTGTTTGATTCATAAGATCCAGCTGTTGTAAAGCATTACATTCTTTTTTTTTTATACAAAAACCCTTGCACAGTGAATAAACATATCCCACACTCTGAATATATTTATCAGTAAGGGAGTGATCAGAGGAAGGATGCGACATATTTGTCAATAATTCAAATTGAAGCCTGTTAAGTGATTGAAAGGGAGGGTCTTGAATTTGTTTACAAGTCTGAGCAGTTATTCAAACGGTCGGTGTTGGTGATTCTCGATGTTGAAAATCTGGCGTGTTCAGTGGTGTTCATGGTCATAAAGCATGATGATTAACTTATATGCAAACTCCTCCCATGTTACTCCCGCGCTTACATGTTCTTTTTTGTCGGGTACGGACCAACACTATGAAACTTGATGTTATTGTCATTCCGGTCAAATCTTTGAAATGTTTGTTTTTCTTTCTTTGATCCAACTGGGACGGCTCGAAGGAAACAGATTGAATATGTTGTTATATGCTGGAAAAGCCTTAGGAGAACCAAATGGGTTTGTCCTGGTAGCATATGTGATGAGTGGGTACATTGTTTTTAAGTGCCGTCTGTGTTTTAGTATCTGACTCATGCTTTCAATGTGTTCGGTTGTGTGTTTCTTAGCTGTGAAAGACCTCTCCGCAGCAGGATTGACTTGTAGAGAAGCACCAAGAGCATGAAGACGAGTTCAACCATCATTCATTATCTACAATCCTTGTGCTTCTCTTACATGTCAAAGGAAACCTGTGGAAATCAACTTTGAAGGAAGGGCACTAAATCTCTGCCCCGGTTAAAAAACAAAAAAATGAAATGTATTTTTAATTTCTGCACTTTCTTTGTCTTCAAAAGATTTTTATTTAGAATTTATTTCACTCAGGATTTTGATTTCAAGAGTTATATTACGCAACTTAACACACACTTGTTTAAAATTGTGCACATTCACTTTTTACAATACAGTCTCTCTTTTCATTTGCCACCTGTTCTTTGTTTATTTGCCCAGAGGGACGTGTGTGGTCCTGAGGCGAGGCATCCAGTTTGATTCTACCATATGTGCCTGGGATGAACCCTTCGATTGTGTTTGTTCTGTATATATTTATACTGATGATGAGTTTGATCTGTGTTTCTATGATCAGTACCTTCTCTGAGAGAGTAATAACACTCCATACGGGATCGCAGAGCCATCCTAACATACGCGGTCTTTCGGTTGATTGGACTATAAATTTGTGATCACTTTGAAGGATCTTAAAGATTAAAATAAAATGTGATTGGAGGCAGATTGGTTCTCAGATATGCTTCGGATGTACACCATACTAAAAATATAGTGCTAATAATTCAACTCATAACTGTCTTCTGTTAACATGAAAGCAGACGTTTGATTTAAAGAGTTATAGAGCCATCACACAGAGCAGCTGGTTATTTCAACAGGCTTCTTTCTAACACTGTCAGTCAACTTTCCCGTGGTCACACAGGTCTGAGCTTGTTTTTTCTCTTTTACAGTTAGTGATGCTTCAACCTTTTCTTAGACTGTATAGAAGATGAGCAATAATAACAACACAAAGTCCTCTCAGTAACCATTTAATAAACTGTCATGGCTCAGATGGTAGATATTAAACATTTTCAGCCTCCAGCATGATTTATTGTAAAGTTTGACCTCCCTACGATTGTGTATTTATGTTTTTGCTGTTGTGAAAAAAATGACTCCAATATGGAAGAGGATTAGGGCCACTGGAAAAAAAAAGGTAAGATATAACTTTTTGAAATTATTATTCTGAGAAAGAAGTGAGAATTCTTAGATTAAAGTCAGAATTCTGACTTTAATTTCAGAATAATAATTATAATATATCAGACCATTTTTTTTTTGGCCCTAATCCTCTTCCGTACTCCAAAGATGCTACTTCTTGAAAATACTTTGAGCTGATGGCTGAGTTTATATCCTACAGAAGCTTATTCCATTCACTTACAAAAATATATAAATATATAAAACAGCTCTGGTTTTCAGACTCATTCATTTTCTTTTTCTGATTTTTGTTTCTTTGCTGTTTTTTTTTCCCCCAAATTTTTTTTTTTCATTTTTTTGGGCGAATTTTTTGCCCTGTTTTTCAGGCAATTTTTTTTTCTTTGGCTAATATATATATATATATATATATATATATTTTTTTTTACAAAAAAAAATAGTCTGAAAAAAAAGACAAGAAAAAAAATGAGTCCGACAAACAAAAAATGAAAATACTATGAAAAATGGGGAAAATAGATCGAAAAACAGAGCTTTTCCTTTTAAAGTAAATTCAACATGCTTATGTAATATCCTCTAATATTTCATCCTTTTGATGGAGCCAAAAAGACTAAAAACAAAAGAGGTTTTTGTCTGAAATGTACGGGGGCCCTGAGGTGCAAAACACAACTGCAAATCAGAAAGTGCAAAACAAAAAGAAAACATCTAACTACGTTTCTGGTTTTGGTGAAAGTCGTTGTGTTTTGTTTTTGTGTTTTCTGAGTCGCTGTCATGTTTTGCACATCAGGGCCACCATATAAATGTGAGGGAAGTTCTTTCTGACTCCACTGAGACATTATTAAGGGTGTGTTACATACACACACACAATCATGGATTTTTAGTGTCTTCCACTCTCCCTTCACAACATGCAAACTTTTGTTTAGTCTTACAGTAACATGATCAGACCCTCAGACAGACGATACAGACAATCTCTCTCACAGTAACAGGACTGGCAAGATTTCGTATATTCGGGAACAAATACGGTGTTGTGACACACCTTTATATCATTGTAGAAGTGTGTGAGCTCCTCTCATTTCATTACATCGTCTACACAACAGCAAGGACATCCAAATGTGTTTCAACAAATAAACTCAATTCTACAGACTTGTATGACGTGTAAATGATGTGATCAGGAATTCAGTCAAAGTGGTTCATCCAGTTTTGATCAATTTATTTTTTCAAGAAAACATTTATAAAAATAAGACAATGACAGAAGAGGAAAACGAGCAACAAACTGCGATTAGCTAACAATTCTGATGAAAATGACTCTCATGATAACTGAGTAAAGCTGCTACAAGTGTGTAAAAAGACAGGAAGAACTAGAGACATGCATTACAAAAAGGGCTGAAGGCGGAGTTTAGAACAAAAACGGTCAAACTTTAGTTTGAATGATTTCAAAGTTAAAGGAATATCTTTTAAAGCTAGGATGCATTTGTAAGTGTTTGTCGACACCAAATTAAAATAAATGCGATAACTATAATACAAAGTTAGTGAAAAGTTAAGTTTGGATAAAAGAATCGGGGTCAAAGATAAGTCATTTGGTGTTTGATAAAGTTAAGGTGAGACTCGGCTCTGGAATGTGACGGTAACTTTATAGTTTAACAGTTTTTGCATGATCAGCATCCTCTAATGTACCACAGAGGCCTCATCGTGAGTCGATTTTCATTCTGACCAAATCCTGACGAACAACACTTGAACGGTAATGTTTTATCGATATGAACTCATTCCTCCACACGAGATTGTAGAGTGACTGCTCAACGCAGAGCGACAGTCAATCAATGAAAAAATAATAATGAGTAAATTCTAGGTTTTCTTTTCTACATGAAAGTTTAATCCACTTATACGGGGTGTAAGAAAAGTACAAAACAAACTGAGCCCTTATCGCTCTGGATATACACCCTCTGCTACCCCCGTTTCTTGGGGAGGAAAAGAGTTGATAAGTAAAAATAAAGTACAAATGATCTTAGTGCTCCTGTCTTATCATTTTATTTACGGGGAGGTGGAGGTCCGGGAGGAGGCGGCGGAGAGGAAAATACATAAGGTGCTTGCCCCATGAAGCCCATTAAAGGTGGCTGTGGTGGAGCAAACTGCTGAGCCATCAGAGGCTGCGGCCCCCCTGATGGTGGAGGAGGAGGTGGAGGGGGCTGGACGAATGGACCCTGCAGCTGATTAGACTGATCCCGACCCCCTCCTCCGCTAGACTGGCCTGCGCTGCGGGAGTTGTAGCCCCCGCTGCTGCTGTAGCTCTGGTACTGGTCTGAGCCGGAGTTGTAGGTCTCCCTCTGATCCCGGCTTCTGTCCCTGTACGAAGAAGAGGAGGAGGAGCGGTCTCCGTCACGGCTGTTGCGGCTGTCACGATTAAAGCCGCTGCGGCTGTCTTTGCCGCCGCCGCCTCCTCCTCCGCCAGAGCGCATACGGCGGTCGCACTCATCCTGGTACATGAGGTTGGGGTTGTTGGAGCTGCTGCCTCGGTAACGCATCCTGCCCCCTGCAACGCATCACAAACGCACTTTATACACACAATCATACACTAAAACTTATGTCACAGGGCTCCACGGTGCGACCGTTTCACTCGCATTAGCGACTAAAAGTAGATGTGTGTGAACTGTAAAATGTATTTAAGGACATGTGTGCGAATAAAAAAAAAAAATCAGCCGAGGCAACAAATGTTTTTTTATGTAAATACCGCGGTGAAGTTACTTTCAGGTTGGATATTCGATGGACATTCACTGCCGATCTACCAGTGTCATAAACTGGAATAGTGACAGCAGCGCGGTTAAATCTACTCGGCATCCTCACTGTCAAAGTCAGGTGTTGAATAAGGGACCGTCAATAAATTACCGGTTGATGTTCTCGAAAAAAAGGCTGTTTTCCTTCAATAGTTTTCATGTCATTTGACCAGTTGACCTAAAATTTATTTCAATTAATTTCAAAAAAAGACAAACATTATTTTATCAATTTTCGTTGTGCCCCTAAAGTTCTTTGTGTGCTTCTCCTGAAAAAAGTTAGTGCCAAGCCCTGTGTCAACCTCTCTTCAGGTCTGTTTCCTGGTATGATGGACGTTACAATCCTCACCACCCCCTCCTGCGCCTCGTCCTGACTCCACCAGCTGAAGCAGTTTAGGATTGATGGCTTGCCGGGCCTCGGCCAACACCCGAACAAGATCCCGGGCCTGCCGCAGGTTCCCCGGGGTGAAGAAGGTGTAGGCAGTGCCCTTGTTGGTGCTGCGTGCAGTACGACCGATACGATGCACGTAGTCCTCCGAGGAGTTGGGATAGTCATAGTTGATGACAAACTTGACGTCTTCCACGTCTTTTTGGAAGAAGAAGGAGAAGTGGAAATGTCACGAGAGGGATAAAGCTGCAGGACGAGGAGTTTGTTGATAGTATTTAAAGATGGAAAAATATAAAATATAAATGAAGTCTTGAGTACTTACCTGTTTCATATGATATCCAAAGACTCATTACAGAAACTCACCACTGTAAAACTCATTTAAACTCTACAAACTGGATTTGGACTTCAGGTTGTCATGCTCTCTGGCCAGCACAACGCTGAAATACTTTGGTTTGATAATCTTCACACCGGGAATTTACAGTGTGAAGGCAAGAGTCTGTTTCTTATTACAGAGACATTGGGGCTCTGACAGCACTGCTGATCAACAAGTACCTCACCCAGTCAATCCACCATCACCCAGGGAATCACTGAATGACCATGAGCTGGCATAAATCTCTCTTCTTTTGACTTGATCATGAGCAGGATGTAAGTATCTTAGTGTATGTAGAGCTAATGAAGAAGTTAAAAGAAAGGGGTGGCGAAGTACTTACCCCCTTCATGCAGTTTTAACATAGGTAGTCGGTCCCCCCTTATCAGTCCTGGTTTATAGGGAGGGGCTGAGGGGGGAGGGAGACAGGATTCATCCCGTCCAGCAACGTTGGGTGGGAGCAGAACCATTAAACCTCAAGAGATAGACACAACGGCTGGTTCTGTTGCTCTCGCCGCATTGCAGGGCCCTCCTCAGACCCTGGCCAGGACTGGATCCAGACGAGCCCGTCTAACTCTCTCTCCCCTGTCTGTCTGCTCTTTGGAACGGACTGATGGGCAGACAAACAGGCACCTCAGGCTGCTCCCAAGGAAGGCTCGTTGGATTTACAAACAATACTGCGCAGGGGGACCTGAGTTAGCCGAGTAGCAAAAGAGGGATCATAATCCCTTTGCAACTAGCTGAGCTTCTACTGAGCTTAACGTGACAAAGTGGGCAGTGACAACAGCGCAGACTGTTACAGCTGCCGTGTGCTGCCAAACCCTGAGAGAGAAGAGGGGAAAAAGAACAAGGAAACGGTCAAGTCAAAGGCTTTTCAATCATCCCCTCTTCTCACATTTCTCCTGCCAAAGAGTTCAGATATCAAATTGGTGATCCTAGCACTCCTCTTGGTGGATCAGGGGTAATGCAGCTGTCACTACTCATAGGGATCTGCAAAAGTGAAACCAATGGATATTGTGAGCAGCATCTTCATTTTGACTTGAACTGACACTATTGAAGGGGACTAAGGTAAAGGTCTGCAGGATCATCCACCCCACAACACCTTCTTAAAGGCAGCATGCCGGAGAGCCCCGCGGTTGAAGGAAGCTTTTTAAACTGCAGTAACAAGAAACAGACTATAAACCCAGCAGACCAGAAGCCTAACGCCTACAAACAGGACCGAGTAGATGATTTAAGAGGAAGGTCCTTAACTGGAGATATTTTGCATGGTTGATTTATCACTAAATCCTGATGGACTGGACTTTCTGAGAGTTTCAAACTCTGTGTTGACTAAAGTTACTCATATCTTAAAAGTCCTTTAATGTTACTGAGTAGGTTTGTCAGGATAACAGTATTTTGTACCTGTGAACCAATAGAAATTAAACAATAACAGCACCTGTTTCAATATTATGCTAGAAGAAAAAAAGGGTTAAAGGGTGTAGGAGTCAAATATGTTGATGTGATACCATAAAATGAGTTGCAGTTCACTTTGTATGCCTTAGGTGTCGCTGTCCTATTATCTGGGGCTCAGGGATAAAGGTAGCTGTGTCACTGTTGTGAGCAGGTGATTGACCTGGAAGGGCAAAAGGTTTTTGATCGATGTGGGGCTAAATGTGTTTTCTTTGTTCAGTGTTGCTCCATATCAATTGCAAAATGGATCTAGGCGATGTTCATCACAATAAATTTTTGTTCGCTGCATCTTAGGGACAGCATCCGGGTTTTAAATGATCATCAATGACTCATGGTAGAGTAAGAAATCAGTGTCAACAAGGTTACTCTGGGTCAAGAATCTCAGCAGCGTAGAGTATCGACTTAGCTCCTACAAAAGGTTCATGATCTCTGTGGCACATGGACCATTTTCAGTCCCTGGCAGAAGTCTCTGGTTGGAGATATGAGAGTGGACCTTTTTTTTCTTCATCGGCTTTGGTACTTTTCAGTACTTTCATATGTAAACATAACAGGTGATGTTTTTCTCTGAATAAGTTACATTTTCACTTTTTATTGAAAGGAGACAGGAAACGTGGGGAGGACAGAGAGGGGGAGAACATGCGGCAGAGGGTCAGGACCAGGATTTGAACCTGGAACTACTGCAATGTGGACTACCTGGGGGGCCTAAATTGCTATCTTTGCCCAATAATGTTTGTTTTTAAAGCATGCAGTTTTAGAAAAGTAAAGGACATTTTGAAAAACCTTCATTAAGAAAAAGTTTCAATGAAAAACAATCCTCATGACCTGATAATGGTCAGACTGACAGTTCTGCACCGAATGTTGTGTTAGGATCAAGTCAGTGTATAACTCACCTCATATATTTACAGGGTAAACTATAACTCACAGGGGACAGTAAAATGTGACAGGTTACGCAGTAGAAACTGTGTGTGTGTGAGCGGACATACCCAGACCACGAGAGGCCACATCTGTCGCGATCAAGATGGGAGCCTTACCGCTCCGAAATTCTGTTGGATTAAACAGATCAGAAGTTGTGTTTCCAACACCGTCTCATCAGGGCCAGCAGCTGAAATCTGATTTAGTCAAGAAAAACGATCTTTTACAAAGTTGCAGCACTGCATTCCAGGCATTCTTACCAGTGAGCACCCAGTCTCTCTCTGGCTGGCTCTTGTCTCCATGGATACACATGGCCGGCCATCTAGCACACAAAGAAGCGGAGGGGTAAACGATCACTCTGAATAGCTTGTGTCCATCAAAAAACTTGAATCTTTCTTCCTGTCACTTCTTTCATTTTGTTAAGTTATGACAGATGACAAATCCTCACCCGTCCCGCCTCATCCTCCTTGTAAGATCGTCACAGCGCTTCTTCGTCTCCACAAAGATGATGGTTTTGTTTTCTTTTTCAGCCATTATCTCCTCCATCAGCTGGAACAGTCTGTAAACAGAGAGGGGGCGGTCATAAAACAGCAGCTGCACTGAGCTTTAATTAAACACTGTATAAAGACAGGCAGTACAAACATGACTCCTATAATCTGATGAGGACATTGTTTTGTTTTCGTCATACACATTTTCTCCTGAGCTTCCTTACTTTTGGTCTTTTTCAGTCTCCATGCAGACGTCGACAATCTGCAGAATGTTGTGATTTGCACTGAGCTCCAGAGCGCCGATATTAATCTGGACGTAGTCTCGCAGGAAATCCTCAGCGAGCTGCCGAACCTCCTTAGGCCAGGTAGCGCTCCACATAAGAGTCTGTCTGTCAGGCTGAAAGACAGAGAGAATACACATGGAAGACTAAGTCAAGGTGATCACTTTCAAATCATCAGTCCAGGTGATCCGAGTGTTTCTCCTACCCTGATTTGTTCGACGATTTTGCGAATCTGTGGCTCGAAGCCCATGTCCAGCATACGGTCGGCCTCATCGAGTACCAAGTAGGTGCAGCGTTTGAGGTTCGTTTTCCCACCTTCCAAGAAGTCGATGAGGCGACCAGGTGTGGCGATACAGATCTCAACACCTAGGGTCGAACACAAAAATCATGCATAAAGTTAAAGTTAGGAGGATTTCTTAACCATTCGTGTCACCATTTAGGGTGTCTGAGCGGTGTAACTTGAATACTTCAGATATTTTGGTGCTAGACTAGTGATGCCATGGGTCTCCTGGACCTAAACGAGGACCTTCTACACCTGTTTAACATTACTCAAGCTCCTAAAATATGCTGTGTTGTTACCCTATATGGACTCTTCCTAGAATGTCAGCAGAATGTGTAACAGAGTGAACAGCTACACATAACTGATCCACATCACAGGAGAGAGTTACACTTGTGGCATGCTGAAAATGTAACCTAGATCTGCAACCAGTAAAGCTTGTAAAACATTCTTGAAGCGTGGACTATGGACAGGCATCCTTACAGTACACAAATTAAAAAAAGAAGTAGACACACGTCGTCTCAAAACTACAAAAAAATCACCGGTTCAACACAGTCGACAATCTCCTTCACTCTGCTCTCCCATTGGACCCCCTTTCCTTTTTCCCTGTCTCAGTCTTATCATTATAATTATTTTTTATTATCACTATTATTAGTTTAACACCAGTTTGTACACCAACCTCAGGCTTTTTAAAGTTTTTGTATGAATTAAGTTCATTATTATTATCATCACCATAATCTGAACCAAAAATGGACTCTCCATATCCAAAACCCACCCCTCTCCAGATCTCGGATCTGTGGTCCTTTCGGTGCTCCACCATAGACACAGGTGCTTTTGATCCGTGAGGACTTGCCGTAGTCATACGCAACCTGCTGCACCTGCTGAGCCAGCTCTCTGGTTGGGGCCAGCACAAGACACTATCAGAAGGAGACAGAGAGACAAGGTTTCACACTCTGACTTCATGCTCATATTATGGTAGTATATGTGTAAAAAAAATGAACTTACTATTGGACCATCTCCCCTCTCCAGATAAGGCTGGTGGTTGATATGCACAATTGCAGGAAGAAGATACTGCATGGAAGAAAATAAATTGACAATGTCACTCACTATTAGGTAAAATATTTCAATTTTTTTCACCTTATATCCTATAAAAAGACTGTATTACACAGACTTACAGCCAGGGTCTTTCCAGAGCCAGTCTGTGCGATTCCCACCAAGTCCCTGCCACTCAAGGCGACAGGGAAACCCTGTGACTGGATAGCTGTTGGTTCTTTAAAGTTCTGCTGCATCAAAACATCCATCACATACTCTGTCGAGAGAATTAAAGAGACAGTCAACAAAACAGAGACACTTGTAGACTGTGTTCAGTTTGTGTTAGGGCAAAATGAAGGGGAAAGCCAGTTTACATACCAGCTAATGTTATCCAGAGATTGTTTGAGATATGAATTGTTTACTTACGAGGAAAATGGGCCTGGTGAAAAGCAGTGATAGCTTTTGGACAGCCAGATCCCCTTAGAGTGATCTCCTTCTTCCTGCGAAACTCATCTACTTCAAACTAAATGTGTTTTGATAAAACACAGGGGAAAAAAAACAGCAGGTTAAGGCCTTGAAGAGAGCTGAGCAACCCAGACAAATAGCATTATTTGCTATGAGGATTTACCTGACTCATACGCTGAAGTTCTGGATGTTCAGCATAGAAGTTCTTCTCAAATTTAGGAAGCTCATCCAGGTTCCACCTCTTCTTACGCAGACGCTCGCCTGGATTTCCAAACTTCATCGGTGGGGGGCCACTGCGACCACTCATGTTCCCGAACCGTGACCTGGGTTACAAAGGTGCAAGAGGTTAAAGGGATATTCCAGCGTAAATAGACACCCCGTTGAGAGATGAATGTTGCCGACTGCTTGCTTCTCTAGTTATACTACTATCTAGGTAATGACCGCACGATAGCAATACACAGCGGTCTGAGGAACCACACACAAACCTCAACCAAAACGCCACTCTATAGCCACAAACAATGCTCAGAACAGCACCTAACTTCATCAACAGTACATACAGGGTGGTAGCCACAGCACTAGATCATCAACCATCTTTTTAGCTTTGCCTGATTTCTTTAGCAAAGAGACTAAACACTACTCACCTACTCTCTTCCAGCAGCCGCGTGTTTGTAGCGAGACCTCAGGCCAGTCCATTACGGACTACTGCGGGGTGTCACAGCTCAAGGAAGAACATTTATGATAATTTCTTTATCATTTCCTTGAAGTAATAATCACCATATTAATCACTATGCACTGCAGACGCGGTAGTTCTTCTGCTTTAGCGTCTCGGACTGATTGCATTTCCACGAAGAAATGATCATAAATGTTCTCCCTTGAGCTGTGTCACCCCGCTGTAGTCCGTAACGGACTGGACCGAGGTCTCGCTACAAATAAACGGCTGCTGGAAGAGAGTAGGTGAGTTGTGTTTAGTCTCTTTGCTGAAGAAATTAGACAAAGTTAAAAAGATTTTTTAAGGCTAGTGTTGTGGCTTATTTGTGGCTATAGCGTGGCTTTTTGGTTGAGGTTTGTGTGTGGCTCCTTAGACCGCTGTGTATTGCTATCATGCGGCCGTTACTAAAGTTGGTTAAACTAGAGCAGCAAATAGTCGGCAACATTCATCTCTGGAGGGGGGGGGTTCTAACTTGGTGGTGTTGAGGTGTGTTTGACCCTAAATTAATTTTACGCCATAATATCCCTTTAAAGAAGTGGCTGCTGGATCATTGACAGTATGTTGTGACCCTAAATAAATATTGTGAAGTTGTTTGAGGACACTGTTGCATTTCTCATCAGGTGTATTCTTGTTGATTTGTAAATTTTACACCCAGTTTCCAAACACATCAAATTTTTGATGTCTTTCAAATGGGCAGTTGTGATAAAATAACAGATATGAAGGAACTGTGGGGTTTGATCTGTTTGTGCTGCAGGCTACTGACGGAAGAGATAACATGAGGGCGCCATCTTGACATGGATTAATGTTACACCGATATAAAGTTATAGATTAGAAGTTTGTGCATTTTTGGATGAGTCAACCTTAAACAAACCCTGGGAAAATGCTTTCGTGTTTATTTTCAGGCCTACTACTAGAGGAAGACTTGCTGCAGCGGTTCTGTATCAAACCTTCAGGTATGTCTAGACTTTATGCAAAACTATTAAATGTATCAAGATTTGTTTCTTTGGATATATGACCTAAAACTGACCTGTCTCTTCCACGGTCCCTGTCTCTGTCGCCGTAAGACGAACCCCCTCTCATGTTGGTGTCTGTCTGTCCTCCCCGCGGTGTTTGTTCCGTTCGCTTCGACGTCTGTCAGCGGTTCGTCCGGACGTTGTTCTCCGCTTTGGGCTGCACAATATACTCCGTTATAACTTTCAAAACTACAACAAACCGTTTACGGCACAATTTTTACGGTAAAATAAGGATTTTTGTAAACACTAATTGTGCGCGTCACGTAGATACACAATCGCTTTGCGCCTTTCTTCCCTGCCCTCTTTAGCGACGTAACAACGTTACTACGCACCTAACGTAACGCGAGTTAGATGAACGTGGTCCTACGTATAGATATTCGTACGCATTAATGGTGAATCGAAGACACATTCGCAGTTTTGAAGGTTAGTGGCGCTGTTTCTCGAAATGCACAAACCGTTTTTCTATTAAACAGTCGAAGAAAATAGTCCTTAAGGATAATACGCTGTGTTGTTGTTAATGTAAATCCAATAGCAGTGGTTCCCAACTGGTGGTTCCCGACCCAAAAGTGGGTCGCGGACAGCTGGTCAAAAAAGTAGATATTTAATGAACATCTGATGTTTGACATGTCTTTTATTTTGAAAGGCACACATTATGTTGTGGTCCTCCTCGGTTTCTTATTAATGTGGCCTGAATGCAGTAAAATTACATGTTTTTTTATGGTCTTTATTTTTTGCAATTTGATATTTATTCACTTCTGTTCATGTTGTTGCATGGTCCTCCTCAGGTTCTTCTGAATATGCTTTGAATGCAGAGATACAAATAAGTCATTTTTTTCATTTTGCTGGTCTCCATTGTGTGCAATTTGATATTTGATATTTTCTGTATATGCAACTTCAGTAGTTGTCGTCCTCAGTTCATGTGCTCTGAAATGCACTTTATTCTATCAGACAGGTGTATTTATGTCAAAGATTTGAGTCTTAAAAGTGTTTTTAATGAGAAATTATTTACTTAGTTTGAATTTTATAAAAGTGGGTCACGACTTAAGGACCATGGGAAAATGTAGGTCCCAGAGTGAGACCAGTTGAGAACCACTGCAATAGAGATTGAATGTTTAAAGTCTATCAGAGTTGTTTTTAGAGTGTGTAAACTTCAGATAGATGTTAAATTCTGCTGAAGGACTAAAAAATAACTGAAACAGGAAAAACATGATCTGAAAGGACAGTATAGGGGACAACCATGTCCATGTCCATATACATATGAAAAATGTACATATATATATATATATAAACACACGTATATATTTATTTTTAGTATTTCTTTTTAGTATTTATCTTTCGATTTTATTCTTATTCATACATTTTATTTTACTGTTCTGTAGAATTCTTGTCTTGTATATATAGTACCTACCTTCTTATGACTATTTGTACTTTTCCTACCTTATTTTTACTTGCCTTTGCACTGGAAAAGGAGAAGCTCTCCAATCTCGTTGTACTTTTAGTATGATGACAATAAAGGACATTCTGATTATGATTCCATAGACTGCATATATAGTATATAGTATATACAGTCAATGGGGACAACACCTCAAGATGAAGCCCCACTTCAATAGATGGATAAACGAACTCAGAATATACATAAAATCTTTAAACTACATGTAAAAACAAAAGTGCCCTGAAACTGTTTTCTCGACTCACCTTATTTACTATCCAAGAATAAGACCCTCACATTCTCTTTTCTTTTTTTTCTTTTATGTTCAGCTGGTTCAACACTTTATACTCTAAATATCACCAATGTGCCTTTAATGTTTGTATTTTGACGAATAATAAAACGTTTACCCCAAAAAAAGGGAAAAAAGGTATAGGGGACAACAAGGGGAAAGGTCAACGTAACTGAGAGCAGTGGTGAATTGTTTTGAAGAAATTGCCTTGTTTCGTAGTTTATTTTTTACCAAACTACTATCAGTATCTATCTATTTATTTATTTATTTATTTATTCCTTCCTTCCTTCCTTCCTTCCTTCCAATACACTTTTCTCTGTGAAGTAGTTGGGACTGTGGTTGGGACCAACAGTGCGTACACCGGTACTGTAGGGGGCGATAAACACCTTCCAGGTCGTGGTTACAACCCGTTAAAACCGTCTTCTAGGAGGTGCTTTAATGGCTGTAGTAATGTGTAGTCAGCTGACGAGATGATAAAAACAGTGTCATGATCTTAATATCAGGAAAATGATGGAGAGTTGATTTTGGACGGTGACTCGCCTTGGTCCGGAAATGCCTTTGTTAATTCAGAACCGAGGAATTGGCCGCATAAACTCGACAGCGGAACTGTTCGACAGATTCCCGCATTTACAGGTTTGTTTCCTGAAAAGAAGGCTAAATTTAGCTCCCCGAGCCTGCTACAACCACCGTATTTTAAGTTATTTTAGGCCAACTTATCTTAATAACTTACTGTATACAATTGCTCTAGGGCTGGACGTTGTGTGTAAAAACTGTGTTGTTTGCACACACCCGGAAATGTTGCCAGTCCTTCATGACATTGTGGTGTAATGTTATTTCTGTGATTACATGTCTGTACTGATCTGTCACAGGAAAATGCAAGAACATTTCGGTCAAGGCCACTTGTTGATGTTGACCCTAAGTGCCTCCTGTATGTCCAACAAAGAGAGTTTGCTGCAACAACACCAGCAGACAGTGAGTAAAGCCCACAGGTGTGGGCATCATCCACCTGTCAATACAAAATCATACAAAAAATGTACTCATGTTTGAAGTCTAAAATATGTATTCCTTCTTCTTTAGGAATAATAATAATATTTCTTTTTATTTGTGGCGGTGGGGCAGGGTACTGATGTTGGAGGGGTCCTGATTGTGAAGAGCTTTATGGGTGAGGAGAAGGATTTTAACAGGGAGCCAGTGGAGATTTTGGAGAACAGGGGTGTTGTGTGGGTGAGCAGACGGGCGGCAGAGTTTTGGATGGTCTGGAGTTTTTTGATGAGTTTGGAAGATGAGCCATAAAAGATGCTGTTACAGTAGTCCAGTCTTGAAGTGATGAATGCGTGGATGAGGGTTTCTGCAGCTGGGGGGGGAGAGTGATGGGCAGAGGCGGGCGATGTTTCTGAGGTGGAAATAGGTAGTTCTTGTGATGTGGTTGATATGTTGTTTGACGGAGAGGTTCTGTTACGGCAGCATTAATATTTTCACCATCCCACAGTCTGTGACAGAGCGACGGACACACAAAAGAAAATTTAGTGATGTCGTGTCTTTATGAAATGTGGTGCAATTTTTCTGGATGGAAAATGTCATTCCTATTACAAAGTCCCTTCGTGATATAAGAGGTTTTATCAATCAGGTTTGCCCTGTCCAATGGTGGACTACAGCAGGACTAAATTATATTAGTCCTGTTAAAGCCACAATCAGGAAAAACTCAAGCTGTCACCTGCTGCTGAAGAAAAATAGTCTTGGGAGTAAAAAACTCCACCCAGGATCAGCAGGTCTACACAAATTTTGAAACTGTTGAGACACAGGTTCTGGTATGCAAAGTCAAGCATGTCGCCAAAGAATACTGAGCAGGTATTAGCACTGAGTTGTTTTTTATATCCAGCAGATTTAGTTTATTTGTCCAAAAAAGACCCATATTAGATAACTAACATGAGAAAAGTTATCGTTTGTTTGACCGATTGTTTAGTATTTTCTTTCTCTAAAAAGAAAACTTGTGACTCACTGGTTAATACTGTGATGTAACGACTGGGAGGTCTGTGCGTCATCCTGGGTGGGTCAGGGTGTGTTGAATTTGGATGTTCTCTCTGTGGTCAAAGCTAAACTTTGTCAGGAACTCTGGATTTTGTATAACTAATAGGAAGACTTACATATCCCCTATTCTTAAAGCTCTACGTTGGCTGCCTGTGTCCTCTAGGATCAATTTTAAAATTCTGGTCCTAACATTTAGAGCCTTGCATGGTCAGGCTCCATCTTACATTTGTGATCTGATCCAGCTTTACACCTCCCCTCGGGCTCTGAGGTCCGTGGATCAGAATCTGCTGATGGGTTAGGGTTTATTTGCTCAGGCTTTTTTGTTTAATTGTTTTGGGGCTGCTATGACTGTTTAATGTGTATGTACATTTATATTTTTGTCAGGTGAAGCACTTTGTGACTATTTTGTCTATGAAAAGTGCTACACAAATAAAGTTTACGTACTTACTTACTAACTTACTATACTTGGTAAATTTAGTTATGTACCTTAGATCAAAATAATCTATATTTTTTGTCTTTCACAACACAGACTGTGTTTCAGTAATGGGATCTGAAGATGCCACCACCTGCCATTTAGTTGTGCTGCGACACACAGGTAATGTTTCCTTCATGCCGCGCGTCTTATTTTGACTGTTCATATTATCAGTGACATATTTGTTTGCTATGACTGACTTTCATTGTTTCTCAGGAAGTGGAGCTGTCTGCCTTGCTCACTGTGATGGCTCCAGCACCTGGTCTGAAGTCCCGCTCTTTGTGAAAGCTGTATCCTCGCTGAGTCAAGTTTGTAAAGAGGGCAGGTATGAGACAGAAAAACACATCAAGTAAAAGAGCCCACTCTATTTGAGAATTCTTGCTTTTGTAATTCTTTTGTTTTGCTTTCTGGTGTGCAGGTTTGAGCTTCACCTTGTTGGGGGTTTCAACGATGAATCAAAAACGTCCCATAAACTCAGCCTTAACATCCTGGGTATAGTCTTTGAATTATCTTGTGTTCTATTGAATTATCATGGAAGCATTAAAGTTTGTAACACTCTTTCTCCGTTTATAGCAGCGTTCCAGAAACAGAAAGAGGATATTCATCTGGAGACATGCTGCGTCACAGGTAACATCAATAATACCTGTTGAGAATTTCTTGTTTGTTTTTAACAGACTTACCATACCTGTGTTGGATTGACCTTTCTTTTGGTTTCTTTCTTTTTTCTGAAAGAACTGAATGATAGTGTTGTTGATGGCACACACCGACCTGTTGTATATGGAATAGGTAAGTATTGAATTTCACAGTATGTGATGCAGTGTTTCAATATCCTTTTAATATCTTTAATGCTGTGTCTACCTCTGTTTCTGTGCAGGTGTAAATGTTAAAACAGGGGATGTGTTTCCGTCATCATTCCCTTATAAAGGACCTGCAGAACAGTTACGCTCAGCAAGGACCTTCACTGGAGGACAGGTGTGATAATATATTAAACATCTGCTGTTTTTTAATGTAGATTTATCATGTATTTTGTGACACAAACATAATTTCATATCGCCATGTCATGCAAAAATCATTTTTTAAGTGTTTTTATGGGATTAAAAGAGAGATTGAGTGTAGATGTGCCATTTTCCCTAAAATTGTAAACAAATGTTTGGATGTTGTTTTTTTCTTTCTTGTAGATGGCTGACATATATGACTCAAGTAAGGGACTCGTTAAAATCGGCCCTTGCAAGTGGTCTCCAAATCTGGATATTGCCTTCTGGTTGTCACAAAATGATGACACAATTTTAAAGGTACAGTAATTTGAGAATAAATGAATAGTCCTTCAAATGTGTCATGTGCCAACTTCTGTTTATGAAAGTGCGAAGCAGCCTCTCAGTTTATAACCTAAAACCTCCCTCAACGCTGGTAACTCTCTCTCTCTTTCTCTCATGCACAGTACCTGTCCACTTCCCCGAGGGCTGAGCCGCCACACTTTGTCCAACACATGAAGTCCACCATCCAGTTCATCTTAGGGCACCCCAGCCCTGATAGCCTCTTCCCTGATGGTCAGCCGCAGGTCTACCACAGGACTGAGAGGGGAGACTGGGAGAGGGTTGGCTCATCCTAGAGTCCTACTCCTAACTCACCCTTAACATGGAACTTACCCATTTTTGCCTCTTCATTCAACAGACGCACTGACCCATCCACTCAGTGTTTGCTTTTTGTTCACTGTGTCTTAACGCTGAGGAAACCACCCACTTGACCATGCGTGTGCTCTATGGCTCTTACCTGCCTGGTCTAGTAGTTAGAATTGAGGAAGCATAAGGGATTCTGTTCATGTTAACATCAGTAAATGTTTTCCTCTCTTGGGAGGTGGAGTTAACTATTTCCAACATGATGTGTTCCAGTCAATTTCAATGTCCTACTGTGCTTTTCATGTTTGACCATTGAAGGAAATGATTCACACTGTTGTCTTAAACCCAGTTTAAGACCAGACTTGAGATCTTGTATCTTTTTAGCCAAAAGGTATACACAAGCATGTTCTTAAAATCCGCGCTTTAGATCACATACATCCCTTTTTTGGTTTAGTAATTAAACTTTCATAAATCTGATGTAATAAAATTGCCTTAAAATGTTTAAGTAGGTCAGTTAATGTTAGTTGCTGGGTTCTCAAGGCTGTCAAATCTTTTCTCTTGCACGCAGGTTCCAAGTCAGAAAAGCATGAATTTTTTCCAGAGCATGTAAAATGAACCATGACACCATTTGGTTGATGGACATTGACATGCATTGTTTCAGTATTCTACAGTGCTTACTTATCAAACAGGACATCAAACAGAACTCATAGGTGGGGAATATATTTACTGAAACACTAACAAAACTGTGGAAAAAGTACTCTATGCTACACTCTGTATTATTGCACAGTTTTGACAAATTTTATTTTTTTTAATGCACAGCCCCTTTGAGAGATTGTTCATCATCACAAACTGTATATACCGCTGCATACTGGGCTATAAATTTGTATGCTACATGAGGTCGGTCGTGTAAATTTGTACAGTGATCTTTTACAAGGAATGGTATTGATTCTTGTTGAATTTGACAAGATATAATTTTACATTATTGTTTTTTTTCCTGTTGAATCACCATTCATTGTATAATGCCTTTCACACAATGTTTATTAAAGGTTGCAGGTGCTTAAAGAATTAAGTGCAAATTATTTCAACTGTATCTCCTGCTAAATGAATGTAACTAGTCATATCTAGCTCCAGATGTCTGTGGATAAAAGGAAGTTCACTATTTCATATGAGGGATTAAGTTGGGGGCTTCCTTTTCCAAATACACAGCATATTATCCTTGAGGACTATTTTCTTCGACTGTTAAATAGAAAAACTGTGCACTTCTGGAAACAGTGCTACTGTCAGAACTGCGAATGTGTCTTCGATTCACCATTAATGCGTACGAATATCTGAACGTAGGATCACGTTCATGTAACTCATGCTACGTTCGAGGCGAAGTGACATCATTACGTTGCAAAAGAGGGCAGGGAAGAAAGGCGCAAAGCCACTGTGTATCTACATGATGCGTACAATTACAAAAATCCTTATTTTATTTGATCAAATATCAAATTGCACAAATTAAAAAGAAAAAAAACGTGTATTTTTACTGCATTCAGGCCCCATTTATAAGAAACCGAGGAGGACCACAACATAACGTGTGCCTTTCAAAATAAAAGACACGTCAAACATCAGTATATTATCAATATTTACTTTTTTGACCAGCTTTTACCGACCCATCCAGAACGTGTCCGCGACCCACTTTTGGGTCGGGACCCAACGGTTGAGAACCACTGCTTTAGATTGATGATCTCTCTTCAGTGCGTGCAGTGTTTGCACATATACTCCGCCCTTCAGCCTGCATGCCCCGCCTCTTCCACGTTTTTCCACGTTTTTACGTGAAAGGGGCGTACAGGGACAGTACGCAGGATGAAGGGACCCGGATAGCCGTGGACTCCAGTCTCGTCCCGGGTGGAGGTTGGCACACGATGAGCGAGTATCCCGACTCAGAGTGCCGTTTTTCGGGGACCTATGTGGTAATGTTATATGCAGAGTTCTGTCAAAAAGGTTAAAACGCCGTTTTTCATTGAAACTGAAAATGTAAAGTATGAGTGATGGCACGAAGACCTGCGGACGGAGACGACGCCTGTGGACTGAATTAACTCAAAATGAAGCAACATTGAGATAAAAATCACAGAGAATTTTTATCTTGTGGCAGGAATAGTAGAAACAAAAATGCGAGAGGCGTTTTTGAGACACGTCCGCCGTTTCCCGTGGGTCACCAACGTTACACTGTACGGCTGCCTGTTCGCCGGAGGAGACTTCGTCCACCAATGGTTCTCTCACAGAGAGAAAATGGACTGGACGCACACACGAAACGTCGCCATCGTGGCGTTCAGTTTCCATGGTAACTTCAATTTCTTCTGGATGCGGTTCCTGGAAAGGAGGTTTCCTGGGAATTCTGCCAAGATGGTGATGAGGAAGCTGCTGTTGGACCAGACGACAGCGGCTCCCCTGGCCACCAGCGTCTTCTACACAGGTCGGTGGGTTGTTTGACTCCACGGCTGCCCCGGTCACAGTGGGAGCCTGTCGGGGAGTTAATGGTTAACTTCCCCACAGATCATATATCCGTCAATTTGTAACCGATCCGGGACTTTACGGTGGTCTGATCCTGCAGAGACACAATCAGGAGTGGTTTTGTGTTTTAGTAAAGGTCATTTGAAAGACAACACAGAGCAGAGTGACGCTGTTTGCTGATAAGGTTTGATTTGACGGCCCTGCGCTCGCTCACGAGTGCGCGAGAGTGAAGATAGTGAAACAAACATCACGATTTAGTCCTCAGCTTAAAGGGATATTCCGGCGTAAAATTAATTCAGGGTCAAACACACCATAACACCAAGTTAGACACCCCTCGAGAGATGATTGTTGCTGACTGCTTGTTTCTCTAGTTAGACCAACTTTAGTAATGACCACACGATAGCAATACACAGTGGTCCGAGGAGCCATAAACAAACCTCAACCAAAACGCCACTCTGTAGCCACAAATAATGCTCAGAACAGCACCTAACTTCATCAACAGTATATATAGGGTCCCAGCCACAGCACTAGCCACCAAACACCTTAGGCCAATCCATTGCAGCGGAGTTTCGCAGCTCAAGGAAGAACATTTATGATCATTACCTTATGGAAATGCAATTGGACCGAGACCCTAAGGCAGAAGAACTAAGGTTTGATTTGCCGATTGAAGGTTTGATAGAGTGATGTTTTGGTTGAGGTTTATGTGTGGCTCGTCAGACCGCTGTGTATTGCTTTCGCGTGGTCGTTACAAAAGTTGGTATAACTAGAGAAGCAAGCGGCCGGCAACATTCATCTCTCGACGGGATGTCTAACTCGGTGTTACAGTGTGTCTGACCCTAAATTAATTTTACGTCAGAATATCCCTTTAAATGCTTTTAATGAAAAAGAGTAGCAGCCTAGGTTTGTGGTAAAGTGAAGTGTTCATATTCATTTTATTCTCTAGCTTGCGGATAAATGAGCAAAAACGGGTCAGCCTGCAACCCTAATCCATAATCAAAACAATGAGCATTGTGTTTTTGTAATTTAAGATTGGGAGCTGCAGATTTTGTTTCTGGTAACAGTTTTGGAAACCATGGAATGAAACAGCATCATAGTGATTACTTTATATCTTACTTAACACATACTCAGTGTTCATAGTGTGTGAAAAGTCCTCTAACGTTGTCTATGAACTGTCTATCAGTTAAACCCTTTCCCAGCAGTCACCTGTTCTATTTGTCACCCAGGTGTCAGCTTCTTGGAGGGCAAGGAGGACATAACAGAAGACTGGAGAGAGAAGTTCCTGAACACATACAGGGTGAGTAGTTCCTGCAAAGACAGACTGTCATTGTACGTCTAACATTGACTCGCTTCCGTCTTCTTGGTGGTGTCAATCATTACATGAGCAGAGCTCTAGTGTCGGCTCTCTTAGTCTCTGTTGTGACACATCCACAAATATACAAAGAGAGGGATTAAGTTTCTGAATTTTTGAGTCATCTGCATATAATTTGTGTGTTTTCTCTTTGTCACTTTTCAGACGGGGCTAATGTTTTGGCCATTTATGCAGGTAAATATGACTTTTCTCTCAAATTTACATGTTAACCTTTGGACCAATACATGTCCTGTTACTGATGAATCTCACAGGCAACTAAGAGTCATAAAGCTCCTGTTTTTCATCGGTTTTATGATTTGTTAAAACACAAAACATACCAAATCTAAAGCTGCTGCTCTGTAGACAGAAATATGTACCATGAGTTTCAATGTTCATGTGGTTTTGGCGATAATTGAGGAAGGCTGCTTTAAAGTTAATGAGTCGGCTGTGTTAGGAGATCAAAATAAATGTAAACATGAGTAAAAACAGAGCAGCTGTTCGCATATTTATGAGCTATCTTAAACAGGACATTATGATTTTGTGTTTGATAATATCTCAGCATGGCTGTGATCATATTTGGCAGTCATTCTTTCGCCTTGTGCCTGTGACCAAATCACAGCCATGCTAACATTCAACACTCCAGCACTCCCTCTTGTGTGAAATTGTTGAAATGACGCACAACTGTCCACACTGAGGACGGAATGAGTAAGTTATTATTTGTCATAACAGTGCTGACCTAACTGTGATATTTTGTCTTTAAGTTGATATGGATTCATTTTTCTGTCTCTTTTAGTTTCTGAACTTTACCTTCATGCCTCTGTATGTGAGGACCACCTTCACCGGCTGCTGTGCGTTCGTCTGGGCCACCTTTCTTTGCTTCTCTCGTCAGAGTGGCGACGGCACAGCTGGTGCTGCTTTGGCATGGATGTTCCCTCCCAAAGAGGGTGAAACAGAGTCAGTAAAGGAGATCTCAGAATTCAAAGGGAACACAGATGCTCCAAAAGAGGCGACAGCAGCATCTGAACCTACTCAGAAGTGAAGTAAGTGTTTCTCATAGAAGAGGACGAAATGTGAACGGAAATCAAGGCCTGAACAGCGGGCAGCTGGCCCGGTGGTCGTCAGTCGTGCCAGTGGCTGTTGCACTATCACTGCCAGGGTTTAGTTATCTTCTACTGGGCTTAATCTGAGAATGTGCTTCCTAATAACTGACACTGTAAGATAGTGTAGGGAATAAAACAGTGTCTGTAGCAACTGGAATGTAATGTACAGTACGTTTTAAATTATAATTATATGAATATTTATGCAGCATATCAACTTTTAACAGTCCACGTAATCAACCTCACTGCAAGCCATCGTCATGTGTCCTTTCTTGTTTTTTGCGTCGTAAATGCAGTCTTGTGTTCCCACAGTTTTGAGAAACAGAGTTCCCTTATTTAACTGGACCATGCTTAATAGTGCTGAATTGATTTGTGAGGACTATTCGCCTGGTACAGTAGCTGCGTTGTTGAGCGAATGCTCTACATTCCTCTGCTGGGCATTAAAATGCGAAACTAAAAGGATGTCGGGAAATAGTTATTTTAACGATATGGACTGGCAGCTACATCATTCGCTGAGCTTTTAAACCTCACAAAACTGGTTTGTTTTAAAAACACTAACTATATCACTCACTTTTTAACAGAAAAAAAGACAAGGCTGTTGTATGTGACTACATCAGAGTGCCTGATCTGCTTTACTTGGTCATAACGCACATAAGTACTAATATTCTGTCATGTTAGAATAAGTCTGTTTACAGTTTAGAGTTTGTTTCTTCATATATCAATATTTACGATGAGAGGAGCAGACAGAAGAGACACTAGAGCACAACTGGTAAAACACATTTGACCCATACATCATCTAAATGTTGCTGTAGTGGGATACTACTGAAGGTGACTGAGTTTTTTACATAAACAAAGGCTGTCTCAAACATCCATTTACTTGAATCGTACATGCTGCCTGCCTGTTTTCAAGCTTTATGTCAACATGATAGTGTGAGGTGTTTTCTCTTTGTACTAATTTTTCAACGGTGTGCAATCTTTAACATTTTGTATATTTGACCTCTGTGGAAATTATTGTTATAAATACTGATTGTTGAGATGTAAATATCAGATACCTCATCCATTTTCCTAAGAGGTCGTTTTATCAATAAATGTCAGATCGGTACAAGCCGGCAGTTATTCCTGTATTTTATTCTGTGTCCTGTAAGGAACTGAACAGGTTCGGGGCAAATAACTTCTCAGGGTAACAACAACAACAAAAATCCTTTTAATTCACTTTTATGTTTGTCTCTGGTGTCACAGAGAAGTGTACATTTTCGTCATTGGGTCTAAAAGCATATACAAAAATGTTATGTGATTTGACTTGTCTCAGAGATTTTAATGCCATAAATAACAGATTAATATAAAATAAATATTTGCTTTGTGAAACAGTGAAATAAGGTAATATTTAAACCCCTTTCTTTCTGTCACTTTGCATCCCTGAGAGTAATGCAGTATAGTTATTATAGAGGGCAGAGTGTGCAATACTAATTTATGTGCAGATACACTACGCTTGAAATGGGATCTATAATGAGTGAACTAATTAGCAAGTGAACTGGAAATATTTGAACACTTGATGTAAAATTGGTATTTTTATTAACACCACAATGAAGTTTGTGTTGCAACCTGTTTGAAAACACTAATGTCTGTATAAATGTGATCACGTCTAATAAATCTGATATGTTGTCAAAGTAATTTAATCATGTTTGGCACATTAGTTACTCTGACTGATGGAGAGAATTGATATTTATTCTTGAATAAACTGAAAAATCACATTACTTTAAAGTGTGTCTGTTCACTGAACTTACAACAGATTCAAAGCAAAAATAATTCAGATTCAGCAAGATTATTCAACTGTAGTGATTTGAAATGAGCCTCATACGGTCGCACCAAAATATATGTAGCGATTTGAAATGAGCCTCACAAGGCCGCACCAAAATAATACTTGGCGATTGGAATTTATAATAAATGTCTGAAGATTAATAATCTCAAATTATGACATTTATGCACTCGTTGAAAGGGGCACCACCCACCCTTAATGGTGGGAAAATAAAGAAAACAAAAGTTTAATTCAGAAATCAAACATCAAGTCAGTTTTAATTAATCAGTCTTAATTAATCAGTCTTAATTAATCAGTCTTAATTAATCAGTCTCATATCTTAAGTCGAAATTCTAATTTCAGGGACTCCACTTCTGGAAGAACACTAACAGACAGGAACTTAGAAAAATAATGATCTGTTTATTACAGGATAAATGATGGTACAACACACATGTAATAAATGATGATAAGATAATGAGGATAAAATAATAATAGGTGAATAAATAAATATTCTGAGTCAGACTAGGAGCACTAAAGTTAATGATAGTGAGTGAATATGCGCTAACATATTAACCTACACTAACTTTGGTGTCGAGATAAACTCGGATGTGGATTTGGAGGAATCTAAGATCACCAGAAATAGGTGGATATCTGAGTTATGAACGCATGAGACAGCACCAGCCCTCTTTAGAGCTCTGGAGGTTTGCATACTTAAGTGAGACTGGTCCTTGGAGAAGATGGAGCAGGTTCCGAAGGTCCGGGCTACTGGCGGTTCGAGCGGTTCAGCTCAGAAGACGACTGAAGTCAGCCGAAGGATGAGCCAGGAGTTGCAGCACTCGGGCCCGAAGCAAAGCCAGCGCCTGTGGATCCTGTGGATGCTCGTTTGGGTACTTCTTTGGTCTCACTTAAAAACTCTGGCACAGAGGATGACCTGGGCCTGCTGGGTTGCGTTCAGAGGTGACTTTGAATCACGCAGAAAACTCAGAAAAACGAGGCTCAAAGAGCAGAGAAAACTTTCAAAAATGGCTTCGCGAAATTAAAGGAAAATCAATCAAAGGCTTAATCTTGAATTGCTATGTGCACAAAAAGTTGAAGTTTCAAAACTTGAACTAAGACGATGTTAAAGAAAAATCAACGTGAATCAACACGTGGCGTAAAACTTAGAAGACTAAGAAAAAGTTCTAAGATAAAACAAAGAAACGCACCACAGAAGGGTGTGGGCAGAAAAGAAGGGCCCAAGAGTAAGGGGCCTAAGAGAGACAAGAGAGTCAGCACACAAGAGAGAAGAGGAGCATAAGAGAGATAAGAGCGTGAGCAACCCCACTCCACTGGTTTTATCTTCTCACACTGGGAGTGTCTGAGGAGAAAGAGGAGGGGGTCATCGGGTCTCTGATTATTTGATCTAACTTATTCTTTTGGCTGGTAAAAGAGTCAGATCTGATACTCACTCACTATGATTAATATCATTGAATGCTTGGTTTCATGATAAATAATTTGATACTAAACACATATGAATGAAGTGTAGGATCACATCAAACATTCTCATTATGTTTTAAGTATCACATTGAACATGCTAAATTACTCTGAAATGAAACAGATAGTAACACATAGAAACTGTGAACAACAAAAGAGTAAACACATGTGAATGAACGTCATCATGATTAATAATGGATTCTAAATACTCACATTCAGATTATTCAGTGACATTATAACCACCTAATGGTTAAGATAATAAATAGCTAAAATATAAACCAAACATTTCTAAACTATTTCTGTTACTTAGAGTAAACTTAGGATTCATAGTCAATAAATTTAACTCTTAAAAGTTCATGAAACAGTCTGAAAAGCTGTTGGTCTAAAGAACTAAAGAATAAGGATTTATTCTGTCAGATAAGATAACTTGGCTTCTGAAGCACATAGAAAAACGGGAAACATCTCATTTTAACACAAATTTCATGATTAGACAGATTAGTACATTGCTGAATGCATAAGATGTCATGATCAGTCATTTGTATTCTTTCACCAAAGGAATGCAGTCTTTATCAGTGTATGGTCGAGCAGGGTTTTACGACCGAGGTCTGGAGGTCAGTGTCCCCCCTTATCCTGGGGTCCGTATGTTCACACACTTTAAGACGCTAAATCTCAAATGGGAGATCTGGGTTGAGACGTTAATGTTTATTTAGATGGTCAGTAATGGAGTCAGTTTGAAAGGTAATAAAAACTCTGTCTCTGTTCGCCGAACTGACCAATCCTGAAGAGTCAGAGGTTTAGTCAACCTCCGGTTGGGTCACTTATTTAACCTGAAAGTGCAAACACGTCTGGAAAGATTTATCCTGTTTCCTGGGACCAGATAAGGAAACTTTCCTGTAAGGAATGTGTGGGTTTCACATCCAGGGTTGTCTTGATTGCTACACAACATTAAGATTGTTAGTTTGTAGGATATTATACAACATGTTTGTAGCTTCTATTCTGATGCAAACACTGAGGCATACTCTGACAGTCTGCAGTCAGGTTTACAACCTGCACTCTGGCATTTCTGACAGCAGTATTACACACTATTCTGTGTTACTTATTTTTAGATGCAAATGCAGCTCTGTTTCCGTCTGTCGTCGGAATTAAGCACAACGTGTACTCTCGGGATCCTGTCTGCTGCAGCAGGACGTTTTGTCTTCAGGTAGCATTTTCACCTTGCAATATAATTATTACCCTTTTCCTTTTTACCATATGCAACCAATTTCACCTTATGTGGGAACATCTGTTACTTGTCTTCCTTACCACAACAAGAGATACACTTCAGAGTTCATAGTTTCTATAAGATAAGAATAACTTTATTAATCTTCGAAGGGAAATTCAATTGTCTGTTGTCTCACATAATATGTCTCTAAAAGTTATCTACTATTTACACAAGAGTTATAAAGTCTGATGGCTGTTGGTACAAAAGATCTTCTGAATCTTTCTGTCCTGTTGCAAAGAGAGAGGAGCCGTCCACCACTATGGGCCCTTTGGTCCATCAAGGTGTTGTGAAGTGGGTGATCCATGTTCTTTAGAATAGTCTCCACCTTCTTCAGTGTAGATCTCTCCACCACATCCTCCACTGAGTCCAGCTTGAGTCCAACCACAGAGCCAGCCTTTTTAAGACGTATATGTATATTCATATATTCATAGTTAGTTTTTATAACCCTTATTAACACATCACAAAGATTATCCACACATAAGGCTGTCAAACACTTGCCTCTGTTGTGGTATTTTTAACACTGTCTCGTTGCCAGTGGGTGTCTCCCAAGTCCTCTCATCCCTGTCCACACTGCGCATGCTCAGTGCATCCTCACCTCCATCCACACAGTCGAGGGACTTGAAAGCTTGAATAAAGATGCTCAACGTCTCGGGTCGCTGGAGCCTTGTCACCGGATGAAACTGACTTATATTGGACGGACCCACACAGAAAAAAGAGCCTCGCGGATTCAGCTTTAAAAAAAAAACACTCAGTACATCGCAGTTTGTGCACGTGCGCTCTTAACCGAGATGGAACTGAAGAAATCTATTTCGGACACCGAGCGCGCGCTCAGGAGCTACGGCGCCGTGTCGGAGACTGCATGGACGACGGACAAAGGTTAGCGCCATGCGTCTGAATGTGTGTTTTAGAGTCAAAATCTCAGTATTATCAGCTCTTTGTTGCCTCCTGATGTGGAGCGAGCAGTGAAACGGTTAATGTATGACTCACAGAGGTATCCATGTATCAATAGCGATGCCTTTATGCTAAAAAAAGGCCCTTAATTTCCCACACATGCACATTGAGCATTACAAGGGTTGTGTGCAAATTCTGGTGCGTTAAAATGCAACATAAAAAGAAGAGCCATGCTTCAACTTCTGAGGTTTGATAGCTGGGGCAGAAGTGAGCTGCAGAAGCATGAGAAGATATGAGTCAATCCTCTGGTACCTCTGCTCTCTCAGATCTGGGTTCAATAAACAGGATTTTCTTTGAAACTGTGACTAATGTGACTAAATCACAGGTTTCCATATCACGTTTACCACCATGCTTCATTTTAAATTGGAGGATAACTGCATTCTTTCACAAGAGGAGCAGTTTTTGCAACATGATTGCAGTTTTGTATGACACAGCACAACCACAAAATACTGTAAGGATTTCACAAAATATTTTTATTTAAAACTAAACTGACTTTCACATTCTTCTTATTTGGTCTCTTTGCTGCAACTAAAAGGCTTCAGATTTAAAAACTGACTTACATGGCAAAAGGAAAAATTGAGGACTTGAACAGGATGTGGTCCTCTTTCTTATCCTTCATGAATAACCTCAATGGGCAAGTGTCTGGTCCTGGACAAGGACAGTTATCATTGACTTCATAATCTTACAACGGCTTGCAACTAGTTCCATGTCTGAAGCGTTTGTATTGTGGAAATGAAGATGAGGACCGAATTATAGACCTGAGATGCGTGAAATGTGTACCTGCATATTCATACTTGTGTGTACATTTCATCTACTGTAGATCTTATTTACTACGGTTTCAGATTCTCACTTTGAAGAATCTGATACCAAATGGACATCTATGTTACTCAAAACAAAAGAAACTACATCTCTACCACCAATAAGCTCCAAATTGTACTTCACCTGCAGAAATCCTTTGAATGATGATAATAATAACTTTGTTTTTATAGCACTTTTAAAAAGAGAAGTTTACAAAGTGCTTTGACAAACAGTTGCAAAGCATCAGCACATGGAAATAAAAACAAATAAAAAACAAAAGCTCAGTTAAAACAAGGCCAATTTCATTTGTCATAAGAAAACCAGACAATACAAGAACCCTACAACATAAAATGAGACCATGAGGACCAAAATAAAAACATAAAATAGGTAAGAAGAAGTAATGTGATAAAAAAGGGGGGTAGAAAGCAGGAAACAGGATAGTAAATATAAAAAAAGACGATATTAATAATGATAATAAAATAATAGTGATGGTCATATTGATGATAAAATGAGCAGGAAAAGACAATAAATTCAGTTACAGGCCTAAAACGTTAATAAGAAAAGATTATAAGTAAAATAAAGGCTAAAAGGACAGGAAGTCATAATAAGGTCGAGGTAAAAGAGATTATAGAAAAGAGAAAAAATGATGATATTATTTTGTTCTCAAATGTTTCCAAGTTGGTGCTTCTGAAGATTCTCATTTCAGGAGAGCACGGTGTCAAAGAAACCTCCGGTGATTGAGCTCACGACATAGTCAACTATATAGTGAAACCCCATATAGGGGCTAGGAATTAGGGATTGAGTGATTCATTTCAGACACAGCCAAAGCCAAACATACAGCATAGATGAAATTTCAGTCCTCTCAGACCCATGGTGCATAAGAACAAACTATAAGAATACAACTATATAAGTATAAATATAAGAATAAACAACTAAGCTAAACGAAAAATGCAGATCTTATAACTGCTTTTCCTTTCTGTCTCTCCATCACAATAAAATCACATAAACAGCCAGTAAACAAGAGAAAAGACTACACAATCTGCCATCCCCCTTCTTCTTTTTTATCTTGCTCCTTATTCTTTGGATAGGGTTGCAGTATCAGGGGGGCTCTGGATTAGGTGTCATATAGATGCTGACATCTCTCTCTTGGTAAGTCCTATATAGCTGCTGCATCACTTACAGTCCCGACTCTCTGGACTTAATCCTCATTAAATCATAATCCAGGAGTACACTGATTAGCCACTTTGTTTTAATGAAGGAGGGGGGCTATCTAAGCCGGTTAATTATCTCTGTGAGGAGGACTCTGGTTGGCATTTGCAGGTGATGTGAGGAGCAGTGCTGCTGCTTGTGTTGGTCTGAAACTAAAGAGATAACCTCACCTGTCCCTGGAGGACATGAAGCTTTTAATCAGGAAGTATCAACTCCCTTGTAAAATGTGCGTGTCCATACGTCTAAGCTGTTTGGAGAGACGTATTGCAGTTTGGTCTTATTGATGGCTATCACGTGTCTGCTAATGAGGCAGCCGTGTGCGAAGAAACACATAAAAACAGTTAGAATGAAGGAAATAACTTGAGCTTGTGTGATTTCGCAGTTCTACGACGTAAAGTTTGATTTTGGCGTCGGTGCGTTTTGTCAGCAGATACGTTTGTGTGATGATTCAATGTCAGTGATGCACAAACAAAGCGAGCCCCCCTTGTGCAGACTTCTGTCTGCTGTGGTGAGTCAGCTCTGTCCTCAGCAAGCAGCCATGAAAATGTACCACAGACACAGACTACAGTTTGTGTTCCTGCAGGAGGACACAGAGCTGATCCAGTCCCATAACAATGTAAGACACACTGTCAGTGAATGTCAGGCTTTTCATTCAGCAGCTCAGCATTTTAAGACTAGAGATAAATACTGATTGTTGATTCAGACCTTTTAAGGTTTCTTTTTTTTATCATTTAAGAAATCCACACTGCTGAGGTGGACCTACGGAAAGGTGGCAGACGACACGCTCACTTTTAATGGATCAGATAGTAGCTAAATGCGTCAGCGAGACAGATTTTTGGTAAATATGCGCCTCAATTGTGAGTCACTTTCAGCAAAATTACCCAAGAGTCTCTGGTGCCATTTGCTCTAATCTAGATATTTGTTTTCATAGACATTCACCTTTAACAGAATCACTCCGAGTCTGGGGATGTGGGATCAAATGAGACATTACCTTAGACTCTGGGAAATTGTTATGGATATCTTATTATATCAGTTGAGGCAAAGATAACTTTACTTTAAGTTCCTTTCAAAAGTAACACAAGAGACTAGGGCTGGGCGATAAACTGAAAATTTACCGATCCAGAAATTTGGGACAATAACCGACGTCATTTTGTCCATATCGGTATATTCAGTGTCAAAAAAATAAATCAATAAAAGTTGGTTTTGGATGTGTGTAGGTAGGCTATGGTCTCATGTCCCTTTAAGATGCTGTCCTACGTCAGAGACGAAACTCCACCCCATCCAACAAAGAGGGTAAAACAGGTGAGGAGATGGAGGACAGTTCAAAAGTTGTAGCGGCTAAATGTAGACGAAGTTAATGTGGGAGGGGGTGATCAGCTTGTGGAGTAGTTATCGTCCATTTATCGTTATCGAGGTGAACTGATCAATATATCATGATATTGATTTAAGGCCATATCGATCAGCCCTACAAGAGATGACGATGTTGTGCTTTTTCATATTTTACAAATATTGAGTTAAAGTGACGGATAATATCAAGTTTAAAAGTAGGCAGAGCTTCAAATTCTATGACAAAAGGTGTGTGAGAGTAATCAATCAGTTGAAAAAAATAAACACAATATCCAGATTAAGATTAATGTCCTGATAGAGATGTTTGAAAAAGGGGGAACCAAGAAAACATGCAAAAACACAACCAGCCTCTTTAGTTTATCCAACAAAGGCTGCGTTCACACTGCAGGTTATGATGCACAATTCGGATTGTTTGTTAAATCCGATCTTATTGTGCGGTCGTTCACATTACAACAACGAATGCGGCATCTAATGTGAACCGAATGCGTCTGTGAAGTGACCCACATGCGCACAAAGCATGTTGGCTGGCTGTTCTCCATTCCCTCGACTGCCACTGCACTGTTCACACTTACATGAAAAAATCTGATGTGTGTCACATATGGTTAAAAAAGTGGAATTGACCTGCAGTGTGAACATAGCCTAGGAGTATTTTTGCTGAGAGGGTCAGTCTATTGATCATTGTCGTAAGTGTTCAACCAGATCGGTAAGTGTTTGTCAGACTGGTAAATGTTTTGTGGTAGATACAGAGAGTGAGGTCAGTGGTCCACTCCAGTGACAATTAACCCGCTCAGCAGGGAGCCACAGCTGCTCATCGATCCATGTGAGCAAGTCCTCCAGAGCATTCTTGGAAAACAGTGAATTTCTTATCATGTTGCATTTTCAGCAATGAAAAACCCAACCACCGTCTCAAAGTTCTTAGCTGGTGTGAGCTGAAGCGTCACAGGGACATCAGGTCACAAATGTGAGACTCCAAAAAATAGGGAAACACAAACAAGGAACATTTTGGACGCATCTGTCAGTAAATTGAAGTTAAAACCTTCAGAAAAAAGTTGTTTGTTTTATTTCTCATGCTTTCATCCATGATTTGAGTTTTGTTTCCTCTTTCCTCCTTCCTCATCCAGGTCATTCAGATGTGTCCATGGCAGAGAGCACCATGGCTCCAGAGGAGATCGAGGTGGAGATGGCTCGGATCCAGCGCCTGCGAGAGGTCCTGGTACGCCGAGAGTCAGAGCTGCGTTTCATGTGAGTTCCCAGATGGAGATTGTTTATTCTTAGCGTTTCATAACACGAAGCTTTAAAGATTTAATCACTGCAAACTTCTGCTGCTGTTCTCAAGTGGATGCTTCAGTTCTCAGAGCTGCGATGACAGAGTCACTCATGACGCACTGTAAATACGCTCGAGTGTGTCTCCTATGATATCACCGGGCTGTTTAAAGATGACACTGAGAGAGGCGGACTTTTGTCTATTGATTATGCAGAGGGCTGGACCTGCCAGGAGACGCTGAATAAGTCACAGTGATGAACTCACTGTCTCCTCATCAACATTATCTTCAAGGATTATTGAGCAGTTTATAGGAAGACATGATGATGTGTTTACTCCCTCTCTGTCTAAACCTCCACTACTTTTGTGGTGGGATTGTTGTTAAAGCATTTTTTGTGCAGCATGAAAACAGTATGGTTAATGATTTTAATGAATGCTTGTGTTGTTAAAGAGGAGCACTCTGCTGTCAGGCTGTTACTGCCACTAATGGTCATTTCCCCAGTCTCCCATCTTTACTGTTACAATCTCACCCAACTGTGCTAATGAGCAGTTTTTATTCAACAAGATCAATCAGAGAGACAACAGAAAGAAGATTCAACTCTGACTTCTGTTATTGATTGATATTTATGGAAGTAAATCTGTGCCATCTGAATTTGAATTTATAAAGCAGATTTTTTTTTTGCATCAGAATCAGACTTTGATTTCAAAACCATCAGATTTCAAGCACGTATTTTTTTTTCTGACACTTACTTTTTTCACAATGATGAAATAAATTCAGAGTAAAAAGGTCTTTCAAAATATTCTTTTCATAGAGATTCAACTTAAAAAAAATGTGTAAAAAAAGTTCAACATAAAATAAATTCAGTGTCAAAGAGAACAACTCAACATCTTGGTAACCAGGGAAAAGTAGTCAATTCCTGGCTCAATCATCCCCCTATGGAAGTAAATCTGTGCCATCTGATTTTGAATTTGAATTTCTAAAGCTGATTTTTTTTTTTTTTTTTTGCATCAAAATAAGACGAAGTTTCAAAACCATCGGATTTCAAGCACGTATTTTTATTTCTGATCCTTATTTTTTTTACAATGATGAAATAAATTCAGGTCTCAAAATATTCGTTTAGTAAAAATTTGACTGAAGAAAAAAACTGTAAAAACATAAAAAAAATAAATAAATCAGTGTCAAAAAATCCAGTGTAAAAGAGACCGACTCAATATTTGGGTAACCAGGGAGAAGTAATCAATCCCTGGCTCAATCATCTATTGTCCAGCCAATCAAATAATGCTTGATTGGTCATGTGTCACTGACCCCAGTCAGCCAGAAATTGATGGCTTCTTCCTGGTTACCAGGATGTTGAGTCAGTCTCTTTTACAATGAATTTTTTCTCATGTTGAATTTTTACTAAACTAATATTTTGAGAGACCAATATTTTTTTTCATGTTGAATTTTTTACAGTGTTTTTTAATTTAAATCTTTACTAAAATCATATTTTGAGAGACCGATTTTTTTTACACTGAATTTATTTTATAAAAATAAATGTCAGAAATAAATGCTTGAAATTTGATGGTTTTGAAGTTCAAAGTCTGATTTTGATGCAAACAATCAGCTTTCAAAACTCAAAATCAGATGGCACAGATTTACTTCAGTACATACTGAATTTGTTGCTTATCTGTTGTTTTTCAGGTTGTATGAATTAAAGTGGGATTTGTTGGGGAGGTGGGTAAAGGTGCAGGAGTGACAGTGGAGCTCAAAACTGCCTCAAAAATCAAACCTTAAGCTGCTGTATATAATCTTGAAATTAAAATCTCCTTGATACAGTTTTATAATTAAAAATTTTTCAGTTGTTTGAATGAAAACACTGTGATTCTGCTCGAGCTAGATAAAACATTGTTTAATCGCTATACTTATTGGACATACTCTGAGGTATACTCACTTTTTAGGGCTCCCTGATCAAGATTAATTATTTTATCAGTCCGACATCCTGTAACAGTGAGGACGAATTTCATCTCAAACTTTAACGAAAAAAGTACCATGTATAAAAATCAAATAGCATCTAAATTATTTATGATTTATTTTAGTGATGATGAACAGAAATTGGCTGCAAGTTTTTTGAATACTGCGACAAAAATGTAGGAAGGGCTGACCATATTTGGGAGGGTAAGTGCCCTGATAGTTCTGCTGCTGTAACACATGGGGCTATGCGGTGTTGTTCTTTTTAGGGCCATTACACCCCTAACATCTGCAGCATGATGCTCACGAAGTCAATTGAAGCTGATACACATCCCAGAAATCACAGAGTTCATAATGTTAGTTTACATGCCCTTCATTAGGCCTCCACTGGGTAGTATTTGCGTCTCAGTCGTCAGGCTCCGTGTGACTCAAGACGTCAGTCGCTCCACACTTCCAAACACAAATCCGAACAGAGGGAGTGTGTGTTGGAGTGCAGAAGCTGCAGGGACACAGATAGCATTGAGAGGCTGAAACACAAGACTGAACAAAAGGAGAAAAACAGACAGGAGGAGTGAAAAAAGCTGAAGGGAGGGGTCAAGGGTGAGAGAAAAAGAGGGGGGAGGTGTAAAAAGGAGCAACAGCTAAATACAGAGGGAGGAGGAGGAGGAGGCTATGGATGAGTCACCATCCTGATCTATCACAGGGAGAATTAAATGTGCTGTAGCTGTCACTGCTCTGCAGAGAGAGACACAGACATGATTTCAGGGGGAAGAGGGGAGAATGTTGAGGCCCCACGGTGACACACCAGGCTGTAAAAAACTCAGAAGCAGCGATTGATTTATGGTGCATGTTTTTATTCTGCACACACCCGTAATATATGACACAGCCGGGCCTGAGGCTTATGCTGCATTTTCTAATGACAGAGTGGATTTTGCAACACGCTGCAGGGAGTCAAACACTTGATCAATTTTTCAGTTGACAGAAAATTAATGCAAAATGATTAATAGGTGATCAGTTATGTCAGGTTGACTTTTTTGATTGTAAAACGAACATCTTAGGAAGTTTTTAAAAATATTTTCCAAAGTCTATTTACTTTTGATCGCTTAGCTTCAAATTGAGGTGTTTTACCGAAAGAAAAAAGTAACAAAACATTAAAAATAGATAATAGCATGTTAGATTAAAAGAGAATCAGATTGATTCAGGGCTGTGGTTTCACCGACAGTAACTCTGTAAATACACTTTTCAAAACCAACTTTCCAAAAAGGTTTAAAATCACCGAAAAGACCAACAACTTAAACCATCGTAACTTTCAACATCCTCAGATTCACACATTTAAGTCCCTATTTAAGAGAACAGGATATATAATCAGATTGAAAACTGAACATGCTGATTGGACAAGGCATTTTTTACGACAAAGCAGTAAAGCCGTGTGATCCAGTCTGCTTTGGTTTGAGCCTTGGAGTAAAATGGTTATTAGATATACTTCTTAAATAAGCCGTGCTGCTTCTTTCTTTTTATATTGGATCTTTTTGCTGTGAACTGAAGCTTTCTTTTACATTTTCAGATTTAAATATCCGTATCTTAAAATGTTATTTTACATCATCACATAGTTTCTTTACACAGATTTATCATTTGTCTACCCTTTGCCCTGATTTCTCGAAGCAGAATGTGTCTGCCTTGAGTCAACTCAAGCGGAAGTGAGAGCATTTAATGATATCTGTTGTGTGTTGTTTCTTTTTTTTTTGTAATCTGATTTGCTGTTTTCTTTCTCTCCTCTATTTTTCAAGGATGGATGACATTCAGCTCTGCAAAGACATCATGAGTTTGAAGCAGGAGCTGAGACAGATCGTGGCAGTACCAGGTAACAGCACAAACACATTTATATGCACACACCCTACGTCCTCTGAAAAAGGCACATCAGAAAATAAAACATCAACAAAAAACTGTCTACACTCTCTGTTTGGACTCTCTGTTGGCAGAAAGTGCTTCTGTTTGCAGCCTGCCAGATGTCTATAGGCTCAGCAGGCGTCATAATGATTTATAGGAAGCGTCATTACACTAAACTATGCAGGATTGATCGCAGCTCTCCCACATATGCTGGAGTTATGAAGGGGAGATAATCATGCGCGCACAAAGACACATGCTTTATCACTCTGAAGGCAAAACAGAGAAGCTTTCCTGGCAGCGTGTCAAAAATGATTTTCGATAAACAAGAGCTTTTCCTCATTCTGTGTTTTTGTAGTTTGTTTATGAGGCAGACAACAACAGCATCAAATTTTAGTTAAAGTCGACAGTAAGTTTCGGCTTTTTCTCCATCTGGAAAGCAGAGATGGAGGATGAGCCGAAGTGCTTTGCTGACGTCAGATGCATTATACATAGTAACACACTCATGAATCTCTACATCAAAGGCTCATGGCAACGTGAGCGAACCCGCCTCCTCACTGAGCGTGTCAGTGCGTGTGCGAGGCGCTTGTTGCTGGTGTCGTATTCAAGGACACACTCACACAGCCACAGCAACAGGACACATCAATGATCAGCAGCTGTTTCTGGAGACAAACCAGCGAGCTGCCAATCCCAGGTCACAGTTTTAGAGAGAGAGAGGACATATACATATGTTTTCATTTAATTTGCATGAGATGTTGATTTCATTATAGCTGTCTGTCTCAATCCATCTTTTTTTTCTGCATTTCACTTGATCTCTGTTTTTTATGCCCAACATGATCTCAGCAGACGTCTGATCTACACAAGTCCAGTTTGAGATTTCTTTATTTTAGACTCTGTAACTTGCTAAATGCCACAAAGTGCTTTAATCCTGCTGGATTCATTTAAGACAAAATGAGATCTTACAGTATATTGATTAGGGATGGGTGATAAATTATCATTCATGATATATCGTCAGAAAAATCCTCCATGAGAAATATTTGCCATTTCATGATAAATACGATAAATGCAAGTTGATGACGTAAGCGCGAGTGACGGACTCGCAGCCATTGCCCAGACAGAGCAAAATAACAAACAAACAAACATGGCCGAAGGTAATGAAGATGTTTGTGAGCAGCTGAACGAGGCTCCACACGAGGGATCTACTTCATGATTGGAGTTTAGACGAGTGAAATCAGGTTTGCCTGACAGCAGACAGTGGATCTGCTACTGCTGTTCACTCTGTGCAATAAGAGTTTTCAACAAATGTTGAAAATGTTTTCACTTGTTTGATGTCATTATTTGTCACAACTCAAACTTGTGGTTAAGTATAGAGGAATTGTTAAAAGAAGAAAAGAAATTAAAAAATGGAAAAAAAACCCCACAAGATACCGAATTAAAAACAGATTAATAAAGATTTTTTAAAAAGCCTTTAACAGGTTCAAAACACCATCATTAAATTATTCAATTGTTTGATTATTTCTGTAGTTATTTATTTTTGTTTAAACTCAGTTTTGAAGCTTAATATTAATGTGATTTTTTCTCTCAAATTTACTTTAACGCCTCGAACGACCAAGCTGTCAGTGATTAGTGTTTACACAGGCTAACCTGCTCGTGCTTAGCTTTATTTTTAAAGTATCTTTATTTTCTAATATGGCTGCTGTCCACTGATTAACACTATTGTGCTGAGAATAGCTTGTTACTTTGTTCTGTTTTTATGAAGGTACCAAAGCTTTAGGTTAGGTTTAGGATGAGGTTTTGATCCATGAAGTCCACAGACAACAGCCCCCCCTGAATGAATGTCCTGAATTTGACTTATGCAATCCATTGTTTTGTCCTTTTATTAGCAGTAGCTCACACAAAGCTGCCTCTCCTTGACATTCCCATGAGTCGGTGAGGTCTTGTGCTAATGTCTGTGGTCTCTGCAGCTCTTTATCTCACTTCAGCGTGATGAGTCACGTGAGAAACTGCTGCCCCTCCTGCTCCTGTGACATCAGGATTTATGGACTGTAGCCGTGCGTCCCTATAATTGTTTTGCCCTCAGGAGGATACACACTGTAACTGCACCGCAGCACTTTATTTCAGTGTGGGAGAAAAAGGCTGATGTGTGCAGTCTTCTTTTTTTTCCCAGCCAGCCTTGATAACAGCATTTCCAGACATCCTACCTCTGCAGCTGTCTGTGCGTGTGCGTGCATGCTTGTGTTTGTGGGTGTGTGTGTCACTGTTGTTTGGTCGGTTTATGTGCGTCTCTTGCAGTGTTTAACAGTGTCAAGGTGAGGAATGAGAGACAAAGCAGGGAGGATGTTGTATTCATGGATCTCTGTCTGGGAATGTAAAAACAGAACTCTGCATAATTAGCATAATTACTGTAAGTCTGTGTCTGTTTGTTATAAATTATACATGAAGAGGAAATATAAGGTCTGCTGGCTCATTGTCTAAGAACCAGCAGCCAAGGATAGCTTGTTATTGTTTGTGTTGAGTTATTGTACTGTATGTAAACTAAAACATTAAAGGGATATTTCGGCGCAAATTAAAGTTATGGTCAAACACGGTTACACCGAGTTAGACACAAGAGATGAATGTTGCTGACTGCTGTGTTCTCTAGTTATACAAACTTTAGTAACGACCGCACGATAGCAATACACAGCAATACCCATTTCTTTAGCAAAGAGACCAAACACAACTCACCCACTCTCCTCCAGCAGCTGCTTGTTTGTGGGGGGAGCCCTGATGAGTTGATCACCGAGTGCAGCGGATCATTTCCATGAAGTAATGCTACGTTCCAGTTATCTCGGAAGTCGGATGTCAGAGCTGGGAATGACGTTATGCCCGAGTTGACGTCGTCCCAGTAAACAAGTCGGAAAACCAAGATGGACGCCTAGTGTTAGCCTTTGTTAACTGTCATTTATAATTGTCAGCTGTCGTTAGCCGTTGTCAGTTGTTGTTAGCTATACCAGTTGGTAACAACGTATAACACAATATTTTACTCTTACAAATACCATAGCACTGTGTTCACAGTTAGACGTTGGGCAGTACAACATATACCACTTATTTAATTTCACAAAAACAAAACAGAAGTGCTAATAAATAATACATTACGAGAACTTTCACTGCTACTCTATACTGTTGATGAACTGCGCTGCCATCTTGGATTATGAGGTTGTCGTCAAGTCGGGGCTGGTGAGGATCGTCTGGATTTCCGAGTCGGAGATCCGACTTCAGGGGAGCGTTCTAGATAAATTTCCAACTTGGAGCTCGGAAATTCCGACTTCTGAGTACAACAGGAACACAGCATAATAATCATAATCATTTTGCACTGCAGACGCGGTAGTTCTTCTGCCTTAGCGTCTCGGTCTGATTGCATTTCGACAAAGTAATAATCATAAATGTTCTTCCTTGAGCTGCGAAACTCCGCTGCACTCAGTAATCGACTTGTCAGGGCTCCCCCACAAAAAGCAAAGTTAAAAAGATGTTTGATGGCTAGTACTATGGCTAGGACCCTATATATACTGTTGATGAAGTTAGGTCCTAATCTGAGCATTATTTTTGTCTATATAGTGGCGTTTTGATTGAGGTTTGTGTGTGGCAACGCAGACCTCTGTGTATTGCTATCATGCGGTCGTTACTAAAGTTGGTCTAACTAGAGAAGCAAGCAGTCGGCAACATTCATCTCTTGAGGGGGTGTCTAACTTGGTGTTACTGTGTGTTTGACCATAACTTAAATTTATGCCGGAATATCCCTTTAAGGTTTCAGGCCGTTCTGTGCGTTTGTTTTAATTGTTCAAAAATCGTCTTTCCTTTACCCTCAGAAAAAGAAAAAAACAAGAAACACCGGCAGCGGGAAGAAGAGCTGATCCTGAAGATTCATAAACTGGTGCAAAAGAGGGATTTCCTTGTGGATGATGCCGAGGTGGAGAGATTAAGGTACAGCATCCCCACATCCACTGTGTATTTACACAGACGGTGTTAAAGTTAACTCACTATTTACTTTCAGTTTCTCTGTATTGGATCGACATAAGAGGGCTGAGAGACGGCAGGAAGGAGACTCATTAGAGGAAATGTTCGGAGCAAATGAGAGCATGACTGATACAGGAGTCTCTTGATCATCCCAGCACCGCCTGCTGCATGTGTGTTTCTGACGGATGACTCTGGCTTTCTATTGCCATTTTATGTTTCCTCCTGCTCTGCTCCGACAGATCAGCCACAGAGATAACAGACGGCTGTGGTTAGAAAATGAAATAAAGTCAAAGCTGGATTTAATTTACTGGATAAGCAGTTTAAATTGTTCATGTTTTTGACATTGGACTATGAAATATGCTTCTTGCTAAATCAAATTTTCTGAGTCTGATAGACATTTTAAAACTGCACAGTGGCTCATGTGGTTTAAAAGTATTTGCTTCATAACAAAAAGGTTTTTAATTTAATCCTTAAGTTGTTAACAAAATAATAAAACTCTCTTATCAAACTTCCTACACAGTTGTGGTGATATATCTGTATAATTCAGGTAATTAAATGGGTTTAACTTCAGAGTGAGTGATTGTTTCCTATTCAAGTGTGTTTTCTTCCTAAACTCAGGGAGCGAGAGGAGGACAAGGAGATGGCCGAGTTCCTCAGACTGAAGCTGATGCCTCTAGAGAAAAAGCTCAAAGATACACAAAGTGAGTGATGACGACTTGAAGAAACACACAAACACACACACAAACACAGTCAGTGTGGAGCAGGAGTGTTTTTCAATCTCAGCTCAACTTTGTAATGATCTCTCTTCCCTCTGTTTTTCCTCACAAGATCCTCCAAAGCCCAAGAGACAAATCCCGGAGCCGCCTCCGAACAAACCGTCCATCACAAAGTCAGGGGCGGCCATCATCAAAGATTGTTGCGGTGCCACTCAGTGTGCAGTCATGTAACTCAAACAGACTTCTGTACAGCTCCGTCATCATTATTATCATCATCACATCACGATACTATCAATCAATCAACCAACCAATTAATTAATTAATCTTTATCCATATAGCGCCAGACTCTACCACAACCATCCACAACCATACGCCACTTACTGTCCCTCAGAAAACTGCAGCTACGTTCCTCTCAAATCAGTTCAGAGAGTTTGATTTGGTCACAGATGAAGCTCCAGACTTCAGTTTTCAGGGAACAGCTCCTGAATCACTCGAGTGAAATTTACTTACTCAAACATCAGACACCAAATAGATAAGAGAATATTGTGGAAATGAGGAGTGGACTAACCGTCCTGATGTTACATTAAAGGAGGGGTATCATGCATTTCTTCTTCTCTGATACGTCTTTAATAACTTAACACGATTTTCAGATCAGAAAAGACTCAAATTTCCTACAGTGGTGTGTTAAAACTGCTGTCTCTTTAAGACCCCCCCCTCCATGAGCCTACTGTCTTCTGATTGGCCACCTTTCTGGTGGTCTTTCTGTGTTTGGCCCTGCACTCTTTATTGTGGTGATAAGTTGAGCAGTGAAGCAGTGTTACATCAGTAAATCTTGCACATGGACTGTGGTCTCGCATTTGTCCGAGATTTGAGCATTTTACGTTTAATTTTTTAGGATTAAAACAAAATACATTCATCTCGTGATTTGAAACTTTGCATATATCTAGTATGGACGCCAAACTTTGTAACTTTGCATTTTTTGTTTGTAAATGTGGAAAAGCATGATACCCCCCCTTTAAATTTGAAATAATAGTATGATCTGCCCTTATGTGGTTCAACGGAGAACTATAAGCACAATATAGAAAACTAAAGGGGCCATTCAAATACAGAAAAAAATAGATATCTCATTGTCCCACCATGTTTGATGTATTTTAATTTCAAAATTTAGTCTTTTAACTCCAAACAGAGGTCCTTTCTATAACTCCCCATTATTACTATTGATCTGTAAAATGTGCTTTAACTGGAGGAAAAAAAAAAAGAAAAGAAATATGACAAAGCTTACAAAAAAAAGCACTTGAGTGGAAGGACTTGATTTATAACCTTGACAAATATACCTGCAAAATGTCTAAAGGCCCATGAATGCTCATGTACATTTATCTGAATTGTGTTTTAAAAGGAGTCTGTCAAGCAGCTTATACAAGGACACAAACACTGAACTGCAGATGTGTCAGTAAAGTGGAGATAAATAATGTTTGGGAGCTTCCCAAAATCTTCATGGCAAGAAAAAAAAAAAAGAAGCTGAATAAGATTAATTTACTGAACAGCAGTCAGAAGGGTTTGAAGACTTTTTCTGACCCTCTTTGGATGAAGGCTAACTGTCCCCTTCTTCTGCAGTAGTATAATTTTAAGTTCCAACTGTGAAAACATTAGATTTTATTCAAATGTACTTACTTTTGTTCCTCAGTTGCCATGCCACACCGGTCATACTCATCTCAGTCATCAGCTGCCAGAAAAACTGACTAATAATGTGACATTGTTCATAACTATTGTGGATATTGCTGATTTAATCCGTGTATCATTGGTTCATTCGATTTTCAAAATAAAACCAAAAATAAAAAAAACGAGGAAAGGAATTTTTTTCTCTAAATCGAAAATAAATTTAAAAAAAAGGTAAAGGCAAATTTCGACTTTAATCTTGAAATTTGAGATTAAAGTTGAAATTTCGAGATTAAAAAATAAAAATATGTAAATACATTTTCATTTTAGAGACTAATATTTAGAAAAAATATTCATTTTCTCATTTTTGGTTTTATTTTGCAAACCAAATGAACGAATGACACACGGATTCTGATTAACAGCTTGCATCCTCTGAATTAAGTCTTGCATTTTTATTATAAGATACAGGAGGTGAATGAAATTCTCTTGCAAATGCCTACAATAGACAGTGTATGTTTGAGCGTATTTAGGACAGTAGTGACTCATGTAAAGCAGCGTGTTGCTCTTTGTCTCTTTTTCTTTCCTCTGACGATGAGAGTTCTTTAGTAGTTGTGAATTTATGAAGGTCCTAATGTTGACTATTGAACAAATATGCAGAAAATTAACTTAAAACTACCTGTACATATATGTTTGAATAAAGAGCATCTTTCAGGAACATGCTGGTGATGTTATTGTGTCAAAAAACACTGAGACGAGACGGGAATAATGCATGTGAATTTATTTTTGGAAAATCATTTTGGTCCCTTCAGCAACAACAGACTGTTACAGCGACTTCTGCAGCAGTAAAACCGACAGGAGGGGGTAAGACGGAGGAAAATCATCTACTGTTGCCTAAGAATATTTAAAAAAAGGTTACAAGGCAGGAGTTTAAGGACATTGTTGAACACTGAAACTGAACAAACAAGGCCGAGTCGTTTGTACTTAAATAAGTTATCACGTTTCAATCTCCCCGTGATCTTTTCTTATGTGTGTTCTGGGAACCAAAACTATGCAAAAGTGCATATTTTGTCCGGAAAAACGAGAAGAAAAAGAAAAATTGAGACAGTTCGTGTGAGTTAGTTGCCACTGTAGCGCTCTGGAGGAAAGCTCAGATTCATAAAGTAAGATATTCTCACCACCAAAGTTAATTCTTGACATCTCCCCGTTTTTAAACTTCCTCTCATGGATAACACACAATCATTTTTCGGACTACTTCTTTCTCATTCGGTGGTTCGAGAGGTATCCTGACAGAAGTCTTTAGTCGACATGACGCCATGATTTAAAACATTTCGATTGACATTTTGGTGCGTCAGCAGGTGAAATCTCTCAGCTTTAAAAGGCAAAGTCAAAATGAGGTCTGACAAATAAATGTGCTCTGATAATATCCACTGGTTTGAACGATTAACACAGAAATTAGACAGAAACTGATCAAATGGGCCCCTACCCATTCTCTGAACGTTTGCCCTTTAACACAAAACAACCGTTTGACTTTAAGCGGGCGTGTTTAACATCACTCGCAGCGACTGTCATTAGGTGGCGTGTCTGTAGCCAGCAGTCTTGTCGAACCCGTAAAACTGAGGAAAACGCAGAAACCAGCACGTGTCAGTAAGTAAAAACTCCACCATGTGAGATGTGAGGGACTGGGAGGTGTGATGGCGATCCCTTTGGCGCCGTGGCAAATACAAGCCATTGTAAAAGCCCGGCAGGTTCCAGAGGGCCTCAGAGGACCCTCTGTGTACACGTCAGTCTGTTAAAGAGGCTTCTTGCAGCCCCCCGTGGTGCTCCACAAACAGTCACCATCTCCCATCCCAGCTTTTTTTCCTCCCCTGAAACTCACAACCATTCACCTTTTGGTTAAAATCAAAACTCAGGAGTGCTCACTGCTCCTCTTAAACTCTTCAACTCAAGCAGTTTGGATGTTGTCACAAATACAGCGACGAACATCAGCGGCAGCAAGGTTAAAGCAAAAAACCTTGAGCGATTCTGCAGCGACTGCAAGGACGACACCAACTGTTCGATCTCTAAAACACGATGGAAATAAAAGTGCGATCTTAACGAATGTTTGTACCATCATCTGATCCTGTCTGCTCATCCTGGGCTTACACCATGCATAAACTCAGTTATGCACACCAGTTCATATTACACACCACCTACTCAAGTGTAACCCGCATGCATAAAACACACAAAAAAAAACAACACACCGGCTGCCTGAACAAACATCTCGCTCGAGTCTCAAAGACTTCTTTTTTTTCCTTCCAGGTATCATCAATATCCGTGCTGCTAATGGGCCAAAATCTCTGCTATAAATTAGATGAAAAGTACTTGAAGAATAACGTTTCCTGAATCAAACGCCACCAGCTGAACAGTTAAAAGGAATATTTCTGTTTCAGCCTCATCACTGAGTTACCGCTAAATAAACCGCTCGTTTAGGCCGAGCTCTTCCACGGACTTTGAGATACTCTGCAGAACATTAAAGGAACTGAAATATTGTCCCGGGGCCACTTTTTTTTTCTTTTTTAAAAGAGACGAAAGTCAAGGATACACCTCAAAAGAGAAGCTCAGAAGTTTTTACCAAAGACTGGATCTGAAATGTTGGATTTAAAACAGCATCTACGGGGACAATGTGAGAAGTAAACAAAAAGGTTTCTAAGTGTGGAACATAAACTAATCATCTTCTTTAACCTTCTGCTAATTTGTCAATTTATAAACTGAGAATGAAGTTATTTTTCTCTGATCCAAACGTAGAAAACTTAGTCCTCTCTTGAGTTTCAAACTTGGCGTACAGTGACAGCTAACTCGCTCCATGCGTGGAAGCAAACATGGCTCTGAACTGAAGACGCTCACACGTTCATGTCGAATTTTCCTCCAGATGAAATCAAACGCAGGCGACCGAGATGATGAATTTGGCAAATAAAAGAACTGCAGAAAATCTGCAAGAAGAGAACCACGGGTGTGTGAGCATCTTTGGAAGAACATGCTGATGAAGTAGGTAAAACAAAGACGGGAGCAGAAGAATGTAACAGCCCGTAACCATGGAGACGGGACACCAAAACTGATCTGAGGTCGGGTCTGCGTAGTGCAACAGGTGAAGCAGATCAACTCATGTTATCAGAGTTAGACGTATGTGAGGGTATTACTGTGTGAGTGTGGGAAAAAAAAGGATCAGGGGCCGGCCGAAAAGGAGAAGTTTGCAGCGAGTTTGATTCTGCTGCGTGCCGCTCTTCTGCTGGGACTGTCCACGGACAGGGTGGTCTTCGTGTCGGGAGACGGGGAAAGTTTGGAGACTGATGAGGAGTCTTCGGTGCTGCCAGGCTGCTGCTGCTGCTGCTCAGGTGGTTCAGAGGTGTCACCAGCGACCTCAGTTTGCTCACTCACACAGGTACTGACTGAGCTTTCTCCTTATGAAACAAAGAAGGCAGGAATGAGAGTGTAAGAAAATCATTAACATCTATTTGTTACTCTTTTTTGTTTCTTCTTGTGGAGGGCATGAGAAGCAAACTCTCGCACACGGGAGTAATATTCTAACCCCCAATCTCCACCGCATCTGGAGCTGCAGCGATTTTTGCGGTCTGCCAATTCCTACTAGATGCGTTGGTGAGGCGGATCTCGCGTTGGATTTTGGACAGCGGGAATCGCAAGAATTCACGAGAACCTTCGGATTCACATGCAGTCCTGCAATAACGAGTTGTCTCCATACAGACAACCACATAACCATAAGCAGGAAATTGTGTCTCCTGAAGAAAGAAATCCACTTCTAGACTTCTTGAATCAGCATCTCCTCATCCATGGTGTCGATGAGGTGAAATGAAGTCTGAAAACATTTGACTTGTTCGTCTCCAACCATGTTTGCATGGTGTGAAATACAATCCACCTGAAATATGTTGTGTTTTATTATGAAAGGAATCTGGATGTTTTATTTTCTGTGCCCGACTTCCTCTCCAGCACAGGTTAATCTGTGCTGAATTTATGCAGCATGCTGCAGCGTCCGTGGACAGAAAGAAGCCAATGGAAATTGAAACATTAACTTGAATCTAAACAATCATATGCGATTGGCGCATACAGCCTTTTCGCCGCCGTTTAAGATGCGGTGGAAATTAAGAGTGTACTCTGTTTCCAACACTAGAATCTGCACTCTCAGACTCTTTCATCCACACTCTACTCAGACTTTTCCACTGAAGTGAATATTCAGAAAAATTCACAGCACTGACGAAAAACAAGGGAAAGAGTAAGATGAGCAAGTTTCACGTTTGTTAAATAAAAATAGGAGTAAATAATCCCAGTACAGAATCCCTTTGAAACTCATCACCACACTGTATTTGACACATTGTATTTGTTAGTAACAGGACATGTGTGCATGACTGCAGTACTTCAGGAAGTAAATTTAGTCTCAAGTATCAAGATTTGCTCGGTAAAACTGAAAGGCTTGTTATTTAGGGAGACTTTAATAGTCTGGGACTACAAGACTAAGGAGGATTTATCAAATAACTGTTATAGTGAGATCCTTATTATAAATAACCTCAAATACAACACAGAAACTTGAAACAGACCTGCTGGTTCTGTCTTTGGAGTCCTCTCCTCAAAGTGAATCAGGTCTGTCTGCTGGAGGAGAACAGGGTCTGGGTGGAGCTGAGGTGAAGGCAGACAGGATGGGACAGGACCACACAGCAGGTCGACTGGTGACGTCAGGCAAAGCAGCTCAGACTCCACCGCTACATCGCAACCTGGCGGGTAGAAGATTATGACTGCTTCATTGTTCAAAACAATCTTTAATCTGTGATTATTTTTCATGATCCCCTCAGTGTATAATTAAAATATAGACATAGATTCATATAAATGTTTGACCCTGCCTCACCTGGACTCTGGACTCCGGATGTTGAGTTGCTAACTGGGCTGTCTCTGGGAGTCTCTGTATTCTCTCCTGGCTGTGGGCTGTTGGCGACTGAAGAGCTTGCCCTCGCTACAAAAACACACGCAGGAAAACACTCAAAGATCCATTTCATACAAATATTTGCATCAGCTGTTTAGACGATAATCACATGAACAGTAAAACCTTTTTTTTTTTAAAGGCTTACAGCATGTGTAAATGCCACCGAGAGCAGCTGAGAACCTGAATGAATGTTACTTAGACAGAGGTTGATGACAGTTACCTTTCATATCATTTTTCAAAACGATTATCCTCTTGTGACCGTGACCTTTGATCCACACCACCTGCAGATGGCAGACAGGAAATCAAACTAATTTAATGTGCAAAGAAAAGAGTGACTGATTACAGGAGTGTAGGAGAGTTTATTTGTTTGTGTGGAAGTCCTGACGAGTCGATCACTGAGTGCAGCAGAGTTTCGCAGTTCAAGGAAGAACATTTATGATCATTACTGGAAATGCAATCAGAGTTCTTGTGTTTCTTGTATGCGCTCTGCAGACGTGGTACTTCTGCCGTAGTGTCTCGGTCTGATTGCATTTTCATGAAGTAATAATCATAAACTTTCCGCTGCACTCGGTGATCGACTCGTCAGGGCTCCCCCACAAACAAGCGGCTGCTGGAGGAGAGTGGGTGAGTTGTGTTTAGGCAAAATTTATCTCTTGAGGGGGTGTCTTACTCGTAGGAGTGGGAGAAAAAAAATCGATACAGCATAGTATCGCGATATTTCTTCTGCTGATATATATTGTATCGTCTCATCTACCAAGTATCGATTTTTCATATCAATTGCTAATATGACGTCAAATCTATGATAATGGAAAAATAAAATCAACTGTTTTTCCAGTGAGGTTTGGTAGAAGTGACATCATAGAGCAGGAGAAAGTTAGTAAAACAAACAAATATATTAGGTTTGTAAGATGTGCTACATGAAAATACGATACAGCGCAAATAAGATAAACATAAAGGAAAGACAAATGCTAAACTTGCTAAACAGTTGAATTGCAATACTTGCTGTATCGTGATAACATCGTAACGTGGGGCCACTAGTGATTCCCACCCCTACTGACTCAGGTGTTACAGTGTGTTTGACCCCAACTTAAATTTACACCGCAATATCCCTTTAAGTTCTTGACGCACGAACAGAGGAACTTCTTCCGTAGTTATATCTTACTTGTGGGATGGCTCCAAGCAGCTCATCAGTGCTGATGTATCCATAGTAGCGAGGTTCGAGGACGCAGCCTGTGAATTTGTTGAAAGCTCCCGTGAACTCATTCAGGAAGATCTGGTTGTAGTGGTAGGTGTGAAGTAGGGCGCGCACATTACGAGCAAACTGGTACAGCCTGGTCAGCCTCACCCACTCCTCGCCCCGCCCGCTGTCAGCGTTGCTGTCATCATTAGTCTCTTCGTAGTATAACTGTAACGATAAAATATGAAAATGAGACCGTTCTGCCGGGAAGTAGCTGAAGCAGAATTTCAAAAACAGAATAAGAAATGAACTCTTCCACTCACCTCAACCAGGTACGGCAGGCTCTTCAGCAGCTCGCTGAGGGACAGGAACCCGTATTCACATGGATTTAGTGCAACGCCGTGAACCATTAGATACTGCTGGCTCAGCACTTCGACTTTGAGACCCTTGGCGACTTGCTGCTCTTCTTGGGACATAAGTAGACACAACAGCTGAGAGGTCAGGGAGCGCAGAGACTTCCTGTTGATCAGCTGAACCTCCCGACCCTCAGTGCCATCCACCACCTTTAAAATGGAAACAAAGTAGTTGCAAGTGATTTTAAAAACACAATATTATTACAAAACTTCATCAAACTGAACTTTCTGATCGCAAGTCACATCATTTATAAAAATTTTTTACAATCATTCAGCTGTGTTCAATATTTGATCCTGATGCCACATCTACCTCACAACAACAGTTACTGAGTTTCAGTAGCTGAGCGAGAAGAAAGCACAGAAACTAATGAGGGGTGTGAAAACACACACAAGGAGCTGAGAGAAAGCAAACAAACTGCAACACAGCGTGGGCTCTGGCGCTGTTACAGGACTGGCTGAGTAGAGAGGAAAAGTTACAGGGAGGTGGACTTTGGAACAGATGTTGTTATTTTATACATCTTCAGAGTGTACACTGAAAGAAAAATATTGAGGCTGTGGAAATCTAGCATGGATGAAAACTGTACGCTCATTAAACAGTCTGATAAGAACATGATGAGAGATAAACCAGACAGAGTGAAACAAGAAGACCCCGTCTAATTTTGTTATAGGGCTGGGCGATAAACCGAAAATTTACCAATACTGAAATTTACGACAATAACCATGTCCCTTTGAGACGCTGTCCTACGTAAAAGACGTGACTACACCTCATCCAGTCCGTAATAAAGAGGGAAAGACAGGTGAGGAGATGGAGGACGGTTCAAAAGTTGTAGCGGCCGCAGTAGAAGAAGTTAATGTGGGAGGGGGTGAGCAGCTTGTGGAGTAGTTATCGTCCATTTACCGTTATGGAGGTGAACTGATCAATATATCATGATATTGATTTAAGGCCATATCGCCCAGCCCTATCTTGTTATAGACATTATCCCATACTCAAAAGATGAGGATAAATAGCTAAATAGTTGTTTTAGTGGATGTCAGGTTGGAAGTATAACCAAATAAAGAAAACTTAAACCAAACAAGACTGACGTTAATTTTAACAGGGAGTGGATTTGACCTCACTGCTACAAAATGATGTTACAAAAGTTACAGTAAGTCTAATCTAATCTAGTCTAAAACAAACTCAACACAAAAACTTACTTAGGAGGAAGAAAGGAAATAGAAAAAAAAAGTAATCCTCTGGTGTGTTTCAGGTGTGTTCTTACCTTGACAACGTGGCAGAGTTTAGTGAGCAAAGCTGGCAGGGAGCTGGCATCGTAGTCTTGCAGGCGTAGACCATATCCATAAGTCTTGCTGTACTCAGTGAGCAGCTGGGTGACGGGGAGGCTCGAGTTCTTCTGAGCCCGGAGCAGCTTAACCAGCTGAGCAGCCAGAGCCTTGATGCGCTCGACCTCTGTTAGAGTGAGCACTTTCTCCTCACCGCACTCCAACACCTGGAGGACGGTTCAGGCCGAGACGGAGTAAGGCATGGATACTTGATCACACTGGGCTGTTTAAACTACCTTGAATACCAGAATATCTATTATGGGCTAAATTCAGTAAACTGTTGAAGGACAGACAACTTACTGTTAGGATGTCAGGGATCGCCTCAAAGAGCTCCATGAGTTTGGTGAAGCCGTAGTAGCTGAGTTTGCACTGGCGACCAAAGTGATGGTGATAGGTGGGGATGAACTTGCTAAAGGGCATCCTGCAGTGAGGCTGGTGACGGAGAAGGTCCACCACCTCTTTTCCAAACTGCTTTGTGCGCTCCACTTCTTCTACTGTTCGCTCTGCAGGTAAATGACAGGAAAAATAGTGACACTTGGTTCATGAAAAAAATGATAAATTGTGTTTTTACAACTTTTTGAGCTGTTTAGATTCAACTTCTATTATGACAGATTCATTTTAACTTTGCACCTCTGCTGATTTCAAGTTACCTCTCTTAGGAACAGAGATGACCGTGTCTGTGTCCTGATGTGTAATAGTGATGGTGGTGTCAGGGATCTCAGTCAGCAGGTCCATTAGGTCACATACACCATAGTCAATGACCCTCCAATCCCTCGAGAAGCACCTGGAGTACAAGGTTATCAAAACACATTACTAAATATCAAAAATAGAGATGATCCATGTCTGAAAAGGACTTTTTTTTTCTGCATCACCATCATATCAATAATCTAAAGCAGTGTGGACTGACCAGTGGTAGGCTTGCATGAAGTCCTTTATTGCCACTTGTTTGCTTGCTTGAAATTTCAGCAGCTTGAGCAGGTCTTGAGTGAAACGCTTCACTTGAGCACGATGGGTCAAAGTCAGTAAACGTTTGGTCCCCATTCCCAAGATCTGATAGTGAAAAAAATTAAAGACATCACATGGAAAACATTGCAAAGTATTCATTTGTTTATGTGGTAAAATGCGTTAAATTAGGGGTCACAAACGCTGGTCCTGATTATCTTCAGTACCTGTAGAACATGTGGCACGGCCTCCAGAAGCTCCAGCAGCTTAGAGTAACCGTAGTCTGAGACACGACACTGTTTGGCAAAATGATGGTGGTATGAAGGTATGAACTTGCTAATCGGCATGACGCAAGACGGCTGACTCTTCAACAGGTCGATGATCTCTCGGCTGAACTGGATGAGCTGTGGGTTGCCGACTGGACTCTTGCAGCGCTGAATCCAGGGTTCTGCGTGTTCAGATATACAGTTATGTCTACAGGTCAAAAATCGACACACAAGGCTAAATCCTACTGAACTGTACATGAATCAATATCAACATAAAAAAATAATTTAAAAGGGATATTCCGGTGTAAATTTAAGTTATGATCAAACACTGAGTTAGACACCTCCTTGAGAGATGAATGTTGCCAACCGCTTGCTTCTCTAGTTATACCAACTTTAGTAACGACCGCACGCGAGCAATACACAGCGGTCTATGGATCCATGTACAAACCTCAACCAAAAAGCCACTCTAAAGCCACAAATAATGCTCAGAACAGCACCTAACTTCATCAATAGCCTGATGGGGGAGCCCTGATGAGTCGATCACCGAGTGCAGCGGAGTTTCGCAGCTCAAGGAAGAACATTTATGATGATTTCTTCATGGAAATCCAATCACACCGAGATGCTGAGGCAGAAGAACTAACGCATCCGGTTGAGGTTTGCGCGTGGAGACATAGACCGCTGTGTATTGCTATCATGTAGTCATTGCCAAAATTGGTATAACTAGAGGAGCAAGCAGTCAGCAACATTCATCTCTCGAGGGGGTATCTAACTCGGTGTTTGACTTGAACTTGTAATTGCACTGGAATATCCCTTTAATAGAGAATTTGGATGTTCTTACCAGAGTTCAGTGCTGGCGGTTTGTTGTGGATCCATTTGATGACTTTAAAGCCGTTTTGAGCTGTGACTATGGTAATACTGGGAACACAGGTGAGGAGATGCTCCAGGGGAACACCACCTTCCAGCGTCTCATTGCCCAGCTGCAGAGTATTAAATCTGGCTGCATAGCAATCTGGGAAACTGAAAGGAAAACACGGCTTACTCTTCAAATAACTGCTGTTTGATGAAAACAAGGTTAACATGAGAATTTAAGAGCTGAGCCGATACCTGAGCAAAGGAAGGGTTCCCTCATGCGACTGCAACAGACTGTGTATCTCAGAGGTCAAGGTGCTCAAAGACATCAGAACAAACGGTATCTTGTAGGAGTCAGGGTCAAAGTCGGCCTCACTAAATAAGAAAAAAATAGAAGCTGAAAGTCAACGAGGAAACATAACTGAGAGCTAAACCTGAACAGTCCAGAGAATAAACAAACTCTGATCACCTGAAGTCCTGCTGTTTGTAATGTTGTCTGCACACGGGGTCATGGTACTCCAGCTCCTCAAACACCACAGGGCTTCCACTAGCAGAGGAGGAGCCCTCCTGGGACTGGGAAGATCCAAGTGGACTCTGGCGGATTTGGCTGCTGGGCAAAAGGCACACAAGCCTCGAGCTTCCCTGTTCTCGTAATGACACCACCTCTGGGAGCCGGTACAGATCCCCAACCACAAGCTTACGAGAATATCTGAAGGGATCATTAAGAGGGATGCAATTTATCAGCAAAAACAACAACAATCACCTTTTTTTTAAATTCTGGGGCTGCTTAACGATGAATTATGACTGAAAAACTCACTTCTTCTCATAGATCTCTGTGAATTTAAAGAGGGGGAGGCAGTTGGCAGGTGCATCCTGGAGAACGCTGATGATCTCTGTGCTGTATAAAGAAAAAGCAGTTTTCACAACCACAATCTGGTAGCTGGTATCCAAATTTCAGAAGCTCCATGAGCCCTGGACTGGACTATGCCTGACTGCACCTGAGCAAGGCGAGGGATTTGCTGCCGCCACCTGTGATCAGAGACACTTGGATGCGCTTTCCCCCGATCTTGTAACGGTGCAGACCACTGATCGCGCTTATGGCCTGTTGAAGGGACAACATCCTGACTGTGGCCTTCAGCTGGTAGTCCGTGTGGGGGCTAAGCTCCACAGCTTTCACCTGGACAAAAAGAAATCTCACGATGAGACGGGGATAAACCTTCGAGCCTTCAAAGTTTAATTTTTAGAGATGTTTTATTTTAGGATCAGACAAGATAATGTAGACTGGTCAAAGTCACTGCTTACCCGTCCGTATCGAGAGAACGTGTCATGAAGAGTCTGCTGCAAATCCTTACGGGACATTCTGTAGTCCAGGTTGGCCACCTGGACCTCCGCGCCATCAGAGAAAGGCTCAGAGGGACGTTCAGGGCATGGGCTACGAGGGGCAGCCAGGAGGGGCGACGACCGACTTGACAGGCAGGGGGATGCACTCCTTAGGAAAGAATGAGAGAAAGCAGAAAACATAAAACTTACAGTATAAGAGGAGTGTCCTTGGCCAATCTGATGACAACTGATTTAAACTAAACCTGTTACCTGGACGACCAAGAGCCTTGGGACAGGACAAGGGGACTGAAGCTTCTGTGTAGGTTCAACTTGCTGAAAGCAGAGGGTGTACTGATCTGGAACTCTCCTGAGCTCCTGTCCCCTTGTTCTACAGGAGATTCAGTCACGCTGCGAGGGTTCGATCCTTCTCTTCTACATACAAAAGGTGAAAAAGTAAATCAACAAACCTGCAGTCGTGTTTCAACATTAGAACCTTAGAACATTAGTTGAAGTTGTTCCAGTCGACAGTGTTTCAATTACGGATGTTGACGCACAGAAGTTAAAAATCTAACATGCAGCTCCAATCTTAGGATTACCAGCACAAACAACAGGTATTTAACACCACCCTACTGCTATTCATGCAGTTTTACGGACAGTCTGATGTTTTGACCTGCTGTTCTCCGTCTGCTGCAAACTCCAGCTGGGCACAATTTTCCGGCTTTATTACAGAGTAAATGTGTTATTGGTTTATATTGACATATAAAAAGTCCGGCTGCATCAGCGCTGTGTTGCCGCAGACCGGACCAAGGTTCATTTGGAAGGGGACCGAGTCCTACATTTTCAAGAGGACCATGGTCCGTTTGTTTGATCCGGACCACGGTTCACTTGTGCGTTCATATCACCCAGACAAAAAGAGTAAGGGGACCATGGTCCCCTGAGAACAAACCAAACCGTCCTAATGTGAATGCGCCCTGTGTCAGTGTCTCATCTAGTGTGAAACGTGTAAGATGAAGGCTCCTGTCCCACCTCTCCTCACTCAGGGTTATCATAAATAATATTTAGATATGAATTTCTAATTTAAACAGCTGACATTTCCAGTTATAAAAAAAGTTTGTGGTAAGAAAACAGTAGCAATGACCTTCTTATCCTTCTTTAAAATGAGAGCAAAGAATGGCGATAATTTGCACTGGCACTTTCAAAAACATGCTCGAGGTATAGAGTTGTATGTTGATATCAGGCGTCATGTACCTCCTCCTGTAAATGTATTCTCCAGTAAGGCCGGGCTTTGGCAGTCGCTCCAGGGAGCCTGTCTCTCCATTACTCTGGGGGGAAGAGGAAGCGGCACGTCCTTTCTCCGGGTTGAGGAAACCCATTCTGGGCTTACCTTCCAAATTACCTGACTCCTGTATGAGACAGAAATGGCAGATGTTATACATTTGTTTTTGTCTGAGAGCACTGATTTGTTTAGCTTGATTCACTGGAAGACTGAACTTGAACTTGGCACCCACTCACTGGAAATATAAAGGACCTAATTAAAAGGGCAAACATATCACCTTAATGATTCAGCAAGGACAGTTTTATAGCTGAGATTAGTCATGTGACCTCATTGACAAGTGCTGAACTTTGGAGCCGAGCAGCTAGCTGACCAGCTGTGTGTTTTATTTACATCTTTGACACTAGCTGTTTTTCTACAGTGCTGTTTGTCATTTGAAACTATCTATATTTTTGACCTAATAACCATGAAGTTTCAATGTTTTTGTTTTTTTGTCTGACTGAGACAAATGATGGACAAACTTCTGATTGACATTTTCCATAACATAAAAATGCCAATCCCTCATTAGAGCCCAACTACACAATCATCAATCAATCTTTATTAATATGGCCCTAGGGATGGGTGATAAATTATTGTTCACGATATATCGTCAGAAAAATCCTCCATGATAAAAATATTACAAGTTGATGACGTAAGCGCGAGCAGCCGACTCCCAGCTAAAGCCCATACAGAGCAGAATAACAAACAAACATGGCCGAAGGCAATGAAGAAGATGTTTCTGAGCAGCTCATTACTGAATGAGGCTCCACATGAGGGACTTCCTTCAAGATTGGGGTTTAGATGAGCACAACAAGGTATGCCTGACATCAACAGTGGATCTGCTGCTGTTCAGTCTGTGCAGTAAGAGTTTTCAACAAATGTTGAAAATGTTTTCACTTGTTTGATGACTCTAGTTTCTCCATAACCTACCACTCAAACCTGTGGTTAAATATCTTGTTTGACTATTCCATCTGGTGTTCTCAAGACAAAATGAGTCAAAAATATTGATTGGAATTATAATATTTTTATCATTATTGCCAGAATGGCAAATCTTACCATGATGAACCTTTTAGCCCATATCGCCCAACCCTAAATGGCGCCAAATCATAACAAATGTTGTCCTGAGACACTTAACATAAAGAGCCGGTCTAGACCATGATCCAAATGCACAGATAGGACAAGACTGGGTCCCATCTTGTGAGATCTGGCCCACTCTTTAATTCTTTCATAACACTAAGTAAATTTCAGTAGCAAGGAACAATATCAGTTTAGGAGTGTGTACATCGTTAGAAAACAATGATAAAAAGACAAACCTAGCATTCCAGCCACCAGAGCAAGTTTTAATGAGAATGGAAAACTGCAAGGGCCAAAATCAGGTACAGAATAGAGAGGAGGGATGGAGGAGACTTTGGGGGTAAAAACAGCAGCAGTTCATCAGCACTGATAAACTTGAGAAACAGACAAAACATTAATGCATGCATGGATATCGAGAGAGATTTATGGACATGCAGTGAAGACATGAAGCACTAACCACAACTAAAACATGCTACATGCTAGCACAGGCAGACAAATGAAGCGTAGCGGACAGCTACAGGCTGTTAGTCGAAGCAGCAGCAGCTAATGGTCAAGGGGAGAGAAGCTACAGTGATTGAAAAAGCAGCCCAAACAAAAACACAGGGCAACGGGGAAGCAGGCACTGACAGAGTCTGCTGACCTGAAGGGGCCTGGCTGAAGCACCACCGGGGGGCCCACTGCACCCTCTCCTGGGGCTGTAGGGCCGTTCAGGCACTGGGCCTGAAGTGTTGAAGGGGCGGGTTGCTCGCCTTGGTCTCCTGGGTGACCTTGGTTTCTCCAGAGGCAGAAAAGAGAAGGAGGATATGGGCGGGGTAGGGGCAAACACTGAGTCCTGGTTCTGATAGGAGTGGGGAAGAGCCTGGGGCTGGGGCAAGAGATGGGTCCTGGACTGGAGCACAGGCTCAGGACTTCCTTCATCTCTAGGCCGAGGGGAGAAGGAGAGGCTGATTCTGCGGCCAAACACATCCTCATTTTCCATTCGCTTGCGAGCACGTGCAGCTGCCTCGGGGCTGCCGAAACGGAGGACTGCTGTGCCCTGGGACATGCCCAGCACCTTTCCACCACAGTTGTCAGACAGGCGACGGAGCCTGAGCTTCACAGCGTTCCGCAGGCTCTTGTCACAGTTGACAGGGAGGTTGTGCACATAGAGGAGGTTGTAACTGGGCTAAGGGAGGGGAGGAAGAGACAGTGTGCCTGTCTGGTTTGTAAAAATTACACTTATAAAAAATGATAGCAGCAGTTTCAGATAGTCAAGAGTTTGGAGAACGGTTTAGACTGAGTGGTAAGAATCAGGACAACTATTCATGATCAATATCACATCCACACTGCCTTGATTTCTTCCTCTCTGGGCACATTTATACCAAAATAAAACTCCTCTGTCAATCTGTCTACTTACCATATATATAAAACAAAAAGTAGAAAACAAAGAAATGAAAAAGTCGGGTTCAATCTCAGCATTTATGAGGCCTACCTGTTCTTTGACAATCATACGTGGTGGCAGGTCAGCTGTGATCTCCTGAAATGCCACATGGCAGTGGGCGTGCTGCAGCAGGGCTGAAGATGTGTGGTTGCCATGGACCAGGATAACCTGGAAACCATGGCGATGACGCAAGTCACTCAGCTCACTGGCAAAGTTCACATCCGCTAAAAAAGGGAAGAAAAAAAATACACTTGGTTTCACAAGAACCACCCAAGGCTCCGAGACTTTATTTGGTGAGAATCAGTTTGAGCTGAACTCACAGGACACGAGTACGACTGTTGCGGGTGCAGTGTGAGTCTCAGCGAAGCGCCGCAGACTCTGGCGAAGCTTGTCGTCAGCGGCGTTTTTGGCTGTGGCATTGATATGTGCAACGGTAACCTGATGAACGAGGATAAGGATACATTACTGGACATGTTCGTGTCATTTCAAACATATTACTAAAACATATTACTTACTTTAAATAGAAAAATGTACTTTTTTGTTTGCAACTTCAAAAATCTTGTTTGCAATCAGTAGCCTACATTTGGAGGAGTATTTCGTAGTATACTCTGACATAGAAAATGTTGATTTTGAGAGAAAACTGAAGGTTTCCTACAACTCTGAAGGGATGTACTCATTTATCCTGAGCGCTGTATATCATGGAAAGTATGAGAATGTCTTCATGTTACAAAAGTCACACCTGGTGAATTAACTCCAACTGTATAACTGTTTGATTAAGTTAAATAGGACTAATTCTGCCTAGTATAATCAAACAGGAGCTCAGTTTTATAACTTTTTATTCAGGGTGTTAGTCATACTTTGTATTTTTTGTACCTGGCAGTTGTTGAGCTCTTGAATGACAGCTTTACTCTCCTTGCTGATATCACAGACGCAAATGAACTCCGCCTCACGGTGTCCCTGAAAGAAACGGCTGCGGATGCGCTCAACCACGGCTCCCGCAGAGCGTCCACTGGGCACACTGCAGTTTTCGATGTCCCAGAAGACACCCACCGGTGGGATATTTTCAGTACCACAACTCTCTGGAGAACCTTTTAGAAAATAAGTTTAAGAATCAATAACCGTTCTATGCAAGCATCTTATTTCAGTGTTCAGTGACGCGTTTTGGTTTTCTTTGTTTATTCACAGCACATCGCATTAAAGATAAGAGCATATATGCAGGTCTTCAAACTGTTTTGTGAAGTCCACTTACCGTACTTTTGTCCAGTCTTGCCAAGGCTGGTTGATGGCATGAGTATCATGCCATCTGATGAGGTGCCACAACCATTACAAATAGGGATGGGGATAGGAGCAGTCTGAGGAACAGCAACATTGTGCCACACCTTGTCAGACTCCGTCACTGCCAGATCATTTATAGGCTAAGGATAAAAACAAATTGTTGACATCAGCATTGAAAGCAAAACTATATAATTAACAGTGTTTTTTTTCACATAAACACACACACAAAGCCATGACAGTTTACTTGGTTGGTTCATGTCGATAGGATTAAGTGTCCTACAGTGACCTTCATGGCATACAAACACTAGAGAAAAGCTCTACCAACCTTTAACAGACACTCCTGGCAGAAGTGCGCCCCCTTCACACAAACCGTGCGTTCTACGTTTAGGTGAACAGGATTAGAACAGAAGTGTGCTGAGGTGGCTGTAGTGGTAATAGTGGTGGTTGTTGGGCGATCACAGAGTGTGCTTCTCTGGGATCTTCTGGCTGATGGGCAACAGTCTACACCACAGGTGTAGTACCCAGAGGAGGCCAGGCAAGAACCATGCATTGGAGCAGATAAAGAGGAAACACAAGGCAGAGAGGAACCAAGGGGTGCAGAGGAAGGCAACAGGCTGGGTTGGCTACATGAAAGAGATACAGGTGGGTTGGTGCGGAGAGGCCCTGAGCAGCAGTACAGGTAAGGGTGTGATGAAATAGGCTGAGAGGTAGCAACGGAGGAGAGCAGCTGAGGTTTGCGACGAAGATCTGGCAAAGGATCTAGAACTTCACCTTCACAGCTCAGGTGATGTTTGTACTGATGAGCGGATGAAGTTACAGAGCAAAGGCCAGACCTGCTAATACTGCTGCTGCTGCTGCTCATGGGCAATCCTAGAGAGCCTTGGTCCATGTAGAAAGAGACAACACCAGCAGTGCCACTACTGCTACCAACAACACCTACACCACCTAATAACTCATAACCGTCTGTGCTGCAATAGTCACAGTGAGAAAATACTTGAGTGCTTACTTTGGGGCTAGCCCCCTCTTGTTGCTGCTGCTGCAGTGGCAGTTGTTGCAAGGGATCTTGTGTAATCTGAGGGGTATGCAAGCAGGGAGGAGGCAAAGGAAGAGGGGCAAGTGAAAAGGGCTGGGATGATTGGGAAGAGGAAGTATGCTGCGGAGGAGGAGGGACATCTTTCAATTCCAAAACCGCCTTTCTGTTGTCCATGTAGTTGTTCTAAAACACAAAACAAACAGATTTTTAAAGATGAGGCTAAATTTTCCGCAGACTGTTTCAGGGTTTAAACGTTACTAAATCTCAGAGTTTTCTTCTTTTCAATGCATTCTTGTGAATTGCAGTCATTACTACAATAATCTCCAGACTCTAGACAGTGTGTACACAGATTAATACCTACTTCTTTATCTGTGTGGCAAAGGGAGTTTGTCTCATCAGTGGAGAAGCAGTCCTTCAGTTTCCACAGCAGGGTTGGGGGCTCTGTTTTGGGGTGATTGGGCCATGGGAGGGGTCGGGAGTTGCATATGGATCTCTCCTTTCCCAGTCCTTCCATCATACATCCCAGAGAGGTCTTCTTCCACACTTTCTTCTCTCCTCTCTCTCATGCTTTCCAAACTGAGAGAAAATGAAAGTCAATGGGCTTACATAAGTTGATTTCTGTTTATTACATCACCCCTTAGTGACCAGACCGGGTGTGTATGAATCCCCATTGGGGAGGAGAGAGGGGTAAGATGAGCCATTTTTCATATTTCGGATCACTACATCAAGTCGATCATAGTATTGTCTCTAACTTTTGAATCTGCATATATTTCAAGATGACAATATAAACACAATTCTAATCAAACTTATGACAGACTAAATTCATTTTCAAGAGTGAAAAATGTTTTCTTTTTGTAAAAAAATGTCTAACTCCTTCACTCATGTGCTTCTAACCTTCACTGACTCCATGAATTGATGCCCATCTCCTAAATATTTGGTCACATGATCAATTTCTTTTACCATTTCCAAGCAACAGGGGGTGGCTCAACTTACCCTTTGGCTCAACTGACCCCACTCTCCCCTAATACCTAACTCAGGTCTTCACGGGTCTGGTCGTGCTGGTGAATTTGACTTAATAACGATTCACTCAGGCTGTTTTAACCAACACAGGCGGGAATGTTGAACCTGGAGACAAACACTCAGCGAGAACTGAAACGACCTACAGCCAAAACAAACAAAGAGTGGGTCATGACGAACAGAGTAGCTTTAGCATGAAGCTAGCTCACGTCTCTGCCGTGTCTTCGGGGTCAGTCACACACCGATAATCAATGGACAGATAACCAGTCAGGTTGCCAGTCACCTGTATGCTAGTTGAATGTTAGCATGTGCTAGCTGTGACTTCAGTCTTACCAGGTGAATCATTTGTTCGTATTTGTTAATGTTACAAATATCTACCCGGTAAAATCATCAATTTTTTAATGGCTGTTGGCGATAAATTCCCCAAAACATTGAAATGTTTTGCTACCTGAGAAGGTCTCCTTTGTCACATCTTCCTCCGAGCACCACTGTTCCCCCTCTCTGACTGTCTCCCTAGATACCCGCACCTTTTTGTAACCTACTTTGCCGGAAAGCAGGCGCAGCTGTCGCAAATGTTTTTGTTATGTCTGGTACCCGTAAATGTGATCACACGACTGTACTGTATACAGAATAACATCTCAAGACTATCAGATAATTCAAAATCTTATTAATTAGACGGTTCCAAAAGACCGTCTCCTATGTCTGTTTCCCTTAGGCGATTTCCTTTCAATCAAACGTCAATTTAACAGAAAGTGTGCAAAATTGTCGCGAGATGTTATTGTCGAAATACATAACGTTGATTGTGACTGTGGTATTTTGACGGTTATGTGTGCATTTAACCGATTGTTTGCGAGGATTTTATTGTTGAGTCTGGCTGTACAAGTAAATATAAATAAGTAAAATAGACACATGTTAAAAGCAATTTAAAAAAGGTGGGTTTCCAAAAGGGATTTGAAGGAGGGCAATAATAATAATAAATAATAATAATTACAACAACAACAACAACAACAACAACAATAATAATAATAATAATAATAATAGTAATGATCATTATAATAATAATTATTAATAATATTAATATTTTAGTTGTTATTTTTATTATTGTCATTACTATTATTGTTGTTGTTATTGTTGTTGTTCTTGTTATCATTTTTAATTATTTTTATTACTTTTTCAATTATTATTATTATTATAATTATTTTTATTTATTTATTTTTTTTTTATTTTTTTTGTTGTTGTTGTTGTGTGTGGTAGCAGTGCTAGTTGTGGTAGTTGTAGTAATATTGGTAGCAGTAGTCGTAGTAGTAGTAGTGATTGTAATTATTTTAAAGAGTTCTACACTATTACCTGCTCTGTTTGGTAGTTTGACATTTTACTCATAAGACATGTAGCCTATTTACTTAAGAATTTGTGTATTTAATGCATACAAGCTATTTCTAGTTGTTTACTGTAGTTCTTGGCGCAGGAGTGCCCTCTAGCGGCTGGTGCTGTACCATGCCCCCCTTTACCTTGTATGATGCTGGGAAGCGGGACAGCAGGTTCATCCATTAGTCCAAGGCTCTTGACTGGTGATGGATTGTAGATAACAGTTCTGTGTTTCTCATGTTATTCTTACTGCAGAAGTCCATTTGGGCGGACGCCTCGTTTTATACTCATGAAACGCAGTTTGATTCAGCATCTCGGAAGAAGACTCTTTTTAAATAATAAAATCATTTAGTCAACACCGGCTTTTTGTTTCCATCAGCCATGGCGATTGCCCACGTCGCCACCGAGTACGTTTTCTCGGACTTTTTGTTGAAGGACCCCACGGAGACGAAGTACAAAGGGGTGCGTCTGGAGCTGGCGGTGGACAAAATAGTCACGTTTGTAGCGGTGGGGTTGCCTTTGTTTCTCATCTCACTCGCTTTCGCTCAAGAGGTGTCTGTTGGTGAGTTAATGATATGCGACTTGATCATCCGATTTAACATTTGTAGTCAGGGAAATGTTTTCATATAGTGTGTTTGTGTATTTACTTCTGCTGAACACTTGGTTCAAATTGTGAAAGCAATGTGAAAATATTAAAAATATGGGTGGAGATATCCTTTTTGATGGATGCTCTGAAGAAGCGTGTGAATGTCGAAGAAGGTGTGGTTTAAGTCTCCACCCTGCTGGTTTACTAATGCTCTGCAATGATGCACTTAAACTGATGACTGGGATGGTTGTGGATATTATGGTCTGACTCTAAGAGCATAAAAGCCTCATATAGGCTGCATACACTCTCCTCCTGCTGCCTCCCGAGCTGCTGTCAAATATCACTTAAGTTGCCCACACATCTGAAATCAAGTTACTGTGGAGTAACAAGGAATGGACAGATAAGCAGAGAAGACATGTGGTTTATCTGTAGTGTTAAACAAGATACTGTATCTGCAGCAGCATAATCTTCTTAGGATATAACACCAACAGTCTGTTGTTGTTGTTGTCAGCATTATCTGCACTGAGAGACCCCAGACAGTTCCTTGACTGCAAACCTGGAGAGAATTTTAATTGTAATGCTAATCCAGTATATTTTGTGGGTAACGATCATATGGTCATAACACAACAATCAGTCAGTCAGAGCAGGAGATGTAGAAGCAGGGATGTACAAGAAGCTCAATTCTTATCAACATTCACAAGGCTGTTGCTTCATGATGTACTTACTCTGTGTAAGTTTATTTTACAATCTAATTATACTTTTGATTTAAGAGAAACAGGGCAAACTGTTCACCATCGAGGATTACAATGCTTCGATACAGTGCTCACAATTCTGAAGTATGGCAGCGTCTGTGCAGCCTTCTGCCTATTTAGGTCACTTCTGAGTTGTCCATGCCTAATTGAACTTTCCATTGTACACCCACCATATAGGGGAAGGCATCATTAGTACACAAAGTAGATGAGCAGGAGGGTTTGTAACACATAATTAGGACATAGCTGCAGAAAAGAAGGGGTGACAGCTTTTGAAGTGCATGTTTCTTTTTCGTGAATTCATCATATCGCCTGTCCTCTTTGACGAATTCTTTGATTTCATTCAGGTACTCAGATCAGCTGCTTTGCTCCCCCTACATTCTCGTTGAGACAGGCTTCATACATGGACTCATTCTGCTGGGCAGCAGTACAGCAACAGACGGACAGCTCGCCACTATGGCTGCACAAAGTAAGGGCACCCCTCACCACATCTACTTCTGAGTAGTACTGCTGACAGTGTTTTAGGATGCCTTTATCAGGTTTTATACGACTGAATCAATTTGCTTTAATCAATAAATGACTATCAGTGACAATTCTGATATTTCATATTTCTTTTTTATTTAGAGACAATGAATTCCATGTCACTGTTCAAAATCAAGTCCTCCTTTACTGTTAGGGTGATTTTCTTTAGCCAGTCATGTCAGCCTTTAGAGTGGTGGAGCTGTGTCACTCAAATACCGTGGATACTTTGGTGCTAGATTTCTGGAGCCCTGGGCCTCTGACGACTATCCTCAACAAGGACCTTGTACCCATGTTTAACATCACTCAGGCTCCCAAAATATGTTGTGCAACAAGATGCAAGCAGAATGTGTGGAAACGTGGATGACTATATATACCTGAACAGTCTCAGACCAATCTTCGTTACACTTGTGGCATAATGAAGCTTTAACCCAGATCTGCAACCAGTAAAGCTTGTCAAAATGATCATTTGTGTGGACCCTCCATTCTTTAAAGTGTGAACATGGGCTAGGCATCCTCACATTTACTCACACAACTTCTTCTTCTCTGTTTTCTCACTCTCTGTTATTCCCTCAGTTCTTCCCATACATTCTGCTCTTACTGGCCATCCTCTTGTATATCCCGGCCTTGTTCTGGCGTTTCACTGCAGCTCCACACCTTTCTTCTGACCTCAACTTCATTATGGAGGAGCTGGACCGCTTTTACAATCGTGCTATCAAGCTGGCTAAGAATCTCGTATCCATAGATGGCAGAGATACACCCGAGGACACCAAGAGGTAAATATTCTTTTCGTACAAGAGTCCATATCTGCTGTGTCACAAGCACTTGTTAAAAGATATGATATTTGTTTTAAAGAAATGTTTCATTGCTATGTTAAAAATGTTGGTTTACAGGTGTTGTAAGGAATCACATATTTTATAGTGTTTGCTATAATAACTAGAATTAGTACTTTAGTTATATACATTTCTATAGTTTAAATATTCTGTCACATATTCGAAGTTGAATGAATCTTAAAGTTTAGTGTGTGGTTAACATGCATGGAAAAGACAATGCTCATTTAACCTTGTTTTTGCACAAATGCAGGAATATAAAACACAAAATGATGCTGATATTAATTTTAACTAGAACCCTATCTATCACTGACCATCTACATGACTTACCAATTGACCCATTTATCATATAAAGGTATTTGTTAAGAAAACTTAACATAGACAGATTTGATAGATTGGACTGAAAACAACACAAACAAAAATATTTTAAACTTTTAAGAAAAAAAAAGTGTCATGTCATATTTCCATCAGATTTTCCTGTTATTGCGTGGAACTGTACTTCTTGCTGAATTCTTAAGTTAAATAGTATATCTTAGATTGTTTGTCATTATTTGATTCAGTCATGTGTGTCCTTGTTTTGCAGTGCTTTGGACCTTACAGAGGCGTGTTTCAAATACCCTTTGGTGGAGCAGTATCTCAAGACCAAACGTTTCTCTCACTGCCTTGTGGTCAAGTATCTTTTATGTCGGGGTTTGACATTACTGATTCTCCTGTTGGCCTGCGTTTACCTTGGCTACTACATCCGCCTGGCTTCTTTCACCGATGAGTTTGCATGTGACCTGCGTACGGGGATGCTGAAGAACGACAGCGTGGTGCCGCCTGCTGTGCAGTGCAAGCTTGTGGCAGTGGGTGTCTTCAGGCTGCTCAGCTACATCAACCTGGGGGTGTATGTGCTTCTTGTTCCAGTGGTGGTGTACGCTGCTCTCGGACCAGCTCACCAGAGCTCTGTTTTTCTCCGGCCTTATGATTTACTGCCAGGCTTTGGCACTTTAGGTGTTGTTACACCCGTCTACAACGACCTCAGCATCTATCTGCTGTTCCTGCGGGAGAATCTCAGTGAACTCAAGTCATACAAGTGTCTTCAGGTAAGTCACAGCACAGATCATGTGTCCAGTATGTTATTTCAGAAGTGTCACTTAGTTGACTGTGGTGTTATGTCTTTTTTTTTTTACAGGTGCTTGAGTTGTTGCAAGAGGCTGGTGGGGAAGGGTTCGACACCATGTGCCTTCTGAGAACTCTGGGTCAGGTGAAGACCGATGTGTTAGACAGTAAGAAGATATGCCTGCTCAGGAACAACAAAGAAAATTCTACATGTGAGGCATAATTCTGCTAAGACAAGGACTCGCTTTGCTAAGTGCGCTGAAGTCTTTATGTGATGCAGGAGACTTACTGTGTTTCATTTTCAGATATTTCTACCTTGTTACCAAATAATCGACCTGGTAGAAATAAGCACTACTGTGATGGGCTTTGGAAATCAGATAATAGTGCACTTACATTTGCCTGACTTTTAATTTGGGCCCCAGAGGTCAAAACTGAGGTAGTTCGTTTTGCAGCTATGTAGCTTGACAAGACACTTTGACCATCAGACAGGACAAGGATATCCCGTCTGAAGTTACTGACTGCCGATTTGGTTTTTGTTGTCTGACAAAAACTTGTTGCTATTTCTCCTTTGGAATATACTCAAATCAGGATGCTAAATAGCCATGAAATCATAAATTAATGTATAAGCCAGTCTAACTTGTGAGTTAGAGTTTATTTTCCACCCTTTATAATGATGAGAGAACTCTCTGAAGATAAAGGTGAGATGTCTTCAAAGTTGAGTTTGACTAATAGAGCCGTTGTGATTGATCAAGGGTGTCCTAAAGTGAGGATGAGGCAGGCAGGGATTGTGGGGCAGAGTTTGAACTCCTGGAACAGATCGGTCTCTATGGAATGATGGGATTGTTTGAGGGTAAATGGTACATGAGACAATGGTTTAGTACTTGTGTTAGTGAACGTAAGTTTGAACTGATGGATTTATGACGTATGCATGTTCTGTAACAGATGACCAAATATTATGGGAACAATACTAACTGCCATTTTTTCCTCGACTGATAATTAAAGAAAGTTCTAACAAGCAATTTCTCTGTGATAAGTGTTCTTATTTGACAATCAATATTTAACTATCAAAGTAATGAATTATAGTGTTCTATTTTTTGCTTGTGGCAGACAGTACAGTTTAATGTCAGATTGGATGACCGGCCATAAATCTCAGGTTTGAAAGTAAGTTAACAGAAGTGTGGATTAATCAATCAATCAATCAAACTTTATTTTTAAAGCACTTTTATACATGGAATGTAACACAAAGTGCTGTTCATTCACACAGGATATTAAAAAACAATGGAATAAAATAAATAAACATACAAATACCGAACCCCACCCACCCTTCCAACCCCCATTCAACACATACAGCACTCACATGCTCACACACACAGATGCACACACAAAAGACCAGGACACTTCAACTAGCCACAGATGACTGAGGAAACGCTATCGTGAGTTTAGAAAGATGAGGAAACACTGGATCTCGGACTAAAACATTAAAACCACGATAAAGTATAATAAAGGTGATAAAAATTTTATTAAATAAAAGTCTTACAATCAAAAAATAAAAGAAAGTAAATTTAAAAAAAGGTAATAAAACACAAAATAATTACTCTAGGACTAAAATAGCTTCAAATCACATAATGCAGTTTAAAAGACTGCCAGACCAAAAAGGTAGGTCTTTAGATGTGTTTAGAAACACAATAGTCTACTTTAATTTGTTGATAACAAACTTGCTGAGGTGACTGTAGACCATAGACTGTATATAATATGTATATATTTTACTATGTTTTTATATACAGTCTATAGACAGGACCCAGAATTTTGAGTGGTGGTAATAATAATAATAAAATAATAAAATACATTTTATTTGTAGTGCCCTTTACATTAAGCGACCTCAAAGGGCTAAAGAAATTTCACAGTAAAGGAATATAAAAACAGTTTATTGGTTAAAAAAAAAACAAGAGAACATCTCATTAAAAGAGTAAAAGTAAGATAAGCAGTTTTTTTTCTTCTCCAGCAGGTGGTCCTGAATACATGGGGGACACAGTCGCCTCAGTTCATTGGTTGATTTGAGTGCAGCGTCAATGCCCCCTTTCGGTAGGTCTAATGTGATTGAGTAATGTGATTGGATGACATTTTCTCTACGTCACCACCTTTGGCCAATGGTGAACGAGAAACGAGTGTTCGTTTGGATTTGATTGGTGGGTCGACCCCCGTCTTCTTTCACTAACGTAATGAGAGATTAGTTTGTACAGTTTCAAGACGTCTGTTGTTGTACAAAGCCGTGCTATTTTGTCTTTCTTACTTTGAACACAACCACCCAGCAGTAGAATGTTTTAACCTCTTATTTCTGTGCAGGTGAGTCTGTTTAGCTTCTTTCTTCGGAACGGTTTTATAAATTCGGACCAAATCCTTCATCGAGCTAGCTGTGTTAGCCTAGCTAAAAAGCTTAGTGTTTGGAAACAGACCGCTTAAAAAGTAGCGAATGCGCTGAAATATCATTCGTATCTTCTCGTGTTTGATTAAATAAGTCAAACGACCTGTTTTATGTAGTTCTGACCTATCTCAGTTTTGAGAAATAGGCTGTAGACTGGAGCTAACTGACCTAGCTAGTGTTTAGAGACAGTGGTAGTTTGGGTGTTTTGAATGGTGATTTTGGCTTCACTTAAAGACGGGTTTAATAGGTGTACTGTGTGGATTTAACAGGTGAACCCTACTATATCATAACAAGCAAATATGGTAGAGCCAACACACAAGTTTGCATCGTTAGAGGAGGAGCTGGGCTTCTGGAAGGACCAGGCACAGCGCCATCATCAGAGGTAACACCACCACACTCACATTCAGCTTCATAACAACAACAACAACAGGGGTTTGACACAACCTAAGAGATTCCTGTCATCAGTATGATAACCTCTTTTTCATCAGAGCCGAGGAGGCTCAGGAGGAGCTGCAGGAGTTCCAGCAGATGAGTCGAGACTATGAAGCAGAGCTGGAGATCGAGTTAAAGCAGTGTGATAGTCGAAACAAGGAGCTGGTTCTGGACAACAACAGACTCCGCGTGGAGCTGGAGAACATCAAGGTAGAGAGCACCTTGAATATAAATAGGCCCCCTGTCCCTACAGGGCATGACGAGCTCTTTTGACCCAGTTAAATTTGGAAAATGTTACTATTCCTTCTGATGGGAGTAGAAATAGAGACATGCAGGCTCAAACAAACCACCTTTTATCAACCCCCCCGAATCATTACAGCCACAAGGAAAACTGCCGCCCAGCTATAAGGCAGCTGACTGCTATTTTTGTCCAACAGTCCATGGAGAAAGGAACAGCAATAGAAGTAGTGAATGCATGATTGTGCTATTAACCCTCTGGTTGCTTGAGGAATGAAAAATAACTTAAGGGGGCTTTTTGGGTCATGAAAATTCATCTCTGCAGTGTCATTACATCCATGTCTGTGTGCCTTTTTAGGAGAAATTTGAGGCTCAGCATACTGATGCTTTTAGACACATATCAACCCTGGAGGAAGATCTGGCACAAACCAAAGCAGTGAGAGATCACCTGCAGAAATACATCAGGGAGCTCGAGCAATCCAATGATGACCTGGAGAGGACCAAGAGGTCAGTGTCTAAGAGGTCTTATGTAATTATCTCATTGACATCCAATGACGAGGTAACTAATTTTCTCAGACGTAAGTGCGTGTACACACATAGGTTTACTATAAAAAAGAGAGGTGATATTCAGAGTAAAAACTTGGACCAACCAATGCTCCTCTTATCCCAGGGCTACCATCATGTCACTTGAGGACTTTGAGCAGCGAATGAATCATGTCATTGAGAGGAATGCCTTTCTGGAGAGCGAGTTGGATGAGAAGGAGAACCTGCTGGAGTCTGTACAGAGGCTCAAGGATGAAGCTAGAGGTAAACAACTTCTGATCATAGCTTGTCAAGTTTGCAATGATTGTGGATTTCTGTTATAAGTGGCTCTTTAAGGTAGAACAGATTCATACAAGTGCAACGACATAAATCTGCTTAATGTTTGTCATCATCCTTTTTTTGGGTGGTGGTGGTGATCTTTTGTGTTGTTTGTAATTAAAGCTTTCAGTTCTGGCTACATCTCAGTTTAACTTATGAACCCAACCAACACAGTGCTTACATTCTGAGCTTCAGTGTTGTGCATGTTCACACTAAAAGTGAACCACTGACAAAGTTTTGTCAAACTCAACTGCACATTTTAATAGATGAACTCTGGGGTTAAAAAAAAAAACAAAACAAGAAAATTGCATTTTAGTTTGATTTGCTAAGTGAACATGGGAAACATCTGCAGTTTTGTCAACTTAGAAAAAACTAATATTTGGTGGAAGAAAATGTAACTAAAGGTTTCAACTTTTGAACCAAACACTCTCGTTCAGTGTCAACAGTCCTGATTTGTTCATAAAACTACTCAAAATGTTTGAAGTAGCTGATAGCAGGGAGTAGCGCCAGATACTGTGGCTGCTATAATGGTAACTTCATGCAGCTCTCAACACCTCTGAATGTTAGTCGTCTTTCACTGACTCCAGGGAGAACTATGCTCACGCTCTCATTCACGAGTTAAAAAATGAGCGACTCAGCTTACCATTCACCAAAATATTAGTGCGTTCATCTTGGCGTGTTCACAAACAACACTAATGTGCTTTTTACAGTTGTTTCATATCCCCGCAATCCCGTATCTGTAATGCCATATAGAAAAATGTCTTTGTTCTTTGGAGACGAGGCACTTGAATCTGTCATTTATGAAAAGCTCATCTGTCGTACGTCCTCTGTCTTTTTTTATGTGTCAGACCTTCGCCAGGAACTGGCTGTTCGTCAGAAAGAGAGACGACCTTCCAGCAGCTTGGGCAAAGACACAGATCGCTCAGACCTACCGTGCCCCTCAGCTGCCAACCCATCCATTCCCGCAACACCTTCAAAACCTATCAGCTCATTTGCCACGCCTCCCGCTTCCAGTATCAGACGAGGTAAATAGAAAAGCCTCTGCTACAATGAAAGTAGCCCTGTGTATCAGCAAACTGAGTGATTCACTGCTGATATTTTATTCTTTTAGGTGATGGACTAACTGGGACTCCACTCACTACATCTGCCAGAATATCTGCACTGAACATTGTTGGGGAGCTGCTCAGGAAAGTTGGAGTAAGGGAGTTGAAACTTTTACTTTTACAGTTCACAATTCTTACTACACATTCAGACACTTATATATGACCTGACTCTTTTTTTACCTGTTAGAATCTCGAGTCAAAACTGGCATCCTGTAGAGACTTTGTGTACGACACTTCAGTCAGCAGACCTGCACTCACAGCCGCCCCAGGGAGTCTGTCTGGTTTAGATGGAAGCTCTGAGCTCCAAGCCACAAGTCCTCAGTATGACAGGTGAGTCACACAACCTGCGGTTCCTTTACTCTTTCCACTCTGTGTGGAAACTTGCAGAGCTGTAAAGGAATCTTTTTTTTTTTCTGATTTCTACCTGAGTCTGTGGTTGTTGATGTTCTTTCTGTCAAAAACTTTCTGTGTCTTGACATGAACAAAACATTGTTTCCTTCGAATATGATGTCAAGTCAACAAGTCAGGCACCAAGTTCATTCCTCAGTTTTCAAGTTGTTGTTCCGACTTGAGCGGGCGTTCACATGCGGTTTCCAACTGTGAAACCTGTTTTGCCAACATGTCAGAAACCACATGAATGCAGGAAAAATACCAAGTTAACAAATAAAAAAAATATTTATTTCAAAATGCAAAGTAAGGCTATCAAAAAGTGGGGATTTTGAATGTTGTATCTTGTGCTTCATGATTAAATTTGCTCTCTCTTGTCTCCCAGTTTAGTGAAGCGGTTGGAGTTTGGACCAGCGCCTCCCAGAGGAGTCTCTCAGGGTGCCCAGTCTCCTCAGGGAGGAGTTAAAATTTTGCTATGAGGGGGGGACGCAGAAAGCCGATGTGACTCCAACTCTCTGTCCCCTCTCCCTCCATAATAAACTACAGCAATAGGATTTCAAACATGAGCTTTCTCCCTGTGTCACCACATGTCCCAGTGAATTTGAACAAGAAAGCCACAATGCTTGCTCCACGCCCCACATAATCAGCATTTGGACTTCTACTGCCTCGGGCTAATATTAAACCGCATCTATGGTAACACGCACCGCCACAGCCTCTGTAAAAGTCAAGAAACGAACGACCTACTGCACACATGGACTTCTGCTGTATCTGTTACACTGTGATGGGTAACTTCTCAGAAAGTATTATCCAACTTTTGTTTCTCGCTGTGTGCTTGTTGTGGTGGATGGTGGATAAACACGGCTCTTCCCACAAAACACATTTAAGTTGGTATCTGCAATATCCACTGATCATGAAACATGGACCGAATAGGAAACCAGTTCTTTGAATAACAGCCACCTTATGTGGCGCTGATACAGGGACCAAAAACCTGGAGATTTAGGTTATGTATTATTCTTGAGCTTCGGTAGATGAAAACTTATCAACTATGAAAGCAGTGGGTTTGGTTTTTGCTCTCTTTTGAACTTTTTGAAAGTTATGAATATCATTAGCAGGTTTATTTTTGTTTTTTATTTCAAACTGGACTTGAATAATGCTGCACAAAACAACACTGGGAGTGTGTTAGGTATTGGCCGTTAAGACGGTTTCAACAATTTTTCTTTTTTTTAGCTTCTTTAAAAAGTTGAAAGCAAATAAGATGATGCCATGAATCGATATGAGAATAGCCATTGCTGCCTTCCTTCGTCATTGTTTTTACCTCTTACCGCGGTTTGTAGGCCTTGCTTTGCTGTGATAGGTTATAAAATTGAAGTTTCTAAGAGTACAGACTTTCATTCTCTTGATCTGAAGTTTTCAGTTTGACCCAGTCCTGCCATAATCACTTGTTTTAACAGACTTCATTGTGTTGGTACATAAGCAGCAAGGCTTATAAATGTTGAATCTAGGAATAGAATAAATGTACTGCCTCAGAGATGAAATAATGTGTTATCCTGTAGTTTCATAACCTTGTGTTACTAATAACTTTTGTACAGGTTTGAGTTGACTATAGATGTTAGTTTATTTCTTGTTCACTACTGAATGTATAGTAACAATTCCCATATAAATGTAGGACTGCCATGGAGGTTGGTGTGATGGAGGAACAGAGAGAGACCAAGCAATAATAGATTTTATGAATTATATGAGAGCTGAGCACAGTATGTAGTCTTTGTGTAGGTATATATACTAGAGCCTTTATTGAATACCCTGTCCTGCCTTTTAGTGACAGACTTTTGAATGGGTGAAAAGAGTCCATCAAAGTGACTCCTCAAATGTTTCTGGTTGATCCACTTCTATCACTGTTGTTGCTACTGCAGTCCGGCAGTTAATTAAGCGTATGTGACTACACTGTAACAGCTGGCGTCACTGTAAACTGAACTGTAGGAATTAACTTTTGCATCAGAATGAGACGTCTCCTTTTAACAAGATTGAGCTGAAATATAATCCATGACCACTGTGCACTGGGTCAAAGTCTGCAGCACCTTTGCTTCTGTGAATCGACTTCAAAGTGAATGTGCCTGAGGTACTGAACTCTTCTCAAGTTGTTAAGCAGTTTTCTGTTGACTTAAAGGGATATTCCGGTGAAAATTTAAGTTTGGGTCAAACATGCCGTATACACCGAGTTAGACACCCCTCAAGAGATGAATGTTGCCGACCGCTTGCTTCTCCAGTTATACCAACTTTAGTAACGACCGCACGATAGCAATACACAATAGTCTACGTCTCCACATGCAAACCTCAACCAAAACGCCACTCTATAGCCACAAATAATGCTCAGAACAGCACCTAACTTTATCAACAGTACATATAGGGTCCCAGCCATAGTACTAGCCAACAAACATCTTTTTAACTTTGCCAGATTTCTTTAGCAGAGACTAAACACAACTCACCCACTCTCTTCCAGCAGTGGCTTGCTTATGGGGGGGGGGGCCCGAATGAGTCGATCACAAAGTGCAGCGGAAAATTTATGATTATTTCTTCATGGAAATGCAATCAGACCGAGACGCTAAGGCAGAAGAACTAATGTGCCTGCAGTGCACATAAGAGATGCACAAGAACTGTGATTGCATTTCCTGACGAGTCAATCACCGAGTACAGCGGATCATTTCCATGAAGTAATTATCATCATAATAATAATCTTGCACTCTTAAATGCTCTTCCTTGAGCTGTGAAACTCCACTGCACTTGGTGATCGACTTTTCAGGGCTTTCCCACAAACAAGTGGCTGCTGGAGGAGAGTGGGTGAGTTGCGTTTAGTCTCTGCTAAAGAAATCTGGCAAAGTTAAAAAAACGTTTGATGTCTAGTACTATGGCTAAGACCCTATATGTACTGTTGATGAAGTTAGGTGCTGTTCTGATCATTATTTGTGGCTATAGAGTGGCGTTTTGGTTGAGGTTTGTTTATGGCTCCTCAGACTGTGTATTGCTATAGTGCAATCATTACTTAAGTTGGTATAACTAGAGAAGCAAGCAGTCGGCAACATTCATCTCTCAAGAGGGTGTCTAACTCAGTATTACAGCATGTTTGACCATCACTTAAATTTACGCCGAAATATCCCTTTAATAGGTGGTAATGTTGTGTTTTGATGATTCCAGTTTGATCTTCAAAGTTACTGACCAAGACAAACAATTAAAGGAGAATGTATACATATTTTTGACATCTTTATTTGTTGTGCAGGTGGTTCAAAAATAATAGAAGTTGTGTCATGTAAACATCAGCTGATTACATTAATAACTTGATCAATTAAGGATGTTTTGGCTTCTTAGGGTGTTTGGGGTACTTTCCAACATGTACAGTTAATCTGGACAAAGTGGGGAGGGGATGCTGCTAAGTGCTCTATAGTTATAGTGGCTTGTGGATTTATCACTGGGTTATCTTTTGGTTAACTGGCTTGATTCAAAGTTATAAAAACCATCTGAGCATGAAAAAAGTGCAAATAACATAAAGTGGTGGCAAGAAATTGTTTGAAAGCTAAATATTCGATGCACGGGGTACAAACGGCAGCACTGACTATCTTTCTACACTTAAAATCTGTTGAGAAACTTCAGTGCCGCTCCAAACACTAACAGCAGTCACAGGCAACAGAACAACAGTCACCGAGTTACAGATCCACATGTCGGCTCTGCTTTAACTTCTTATGTGACTTCAGAGACATCAGGCTTTTGCTGGCAGGTAGCATGGTAATTAGAGGCGCCTTAAGTTGTGTACAAAACCTTGCATAAGACAGGATCAGTCATTCAGTGCAGTACAAAACAGTGTAAGTGGTAGAAAATGTACGTGTAATAGCAAATCGTACACAAACAGCCAACAAACAACTCCTGATTGATAGTCCTGATTATTTTTGTGCAGAGAAAAAGTGCTCCAAGTCAAAGAGACAGATCAGTATACTATTGGAAATGAGGGACTTTATATGTTGGAGAATTATGGAAGGGCTAGATAGTAAAACAGGCCTCAGAGTGATTTATTTTTTTTAGAAATGGGAGTCCTTGTACTCAAAAGCTAATCTGATATTTGTTTGTGTGAGATCCTCTACTCAGCAGACTTTGTTCCGTTGAAGTCGCCCTGGGAGTCCACCTCCTCCTCCGAGGCATCCTCAACCACCCGTCTGCCTCCGCCCATACGGCGAGGTGCGCTGCTGAAGGAGGGCTCATTCCCGCGCCTGAAATGCCACAATGACGGACGCAGGGGAGACACAAACACGGAGACAGAGTTCACAAAGTGAGAGGAGTGGTTTTGTAGCGGTTTCTGAGAAGGTTAAGTTTGTTTTATTTCTCTGAAAACCACTCAGGTGTTTATGAAAGAGAATTGGTTGTGCTTTGATTGCAGGTAAAGCACGCTGGTTATCGTTGAACTCATCTGACTCCTGGCTCAGGAGAATGAGTTTGGTTTACTGCAGTTAAACCAAGCACTGAGAAAAATACAGCCACCAGTTTAAACAGGATTCATGAAAACTTGACTCTTGACATATTTGTGGTTTCTCAATTTTTCGTTGATTAGCAGTATTTCTCTCAGTTAGGCCATTGAAGAAAAAACTATAGCAGCAAGAGAGTGCACAAGGAAGTGCAAAGTCATGGTAGGTTAATAGGAAATGGTGATGGGTAACTTTTAGGCGCAGAGGTACCTGCTGTGTTACTCCTTGGGTTCAGGATTGCCTCTGGAATAGAGATGGACACCATTGTTTTGCTTGTGCTCAGTAAGGCCAACTTAATGCTGAAGATAAGAGGCTTACAATCCTTTAAAGAGGACTGTTTTAATAACGGGAAAGTAGCCAAAATGTGACATGAATCATCTTCAGAGAGCTGTAAACCTCTTGTTTATTTTACTCATCACAGAAATCTCCCAGACGTTTCTGGTAACATTCATATAGCAGTCTTTGGCCCAATCCCAAACCGGCCCCTACACACTCCCCCTCTGTTTACGCCTCCCCACTCAGACCGTTCAGCCCTCAAATAGTGAGTCTGAAGCCAAAAACATACAGGATCTGTATTGAGCGTGTTCCGTATTTGCTCCGTCGAGCAAGAACTGTAACTCAGAACTGTACATGATGCCTGTTTACTTTCAAAAGAAATGCTGCCATGCAAAGGACGTGTCTTTATGTTGCTATGGCGATTAATCTTTCCGTTTTCTGGTTGAGCAAGGAGGGCATCCCATACCCACTCGTTTTGTTCATATCATCCCATTTCAACTTCGGTCGTGAAGGGCAAGTAAGTGTGTAGGGGTCAGATTGGGATCGGGCCTTCGTGTCGAGTTGTAGCACACAGCAAAAGGTGAGTAAGACAAACAAACTAAGACAAAAGACACTTTTCCCCACCTGAGTTTGCTCTTCAGAGAGTTGACCTCTCGGCTCATGGCGTCGTTGGCCTCGGTGGCTTCATCCAGCTCCCGCTGCAGCTTCCTGCGGGCGGCCGAGGCGCGCTGAGACTCCTCCTCTGACTCCTCCAGCTGCCTCTTGAGCTGCTTCATGCGGGTGTTCGATTTGTCCGCCTGACGGGAAAACCATGAACTTATCAAAAGGTAATCCAGGTTGGTTAAATCACAAAGCTGACTCTCCTCTGACCTGGGAAATCACCATGGTAACTGTAAAAAGTACATAATCATTCACCTGGTCTTTGTACTGCTCTGCCTGCTTTCTCTCGTCCTCCACCTGCATCATCAGGTCCTTCAGCTTCTTGTCCTTCTGGCGAATACCCTTGGCAGCTGCCTGCTTCTCTCTGGAGGAAAAAAACAGAGGGTTCAGGGATCATACAAATACACCCGACCTTATTTAGCAGAGGGTGTTTCTGTGTATGCAGACCTGTTCTCCTGCTCCAGCTGCTCCTCCAGCTGTGCCACTTTCGCCTCCAAGGCAGAGATGGAGGACTTGAACTTGGACTTCACCTGGTTCTCCATCTCGTGGAGCTTGGCTTTCAGCTCCTTGTTCTGGCGCTCCATCTGCTGCCGAGCGCTCTCGTTCTTCTGGGAGGTGGAGCGCTCTGTCTGCAGCTCGTTGTTCAGCTGATCCACCTGAGGGAGGAACATATGTGCAGGCAGGGGTGAGACCTCTGTGATCTTTGGTTTCGGCGGTAAATAAAGGAATTGTTACGGTTCGGTCACCTGCTGTGAACTCTTCCTCAGCCTGTCATTGAGGATCTCCATGTTACTCTGCTCTTCCTCCAGCTCCTCCTCCAGCTGGGAAATCTTGGCTTCCAGACGGCGTTTCTCCTCCGATAAGGCTGACCTACAAGCAAGAGGAAACAGCTGAAACCTCCATTTTGTAAACAGGTGAAAGAGGAGTAGACTCATCACCTACTTTCCAGAGGAGTTGCTGGCCAGCTCATCAGACAGCTCGTCTCTCTCCGCCTCTGCCTGCTTACGCGCTCTCTCAGCTGCAGCCAGATCCTGGAAACACATCAGGGATTATCTTGTTATCCCAAATCTTCACTGTGAATCAAGTTAGAGATTAAATATGTTACCTCCTGCAGCTGCATGAGCTCAGCCTCCAGACTCTTGGCCTTCTTCTCACTCTCCTTCGCAGTAGCCAGCACTTCTTCTCTGGCAGCACGAGCATCTTCCAGCTCCCTCTGGTAGTCCTTCATCTGGCCCTGGTGGGAGGATGAGAAAAATCAGGAGTGGGTAGAGGAAATAGGATAGTGACAGGAAAGAGACGACCACTATCAGGATGTCAATGTAAACATGATGTTTGAGGGTTTCCAGTTCATCTTCAGTGCTGAGCATAAATGAGTACACCCTTTCAGAGTTGTTAGAAAACCTTTAGTTTCCTTTCAAAATCAACATTTTCTATGTCCGTATACAACAAGATACTTCCCTAAATGTAGGCCATTGATTGCAAACAAGATTTTTTAAGTTGCATACAAAAAAGTATTTTTTTCAATTCAAAATCAAGATACAAAAATAAGTACACCCCAATTAAAGTTCTGAGAGCTTTGTCACATGGGCATAGAAACTGTTTGCTGACAGCCTACAGGTGGAAATAACACAAAACAAATACATCCTTGTGATTCCAAATATTGTTCAAAGACAAAATCCTAACCTGTGATTTTAAGTGCGTACCATGGTGCTGTGGAGCTCTCCAAGGTGCTGATCCCGCCTCTTTCAATTAGCATATTTATTTGCTAACGCATGAGTTCATTTCCACAATAATTTTTACACAAGCTCTGCTTTTTTTAAATGATTTTTTGTCTTATTATTTTTTTTAATTAAATACTTTAAACCAACTGTTTCATTCACTCCACTGGGGCCCCCTCTCCGCAGCCCCTCAGTCTATGATTTTACCCACTCCTCTTTCGCTCTTACCTGAAGCTTGCGGAGTTGTTTGATGGCCTCATCTCGTCCCTTACTAGCCGTCTCGATTTGTCCCTCCAGGTCTTTCATGTCTGTCTCCAACTTCTTCTTAGCTGCTACTGCTTGGGCCCTCTGCTTACGTTCATCCTCCAACTCGGTCTCCAGCTCTCGAACCTGCAGTCAGTCAATGTTATTGTTGCTCATGTGACGTTCTCTGATGTTGGAGCAGATTTCCAGTTTTTAATCGAAGGACTGAATCTGATCATTTTCGTACCTGCTTGACGAGCTGTCTCTTCTTCTCCTCTCCCATCTCATCTCGTCCCTGGAGGTCCCTCTCAAACTGGGCCTTCAGAGCTTGCATGTTGACCTCCAGACGCAACTTGGCGTCCTCAGCTGCCTGCAGCTCGTCCTCAAGCTCCTCCAGTTGGGTCTTCATCTCCTCCACTTGAGCCTCCAGGCCTCGCTTGGACTTCTCCAACTCGTGGACCTGCCACCAATAAATGACACCATATTTTCATCTCCACAGTATTAAAGAACACCAATAAACCATGGAGTCGTTTGCCCAAGTGTCACAGGAAGATTTCTCACATTTTTTCCAACATCATCCTTGGAGCTGATCAGATCCTCCATCTCAGTCCTCAGGGCTTTGTTGGCTCTCTCCAGCTCCTCTCTGGAGTCCTGGGCCTCCTCCAGAGCTCGTGCCAGAGACAGAGCCTTGGTCTCCTTCTCTCTAGCCTCGGCTTCAGCCCGGTCTCTCTCATCTGCATATTTACTGGAGATACTCTTCTCCTCGGCCAGCATCTGTAGATCAGAGAGGACAGGTGTACTCCCAGGGCAAAGTGCAGATTATACTTATGCGTTATTTTTTTTGCTGGCTTGAAAATTTTGGACTGACCTGGTCAAACTTCTTCTGCTTCTTCTCCAGGTTTGACACAATCTGTCTCTGGTTGTCCAGGTCCATCAATGTGTCCTCGAGCTCCTGCTGTAGACGGTTTTTGGTCTTCTCCAGCTTATCGAATGCAGAGGCTTTTTCCTCAAACTGTGTATTCGCTGCCTCTAGATCTCTCTGTAAACGTTTCTTGCCTTCTTCCAGGAGCTCGATATTTCCGGCCATTTCCTCGAGCTTCTTCTTTGAATCTGACAACTGTTGGCAGAAAAAAGACTTTTCATAAGATAAGGTAAGATAAGATGTTCCTTTAATAGTCCCAGAGGGGGTAAAATACTTCTTGAAAACAAAACAAAAAAAGAACCACAACAATTCAGCAAATCTGACCTGAATGTTGAGAGTGGACACGTGTCTCTCCACGTTCCTTTTGGCCTCCATCTCCTCTTCGAGCTGCTCCTGTAAGCTACTTCTGTCATCCTCGGCTTGCCGTAGCTTTGTGGAGAACTGCAGTTTTTGACGCGTCTCCTCAGCCAGCAGTTCCTGGAAAGTGTTCAGCAAATATTGTGAGGTTTGGGTCAAAATCAAAGGGTTACGGGCAGATCGTTTGTTGGTTAAGATACAGACGTCGTAATGTACCTGAGTGTCTTGGAGTTGGGAGGTAAGGCTGGACACATCTTTGCTCAGTTTGATGTTCTTGCTTTCTGCTTCGTTCAGAAGATTCGTCACACTCTCCAGTTCAACCTTGAAGAAGGAAAACGTGAGTCCGCTTGAAATGTCATTCTCTGCACATCAGTGTTGTCGTCTGTTAACATTTATGCATTATCAGTATTGATGAATTTCTTATTTACAGTGATCTTAGAGCAGCGTTCTCCCAGCTCCGCCTTCTGTTTCTCACTGTCGGTGAAGCGGGACTGCAGATCCGCCACCTGACCCTCCAACTTCTTCCTCTTGTGCTCCCCGTCTTGTTTGGCCTGAACGAGCGAGCGAACCTCCATGGTGAGTTCTGATGTCTCTTTCTCCAGAGCTTGTTTAGCTTTTTCAAGGTTTGACTTGACCTGAACAGAAAAGAGAAAACTCAGGATAAGTACCTCAACTTTTCTAAAGCAGAACTTCAAAAACAAAACGGCATCTCCGTATTTTGAAGCTGGTTTACTCGTTTGGCCTGCTCCAGTTGCTCTGTGAGCTCCTCAGTAGCCTGGGTGTGTTTCTGTCTCATCTCCTGGATCTGAGCTTCATGGGTCCGGTTTTCGTCATCCATGGCTCTCTTAAGCAGCGTCACCTCCTGCTCACGTTTGGCCCTGGACAATTAAGAAATAAAGATGTTTTATCACCTCCATCTGCAACATTATTTCATTAAAACTTGTAAGAATTTGAACTTATTCTTTCCTATTCATGTTTACTGGCAGAGTCTGACTGACCTAAGTTCCTGTTGAGTGGCAGTGGTGTCCAAAGTGTCCTCCAGCTCAGATTTGAGAGCCTCCAGCTCCTCTCCAAGGTCTCGTTTGATCTTCTCTGCCTTGTTCCTAGCGGCGCGCTCAGAGTCCAGGTCCTCTTGCAGATCAGAGATGTGTCCTTCAAGCTCTCTGATCTTCTTCAGGGCGTTGTTCTTCTGAGCCGTCTCGTCTTCTAATCTGGAAGTAAGTGGAAACCAGAACAATATTCGTAAGAAATACTCTGTATACTTTAAGTATCATGGATTCAGGTGAGTTCCGGTGTGTCATGGCACTATTTTCGTCATGTTACCTGGCCAATGCATTCTGAAGCTCCTCCTCCTTCTTTGCCAGCTGGGCTTTGAGGTCGGCGATCTGAGCCTGCAAGTCGGCGATCTGCTCCTGTAGGTCATTCGTCTCTGCTTCCAACTTTCGCTTCGCCTTATCCAGCTCCTGTCGACCCTTTTCTTCCTTTTTCAAGCGGACTGCAAACAAAGCAAAAATGTCAATCGGTGTAAATGATTTCAATATATGACACCATTTCTGGTACTTGTGATGAACAGATTACCTTCTAACTCAGAGATCATGGACTCGTGTTTGTTTTTCAGCTTGGTGAGGTTCTTTGACTTTTCTTCTTCTTCTGCTAGGTTTGTACTGAAGTCTGCAACCCTCTCCTCCAACAGCTTCCTCTCCTACAAATACACCAAAAAGATGAGAAACTTTTGTTCCCCCCACACTGTACCTTTAAGTGAAGTTCTGTTCATCTGTTTTTACCTTGAGCAGCTTGTTGTTATGGTCCTCCATCACCAGGATGTCATCCTCCAGCTTTTTAATCTTCCCCTCACACGTGACCTTCTCCAGCTGTAGCTTTTGACGAGCATCCTCCTCCTCCTCCAAATGTTCCTCCAATTCCTGCCAGAAGAAAACGCTAACTTCACTTTATGATGCTAAGTTCTCACATGACTAGAACTTTAATATCTGAGTGTAGACATCAGCTGTGAACACATGTATAGACCTGCATCTGCTGCTGCATTTTCTTCTTATCCAGTAAAAGCGTCTGAGCCCGTTCTTCCTCCTCGTCCAGCCTCGCCTCCATTTCGTGGAGAATCTCCTCCAACTCCTGCTTCTTAGCTCCTAGACGAACTCTCATCTCCTCAGCCTCAGCGTACAGCTCTGTCTCTGCTTGAAGCTGCTCCTGCAGCGCGTTCCTCTCCTCCACAACCTGAAGGAAACAGACGGTAAGAAAGTAGTTCGCTTTCACTTGTAAAGTTGTGGACGTGATAGAAAACGGTTTGCTGCGGTTTTGTTCTTCACCTGCGTGTGTTTCAGGGAGATCTCCTTGAGTTCAGATTCAACCTTTGTAGCAACTTCTTTGGCTTTTTGAAGTTCTTCTTCTTTCAGACTCATCTCCTCCTCCTGTCGGGTCACTTGCAGCAGTGGCTTGACCTGTTTTAAAATAAGAATTAGAATAACTTTATTTTATCCTCAAAGGGAAATTCAATAAATTTCAACAAATAAATGTATATATAATAAATTTATAATAATATATATAATAAAGTTTTAATAGTTAAAAAACAAATGTACGGAAGAAGATTAGGGCCATTGGAAAAAAAAGAAAAAAAAGGTCTGATATTTTTTTATTATTCTGAGAAAAAAAGGTCAGAAATCTGAGATTAAACTCAGAATTCTGACTTTCATCTCAGAATAATAATAATAAAAAAATACATTGGACCTTTTTTTCTTCTTCTTCTCCAGTGGCCCTATTCCTCTCCTGTACAAAAGTATATCATTTTCTATAATTTATCTTATTTCATGATTCGACTAAGTACTTTACCGACCTTTGTGAAGAGCCTCCACCACTGCCAGTTCCTGAGTTTGAGGTAGGCAGCACAGTTCCTCTGGATCACTTTCATGGCTGTAAGCTGCTGTTGCCTCTTGGCGAACGCCCTTTAAACAACAACACAACCGGTGTACAATATATTAAATAAAGCAAAGTGAGAAATACACAAGAGACTAAAGACCCCCCCCCCCTTTACTTTTAAAAGGATAGTTTTGTTTAGTTTTTTTGAGGAAGTGTACGTGTTGACCACGTACACTTTTTTCTGATGCCTGCAGACCTCAACAACTGATCATTTGTGACAGCAAAGGAAAAGTTTTCACTTATCCTGACAGTAGAGTTTGGGTTAAAATGTCTTAAATTGGCGAAATTACAAGGTAGAGTTAACCCCCGTGTGCAGCGGTTGATAATCAGTTTTTTTTATGCAAGCCCACCCCAAAATCAAAACAAGAAACCTTCCAAACTACCAACAAAGCACTTAAAGATTAACCAACCAAAAGTTGTGAGATATAAAAAAAGGTTGTGTATTCGTACTTTCTGGCCAGGAAGCCTCTGGCCTGGGCCTGGAAAGCGATGATGACCACAGTGATCTTCAGATCTCTCTCCTCCTCCAGCTGGGCCAACACTCCAGTGCGGAAGAAGATCTTACTCTGTCCAATCCTGTACAGGTTGGGGTCCAAGTCTAGATGTTTGATCTAAAAAAGCAGCAGATCAGAAAGACAACTGATGCTATTTAAATTTCAGACAACGTGAAAATGTCAATGAGGAGAATTATCAGCTTAAGTTTTTTACCATGAGGCAACAGGCCTGCTTGCCATCCATGAAGCCTTTGGGAATAGCATTAGCAGCCAGGATCTCATAACTTCAAGACAGGAACGAGAAAGATAGATATTTAGTCTTAAATGATGCATAAAGTTGACAGAAACATTCAAACATACGACAATGGGGTAGCTAGTTTTTCCACTTACCGCTGGCGAAACTCCTGGAAGACAATCCTGTTGGGAAATCCTTGTCTGCAGATTCTGATCCCCTCCAACACACCGTTACATCTCAGCTGCTCCAGGACCAGGTGAGCATCCAACTTCCCTGCCTAAGAGGACCAGAATTTTGGACCAGAAATGATGCATCTTCCTAACAGGCACGCCAAACACACAAAATATTCTATGTTGATGACATTGTGCTTTTGTTTACCCTCTTCTCATGGTTGGGGATGATACATCTGACAAAGTTGGGCTGGGTGTTGTGCAGTGTGGTCATGAGTTTGGCCAGAGACTCTTTGTAGAGCTGTCCCACTGTACGGAACATCCCCTTCTTGGTCTTGGAGCCACTTGGCATGGAGCTGTCCGACATCTTGGCGATTGTGTCAAGACCAACAACTCTGTCGGCTGAAAAATACAACACATATTTTTCTCACGGAAAACAGTGATCGATAAACTCAACACCGATCAAGTTTTCTGGAACAAAAACTTCTCCTGTTGTAGCTGAAAGGCTCATACGTACACAAAAATGAAAATAGAGGATTTTAAAACCACATTTTACAGGCGGGGAAATATGAGCATCCATAAAAATGCCTCTCTTTGATTGTTGTCATTGGAGGGATGGTTGTGGCTTGCTTCTTTATACAAGTGTATTGCATTCACCAAAGAAACAAAGTTCTCGTCTGCTTTTCTGAGTGTGCTGTGATCATTTTCATCTTCAAAACTGCACTCAAGATGTGACGTTTGCGAACGAATCAGTTTTTGGAACAGCTCCTTTGAGTGAACGGCGGGAAGCGGTTCACAGTTGCGAGCCGTTTTACACCAGGTAGGCTAGTACAATTTTTCATCTACGTTTTTATTATGTCCAAATTTTATTAGTTATCTGTAGTTTGCAAAGTTTTTATTGTGCTACAAAATTTTCACGGCTGCACTCTGTGATCAACTCGTCAGGGCTCCCCCACAAACAAGCGGCTGCTGGAGGAGAGTGGGTGAGTTGTGTTTATTGTCTTTGCTAAAGAAATAAGGCAAAGCTAAAAAGATGTTTGATGGCTAGTACTATGGCTGGGACCCTATATGTACTGTTGATGAAGTTAGGTGCTGTTTTAATCATTATTTGTGGCTAAAGACTGGCGCTTTGGTTGAAGTTTGCGCGTGGAGACGTATACTTCTGTGTATTGCTATCGTGCGGTGGTTATTAAAGTTTGTATAACTAGAGAAGCAAGCAGTCGGCAACATTCATCTCTTCAGGGGGTGTCTAACTTGGTGTTATGGTGTATTTAACCATAACTTAGATTTACGCCGGAATATTACACAGTTTTATTTTTTTATGAATTAATAAAGCTCTTTCTTCTCTTTTCTTTTCTTAAAAATGAAATCTTTCAGGCTTTCTTCCTCCCTCTGACAGTAAAGATCTTCTAGTATTAATCTAAACCCATATCAGGGATATTTATTAGTTTAAACCATCCAAGTCACATGTCTTACAGTCTTTCCAGAGGTCTTGCACAAACTGGCTGGAGGAGTTGTTGAGCAGTGCTGTGACGTTGTCATTCAGAGGGTCCATGTTCTTTGTCAACCAGGCGGTGGCGTTATAGTCCACCTATAAACACAGTAACATCACTCATGTCTGATCTTCCGTGACACTCAGCATCACCACATCATAACTGATTTTACTCAAGCTAAAATTAAACACACGTGACACTTATTGTCCCAAATCTTTTATCACACCTAGATAAACTCTCATACTCACCTTTCCAGCGTAATGTAAGATGGAAAACTCTGTCTTGTCTTTGAGCTGCTTTGGCTTGGCAAACTTCACATGACTCCCTTGTGTGTTCATAAGTTTCTCCACAAAAGAGATGTCTGTGGCTTTGGGGAACCAGCACTCTTCATCCAGCAGGGCCAAGATGCCCGGAGGGTTGTTCTGCAGAAAATATGCAATGAAGATAAGATTGAAAATGACATTCACACAATAATAAAGCTGAAAATATCCACAGCAGGCTGAAGAACTATAATAATCTTTTCTTTTGCATCAAAGTCACTCACAGGTCTCTCGATGAGCTCGATGCAGGGCTGCAGGTCCAGGCCAAAGTCGATGAAGTTCCACTCGATGCCCTCCCTCTGGTACTCCTCCTGCTCCAGGATGAACATGGTGTGGTTGAAGAGCTGCTGCAGCTTCTCATTGGTGTAGTTGATGCACAGCTGCTCGAAGGAGTTGTCCTGAAACATAAAAAATGATCTGGTGAGTCTTTCATGAACAGACATTGTTGTTTGCTTTGGTATAAAATTGTAAATCACTTGTCAGGACCAAAGGAATTAATTGATCTCTCAGTCGGCAGTACTGTTTTAGTTTGGGTGACCATTTGTCCTCTTTTACCCAGACATGTCCTCTTTTTGGGGGCTGTCCAGCCTTGTCCGGGGGAGTTTATAAAATCCTTCAAGTGTCCGGGGTTTTGCATGGAAGTTTTAAGTTTGTGTCGTGTGGACTAACTGAGTTAGAAGTGTGTAAAAAAACACTCGATCCAACCCGAAAAACTCTAAAAATTGACTGTGCGCGACTCTTTGACACCGCTTTTGCGTAGTCATGTCTTCTTTTCAGGGATTCAGAGTATGGTCCCCCTAGTTTTCGTTTTTGACTGAAACCCATACCTCAAAAATCTCAAAGCCAGCAATGTCAAGGATTCCCAGGAAGGAGGCTCCCTGCCGTTTGGTTTTATCCAGGGCCTTGTTGACTCGGGCCAGGATCCAGCGGAACAGCCTCTCAAACACGGCCTTAGCCAAAGCTTCGATAGCGAAGTCAGCCTAATGAATACAAACAAACACAAAGGAGATATCTGATGAGGGATCAGGGTGATGAAGTTTGTTTTGGGAAGTGTTTCATCACACGCACGATTTGTTTTTCTAGTCTCGCCGTGTTTTCACACTTCCTGCAGTACCTGCTCTTTGGTCTGCGCCTTCTGCACCACCTCTCTGCCCACTTTGATGCGAGGAGTGAGGATCGCACGGGTGAAGTCTGTCACATTGATTCCCTGCAGGTGACACACCTTCTGGGCAGCTGAAGGGAGAGAAAGAAATACGCTGGTTCATTCTGCAGAAGTTTTTTATTCTGTATATAAGGAGACGTTTAGTTTTCTAACCGGTGTTGTCCGGCATGGTGGCCTGCTCCTGGTTCCTCTCCTTATTGAACTTAATGTTTCCCAGCTGCATGACTGTGGAGCACACCTTCAGAATATCTACCATGAGACAAGGAGACATACGTCAGAGAAACAACATTTCATTTAACCTGGAAAGATCTCTTCTACAGTTAAGCTCCAAATACCGATTCTCTCCTCCTCTGTGAGCCCCATGATATTCATGGCCTCCATGGTCTCTTCGAACATCTCGTCATCTTGCTGGGCTGGGATCTGAACATGGCCTGAACTCAGGAAGCGGTAGTTACTGAAGGGCTCCAAAAGCAGCTCCTCTAAAAACAATGAAAAAACATGAAACAGTTTAGCTTGATAAGTCTTCTCAATATTCTGTCATTTTTTATTATTTTTTTAAGAAGATCAATCAACTCATTCATGATTTCTGCAGCTCAATCGCCACAAATTGCCTGATGGTACAATTTTCTGTCCTTATTCTCAGTCAAATATAATCATTAAGCTGCAGCAGCTGTGCAGCAGGATGTACGATTTTTCTATATTTACACACCAAAGTGAAGACAGCATGCACTCACCGCGCATTTTGTCTTTAGCACCGGCAATCATGTAGTAGAAGATGTGAAAAGCCCTTTCTGTCTTTGCTTGTCTGATACAGCGAGACTTCTCGAGCAGATCTGAGAGACGCAGCAGTCAAAGAATACATGTACAGTATACACTGTGTGTGTCCTCTAAAGCATTGGTATAATAACCTTTCTCCTTCACCATATGAATACTGGAGCACACTGCTCAAGGGTGGAGAAATAAGAAGTACACAGCAACATTTTTAGCATTGTTTTTTCAGTGTTAGTAATTTTGAGTTGGTGGGTGTTGATTTTGGTGTTTTTTTAACACTTGTAGTGATAAATAAAAACTCTGTGAGTGTTGTTAATTAAGTGAGTTAAATGTTTACATCTGTGACTGAGTTACATTCACTCCTGACAGAGTTGATCACAACAACCAGTTTGGACGTGTGCCTTTTCCACCCAACATGGTAAGAACCGAATGTTGCTGTTCAACACATTTAAACAGTGTTAAAATTAACACCCACAGTGAAAGGAAATAACACAATTTTAGTGTTAAAACCACACTTTAAGGTGTCATAGAATAACTGTGTATGTTAAGGTGAACACTCAGAATGAAAGGAAATAACACAATTTTGAATTAAAAGTGCATTTATGTGGTGTCCATAAAAAACACTCAGGGTGTCAAATTGTAACACTATTAAAGAGTTCAAATATTAACGCTTTACAAGGTGAAATTTTACTCAAAATCCATGAGAACTAGATAAACTCAGAAAAAGTTTTAAAATTAACACTGTGGGAGTTGAATTAACACTCCTGATTTTGCTGTGAACCATGGTGGATTAAAAGCAGACCCTGATTTATTTGCCTTTTGCCCTTTTTTCTCTTAGACCACCAAAAATAACACAAAACAAATGGCCAGGATACAAGTCTCGATATTGGCTCCAACAATGTATCCGGTCACATCAAAGTTGATGCGGATGAATTTACCCTGTAAGAGAGATCATAACAAAAACAAAACATGATAATATATGAAGTTGTTCGGTACACTGAATAAAGCTGCACTGAAGCACAAAGTGTCTAAAAGAGACTCACAAATCGGGAGGAGTTGTCATTTTTGATAGTCTTGGCATTTCCAAAGGCCTCCAGGATGGGATTGGCTTGCAGGAGCTGCTTCTCCAGCTCCCCCTAGTGACGACAGCAAGAAACACAAACATCAGTGTTAGAAGCCGGACAGCTGCTGGGTCCAAGGTGCAGGTGGTGGTGAGAGTGGAGATAAAGTAAATCAGGTTGGAAAAGGACTACAGAGAAGATCATCAGGTTAAAAAAAAAATCAAGTAAAATTTTAGGTGATCAATAACTAAACTTTATTTACTGATATAAACTTCTTGGTAAATATTAATTGACTGACTTTAATCCACAGACAAATGAACACCTCTAAATACCTCTGGATCAGCTGTGGAAAAACTGTAAAAAGCTCTTGATGCTGATGTGGTAAGAGAGGGAATGAGGTTACTCAGGGTCAGGGAAGGCATCTGACTAATGTACAAATGAATCAAGCCTTTAACGAAAGTCTTGGCATTCAGTGTGTCAGCATGTTATAATGATTCTGATTCATAAACAGAGATGTTGGATGTGATTTGCCTCCAGCGTGACTGCAGAGCCCGGTGGGTGGAACAGGGTGATGGTGGGTAAATGAGGCGGACATCCCGTCACTGTGCATCGAGCTAATCCACCTGATCAAAGGGGCCTGTGTTAGCCTAGCATCAAGGTCAGGAGCTGTGGACTTCTACCTGAAATACTCTCTTGTATAGAAACAGTCCCTTCAGTAAATGAGCTAAAGCAACAAAGAGGCGAAGGCCGTGACTTGTGTCACCATCGACTTTGAAAAAGGGGACGATTGGAAAGAATAATACAGCCTGTGGTCAGAACTATTCTGTGGCCCTAAAGTGTAAAACACAACGCAAAAAGAGAAAACACAACACAAAAAAGAATACAGCAAATAAAAAAAACAACACAAAAAGGAAACACGATGGCAAATAAAAAAAAACAACACAAGAGGAGAAAACATAACACAGAAAGAGAAAACACAAAAAGAGAAAACAAAATACAAAAAGAGAAAACACATTGGCAAAAGAGCAAACACAACACAAAAAGAGAAAATGCACAAGAAGAGAAAAGACAAAACAACAAAAAGAGAAAACACAATGGCAAATAAGAAAACACAACACAAGAAGAGAAAACACCACACAAAAAAAGAAAATACAACACAAAAAGAGAAAACACAACAGCAAATCAGAAAACACATTAATTAAGTAGGTAAGTGTTTTCTCTTTTATTGTTTTTTTTCTCCTTTTTGTGTTGTGTTTTCCGATTTGCTGTTGTGTTTTGCACCTCAGGGCCACCATAGAATTTATGACCTTGTAATTAGAGACAGGTTATTGAAGTGATTAAAGGTCAAATTTATGAAGACTATTATAGAAAAAAAGCAGCAAAGATACAGACCAGCAGAAGAAGTGCAGCTGAGAGTTGGCAGAGCAAAGAGGAAGGTCTTGGTCATTTGAGTCACTACAGAAAAAAAGGAGAGAAACAGAGCAGACAGAAACGGAAAGGAAGTGACCCCGATAGGAAAGATAGGAAAGACTGTTCTGCATACACTCTTCAAATCTACCACATGAGAAGGAGGCTGATGATTGAGCCAAATACTGAGAAGGTGACAACTGCAACTGCACAGGGTTTCCCGGGGTCCTTAGGCTGAGAGAGGTCCCGGAAAGAAAGTTTTGCTTCGTCACAGAGATCCTTGCTCATTCTTACACATAACCACCTTGTTGTTAAAGGTGCTACATAAATAAAACTATCATCATTATTATAACCAGAGAGCCAACGCTGCACTAAAGGGCATGTTGGGCTAAGGAGAGGGGGAAGGAAGGTGTAGGGGAGGTTGATTGTTGTTGTGTTTGATAGATAAAAACAGGAGATGGGCATGCTCACACTGTGCTCTTCGTACTGTGAGAGGAGACCCTTTTACTGCGAGGGAGCCGCCGACCTCGTCTCCACGGGCAGTAAGAGGGTGTTCATGAGAAGATGGACGACACAACATAGTTTAACTACTTCAGGAGTATGCTAACGCTAACCACCCTTCACTGATCATCGGGCAGGTTTGGAAAGTACTATGATGGTCATGCAGTCTATCTGGGTAATCAACGCTAACTCTAGGACAGTAAGATCCCGGGATCTTGACCCTTGGTGTAAGAAAAATGATTACAAAAGTAAAAAAAACGTTCATTTATGCAACTCAGTGACACTTGATTCATGCAGTTGTCTATCCTAAGGAAAGAACACACACAAACACCACACACAAAAACACACTCCAGGTTTCCCCTTTTACTCACGTAAGCAAACTGTGCTCCTGATTGTTGCTATTTGGAGGAAATGGCAATATATACACATGGTTAAACTGAGCAGTTACCTACACATGATGAAGAGTGAGGGAACTGGCTGACAGATCCAAACTTTTTAAACAACATCGTCTGTTTTTTCTTTGTTTTTTTTTCCCACACAGATACTTACAGCGCTACTGTCCTTCTTGCCTTTATGTGAGGAGGCCACGACAGCCAGGTACTGGATGACCTTCTTGGTGTTCTCTGTCTTCCCAGCACCAGACTCTCCACTAGAGAAGAAGAAGGTGAGAGGGGGATTAAATGCTGCAGAGAAGAGATAGTGTAAGGGAATGAGAGATAACACGAAGACAAGCACAGACAGTCTGTTCACAGTTCAATAAGCCGGTTAAATTGAATAGAAAGCATGTGGAGCACAGAGAGCTGCACCAATGTCTGACACTAAGCACAATGTTATTGTTCAGTCTGCTTACTACACTAGTCTGATCCCTGAGTTTAGATCCTCTTAACAGCTGTTATAATCTTTACATGATCTTAAAATGTGGAAATTAATCCTCTTTGCTTATATTTGAACTTTAAAGAAATACTTTCAAATGAAACAGTAAGTCAGGCTCCTCATTAAAAAGAAAGTATTTGGATCATAGACTGTATATAGAATGGACGCCGTCTGCCTCTTAGGTGGGTGAAGCCACTCTGAGAACAGCACCCTCTGTTGACGGGCTGCAGTATAGGTCATAAATCCCGCCTCCTCCAGCAATCCCTATGGAGCTGTGGACAAACATTTATATTCTGTGTAATAAATTTCTAAAGTTTGTCCACAGCTTCATAGGGATTGCTGGAGGAGGCGGGATTTATGACCTATACTGCAGCCTGTCACCAGAGGGTGCTGTTCTCAGAGTGGCTTCACCCAGCAAGGAGGCAGATGGCGTCCAATTTATATACAGTCTATGATTTGGACCTCGACAGGAAACCCGAGAGAGACAGGGATACATCACATGCAACAAAGCTGGTGTGTGCATAAAGTCAGGTGAGGTGTTCCCTATTTCTAGCCTCTAAGCAAAGACAGCTAACAGATGAATGAAGTTTCATATCTCATTTCCCTCTATAGTTTTACGGAACTGACCATATGAACTGTCTGAGTGTCTGAATGAATGATGCACATCCTGAAACTTATCAAAAATAAAAGATTTATAATCCTGTTTAGAAATTCAACACCTCAAACTCTCAGAAGCAGGGACATGTTCCTTCCAGAAAACAGTCTTAGAAGTTTAGAGAGAAGTTGAATGATACCAGAACCAGAAGCCAGAAGTCAATAAACAGCGACAGACAACGCTCCATATTAGGCATGGGATGCTCCCTGTGTTAGGGCTTTGGCTCTGAGTCGAGTCTAATTACTCCACCTTGTTCTTGCCAGGAAGAAATTATGATATCCAGGTTCCTACTCAAGTCATCTGCTAGTTCCTCTAGAGGTGGTCTATCAGAAAATATCTTATACTTTTGAAGACTTCTTGAAACCCTGATAGAAAAGACTGGCGTTAAAAAGATGCTCTCAAAGTTGGATGGTGCAAAACTTTACCCCCCTCAGTTGTCAGAGAAATATCTTCTGGTGACCAGAATGCTAATTTGAGATGGTTCCTCTTTTAGTGCAGATGTGAGATAATGGGGCTAGTAAAGGTTGTGAATCAGACCTCTCTAGTGACAGTCTGCAACTTCATGATCTTCTCTTTATTAGCTGTTTTTGACCTTATTTTCCAGGGCGGGGCTGTAAAGAGATGCTGGTTTTTGAGGCTAGTTTGTTGATAAATTCAAATAATTTTACATTTAATACCTTGAAACCAGTTTATCAAGACAGTTTAGGACATTTTAAGACAAGTTCTTTATGCTAACCTATTAACAAATTTTGCTAAACTTTTATCGAATTTTAAGCGAGAAAAAACAAGTCATCAACCTTTGATTGCTCTGTGAACAGAACCACCAAAAACAGATGGTATACAGCAATTAAACACGTATGTACAGGCACGTAGACTGAGAATGTCATGCATGACATTCCATGAAACATTTCTCCCATATATGGTCCCGAAGGCCTGCAGACGCTGAGGGCAGCTGTAGCTCAAAGTCAAATCTGAAGGTGTCTGTGTGGACCTGACCAATGTTCCAAAGAAAGGGAGGATGTTTTTCAGCTCAATGGTCATGTTAACCCCGGCGTACCGTGTTAGACTGTTTAAAAAAAAAAAAAAAACTTTGTGGAATTTTTTTCATGCTTGCCCACAGCTGCTATAAACCACCGTCTTCCTGTAAAAAGACAAGAGGAATCCTGCCAAGGTTCTCCAAAACTGTACGGAGAAATCTTGATGGCTGAGGAAATGATCAACCATTACCAAAGAAGTGGCTGCATCCTGGCATCAGTACTTCAAACTAAGAGCTCTTTCATTCATTTCCTTTACTGGAACAAGTGGATGCTAAAGAGCGAGCAATGCTTCTGTTTACTCAAGACTGTCGCAGGAAATACTGCAGTCTGGATGGTAACGTTTACCAGCATCTTCTTAATAGTCCTCAAAATGGCGCAGATCTAATGCCACTCCAAATCCATTCAGGATGCTGTTCAGTCCCTATTGGTCTACCACTGCTAGTTTGAGTAAAAGCAAAGAAATCCCTTTTTTTTAAATGAGTTTGCATGCAGAAGTAAATATAGCAGAGCTGAATTAAGTGGGATGGATGTGAAAAGAAGGAAATCAACCAATCATCCCTGTGAGAAAAGAAGAATATACAATAAACACACAAAATCAGAACCACAGCAAGAGTACGGCCAGTAAAGAAGGAAGAGGAAAAACAATCTATGGGTTAATTTGTTTGCAGGAAATTAAAGTTCAGAAACTTTACCACAGACTGGTGCTGCCAGAAAAATAAAGGCCTTATCACTGACTGTCTGATAACCACAGCCAAAGTTTTCAATAATTAGTTTCAAACAAATAAACAAACAAAATGGAGCCCAAACATTTGGAGAGCTAATCTGGTTCTCCCATCAGCATGCAGGGCATACTTCCTGACCGGGTCGCGGAGGAGAGCAAGGCCACGGCCCCTCTGGGAGCGCTCATCCAGAATACAAAATAGATGCAACATAATCGTTCAAAGTGGAGATTCCTGCACGGAGCCAGCAATGTCACTCAAAGATAGCAATGTGATCCTCTCAATGACTTTTAATTCCAACATGTTGATTCTGGACAGTGAAAGGCATCTCCTTCGTTTACTTCTGTGTTTACACAAGCATTATGTAACTGTTCTTCAACACATTCGAGCATATATACAAACACCAGCGTCTTTCTAGTATCAACGTGATGTCTAGGGAAAAGGTTAAAGAAGGAGACACAGTGAGAGTTTGGAGGTGGGGATTTTTTTTTATGCTTACGTGCAGAGAATGGACTGGTCCTCACGATCTGTTGACACAAAGAGAGTTTACAGAATTAGACAAACTTATTTTTTTATAATTTAAAGTTTATCATTTTTTCAATGTTGCAACAGACAAACAAACATCAAACAAGATAGATATAATGGAGGTCAAAAATAGTAAGAATAATAAAATAAATAAATAAACGAAAGAAAATAAAAAATAAGACAGGCAAGTTAGTTGGCATGGCAAGAAAGTCAACACATCTGTCCACCAAAACTATTCCATTTTTCTTTAATCATATCATTTTCACAGTCCCCATCATCTGTGTTTTCCACATATTCAGTGTGGGAGCTTGGAGTTCCTTCCAACACCTCAGAACTGTCCGTGCACATGTTATTGGGCCAGCTTTTAATCTTCTAAAACTGTATTCCTCCCCAACCCAGCAGCGGCCTGGTGGCTGTCTATCATGAGTCTGGTCCTACCCAAGGTTTCTGCCTGTTCAGAGGAAGTTTTTCCTTGTCACTGTTACTCATGTTAGATGAGATGGGCAAAATCCCATCTTAGGTTGGGTCTTGATAATTCATCCATCAATGAGCGTGGTCTAGACCTGCTCTTTTTCTTTGGAAAGCGTCTTGGGGTGACAACTGTTGTAAACTGGCGCCATATAAATAAAATTTGATTTTTTAAAATTTGATATTTATTCAACAGGGGTACCATGGTTCTGTCTCCAAGGAGACACAATCTGGGTGATCTGGGAAGTTCGTAATTTAATGATTTGCTCATATAATCTATAACTTTTTCCCACAAGAGGAGGATCTTAGAGCATTCTCATAATCAATGAATAAATGTGCCACTTTCTGCCGCACAATTCCAACATAGATCATTATAAATTAAACCCATTCTGTTAAGTCTTAATGGTGCAAATGAATGTGTATGAATTATTTTATACTGAATACATTTAGAATTAGACAAACTTATTCAAGAATCAGAGAGTAACTAAAGAGCAGATGAAAACTTGAATATGATGTTGATGAACTCTAAGTCGACTTTTTTTTTGTAGGATGCTCGGGGGAGGTCCCGCCCTTCTTCGCCTCTGATCGGCTACAAGTTTTGGGCTCCAATTCGTTATTCCTTATAGTTGTGAAACATCATCGTCCGTTGGGTTAGAGTTAGAAGATTGAGAAGTGCAATAGTATTCTTTAATGTTCTGTTCGATGTACAGAGCCGACAGCCTGTGTTTGGTTTAAGCGTATGATGACGTTTCCAGCTTTTCTAGCCAATCAGAGGCAAAGGAGGCGGGATATTCCGTCCAGTGGCTTGCTGAATATTCATATTTTAGCCTTTTGTGTTCAATTACTTCCTTGAGCTGATATCAGTATATTTTCCCTGATTAGTCGATTTTTGGTTAAAAAATTTCAGGGTTTTAGTCGACCAAGAATTTCTTTGGTTGATTACAGCCCTTACATGGACAGTATTATACAACAATGCTGTGTGTGTGTGTGTGTGTGTGTCACAAATGAAAACACAAGCGCCTCTTCAGAGAGAAAGAAAAAGAAGAATAAACTCTGTTTAGAGGTTAATAGAGACCGTGTGTGTTTCCTGAGGGTTCCCACATGAACTTTGATTTTCAACCTTGAAAATCAGCTCTAAATGTGCAGAGCAGTGAGTCATTAAAATGTCTCCAAAAGTACTCCGGGGAGAATACACTGAGTCCATGTAAGGCTATTTTGTGACTGCATCCTTCCATAAAAACTATCCTGGGGGAGTACGTCGAGTACAGCTGAAAGAAAGGAGACTTTTGGCCCATAAAACCCCCCAGTAAATGACATCCTGAAACGACGCTGCGAAATGATCGGCAGTAAAAATAGACACAACACAGAGCAAACCACATCACTTCATCATCTTTGTGCAGTAAATTCACGTGTTGTCACATCAGACTTTGTCACTTTGTGTGTAGCTGTGTGCCTGCGAATCAAACACTAACATTATTACTGTGTGTAACCATCCCTGAAGTGTAAACTAGCTCTGATGCTGTCTCTGTGTTTGGTCTAGGGCTTCTTTTTTATTTGTTTCACATATGCTCACAAAATTCAGCTTGTTCCCCCTCTGTACTTCCTAATTAAGGCAGATAAAGAAAGAGCGAGAAAGAGCGAGAGGAGGGGTGGGAAGAGTTGTGAGCTCCTGTGAAACATCCAAAAACGACGCTCAGTTTTGCCCCAGAGAATCGGAGCGATGAGTGTTTTTGTCTCTGCAAAATTCAGAATATCCCTGTGGTACTGATTCAATCAAACAGGGCGCTTTTGTCTTTTCATGTATCTGAGCAGTGAACATCGAGAGCTACAAGAATCCACACCACAGCTAATTCTTACACAGGGGACACAAAAACTCTCCCGTGGGAATTTGCACATTTTTATCTCAAAGACATCAAAGACTGAGGCACAATTTTAGAGGAATGGGATCTCGGCCAAGATTGAAGGAAGAATGTTTTTAAAGCTTAGGAGATTTATCTGGATTTGCTGTGGTCATGCCCCACTTCCACTCTAATATGTGACTTGTTGATGCTGTAACATTCGGCGTAGAACAGCCTTAGCATCATCCCCCACCACTTCATGGGAAATCCCACTGAAGCATCAACAACTATACCCTCTGAAGCCAGTCCACCAAAAAGCACCAACTACCATCTGATATTTTAACCGATCAAAAATATTCAGTCTCATTTATTTCCTGGGAACGGCACAGCTGTGTGGTTTCATCTTCAGAGATGAGCTGAAAGAGAAGTCTAATCCAAACACCCAGACGAACACCAAGCCATCTTCCTCTTCTTGTTTACTTGTGACAATATGTTTACACACCATCCCTGCAGCAGTAAATAGAACAACGTCCTCTGCACTAGTGTACACATGAGTGCATTCTTCTTTAAGACAAGCAGTACCCGTTTTAGGATGTTCATGTCTGCAATCCAAAAGTAATTCAGCAAATTCAGATCTTTGATTTTGCGGGATTTATTTAACTTTAAGGGTGAGCTAAAACTATCAGCTGTATGATCAGTCTGAGATGTGTATTCAGGGTCTGCAGGCTCAGTAATCAGTTCTGTCCACTCAGGGACTGGATGGCATGGTTAAGAAGACTGGATAAACTCACTTTCCTTAAAGCTCCCTGAAAGATTACTTCCTTTCTGAACTGTAAGTCCTGTCTAAACATCCCGCTTCACTGGGTCATTGGGAAACTAAACAAACCAAAAGATATTAGTATAATCTTAAGCCCATTCACAAGGAGATCCCCGACTTACACAGAAGTAAAAGTGGTTTACACTGAGGAGGAAAAAAAAAGCTTTTGATTTCATATGAAAAGAGAGGGGCTGAAACAGGAAATGTTTTACTGCCCTCCACCCATCTCTCAATCCAGATGTCAACCCCTCTGAGAGAACATCCTCACGTCAACATCAAGTCCAGTGGGCACGACCCCCTGGAAGCATAAGAAATAGTTTCTATGGGAAACCAGACGCTTTAAAGCCCCTACCTCTTCAGGACTTTCCAAGAGCCATTTACTGTAAGCACGACTCTGCCAAGGCCAATGTTATCACCTATACGAAACATTGACTCTGAAATAGTCCATAAAATACTCGTTTAGATGTTATAACACCCTTTTGGACCACCAACAGTAGAACTTAAAGTAGATTCTGGACTGTGCACGATTATCTGACGACTAAGACCAGTTTGTGTTTTTTATATTAACCACTTTGCAAACGTGATAGAGCTAAATGCTGACAGCTGTCATCACGCAAACAGAAGTGAGACTTCTGACAGCGGATACCACAACATAACCCCACAGGCCTTCACAGCTGCAGGCACTTTGAGAAAACACACAAAGCCAACAGCCTGAACTGACCATACTCATGGTGTTGTTAGTTTTAGGTGTCATTAGCTGCATTAATATGGGCACAAATTATCGGAATAAATGCCCGGAATAACAAAGCGTCATGTAAACATGTGGATCGGAAAATTCTGATCCAATTTAGCTCAATCGGAAAGAAAATGTATTCTGAACGAGAGGGGTGGTTTATGCTGATTGTTATTCCGAAACACGTCCATGTAAAACACTTATTACGATCGTGACTCTCTAACCTGACTCGAGCTTCACTCTTTAGCCTTTGGCTTATTTATTATAGTCAGTTCAGGAGGTTTCATTATTAACACTCTGGCATAAAACACAACCGCAGGTGCCGTGTCTGCTCCTCTGATAACATAACAAGGTGTACATCTGCACGCACAGTGCAACCTTTGACAGAACAGTAAAATAAGCAAGCAAGGGCGCCATCTAGTGACAACATTTAACGAGGGAAAAATCCTGAATTGGATGTAGTGAAACCACTACCGCGTTTGTTGGTTTGTTGACAGCACAGACGTCAATACAACTCTTCTTCTTCTGCAGTTGATTTAGCGAAATCAGACAACTGCGCACGTCCAAATGCTTCTAATCAGAATAAATATCGGTGCATGTATACGCACGTCATGATCAGATTATTTGATTTTGCGCTCGTATAAACAGAGGATTCAGATTTTTCGATTCCTCTAATTTTTTAATCAGATCAAGAAATTTGTACTTGTAAACATGGCTATTGAAAAGGGCTGGGAAATATGGCCTCAAATCAATATCACGATATATTGAGCAGTTCACCTTGATAATGATAAATGGGTGAAAACTACTCCACAAGCTGCTCACCCCCTCCCATATTAACTTACCTACACACATCTAAAAACAACTTTTATTTATTTAATTTTTTTGACACCGAACATACTGATATGAGCAAAATGACGTCGGTTTTTGTCATAAATTTCAGTATCGGTAAATTTTCGGTTTATCACCCAGCCCTACTATTGAGTTACACTGGCTCTCATTGGTTAAACTTTTTATTACTTATTTCTTTGAAAATCCAATTCACTTGTTTGTTTGAGTTCATGGATTTTGTAGCTGAGTTGAGACGGACAGAAAATCCCCTCTCTGGAGTATTTATCAATGAAATCAGTTCAGGTAGTTTGCAAGTCTTGGGATGTGAGAAAACAACTCAGGAGGAGATATCCCTACCTTGCATCATGTTCCTATAAGCGTTGTCAGCAATGGAGTAGATATGAGGAGGGACTTCGTGTCTTTTCTTCCCTTTGTACATGTCGATGATCTTCTCTGAGTAGATGGGCAGCATTTTGTAGGGGTTCACCACCACACAGAACAGACCGGAGTAAGTCTGAGGGGAAAGATAATCAGCCTTAAATGATTAGAGATGTACGATATTTGTGTTTGCATTCATATTTAACAGCTGTCAATGTTACGTAGATTTGTTATGACACATTTGAATGAAGTTTTCTCTGTATACTTACATAAATAAGGCCAGAGAAGTACCGCTCACGGATATTATGCAACACGGAGGCTTCATTCAAGCAGGTGAGCTCAGCCATGTCCTCCACCTTGCTGAACTTGGGAGGGTTCATCTTCTGGATGTCATCCTTGTTGACTGTCATCTTCTTGGCGTTGTCAGCCAGCTCCACTAGCACCTCATCGCCGTGCTCCTCCTTGATGCTGGCGGCCTCGAAGCCGTGCCTCTCTGATGGGATCCACACCAGCTTCCTGGCTGCCCAGTCAGCCTGAGCCATGGGGCTGTTCAGCAAGTCTTTGTCTACATAGAGGAACTTCTCATCGTCGCTTGGGGCCTTCTTGGACATCTTGGGTTGAGGTGGAGGGCCAACTGTTGGTGAGAATAAATTATTTGTATGTTGTAAAAGAGTCGATTAGACAGCAAGCGAAAGGTAGAGGAGAGGTGGCAGAGAAGGAAGTAAAGAAAGGAAGAAACCAAGGATGCAAAAACCTTCACAAGAGGGAACAAAGGAAGGTTGAGAGGAAGGAAATGAAACTACAGTGATGCAGCAGTTATGATCACAGTGTTTTAGAGCAAAGTTTCTAATGCACATTATAGATGCTTCATGTTTACTTCTGTTTCTTTTAGGACTGAGAAACAGGTTAAAATATGTTGCAGTAAGTGATCAGTCTTTGGTGGAAAGGTCAAGCTGCTAACATTATCTTCTTTCTGTGACTGTAACTCAAAGAGTTAACATGTTTTGTCCATCGGGAAGTTCCAGTGTGCAGTCATTCCCACCCACTCTCGACCCCGGACCCTCACAGACCCCACGAGGGAGATGCACGAACAGTTTACCTCTCTGGTTTAGATGGCAAGATTAAGGCTGGGAAATGGATATTTATCAGCTCAACTGCAGAGACAAGTGCAGTTTCTCAAAGGCATTACTGCTCACTCTCAATTACTTCTACCCCAATACTAAGTGGGTACTTAATTGACGACATCCATTTCTTCTGTGTCTTTCCTCCTCCATCTTTCTCTCCCAGTCTCCTGCTAGGAGGCTCCAGTCTCGTGCTGTGATGACCATATAAGGGCTCCTTCTCTGGAGCAGGACTCTTTTCTGCGGACCTAAACAGCAAGGCAAGTGAACTCCCAAACAAAGCCCATATAGGGAATAGTATGTCTCTTGCTGGCTTGTCGTTTACTCCAAAATGATAACAGCTAGGCAGAGCCTGAGGGGGGCAAGGGGTTTTTAAAAACCACGCTTCACACAGGCCTCTATCTGCAATAATTTTAAGATGCATTAGGCTGAAATTAGGAGCAAGAGTCAGGGTCAAGGAGGAGTGATACCTGCAGAGAGAGCTGCTAGAAACCTCAAATAAGGAGTAAAGGAAAGGAGTCTTATTCTTTATGTTCTTATTTTGTAAAAATAAGTTGGAAATGTACTTTTCAAACAAATTACCCAAGATTTACCAGCATGCAAAATTGCTTCAGTGAGTCTTACACCGTGCTTAAACCATATCATGATGAGTCAAACTGGATTAGCCTCTGAACTCCTGAGGGTAAAACTCAGTGATGCATGGATTACAGACGCTGAGTCGATCCTGTTCACAGGCTGTTATCCCCCTTGCTGTATATCTGAGAACACTGAGACTGGCACACGCTTTATTCGAGTGGGAACTATGTAAAACAGCCACTGAGCCTCCTGAGAAAAACCTAAAAATGTACCCCAGGGACCAGCCAAACCAAACCACCCATAGACCAATGAAAGATGTTAGGTAAATATTCACTAGAGATGGAGACAGACACTTTGCATTTGTAGAAATCTTTGAAGAAGGTGGATAGGTCTAAGAAAACGTGCCGAGCAGCTGATGTTTTGATGATCTCTTATTTCCGAAGATAAAAGTAAACAGACTTTTCCTGACACTCCCTTCCCAATCCACATCTCCCTCCTCAGTCCCTTTAACTTCCCTCACGATTTCGGTTAATACCTCACTGAGGCCTCTTCTCTCTTTTTAAGTAGTGTCAACACAGCTAGGTGCTCAGCCAGTGAATTTAGGAGACATCTATCTGCGGTGGGGTTGACAGGATAGCACGTTGATAGAAACACACTGGATACTTAAAGGATGACGGCCATCATCACATGAGAACTTTAGTTGTGAGACCAAACTACCCCTGTATGAGAAAAACCTTACTAAGAAGGAACAGGTGCGACACACAAACTGACACTGACTGTAGAGTAAACTTGGAGAAGTCTCACGGTGCTGTCAGGCGAACACTAGGAGTCAGTGTAAATCTATGTTTTTAAAATATTCATATGATACAGTAATAATAATAAACCAGCAGGAATGTCACACAGGACACTCGGTGACCTTTCTATTTATGGGTGAAAGTTGGCCTGAGGGGCCTGTGAAGGATTGGACTCATTTCCTCTCTTGGCTGCCTCACAAACAATCATCCTGTTATCATCTCGCTAATAGACCTGTCATATTCAGTTTGAATAGAAGTAATTGGGGTTAATCCACAAAAACGATTGAATTATGAAGATTGAAGACGATGTGTTTCAGTGTAGTATTTTTTAATACAGAGCTGTCACTTTAAAGTACGGAAATAATGAAGTACAACCCCTTTAAACTCAAGATTTCTTCGTCATTTAGAGATGCATTGATGATTTAAAAAAAACTCTACTTTGACTTTTTGAAATCATGTTTTGGTGATGAATTCAAAGCAATTATAAATACTTTAAATCTACATTATAGACGTGTAAAAGTTAGACTGAACGGGTGATAGTTTTCACCCGTGTCTGCAGAAACTGTCACAGCTCAGTCCTGTAAAGTCAACAGTCACAACAGTGTGACAGACAAGCGGCTCTATACAACCATATTTGGGAAACAGGAAACTCCATGGTTAGAGTCGTGCCTGCATCTTTTTCAGATAGCCTATTATTCAGACCTAACTTCCTTTTTAGCTGCAGCACAGTGCAGTGAAAGCAACAGTATTCTCACTGTGGTCAAAAGCAGCTCTTACACACAACTGTCGTATGAATGTCAGTTAAAAAACATGTTTATTAACATTTTCTCACAGAGTTTTAACGTTTTTGAGCATCTTGTTCTTCAAACTTCATTCATCCTCCACAAACACAGTTCAAGTTAGAGGTTGACAAGTGCACAACAGCATCATTACCGGTGAAGTGACTCCTTCTCTCTCTCTCTCTCTCTCTTTAGTAGTTAAACATACTTACATACAGCTGAGAAATGGGGTTTTAGGGGAGCTGAGGACTTGAAGAGTCAGGGTCTCGAACGTCCGACGAGGTACTCCACAAAAGAACCGTCCAAATGACCCCCGTCTAATTCAGAGCCTAAACATTTAAAGTGTGCACTGCTGAGTGAGGGTGGAGCAGCAAGAGCTAAACCTCCTCCTCCTCTTCCTCCTCCTCCTTCTCCTCCTCCTCTAGCATCGTCCAGCGGCAGGCACCAGTCTGAGCATCATTATCGGGGCAGGAGGCAGAGGACATGCGCAGACAGGACAGCTGCAGGTTCAACGAGTCACGGTAAACGGAGGTTATTAGAAATGTGAGAGTTTGAGGAAGGTGGTGTCCTAATTGTGTTTACAGGTCTGTGTGTGACGGTAGGAGTATTTCAACACCAGTGTCCTGTAATTTTGTCTTCTGGTGTCTTTTTTACACATAATTTTGACCTGCACAGCTGAACTATAACAGAGTTTTATGTAGGCTGCATTTTTTGAATTGTTAAATTATTGAAGTTAACCCAATATTAGCTATTTCAATATGTATTACAGGGCTATTAGTCATTTTTAAATAAAAAATAATATATCAACTATTTTTTTTAAATGAAAAGTGCAGCTAACTGGAGACCCCTGTGAGGCTGCCAGAAAACAGATGAAATTCATGCTGATGTTTCCTGATGACCCTGCAAAGATAAAACAAGAGATTAAAGGAGACAAAAAAAAGGTTGTTTAACCCTTTATTGCCGTTTGTATCATATCTGATACATACTTTTATATACTTCCATCAAATCAATATGATTAACAAAGCCACGCACTCAACCAAAACGCCACTCTATAGCCACAAATAATGCTCAGAACAGCACCTAACTTCATCAACAGTTCATAAAGGGTCCCAGCCATAGTACTAGTCATAAAGTATTGTTTTAGCTTTGCCTGGTTTCTTTAGCAAAGAGATCAAACACAACTCACCCAGTCTCTTCCAGCAGCTGCTTGTTTATGGGGGGAGCCCTGATGAGTCGATCACCGAGTGCAGCAAATCATTTCCATAAAGTGATCATCATCAAAATAATCATTTTGCACTGCAGACACGGTAGATCTTCTGCCGTAGCGTCTCGGTCTGATGGCATTTCCATGAAGAAATAATCATAAATGTTCTTCCTTGAGCTGCGAAACTCCACAGCAGAGGTAAGACTAAACTCTCACTGCTCTCTGTATTGCTCTCTGCGGTTGTTACTAAAGTCTAACTCGGTGTTACGATGTGTTTGACCCTAACTTAATTTTATGCCGGAATATCCCTTTAACTTTAATGTGTTTTTGCTCCATAGAGAACATCATACCAGTTTTTAATCTGCCCTGTACAATAATATGATGAATCAAAAGCAGCAGCAGCAGCATCAGACTTTAATCCAGCTCCTCAGAGGGTTCGTAGGTGATGTCATCTGTCCTCACTCCTCATAAGGCATGGTGTCCCCAGCACAGGAATCCCCCTTTACTGTAACAGCCCCAAAGAGATCCCCCCTCCCCTCCAAACACATAATTCACAAAATGAATGAATCTTTCTGTGTGTTTATGCGTGTGTGTGACCGTCCCACAGTTGTGTCTTCTGTCGCCACACACACCACAAACACATACCACCACCACAAACAGCCTTCCCCCCTCTCCCCGTCTTGCATCCCTCCTGTTTCCAGGATCTTTCTGATGGAACTTCCTATATAAGGAAACCGATCTATCAGTTCCAATAAATCAAAATGGCCGAGGGCTGTTTAGTGCCAGAGGAGCACACGCACACACACACACAGTGAGGATGTGTGTGTGGAAACTGATGACAAACCGAAGACACTGAAAAACTCAGAGCTGCTTCTGGCAAACATCATAAAGGTGGGGGTGGGGGGGAGGCCGAGGAGGAAACTCATGTTGAAAACTCAGGGAGTCGGGGTGAGAGACGAGGCAGAGGGAGGGATGAAGAATGAGACATGGAGGAGGAGGAGGAGGAGGAGAGATGGAGACAAAGCAGTAGATACACTGAGCAGAGAAGTTGCAGCAGCGTGTGCCATATAAGGACAGTGGGGTCTGCATGGAATCTCAGGAGCTTTCTATGTAACTTTCACAGTCTAGCACAGACAAACATCTTCAAGACCGAGCAACAAAGTGACTAAATATGGTGCAGCAGCTATGCACAAACAAATATAGCTTTTTTATCTGTATGTAGTTTGCTGTGAGAAAAGCATTCTGGCTTATTTATTATCTATACCATGGAAACACGCCTCAGACGTCACAAATGATTACAGAGTATGATCTCCACGCTAATCCCTGCATGTATAAGATCACACTAAGATCATAGGGTCAAGTGCAGTCGAAGAAAAGGCCGAATCTGTGATCTATGATGTGAGACGAGAGGAAAGAAACCTGAAAAAAGCTCAAAGTGGAAGTGATGGGGAGCTGTGTGCTGACAGGAGGAGTCTTTGCTTAAGTTTGGCCAAAACATTTGACCTCCCCCTGTTGTCTGAGACGGAGAATAATCACTTGTATTTACTCAGAGTACTGAATGAACAGATAACAACAGCAGCAAAAGGCAGGAGAGACGTTTGGAGTGAGGAGAATGACATTTTAATCTTTACTGTTTTATAAGAAAATATATGATTGCAACAAAATTCACCTGAAAAGGGAATCTCATAATGCACAAGAGTACATTTATATAATACACATGATTTACGAGGCTAAAATCTGTGATATATAGTTTGTTTAATGTTTTTCTCTTACCTCATGTCCATAGATGGACATGTATTAAGAGAAAATATGTTTATGGATATGTTTGACTCTCGAGGAATGCAATTGGATTCTAATCTGAGCTCGGGGGCAAACATCAGTTCACTCTGCTGCCATCAAGAGATCGCTGCGTTTAGCACTATTTATACAGCTGTCTGTTTCACACACAGCTAATCCACACAGGAGAGGGGCTACCCATTGTACGGTAATCAGCTAATCTTACATCCATGCGCCATTGTCCAACTTCCTCTGCATTTAAAACCGTTTTCAAGAGAACGCTCATACCTGCTGCCAATGAATTGTTTACCTCAGGGCGGAGGTTTGCTCCAAAGAAATGATTTAAAGTTAAACTCCACGTCCTGGGCCTGTTTTGACTCTACCCTGGACTACACAGAGTCGTTTCTAATCGGAAAAGGAAGCAAAAACTGTGTCACTGTGTGGAGCGAATGGATGTTAAATCTTTTTGCAGAAACTCTTCTGATGGTAGAAAGTTTTGTCTTAGGTCAACTCAGCAAACTGCCCTCTGTGCTATATGATGACCTCATTCTTACAGAGAGCTAATTTGAGCTGTGATCTCATCTGTCATTAAACCTGTATGATCAAAAATGGCAGATTAAAGCACGTTATAGATAGGATAGGATTAATAAACTGCTAAATACATATATGTTGAGAAGTGGGAATGTTGCAACTCAGAGATCAGCATCAGTGATCAGGCTGAGAAACACATAGCCAAACCCGTAGATAATCAGTCCCAGAAATGGAGGGCTTGAAGGCATGAGAGATAAGAAAGTCAAGTTCCCTTAAATGGTGAGAGAGGAAGTGAGATGCAAAAAGTACAGGCCTGTTTTTTAATCTGAGCAGCACACACTTTGTAAACCTACAGAGTGTCTTTAAATTCTTATACAGATATTTCCTACTGAATTTAATTTTCTATCTGATCTTAAAAAATTATCATATTCTCTTCTCCTTCATGAAAAGCAAAGACAAATAATCAATAATCATGTCATCATCGTGTCAAGCAGCATCGCTCGTGTGTTTTGAACAGGATAAGTGAGTCTGACTGAATGGAGTGACACAATTAGAACCAAAACAGTCAGGTACGACTAGGGCTTGGCGATATGGCCTCAAATCAATATCACAATATATTGAGCAGTTCACCTCGATAACAATAAGTGGACGATGACTACTCCACAAGCTGCTCACCCCCTCCCACATTAACTTCTCCAGGTACTCCTGGATGAGCTCGTGAATTGAACCGTCCTCCATCTCCTCACCTGTCTTTCCCTCTTTGTTATGGACTGGATGGGATGGAGTCACGTCTCTGATGTAGGACAGCATCTTAAAGAGACATGAGACCATAGTCTACCGACACACATCCAAAAACAATTTTTACTTATTCACTTATTTTGACACCGAATTTACAGTTATGGGCAAAATGATGTTGGTTATTGTTGTAAATTTTGGTTTATCACCCAGCCCTAGGTACGACCCCAGAAAAACCCTAGTCTTTATATTTTCAGATTGTCGAGCTGATACAAAGTAAGCTACATAAGATGGTACAGAAGTTCCTGTTATACCCATAATGCCATATGGTCAACAATATCATAAATGTCTGAAGCAGCAGGAGGTTGCACCACCATTCATTAATTCATTCCTCATCTTCGGCAAGACAAAAAAACAACAGCCCAATAAATCATACTGAGACAGTGTTTTGTACCAATAGAAAACATTTACTTAAAAAAATTCAACAGAATAAAAAAAACTTTTAAACATTTGTAAAAACTAAAAGGAACACATCATGGAATAAAACCTTAACTTCTGTTGGAGAGAACTGATAACAAGGATAACCTCAAGCAGAGCGCTCTACTCACTGATGACTGATACAAAACCAGCTGTTGAATTCAGTCATCACACCAAGAACAAGCAGCAAATACGTTGCTGGGGGTCGTTGTCAACATACAGTCTGAAGCAATTAAAATTCTTATGCTCTGAGTAGGTGAGTCTAGAAAAACCAACAAGAATCTGCAACAATTTCACTAAAAAATAAGGTCGTAAAAGTGTCTCTTTAATCCATGGGTCAGTGCATCAAATCTCAGGCGTCAAGTCATGGCACTTTGTTGCTTGTGAGAGTAGAAGCCGGCAGAGAAGCTCCTCGTAGAAACGCTTTCCCACTGTCATCACTGCTGTTCATAAAATGGGACACCATGCTGTAGAGGAGAGGTCTGAAAAAAAACAGTTTGGTCTTTTAGCGACACTTTTTTAATTCTCTTTCAGTCTTTTTTTTAAACAACTGAGGGAAATGTGGGTTGACTGAAAAGGTAATAGACAACGATCAAACAAAGCTTGTTACAGTTTAACTATGACACAGATTTCATTAATGTTGTTCACCAGTAAAAAGTAAATGTTAAGATGTTTAATGATGGAAGTGGTGTTTCACAACAAAAATACAACCTCAGTTGCGTCAGAGTTTCTTAAAATTCAGATTAAAATACAATTTGATGTTTGCCAACTATTTTAAAGTCAGTGTTTAATTGAAAATAGTGCAAAGACAAGGGGCTATAGCTTAACAGTTAGGGATTTGGATCCATCCCTCTTTGTGCACATCATTCCTCGCTCTCCCTCTCCCTATATCCTGCTCTGTCCCCTGTCATGACCTCTGTGGATGAGGACAAGTAAGGCCCAAAAATAAAACTTGAAAAAAAAAAAAAAAGGACATCAGATCTGACCTGAACTCGTTGCTCTTTTTAAATTCATGCTTTGCAACATGTTTCTAATAAAGCGCACGCCTACCATTGCATCACTTTGTCTTTTCACAACCTTCTCCAAACCTTTGAGAACAAAGACGACCAGCTTCCCGGGGTTTGAAAATGTCACCCTTGATATAGTTTGGCATCTACTTGCTGTATCAAGCAAGATCTAACCTGAAAAAGGCATCATCTGATCAGATCGCTCCTCCCTTTCAGTTTGGGGGAAAGGATGTCAATTTCAATTAGTCATAACCACAGCAAAGTTTGCCTCTGTCCATCTTGAACGGGCACAGATTCGGGATCATATTTAAATTTGGTTTCCTCTTTGCAAAGTGTCATAAAACAATACAACTTTTTAGTTTGCTGTTCTCTGTGCACACTCTTCATAAAAATGTCGACTCTAGATGATTTTCAAACCATTATATTTTGTGTCTTTTCCTGACTTTTACGGCATTGTGGTTTTATTTTCCACCCTCACAGTTCTGTAAATACTTGAACATTTTGTTTGATAAAATATTGCACGGCACTTACACACATTTGGAGCTTGCATCCTCTGTGACTTTCAGCTCATTTGCAAGGAACTCTCTGTCCAAAGGAACTTCAGGTTGTCCTGACTCTGAAAACACAGATCACACATTTTCAGTATTACAAGGTCATTTAAGATTCCTGCACTTGTTGATATCCATGAACTTCATTAGATGGTTTGGAGAAGTAGGAGGTAGTAGCCCATTGTACCACATAGGCAGCAATAAAATATTAGAGCTTAAATGAATCAGTGGTAAAGGTCTTGGTGAGTAGAAAAGAGCTTTTGTACCAAACAATGTTCACCCACCTGCTGTCAGCACTGATGCTGTGTATCCGTACTTGTTGAACTCCAGGTACTCCCGGATGAGCTCGTTAATAAGCAGATTCTCGTGGGACAGTGGCGGACGGGGTTCACGCTGGTCATCCAGGGCACTGAACACCTCTGCCCGGATACGAGCCTTCAGCTGTCCCAGTACACCCCGGGACTCCAAGGTTTCCCTCACGGCTACAGTATTTAGATGCATAAGACAAAAGTAAGCTACTAAGTTATTTTTAACCACGGTTGCTTTCAGATCCTTCTGTTGCCTTTCTTACAGTCAAATGCGGACTACAACACGACTCAGTCTCGCAGCAGAATCCCACAGTGATTACAGATTAAAGTAAACCATAACGAGCTAACTCATTTCCTAGCATACTGATGTTGCTGTTTTTCCTTGTTCGTGGCGGGAGCAGGAATAAATCTAAGTAAACCTCCTTTTTCGCTTTACTTATATGATACTTATACACGCCGAACTGAACACTACATGATATAATTCAATATTACAGAAGGTGTTTTGTAACTTTCATCATGTCACGTTTCTGACACCACATGTTAGCTAAATACTAAGATTTTTGAACGGAGATCTATACGCACAAGGATTTGTTGTCGTTGCTGTGAAAGCTAACGCTACCTCAGCAAAACAATATCACGAATTGGTCTTGTGAAACAGAAACCTGTCGGGAATCTAATCTAGTTCAATTTAAAACTGAACAAACAAGGCAGATTAACGATTTTTAAGAGCACTTACCACACTTTAGCTCAGTGAGGGTCGCCATTGCAACAAGTGTAAACAAACGACTGTTTCCTCCTGCCGAGACTGTAACTCACTACCGCCATCTAGTGGTTTTATGAAATACTACATACAGTTTCACAAAACCCCAGCCTTTACATCTACAGTGCCTGCAGTGTATTCTTTCTTTTTTGACTTAATAACGTACATCTTCGTCCCACCATAATTTATCAGCCAAATATGAAGTTTTATTTATTTGATTAAACCATTACATCGATCAAAAATTAGTTGTAAATGAGATGTACTTAGTGATTACCAGGAGCCAAGTCAGAAGGAGGACTTGAGTCCCTACTCAAGCAAGATAAGCAAAACAGCTTTGTCCACAAGGGGGCGCCAAAATTGATATATACTAAAAGCTTCTAACAGGAGCTTTAATGAAAATATGGGGATTCATATCTTGCAACAGACATTAAATATTCTATTTCTGTAAAAGGTTCCTCACTTTCTCTTTCAACCAAACTGTGCAAGAAATATCCACAAATACTGTGAAAGTTGTTTAACCATTTTTAAGAGTTATTATCACCTTGGCAAACTGAAGTCTCCATTTTGACTGTATTTTGAATGTTAATGCATTTCACTAAAACATCCAGACTCTATTGAACATGACATGAATTCAAGCATAACCAAATGGTAGATTCAGATAAATTTTATTATCCAGCATGGTGTATAGATCAAGACAGTCCATTAATAATAAAAGTTGATGAAAAATGAACAAGCTTGTTATAAAAAGTATAAATATAATACAATCCCCATTGATTTCAAGGACACTTAATACATTTTGTCATATGACATAAATAAACTTTAGGGTTTCTCTATGTCTAAACCAGTAAGACAAAAATAGTGAATGCCTCTTCTCTCTGAAAAGTTCATTGGGTTCTTCCTTCGAATTGAGACGAGAGTTCAATGTGGACTATTTACAGTCTGTCATGTCAGCACCAAAAGAACAATACAGATTTTTTTTTATACCTCTGCATATATGCGTATGGCCTGAGTTGTGCGGTGGAGTCAGAGATAGACAATCACGGGAAGATTTATCACCATTGTTTTGAAGAGGCATTCTCTTCATTCATTGTGGTTTTCACTACCGGTGTCAGGTTAAATCTGACCAGCAAGGTCTCCATTGACTTTATGTGTTTACTTTGACAGAAATAAACAACAGCCACAACATAGTTGGACAGCTGCTAATGCCTTGGCTCATTTCAGCCGTTCCCTCTTTTTCTCTGACTTATAAAAACTTCAAATTGGCTGCTTCAAGCTCATATTTTGAAAGCAGTGAAAACCTCACTTCCCCTGTGTTTGCCAGGGTGAACCTTTTAAAGGTTAGTGTGTCAGTCTATTTCCCATCCCAGTTTCTGGGACAAGAAGCCAAAATAGATTTCCATCAGTTACAATTATGAAATTGCCTCTTTTTGGTATACAAGGCTAAAAAAAAGAGTAAACATCAATGTCTGACAGCCTGAGACAACATCAAAAAAATATGTCATGTGCTTTATAACACTTACAACAACTACAAAAATAATATAGCTCCCATTCAAAAAGAGAATGACATTTCTTAAGATTTGTGCTACTCTGTCGTTCCAGTTCCTGGCTAATTCATTCCGTGGAATAAACCGGCTTCCGCTGCTACATGTACAATATTTATAGCTCGATGATTCTCTACCATCCACTATAGCTTTCTTTTCAACGTTCATCATCTGAGGTTAAGGACAGCATTTCTGTGTGTTGAAGATCTACAAAAAGGAACTGCAACTGCAGCTGCTCTGGAGACGCACCGCCCTCACAGAGAGGCATTTGAGCTGCCACAAAGCTTGGAATGGTGAGATTAGATGTGTGTTCGAGAGCCACACAACTCAGGTGCCACATCTCTCTTTAGGACACTTGCTCCAAAGGTAAGACGTGCAACGGTGGCCTAGACCAGCCCAGCTTCCCGGCACATCCGGTAGAACTGTCCCCGCTGGGCGATGAGGTTGGATGGAGAGTCCATTTCAGAAATATGGCCTCTATCCATGACAATCACTCTGTGAAGCAACGAGAAACAGCACAGGTCAGGTTTCAGATTCATTATTAAAACCACAACCAGTTCGTTTATTTCAGCTGGTTCATATCTCGCCACAAGTCGTAGGTCCTTACATTTTAAGAGTAACGGCCATTACATCTTTGGTATTTTACTCGATTAATAACTTTAAATGTTCACTCTCATTCATTATTTCCTTGAATTGTCATATACCTGGTGTAGTCCATGATGGTGTTCAGGCGGTGAGCAATGGTCAGGACTGTGCAGTCTTCAAACTGAGTGCGGATTGTTGACTGGATGAGCGTGTCTGTCTCCAGGTCCACAGCAGCCGTCGCCTCATCCAAAACCAAGATCTTGGTTTTCCGCAGCAAGGCCCTGGCCAGGCACACCAGCTGTCGCTGACCCAGACTGCTCAGACAAAGATTTGGAGAGACAGCGATGCAATCATACGTTATATTCAGTCTGTGCATTCACTGTGATAATATTTGAGTGACCGACGAGGTGGAACAATAGTGAGCGGTTTTATCCGTGTGTTCGTGTACCTGAGGTTTTCTCCGCCCTCTGAGCATTCATGGTTGAGTTTGTCAGGGAGATTCGACACAAAGTTTTTGAGATGAGCAAGCTCCAGTGAACGCCACACCTCCTCATCAGTGTAGGTGTCAAAGGGGTCAAGGTTCATGCGGAGGGAGCCTGAGAACAGCACAGGGTCCTGGGGGAGAGGGAAGGACATTTTCCATGACAAAACAGTCCATTTTTATCACATGATGATCTAAGTGTCCAAGTCTACGTTGGATACAGAGTACAACTCTTCAAAACAGTTTATGTGACAAAGTCCAGGGCTCAGTTTCCGATACTCTCACTGTCGTACCTGAGGAATGATTGTAATGCGAGATCTAAGGTCGTGGAGTCCAATGTCTGCGATGTTGACTCCATCGATAAAGATCTTTCCCTTGGCTGCCTCTAAGATCCTGAAGATTCCCAGTGCAAGTGAAGACTTCCCTGCTCCGGTCCGACCCACAATTCCAACCTGGAAAAGAGGTTTTCAGTCAGATACTGTATACAGCATTTCCACAATTCAGACAAATTTCTGTGATCCAGGATTAAATCAAGCAGAGACAGCAAACTGCTTCTGACTCACTCTCTCTCTTTCATGAATCTGCAGGGTAATGCCCTTCAGAGCCAACTCAAGGCCTTTACGGTACTGCAGCCCGTAGTCCTGAAACTCTAGAGTGCCACTCTGGGGCCAGGCTGGGGGCAGGGAGCTGCCCTCGATACTCCAACTGGCCTGGATGAGACAGAAACAGTGTGAGCGGAGAACAACAAAGGCCCTCTTGTTTGACGCAGTTATATTTGGTGAACACTGCAGTGATGTGTTTCTGCTGCAGTGCATTTTGGAGAAGTCCAGCAGTAAAACTCTGCATGCGTTTGTGCACATAGGTGTTGTTGTTGTGAATACTGACCTCTTTCGCTGTCTCAGCATACTCGCTGACTCTCTCCACAGACACAATATTGTTTTCCACATCAGTCCATGATCTCACAATCCAACTCAGGATTCCAGTCACCTGTAAAATCAAACACAATGAGGTTTATTTTTATCTTATTTGCTAACTTGCTGTGCAGTTGTTTAATCTTAGTGTACAACTCAAGTGTTTTTTTTTTTAATAATCATATTTTATTTTATTTTATTTTCAGAATTAACATAGAAGCATACATCGTTAAGCAGTGGTCTGATCTAGGGAACAATAATTAATAGGCAAAATTCAAATAAGGTAGAAAATGACAAGAGAAGGAGAGAAACAACAACACAACAACGTATCATCAAATAATGAAATATGTGTCCTTGTACTTAATAAAAAGCATTTCTTATCAACAGTCAGCTCAGTCTGGGACATTCTAAACCACTGTCTCCCCTCTGGATGATTTTACTTAGACCTTCAGGCAAGTAATCCATAAGGGGCCGCCATGTGTCCATAAAAATATCATGATTCCCTTTTAATTTGGCACTTAGCCTTTCCAGCGGTAAAACTCTAAAAACTTCTTCGTACCACTGAGTTACAGTGGGAGGTTTCTCGCTAGTCCAATTAAATAGTATACATTCTCTAACAGGGCTGGGCGATATGGCCTCAAATCAATATCACGATAAATTGAGCAGTTCACCTCAATAACGATAAATGGATGATAACTACTCCACAAGCTGCTCACCCCCTCCTACATTAACTTTGTCTACTTCAGCCGCTACAACTTTTGAACCGTCCTCCATCTCCTCATCTGTCTTTCCCTCTTTGTTAACGGACTGGATGGGGTGGAGTCACGTCTCTGACGTAGTACAACATCTTAAAGGGACATAAGGCCATAGCCTACCTACACACATCTAAAACTAACTTTTATTTATTTATTTATGTGACACCAAATATAGACATATGCAAAATGACTTCGGTTGTTGTCGTAAATTTTGGTTTTCGTAAATTTTCAGTGTATCGCCCAGCCCTAGTTTATTAAGTTATTTTGATCTTCTCACATCCATAACTCTATCTGTAGGTGGCAGCCCCAATAGAAACTGGCCTGGATCTGTATATATCTTGTTTTTGAATCTTGCTGTCACTTCCTTAGATTCACATGACCAGAACTTTGATATTCTTGGACAGCTCCAGAAGCCCTGCATACATGTTCCACAATAGTGTAGCAATCAAGACAACCCTGGATGTGAAACCCACACATTCCTTACAGGAAAGTTTCCTTATCTGGTCCCAGGAAACAGGATATAAATCTTTCCAGACGTGTTTGCCCTTTCAGGTTAAATAAGTGACCCAACCGGAGGTTGACTAAACCTCTGACTCTTCAGGATTGGTCAGTTCGGCGAACAGAGACAGAGTTTTTATTACCTTTCAAACTGACTCCATTTGCTGACCATCTAAATAAACATTAACCTTAACCCAGATCTCCCATTTGAGATTAAGCGTCTTAAAGTGTGTGAACATACGGACCCCAGGATAAGGGGGGACACTGACCTCCAGACCTCGGTCGTAAAACCCTGCTCGACCATACACTGATAAAGACTGCATTCCTTTGGTGAAAGAATACAAATGACTGATCATGACATCTTATGCATTCAGCAATGTACTAATCTGTCTAATCATGAAATTTGTGTTAAAATGAGATGTTTCCCGTTTTTCTATGTGCTTCAGAAGCCAAGTTATCTTATCTGACAGAATAAATCCTTATTCTTTAGTTCTTTAGACCAACAGCTTTTCAGACTGTTTCATGAACTTTTAAGAGTTAAATTTATTGACTATGAATCCTAAGTTTACTCTAAGTAACAGAAATAGTTTAGAAATGTTTGGTTTATATTTTAGTTATTTATTTAGTATCTTAACCATTAGGTGGTTATAATGTCACTGAATAATCTGAATGTGAGTATTTAGAATCCATTATTAATCATGATGACGTTCATTCACATGTGTTTACTCTTTTGTTGTTCACAGTTTCTATGTGTTACTATCTGTTTCATTTCAGAGTAATTTAGCATGTTCAATGTGATACTTAAAACATAATGAGAATGTTTGATGTGATCCTACACTTCATTCATATGTGTTTAGTATCAAATTATTTATCATGAAACCAAGCATTCAATGATATTAATCATAGTGAGTGAGTATCAGATCTGACTCTTTTACCAGCCAAAAGAATAAGTTAGATCAAATAATCAGAGACCCGATGACCCCTCCTCTTTCTCCTCAGACACACCCAGTGTGAGAAGATAAAACCAGTGAAGTGGGGTTGCTCACTCGCTTATTCTCGCTTATGCCTCTTCTCTCTCTTATGCTTCTGCTCTTCTGCTGACTCTCCTGTCCCCGGCTCTTATGCCCCTTCTCTTCTGTCCACACCCTTCTGTGGTGCGTTTCTTTGTTTTCTCTTAGAACTTTTTCTTAGTCTTCTAAGTTTTACGCCACGTGTTGATTCACGTTGATTTTTCTTTAACATCGTCTTAGTTCAAGTTTTGAAACTTCAACTTTTTGTGCACATAGTAATTCAAGATTAAGCCTTTGATTGATTTTCTTTAATTTCGCGAAGCCATTTTTGAAAGTTTTCTCTGCTCTTCGAGCCTCGTTTTTCTGAGTTTTCTGCGTGATTTCAAAGTCACCTCCGAACGCAATCCAACAGGCCCAGGTCATCCTCTGTGCCAGAGTTTTTGAGTGAGACTAAAGAAGTACCCAAACGAGCATCCACAGGATCCACAGGCGCTGGTTTTTGCTTCGGGCCTGAGTGCTGCAACTCCGGGCTCATCCTTCGGCTGACTTCAGTCGTCTTCTGAGCTGAACCGCTCGAACCGCCAGTAGCCCGGACCTTCGGAACCTGCTCCATCTTCTCCAAGGACCAGTCTCACTTAAGTATGCAAACCTCCAGAGCTCTAAAGAGGGCTGGTGCTGTCTCCTGCGTTCAACTCAGATATCCTCTTATTCTGGTGATCTTAGATTCCTCCAAATCTACACCCGAGTTTATCTCGACACCAAAGTTAGTGTAGGTTAATATGTTAGCGCATATTCACTCACTATCATTAACTTTAGTGCTCCTAGCCTGACTCAGAATCTTTATTTATTCACCTATTATTATCTATCTTCATTATCTTATCATCATTTATTGCATGTGTGTTGTACCATCATTTATCCTGTAATAAACAGATCATTATTTTTCTAAGTTCCTGTCTGTTAGTGTTCTTCCAGAAGTGGAGTCCCTGAAATTAGAATTTCGACTTAAGATATGAGACTGATTAATTAAAACTGACTTGATGTTTGATTTCTGAATTAAACTTTTGTTTTCTTTATTTTCCCACCATTAAGGGTGGGTGGTGCCCCTTTCAACGAGTGCATAAATGTCATAATTTGAGATTATTAATCTTCAGACATTTATTATAAATTCCAATCGCCAAGTATTATTTTGGTGCGGCCGTATGAGGCTCATTTCAAATCACTACATATATTTTGGTGCCCCGTGTGAGGCGTTTCAAACAAAACTTCTGGATACTAACAGACAACCTTAAACTTAGCCTTCCAAATTGATGCGAGAAACTTATTTCCAGGCTATTTTAGACTTAATCACAATCAATGCTATGCTTGCTGAAGTTGCTTGACTAAGTTCTGATGTTTTCCTGATCTATGCATAAAACCTTTATGCTCTGTGTTTCACACACTTTTGTACTACATGCCTGTAGTCTGTGTTTGAGCTGGACAGCGTGAAATGTTGTTCTGAGTAGCAGTGAGACTGCTTCTTCTGCTCTGTCTAGACTGTCCAATATTTAAGTGCACGATTGTTGCGTCGCCGTACGCTTGTATTTAAGGCCTTTGGCTGAACCCAGTGTTCGCGATGCTCCGAGCTGTGGTTTCAAGCCCCTGAAGTCTCTATAGTCTGCTACGAGGTTCTAGTTACTATATGGGATTCAGATTTCCTCCTTTCCCCTGACAGATTAGCTATCTGTCACAGGAAACCACTGTAACAGTGGGAGGTTGTTGTTTGATCGAATTCAGACAAAATTTGTGTTCACAAATTGCCGCATTTGTGATTTTTAAGTTTGCAGTTGAATCTGCTATTGAGGGATTTGTCACTTTGATTCTTGCCGCTATAGTCTGCTATGAAGTTCTAGTAACTATATGGGATTTAGATTTCCTCCTTTCCCCTGACAGATAAGCTATCTGTCACAGGAAACCACTGTAACAGTGGGAGGTTGGGGTTTGATTGAATTCAGACAAAATTTGTGTTCACAAATCGCCGCATTTGTGATTTTAAGTTTGCAGTTGAATCTGCTGTTTAAGGATTTGTCACTTTGATTCTTGTTCCTGTAAATGATTTTATTGAACCGATCTGCTTGAGCAGATGGTGTAAAGCTCTATGTTTGAGGGTGCAGACGCAGCCTGCTGTGAAATGTTAACCCTTTGTTGTCAGTGGAGAGACTGACCTTTTGGCCTTAAGCAGATAAGGCCCTTCGAGGAGGCAGAGCCTAAAGGCCCCTTCCTGCAGACTTCCCAACTCCTCACAGCCACAAGAGGCTAGTTGGATGACTGTTTCCTCTTTTCTTCTTCTTCTCCACTAGTGTTGAGCTTGTGCAGTTCTCCCAACTCCATACTGCCCCACATGGTTGCTTTTGGTATTGAGCTAACACTTATCTGCCTGCAGTATCAGCCAGCTGTACTGCCTCTCTGTAGTCAGTGTGTAACACTCTACAGACATAATTCAAGTGATTGACTTGGTTGATGAAGTTTGATGTGCTTATTCTAAATCATTGATCATTGATTTTTGATTTTTATCTTTGTTATAAGAGCCTCCATAATGTATTGATGAAGTAACTCCTTGAATCAATCACCTGATCTTGTTGTTACTTATCACACCATTGAGCAGTTTTACTGTTCCCTATAATACATGAATGTATTAACCCTCCTCATAAGATTAATTAATTAATGAACAAATTAATTAATATTTGAAATTTCTTTTAACATTCCAGATAGATTTGGTATTCGAGCCTTTGGATTTATTGCAATTTGTGAATTAATTTCAGAGTTAATTCCTTAAATTGACAATTTCATTGATTTTTCAAATTCATCCAACTGCATCAGGCAGTTTATTTAAGCTTTGCTGATCTCTGCAACACGGAGACAAATTGAACCCTTTATTCAATGGTTCTGTATCTGATGTTAAATTTAATTTAACATTATTTCACCTTGTTTTTCTTTCAATTTTCATTGAAATGAATTTAACTTTATGTTATTTTTCTCTCCATTAGAGATCTACTCAGATAGGCTCTTCCTCTTTATCAAGCACTGATAAATTAAGTCGATTAACCCACTTAATTTGATATTTTGCTTCTTCCTTTCATTTTAAGTCAATTCAAACTCATCAACCAACCAGCTGCACCTCTTTACCAAAACCAAACATGCCTAACACAAAAGAGTCCAGCCAGGGAGACCCCCTGAGGGACATACACACAGTGTTAGCAAATTTAACTAGTCAGCTGATACCCCAGTACATGACTAAGATTCAAAAGGCCAAACCCTCCAGTCCGGAGGATGCAATGGCTGACTTACTGGAAATAGCCTTAACCACGACACTTCGTGACAAAGAGCTCACTAGATGCATGTCTGTCATGATGTCTTCTCAGCTTGAGTATAAAGACTACTTGCTGGAAGGCGCTTTAGCAAAGATAAAGGCGCAAAAAGACGAAAACAGCGCTCTGAAAAAGACGCTAGAAGAGACTAAGAAGTCTCTAAGTGTTTTAGGAAAACACAGTGTCAGATGTGAAGCGTCAAAGCTTCCCTCACTGATAAGTCATGAAGAAAATCTTGATCTCAAAGACAAGATTGAAAGACTTAATGAAACCCTTTATAAAAAGGAGAAAGAACTTGATGACACGAATAAGCAGCTTGCTAAGACCACAGAGGATCTGATACAGTCAGAATCCCTACTAGAGCAAGCAACAGAAGATGTAAAAGCTTTGAAAGCACTGGTCAAAGTGCGTGTTGAAGCTCTTGAAGTTAAGGAGAAGCAAACTTCTACCTTACAGCACCAGCTCCAGATAGCTCAAAGACAGTTAATTCTTTGTCAAGAACGGCAAGAAAAGACAGACAAAGAACTTGAAGATGCCCAAAGAGAGTTACAATGCTCCCTCCAGTCGGGTCGAGCCCAAAGAGAACGCATGGAGCAAACTTTTCTTGAAGAAATGATAGGTGATCAGCCTCCTGAGAGAGCGCCATCACTTCCTTCCAAACCAACTCTTAAGTATCTCTCTCAGCATCATGACAGGACCCTGCTTGACCCTGAGAGGTCATCCTTAAACCAAGAGTCCTACTCTCCTCCCCATGATGGCTTCTTACCATTTCCCTCAGATAGGGATCTTGACAAAATTGCTCGCATCATAGCACGCTTTGAACCTGAGCACCAAGGTGCTACTGACACCTGCACCTACTTGAAAGACATTGACTTTTACCTGAGGAAATTTCCAGGTGCAATCGTTGATGACAAAATCTACCTTATTAAGGCGACGTCAAGTCGAGAGGTTAGCAGTTTCCTTGAACGACAGCCTTATCATGTCAGAAATAATTATGACTTGCTCTGCCAAGCATTAATTGAAGAGTTTTCTGACTATTTGACCCAGACAGGCCTCTCTGCTGCTCTGTCTATTAAACAAGGGAGATCAGAACCTCCCCAACAGTATTACAACCGCTTACGCGAAGCTTACTTTGGTTTCCGAAATGAACCAGAAATGGAGGAGGACTTGAACTTCAAAACGCTGTTCGTCCAGAACCTCCACCCTACCACCAGTCATCACCTTGGCGTCTTAGCTTGTCCAAACACTTTGACTAGCCGACAGCTTCGTGAACTTGCTGTAAAAGGTTTTGCCAAACAACGACAAACTTTGGCTAAGAAAGCAGAGCCCGTTACTCTCTTGGCTATGGGGACAAAATCACTGCCCATGGAGCTGAACGAAGCTTCAGACTGTGTATTTTCAGGCTCCGATAAGCCTCCAAATGAGTGGTTAACCAGGCCTCCAAAACCTTTTCGACCTCAACAAACTCACAAAGGTCAAAGTTACATACCAAGGCCCAGGTCTGACACAGACCAATGCCAGGTAAACTTTGAGACCAACTGTTGTTATTCAGACTCCAGTCATGGTGGGTTTTATCCCAGACAAAGGAAAAACCATCAACACCGCCAAAGGGGGGTGAATGACTGGCAGAATCAGAGTAAATCACACTCTCAGAAACGACGATCTTATTATCCACCTCAATCGGTTTCATCCACTTTGAAGGTGAATAAACATGACTACTCAGCTAACCACTGAGATTAACACTGCGGAGTCATGAAGGTGTGAGTCCTGCGAAAGCAGAAGTCACCCAGCCAAAGCTAAATGACTCCAATAAGATATCCAAATGCTGTGGTGATACATTGATGACTGCAACCCCAGTTGCTGCTTTCTTTGTTAGCATTTGTCTCTCCTCTGTCAATATGGTCAGCTTGTCAGCTGTCAAATATCTCATCAACAGATTAAAAGCTGAAATTTCTGTCATTAAGACTCAGATTGACAAATTTCAGACTCAACAGCAGATAATTAGTCAAACCGATAAGAGCATCATCCCCAAGTTTAACAGACAAAGTTTAAGAGAAACTCTGTGCAGTAAACTTTTGATGTTTGTGATTCAGGTTGACTATGCTCATACACAGATGGTTAATATGTCTATAGCAGACATTTCTTTTCCACCTAAGTCTTAACCATTTTTGAAACTGAAATTGAACTTTCAGACTTCTCCAGCAAGCATGAAAAACAGCTATAGCTTTAGATCCAGTTAGCATTCAGACTAAAGAGTGCTTTTCTAAATCTCATTAATACTGAAAATTAGGAGATTTTCTTTCACATTAGTCTACCAATAGTTAACTGAGAAAAGTCTAACAACAAGACTATTTTATTTGATAGCTTAATGCATGCTTAATTTTATCTCAAAGCAGTACTAGTGATTCACATAGTGATGACGAGACGCATCAGTCCTATTTGCATACACCTGCTGCTGCTTCATGGTTGTCTACTCGTCGTCCCGATGCTCCATGGACAGGACCACCGTGACGAAGGGGGGACTGTAGCAATCAAGACAACCCTGGATGTGAAACCCACACATTCCTTACAGGAAAGTTTCCTTATCTGGTCCCAGGAAACAGGATATAAATCTTTCCAGACGTGTTTGCCCTTTCAGGTTAAATAAGTGACCCAACCGGAGGTTGACTAAACCTCTGACTCTTCAGGATTGGTCAGTTCGGCGAACAGAGACAGAGTTTTTATTACCTTTCAAACTGACTCCATTTGCTGACCATCTAAATAAACATTAACCTTAACCCAGATCTCCCATTTGAGATTAAGCGTCTTAAAGTGTGTGAACATACGGACCCCAGGATAAGGGGGGACACTGACCTCCAGACCTCGGTCGTAAAACCCTGCTCGACCATACACTGATAAAGACTGCATTCCTTTGGTGAAAGAATACAAATGACTGATCATGACATCTTATGCATTCAGCAATGTACTAATCTGTCTAATCATGAAATTTGTGTTAAAATGAGATGTTTCCCGTTTTTCTATGTGCTTCAGAAGCCAAGTTATCTTATCTGACAGAATAAATCCTTATTCTTTAGTTCTTTAGACCAACAGCTTTTCAGACTGTTTCATGAACTTTTAAGAGTTAAATTTATTGACTATGAATCCTAAGTTTACTCTAAGTAACAGAAATAGTTTAGAAATGTTTGGTTTATATTTTAGTTATTTATTTAGTATCTTAACCATTAGGTGGTTATAATGTCACTGAATAATCTGAATGTGAGTATTTAGAATCCATTATTAATCATGATGACGTTCATTCACATGTGTTTACTCTTTTGTTGTTCACAGTTTCTATGTGTTACTATCTGTTTCATTTCAGAGTAATTTAGCATGTTCAATGTGATACTTAAAACATAATGAGAATGTTTGATGTGATCCTACACTTCATTCATATGTGTTTAGTATCAAATTATTTATCATGAAACCAAGCATTCAATGATATTAATCATAGTGAGTGAGTATCAGATCTGACTCTTTTACCAGCCAAAAGAATAAGTTAGATCAAATAATCAGAGACCCGATGACCCCTCCTCTTTCTCCTCAGACACACCCAGTGTGAGAAGATAAAACCAGTGAAGTGGGGTTGCTCACTCGCTTATTCTCGCTTATGCCTCTTCTCTCTCTTATGCTTCTGCTCTTCTGCTGACTCTCCTGTCCCCGGCTCTTATGCCCCTTCTCTTCTGTCCACACCCTTCTGTGGTGCGTTTCTTTGTTTTCTCTTAGAACTTTTTCTTAGTCTTCTAAGTTTTACGCCACGTGTTGATTCACGTTGATTTTTCTTTAACATCGTCTTAGTTCAAGTTTTGAAACTTCAACTTTTTGTGCACATAGTAATTCAAGATTAAGCCTTTGATTGATTTTCTTTAATTTCGCGAAGCCATTTTTGAAAGTTTTCTCTGCTCTTCGAGCCTCGTTTTTCTGAGTTTTCTGCGTGATTTCAAAGTCACCTCCGAACGCAATCCAACAGGCCCAGGTCATCCTCTGTGCCAGAGTTTTTGAGTGAGACTAAAGAAGTACCCAAACGAGCATCCACAGGATCCACAGGCGCTGGTTTTTGCTTCGGGCCTGAGTGCTGCAACTCCGGGCTCATCCTTCGGCTGACTTCAGTCGTCTTCTGAGCTGAACCGCTCGAACCGCCAGTAGCCCGGACCTTCGGAACCTGCTCCATCTTCTCCAAGGACCAGTCTCACTTAAGTATGCAAACCTCCAGAGCTCTAAAGAGGGCTGGTGCTGTCTCCTGCGTTCAACTCAGATATCCTCTTATTCTGGTGATCTTAGATTCCTCCAAATCTACACCCGAGTTTATCTCGACACCAAAGTTAGTGTAGGTTAATATGTTAGCGCATATTCACTCACTATCATTAACTTTAGTGCTCCTAGCCTGACTCAGAATCTTTATTTATTCACCTATTATTATCTATCTTCATTATCTTATCATCATTTATTGCATGTGTGTTGTACCATCATTTATCCTGTAATAAACAGATCATTATTTTTCTAAGTTCCTGTCTGTTAGTGTTCTTCCAGAAGTGGAGTCCCTGAAATTAGAATTTCGACTTAAGATATGAGACTGATTAATTAAAACTGACTTGATGTTTGATTTCTGAATTAAACTTTTGTTTTCTTTATTTTCCCACCATTAAGGGTGGGTGGTGCCCCTTTCAACGAGTGCATAAATGTCATAATTTGAGATTATTAATCTTCAGACATTTATTATAAATTCCAATCGCCAAGTATTATTTTGGTGCGGCCGTATGAGGCTCATTTTAAATCACTACAATAGTGATGTATTAGGGTCAATTTTGTTCATAACATGGGTTGTCCGTGTGTGGTGTCTTTATTTTTTGCTCTATATTAAAACACCTCCAGTGCACCTGTGTGTGTGTGTTTGTCGGCAGAACCTCTTACCTGAAGCGAGTGTGACACAGCTAAGCCGACGATGCCTGGGCTCAGGGTGCTTCTTCCCATCACAGAGAGGATGGCAGCAGCTAAGACCACGCCATTCCCAACAAACTCCAGATTGACGGCCAGCCACCTATAGACGTCACATTCATTTAGCTGTGGGCTGACAACTTCCTGAATGTATCTGGATTACTGAAGTATTTTTAAAACACTGCACAAAAAGGTATTATTGTAGGTCTTATTAGTGTAAATCATCCATATCCGTCCTACTCAGTATAAATATAATCTGAGCACATAATAATCATATATCGTCTCACCGAGTTGCCACAAATCGAGGGAAGTAAGAAGTCTGATTGAAGTCAACCCTCTCATTGGCCTGCAAAATGAACCGGGACTGCTCGCCAAAGGCCCGGATGACGCTGGCGCCCTGCACCGTCTCATTGAAGTGGGTGTAGATGGGCGAGCGGCTCACAGCTTCCAGCCTCCGCAGCTGACAGGATGTGGCGACGTAGAAGCTCTGTAGCCCACAGCGGAAAAGTAAAACACCGGCTTAAGTGAGTGAAACCAGCAGGGAGAGCCGAGGGCTTTCCCATGATTCATAGTGAATTTGGGTAACATCAATGTCAGCAGGTGGGGGAACAAAACACAAGTGAACAGCAAAATCAGCAGAGTTGGTTTTGGATCCGGGAGCTTTCCACTAACACAGTGTAAGAAATACCAGCTCTAGCTAAGCCTCCATAAAAGTCATCAGAGTGGAGTTAAACCGCTATGAGGATAAACCGTACCTGGACGAAGGCGTAAAGGAAAGCCAGGGGCAGGATGATCACGGCAGCGAAAGGTGTAGCCATCAGTACGATGATGCAGACCTCCATGAGTTTGAAGACGTAGCTCAGCATCATTTTCAAACCATCGGGGACCATACAGTCGATGGCGTCGATCTCTTTGGCGAAGCGGTTGAGCAGGTTTCCGCTCGGGGTGCGCTCGAAGAAAGACATCGGAGACCGCAGCACGTTGTTCAGCAGGTCCATGTGCAAGTGACGAGAGGCGATGATGCCGCAGATGGAGATGGCGACAGTGGTGCCAAAAATTGCGATACCTGAAAGAAGGAAAGAGATGTTTAATCCATCAGATCTGAAGAGGATTCAGTGTTGCGTCTATTTTCTGGGAGAGGATTTTTGTGAAACTGTCCTTTTATTTATCGGCGCCAACTGACCTTGTACAAATCCAAGTGCTCCAAAAACGGTCAGCTTCAGGTCTGTATCGATCTGGGTACCATTAATGACGGGATCGTCAGCCCACATGCTGAGCCAGTAGTTGTAGGCCAGTGAAGCACCTTGTTGGAAAGCATACAGGAAGACGATGGGGATGATGATGGCCAAGCCGATGGTCTTGAAGTATTTCTTGTACATCGCCAACCTCACCTGTAGTGAAAAAAAAAAACTTATTTTAATTCTAGTTATCAAGTGGATGCTCAACCGTAGGGCTGTAAAGTCCTAATCGATTGGTCGACTTATTGGTCAATAGGCGCTGAGTTGACCAAAATTGACTGATTGGTCGAATCGATTTTTTTCCGTGTCAATTTACAGTCTTTGGTTAATTTCATCAGGAGGAACATACCAAGTGCTAATGGGGGTGTTTTTTTTTAGAGCACCCCTGTTTCACAGGTAATAGCCTGTCTCAGAACACCCCCCTTTGTTTTCACCAATTTGGATTCGCCCAACCTGATGAAGACCAGCTGGAGACAAGAAGATTGAAGAGCGTCCATGTTAATTAACGTCGGGTGGTTTGCTGAATATAATATTTGTGTTAATTGCCCTCTTGTGCTGATATCAGTATATTTTCACCCCACTGAGCTGCGTCATCCCTCGCCGCATAAGGGTTTACCATCAGAGTTGGAACTCCCCTTCCACGATTAGTCGATTTTGGTCAAAAATTTCGGGGTTTGAGTCGACCAAAATTTCTTTGGTTGATTACAGCCCTACTCCCCCTTCATTTTCAAGTCCCCTGATCCCTCTCATGAGCTCTGTTTACAAAGTCCCGAGGAAAATATTTTGCTCTGTGGTGCATCGCCTTTTTCTGTTGTTTTTGCTGTTTGGTGGTTGGCACAGACTATGTGGTATAGTTCTCTTCATATGCAATGAGAGGGTGACGGTAAACAAAAACAGCAATGCTGCCGGCTAAGATACCATAGACAGAGCTTAAAAAAGAAGGTGAATGCCCGAGAGAGCGCAGAGGGCCGCACGATTGGTTGATTATCATCTGTGAAGCAGCCAACAAACAGTCAAAGTGATCCGCTGTTGTTACAGAAGATCTACTATCCCAACATCACAGCTTTAATCAAAGGCTATATTCAGACTCACCCTCCCAGTGCGAGCTTTGTCAACCTCAGTCAGTTTGCCCAGGTCCTCTGGTACCTGTTCTTGGTCAGTTTCAGACACAGGCTCCATATTTTGCAGGTTGGTATTAGTGGTGTCACCCCTGGAGGATTTTGAGAGTCAAGAGGTCAGTTGTGTAAAGAAAGCTCGGAGGGTTTCAGACATCTTCATGACAGTTTGACAAGTTCTGTGTTTGTTCACCCACCCAATGAGCTGCTCCTGGGACAGGTCTCTGGAGAAGGGCATGAAGTCCACCATGCTGAGGCGAGCGTTAGACCGCCTGGAACCAGCTGTGTGTGAAAAGGACACTCTTGATTTTCTGTTTTCAGATTGATGAGCAGTACAACAAACTCCTGCACACAGTGATTTGTGTTTTAGACCTAACGCTGAGATGTACAGTCACCTCTCTGTATGGCGCTCTCCTTCCTCTCAGTGTTGGCGAAGGTGTGGATGAAGTCTGCGAAGGCGCCATGGCGGCTGAGGAGCTCCTGGTATGAGCCGCTCTCTGTGATTTCTCCATCTACCAGGACCAGGATATGGTCAGCCTGCGGCAGGAAGCTCATCCCATGGGTCACCAGGATGCGGGTCTATAAAACAAGCCACATAAGTCATAAAAACAAGATGTAAGCACAATCCAGCGCTAAGCCGAGGCTTTCTTGAAAACACTGAAGTCAGCAGCGTGGCGGTTTTCATATTATGATAACTAAAGTGCGGGTCACATTCTTGTCCGTGGTTTAGGTGCTCTTTGCAGCTGGAGGGTAAGACTTAATTACACCTCACAGGTTTTGTTATGAATATTACCTTGTCTCTGAGGACTCCTTTAGGTCCAATGACTTTGTCGAAGATGTGTTGACCCACATGTGCATCGACCGCAGACAGCGGGTCATCCAGGAGGTAAACATCAGCCTTTCTGTAGACAGCTCTGGCCAGGCTGACTCTCTGCTTCTGTCCACCTGAGAGGTTCAGACCCTACGTGGACACAGATGTTTGAGTGTCTACTTTAAACCGGTATTTAGATTTGAGGACAAGATTCAAATTTTAATCTCTTTCTCTCTCCCAGTGTTGTACCTTCTCTCCAATTTCTGTAGCATCTCCAGCTGGTAAGATGTCGAGGTCGGGCATCAGCGCACAGGCCTCCAACACCCTGTTGTACCACGACTTCAGCTTTTCACGACCAAAGATGATGTTGTCCTGGACTGTGGCGTTCTGGATCCAAGCCTGCTGGGGCACATAGGCCACGGAGCCCTGTGAGGACAGATGTCAGGAGAAAAGAGTCAGTATTTATGAAATGAAACCCACATTTGTGAATAGAACGGACTTGTTGATCGAAAGCTCAGTACCTTGACTGCAACACGGCCATTCCTTTTCTCCGTTTCACCGAGCATGGCCGACAACAAAGAAGACTTTCCACTGCCCACATGTCCCACCACAGCAACAAGCGAACCTCGAGGCACATGGACATTGATCCTGCCAACGAAGAAGGGCATTTTCTGTAAGTTTCCCTGTGTTTTTATCGCGGATATTGTACCTGTTTTATTAATCATACCTTTTAAGACATGGAGGGCCCTCTGCAGACCAGCTGAAAGTGCCGTTTTCGATTGCCACGTCCTCCCCATCTAAACAGAAGAGAAAGATTGAGCGCAATGATCAAAACCTGCAATACAAACCGAAGACGGCACATGTTCGGTCCACCTGAGCGACAAACAAACAAAATTCCCCCTTGAAGTTAGTCGTCAGAGCGCAGCCTGGGCGTAATTACAAGTGAATTTGCTTAATCATACAAATTACAGAGCTCTTGCTTTTTCACAAGCTGTCTTAGGAAGTGTTGACAGATTACAGACAGAAGAGTGCAGTATTTTTTTTATTCCTCTATGAATCATATGTCTGAATTCATGCTGTGATTTACGTTCAACCGCTAAATGGAAACATCCTATAATTACCCTGTCTACCAGTCAGCCCAAGACCCAGGAAGTGACAGTGCACATGATCCATACAAGGCTGTGGTACTCCACAGATATAAACAACAGATCTTGTGGGAAGATTATATTGATTATGACAGGCTGTGATTTCAGGCAGTGTGCAGTATGTAACAAAATATGGAAATTGGTGTATTTGAATGTACAGCGTAGTAGTTTACTTATTCTATGTAATAGTTTATGTATAGGTGGGGCTCTTACCAGAAGTCAATGGAGCTTTTGAGACGTTGTCTGTTTTAAGTTCCTCGGAGCACAGGTACTTTCCCAGACGTCTCAGTGAAACCACAGCCTGAAACAGAGTCGGTGGTTAGTAAACTGACCTATATCCACCATACATGACAGTGAATATATATCCCAGCTGGCATTATAAACAGAGTAAACGCCACCATGCAATCATGGGTATTTCATTAAAATGTGGCCTACCTGCATCGTGGTGCTTATAGCAAATGGAAGCTGACTGAGTGGAGTCTTCAGGATGTTAATCAGCGCCATGGAGACAAAAACCTTCTGTGCATCCAGGACATTCCTGTCATCCAGCATCACGTAGACGCCAAACATGGAAAAGGCAATCTAAAAAGGGACGAAAATAATTCTCTTAATGTTACGTCTGCGGGCCAAACTCATTCGACTGGTGATTCTAAAAGGCAGAATTGAAAGTATGAAGTGGGTGTTTTTCTAAATTTCTGTAATTGTCTAAATATCCCATGAAAAGACCAAAAAACCATCAGAGATGCATTAGTCTGTCTCTGAGAGCCTTCATCCCCGCCCTGTCTGTGGCACCCAGCCCAAAGCCCATTTATCCCCACTGAAGTCTTAAGTCTTTCAAAACAGGTCACAAGGATATAATTTCAATTTTGTGTTTTTTGTTTTTTTCGTTCTGCTGATTGGTTCAGACACACACCACCTCAGCGGCTATCTGAACGATTGAGATCAAACTTTCATTGAAACACAAATAAAAACTCTCAAAACAGACTTGGTAGGACTGGTACAGGCATGAGCATGCCCCCCTAAACTTTCTCACATGGAGTCCAACACTTGACAGTCTAGTGGTTATTTGCAAATTTAGCAAATATTCATGTTGTGAACATTAAGGGTGAACTCTGGAAACACGATACCCGCTCCCCAGCCTCCAAAAGTTGCTCGCACATGTAGAGGAGTTAAAGATTCCACTTGTCGTCACTCGGCATACACTGTCATTATTTCAATATATTAATAGTTTAAACACTGTTCAATGCTGTGTACAATGAATCCTAACTCATATCTGTTGGGACTATGTGAGGTGAGCGCCCTCTGCGGTGGCTTCTTGCAGAGTTGGATGATGTAGCCTGTGCGTCTTGGCCAGTCTGCGCTATGCTGTCCCCGCGGTAAGTAGTGTGCGAATAAGCTCCATTAAAATGCTACGAAATAAGTTCACATCTCATTAAAAGTAATTTTGTTTTATTTAACATGTTTGAGATAACTTTCGAAATTCTTGTACGATTTTTATGTGATAATTTTACTGTGTTTTTAGCCATTTTGGCGCACGGTGTACGTGTTTTGCTTGCTAGCATTGTTTCTTTGTTTTTAGCAATGTTGGAGCTTTTTGCTACATAATTGCCTGTTAGAGAGACCTCATTGTGCCTCTGTTCTTACCAGGTACATATTTCAACTTATTATATGTATGTATTTGTCCAGTCTGCTCTATGCTGTCCCCGTGGTAAGTATTGTGCTAATAAGCTCTGTTAAAATGCTACAAATAGGGTGACCATGCATCCTCTTTTACCCGGAGATGTCCTCTTTTTGGGGGGCTGTTCGGCCTTGTCTGGCTTTGTCTGGGGGAGTTTATAAAATCCTCCAAATGTCTGAGGTTTTGTATGGAAGTTTTGAGTTTGTGTCAGGTGGACTTACTGAGTTAGAAGTGCGTAAAAAACTCTGACCCGACCAGGAAAACTCGACTCTGTGATTCCGTAGTCGTGTCCTCTTTTTGGGGATTCAGAATATGGTTACCCTAGCTATAAAATAATCTCACTTTTCTTGTTAAAAGTAATGTTTTTTTTTTTAATTAACATGTTTAAGATAACTTTCAAAAGTCTTGTTTGTGTATGTGTTTTGCTTGCTATCCCCGTGGTGTAGCTTGTCTGTCTGTGAGCTCAAGTATTTCAGCTTTTTTAAAGACACCTGGAACTTGAGTTGGCTGATGCAAAGCGGTAGTTCTTCTCATGTTAGTAAACTCACCAGGAAAGAGGAGGAGTTGAAGGATGCGATGGAGATCGAATAAAGGATCTGAGACTTCTTCAGGGCTTTGAGCTCTTTTTCTCTGTGACCCAAAACCTGCTCCAGGAAGGCTTTCTCCCAGGCGTAGAACTTCAGGATCTTTATCCCGTTCAGAATCTCATTCATCAGTCTGATGCGGCCGTCCATGAACTTCATTTGGATCTCCTGTCAACCAGAGAAAAGAATTTACTTGGCAACATATAAAAAACAAATTGGGATTGTTTTGTTTTTATGTGTTTCATGTAAAAGTAGAAAACAGTAGCATTTGAGTCAGATTCAGGCTGTTGTGGACATGAGTTTATCTGCTGTTGAGCCTGTTTTACATCATGGAACTTGTTTTAATCCTGAAGGAATTTATAGCTAGTTACATTTCAGTGTTTTTTTATGACAAGGAAACAACAAAGGGCCCGGGATGTGGTCACTGTAGTCAGAACTAAGTTCGATTAAATTGGCATCCAAATTTATAGTACTGTCTGTTGTTTTTCCAAAGAAATGAAAAATGATGTCTTCCTACTGCCCACCCTTTCCTTTCATTGTTTTCAAGCACGTTATATGGGGCGGACATCAAAAGGACAAGCGAGAATGCACCACGCAGGCCAAACACCCACACGGCTCCTCGACCACTATCTAAACCAGCTGTGGCATCCCGGACCGAACACGCCAGATGTGCGGCTACTGGAGAGTCAGTGAAAGTGTAAAGGACTCCTCTGAGAGCTTCGTACCTGCAGCTTGCTCCTTTTCTTTGCGATGATCCCGTTGAGTGGAAAAATGAGGATGACGGTGGCGATCCCCGCTAAGGCGGAGGGGCCGAGATGCTGGTTAAAAAAAGAAAAGAGAAGAAAGCAGCGTCAAGGTCTGTTTGGCTGAGCTGTGATATCGAGAAGAGCGCTTCTTAACATACCTGCCAGAGGAAGAAGAGGCAAAGAGCGATTTCAATCGGAGCCAGCCAGACAGCGTTGAAGTACACCACAAAGTCCATGAGCTTCTGAGTGTCGGCTGAGACCAGATTCACGATCTCACCTACAGTGCAAGTCCTCCTTGCAGCACTGTTTATCACCAGAGACTGGATTGACAACAAGGAGACATTTGATCAGAAATCTGCTTCTGGATTCAGATTCAGACGAGCTGTTTAAACACCATTAGATACAGATTCACCCACCTTCCTGTAGACTAAACCCATAACGGCGGTCTTCACCCTCATCCCCACAGTGAAGCAGGTATACATGTACTGATGGTTGAAGAGGGACTGGAGACAGGACAGCAGGAACATCAGAGTGGCATAGAAGTAGCCTTTCCACAGTGGAGCGTCTTCATCTCTCATGAAACCCAGAAGAAGACTGCAGGATAAAAGAAGAAGAGTAATATTTAATGAGGTAGTTTAGTTTTGTCTATACGCAGAGTCTGTTTCTTTTCTGCTCAATAACGCTACGCTAACGTCGATGTGAATTTCCCTGGAAAGTAGACAATGACACAAATCAAATCGGACATAGTTGGTTTCACCCTGTCAGCATGGCTTTTTTCACTGTTTTTCATTCAGTTTTGAATTATTTAACTCTCATTGTGTGCCTTAAACCAGTAGCCTTGGAGTGCTGCTGCGGCTGCTGGCTGACTGGTCTACACAAAACAGCTCCGGTTGCACAACAGAGCTCAGCTTGTGGCCGGGCTGCCCTCACACTTGGCCAGCGGTGCTCTTATTGTGGTGCGACAACATTTCTGCCATTTAGAGCCTCCTCTCCCTCTCTGCCGGTCCTTCTTACTGGAGCTCAGAGGGCTGTGGTCTCGTCTACTTTTTCTTGCTCACAGCTTCATGACCGTAATTAACACTTCCAATGATTCGGTGCTGTGCATCACAACAACATTCCAGTCTGGCGAGTGGGATGGCGCGGCTGGTGGCGGGGTCAGCCATGACCTGTTTTTCACGGATGCCAGATTCTAGTGTTATTTGGCTGTCTGTGTCACAAATCACCGGAATAGACGAGGAAAGTGATATCTGAGGTGATAACCGAGAAGTTTCTTTTTCATCAAAGTGAACCTCTAGACTGATCTGGACAGCTCATCCCCTAAAATACACAATAAAACCCGGGTCTAATTTAGCTGGGGTGAAGTCCATCAAGGTAATTCAGGTCTGAGCTTTGAGGTTGTGATATATCTGGTGTATCTTTTCCTTAATTTGCGCACTCAGTGGCATTTGGTTTGTGGGTGTCTGAGAACTAAGAAAGTTCGATTTGAAAAACAACAACATCCCTTTCCAAATAACACAAAATCTTGCATCAGTCATCTATTCATGAGCAGATTCGTTCAAAACAAGGTTCTGCTGCCTGTTTCTATCCTCACGCAGGATAAGACAAACAATAGACGAGAATATTTATGGAAAGTGTTTGTTTTTTGGGGGGCTGTCATAACCCCAAACCATAAACCCCTGCAGCTTCAGGGTTATAGTCCAGCTGCTACTTCTGCACAGCGTCACTCAGAGCAGTAGGGCTGTAAAGTCTTAGTTGACTGGTCTACTTACTGGTTGATACGTGCTCAATTTACAGTCTATGGTTAATTTTGTCAGGAGGAATGTACCAAGTGCTTATGGAGGTGTTTTCAGAGCACCCTTGTTTCACAGGTAACAACCTGTCTCAGAACACCCCCCTTGTTTTTACTATTTTGGATTCGCCCAACCTATTGGAGACCGGCTGAAGACAAGAGCGTCTACGTTAACCAACGTCTGATGGTTTTTTGAATATTTATATTTTAGCCTTTTGTATTTAATTGCCTTCCTGTGCTGATATCAGTTTATTTTCACCCCACCAAGCCGCGTCATCCCCCGCCGCAGAAGGGTTTGCGGTCAAATTTCAGGGTTTTAGTCGACCAAGACTTTCTTTGCTTGATTACAGCCCTACAGAGCAGATTGTGCACTTCTTCTTAAGGTCTTACCTGAGCACCTGGGGTATGGCGAACATGAAGGCATCGTGGAATATGATACACAGGGTGCCGGTCAGAAAGTACGGGCCAAACTTGCGCGCAAGCGTCCTGAGCAGGAAGAAGCCCGAGCTCTGCTCCTTCTGCAGCTTCCTAAGCAGCTGAGCCTGGTCTGGCAGTCTACTCCCTAATGCCACACCTGACGCCAAGGCCTTCTCCTGCCTGCCAGAGAGAGAGAGAGAGAGAGAGAGCTTAGTTACAGACAAGACATCTGTGTCAGAGGGGCCTCAACATGGAGAGACTTTAATATAAAACAGACGGCACAGAGAAAAAAAGATGTTGTTTTTCGTATCGTCACCGATGGACTCAAGAATTCGCCAGCAGCAGTGAAAGACATTATTAGCTGACAATTTTATTGGACTGAACGAGTGATCTTCAAAGAGCTGGATCTTGTTAACAAGCTTTGAGATGACACATACGGCACTCGTCTTGACATTATGGAACTAAATGTCCTCAAGGGACTCCTTCAGAGCTATTCGATTCACCGCAATCATGGTTATGTCATGGTCTGTTTGAGTCATTAATTGAACCAGCACAATGCGTGCAATAAAAAGGAAGATTTTTGGCTGCTGAGCTCTGACAGAGAAGAGAAGATCACAGGCAAGAAAGTAAGTAAGTAAGAAGCCACATGTGCCAGAGGGAAAACTGAAGACAAATGTTTATATCCTGCACGTGGGATTTGTCTTTGAAGACTGGTGATGGGCCGCGCCAGCCGAGCAGTTACAGGGTGCGTAACTAAAACAGACTGGTGTGGTTTTACTAGTGACAACTGTACCAACAAATAGAGGTGAAAAATACCCTGGACATAAACCCCTACATTAGGGCTGGGCGATAAACCGAAAATTTACCAATACTGAAATTTACGACAATAACCGACGTCATTTTGCCCATGTCGGTATATTCGGTGTCAAAAAAATACTAAAAGTTGGTTTTGGATGTTTGTAGGTAGGCTATGGTCTCATGTCCCTTTACGACATTTCCTTTTTCGGAGACGTGACTCCACCCCACCCAGTGAGGAGATGGAGGACGGTTCAAAAGTTGTAGCGGCTGAAGTAGACAAAGTTAATGTGGGAGGGAGTGAGCAGCTTGTGGAGTAGTTATGGTCCATTTATCGTTATCGAGGTGAACTGATCAATATATCGTGATGTTGATTTGAGGCCATATTGCCCAGCCCTACCCTACATAAACTATATTATCTTTAGGCTCAATAGACAGACAGATTTTGTGACCAATAAAGTCTGTTTACTCATCTTAAGAAGTCGACACATCCTGAATATATTGACACAGGTTTTTACGGACATTCACAGGCTCCAGAGGATACATTACTTTCCTGCCAAAACCCTTTAAATTACTTTAAAAGCTGTCATGGTGTTCATATTTTGAGGGTATAATGAAAAACTTAACTACGGTGGAAAAGATTACAAAGGGATTTGGTATTTCCCATCATAACTCCTTTTTAATAAGTCCAGCATACCTGTTTTATGTGTTTAATGCATGAGAGAACAAACTACACCACAGGACTTCAGATTTCAAGAGTTCTCACTTTTGAATTTTGGCACATTCAGCCGTCCAATCCTCTTCCAGCTCAGAGATGATCTTATTTGACGTGTCTTCCTCCCTCAGGGTCCAAAGGTCCTCAGCCGCCAGCGGGGTGCGATATCCTTTCACAACAAGCCTGAAGAGGGAGCCGCAGAGATTACTCCCTCGCAAATCGTCAACAAAACACACACACACATTATTGTAAACAAGTGCAAACTGTTGCTACAGTGAGTCAGCAGGAGCCTAAAAATGACAGGGTTTTAAAGAACCAACTTACCCGGTGAACCACCAGAAGAGGATCTTCGACAGGAAAGAGGCATCCTTGACGGGACAGGGATTCTGCAACAGATTAGAGACCAGACTCAGGCTTGTTTTTGCAGTCAATCTCACGGTTTAGAGGCTTTTGAGTCATACACAGCTTCAGAGGCGGTCGGTTGATGGTTGAATAGTGCGCTTGTGAGGAGTGTGTTTGAGAACACAAACAGTGCTGCGCAGTCTGGTGGTCCATTGTAGAGAGCAGAGGCCATGAACTCCCACAGGACAGAATAAATAGAGTTCAGTGTGAGCGCAGCGAGAATTATGACGTTTTGAGGTCGAGCGCAGACGGAGGGGAGATGTGTCATCATAAACCATACGACAAGTGGATACACACACACACACACAGAAAGAAAGTTTGTCATCACGCGCATACTTTATGGCATCTCTCCGCCCTGCCACCCCCTCACCAGGGTGTTTGTGCTCTTCATTACTCTTCATCCCTTCACCTCCCCTTTTCCTGTGAGTAACTCTAACCAGAGCGTGGGTCGGAGGGAAGGAGGAGGTGGAGGAAGAAGGGGAAGCGACCAATGGGTGTGTCCGCCCTGCCAGACTGCGGCTTCTATACCCTCAACCTTTTCACCACGGGTCCTGAATTTGTCCGGGACTTTTCCACCTGTTTTGACTGTTTGTCTCTGAGCGATGTTACATCACAGACAAGACGAGAGCCTTATTTTCATTCACCTGCCAGTCGCCCTGAATCATCTTGTTATTCTGAGACGTCAAGCTCGTGATTGATGGGATAGTGGAGTCTGTGTTATGTAATTCTGCTGCTGTTGTTTGGTGGCGGACTCAGAGCTGCAGTCGTGATGTTATCTGAGGCTGATGTGAGTGAGTGAGTCCGGTTGAAGGTATGCAGGAGGACTACGCTAAACGCGCAAACACTCATTCACACGAGCCTCATAGTTCGGAAAAAAAGCAATGAGGTGAGAGTGGGAGAGGAAGCTGGATAGTGAATCACATCATTTCCTCCAAAAGGGAAAAGTGTCTTCACAACAAAAGTTGAAAACCGCGAGACAACCTTTTTTTTTTTTTCTGGGTGCTGGGTCGGACCGGGTTTTTCAGCGGAAGTGGGATACATTCTCCTCTGCCTACCTTTTCCAAGACGGTTTTCCCCTCTGGAGGCTGGTCAGCAAAACAACACAGGAAGAGCTGGGCCAGCTGGATTGTGAAGTAGGAGAAGAAGGCGAGGTATCGTACGATGTCGGAGGCAATGCCCTATGGAAACAACAACAACAACAAAACAATGAAAGGGGTTAAAATGATCACAATCTTAAAGTTAAAGACTTTTAAAGCCAACAGTTGTAGGAAACTAATGTTCTTACGTCAAGATAAGGACGTACAAAAGATCAAAACAGGTTTTGTTTCATCATCTCTTTTAACATTAATTAACAAACCCTCTACATCCTGTGGGAAACAGCACTGTTTATCTTTGGCTTTGTACGCAGTTTCACAAAAACACTGAAGTCATTATACGGTTTTTCCCATGCTTACACACTGTATAGCGGCGGATACAGTTTACACACAAGGATCACAGACACATAAAGTGTATTTTGGACCTCCAAGCTAAATCAGGGTAAAACCCAAAGTCTTTAATGGTGTGCTTCATATAAATGAAGCAATAATAAAAACGGCCTCTCAGTCACGCTAAGAGCCTGTATCTGTAAATAGAGAGATTGTGGTTTTACAAACCAGCAAACTTTCATTCAATCAAGGCAGCAGCTGCAATATTAACCACTCAGGGAGTTTTGTGAAATCTAAGACTCACATGTTATTCTTGACGTACAGAAACTGTGGGTTTTGGCAGGCACATTGTTTACCAGTGGGCCAGTGCCACTGCCACAGCCAGTGTGTTGTTCAGCGTGGTGTGGGTATGAATAAAAGTCAGAGCCACGGTAAACAGTCAAATGACTTTCTATGAAAAGTGTGGAGCAATGCCCAGAAAAAGAGATATGAAGGGGCCAAATGGATCCGGCCACACGGGGAAAAACTGGGTCAGGATGGTCGGAGAGTGGGTGGGAAAAATGTAGGTCAAGCAACTAAGAGTGGTCAAGGGTCTGCAAACATGAACCCTGTCAACTTCAACTTTTAACATGTCCGTGTCAAATAAACGCTTAATGTTAAAAAAAAAAAAAGTGTCCGTCAAAGATATACACAGAGAAAAAAACGATACTTCCATGTTTCTACTGTTACTCCTAACACAAGAAATCTGTTTTTTCTAACAGTGTTACATAAACTCGTACAAAAACAACCGTCAGAAAAACAGATATGTTCATTTTTAACAACTGATGGTTGATAAAAACGACCAATTTGATTTTTTTTTTTTGCACATCTGATTGGCAGTCCAGTTGGTTGTTTAATTTTTGCACAAGTAGAAGAACGACTGCAACAAAAACAAACACGAATGATGATGACCGGTCTTGTTCGGCTAGACAGTTACAAAACGTACGCCACAAAACCTCACGTAGAAAGACAAAGGAATATTTCACCATGTACCTGATTTTTTTCTTTTTTTAGCACAATGCATCATAGGTTATGTATAGGGCTGGGCGATAAACTGAAAATTTCCCAATACCGAAATTTGCGACAATAACCAACGTCATTTTGCCCGTATTGATATATTCGGTGTCAAAAAAAATAAATAAGTTAACAAGTGGAACACATATACACTGCTTTTGAAGCTGTCCAAGAATATCAAAGTTCTGGTCATGTGTATCTAAGGAGGTGACAGCAAGATTCAAAAACAAGATATATAAAGATCCAGGCCGGTTTCTATTGGGGCTGCCACCTACAGATAGAGTTATGGATGTTAGAGGATCAAAATTACTTAATACTACCTAGGGCTGGGCAATAAACCAAAAATTTACAGATACCGAAATCTATGACGATAACCAATGTCATTTTGCCCATTTTGGCATATTTGGTGTCAAAAAAATAAATAAATAAAAATTGTTTTTGGATGTGTGTACCTAGGCGATGGTCTCATGTCCCTTTAAGACGCTGGCCTATGTCATAATATAGAGGGAAAGACAGGTGAGGAGATGGAGAACGGTTCAAAAGTTGTGGCGGCTGAAGTAGACAAAGTTAATGTGGGAGGGGGTGAGCAGCTTGTGGAGTAGTTATCGTCCATTTATCGTTATCGAGGTGAACTGCTCAATATATCCTGATATTGATTTGAGGCCATATCGCCCAGCCCTAGTTACGTAAAAGGTTTTTGGATTCATAACCTTTCCTCAGAGCCCAGGACATAAACGACTGAATGTTTTCGTGTGACGTACCGTATATCGTAAAAGTGCTTTGAGTGGTCAGAGGACCAGAGACGGCGCCGCATTAACGCAGTCCATTCACCAGTTTACCGTTTGCTAATTAAAATCCAGGTCAGACCATTTAATTTCAGTTGGCCTTACACACTACATATTACTTTCCACTTATGTGACCATACCAAAGCCACTCGATGTTATTAAAGTTTTGAGAGAAGCAAATGTACAAAATCCAGGCATAACACTGCGGTAGTCCAAATGTGTTTCTACAGGATTGTGGTGAATATTTGGAAAGGGCAATCTTTTATAGTACAGTATGAAACCAAAACTCTGTGTCTGTACTCTTAATGGTATTATGTGCGGATGCATAGATTTCCATCTGGCTGTGTTTACAGCAGTGTAGGCCCATAAACACAGCGCTGACGTTCCTCTGGTCTGACCCTGGGCTGCCATGTCTCACCAGCACTTATCCCAGGGCCATCATTACTTTCCCCCAAGCAGTGTGGGAATGTCACACTGACGACGATAAAACAGAAATATGGATGTGTGTGTCTGTTTGTGCGTTTTTTATAGAAATGCAAATGCGACAGCCCCACGGCAGTGAGCGCCTAAATAGAAACTTACCCCGTGCAACAATGATTGCAGTGTCTGACAGGATACACAGGAAGAAAAGGAAAACTTAAACACACACATGCTTGACCAGAATTGGCAGTATTATCCTCCAACACTTGGTTAACTTTAGGTTACCTTGGTTAAAATAAGAGGATGAAATAGAAACTCTCTGCTGACACAGGGTAGAGCTCAAGCTGTGCCGCTGGAGTCGGGTGTCTAGACGATGGGTAAGAGTGGACCTGATTAGATATCTCTGCACGATGTTTTGACACCGCAGGTTCACTGAGTTCAGACTGGACTAACACCTTCACTTTCACTGTAAAGTGCACATGCCTCAAATACCGAGTGGTAAAACTTTCAAGATACTTTATTAAGTCATACTGTTGATGTTGTGTATGATTAAAAAAGCTAGAAACATACCTCGTCCATGGCCAGCTGGATCTTTGCTCTGAGCGGCACCAGGGAGCAGACGACCGCCAAAACCCAGAACAGGAAGAGGAATACAGATGACCGACATCCTCTCACTCTCTCTAACTGGATGATGCACAATGCCAGGATCTATAGAAAGATGCAGAGAGGGACAATCAGACTTTAAAAATGTGGTTCAGGCAGTTGAGGAACTTCCTTATCTCAAATCTCAGAGATTTTTTTAAATGCGTTTTTTAAAGGTATGAAAAAAAGTGTTTAATTCCAAGTTTCCATTTAGCTCATCCCACTACTATCCAAAAACACAAGGCTGCACCCACAAATATTAGCTGTTGACGTTTCTGTTGTTGACAGCGGAGCTCAGAGGCTTTAATCAGAGTCTCGCTCTGATTTATTGCGGCTGATGCTGGTTTCAAAAAAGAACTTTGGGTTTGGGATTTCCCTGGCCGCAGCCTGGCCAGATGTGATCCGGCTGATTTGGGCCCACGGAAAAGTAACACACGCTGTGCATGAGGCATGACCTGATCATGTTACTTCACCATGTTATGGAGTTTACTTTGAAAACCGAACCAAAGCAAACAAAAACAGACTCTTTCAGTGATTTAAAAAAAGGCCGTCTGTCCACAGAGGAGTCATGTGTGCGTTGCTGAACCACCTTGACAGGTCCCTGTCCGAGTAATTGGCCAAATGAGATGCCAATTTGTGATGCCAGCTCATCATCAAGTCTGTAGAAAGCAGCTTTGGGTTTCATATTGACAACCGCATTGGTTACTCAGGGATGAACCACAGTGCTGTCCTCTTATAAACTAGAGTGGTTTCCTAATTACATAAGCTTCTCTAGATCGACTGACACTGATTTATTCCACCGAGAGAGAAAGATGTACTCATCTCTGTAAGGTGGTCAGGAGGGGGAATTTAGGTAAACAACATCCAGGCAACACGTGTATTTTCTTTGGTGACAGCCTGATTATTCAGTCTGTTGTTCATTTATCTTATATTTATACTTGTCTGTATATTGAAGGATGATTGCAGACAGACCAGCACTTAAAATGATGCCAGTGAGGATTTTAGAGACTCCTGTCCACCTGATTGAGTGTCTTTGGAATGTACAACAAACAAAATACAACAAAAATAATGAATACTTGACTCTGCTTGTTTCCAACACAAACTGCAGTTTAACGTTTTAGAAACTTTGTCCAAATTCAGTCCAAAAATCTTTGTCTGGGATAGGAAACTAGCTTGTGCTCAAGTGGCGACATGCTCGTCGGAGTGTATTGTTGAGAGAGTTAGAAAAACGCATCCACAAAACCAGTAAAAGTGAAATAAAGAAGAAAATCAAAGGTGTGAGCTCTTTGTTTAATGAGTTTGAAGAGATTTGTAACGTTTGCTGAACTTTCTCTACAGGTGCTTATTTCCAAAATACTGATTTCCTGAAGAAATCACAAAAGTGTTGAATATTAGTGCTGCACCGTTGTCCCCAACTAAATAAAAAGCCTCAAATCTTTGGGTAGCATGTCTCATGCATCATTAGATCCACAATATGTGAGTCGTACTAAGCCCACCGCTAGGACTTTGTGTCCTCTCCTGGTACAGGACTTGAAGTCCTGGACTGATGAGGCTGAGGCTGCATCAGCCCCAAACCAAATCTTGAACGTAAAGCTGACCTTGGGTCAGGATATAAGGGTTAGAACCGGCCTATTCCTGGCCTTCCGCTCTGACTTGCCATATTGCAGCAAACCATCAGCCCATCTGTTTGTACAAGTCAGTGGGTGGAACTAAGTCTATCACTAAGCCCCAAATCAAAGCCCGACCTTATAATTACATGGGAAGTGTGCAGCGGTGAGGTGGGAATAGAACTTTACGTCATGGTATTGCTGATTATAGTCAGCATCTTGCATGCACTTTTCATCAATAGTGACCACGATTTGTTCCTGGGCTGGCTGACTCGGGGTGAAATGGTTCCCATACATTAACTTGAGTTGAAGGGCAACAAAACAAGTCGGTCAGAGCAACAAGAGCTCAGTGTTCCCGGCCTAGTGGTGGGTGGCTACAATCGACATCACGGAAATTACAACCTTTGTTTAAGATAGGTCTGGAGAAGAGATTGAAAGATTGGTGACATCTCTTAATATGATTTAGTGGCTGTTTGTTGTCTGCCCTCCTGGAGCGATAAATGGTACCCTTAAAATAAATGACTTTTTTTTTTCAATGTATCCTAAACACAAGAGACGTCTCAGTGCATTTTTACCCAAACGCGTGCTGCTATTTACTCAGGAGTCTGAAAAGACCACAGGTAGGTAAAGCTGTCTGACCCGGAGAGAGTGAGACTGTGCAGGAGCTGCAGAAAGAGGAAGCTTTGTGAGTAAAGCTGAAGTCGGTCAGCTTTAGAGGCCGGCTGGGGTTCAACACCTAAGCCAGCCTCTTTCTTCTCTGTTGTAATTCTTTCTTCTGCTGAGGATAAACAGCATTTGGATCCTGCCTCGCCACCCATGCTGTGAGCTGCACCCCTTTTCTGTTTGTTCTGACAACGTTAAGTATCATTTAAAATCTGAGGAAAATGAGTGGGATCAATGTTCCGAGAAACACTCAGGGCCTTTCATCAAAACTAGTCACGTTAAAACATTTCTCTGATTACAAACCAGACGTGTTTTTTTTTTTTTTTTTGAGATGTTCTGCAGCCCATCCCAAATGCCATCCAAGTCACAAAGTTTCACTCTATAGTTTGAGAAAAAGAAATGATCTGAACTTCTACATGTTTGAAAATTTTGACACATGCAGATCTGCTTTTTTATTTCTTATTGATAAAAGTTTCTCTCTTTTTTCTTTCCCTCCTTAGTGCAGAGGCATTGCAACTTATCACATCACACCTTAAATACAGTTTTGGTTAGAACAATGGCGCTTAAGATGAAAAAATTGTGACACAACTTTGAGTCCCGCAGCACACCTGTAGCCTATATATAAAGACCGAACCTTTTCTATGTAATTAGGTTTGACTGAGGCTACAATTGTGAATCATCACCTTTGTATTTGGTGGTTTGGTGCTTTTTAAAGATGAACCAAAAAGTTGGAAGACCTTTAGATGACCTTGTATAAAGTGGAGGATTACTCAGGATTACCATCAACACCGAAAAGCCTGTTTGTTTTTAAATAAATGTTTAGTTAAGCGACGACTTCTTGCAGGAGTGGACGAGCAATGATTATTAGTTTAGGAGTTACTCACTGCAGAGATTTGGTGAAAACATAGTATTTATGTTAGAAATCTAAACTCCCTTACTTCATTTCATTTGATTTTATCCCCTCATAATGACATGTGTGGGGTGTCGTTTGTAAAGCTGCTCATGCTAAAAATAATATAAACATTTTGTCACATGTAGCTTCAGGAAGTCACTTTTTAGCACATTTACAACAATATTTGTGAACTTAGAAACATACTAAAAAGTTAAATTTAAATGTTAAATGTAAAATCTATGTCCAATAGTCAATTTCTTCAGATAAAATGTCATTTCACACTCTAAACACACTCTTACCTCCTCCTGCTTTTAATTTGGAACTTCCGGTTACCGGCATTTCGAATTTGCATATTAGCTAAATATCTAGTTTCACCCAAAACATCTAGATTTAACATTTAGATTTAGATTCAATATTTAGATTTAATATTTAACACTTAGGTGCAACATTTAATATTTATACATGTGCTAAAAAGTGACTTCCAACAATTCACACCACGTGTTAAAACACGGTTTGAAGCCAAACGTGACAAAATGTCGCCGTTGTTCTTAGCATGAGCTTTACATACATGTGCTCTCTCACATGCACATTTTTCATGTATTTCAACTTTCCACGTATATACCGCCGCGCTCATTCCACATCAAATAGTAACTGATGTCATGACATATGTCCTCTGCGCTGTGATGAGTGATGGTCAAATACAGGCTGTGTTTGCAGGGTACTGTAATATTTGCACTGCCTGCAGCACTGTAAATCTAGTCCCTGTTGTGCATCTTAGCACCTCGGTGTCTGGCCAACATACTGTGAAGAGGATATATATTCTTTCATTTCTGTGCCTTTGGCATGTGAGCCAGCAGGACACAGGCTGAAATATTCCCAAAACTCTTCTGTTACCTAGAGCAACGCAGGAAAGACGTCAGACGTGTTATTTTAGCCACAAATCAGCGTCAAACTGTATATGAAAAGTGGATCTAGGCTCTTGAGGAGGTGCCTCAGTCTGCAGTATTTTCTTAATAGCATTTTATCTGGATGTTTAAAGAAGCCTGATATCATGGAAACAAAGAGTAAATGTCCTTTTTCTCTTATGTGATTAATTACCTTAGTGAACACAGAGGTTATGGCTTTAATACCTGCTTCTACTCCTCTTCATGACAGAGGGATTTTTATCTGGTGAATTATCGTCTAATGCAAAGAGCTGAATCAACAATAAGGACAGTAGGAGTGGGAATCACTAGTGGCCCCACGATACGATATTATTGCGATTTTTAAGATTTTGCAATACAGTGAGTATTGCGATACAATATATTGTGGTTTAAACCATTTTTTCCAACTGTTTAGCTAATTTAGCGTTTGTCTATCCTTTATGCAAGTGAGTGAGGAGGTTGGATTACCTGGTAAATTGTAAAAACACCTTTGTTTTCACTTGATCCTGCTGGTTGAATTGGCAGAGATTATTGTAGAATAAAGCGAATAGATTCTATTCATCCAAGCGAGTAGATGATATTTACTTGCGCTTCGTGCGACCGCCCCATTACAAAGACTACATGTCAACATCGCAACCAGGGGGGAGAAAATTTTATATTCTGTTTAATAAATTTCTTAAGTTTGTCCACAGCTCCATAGGGATTGCTGGAGAAGGCAGGATTTATGACCTATACTGCAGCCCATCACTAGAGGGTGCTGTTCTCGCGGTGGCTTCACCCAGCGAAGAGGCAGACGGCGTCCATTCTATATACAGTCTATAATTTAAACCTTTTGACTGTCTTCACAGCTAATATGTGCAACACTTAATATAAAGTCTGGTTTCCGCCAGTTTGGATATTTTTACAACTTTTCTCTCCAGTGACAAACTCCACAAATGAACCTGAGTCATCATCCTTGCTAATATTAGATCTTCATTTAATGATTAATCAGGAAGCTGCTCATCCAGCCTTGGTAAAGTTATGTAAGTGTCATGAGGTTAAGAAGAAGACGCTTTTACTTCTAAAACTCCCAAATTATTTTTGAAATCACTGCATCCTGATTTAGTCGTCAATCACGGTTTAGACAAATGTAAATGTGTCAAAAATTTAAGGAAAATGTCACTCTATTTACCACAGTCATACTGCGAATAATGGGGCTGAGAAGGAAGACCATGTGCTGCTGGATCTCCTGGCTCCTCTCCAGCAGGATGTAGAAGAACTCCACGAAGCCAAAAGAGGCCAACAGGAAACCCAACACCTGAGCAAGACCGGAGAGAAAACAGATTAAAGAAACTCTCTGGATGTACAGTCACGTTTGTCCTTATAGAAAAATTGATGTTGGGAAGAAAATATCAGACATTTGGCCCATGTGTCACTCTGAAAAACAACATCTGAACAATGGACTGAAGCCCGTCCACAGCCTAAGTGATGTCTCACCATTTTGGCGGTGCAGAGGCAGGACATATGAATGCGTCCGCGGTCATGGCAGTAGAGGTGAAGACAATAGAAAGGGGCCAGCAACCACAGGTAGATACAGGGGACCCACACCAGCACTGTGTTCTGGAAACACTGGGTCAGGTCTGGGTTGGCTGTGTACCACGTACGGTTCCAGTCCTGCAACAAAGAGAAGGTCAAAAGTTCAGACGGAGACAATGTGCTTAAGACTCAGAAGGTGAGGTGAAACTGTGAGATTATATTCATCATCTGAGAGACAGAGCAGGCGAAAGCCAAGTCCGGAGGATCCAGACTTGGGCCCTGTGTTTCATCCATCAAGGCGGTGTGGAGAGAAACCGCAGCAGGTCAACAGAAACTGAGTCTGTGCCCAGTGCCGTGAAGCTGTGAGCTGGAAGAGGTTCGCTTTTGCAACAGAGCTGAGACAATTTGGGAGAATTTTTTAACCATGTCTCCAGTTTGTAAGTTAATTTAAGCAGGACAATATAGGCTGTAAACATATTAAAAAGTGAGGTCAGGGATTACAGCAATAATGAAGCCTGTAAAGCTCGCAGACGAGGTGTGTTTGGCAAATGCTGCCAAAGTTTGTGATTATGTAATAGCCGCAGGAGCAGGAGAGGTGAATAAAAAAAGCCCCTCTCCGGAAACTCAGTGGCTTGTTGTTGTCTTGTGTCCCTTGTTTATCACCTCCCCGGCCTAATGAGGGGCAGGGTGTCTGGCTGTGCTAACGAGGCTGCCCTGCGGAGTCACCACAGGAAGTGGTTTCCAGCATGGTTGGGGCAGTCTGGTCGTGCTGCTGGACTCGAGGCTGGTATAGGGGAAAGAGGCCACAATTGGTGACAGCTGCAGGATCATTATGTAAAAAGCACCCCCCCCACACACACACAAGGCCCTGTCGGTAAACCAGGTCGGGTCAGGAGGCCCTCATGGACAGATATGTTGCAGGGAGACGAGCATGTCTCAACCTTTACAGAACTGATTCACGTTTCCCATCACTCGCTGCAGTTTGTTGCCTCTGAAACCACAAAAGTCTGAATCACATCATGACTGAAGGTGATTCATTCAATCAAAGCTCGCAAAAATCTCTGCACGTCTCACTTTAGAGTCCCCTCAAATTTTGCTTCACTAAGTGGTTCTGGTTACATAATAAATACTCAAGTTTTGCACCTACGGTTCACTGGTCTCTGTGAGGACTCTTGTATCAAAATCCACATTTGTGATAACTCTGAAGAGGCAGTGAGTGGGAGGCTGCTTTCACGGATCCTTCTGACTCCTGCGGTCAGTGGCAGGCACATTTGTTAGATATCCATCTTGTCAAACTCTTGACAAACACTTCATTGTGCCTTCTCCCCATTAGGACTCTAAAGTCCTAGTCGACTTATTGGTCCAAACGTGCTGAGTCGACCAAAATTCTGATTGGTCGACTCAATTTTTTTCAATTTACAGTCTGTGGTTAATTTCATGAGGAGGAACGTACCAAGTGCTAATGGGGGTGTTTTCAGAGCATCCCCATTTCACAGGTAACAACCGGTGTCAGAACACCCCCCGTGTTTTCACCATTTTGGATTCGCCCAATCAAGACCGGCTGGAGACAGGAAGATTGAAGAGCGTCAACATTAATCGATGTCCGGTGGTTTGATGAATATTTATTTTTGTTTTGAGCGTTTCAACTTGTGTTTTGTGTTTAATTGCCTTCTTGTGCTGATATTTGGATATTTTGACTTCAATGAGCCGCGTCATCCACCGCTGCAGATGGGTTTGCCGTCAGAGTCAGAGTCAGAACCCTAACCCCAACCCTAACCCTAATCCCCCCGATTAGTTGATTTTTGGTTGAAAATTTCAGGGTTTTAGTCGACCAAGAATTCCCTTGGTTGATTACAGCCCCACAGCCCAGTCGAAGTTAAGGAGATGAGGGCAGCTTGGCGGCTGCGAGGTGACTCTTCATACACCGTCATGTGAAGGTGGGACAAACTTAAACCTTAAATGTTGCTTTTTACTTCAACCTCTTGATATGGTCATAACATATCTGATGAAACAAACTGCAATCCCTGTTCCTCACACAACAAACACTGTAATTGTGGTGGTTTTCGATTACTTTCCTAACAGCTCCAGCTAGACATCGTCTGTCCCCTGAAATTACAGGACGACTTAATACAAAAAGTAAGAAGCTGAATAAGCACGTGTCCACTCTCTCTACACTTTAACAGCATTGTAAATCTGGATCAAACTTCTTCCTCTGAGCTGGATTGTGCATGTGCAGCTCTGTATTGGTGCCAAACAAATTCCCACTGCTACCCCAAGGCTGTGACCAATGAGAGAGCAATGACGCTGCTCCGAAAGCATGTGAAAGGTTGATTGCCACACTTAATAACCGAATGTTCTTTGCAGCCAAAAACAAGACAAAAACATGTGTTGAAACATCCTCTTTGTTTAGTGATCAATGTCATGTAACTCAAAACATTATATTTGATTTCTGAACTCGATCGCAAAGAGAGCAAAAGCCCACGAGATGTAGTTCACTTTCACTTTCTTGACACAGTTTTACGGCTGTTGTTTTGAGGTCATGGAGGGGGAAAAAAAGGCATAATGAGAAACAGAAACAGAGAGGGAAAGAGAGAGTTTAGGGGGAAACTGGCAAGCTGAGAGTGAGCATTCAATAATTTTGGAATTCCACTTGGATTGAGGCCATTCTCCTACTTTCGAGTGGAGATTCAGAATGTGGAGGTTTGCTACTAAACAAGACAATAAAGTCTGTCCAGCAGCAACTAAGCAGCAGCAGTTCATTCAGTTTGACACACCTCTACTTCTCAGCATCTCACCGTGCTGAATCACACGGCGGAGTGACGGTAAATGCAACTCTTGACACGCTCCAGAGGTAAAGTCTCGCATTCAGACTTGATTTAGGTTAGATTTCTAAAGCACTCACATACCAAGGGGCTGCAAACTGAGAAGGTCAATGTGTACCATTGGGGATTTTCTTCCTCTGCTTCTAAGTGCTGCTAAATAACATTTCCCTCCACCGACCACAACCCTATCGCTCTCTTCCTATTATTTATTAATAAAGAGCAAAAATCTGCCTGATGCTGATGGGTTGTTGACAAAAGAGAAGCATGCTAATGTGGCTAACGCAGATTTACACTGAACTGTAATTTTTCAGTCTTTGAAATAACACAACACTGCGGCGCTAACACTCAGCAGAAACTCAGCTGACTCAACATAACATCCCCAAATCGTACATCTTTATGACCGAACATGGTTTCGCATTAACTGTCCTCAGGGGAAAGTCACACACACATGAACGTAAACACATCCGCTGCATGTATCAGGGTCAGTGAACACACATCATGAACTCACCCACAGAGGGTCCAGGCCGCTGAGTCTGCAAAAGGCATCCATCCACTTGCTTGCTCCTTCCTCCCTGATGCTCCACTTGTTGGGATTGATGAGCCCTGCTCCTCCTCACACTGGTCGCTCACACTCAGCACCGAATTGATGTGTGTGTGTATGAGTGTGTGAGAAGTGGAAAGACAGTGTGCTAAGAGTGTGTCCTTATTAGACTTTTCTAGCTAATGTTGGTATATTTTGGATTCAGCCTGCTCCTGACTGACTGACTGACTGACTTTCTGCCTGCTCTGTGTCTTTATTAAAGTATGTGTGTGTTGGAGTGTGTCTGTGTGACTTCTTCTTCTTCTTCTTCTTCCCTTTAATAAAACATCTTCTCTCAATGAAACTCTGTTTTCTGTCTGCCAGGCTGTTTGAACTGCTGCTGCCCTGAGATCCTGTGTCTTTCTGACTCGCTCTCTGTGTGCCTGCTGTTTATGAGTGTGTCTCCTTGTTGGGTGGGTGGAAATCTCTCTCTCTTTCCCTCTCTCTCTCTCTCTTTCTCTCTCTCACCCCTCTCTCCTCTCCCACATCTGCTGGATTTCGATCAAAACACCACAGCTACTCCCCTCAATGGGATGACAGTCCCACACCCAGACACACTCCTCCCACTTTCACTAACTGCCCCCTCACCTCCTTTCTCGCTCCTGCCTTTCCCCACATCCCAAAAAACCACCAGTCGTCTGACCATACTGCGTCTGTTTGTTCACAGACATACCTTTTAAACTCAGACCTATAACACTCTAATTCCACAACTTTAAGACCCTTCATTTTCTCGAGATATAGGCAAAACAAATAACTCGCTGTGTCGCAACGGTGCACTTGTATCAACAGTGTGGTGCATAATCCACATGTGGTGTTTTTGAGTGGACACCAGCACAGATTTTGAACTGACTAAATAACCAAAAATAAGTTGTTTTTTTTATGATTTTATCCTTTTGTCAAACAGAAAATGTAAAGCAACTGTTGCAAAAAAAACCCAACTTGCTGATTCGGGAAAAAACAGGGAATCTATCGGGTTAATTAGTCATCTTATGGGACTGAAACTTGCACTGTCAAAGGAAAATGTGAAGTCATCACGTCATCAACTTGGACACTAAGTGTCACATGTTACGTTTGGAAGTCTGCGATCATTTTGCCATTGAAAAAAAGAGGAACTCAGACTATAGATGGAGGACAGTGACATGACCTTCAAGTTCAACAGAGCATATCTGTGTTTCGATCACTACTTGTGTGTTTTCAACAGAGCGGAAAAACAAGACAACGTTTGCGTGAAGCTCTTTTTCGTCTGCTGGAAAGCATCACCAAATGGCACCAAATGATGGTCGCTCTGGTGAGGAGACGTAGGGGAAAACTCCGAGCACTTCAGCTGAGCAGGAAAGTATGACAGCGTCTGTGTGCACCACCTCCATCATCGCCGCAGAGGAGAAACATGGAAAGTTCGGCGCAGAGGCAGACCACCACCAGGGCCTGCGTCTCGCCATGTGCAAATATTAGATTATTATTCTTCGCAGAATGACTCATTAGTTTAGGCCGCGCCTCTTCTCAAAGCTCCCAGACCGAGTGCTTTTTATTCAGCACTTTCAGCTCCATCACGGTGCCGAATGAATTATGTAACTTGACACGTGTGAATACGACCGTCAGGGAGCTTTAATTTTTGAGGTGTTTTGATGCCGAGGCAAGACGCCAGGACAATTATTCTGGTAAAAAAAAAAAAAATTGTTAGCCAGAAATAAATATTTGGAGCTGAGGTGGCGTGGGTGTTTTTTTTTTTTTTTTTTTTAAATGTAAACTTAACTTTTGCTTTCACAGAACTTTACCTTTCTGATTTCAACATTGACCCACAGGAAATTAAGTGAAGACAGATGAGTTAAAAAAAAACCTCCCATAGCCTGTGTTGTGTTATGTCTCGGTGCAGCCTGAGTTCATTGTTACTACTACCGTGAAATGGAGCGAAACACCTCAAGCAGTGTACCACAACCAGTGGGGTGGGTGGTGTGTGTAAGTATGTGTGACTTTAACACAGGCAGGAGTGTTTACCGAACACCTTTGTGATTTAATTCATACTCCGGGGCTGAACACACTGTTTAATGTCATGTAACTGACATGCTTGCACCTCTGCGGCCGGTCGTGTTTGTGTTTTCTAATCAGCGGTCGAAAGATGTCAACATCTGGAGGACATTTTTAGGGGTTTGTGAGAACTTTTCTCCAAAGAGGCCAGGAATAAGGTTGTTAGTGAGTGTATCTCTCCGATTCCCAAGTGTAAGCTTCATTTCGGACTCTGAGCCAAACCTCTTCAGCTGATTCCTCCAGACCAGACCGGCTTGAGACCAGAGGTGCTCTGAAAGTAGCACATAAACATCCCAAATGCACAGTTGTATACATGCAGTAAAGAGGCAGAGCTGTGCAAAATTGCAGGTATAGACCCAAGTTGGGTTGACATACACAAACATACACGCGTTCCGCCTGTAAATAGGATCCTAAATGAGTTCCACGCCAGACGACAGGCAGACAGCAGACTGTGTACACCAATAGGGGGGAGGGAAGACACCCTGCAAGGACCCAATGGGAGGCTGTCTCTGGAGTTGTGCCACATGTGGTCATGGCGTGTAGTAGTAGTAATGTGGCCCTGGCAGGCGGTGGATGCAGAGGGTGGCTGCGGGGGTGGCAGTGCCCCAGCCATCTCGTCGTGAAGCTGTGGTTAACCAGTCTAGGTCACCTACACTTCCTCTGGCCTCTCTCCCTGGGAGGAAAAACAGTCTAGTCAAAATAATGGTGTCATTTTGGCTTCTGACGTTTGAGCAAGAGGGAACGAATTTAGCAACAGCAAAGCAGAGGGAGGGGCATACAACAGATTAGGAAACAAGTGAACAAAATATCTTTTCTGTATTTTTTTTTTCTCCCTTAGCTCTTAAATAACATTTTAAATGAGTGGCACTGCTCCAGTACAGCCTGTAAATTCAGATGTGTCAGCCCACGCAAGCAATTATAACTGAGCTCCGTGTTCCGCTTCTCTCCCTCCTGCTTTTACCCACAATGCCATCTTAGTTTGTGCCCACCGCTTCGCTTCGCTTCACTTCACTTCACTTCACTTCACTCGAAAGATGAGATTAAACTTTGACTCAGTCCATGGACCGCTGTATTGCACAAGTTTTGTAGATATGATGAGAAAGACACCTGGTTAAGACTGCATGTGTGTGTATCTGTGTGAGTCTGTTTCCTCCGTCTGCAGACTTCAGACTGGTCTCGCATGCTCGTGTGAGTGATATGAGCCTAAAAGTATTTACCACCTTGCTGCGCTGGCAGAGAACTCATTCATAAGAAGTCCTAATACTCCCTGCCTGATCATTCATACTCTGTTGGAGTAACAGTTTGAAATGCCAGTATAATTTTGAGTTTAGCATAGCAAATATAAAGCTACATACACAGTTAGGCAAGCACAAAAGCCCAAGGAGATAGTGTTGTTTATTTAAAGAGGGGTTGTATGCGGTACTTATCATTTACAAGTGTTTAAGGATCCCTGTCCTGTGTTGTTGTTGCCAAAATAAAACACTAATTTCCCTCTTTGGTTGTTTCTTTTGTGCCTCTTGTAGTTGCAGACTGAGACAGCTGATCAGATCTAAAACAAAAGGACTCCAATGGCCTAAGAAAGCAAAAGTGGGTAATTTGGCAGCTGATAGTCTAACTTCCCGGATTCACAATAAATAGAGCCGATCAGACCCTTCAAACAGCTTCCTGCTATTTTACAATATCTTTGCAGCTGACTTTCACATTATCTATGTCACTTCCAAGAGCTTTTCTTCAGCAGAGCTCACTTATCTTCATGCTAGCTTGCAGCCTAACATAGCCGGTGTAGTAGAAGTAGCAGGTAACATAGGAATATTCAGCTCTCGGACACTAATGTCTTTGGGGACATGATGAGAGCTAATATTATGATTAGCTTTCTTACGAGCATTGCAATCCGCTAACGCACATGCTTGTTCCGCGATCGTCCTCTCTATTTCTCCGAGTCTGGCCTGCAAAGGGGGGTTCTGGGGGCGGAGCTTGCAGTTGTGACATAGGAAATCTCACTTTGTCACTGTGTCGTTTGGGTCTACTAGAGGTTCACAACGATTTGAATGCAGAAATAATCCGAAATGCAATTTCACACTTATATTTCTCATGATATGTCCTGTAGCATCAGAAAAATGCCATATGAACATTTAGAAATAGAGAAAAACAAGATTTTCTTATGAGTGGGTCTTTAATGGTGGATAAAACATTTTTTAAAAATGAAATAAATTGAATATTGTCCAAAATCTTCTCCACCTTATTCAGACAGAGATAGTTTGCTATTTCCATTTTTTGTTTTAAACTAACAGGCTGGTGGAAGTTTTAAGTTTACTGTAAAATGGAAATTATATTCCCAAACACTGAAATACCACACAGAGAACTAATCTAAACAAAAGAAGGAGTAAATCTGGCCTTTCCGAGCTCTTCTGTATGTATTTTTGAATCACGACATTAGCAGATTGTTGTTACATAACCGGTTCAGTACTGGTAAGACAATTGGATTTTTGTTTGGTTTTGTGAGTGCGTGTTTGTAACCTCAACCAAATGTCTCTAAACTTCAGACGGAGCTATGATGCTCGTTTTCTCCCCAGCCAGCAGATGGTTTCCCAACATTTCCTTCACTGTTTTGGAAGCAGAAGGTGTCTGAATGAGATGGTGCTCTGATTACCCATCAGAAGAAAAACCACCGGGGATGACAGCCAGCTGAGGGAACAGCAGGGGTTATGTGGAACTGGTTGGGAGCGCCCATTTTTCATGAAACCATATAAACAAACTCTTCTGTGTCATGGCAAACTTTAAATATCAGGATGGTATGTGTTGACTGGTTAGGAGTCCAGAGATTTCTTGCAACACTGACATTACAAAGAAGGGGAAATGAGAAGAGTCATAAGTGTCAGTGACTTTTTCCCCTAAGATATAAATGTATTTTTGTTATCTACTTCCTCTTGTGTTTCATCACAGACTTGTGTGGAAACTTGTCAGCCATTTTGGCCTGTGTCACATGATGTTTTACAGAGTTTCAACCCCAGGAATTAATAAGGATAGAAAGCAGTAAAAGCTAACATAAGTTTGCAAGATCTACTGCGCCAGTTCCCGATCGTTTTTGCTGTCGTGTGGACCTAAAACATGTCATTGAGAGTGTGTAATGACCCAAACATTTGCTGCGTTCCAGTTCCCTCGGAAGTCGGATGTCGGAGCTGGGAATGACGTTAAACATCAGAGTTGACCGCATTCCAGTAAACAAGTCGGAAAACCAAGATGGACGCCTACTGTTAGCTTTTGTTAGCTGTTGTTTACAATTGTCAGCTGTGCTAAAAAAGTGTGAATATATAATACATTACAAGAGCTTTCACTGTTACTTTTCACTGTTGATGCACTGCGCTGCCATCTTGGATTTTGACGTTGTCGTCAAGTCGGGGTTTTTTGAGGATCATCCGACTTACAGAGAACTTTCGACTCAGAGCTCAGAAATCCCGACTTCCGAGTACAACTGAAACGTAGCAATAGTGACAAAGATGGCACCATGTGAATCTGCTATGTTGGCTATTTTTAAATAAACTGGGAGATGTTTTTTCATCAGAACAAGAACAAACAACTGAAATAGACCGAGCGGTTCCAAACCTGTTCACAGATTGATACCAGACTTTTTAAGTTTAATACCATGACGCTAGTTTTTGACGCTTATTGACACTGATACTTCTTAATTGATATTGAAAATATTTACCAAGGAAGCACACCTAAAAGCACTTCGTGTGATGCAAATACAATAACGTAATTACAGAAAATGATAACTTTTTTATAGCTGTCAAAATTACATGAGCAAATAACTAAATCCTCTGGTAAACAGTTGAGCTGAGTCGTTTAAGCACTTACATGTATGATCCTCCTCCTGACTAAGCTGAGTCAATATGCAAAGACACACTTTTGTTGATTGAAGGATCTGGGGAATTGCGTCAGTATGCCTTGGATTTTCAATTCTGGCTTGGTCTGACTTATTGACACTAATACTTCTTGATTGATATTGAAAATATTTATCGAGGAGACACACCTAAAAGCATATCACATGATGCAAATATGATATTATTATTACAGCAGATTTTAATTTTTTTATAGTTGTCCAAATTACAAAAGCAAATAACTGTAATCCTCTTATAAACAGTTAAGTTGTTTTAGCAATTAAGAGAAAGGATAAGGTATTCCTTTATTAAATTTATGACAGCAATAAATACAAAAGAGACATTAAAGAATGACGAAAAAGATATTAAAAAAGATATATAAATGAGTGTTATTTACAGCTGTTATGTACATCGTCAAAGTCAAAGTCATTATATACATGACTATTTACACAGAATAAGTATGCATGTGTACAGAATATGCATATAAATATGGTTTATTACACACTTAGATTTTTATTATGGATTCTGAGGACTGCAGGAAGACAAACATATGATCTTCCTCCTGACTGAGCTGAGTCGATATGCAAAGAGACATTTCTTTTAATGTAAGGATTCGGGGAAGTGCCTTGGATTTTTAGTTTGGGAGTCCATTTTTCATTATAACCTGGACAGAGTTCTTTAAGTGGCTCCAGATCCGCCATTTGCCACCATATCTTACTCCTTTTAAGTTAAAAGGATGGCTGGAAGAGTTCCCTTTTAAGTCTGCCAAGTTGCATAGACAAGTGTATTTCAGTGTATATTCCTTCAAGTAAACAAGTCACTCAGTATGACTGAAAGTTTATGAACCAGAGTCACAGACTTTGATACTTGATTACTTCATAATGATTAATCAAAATGTGTTGTGTTTTATCAAAAACGGTGCATCGTGTCAAATTTTAAAATTGCGTAATTGTATCGTTATATGAGAAATAAATGCCCATTTGAAATATGATGAAGTGACATGTTTCAACAATGTTGGAACAGGAACAACACAACTTTGAGAAAGTTGTGTAATGTGAGCACATGACGTAAAAGTTGATCTGATTCATTCGCAGCTGGTTAGCAAAATGACCGGGTATAAAACGAGCTTTTAAAGAGTCGGAGTCTCTTAAAGGTAAAGATGGGAGGAGGGTCACTACTCTGTGGGGGTTTATGTGAGGAGATGGCTCAGTAATTTTAGAATAATCTAACTAAGCATAAAACTGTTAAGAATTTTAGGTTTTCATCATCTACAGTAAGTGATGCTGTTGAAAGAGTGACACAAAATCAGGGGAACAAAAGAGACAGGGTGCTAGAAGGACCCACAATTGGCACTGTATAAGAACAGGCATGGTTTCGACCTTTACCCATTTAAGGTAGGTGGGCCACACCCTTTTATGATGTGTTGTATGGTTTAAAAACTAGCATCTATGGTGTTATGGGGATGCATAAGTGCCCTCTAAAATGAGCAATTTGCACTTCTAGGGCACCAGCAATGCTGAACAACATATAGAGGTCAAAATAGTGGATGCATCAAAACATGTACACTCTCTTAGAATAATTTGGAGGTTCTATTTTTGAGACTGAATTCCGGCTGCAGGCCCAGTTTTGGGTAGCTGTGCTTTATGTGTCAGTCAGTGGTAAGTTTTGGTTTGGTCTGACCTGCCTGTGCCTCACAGCTGACCAAGCCACAGTCCAACTGGGTTTGGAGAGCCTCTAAATAAAGTAGAGATGCTGGATGTGAGCCAGTAAACCACAGCATGGCTGGACTCCTGCAGCTGCAGGCATGAAATCACAGCTTTACACTCACACTGCTTCATTTCTGGTGTAACGCTGACAACAACACAAATCCATGCTTACCATTCCTAAGAGACAGACGAAATAAGCTGTTCCTCTTGGACTGAGAGACATAATCAACATACAGCAGATTTAATTTAAAAGGTGTGCAGAAAGGGGTTATTTCATCTATCTATACATTCATCCATCCATATATGATTTATACATCCATCCATCCATCCATGCATGCATATGTAATTTATCCATCAAACCGTATATATTCCATCCACCCATCCATCCATCCATCCATCCATGCCTATGTAATTTATCCATCCATCCATCCATCCATTCATGCCTATGTAATTTATCATCCATCCATCCACTCATCTGTCCATCCATCCATATATAATTTATACATCTATCTATTCATGCATATATAATTCATCCATCCATCCATCTATTCATTCATGCCTATGTAATCCATCCATCCATCCATCCATCCATCCATCCATCCATCCATCCATCCACTCATCCATCCATCCATATGTAATCCATCCATTCATATCAAACATCCATCCATTCATTCCTATGTAATTCATCCATCCATCCATCCATCCATCCATCCATTCATCCATCCATTCATCCATCTACTCATCCATTCATGTAGCCATCCATCCATCCATCATCCATTCATCCATCCATCTGTACAATCATCCATCCATCCGTCCATCTATCTATCCATCCATCCATCCATCCATCCGTTCATCCATGTTTTATTTGTCAGGCTCTTGTGAAGTGTGTGCTGAGATTTTGCAGCCTCGGTTTAACATGGCAGTCCTACTGAGTAAACTCTGCTAAATTACTTTAACAATGCTTAATAGGATATTGTGGCTCCTCTTTTAACTCGAAACAGACCCGCCACCACCCTAAAACAGCTACGAGTGGAATTCACGGGACGGTCCCCGTCACTCGTTGGCCAATAACCCTGGTGACTGGCTCCCCCCTTAATAGAGCCCGGAGCCTGCTCCCACTCACCCCGGCCTCTTGTGACGTATGGAGGCACCAGCTCATCACGAGTCACCACACTGAAGTGGTAAGAGCAACAACAAAAACAACTTTTTGCCATTTTACTTTAGGATCGTCGACAAACCCCGTCTATAAATAATCTCAAAAAAACTGAGGGGGAGGTCAAGATCGTGGTTCTGACATTTGTAATGGAACCATCCACTCCCTGCAGGCTGTAAAAACACTGTCCTTTCCAAGGTGGAAAACAAATGGGATGAGTACAATGTGGTAAAATGATGAAGTGATGACCAGTGGATTTTTTTCCTCTTGCTTTGTTGTTCTAGAATATTTCAGTGTTTGGACTACCACAGAATTTAACCACAACCTTAATACTTGCCTGTTTTGCCTCTTATTTGATGTCTTTGGGCCTGCTCCCGCCCTTTCAGTGCAACCAGAGTCTTGGCTGTTTCAGAATAACAGCAACAAACAAATCTGCCAGTACGCCTTCATCTCTGCTCCATGTTTGTGCCAGGAGTCAAACTCTATTTGCAACTTCAGTCTTTGACAAGTTAACATTATTTCAAGCCATTAGGAGCCTCATGCCATTATTTTCACCGCAGTTATCTCCATTTATATGCAGCATCACACACCACAGGAAATCACACATCTGCCCACATGGAGGATCCTAAATTCCACAGTAGCACTCACCACTCCTATTACAAGGCCATTTGTACAACAGTATGTAGGCACCCGCTGGAAACCAACAGTTTGCACTCTGTAAATCAAAGAGTACAAAAACTACTTCCGGAAATCCATACAGGACAGCATAGGCCTGCACGGTAAAGCAAGCAGAACCACATCCTGTGTGTGGCAAACAGGAAATACTGTTTAAATGACAGGTTTCATAAACGAAAGGCTGGCTGGTTTTTGCCATCACACCCCTCAAATGGATCGCTTCTGTGCTTCAAAATTGGAACCGTGTTGAAAACCCTGCTGTCTCTTCCCTAAGACAAATGAAGAGTATGAACTCTGGGTAAAAAGTTAACCCAGATTCTCCTTCTGTGTTATACATCCATTTCTTCTTTTCTCCAGCAGAAAGCGCTTTCTTTATGTAAACTAGCTGCTGTGTCTCAGCCTGCCATTGAGTCAAATCTAATTCCTGTTGACAGGGCTGTACTTTTGACTCATTTTCCCAAGCTTGTTTACATGCTTGCTCTAAATAGTCTTGTGTCAGGTGGCCTGCATGCATTTCTTTTATTGGCTTCCTATCTTAAATGGAGCTTATTATCCCACTGGTTCATTCAGAAAACTCACTCGGTGTCTTCATGAGGATTGCCTGAACCTGCATGAGTTTTCAGCTCCCTGCAATAAGGTACCGATTTAAACATTATCTCCCATTCATTTGGTGTAAAAAAAAATATCACTGCAAGGATAGTGCCAGACAGACAAGGGCCATTTAACTTGTACCAGACAAAGTTAAATACACTCTCCAGTGTCCATGAAAACAAGCGGTTAAGAGTGTGATTAAACTAGGTCTGCGTAGCGCACAAGATAGATTTGTGAGAGTAAACAATTCAATAGAGGAAGAGAAATCACTTTCCTCTGGTTTCAATCTCGCACCATCTATAAAAAGGGTTAGGTGGTTTTTTTTTCTTTGGGAAACTGGCTGAATTTAAATTTTCTTTCTTTTTTTCTGAATATTTTATGAGACATCTTGCCTATTCCAGAGGGATACCACCAAACCATAAAATGGTCAGCTTTTTAAACATTGTTGCATAACTTTAATTTCTTTCTCAACCTAGTTTGGAACAATTTGGGATAACTGGCTGTTGTTTTCAAGGGGACTACTGAACAGTTTTAGACTTTATATTGTCCGAGGCGGCCCAACCCATATCTCTGAGTATCAACACAGTTCACCTCTTCCAGCCCGTGGGCCATCTGAGGACACTTTCACTGTTTCTGATAAAGTTCATAATGGAGCACAGAGAGCTTCCATCTCCGATGTTACGTTATGAGATTTAAATCATTATGACATGGAAATAAAGTTGTCAATTTAGTCAACGATTGGCCACATATGCTGTTTAAAAAGCAGATACCACACTTCCCAGCTTTTTGCACACTGATTTTCAAGTCCTGATACTTATGACAATGTGGTGCTGCTGTGCCAAAACATTAGCTTACGTAGCTGCGAGTTTAACAAGAAGCTACACGTTCCGCATTTTGGCTCAGGCAACTGACTGCTCACCAAAAAACAAACAAAAAAACAAAAATAAAGCTATGACAGTATTCTCTCCACATAATGACTTTACTCTTTTAACATAATGACCTCACTATGACCATATTCTTGTAACAACAGGACTTTGTCACAACTTTATTCTCATTATTATGGAAGAGGATTAGGGCCACTGAAAAAAAAAAAAAAATCAAAAAAAGGTTTGATATGATTTAAAAAAAAATTTAGTCCGAGAAAAAAAGTCAGAACTCTCACTGTAATCTCAGAATAATGACCTCAAAGTCAGAATTCAGATTTTTTCCGCAGAATTATGACTTTAAACTTAGAATTATGACTTTAATCTTAGAACAACAATTAAAAAAACTTATATTGGACCTTTTTTCAGCTTCAAATCTTTAAATCTAAAAATACCTTAAATGTTGATCAGATACTCCATAATTCTTTACTTCACCAACTGAAATAAAAACTAAAAACATATAAAAGTAAAAAAGTTATAAACTTGTAGCTTTATATTGTCATCTTGCTGACTTTTGACAGTCAAATTCATAATTCACTGGGAACATTTTGTGCAGACCTTGTATAAAGAGGACAATTTCTTCTGCTCCTTTGCCGACATCTACCCCCTCCCACTGGTTTCAGGTATTAAAAACTATTATATAATAATCATAAACCGTGTTCATTATGGTCAGGTTTGCTTTTGGACATCATAAAAAGACATTAATACAAATTTCACTCTATTTTGTAGAAGTCCGAAAACTCCCTATGGGAGCTTTAAATTGCATATATCATCATTGTGTAAAAGAAATATATTACAAAACACTCATGAGATCCAATCTAACATCAGGTTCTCAAGAAGCAGAATACCAGGACTAAACCAGACCCTGACCTTCAAGCTTTTGACCAATTTCATCATACTTCCTCACTGACAGAAGGAGGGATTGTCTGGAACAATATTTTGTGTATAAACACAGTCACTGACGTATGCTGCTGTCATATATTCTTCTTCTGCTGGTTAAAAAAAAACAACACAAATTTGACTCAAAATTATGTACCTAAACACACACACACAAACACCTCCACAATCTTGGGTGTCCCACCACACCAGTCGGGGACCAAATGAGACAAGACCTATCATGTCTCTTCTCAGTGAGAGCAGACATTGTTGACTCACTGTAGTCTAGAGGCGCTTAGCCTGGAACCCACCACAGCTATGCACTGTCTGACCAGAGCCTCGGAGCAAGGGTGTGCAGACACACACACACGTCCATGGATGCATGCAAACATTACACAAACACAGTCAGAGACACATGCGTACAGGTTCATAGACACATACATGCCAGTCTCACTCTTTCTCCAGTCCTGTGGTTTTCTCTTTAATCCACTCATCAGTCACAACACAGTCGAGCAAACATTCACTTTGCTCCATCAATAAATAGCCCTGAAGAAACTGTGAACCCCTCCTGCTGGTTACTACACAGATCTGTTCATCTCACAGGAGGTGTTTGTTCTTTCGGCTTAGATGGTGCACCTGTCTGACAGCTCAGCAAATCTCTTCATAAAGCCACTTTTGTTGAACAGCTCAGTTTTCTCTCACCACAAATCCTCACACGTGTCCCGAGTGTGCCATATCCACTCCCGTGTGCCCACAGCTATCAAACCCCAGCCTCAAGTTCCACTCCAAGGCCCGCTGGATCTTACATCGTAATGAATCACATCACGTTCAGGTATTTACTCGCACTCAAGCCTGGCTTAACCTGTTACAGAGCTTTTAATATATTCAACTCCCACGTTACTTTTGGTTTCAATTAATCACAGCTTATACTGCAGTCAATAAACAGCTGTTCTTTATGGGCGAAGTGTGCCAGTATGACACCAATAACCGCCAATCCTGTGCTGGAGTAGATCCACTCGTTTCCAGGTTTTCTGTCTATAAACTTGGGTGATAATTTTGGGACACGGTTTTGATTAGAAATGTGAACCAAACCTACCCTAAAAGTGCAGCAGAAATGTGTTTTTCTTCGACAAAGTTCCTGAGGTTACAAGAAACCCAATAAAGCGCCCAAAACCGAGTGATGTACAAGGTGAAGTATGTAACAGAGAGCAGTGTTAAAATGCCTGAATGTGGTCACGCCTCTGTGTTTAACACAAGTTTCAAGTCTTCGTTAATCTATTCAGCAGCAACTTACCAGTTTAACTCACTGACTCTGATTTCAAAGTGTTGTTTTCAGCAGTCAAAGAAAACCCGAAACAACTAGCAGGTTAATGTATTAAGTTACAAAAAAACAGGGGCTGGTAACAACCCACAGACAAAGATAATGACATTTGGACTTTAATCAATCAGGTTCCCGGGGACATGACTTCCAAATAGCAGATAATGTTTGACTGTATCTGGTTTATCTGGCCAAACTATCATGATAAATTGACAAATTAAAGATTTAGGCCTGGTTGCACAATGGAAGTAATGAATGGGTTGGATCTCAAACTACATATTTCAAAACTCAACTTGATACGCCAGGGAATCAGACTGCAAATATAAACAGGAAACTCGAGGAACTTCCAAAATGACCAAAAATAAGTGAACAACACGCCCAACACAAGGAAACATACACAGATGGTAATACTTAAGTACAAAACAAGGCAAACAAACAACAAAATGCTTGTAAGAGAGTATGCCTTATCAACTTTACATGTAATTATATGACAGTTTTGCAGTAAATCATAAAAAAATTGTATTTTTGTGGGTTTTAAAGAAAAGACAAATAAGAATAAGAAGCCTCTGTTTTTACCTCATGTGAAGAGTGAATTGTCTGTGTCTTGAATTAGTAGACAAACACTTTTACAGTTTATTGCGACAATGTTCTTGCAGGAAAGTTTTTTTTTTTTTTTAATAAGGGATCAACTGGGGTGATAATTTGCCTTAAATGTACCAATTTCCATGAAAAAAAAAGAAAACAAACTTTTTCTTGAGTTCCCCAAACCACAACGACATTTGAGGACACCAAAGCTTTTAAGGCCCTCGGGCGTTCAGGGCTGCCGTTGCTTCACTGAGTACTCCCTCACACCTGTGACCTATATGCGTACACTTACTGAGGACAAAGACAACCTAAACCTACAGATGTGCAGCTGCACATGCACAGCCACCCATATTCAGACAGACAGACAGATAGGGAAACACATAACCGGTGTCTCACCACAAACACACACATACAAGCCGGCACACCCCGCCATTCACTGTCCTGGCCTTGTTTACCCATGACCATCACAGCTCTGCAGCCGTCAACCCCATCATTCCACGGATTCTTCTGTCCCACCACTATTTTATGAGCTTTACTCAAACACTTGTGTTTTTCTTGCTGCTCTGTAAAACAGAAGCTGTACACGCGTAAACAAATGATGACTAATGAAACTAGAGTGAATGGTTGTGATTTGTGATGGCGAAATTTAGCGAAAACAGATCCAATAGTTTAATACTTCACTTTAACGCTGACAATTCCCTTTTATTCTTATTCTTATTTTCACAATTTTACAGCTAAAATCCAGTTGTCTTTCATACTGTGTTGTTTGGTGTGTGTAAGGAGCTGCACTGACAAAGATCTTGTGAAATCTAGGAGGTACTGGAGTAGAAGACGGCCAGCACGACTCTCCTCCTTTTGGTCTGTGCAACACTGCCATCTGTAGACCAACGAGAAGTATTTGTTTGATCCACACATCTTCTCAACTCTTTGCTTTATTGCCTTTTTGTCAGTTTTGCTCTTACATAACAAACTTATACAAATGGCCACTTGTGATTTGTTTGACACAAAAAACAGAGTGTCTAGCCAAAAGGTAATTTTCAGTATTTACTTTATTCTTTTTTAAATAGTTGGTTTCCTCCCACAAACCCAAAAAATGTAGGTCAGGTGAACTATGTGAACTCTAAATTGCCTGCTAAGTGTGGGTTTGTTTGTATTGTGTCAGGGAAAAGTGATAGACTTGTGACCTGTCCAGAATGCAGATCCTGTGACTCTGCACGGCAATAAGAAGCTGTGAAGACCAGATGGACGATTATGTGTAGATCCAAAATTGTGCTTTGCTTAGCATGAGTATGATATAAAATGTTTAAAACATTTTGAGCTGCAGAAACTTAAGTTATACATATTTACCTCCACTGTTTAGTCTGCTACAGTTTGCATCGCCAATGCATGGACCCCTGAACAAATAAAGCCCATTTGGAGGATGCAGAAACAGTTCACTTTCAGCGACTTACAGTGCAATTTACCTTGTGAATACAGTGCTTCTTAAAAAGAAAATGAAATAATCGACAACATAGATACTGCACACTGGGGAATCTGGGCTAACTTTATTTATTTTTGCACTGCTCAGTCCACAGAAACATTTTGAAAGCCTCAATGTCAACTTGTAGTCCAAGGAAAGAGAACCTGCTAGTAGGGGAGAGATGGGGTAAGATGAGCCATTTTTCATATTTCAGATCACTACATTAAGGCGATCATAGTTTTGTCTCTAACTAGTGTATCTGCATGTATTTCAAGATGTTGTTCATCCCTGCAAACCAACAGAATGAGTGTAAACATAACTGTCTTGATAATATAGCATGACAAAAAAACAAGTGATCTGCTATGGTCAACTTACCCTGCGAATGGGGTAAGTAGACCATAAGAGCGGGGTAAGTTGAGCCGTATCCCCTCTACCCCTTCCACTCTCCACCTCAGCCCTCCCTCACTTTCTCTCGCTCTAAATAACAGTCACCTCTCGTTGATTCAGAACATTCTCAGCTGTATTTTTGAAAAGAAAAAATAAAACATTTCAACAATCTGAACTGAAACTCTGAGTCTCTCATCAGACTCCTTTTCTTTCTCAGTTAAACCACTGGCTCAACTTATCCCAGAACTACGATTATAACTTTATTAGTCCTCAAAGCTAAAATGGTGGACTTTTATGTTTTTGACCTCATGTTGTAGCTCATTGATACCACAATTGATGTATAAAACAAATTTAGAATGATCTTTTTGGTCTGAACACAATTCTAATAAAACTTATGACAGACTAAATTCACTTTCAAGACTGAAAAATGTTTTTTGTAGATAAATGTCTAACCCCTTCACCCATGTGCTTTTAACCTTCACAGACTCCATGAATTGATGCCCATCTCCTAAATATTTGGTCACACGATCAATTTCTTTTACCATTTCTAAGCAACAGGGGGTTGCTCAACTTAACCTTTGGCTCAATTTATCCCACTCTCCCCTACTGTTTAAATAGTTGATTAAAGTCTAGGCTGTTTTATAATATCACTTTTCACAGTAAGTGCCATAATTTCGACATCAGGACTTTACTTTTGACATAGGTGGAAAACAAGTGGAATGTTTCGTATTTTACAAGCGGGTCTGGCTGTGACAAGATGTCAGTGCAGCTGGAAGTGACAGGGAGGCAATATTTTTAGGTAGGGGAAGGTTCCGCCTCCTTCGCCTCTGATTGGCTGTGGAACGTCATCAGTCGCTCAAACCGAGCGCGGGCTGTCGGCTCTATACATCGAACAGAACATTATCGCACTTCTGAATCTCCTAACCCTAATCCCTATCCTAACCCTGATCCTAACCTGACAGACGATGAGGTTTCACAGCCATAAGGCGCCAATCAGAAGCGAAGGACGGCGGGACCTTACCCTACCATCCTACGAAAAAATCCTACTGACGAGTTGACGTTCTTGTACAAGCAGCGTGATTGCGTCATAAGACTGCGCCACGTCCACCCTCTACAACAACTTTCAATGACAGTTTACACAAGATAGCTCACTAAATATCCACCACAGGTAGTCATAACTTTGACTGACTACCGCGCAAATGGCCACACACACAGCTTTGTGCAGGGGGTCTAATTTTGTCGTCCCAATGATGATCCGCCAGTGTTTGAAATGCAGAGGTAAGCAGAAACAAGTCTGTATTTGACCAAAGCAGAGAGGCTAATAACAGCAGCAACATGCTAAAAACACACATTTATGTAGCGGAGTGTCGTTTTCTGTTGCTATTGTGCCATTGATAATAAGAATAATCTCTGTTTTACTGCCTGTCCTGCTTTTATTTTTGCATGACAACAAAAAACACACACACAAAAAAACATCTTACAGGACATTGTGTTTCATAAGTGTTCGCTGCCAACTCAGTGTTACGAAACTCCTCTACTTTTTGTTGCGTTTTAAACAAATATGTAAGAGTTTATCACAAACTATGCTTTGGAGGACTTTTAAAGTTTGTTTTCTCTAAATTGTGTTTTTTTTTTTTCTGTGTTGTTACCTTGCAGTGCCCGTGCAGCTGAACTCACGCGCTTACAGTGTGATCCCGCCCCCGCGCGACAGCGAGGAGAAGGAGATGTTGCACCGGATCCTGCGGGTGGACCATGCGGGTGAATACGGGGCCAACCGGATCTACGCCGGCCAGATGGCAGTGTTGGGTCGGTCAAGGACTGGACCGCTCATCCAGGTAGAAGAGGAGTTAGAGTGATACGTTCAGGTGCAGCTCAGTAAATAAGAATATCAGGAAGAGACCTGTGACAGTCCTCTCAGGACTGCAGGTATCTCTGATGATTGAGTTATATTGTTGACCACTCTACTTTCTACTCTTGAATATATGGTAGCCGAGAACTTCCACTGCTGCAAATAAAAAAAGAATGCAAAAAAAAACAAACAAAAAAAAAAAGTTACAATGGAAGTTACCGGTGCAAAAAAATACACCAAGGCCCGCTGCAAATAAAAAAAGAAACTGTGCAGATAAAGAAAAAAGCCACAATGGAAGTTAACGGAAAAAATAATGGTGATGGAAAAAGGAAAGGGACTTACTGCGAAAATAAAAGGGTACAACTGAAAAAAGCCACAATGGAAGTAAGCCGCCAGTGTTTTTTTTGACTCAGTGTTTGTTTTTTACAGGAAATGTGGGATCAGGAAAAGAAACACCTCGAGAAGTTCAATGAAATTTTGGCTGAGAACAGAGTTCGCCCCACTGCGCTGTTACCCCTCTGGAATATTGCTGGCTTTGTGTTAGGTTGGTACATGCAAAAACTAATTGCTGCAGATTTTGACTTCATTCATCCATATGTAGCTTAATTTGGTTTAAGTTAGTGTCCCATTTGAGTGTGTGCAAAAGTAACAGTCATGCTTAATGTTGGTATTGAGAAAGAAAGTTACATGTTGCTGCTGAAAGTGTCCCTTTCTCTGCAAAGGATTTTGAAAAACAAGTAAAGACGGAGCTGTGCATTTTTTTCTATATCTAAAAAGTATATCCACTCTAGGTGCATCCAGTGCACTGCTGGGAAAAGAGGGGGCTATGGCCTGCACTGTGGCAGTAGAGGAGAGTATTTCAGAACATTACAACAGCCAAATAAGAGCTTTAATGGAGAAGGACCCTGAGAGATACACCGAACTGTTACAAGTAAGTTTTTACTGCTTGTAGCATACAATATCACAAAAAAACAACACTACTCTGAGCAAAATGTGACAATAAATATTAAATGATATACAAAGGGCAAATGCTAGTAAGAAAACATATGGATGAGAGGGAGAGGATCTGAATTAAGCATTCATATTAGTACTTACAAGTGTCCTCTGATCTGTCAGTATGGTTGTTATTACCAGATGTAGGACTTCACTTAACTGTGTAGCTGCTTTCTTTGGGATTATGCACTTTTACAGGTTACAGTTTATGTCTGTTAAGGTTTTGACATAATGCCTGATTTTGGAAACATTACCATTAATGACTAACTTCACACCCATTGTTTTTTAAGAGGGGGCTAAGAGGGCAAGGTATGAATAAAATATACCCCTAATAAAACCAGCTTTTAGTACAGAAGGGTAGATCTCATCCAAAAAATGGTGAATCCCAGGGCGTATTTGTAGTTTAGTGTGTTTAAAAATGATGGCTTATGGATTTCTATGTGTTCACTTCATCTCATAAATGGTGCTGGTATATGTTTCATCAGGTTATAAAGGAATTCAGGGATGATGAGATGGAACATCACGACACAGGACTAGAACATGACGCTGAATCAGTAAGTCTATTTCATGACATGGATCTGAATTTTGGTTGTTTTATAATCATCATGCTTGTATTTCATGTTTCTTGTGTTTTCTTGAAACCTTCACCAAAGACTGTCACATTAATTAACTCCATTCAAATCACTGAAACAACTCTGAATTTATCTCTTTTTCCCTCTCTCTCTTTTTTAGGTACCTGGATACTGGTTACTTAAAAGTGCAATACAGCTTGGGTGCAAGGCTGCGATCTATGTTTCACAACGTATTTAACATTTGATGGAGAATTAATTCAGAAATCGCCCTGATGTTTATTTTGATACATGGACTCCTTTTTGTGTAAATACATTCATATAAATTTAAATTTGATTCCAAACTCTATCTCTTTGTAAACTAAGCTTTGTGCTCATCCACACTTGATCAGTCTTTTGTAATATAAACATTCTGTGCAGTGTTGCCAACCTAGCGACTTTTCAGACCCCTCTAGCGACTAATTTTCAAAAAAAGAGCCTAGGGACAAATCTAGCGACTTGTCGGGAGGGTTTGACTGAGAAATTACGCAAATTAGGCGATGCCGTCATCTAGCAACTTTACTTTCCGAGAAGTTGGCAACACTGCCTTCTACATGAAGCTGCATTGCTCTACTTTGAGTAGGGTTTCATACATGGGCTGTCACAGTATGTGGAGGAATAAATCACAGATCTGTTCTCTGCTGTCTCATTTAACGCTTTATTTGTGCCCTTTAGTCTTTCCTTGCATGTTTATCAAAGAGTAGCATCAAATATAAGAGATAACATTTGTATTGTTCACAGTATTAAAGGGTAAACTTTGGTTTTAAGGGATTACAACTAAATACTCCTGTCAAGCAACGCTGGTGGAAATATTGAAATACAAACATCATGTTTATTTATGTAACACAGTCTGTTTTCTTCAAGTATTTTTTGGTTATCTTGTATCTGCCAGTACAATAATGGACAAAAACACTGATAAAGGCTTTAGTTCTTCTCTCCAAAAACACGTAATAAGGACACGGTGTAACATGTACACTGCTTTTGAACCTTTCAACACACTAAACCGTTTCTCATGTTCAATAGATCAAGCTGAAAAATGACTTGTCATCCTGGCCTAACTGTTAAGCGCCCTCAAACAGCTGTTCTGGGTACATTAGGTCACTCAAAAGGAGGAATTGACAGGAGGCTTGTCTAGGGGCCCCTAATCTATTAGCCCTTTCAGCAGCTAGAGCAAAGTGTTCATTCCCACACTGGTCAATATCAGGTTATCCTCACTGTACAAAGAGTCCTGTCTAAAGGCCATTTCAACCGTGGTGGTGTTTTCTCATGTACCAGGCACAAGATGCAGTGGTCATTTATGACACCTGGAGACAGATGTGTGAAAAAATGATGGAAAGCTGAAGTTTCATTGCTGGGGTTCGGTCCTGTTATTTCACGTCTGTGTGACAACTGTCTTTCAAAAACTATTTGCTCATTTGTTGTTGTGGAGTATGATTAAGAAAGATGGATATACCCAAAAGAGGAATAAATCACAACTCAATTTAGAGTTTCACTTACCCACTGTTCAATGTTTAACCCTTTCTCTGATTGGCGACTATCTTTAGCCTCTGTTAGAAGAGATTACCGAGTTTTTAGAGAAGTACAGTTAACCTATGTTCAAATAAAAGGAAGGGGTTTGGCTGTGGTTGGACTACACAACACTGAAATTGGACAGGTGATTCTTAGACCTGTTAGCCAGCAGTTATTGAACTCTGGTTAAGTTCAGGTGAGATGGTCTCGCCTCGATCGCTACTTAAGCTAATGTCAGAAAACAAATGTTTCTGTTGGAAAAGTACGAACGCTGCAGGTATTCACAGCTGTATTAAAGCTGAAGTTGTTGTATTTTTTAAACTAATGGGATGATAATATAATATGCCAATATTTAACTTTCTTGACTAAATGAGTATCTTGGTTTTGTCCATTTAAATCTGCTTATTTCATGGCTCTTTTCAGGACACTCTATTCTATCTCAATCCTGGCTGGGAGTTTTTCAATATTTTAAGGGGATTTTCGGGTTAAAGTGTTCAATAATCTTTGAGTTATGGAGTTTTAACCTCTAAGAGTAGCCTAATTCAAACCTTTAGAACTCAGAATTTGAACTCTCTCTCATGAAGGAGTCCGCAATCCAACCCTGATCCTTATCAGTAACCTCTTTGACCAAAGGACCTACACGAGAGCTCTTAAAATCTAAAGCTGACTCATCCAGTCCTATCATGACCAAAGCTTGTCTAGCTGACCTATACAGAGGGAAAAGTAGCATTTAGCAGGCCTTTGCAGCTTTATGCAGGTCTGAGTTTGATGCATGAGAGAAATATACTTCCTGTCCAATGACAACATAGTGAACTTTGTGGGTTTGCTTTTGCCCCGCCCCTTTTCTTTTGTGTGAGAGCTCATGAGTTTTTCATTGTTTGGGTCTCTAATGCGTGTAAACCTGCACTGATAGCATTTTACCATGATGCTTGGGGACTTTTCTGTAAGTTCTGGGAAGCCGGATATGTGTATATCTTTCTATCTGAAACAGAGATGTTACGTTTGTGAACGAGTCAGTCATTTGAACGGCTCTTTTAAGTGAACGATGAGAACCGGTTTTTCTGTCTTGTTAAAATGTTCTTGTGTGGGAAATTTTACCGTAAAGTTGTTTTGCACGAAAGTTATCTGAAGCCTGTAAAGTTTTTATTGTGCTTCAAAGTTTTTAAAACGGGGAAAAACTTTAAAATATATAATAAATATAGCAACAAGCCAGTCTTTTGAACGGCTCTTAGAAAAGAACGGCTCCTCACAATCCGGCTCTCTTCAAGGAACCATAAATCCCATCTCTAATGTGAAACTGCTGGGAGGGGCTGTATTCTCAAGAACTGTTAGGGGGGCACTACTGAACCAATTCTTCCCGCTCATGTTCAAAACCCATAAAATATCCCGTATTTCACCAGATCTGGGGCACATGCAAACTTTTACGAGTTTCTGAGCATTTTGAACAGGGAATAATAATCAGAATAGTCGTATGAGGAATGACTGTTCATAGCAGAAGCTCTTCTGTGTAAAGCTGGATCTTTGGAGCCTCTTGCTGACTTGCTGGAGTTCTGGGTCTTACAGCCTGCCTCCTCTTTTGTAGCTGATGTACCATGGGCTAAACTAGGAAACTAGAATATACTGCATGTCAAACATTTTATTTCAGACATGTTTTCTGTCATGGATTTATCTGCTAATTTTGGAGCATAAATTGATTTTTGGCAAAGTTTAGTTCTTACGTATGCAACATAATCCAGATCAGCAGAGTAGAGGACCTGCACTGACACGAACACAAGTCATTGAATTTTCTGTGGCCTGAGTATCTGCTTCAGATCGATTCAAGAATTGATTTTGTCTACAGGCCAGATTCCTTCTTGGCTCCACTGGCACAATATGTCAGCATATATCCAAGTAAACACAGTAGAAACCCTTAAGTTTCTCAACTTTGGAGATGTTTAATGGCACTGAATTGTCCTTGCTATTTGTTTAACCCATAGATATGAAAACATGAATACGATATACCCTTTTGAGCTGTGTGCCTACAGCGAGGCTAAGCTAGTGGGGGCATCGTTCCCATTGAGGGCAATGCTTGTACTACTTCTTAACCGATTTTCATGCAGTTTACTTTACTGTCAACACCAAAACATGTGCTATAAATCCAGAACATTTGAGTAAAAATAACTAAAGTTTAATCAAATGTTCTGTTTTGATAGCCCATGTTCCTGCATCGAAAATAAAGAAAACCATGAGCAAGTCATGATTTATGCTGCTTTCCAGTTGGAAATCCTGACTTCCAAGTAGAACTGCAGCATTAATTTCAATGTACACACAATACCTCAATGGGAAGGTTGCCCCCACTAAGATGGCTGCCACGTAGGCACGTTGCTTAGTAGGCCGTTACAGCGGTCCGCCGTATCTAGTCTTCTAAATCTATATCTGTGGTTTAAACTATGAAGTTGTTTCAAAGAAGGTACCAGTACATTGAATGGATTATCAAAGTTTATCAGTTGAAAGTGGAATATTTTGTTTTGTCTGTACTTGAGATTATAATTTACATTTCATCTAGTGTCTGTTATTCTCTGAACCCTACTGATGGACCAAAGCACTGGCTGAAAATGCATTTAAGCGGCTCTGACCCTAAGATCTGTTTCTTGTAAAAAAGTCAATTAGCCAGATGTCTCGCTGTTGTCTTATCTTAATTTTTAACATGCCACTTTTCCAACATGTAAGCGTTAACCTCAAATCACTGCTGTGCCTTAGTATCGTCTCTCTGAGCTTAATCCCACACTGTGTACATACATACTTTTACTTTAATAATTAACAGATCCAGGAAATAACCATCAAAGTTTACTGAAATAATCATCCTCTCCCAAACATCCTTATCTGTACAAATACGTCTCCTATAGGATGAGGCGTTACCCAGGTTTACAGGCTGTGATCTATTTTACTAAGGATGAGGTCAGAGGAGTTATTCTAGCTGTGCTTGGTTTGTGTGAGACCTGACCTCAGGGGTTAATGTGCTGTGTGAAATCATTCCATAAAAATAGATTGACGGTGCGAGTAAGAGCTCAAGTTAAACAAGCATGTCCTCGCCATGTTTGCTATAATGGTTGACATTAAGAGCTAAATCATTAGTGCATGAGTGGAAGCGACCAAAAACTGAGCGCAGAGTTCATACTCTTTATTTCTGTGACTGGGTCAGCCAATCACAATACATTTGTAATCAATAAAGTTCATCTGCATGGATGAGGACTGGTCCAGTGTCATGGTCGCCATATTTCATACAGAATACTTCCTTTAATAAGTTAAATTGTCGTGTTTGCTTAGTGTACATTGATTGTACAATTTATTTTTTATCATACCTGATTTTAAAGCCTCTCAATCCTTAAACTCATTTCAAAGAGTCATGGGAGGTCACCCACTTTACATAAAGCAACATGAGACAGTTAGCAGCTTTGCAAATCAAAGGTAGATCATTATACAGCATCTTAGCCCAGGATTAATCGTGCTGACAGTGTTATAAAAAAAGGAAAAAATCCACAGTCCCAACTGTAGCTCCATTTCAGGCAATGAAATTACCAGTAAGTAAAAAGAGGAGTTATGACACAGTTACGTTTAAGTCCTTCTCTCAGAATCACAGTCAAAGGAATCTGCTGAGGCACCGACTAAGATACGGGTCAAAAAAAGAAAAAGAGAGGGCAATAAAACAAAACTGGGACGGTCTTGCTAACCATGAACAATTGCAGTTGTAAATTTCCTGACGCACAAATATTACAAATCCTTGTGAGTTATAAAAACTTTCGGATACAGATTGTATTGCTTCTTGGCTTTTAATATCTGCTGACTGTCTAAGGGCCCCTAATGTTGGCTTTGATATGTGCTAACAGTTTGCAGGCTAATAGGTAACACAAGGCCCATCTGTAGGACTGGATAGTGAAGAGGATTGGGTAAATATTGAATCACCTTTAAAAACACTACTGTGACAGTTTTGCAGGGATTAAAAAAACGGTTTCTTTTCTTGTTAATTCTGACTCTAATCTCAGAATTCTGACTTTTTTTCCTATCAATTCTGATTTTGATCTCTAAATTCTGACTTAAATCTTAGAATTTTGACATTTTTTCTAACAGTTCTGACCCTAATCTCAGAATTCTGACTCCAATTTTAGAATTCTGACTTCAATCTCAGAATTCTGACTTTAATTTTAGAATTCTGACTTTTTTCTCAGAATTCTGACTTTTTTCCTCACAATTCTGACTTTAATCTCTGAATTCTGACTTCAATTTCATATTTCTGACCTTTTTTCTCACAATTTTGACTTTTTTCCCCACAATAATAATCATTTAAAAAATCATATAGGACTATTTTTTTCTTTTGTTTTTCTTTTCACCGGCCCTTATCCTCCCTCGTATAGGACACATTCTCACATCTCTGCAGGATTATAAACAAGCATTTTTTTTTCTATTGCTTGAAAACACCGGCCTACTTCCTCTCAGAGTCAAACATGATTATTTGATTTTTATATTTGTGGTCTGATATTTTAGATTTAGATTTCAGTATTTAATTGAATGCTTCTCCTCCATCATTGTATTTTGACATAACACGGCTAAGCACGGCTCTAACCTGAATTCTGGGAACATCAAAATATTGTCTTATGTTTTGTCTGATGAGCTCATCCTCCTGAACAGCCTGGGGCAAAAGCTAACACAGATGCTAACTGTCATGTTGCCGTAAATTTTACATATATGTCATGTGCATACTTATTAGAGAATGCATTGCCTTGACCCTTTAACAAGGGGTTCCAAGAAATGAGGGGCCAATAACTTGAAATGACTACATGAGCTTTTAATACACTTAGAGTTATCCGGGTCAACTTTTCACATACAGCAGCATCAGCCGTACTCAGACTGACAACTAAAAATAGAAAACGGTAAACATTTTTACTGTTCTGTGCTATAACTACTCCTAAAAATACCCGTGGAGTGATGTCACTGTATGCTTTAGATTACTGTGTCAGATTTTCTAAAGATTTGCTTATTCTTCATCATTTTGAATTTGTTTTTAAGAAATTTCACTTACTGCACATGATGTTCTTGCGCTAACAGATATATTTTGCAAATGTGCGTTTTCGTGTGGATTTCACCACTTCATAAATCCTTTTGATGAGTGAGGTGTGTGTCGCCCGACAGAGCTGCGACCACGTGACCACGAGTCTGGACTGTTTGGAGCAGCGACACATGAGGCAAAGGGCTGACATCACTTCAGCTCAGGTCTATAAATTATAGCCGCCATTTACACACCGCTAAATATCGATTTGTTTTGGAAGTAGAAAAACAAACAGCGCAGTCTTTTGGGATGGTTATCAGGTCTCTTATAAACATTTTCATTTACATTTTTTAAATACAAGCACCTATACCCGTCAATCAACCCTAACCTTCCAATCATACTCAATAATCAACAGCGTTTTAGCGCTACGTAAACACAATTTAGCTAGCATTTAAATCAATGTGCTAACTCACTCACTCTTTCACTTCAGGGATGGTCTTGTTTTCATACTGCTCTGTTTAAAGTCTCATTTCTGTTGCGTTTGCAAAATACCCCAAAGCTTTTGGAGTCATATAATGTATGCGTTTTGAGACTATTACACATTAAGCACCAAGGTTGCATCAACATGTACCACCCCCGATCAGATGGGGGTTTGTGCTAATGTTTCTACTCAGTGATGTGTGATAGTTGTATCTCATAGATCAGGTGTGAAGACTTAGTGTATGTGAAGAACCCTGGGGGAGTGTGTGTTGAGCATGGCATGACTTCATCACTATCCATCACTTCGCTGACAGTCCTGTTTGTGCAACATTACTCCAATGCTGAGTTGCTGCTCCTCGGTGTCATGAACCCTGGGACACTTCAAGCTGTTTACTCAAACACTGTATGTACAGCCCAACCCCCTGCTGAACCAGTGGGATTACTCAAACCTTCATTTAGCCAGACAGATTTTACTGAGACACAACATCTCTTTATGTGATCCTGTTGAAGCTAGACAGCAAACAATAAGACAAAATGTAGTATTGGCAAAGGAGAAGTGTGAAATGCTGAGAAGGGAGGACTGCAGAATTTGAATTGATGGTTTTTATGAGTCATGTGTCAATATGTTGTTGACGATATCAGCTGTTGATAGTAGCCACGTTTACATGTGCAAAATTTCTTGATCCGATTCAAAATTTGAGGGATCGGATAATCTGAATCCAACTGTTCATATGGGCGCAAAATCAAATAATCCGATCATGACGTGCATATACATGCACCAAGCTTTATTCAGATTAGGAGCATTTGGACACGTGCAGAGTTGTCTGATTTTGTTGAACAAACCAACAAACACTGTAGTGGCTCACTTCATCCAAATTAGGATTTTCCGCCCGTTAAATGTTGTCACAAGATGGGGCCCTTACTTACTTATTTTACTGTTCTGTTAAAGGTTGTACTGTGCACGCAGATGTGACATCATTACGCCGTATGTACACCTTGTTATGTTATCGGAGGAGCAGACACGGTACCTGCGGTTGTGTTTTATGCCACAGTGTTAATAATGAAACCTCCTGAACTGTCCTCAATAAATAAGCCAAAGGCTAAAGAGTGAAGACTGAATCAGGTAAGAGAATCATGATCGGAATAAGTGTTTACGTGGACGCGTTTCGGGATAGCGATCGGCATAAACCACCCCTCTCGATCGGAATACAATTTCTTTCCGATTGAGCCGAATTGGATCAGAATCTTCCGATCAACATGTTTACATGATGCATTTTTATTCCGATCGGGCATTTATTCCGATTTTTTGTGCCCATGTAAACACAGCTATTGTCTGTATTTACAAGCTGGATAGCTGCTATAAATACATGACTAAGTAGTTTTTAGAGTATACAAGTGTAAGTATAGACCTATACTCATCTGAATGGATTGCAGAGTTTTCACTCGTCTGTCGTTACATCAACCTCAACCCTTCCAAACCTCCTGAATCCAATACCATGTATCCCTGCCATTCACCTCTCCTTCATCTATCACACTGATGCATTGGCAGTTTGCAGAAGGTCACCACGCAAGGCCTCTTAACACCTGGTTGTAGGGTTGGTTTTGCCCACCCCACCTGCTTGTAGTCTAGCACATTACAGTAGCGTAGCACTTTACACCGATCCCGGTAAGACCCCAGTCTGTCATCCTCACTGATTAAGTGGAGAGCGCTGGCATTGTAGCTCTGGCCAGGTCTCGTATCTCTCGCCTGAGGCTTGTTTTCATGTGGCTTGTAAAGATGCCACTCTGATCTCCTATTAATCATGGGCCTCTTTCCCAGCTATGCCCTCGCCTGCTGTTGACAACATAGATTCAGACTGATGCTGTTGTAGATTGTCAAATTACACGCAACATGGCAAGGGGTGCTGCGAGGCATACTTTCGCCTTTTGTGGTGTACGGCCCGATTGTGGGTCTTTGTGCGGCATTTTTGATACATGCATCGGTCCTAAAATAGAGCAGCCTTAGATCTGAATTTGCTGCCTGATTATTTTGATTTCAACGATGTTAAACGCGCTTCCTGCGCCGTGGTGCAGGCAGAAGAATTCCTCACACAACAGCACTCTCTGGCTCAATGTTCTTTGAAGCTATCAACCGCGAAATGTTCTCGCTCCCAGCCGGGCCCTCAGTTCTTGAGGCCAGTGATGACACAAATGCTCAGCAGACAAAGTGCGCGGACCACCCGGGTTTTAGGTGTCCCGACCTTGGAAATACAACAACACGAGGGGAGAAAGAATGCCTTCCATGCTGCTCTAGGGTTCACAGTTTTGCCTCTGCCAGGGTGAAGTTCAACACATCTCATGAGCCCTGTACCAGCTACAACAAATGTAAAATTTGTGAGTGTGTTTTCTGAACGCGGCTCTATAGAACCAGCAGTTTAATCCACGAAAAGCTGCAGGAAATAAATCCCTGAAAATGTAGAACACAAATTTACTTTACTCCATTGATCTGAAGCCCACTGTGAAAAACATATCATTCTGTCCGATCCCATATCAAAGAAAAACAAAATAGCAGCAATGCCATCTCTTTGTTCATGACATTCTAGTGAAATGAAGATAGATTTACGGCAGCTTCTTTCGTTTTTCAGCTATTTGAAGTATCTGCTAAACAGATTGTTGCATTGATTTCTGGGAAGACAGATGGTGGTGTGTCTGCTTCGAGACAACTGAAGGAATGAGGAATTGTTAAGCTCGGTAGATCAAATTCAGTATAGTGATGACCTTAGGGTACATTTTTATTGCGCGTTGGTGCATACGATCTCGCAGACATATTTTCAGTAGCTTTGTTTTCTTTCTGGCTTTGGTTGAAAGTATCTAAAGTAGCATGAAATGCTTGAAAATGATACAAGAATACCGTAATTGTCTGCCAAAGCAATGAGACAAACATTCTGAATCCCTCTGCTTTGTTTGCAAGTCTCAACGTCACTCTTATAGACTCACGATATCTTGCATATTTGATCTCGCCATTATGTTTTGAATGCCTCTCCAATATATTTTACTCTACAGCGCATCAGCTGTTTTATATGTCAAGTTTGACTGTGGAAAGGTAAGTGCTGTTTTCTTAATTAACTATTTTATTTCACATTTCAGTCTGTTCTCAGGCCTGTAGTCAATGTTTCTTTAACCCCAGCAGCCCTGTAAAGCATCTGCTGAATTTCTGAGCCCTGGGCTCCTGGTTCAAGATCCATCAGTAGTTTGTCATCCTAAAGTTGTTTCTTTGGTACAAAGCTGGATAACCCAATACAGTAAGCGGGTATCTCAGATGTTCTCCTTTTTTTATTACAAGTGTGCCAGGCCCCGCTGAAGTAAGATCATCAACCAAATACCTTAATGACTCAGTCTGATGAAAATCATGTGTTTCTTGTTGTCTACATGGTCATATGTTAATTTTTCTTGGTGCTAAAGGACATATCATGAGAAAACTAAGTGCAAAATTGCATTTTTGAGTATTTCTGCATTCAAATCACTGTGAATCTTTGGCAGACCCAAACGGCATGCTCAGACAGTGAGATTTTCTATGTCACAACTGCAAGCTCCGCCCCCAGAGCCCCACTAATGCAGGCAAGACTTGGAGAAGTTGAGAGGGCAATCGCAGAACAAGCGTGTGTGCTAGCGGATTGCAATGCTAGTAAGGGTGCTAATTATGATATTAGCTTTTATCATGCCGCTAAAGACATTCGTGTCCAATAGTTCAATAGCTCCTATGTTATCTGCTACTTCTACTACACAGGCAATGTTAGGCTACAAGCTAGCGTGAAGAGGAGTGTGCAGAGCAGCACTGTCTCTGCCCACGGCTCAGAGGCAGATGCTATGGAGCTACATGAGCTCTGCAGAAGAAAAGTCCTTGAAAATGACACAGGTAATGTGATTTTGGCTAGCCACTATAGGCCTGTATTACTTTTGTCGCTGTATTGAAGTCTCCCTGAGTGTCTGTTTGACTGACACACGTCTGTTTTTCTGCTTCTCTTTCATCAGGGGCTCTTGTTCTGGTCTGAAAGGGGGTATTTTTCTGCTGCTTAGCATCTTAGTCTAAACCCCCTAAATATGTCATGCGATAACTTTTTTTTTTTTTTGCAAATATTTAATGAGTTATTTTGTGAGCCTTTATTTACAGCTTAAGAGTACAGAAGAGAATTAGGGCCACTGGGAAAAAAAAGTCCAATATAATTTTTTGAAATTATTATTCTGGGATTAAAATCAGAGTTCTGAGGAAAAAGTCAGAATAATAATTTTTTTAAAAATTGCATCAGACCTTTTTTTTTTCAGTAGCACTTATTTTCTTCCGTACAGGAGAGACAGAAAATATGGGAAGAAGAGAGTGGGAGACAAGACAAGCTGTAAGTCAGGTGCCCTGATTTAAGGCTTTCAATTGATATAGTCATATATAGTAATATTGATAGTATTTTTTTTCTTGATTGGTTGTTAACAGAAGGGAAAAATCTGTAATTAAGTATGGAAGTCACAGAACCATCATAGTATGAGCTGAGCCTAATTAATACGCATTATTTAATGCACTACATGAGAAGCAATAGTCTTCAGCTTCTTGATAAATTGAGTCAGATTCTGTGCAAGTTAAAAATATATGAATAAATGATGCATTAAAAGTTAGGCTTTGCTTTTTCTGTTTATCCATTTAATGTTTTCCCATTTTAGTAATTGTAAATAAGATCATTTTGCAACCTTTCCTTTCAGAAATGGATATTTGTTTGTCCCCGCCTCAGAATAAATGACACAAAAGACCATAAGAATAAATAACAATAAATCAGCAGGCTTTGGTTTCTGATACCCATAATCAATGAATACATCTCAATCAATTTAAATGAGTCTGTAAGGTTAGTTGTGTTATAAATGGAGTCATGACAGTTACAACAATTCAAAACTTACAGTTCAAGTGTCCTCAGAGGCGACATTTGTGAATTTTGTTGACTAAGTTGTGTCATTGTTTTATGGACTTTATATCTTTGTGATAGCGAGACAACCACACTTCTTAAAAAAATTAACACTTTATTTAAACTTAATCACTATAGAAATTGCTACCTATATTTTATGGAGCATGCGTAACATTTTTGGTGCTAGAGCGAATGAGAGTGACCAACACCTGTGCTTTTGGAGAGTCTGCTGAGTTGTTGACCATGTGGGAACCTTAAGGTACTATTCATTCCCATGGCAGAAAGTGTTTGAGGTGTGTGCTCCAGTGACCTCGGGGTCACATGCCACGCTAAGAGGCTCTGCAGTTATGCTGACCATTTAGATGTTTGAATCAAAACATGGACAATCAGATACGGGTGAAGGGGGGAAAAAGGAGAGAAACAATTGTGGGGAGGAGAGCTCATTCTGGTGTCATGGTCAGATGGAAGAGAGTTAGTTGGTGGGTGTGAGCGAAGATTTCAAATATGTTGAAGAGACACGTATGTTATCTTTTCTCCCCACCGCTTACCATCAAGCACCTCCCCTCGCACGGTGTCGTCAGCAGTTTATCTCAGGCCCTGGCAGGAGCTGCAAGGGTAAATGGGAGGAAATCTGATCCATATGGTGGCACTATAAAGCTCACAGCTGATTTTCAGGCTTCATCAAAACCTGGTCAAGGCTGGATCACTACTCATGACTGGCAGCCTCCTCCCACACCTGGCCACTACACTCTGAGATCTCAGTTTCTTCCCAGCAGTATTCGCTTTTTGATTGACCCCAGGGTCTATCAGCGTTAATCTTCACAGTTTAGTCCTCTGGATACGGTAAGTTTACAGACTTGATAAAGAAAACATGTTATTGAGGAGAAAGAGATGACGAAAAAAAAAACATGGATTTTAAAAAAAAAAGTTCTACATGAAGGATGGATGCTGCCTAATTATGACTGAGCAATAATGCAACAACTGTGTTTTGCACATATGTTTTCTCAGATATGAAGTTGCTGGGCCAGGCAGTTTTCTTGCTTTTGCTTGTGGGAATCTGCTGTCAGAACAACCGCAACGCTAAAGCAAAGTCCAGCAAGAAGTCTGCTGGGACCCAAGGAGGTGATGTTGTCCAGTCCCCCACAGCGGCTGATTTGACTCCTGCAAGCACTGAAAACATGAGAGGAACCGGAGGCTCGGCTGAAGCAGCTGGACGGGAAGGTGCTGCAGGAGCTCGAGCAGCTGGACAACAGGCAGAAGATATGAGGCTGCAATTCCTAAAAAACACCCAGGTTACATGTAATGATGGAACTGCAGCTGGGTGAGATTCTCTGGATATTATATTTTACCGTATCTGATCAGTTTGCTTATTGTCAGAGTGTTTGAGCGTCCATACATATTTGTGGTTCTGCAGGTTTTACCTAAAGGAGTTCAGAGGAAGCCGCCGATGGCTGTTATTTCTGGAAGGTGAGTATTTAGCGCCTCAACTGGTTAATTTAGTCCCCAAAGGTCAGCTTGTTTTGGCGTGATGCCCCCGTTGGAATTTTGATGGGGATGTCATCTTGTACTGTCATCTTCTGTTTATCTCCTTTTTTGGATACTTCCTGTCGCTCTCATAGACTTGAAACTTGTGTAGATTGTTGTCCAGCTCATCTTACATGTGCATAAACAGAACAAAAATGCATTTATCATGTTCAAGTTGCTTTCTGTATTCATCAACATATTACTCTAGAGTCTAAAAAAAGACTTTTGCTTCCCTTATGTCTTTGTCGTACAACTCTTGTTGGTTTTCAATGTAAGTCAATCAACAAATCAGACACTAATGAAAGGATTGTTTGTATTTTTGACCAAGTCTAATAATGTGGTCCAGTCAGCAGACCAGGCTACAGGTGCATTCCTGTCTCTATCCATTCCTCACGCTCTTCTATGATGGGCTAACAAGGGTCTCCCCTGCTGAGCCTGATGTGAATATCTAATATTAGGCTCTTCTATTTAAAGGCGGCTGGTGCTGTTACAGCAAAGAGACCTGCGATTCCAGATACCAAAATATACCCCGACTAATGAGCTCATCAGGTTGGCCCCAAACAAAAAGAGGTAGGTCAGGCGACCAACGCTCCCACATGTGTGTCACACACAACAGCCACATATGTTCTTCTACATCTAATTATGCCGTTTGTTTAATGCAAACTTGACACAGCAAGTTATCTGATATCAAATCTGACTGCTGGTTTACAGGAACTGGAATTTTGTCCTCTCAAGCTGAGGAAAACCCACACTGGCATAATGCAAATATTGTGTAAGTACTTCACTGTTTGTCTTCTTTTGTGGACCTAAAGTATCGCATACAGGAAGTTCTAACTTTTCATATTTGTAAGGTATAGGTATTTTGCTATTCACACATAAAATAAGAAAATAATTTAAAAATGACAGGAAACAGGTTTTGTTTGGATTCTTCGTGTTTACATTTTTCCACCAAAAGCTGCTGTCTGATTTCCTCTCCTTCTTTAGCTTTTTTGCTGACTGAGAAAAATGAATCTGCCTCTTTAGCTGCTTATTGCTCTTTGAGTTTAGTAAGATAACTCTGCGTCTTGGTGCTGGGAAGGTAGTGCACACCGGGGTTGTGAAGCTTGCTGGTAAAAAAGGTGGATCAGGGTGTAGATCAACATTAAGGCTGCAGGCTGTAAAAACCAAAACCTCAGTACTCCTCAGACGACTATCTCGTAGAGGCATGATTAGATGATGCAAAATTAGTGACGTGTTGGTTGCGAATGAATCGGTTTGGTTTGTTCAACATAAATGATAGGAGCCAGCTCCCATCTGTGGCCGTAGAAAAAAACTACAAGGCAGAATGACGGGATGAAGTATTTTAATACATATTCATATCATAAGCCAAACAACGCTAAATTTGGCTGAATTAGAAAATGTATAAGTGGTAAAATGAAGAGCCGTTTGGGAGCCGAAAGAGCCAGCTCTTCTTGTCGAGCTAAACTGAATGATCTGGCTCACTAAAATGAGCCGTAATTCCCATCTCAATGCAAAATTGGGTTTTCAGCTGTGAAATATATTCTTCCCTCATCTTAAACACTTTTAGATTCTGCTACTCCAGCCCTCCTTGGTCCGATACGATCAATAGCTCATTATTCTCATGTCTGTCACTTCCTGATGTACGACAGGAGAAACTAGCTGAAGCCTGAGAAAGTGTAACAAATGTGATTTCCTCTTTTTTTTCCACAGGTTCATCCCTTACTGTTCCAGTGACGTATGGAGCGGCACAGGGCCCGCTCCTACTCCTCCTCCGAGGCAGCGACAGGGCAGAGAAAAAGAACGAGAGAGAAATGTTAACGCAAGTAAATATCATTAATATCATTACATATTTACCATGATTATTTCACTTAAAGTCATTTTAATCTAACCTCTAAATTATGTGATGTGTTTTCAATCTCAGCTGAGTATACCTTCATGGGATCTCTGATCATCCAAGAGGTCGTCAAAGACCTCATCCCAAAAGGAATCAAGCAGGCGAAGGTCATCATGCTGTCTGGTACAAGGTGAGTTTTATCATCTCTAGTCCGATCCCTGGTGATGTTATGCATCTCTTTTTCCTCCCTTGGCCACCTCCATGTTGCACAAGAGAGGCCCTATTTTTGGTACATCCTGTTGTCAACAATAAAGACGTTTACAGTCAACTGTTAACAATGACATAATGTCGGTTGAAGGGCCTAGCATTGTAATGGTGAACATTCCTCCCAGGTTAGTAACATGGTGCTTTGGACATCCTCTAGTGCTAAAAATGGATCTGCAGACGGTACAGCAGTCTAAATTTTGACTTTCCAGATATGTGCAGGCCTGTCCTGACAGTTTGATACCACTCCTAAATATTGCACTTTCAAGCCAAACTTTTTAATGACTTCTCTTGTCTCCCCCCCTCACAGCGCTGGTGGAACAGGTGTTTTGCTGAACATTGACAGGGTGGCCAACCAGCTCGCACAACTTGGCGCAGAGACCCAAGTCCGAGGCCTTGTTGACTCTGGATGGTTTCTAGAGAGTCAACAGCAGAGATCCCCCAACTGCCCTGAGACCGTTTCCTGCTCACCTGAGGATGCAATCAAGATAGGACTCAGGTAAAGAGTTGGACTTTTTAGTCAACTATTACTGCTTTTGTGCAATAATTTTAAAGACTGGGTTTAGATTGTAAAGTCAGCTGTCTTTTCTGTACTGTTCGGTTGTAATTTATTTTATTTTGAAAGGATGGAAGTTTCTGACCATAGACTGTATATACTATGGACAACTTGGTTCGGATTTGAAGCCGAAAAGCTCTTGGTATTTCTGGGTTTTTTCTCCACTTCCTGAAATCAACATTGCGCAGTTGCATTGTATGCATTCAGCGGGAGAGTTGCTATGGTGACGCTCTGCTCCAACAGCGTATCCCCCAGTTGAGCTACGTAAACTTTGTACGCCCATGGGCTGTGTCAAGTGTCAATCATAGAAAACATGAACCACCTAATAACTTTTAAAGATGGAGCTGCACAGAAAAAAGAGGACTTGAGCACAAACCAGTCTTACAGTAACTACATGTCAACATCACAAGCAGGGGGGGAGAAACATTCATATTCTGTGTAATAAATTTCTAAAGTTTGTCCACAGCTCCATAGGGATTGCTGGAGGAGGTGGGATTTATGACCTATACAGCAGCCCGTCACCAGAGGGTGCTGTTCTCGCGGTGGCTTCACTCAGCAAGGAGGCAGACGGCGTCCATTCTATATACAGTCTATGTGTCTGATCATTAAATCTGTCGTTATTGACTGTAACAGTGTTGTTTTCTCAGGCTGTGGAACGGGGTTGTGCCTGATAGATGTCGGCAGCTCTACAAAAGAGGAGAGGAGTGGCAGTGCTTCTTCGGCCACAAACTGTACTCTACCTTATCCTGTGAGTACTCGCTTCTGCTCATATTTACTGTGATTCTACAAACAGCATACTTTGTATTCAACCTAATCTGGGGATGCATTTTGCTGCAAACTTGAGTGCTTGCTTTTTCTGTAAGTCATACTGATAAGAGTTTAAGATTGAACCAAAACAGTGAAATGTTGGCATTCAAAAGCACAATAGGGGTGTTGGCTGTCTGTGACTGTGGCTCACGGTTTCAGTCAGTCATCTCTTAATTAGAAGATTAGGCTGTTTGATCCAGGCTCTTGCAGTCACTTGCCAAAGTGTCCTTAGGCAAAGACACATGATGCCCCAGATTGCCAGCATAGCCAGAAGTGTGTGTGTAAATATTTGATTTTAATATGTAGACTATTCACCATTTTACCAGAATAGTCCCATTTTAAATTAAAGATAAAAACAAGAAGGAAAACCTCAGTTTTTGAAAAAGCTTTTAGTTGTCCTTGTTGTGTCATTACTTTGATTGCCATGATCACTCTATTTGACAATTTCTAACTTTATCACTGAAATGTCTACTGTAATTCTGTAATACCTGTTTTTTTTTATTATGTGATTTCATAAAGTTATTTCATGATTGGTTGCAGCAGATGGCTGTCACCAGTGAGTCTGGGTCTGTTGAAGGTTTTTGCCTGTGGAAAGAGACCTGTTTTTCTCCATATGCTTGCCCGCTGTGGTTGAATGTTTGGTCATATGAATAATAAAACTTGCGTGATTGTCCAATTATTCCTCTCCAATATTATCATGAGTAAATGGATTGGAACAACTTACATACCGAGCCCTTTCTTTCTTTCCCTGTAGCTCCTCTGTTCGTCGTGCAGTGGTTGTTCGACGAGGAGCAGCTGAGAGTGGAAAACATTTTCATGGGAGGACAGAGTCTGTCTGAGGAGCAGTGGCAGTACATACGAAACCTGGGCAGGTTGCTCAAGAACTCACTGAGAGATGTCACGTAAGTTTCTAAAAACCTGTGTCAGAGTTTTTTTTTCTAAAGAACTGAAAAAAAAAAGAAAGAAAAGGCAGATTTTAACTAGTGTTTTTTGTGTGGTTATTATCTCCAGGGCTGTTTTTGCTCCTTCCTGTCTCTCCCATACTCTCATTACAAGGAGGTAAGAGCATGTCTGACTTCTCTGGTTGTTCATACTTTGATACCTGATGTATGTGTGTATTTTTTTCTTTCCCCCGCACAATCATCCATACACTGTGAGCTCATGCCGCTGTTTTTGTCAGCCTGTCATCAGTGACATTCATCACGTACCTCTTCACACTTTCCCAAACCCTTCAACATACTCATTATTTTCTGCTCTGCTGTCTAAACAAAGTCAGGCTATTTATTAAGGGTGATGATTGTTTTTAAAAGAGCTGTAATACCACAAATTGGTCAATGTTTTTGCAGCCCTGCACCTGCGAGGGTGAACGGATTTTTTCCGTTCTTTTTTCTCTTTACTTACGCTATAGGACCATGATCGCCATATAATAATTACCAATCTCTCCAATCGTCAACCATGCCTTTAACATGTTTCACAGTACAAAATTGTGTTAACATAACATGTTCTCGCTTCATTAGCAACTGGAAAAGTTTCCAAGTCAAAGGCAACTCCTTGCCACGTGCCCTCCAATGCTGGGACAGAAGTCTGGAGGCAACCCGCAACAACAGGACCCCTGCTAAAGGCTGTCCTTTCCACCTGTTGGACTCCTGCCAGTGGCCGCAGTGCAACCCCACCTGCCCAGCCTTGGTTGACCAGGCCACACAGCAAGAGCTCACCCTGCTCCAGATGCTAGTAGCCATGGGGCTTGACCCCCAGAAGCTGGGCCTGGATCCCCAAGGAGAAGAAGATTCTGTGGCCAGCATGGTCAGCAATGGTGGCTAAGTGTTGACATGTTTTGCCTCTAAAGAGATTACAAGCAAATGCTTAATGGGGTGAAATGTGTTGAAATGTTACTATAACCACAGAAATAGAACAGAAATCTGGTAACTGTGTCTCATGCTGCTCAGCATTCCATCATGCTTCATGTTTCTGTTAAAGTGCAGACTTGGCTAGAGGTGGTTATTGAGTCTGAGTTGCAGTGGTTTAGCTGTCCCTCTACTGGACACCAGAGAAAATGCAAATTGTACTGAATGACAAACCTTGTTTTAGCAGAAACACTGTGCATCTTAACAGACACCCTTTAGCTGACCACTCAACGTGAACATTAAACTCTAAATATGGCTCTAGAGTTGAATACTGAACATTTACACTCTATATACTGTAGCTGTGAGCATTGTTATTAACTTTCAGACGAGGGATACTCTGTACCTGCTGCTATTTTGTTCCCACCATAGAAGCAGTTCATGATGTTTTTGAGTTTTCAAATCCTGATTTGTACAGAAAAGCAAAGGAACAAGAGCATTCAAGAACTGCACTCCCACTTCGTTGATAACCGTTTTGCACACACAGGTCCACTGATACTTGTTGTGATTTTTTTTGTGATATGTTTAGTCTGTAGCTTCTGATGCCATGCTAACTTATACAAATATACTGTATATTATACATAATATATAAAACATATTTTATGTGCATGTAAAAGGAAAGCGTGATTAGATATTTTTGGTGTCAAAAATAGCCAGCAGGAGTTTGCCTGATTGAAATGTGAGCTATGATAAAAATCAAAATCCTTCAAAAATAAAAAAATAATTAAAAAAACTTTTGTGTGTGTAACCTGAGAAATACATAAGAGACTATTCCTTGTGACCCTGTTACTGGTTTAGCTCTGAAAAGACTCTTACAGCTTCATTGTTTTGTGAGTGATTCAGACAGTTCTCACTTCTTTTTTCATCTATGCACTTTTCAGTTGTGTCAGCTAATGAGGAATAGACCAGCAATGACACCAGATCAAGCTGAGGTACAAATTAGAACAATAAAGATATTGAACATATATAAATTTAGTTACTTTGTGATTCAAAAGCTATTGAGAAGTGCAAAAAAAAGTGCATTAAGCATGTTCTTGCACTTTTACAACTCCAGTGTTGTCTAATTTGTTCATAAAAACATATTTTCATGCATCGTTAGTCATTTAAACCCTATATGTGTTTGAAAATAGTGCAAAGATGAAACATTAAATGGTAAAGCTGAAAAATATCACTGTGACAAGAAAATATATGCACTATTTGATGCTGGTAATATTTTTCAAAAAAGTAAAGACGGGGCACTTTTGTAGTATTTAAAAAAAAAAAAAAAACACTTGAAGGAACATCTTCCCAACTAATTAGGTTCATTTGCAGAGGGTTAGTGGGTATAAAAAGGCATTTCAGGTTGAGCCGTTTAGATGTGAAGACAGGAATGGGTTAATGAATGCGTGAATAATTTCAGAATAATGTTCCTTAGACTAAAAACTGAGGGGTTGATCATGTTATTAATTAATGTTATTTTCAGAAAAGCTGGACTAAGGGTCAAGGCAGAAAACTAGTACTGAATGAAAGTGATCCTTGGGTTCTCAAGTGGCACTGCCTAAAAACAGATAGGCCTATGGGTATTAAAGGGTATAAAGGAGACACGTAACCATAGCTTCAACAATAAATGTTGAAAACGGACTTTAACCTGTTTTGCTTTCTGGATCATGGGGACAGCAAGTGTGATTTTGAAGCATAAACAACAACATGTTTGACGCCCAAACATTTAAGACTTTATCATATTCAACTCCTCTGTCTTCCCCTTTCCCTCCAAAAGTCTAGGTGTTATTGTGCCAAATATGACATGGCTTGCAGGGCTATCAATAAGTACTTAAATGTATCCAGTGAGTTGAATTTAGCTTTAAATAACGCTTGAGAATGACATAAATGTATAGTAGTAAAAAACACACTATATTCCTACAGTTTGGATGCTTTGAATCCCTTTTTGATTCTGGGAATTAACCAAACAAACGTACTCGGAGTGGATCGTGTGGCCAACCATGTTTTTGCATGCAATTATTCATCCGCAACTACAAGTGGCGCTGCTTCAAACTCTGTACAAATTCAAACGAAGCCAACTCAGTATTGTATATATATGTATTTTTTTTCCATTAAGTTTATTGAAAAATACGAATTCATTTTATTACAGGGTGATATTGATAACAGATGAATTTGCAAGAAGTAAAAGTTAATTCGTCAAAAATGTTATCTAAAATATAAAACTGTATAAAAGCTGTGTATGATAAACAAAAAGAAAATAGTCATTTGAAATATTTTTTAGCTGCAGTAGAGCTATGTTTTTGATCTCGCCTCATGGTTTATTTTTGGACATGAAGGGAGTCATTTTAAGGTGGTAATATTATTTAAAAGCGTTATAATGCGATAAAACTAAACCTGTTTGAAATCTTTTGTAAACACTCAACCCGTTTAAAATACATCACCGTAACATCTTTGAATATTTCATGAGCTCTTTGGAGATAAATAACATTTCTTTACACACAAAAAAGTAAAATTTTCTGACCGGTCGGACATCTCCGCTTAAAAAAAACTTGATTTTTTTCCCATATTGCATTGCAGGTTTTTTCTACTTCCTCTTTCCGCCATATTGCAGAACCGGTAAGGTGCCTTTTTATTCCGTTTATGTCAATCTACTAAATATCTGAAGCATCGTAACATTAAATGTACCGTTTCTGTGTTTAATCTGTAGCGGATGAATAAAGTAACAGTTCTAGTCGAGTATCGTCTTGATTAGTTGGTAGATTTTGGCTTCTTTAAGCTCTAAGGTTCCCCTCGCAGCTCCTCTGTCCGGCCCAGAGCTTCGGTGCCTTCAAGGCGGCTGGGTAACTATTAGCTTCGCGGCAGAAAACACGCGTGTTCGCAAGTTATTCTCGTGGATTATCAGAAGAAACTCGCGTGTATTTCTCTTATATATAACGGACATTGTATTGACTGTTGTATATATTAGTGTGAGGGGATGCTAAGGTGGCTATGCTAATCAGTTGACTGGGCGCTCGTAAAGGACCATGCTTTTAGTGAAAGTCCTCCTGAGACAGCTTTACCGTCTCTAAACTGCAGATACAATAAAATCCCACGGTCACAGTATGTAGACGAGCTGGGAAAATATCACCTAAAGTGTTGTTTCGAAGTAAACTAGTCTGCAGGAGACGTAGATGGCTATAAAACGCTGTTGGCTGTCTGGGACTTGGTGGATCCCAGATCTTATTGGTGGATCTTGTGCATCTCAAAGAGCTTAATGATAATTTTGATCATATTCCTACTGCAGAAGGGAACAAACTCATGGTAACTGAGGGTGGTCACAAAGTAGGATAATCCCTGTAACGTCATACGAAGTGAAGGAATCTGACAGGGACTCATTTAGAGATTGATGTATGAGGCTGTAATGTGAGATTTTTGTGTACCTCTAACATCTATATTAGTCTAATAGTTTCTTAATTGTGTCTGCAGGCATCATGGTGCGCATGAACGTTCTCGCAGATGCTCTGAAAAGCATCAACAATGCTGAGAAGCGTGGGAAACGCCAGGTCCTCATCAGGCCCTGCTCCAAGGTGATTGTGCGCTTCCTAACCGTCATGATGAAGCACGGTGAGTGTCAACGAGTGGAATAAAAGTTGTTAAAACTGGTGTCAGGAATTTCTTTTTGCATTTGCTTGTTTTACAGAGGAGCTGCTAGACGCACTAAATGTTAGCGTCGGTTGTTGTTGAGCTCAATGGTGTTCTTCATCATTTTTTCAGGTTACATTGGTGAGTTTGAGATCATTGATGATCACCGAGCCGGAAAAATTGTCGTCAATCTCACAGGCAGGCTGAACAAGGTAAAAATCTTCATCTGATCTTTCTAAAGAATCTTAAAACTCATTTTTATTCCTTGGCGTTTAGTTCAGCATGAGAGTTGTGTGATCTTTGTCCTTTTATGTCCTGTATGGTCCTTTTATCACTTTTATTTCTTTCATGCTTTTGTGTTTTTATTTCATTTTAAATGTTTATTTTTTTACCTGCATTAATTTTTTTCATCTTGATGTTTTCAGGATTGTCTGTTCCTTTAACTTTATTGTGCAGCACTTTGGTCGACTTGAATGTTTTTTAAAATGTGCTATAAAAATAAAGTGTCCGTTCAGTGTTTGTTTTAAATGTTAAATTCAGGGATTAAAGTTCTCATAAATCACATGAGTACAATCTTATTTGACTTTTTCAAAAATTTAATTACTAGATATAGTATGTATAGAATTTAAGAATTTTTTCCCCTTGATTTCAAAATGTTTGCATTAGCTTTGTCACTTACTGGAGGGTGATTATTTTGAGTTTTTTGTTTGTTTTTTAAGCGAACATGTAAACTCGTCTTTCTGTTGCCTGCTTGTCCTAGAGTTCATTTTTGGTGCTTCAACAAGATTTTTTTTTTCCTTTCAGTGTGGTGTGATCAGTCCACGTTTTGATCTCCAGCTCAAGGACCTGGAGAAGTGGCAGAACAACCTGCTGCCCTCTAGACAGTTTGGGTGAGGATCATTCTCGATTATTTTTAAGCCAAAAGATGGTGTTTGGCTTGTGTTTAAAAGGGGGAGACTTGAGTCACCGCAGTCTTAATGGTCTTGATCATTTTCTTCCTTGGCTGTTAATGTTTGACTCTCAAGTGTGTTTTCATGTGTGGTTGCTTTGGACAACTTTACAAAATCTCCATGATTCCTAATTCGACACAGAGGCTTGGAAATGAGGTTTTGCTGATGGTTTTGATCAAGGATTGTTAAAGTGTATTTTCGTTTAATAAGTGATTTTAAGTGAACTTTGTAAACATTTTTAAATCAGACTTTAGCTGTTTTTGCACAGAGTTAAGCAGAGGTGTGTCTTTTAAAACCTCTTAGTCTCATTACCAGAGTTTTGAACTTTGGTACAATATTGTAAAAGAAATTGAAACAGAAATTGATTCTTGTTTTAAATCACCTCTCAAAAGTTGTTGGCACTTTTTACTAATGTTTAACATTCAGGTGTTTTGATTTGATTTCCAAACCGACCATGGTGCTTGTAGAGAGTACGTCCTTGTCGGTTATCTTGTTTTCTTCTTAATGTGATTGTTCGGGGTGTCGGGTATAGCTCAGTGCTTACTGAAGCTCACTGTCAGCTGTCATCAGGGCAGAGCCAATAGGAAACCTGCAGGAACTAGGAGATGTTCTCTCTTGTCTGCTGACAGCGAATCAAGAATTTGGGATTAATCTCTTGAAAAGACAGCCTCCCCCTCCTTCTTTAGCCCCGTTACACCTGCAGCGAGCTAAATCAACAGGTGTAAGCATATATTCCACTGTAACCACATCTGTGCAGGTAAAGATCTCGGTTCAGAAGAGACTAAAGCGATGCCGTTTCTCATTTGTGGAGTTGTAAGTAAAAAGATGTCTGCTGGTGTCCCTGTATTGCAAGTGGACGTACGTAGCGAAGTGTTTCGGTAGTGAACTAAATGTAATGCAAATGTTGAGAAGGGGAGCGCAGGCAGAATGTGCTCTCACTCATTTACATCATTATATGTCAGGGATAAGTAAACACGTGTCAGGCCTCTGTGTGGCCATAGAGAACAGAATGAAGTGGGCCCCTCAGTTGATCCCTGTATCATGAGGTCTTGATCCCAGAAACCTGGATTCAGTGGGGTAGCTGGTGTTTTAGTGGAGAAACAGTTGCACGTTTGTGAGTGTGGCGAGAACAGCCCTCAGAAAAGAAAAATCAAGTCAGTGTTTGTTTAGAATATGTTTAGTAAAAGTAAAATGTCTTTTTTTTATCTGTATCAAGAATGTATTGTCTTATCACGCCTCTTAAAGAGAGTCACACCCTTTCACTGATAGCAGGTCTTTGTTATTCTGATCCAGCGTTACAGTTAAAGTCTTTGGCGATCTCAAAGGAGAATGTGGGAAAGCTTTAGCTGTGAGAACGGTCTGATTCACCACCAGAGTGACTCTGGTCCTCAGTTTGAACCTGCTGAAGGCACGTCCTTATTGAGTGACCCCTGTTTCAGAGTCGTTGATTTTCAATGCTGCTGAAGATGATACTGTTCATGGGAGCTGGCCTCATGCAGTCATTGAAGTGACGCTTTTTTAAGCTGTTGTCTTTACTGTGTAGGAGGTTCGATTTTGACAGGACAAAGACAACGTGGGGGGGACATTAGCTCTTAAAAATTGAGCAGACGCTAAGTTTGTACCTGGAACAGTTCTTATGCATTTTATCCCGTGATAAAATGAAGCAGCAGGGTTGTAACCCACATTTATTTTGTCCTAGTTTTGTATTTCCTTTTAGTTGTCATCAATTCATAGGTGCACAACATAACTCCAAATCTGGTGTCTTATTTTCAGTGTGAAACCAGCTGATGGTTTTGCGTTTCTGTTTGATTGAATGGTCCCAACACACTCTCAGTTTGCATAAAATATGTGAAGTTCTGTTGAGAGGCAGAAAAATGGCTTTATATTATGGTAGATAAAGGCAGGCAGCAATGTGGGAGGAGTGTGTGGAGCAAAAACTGCTGCACTTTTAGATGATGAGTGACAAATCAGATAAAGAACTTAAAGATTACTAAATATCTTTCAGTTTAAAAATATGTTTTTTATTTAAACTCAAGTGGGACACAAAGTCTTAAATCAAGCCGTCTTTTGGTTCCTGTTCTATACAGACCTTGTGTTGATTTAAGACAGGGTATCTGCTCGGTCTTAAAAAGTCTTAAAATGTCAAAAATTCAAGAATTTTAATTTAAAATGTCAGAAATTCTCTTAAAATCTCATAAAATGTCAAATATGATTTTAAAGGTCTTACAAATGTATTAACATTTCTTACAGATGAATAATGAACAAAGATTGATTTTAAGAAATGTAAAATGAGTCTTAAATTGAATTCATTATGGTCTTAAAGTCTGAGATGTGACTTGTTGAATCCTGCAGAGACCCCGGTTAAAGGATTTAAGTGTGTTACTGTAGTAATCACAGGGGATGCAGTGATTTTTAGTTTTGTGTTAAATGATTGAGTACGGCGTCAACAGTCAAATAAACTGTACCGCTGCTGTGATTCTTCCAAGCGTCTCCAGAATTCAGGGTTTCTGACAGGAGGTTTTTGAAATCAGGTTTTCAGGACATCTGCAGGTCAAGATGTGATGATACTTAATATCTTAGTATCTGTGCTGATGTTTTCGTTGAGCTTGAACTCAAGTCTTGTTGGTTTAAATTGGCAGCTGTAAGACATGTTAGCATTTAGGCAGCCTGTGTGTTCATATAAAATCGCTATTCTTTGCTATCTGACGGCTAATGATGCAGCGAATAAGGTTGGACCAATGACGTGAATGATCATGATGCATGTTAAGTTTTTACTAAACGTATAAGCAGCTTTAAAGTCACTTAAGTCCAGAGTTTTGCAGATGTAGGCAGTCTAACTCTGTCTGTTTCTATGGTTACAGGAGGCTCTGATACTGAAAATTTCTTGCAACCTCCAGTTTATCAAAATGAAGATTCTACCTTTAAAAAAAAAAAACATTTTATTTTTTGTATTTGCATGTCTTGTCATGATGGTATTGAAGGATAGGTGGATTGCTGTTCTGGGAAACAATTTCAGACAAATCTGTCATTTCGTTTGTTCGATCCGTCAGTCAGAAAACTAAGTCAGTTTTTGTTTTATTTGCTGACAGTGTTGACTAATCCCTGCATTCATCAGTTTTCCTGTCAAGAGTTGCCTACATTCAAAGAGCATCCTCGTCTTAAACTAAACACTCATAGACTGATGTGCCGATTCTTTGTCTCCACAGATACATTGTGCTGACCACCTCAGCTGGCATCATGGATCACGAAGAAGCCAGACGGAAACACACAGGAGGCAAAATCCTTGGATTCTTTTTCTAAGATGTAAAGAACTGCAAATAAAAACCACCAGGAGAAAGCTGTTTGTCCATTGTGACTTATTTCACACAGGTTATTTTTGTCTTTTTTTTGTGAGTGTACCTGTTTGTGTACAAACTCCATGTAGTAAATTACAGGACTAAATATTCACAAAACATTGACTCTCTTGGAAATGGCAAAACATTTCATTTACACGCACAATTTTAAATATACCCCGTCATCTGTGCTCCTGCTGTGCACAAGTCTGAACCACATCTTTAAACAAAACAAACACACCTGGAGATGTAGAGGTACATTTTAACAACCATAATGCTATTGATCAGCAAAGTCCAGTTTATTAACCTACAGGCCAACCAAAGTTCAAGTGTCATCTGATGGTCAGGGTTCCTACACAGTTTGAATGTCCATACTTTTCCATACCCTACTTTTTAGAGTTATTGTTGGAAATACAAAAACGTATTTTAGAGCTGTGGTAATAGTCTGGAAACATGAATAATTTCCCATACTTTATTTTTTCATTCTCCTTGGAAAGTCTATGACCATCTCCTTTGTCTTTGAGGTGTTGAGGAGGAGGCAGTTTTTGTGACTCCAATCACTGAGGGCTCTTACCAGATCTCTGTGTTGGGCATGCTTTTAAACATGAATATAGATAAAATCATATCTTTACATAGTGAACACTGTGTCACGTCTTGCAGGATAGATGCACGTCAATGTTTTGCAAGTGTGCATGAGCGACTTCCTGTCAAGTCCTATCCATGGTCATTGGTTTTTCTGCAGAAATTAGACATCAGCTTGTTCCCTCAGTGACTTCAAAAAGCTTCTTTCATGATGGACTGAGAAGTCTGCACACTGCGGGACGAAACCAGAACACAACTGTTGTGTAGACAAGTGTCATGACCCGACACACCTCAGAGGGTTTCTCCACGGACACTATACCTGACTGAGTACAGAGCCGCCTTTACTGGCATGTCCGTGTTGTTGCACTTGTGCGCCCAGCAGTTTGTACAACACTTTCTCTGCACACATTTGCAAGCTTGATAAAAGTGTTGGCCTCCTGCCTCTGCAATCCTCTTTCTCGTCTGACCTTTTCGAGGGTCCTCTGTGTATTCGGTCTTGCCAGCCTCTTTGGAGTCTGGCTGCTGACCTCATATTAGACCCAGAAGAGGAGAGGTAACAGCCTGCTAATGCAACAGCCCTGTCCAAATACTCCTCATGGGTTTTGAACATCGCCTGTCTGCCTGTCTCCTTCCTGGGTTCACGGCTCTTAAGCACTGCCTTGAAAAACACCGTCTCTTTAGCTGATACTTTAAAAGATCAGGGAAAGCAGCCAAGACGCAGAGTTCAGGCTTCAGAGGAGCTTTCCTGCTCTGTTAGCAGTGAGCCTTTTGACATGGATGAGGTACAAAATAAGTCAAACGCTCTGATAGCTTGTAAAAAGTTTGATGCTACATTAATGTTTTAAAGCGGGGTTTTCAGATGGACTCGGGTGAAAGAGGCAGGGGGCGTACGCCTCCAAAGAACAGCACCACTGACTGGTTTCTGAAAGGCTCTGATCATTTGATGAGTTAAAATCTGACTTAAAACATATTTACTCATACACTTTTTTTTTAATAGCTTTAAAAGCTGTCGGAAGGAGCGCTGTCTGTGGAAAGATTCTTCCCGGGGGGGAGACATTTCTGAAAATCCTCTTCAAAAACGAATATTTCGTGAGCTTTGGTTGGTGGCATTTACTTACCCTTTGATGGAAAAAAAAAAGCAATAATGTTTATTTTTTTTATAGCTCATCGATGATGTTCTTTTTAATATTCTAAAATCACAGTTATTAAATCAAATGCCAAAAGAATTTTAAGGACATTTTGAACTTTCAAACAGATCTCTGTGTAATCACCAGAGAAGTTGTAGAAAGTGCGAATAACACCACTTCAGATACGAAAGGTCAGTATTTCTGGAGAATATTAGAGGATTTCTCCCAAGTAGTTTTACATCCAGAAAACATAAAACTGAGAGGAAACAGTTTGACCTAACCAAAACCTTAAAAGTGCTGGCATTTCCAAGAGAAAGGATTTCAGATCTGGACTGAAGATCTTCCAACGATGAGGATTTCACTTTTTTGACACAACTCCATAATATCAGATTTTACTCTTTTAAGCTATACAAACATTATTAACCATAAACCTATGTACTAAGAGACTTTAAAAAAAATCGTCTGTTTTTAAGTGTCTTATTTACATTATACTTATTTATTTGTTATATTGTGTAGAATTATAGAGGCCTAACAGCAACAGTTTGCTGAGACACGCCATTAATGTAACTTTACTTGTACTTTGCTAATAACTCAATTTTCTTTGTTGTATTAGCTCAGCCCTTTGCAAAAAGTAGTATACTAAAAGTTCTTTTTATTAAGTATGCTTGAGTATATCAAGTACACTTCCAACCATGTACTTTAAGTGTACAAAAAAGTATACTAATTTAATACTTCTTCTAAAGACTAAATTGGAACATTTTTAGTTTATACAAGAACACTTGAAGCATACTTGAAAGTAAACATCTTGGTATACTATTAGTTTACGCTTAAACTAAAATAAATAAAAGTACACTCAAACATATTATTTATACTATTACTATACTATTATTTCAATAGTAGTACATATGTATATACTTGGCTTGTACTGCTTATCTTTTTAAGAGTATACTCCATAAAAGTATACTCTGAAAGAGATATATGGAAGTATTCACTGACCAAGTATACTTAATCCAAAGGCACTAATACATACTTAGGCATATCTTGAACAAAAGTTCATGTCTAAGTATAAGTCGAATATATTTATTTTTAGTATAATTCTTAGTACAAGCCAAGTATACTTAACATTAACATTGTTAAGTATATCTCTAGAAAGTCCATAAACAGTAAACTGCAAGCATACTTAGCTTAAAAACAGTATACTTAAAGTACACTTCAACATACTTCTTTTGGTAAGGGATGTAACATGAAGTTATTGACGCATGAACATATTTCAAAGTTATTTTGCTTAATTCAGTCTAAGTCCATTTATTCTATTGAATTTGGCCTCAGGGATAAATTAAGTTCTTCTTTAGTTGCACACGAGCTCCTCTGCAGTGGTCAGGGAGGATGAAGCCCCGAGGCCGTGAAGAAGACAACAAAACAAGTTAGAAATGCATTCACCTCAACTTTTCAGGATTTCTGCCACAGTGACAAAGTCTGTTTGAAGACAATATGCTAGCATACATCTGGGGATCAGGGTTCACAGCCTGGCAGCTTCCAACATGTTCCTCCAGTCTTCACCATCTGTCAACTGGTTCCCCGAGATCCCCCTAAAGGGTTTATAGCACTGCAGCGGAGGAGAAGAGGAGATGTGCAGCTCTGGAAACAAATAGAATACATTAATACGCATAAACCAAAAGTGCGCTGGATGGCCTGCTTTGATTTGAGGGTTAGAGGCAGAGGGAGTGAGGGAGGGGGCTTGAACCTTTACTCAACACGTGGGAATGAGAATATCTTATTTCTGGAAATAAGAAAACCGGCTTATGTGTTCGATATTCTCTACGCAGATAAATGAATTAAAAATTGAAATAAACCCTGGAGAAAGCTTTTGGCGGTGAAACAACTGTTGCATGAAACCATTACTGTAAACTCTTGTCTTAACTGAAAATCAATGCTTACATGAATTATACATGCTTATATAAATTAATGCATATATATAATATATAGGAGGACTGTTAAGATTGTAAGTCTGTTTTTCCCAGTGTTATGTGAGCATTAGAAAAGCAACCAGAGCACTAAATTCCTAGTGGGAAGAAAACATTTTACAGCTGACAGCGAGGTCCTTGTGCAAACATCACACCCATTATCAGAGAAATCCAACAGACTGACCCCTGGAGGCTGGAAACTTACTAGCTGCTTGTTAGCATTGCATCAGTTTGTCATAAAGCCCCTTTGTGCAGCTGTACTGTCTACACAAGAGTGGTTCGCTGAAGTTCAGCTGCTGAACACTTGGGGGCAGTAGAAATCTGCAGTTTCATCCGCAGTAATCCGCCTCCACTCCTGGTCCTCATACTGCATTCAGGCCAGGCTGGTCGGCAAGCAGCAAGACTAATTATGATTGATTCAGAGATAACAGAATTAATATTGAAAAAGCAGTATAAGTCTGAAATGTGGATTCAGTCAAAAGAGAGAAAAATTCTTTGTGCTCAGCGCTACATTGTCTTCTGGCGCCATGAACCACTTAGCAGGTCACGGTGAAATGAGCGAGAAAAACAAAGACGATTAAAAAAGTGAGAGGGGATGTGCCAAAGTTGAACCAAGGCGAGATTTTGTTTCATAAATTTAAACATTAATATGCTTTCAGTATCAAGATTCAATAAGTTTGGAAAGCTTCCTCTGTCTCTGTAGACTTTAAAAGTGTTGTTAGGAGAAACAAAGGAGCTCAGTCAGATGTTTTTCTCTTTTTCAGCTGAAGTTTGTGATAAAAGGAGAGGAATTATTTCAACTTTACGTCACAATAGATCTGTATTTATGTGGAGAGAAAAGACAAGAATCCTGCTCCACAATCAAAAGCAGACGATACTGTTTGCATCCGAGTAAACAACATAAAGTGATTTCAGTTTATAAGGTTACACAGTTCCAGGCAGGTCTGCTTTGTGTACCAAAGCAAACACATCTTATTCATGTTGCCATAGTGCTGCTGCTGCTGCTGCAAAGGATCATATCCTGCATTAGACATCTACATCTATGCCATGTGATTTATACGGCATGAAACACAGCTCTGACAGACGCCATATCTGCAAAGACCTGAGGAAAAACAGGAATAGAAGGAGACCAGCAGAGACAAAGATTTGAATATGAGTACTGTCCCCCTCTAAATACAAATGAATTCTCACATTTGAAGGTGAAATAGCGGGCTGTTCATTGTCACATGGTCATTTCACTGATACACTTATCTCATGTTTTTCACTCTCTGCCCTATCTCTGTCTGGACGCCTTATTTACTAGGACAAACCAGGGAGGCAGGAGTGGGAAGAGCGGATGTGTGCTGGAGTTTTCATGTTGTGGAGGAGTCTGGTGTGCATATGATGAATTAGATAGTTAGGAAGCGGTGAATTTATGGCTATGAGTGCAGCCATCCATTCTGCCCTGCAGTCTCTGGCTGTCCTCAAGGGCACCTCGCGCTCCTCTGGGTCCCATCCTAGGTGGTTGGCTGGGAATCCCAAAGCTGCTGCTGCTGGTGACACAGAGACAACTCTTGGTTTGTCCAAGTAACCAGCAGCAGCAGTAGCAGCAGCCACCCCCCTTCTGCTCTACTCACGCATTGTTAAGCAACTGTAAATTAGCAGACAGTGAACACAAGCTGTTAATGTACATATAATAAGAGGGAGGCCGAGAGGTGCCAGTGAGAGAGTGCCGTTATTAATTAGGCCTCTCATTTGTCTGCTATAGATCACCTTGAGCTTAACAGAGCACTCTGTCCCCTTATGTGGGTGATGTACAGTACGCTCTGCTGTAAATCACGGCATAAAAAGTGATTACTGTTTCCGACTTTAATAATACATGGATGAGTCTTTAATGTTACTTAAGGTATACTCATCATAGTACATCATATAGTGTTTTACAAGATTCAACAAGGATGTGAAACTGAAAACCAAAGAGCAGGACATTTACTGGAAGTGCTTTTATTAGTCGTTATTACAGATGTTATTAAATTAAAACCTTTAACCAATTATCTGATTGTATCACACATGACTAAAAGCACATCTGAAATGAGTCTCTTATACGCTATTTATTACAGTCCATGGGTTAAAATTTAGAAAACAACTTATTTTTTTAAACAAAAACTTTTCACTCAACTCAGAATCTCCTCTGTGCGCCTGATGACACAGTGTTATAAACCCCCTGTTAGATGATACCTTTATAGTAATTAACAATATTAATCAAGATGCACTGGGATACTCCTGGGGGTGTCGTGATACAACTTTTTTATTTCCAATAGGATACCGATATTGTAACCTTCAGTATTGGCCGAGACTGATATTGATCCGATAATAGCTCAAACTTGTGCATCGCAAATTTTGCACTCAGTTGCAACGTCTTTTTTTCGAACTTACAAAAAATACTGCCATACGACCGACATCATTCTCCTTGCTACTTTGTTAGAACCGTAGACTGTATATACTATGGACAACTTGGTTCCGCCTTCCACCGGTATACCACGGATTTCAGGCCAAAAAGCTGTCGGTATTTCTGCGTTTTTTTCCACTTCCTGAAACCAACATTGCGCAGAACCATTGTACGCATTTGGCAGGAGAGTCATCGAGAGTTGCCGTGATGACGCTCGGCTCAAACAGCAAATCCACAGGTGAGCTACACAATCTTCGTATGCATCACATCATCACAAGCGGGGGAGAAAAATGTATTTTCTGTGTAATCAATTTCTAAATTTTGTCCACAGCTCCATAGGGATTGCTGGAGGAGGCGGGATTTATGACCTATACTGCAGCCCGTCACCAGAGGGTGCTGTTTTCGCGGTGGCTTCACCCAGCGAGGAGGCTGATGGCATCCATTCTATATACAGTCTATGGTTAGTACCTTAGTACACACTGCTGTTTGCTCTGCATGCTGGATCTGGGAGCTGCCAGATAGAGGTGCTGGAGTGGAGTCTGGAATGGACTGTTTGTATCAGAGCGCTGATATCGGAGATTTTAGATGCAGGCTGATATAATCCAACATTTTTTTTTATTTTGGACCAATATAAGATCAGAGACATCCCTACTGGACAGCACACAAACTGACAGACTCCTCGTAAAAATAGACTGTGAGTGAGTGAATGATGGAAGGATGATGTTTGGACATAGTTTTTGAGTCGAAAACCATCTGCTCTGACAGCCCAGAGTGCATTAATATAGATGCTGATGTTAGCCTCATCACATGCCCACAGTGTCAGTGTAGACAGGATGATGTTTGAGCGTATTCAAAGTTAATTTTACTCATTTGCAAAGTTTTGCATATCTCTGAAAGCATGCCCAGATTTTGGATCCTTTTTTTTGATGAGTTTCATTTTTCTATTTAGGAAAAGAAAACAGCAAATGAATGTAATTGGCTCTAAATACAAGTGAAATTAATGCTACAATCGACTGGTGGATCGACTCATCACCAGCATGTCTTTAGTCATGATGTGCAGGCTGCTCTCTTGGGTCTGTGTCACACACTTTGTGCTTTGGCCATCTGCCTTAAAAGCTTTTGCAGCATTAGAAATACATTACACCACTCCCACCTCAGCTCCTTCTGGAACTTCACACTTGATATTCTCATTCACACAAGAGGAGTTTGTCAGGAAGATGTTAACACTATTTCATGTATATCCGAATAAAACAGCAGTCAAAGAATTCCCATGAGGGATAAGAAGATTAACCGATACGTATCGATCTGTGGTTATGCCCGTGCAAGATGTGGTTGCACCGGTAGATCAGCTGAGAGTGAATGCAGTCTTGAATGCATATCATGATTTACCGTTATTAAATGTTTGTATCGATACAATCTAATCTGTTTAATACATAACTTTTATTTTTACGTTACCAGACTATTTTGAGGGCGTAATTTCTCCATACTTGCAGATGTACACTACAAACTAGTGTATCAGCTCCGCGGATGCACCCCATGTGCTGCGGATGAATATTAGCAGTGAGACGGAGTGTGAGGAGTAACGTAAACAAACATGTCAGACGCTGAGCAAATTTACCGTGCTCTGAGTTTTATATCTAAAGTTTGGCAACACTACGGGTTTTACAAGAAAGAAGGACGACTTGACAAGATCGATTTGCAAAATCTGCCACGCTGCTGTAAAACACACAGGCATTACGACTAACCTGATAACTCGGTTGATAACTCGGTATTGTCGTGGAGGGGGCTGTTACCGCCCCCGCCTCCCCTGCTTCCAGCTCGGATTCGCCTGCAGCCTGGCAGCTCCAAAAGTGTTGAGCAAAGTATTGCAATTTTCTTCCATGCCCGCTTACTTATAACTCTACGGCAATAATGTATGCTATAGTATTCTTCACCTGCAAAGATATTCAGCCTTACAGTGAAACAGAAAACGAAGGTTTCAAACACCTCCTCCATGTCTTGGAGCCTTGTTGTAAAATAACAAACCGAAAGCTATTCTCTGAAAAGCAGATTCCTGCCCTCTTTGACAAAGTTCGAGGATAGATAGGGTTAGAGGATAGTCCAAAGAGTAGCTTTTTATCTTGATTTGGGTGTGAATTGTATCGTATTGCATAATGCCACACATGTATCTTTAATATATCGGATTGGAGACCTTGTATCGAGATGTGTATCGTATCCGCCTTATACCTAAGACGCCCAACCCTTGTTCCCATAGTTCTGTAACTCTGCATCATATATCTTCTTTGCATCATCAAATATTACAGTATTATCAATGTTGTCTAAAGCTGTGTCTGCACCTCCTGCAAGTCCTTACCCTCCATTTGCATCACACGCTTGATGGACATTTTCTGTGCAGTCGCTGCCGCAGGCTCCCATCTGCCAATATCCAACTTGGTTTATTATTCGCAGGTGGTGAATCATCATCCTTAAAGTCCTCTGAATCTCTAAGCCGGACCCTTTTTCTTCTTCTCTGTTTGTGCCCCCTAAACATAAGCATTTGGTTTTCAAAGATTATGATTACCTTATGAAATAAAACAAAGCCTTATGAATGTCAAGGATTTTTACTCGATATGTTAATGGGTTCAACATCCCTCCGAGCAATCTGGGGATTCTGGACCATTAGTGAATAAAATCCATACCATCTTATCTTCAGAGGTAATGATAGGAAAAGTCCCATTTTTCAGCCTGACACTCCTCTTCCTCTTCTTCTAAATGATGTGCTGTGTGGTGCTTGTTGCTGTTTTGGTAGTAGTCTACTAAAAACAGTTGCTGCTCGTTTTGTCGGCACATGTGAAATACCTCATAGTCAGTTTGGTGTTTCGTTCACGGACACTTTGACTTCATACGAGCAACTGATGGATTCAGAGAAACTGAACCGCATCGACACAGCTCAACTCAAAGTCTGAGGCTGTTTTCGAATTGGCTTACTGCATACTCCTGCTGACCTCAGTATGCTGTAGATACTGCATACTGAGTACTGTGTTTGATAGGAGTATGGAGTATGACTGCAAGTCGGCTGTTATTATGTTGCATGCTTGGTCCAGTTTAGCTGGTTTCTGGTACGGAAAAGTACATCGTACCCTGGTTAATTGCAGCAACACTACAGTGTTGCCCATTCATTTACACACTGAAACAAATCTTTTGTGTGTATTAATTTGATTTTTTTAGGATTTTTTTAGCCCAATACCAGCCATTAAAACATGTTCTGTCTTTGCAATGACTCGCCCATCTGGCGGCATTTGATTCTCATCACGGCGCTGTGAATACAGCAAAGTTATGTTGTCAGTTATGTTGTCCTCGTTTCCTGCTTAAACGAAAGAAGTTACAGTCCTCACCAAATGTGTTAACTGATGGCGTCTGTGTGGTGTGGTCTTTGTCCTGATAGTTTGACAACTACAGTGAAAACCCTCTAATACGAACTCTTGTCTCCCGTCAATTTATTTTAAATACCGTCTTGGCTCCTGATTGAGTCTGACTGCTTTAACGTTCACTCACCTTTCTGCATTAAAGCTTTAGACGCCCTCTAATGCCAGCTGCTTTTCCAGCTATGTGATGTAAACATCGCCGATGGCACGCGCTGTGTGTGGTAAACATCACGCGTACTGTACAGTATATAGGATGAGGAGAAGCAGAAAAATTTGAGGAAAATTTGAAGCGATGGAAACAGCAGATAAAAATGGTACGGTATGATAACAAAACATTCTTGTCAGTGGTTTGCGCACATAATGCTGAGGGAAGGAGGAGAGGACAGGCTGTCAGAAGGAGAAACCTTTTGGCTGCCATCTTAGAAAATGAATGCTTGAGTGAAAAGTTTCGCCGCTCTTCACCATTCCGCCGTCTGCCCAGGCACTTTGCATTGTGGGAAACAGTAGGCAAAGCAGACTGGTCCTATGCATACTGTGAAATTTTCCCGAATCAGCATGTCATCTTGGTATTTTTGGCACACAGCAAGTTTCGCATTTGTTCGCCTACTGCATACTGCATACCACATTTTGGGAAAATTAGTACGTACTGCTAGTATAGAAGGCGATAGAAGGCGACATTTTTCCACTCAGGATGTTTTTGTCTCTGGCCTCTGCAGATGTCAAAGTCTTCTCAACACCAAGACCTCGTGAAATGACATCACTTCTTTGTTACATCACCCTGACTTTGTGGGCACAGGATGTACATAAATGTCACCGGCCAGTGAAGCCAGTGGACAGCTTGACTTTGACCGATGACGGTGAAGAACGCCGGTGGTCTGAGGGTCTGTGAGACCCGGCATGTCCATAAACAATCACAAGAAGGATATTCTTGTTCTGGGGTGCATGTGAGTGTTTGTGATTTTGTGTATTTTCACATTAGTATATGTTAATGTTTATGTCTTTGACGAGGGGAGATGGGTAGCAGCTGTAGGAACTGGGGGACCCTGGAGCTCTAGAAGACGTCAGACCCAGCTGGGAGCCTGTGAGGGAGGTCAGGATGTGTTGACAGCATCCCGGGGCACATGAGAGCAGAAATGGCCCCACCTCTTATCTCCAGCGATATCTGAAGATGGCACAACACATCACATCACGCTCCTCTGTAATTAACTCTTGTCAGAGCTTTGATGAAGGCTTGGTGTGCGTGAAGGGTGTGAACATGGAGAAATTTTTTAACACTGGTGTAAATATGGCAGAATTATTCAGGTAAGTTTCTTTTTCCACATTCTCAGAGTTAGAAAATCTAAACTTCTCCGACAAAGTGCAGAAGCTCTTCTTCTAGAAAAAAGGTTGCAAGTCCAGAACTTTGGTCTGTAACTTTTATTCTGTGGGCATATTTTGAGCACGCAGTTTGACACCTCAAGGGATTTGGGTGATAAACACTTTAAAAATTTGATTTTTTTTTCCTATTATGCTTCCAGAAATGTTCAATATTTGGACATTTAAAACACCCATTACATTACACACTTTGATTTTATGACAGAGCCTCTATCTTTCGACAGTTGTATCAGGTTTTTTGTGGGGCTGCAGCTATCGAATATTTTAGTAATTTAGCATTCTACCAAATATTACATCGATTAATAGAGTAATTAGATAAAAAACTTTTTTTTTAGTTTAAGTGCATTTATTAATATCAAGAGAAATTAAAACATTTTTCTAATAATGAACAATCAATTGTTTTCCTTTTTTAGAAACAAGGAACGCGGAACAAGCGTGTCGTTAGTGGATTGCAATGCTCGTAAGAAAGCTAATTATGATATTAACTTTCATCATGTCCCCAAAGACATTAGTGTCCGAGAGCTGAATAGTTCCTATGTTACCTGCTACTTCTACTACACCAGCAATGTTAGGCTGCAAGCTAACGTGAAGAGGAGTGTGCAGAGCGGCGCTGTCTCCGCCCACGACTCAGAGGCAAATTGCTAATGAGCTGCTGGAGCTCTGCAGAAGAAATGCAAAAAACAAAACAAAACCAAAACCGCGTTTACTCCTCCTTCTACCGTGGTGACGTAAGCGCGTTGTGTCACCTTGAAAATAATCTGTGCGAAACAATGACGATTTAAGCTTATATACGAGTACTCAAGGCAGAAAAAAATCCTTGATCAATTTTTATAATCGTGGTACTCATGGAATCGTTTCAGCCCTATTTTTTTTTGTTTTTGTTTTTCTCAAAGAGAGTCCGTATGAGGAACCTGACCTTTTTGAGAAAGTGACCAGTGAAGTCTAACAGCACCTTGACTTTACACGGCTGCACATGGGGCAAATTTTGTATCCTGCAGCACATTGATCAGCTGTGAAGGTCTGCAAGCTTTGAAAGAGACGACAAAGCTGAGCTCCCTGATCAGTTTCACAACCCAGTTACTGTTGATGACTACTTAATTCAACCCCACTTCAAAAATGCTGAACTGCTCCTTTAATGTGTCCTTTGAGGCTTCTTGTCGTTCCAGAAAAACAAAGTCATTTTGTTTTTCTGCTCATCTCAGAGCCAACCCCGACCTCCCTCAAAAAGAGATCCGGCAGCCATCACTGTTGCTGTCTCTTTTATCATTCGTGTCCTTGGACGAGTACCTCCAGGTGCAAAGGTCAGACACAGCTGTGATCCCGGCAGCCACCCCACAATCTGGGTGCCTTCCTCTTCGCTTGGCAGCCTCCATATTGATTTGATTAGTTGCTAATTAAAACTTGGCAGGCTGGGCCGGGCACAAAGGAGATCGCTCAATTAGCGGGATGTCAGAGGATCTAATTCTCTCTCTTTCACCCTCTCCCTCTGTCTTGCTCTCCCTCTGCCTTCCTGCTCTATCACACATCTCCATTCTGTTTAATGAGTATAAAGAATGAGTGAAAAGGGAGGGAGGAGAACTCTCTGAGGGAAGAGATCGAGCACTCTCAAGGAGCTGAAAGCATCCAGCCCTGTAATCCTCGAACTAATCTTTGCTTAAAGATGCAGTTTGTAAGTTGTTAAGGAAGCGGTGGACAATTGTTTGGGCATGTTGCCTCCAGCACACCTTGATGCCTGCTTCCTTCTCTTCTCCTGGAGTAACACACACACAGTTCCTTTTTTTGTAGCGGGCCTCTGGGAGAAGGAATTATGAGCTTTGAGATCCCCTTCAGTGTTTGTCAGGACACCAGACCTTCAAAGCTCCGACAGGAATAGAGTTTTACTATGATGCCTGTTTACTCGCAGGAGGTTCCTGTACTGATCCTGTTCATGTCATGAGAACTCTTCTTTCGCATTTACCTGAACGTGCTCTGTGGGCTCTCTGAGGTTGAATTTGCTCCTCATTGGAATCATCTTTCCTCTAAATTGACTCACACCTGCTGTTTAAAACTCTTGTTTGTGTCGCTTACTGAGGTTAAGGTGCTTTCCAACCGAAAAATCCCAAAAATTTTAGTTCCAGGGACTTTCCTCCAAGGAAATAAAAGGTTCCTGTGGCCCACTGTCTGCATTTTCACAGAGGATCTAAAAAGTTCAGGGTAATTAATGCAAATCAGGCCAATGACATCCAGGGATGGGGTTTGGAAATGAAGCTATACGTGCACAGATCTTTGTCAGAGTCTCTGCTGAACTTTTGTCTCAGAAATCACATTGGCTGCAGGTGAGCTGTACAGATTATTAAATCATATCAGGTAACAGGAAATATTTGCTCTAGTTCCCTTTTGGGACTTGTTTAATTTTCTCTCTACTCAGCAGGTGTCTGTATGTAAATAATAATAATAATAATGATAATAATATAAAAAAATTATAATATTGATAATAATAATAATAATTAAACAAATCATAATAATAATAAAATAATAATGATAATAATAATATTTATGATAATAATAATACATAAACAAAGAAAATATAACAATAATAACATTATTATTAATAATAACATTAATGATTATAATATTAATATTAATAAATAAATAAATTTAATAATAATGATAATAATCGTAATGATAATGGTTAATAAAATTATAATAGCAATAAATGATAATAATAATAATAATAATAATAATAATAATAATAATAATAATAATACATTTTATGTTGTTGTCCCCTTCACATCCAAGGACCACATTAAAGGGCTACATGTAAAAAAAAACAAAGAAACATCACAATAAATGTGTATAAAAACAGAATATAGGTTCAAACAAACAAACAAACAAACAAACAAATAACCCATCCCATTAAAGGAAAAATAAAGAAAAAGATAAGCAGTTTTAAGAGAAGATAAAAAGTTTAAGCAAAAAATTGTTCTTCTATTGTGTAAAAAAGATTTTATAGGGAAAAAAACGATATAAAACAGGATATAGGTTAAAAACAACACATCCCATTGAAGGAAAAATAAAAAAAACAAGATTTCAAGCAGTTTCAAGAGATGACAAAAATTTTAAGAAAAGAACTATCAGCCTACGGTGAAAAAAAGATTGTTTCCTGGTTTAACACCCCAAGAGAAGGTTAGCTTAATGATACTTTTAAGCCAGTTTCATTGTACAGGTAGACTCCTTTCATATCTATCTAAACCAAAAATTCAAATACATGATGCAGACAGGAGGACTAGAGGGACACATTAATGCGACTATTTGTTATTTTACCAGTTTGCAGCAGGAGTCTTGGCTTTTCTTATTCCTCACTTCCTGCAGCTCCACAGTCAACCCCCACAAGGACTGGCTTTGCACTCAGCTCCCCACCAACGTAAACAGGCAAAAGTTCTCATTGTCATGACGTATTTAGATACTGTGTTTGTCTGTCCACACATACAGGCACATGTAGGCTGACTTTAGGAAGCTGGGCTGTGAGAGATTTCCTCAGGGATAAGGAGACATTTTTGGCTGCTGTTAAAGGACTGATTTAGTCAGAGAGCAAAGGGCAGCTTACTTTTATAAATCAGCCATCATGTCTGGTTTATGTAACATATAAATTTAGTTTTGTTCACTTTATGCAGCTAAATGAAGAAACACCTCCCAAACTCACACCCACACACACTAACACATAAGAGCTCTCTTAAATGTCCGTATTGTTAAGCCTGACTATCATCATCCTCCTGCTCCTGGCAGACCTGACAGGGCTGCATTCATTAGGCAACTTCAGATTCTTACATAATATTTACAAGCTGCAGTATATGTGTCTGCAGAGACCAGCGCTGACTGCAGGAGAGCTGGCTCACCTCAGACCTGATGGACTGTGGTTTTTATACCCTTCCTCCATTTTGCAGCAGAGCGGCACAGCCGAAAATGTCAGCGGTCACAAGTTGTGGCTGCCAGAAGCAATCGCTCATAGGCTGGCTCTGATTAGCTTTGAATAAGCCTGAATGGCAACATGCTCTGTGGTGTACATAGTGGGCTATTGTGCGATGTGTGGATGAACACTGGGAGACTATCCCCCCAGACATGCATGGATAATGTAGGCAGATTAGTGCTATCATTCATACAAAGAGACTCCTGCAGATTATGTTACCGCACTGTACCTGCAAAAACCAGAGCAGTAAACCCGTATATGATCCATACTGGGGTGTGAGAATATGCATGGCTGATTTTCGTTGCCTGCTCATTTGTTTTAACACCGAGCTCTGCAGGTAAACAGCTTTATTATCTTATTTATTTATGGAGAGCTTTTAAAACCACAGACTTCACATCAAAATGAATCAAAGCCAAATATTTGGAGCTTTTTCTTTAATGTCTGACTGCAGTACAGATCACCGACCCCGCCTCCTTTATGCTGACTTATGTAACATGGATCAAACTAAATAAATACATGACAGATTTTTTTTCTTGAACATGATTTCATAGCTCTGTATCATGCTGATTTGTGTGTGTGTAGGTGTAGAGTTAACAGATGTTAACACCATCACAAAAGTCGTGTCACTCATTATATATTTTGGTTGGTGAGGAGGGTGTGACATCTGCTCCACCAGCGCTCATTAAGGCAGTATTATCACATCTTACAATGAGAGGGACATGGATGAAATGTCAAACCGATGCAGATTCCCCAAACAGGTCTCTGTTTATTCATTAGGAGTCATTCTTTTAGCCCTGTGAATGTACCACCAGTAGTCCCTTTTCTTTAACCTTTCTTTGGCCTCTTCTTACTGTCTATAGCTGTTTAAGTTACTTCTACTTGTTGCTGACCATACGTCCTCTTTTACCCGGACATGTCCTCTTTTTGGAGGGCTGTTTAAAGTTTTGAGTTTGTGTCGTGTGGACTTTTTGAGTTAGAAACGCATAAAAAACACTCGACCTGACCTGAAAAATCTCAAAAAATTTACTATGCATGACTCATTAACTCTGCCTCTGCGTAGTTGTGTCCTCTTTTTGGAGATTCAGAATATGGTCACCTTAGTGTTATCTGTAGAGCCAGTGATGTTACAGTGGATTTGACAGCCTTTAAACAAACTCTTAGTGTGTTGAAAAAGTACATTCTAGTAATCACACTAAACTGAATCGGTGGATTTTAGAGCTGGACAGGATGAAAATTTGCTGAAATTAGATATACAAGCCTGATTTACTCATATAAACTACTATAGTTCGCACGCTGATTTATCAATCAATCATTAAGTAAATTAATCTCTATCGATAAAGTGCCAATTCTGAAAAAGTGTTACCCCAAGATGCTCAACAGAAAACCTGGTCCAGACCAGACCCTATTTACAAGGTGGGATCAGATTGAGCTCCATCTATTAATATCAGACCATAGACTGTATATAGAATGGACGCCGTCTGCCTCCTCGCTGAGTGAAGCCACCCTGAGAACAGCACCCTCTGGTGACGGGCTGCAGTATAGGTCATAAATCCTGCCTCTTCCGGCAATCCCTATGGAGCTGTGGACAAACTTATGAAATTTATTAAACGGAATATAATTTTTTCATTTTCCCCCTGCTTGTGATGTTGACATGTAGTTACAGTAAGACTGGTTTGTGCTCAAGTCCTCTTTTTTCTGTACAGCTCCATTTTTTAAGTTATTAGGGGGGGTTCTATGATTGACACTTGATACAGCCTATGGGCGTAACAAAGATTGTGTAGCTCACCCGGGAAATGCTGTTTGAGCTGAGTGTCATCACAGCGACTCTCTGCGACTCTCCCGCTGAATGCATACAATGCTACTACCCGGAAATACAGAGAGCATTCAGCTTCATATTCATATAATGACAAAAGTCAAGACCAAGTTGTCCATAGTATATACAGACCCACTCCCATTACATCTTCAACCACATGAGTGTAGCTCTTTGTAGAATTTGACAAGTTACAGTGAAGAGGACAACCTTCCTTAGACAGGCAGAAACCTCGAGCAGAACCAGACTCTTGTGGTTTATGTTGTACTGCCCAACGTCTTATTGTGAACATGGTGCTATGGTGGTTGTAAGAGTAAAATACTGTCTTGTGCGTAGTTAACAACTGGTATGGCTAACAACAACTAACAACCACTGACAACGGCTAACGACAGCTGAAAATTGTTAACATCAGCTAACTGTAGGCGTCCATCTTGGTTTTACTGGAACGCCGTCAACTTGGGTGTAACGTCATTCCCAGCTCTGACATCCGAGTTCCGTGGTAACTGGAAAATACCTCTGGTGACTTAAATCTCATTGCTTCATCAGTTCCAATTAATAAAATCAGCACTTTTAATCTTGTAATAATCGATCAGCTTTACAGCTACAGAAAAGGCTCTTTCTGCTGCTGGTTGAGTGACACTAAAATTACTTCACATAAAAAACTAAAACAAAACAAACAAAAGATTGTTTTTTTTCTCCTCACCTAGCTGAATCTAACAAATAAGACATCTTGGGTTTAATTTGCCAAAGCTTTGAGCTCTCTGCTTCCACTTCATTACCCATGACAGCAAAGATAGGTTTTAGTTTCTCATGCTCAGTGTGTTGAAAACCAATCTGATGCAACATCTGTTTTCAGAAACACTACCTCTATTACAGCGGATAATCCTCAGAAAACATCAATAATATGATTCACAAGGACGGCTTCCTTGGTGAAAATTGAAAACTCGGCGCAGTGAAAATCTTTTATCGAGTTCTTATCCCGTAATAAGTCGATTATTTATAAATTAAATCAATTTTTAAAAACAGAGAATAGCCGCACACTGTATTTTGTATGCCTGTGAAAATACAATATTTAAGAAAGTCTGTGAAGGCAGATAAAATGTGTGTGTGTGTGCAGAAGACAGAAGGAAGAGTGTCTGCATGGATGTAATGGGATGGATATGGTTAGAGAAACAGTAAGCCATGTGCAAAAGAGAAGCTGAAAACCCACAGAGACTTAGATGTGTGTAAGAAAGTGTATGTGAATGTGTGTGTGTGTGTGTGTGTGTGTATGTGTATGTGTATGTGTGTGTGTGTGTGTGTGTCAGGTGACAGGGAGGGATGGGGACATGGGCAGGTCCTGGTAATGAAGGACTGATAAGTCCCTATTTCCTGGGCCTGGGTTAATTGTGCCCACAGATAAAGGGTAATAAATTGTCACGGGGTAATGGCAGGAGCTTGGGCTCGGCCCTGTTCCACATTCATCATGAGCGGCTGGGCCTGTGAGCCTGGAGAGCAGGCAGGGCTGAGAGACCTGCACAGCCTGGCAGGCAGGAGGAGACGGAGGAGGAGAAACCTCACAGGGATGCAGGAGGAGAGGATGTTTGGCTTACTTGCTCACAGGGATTCTGTCGCTGGCTGAGCGGTGTTGGAGCGAGGACAAGACATAACAGAGGTTGAGAGAGATGTGAAGGAGACTTGAAGACTGATGCAAGACCAATGATTGCAATTATTTAAAGGGATATTCCAGCATAAAAATAATTTACAGTCAAATATGCCATAACTCCGAGTTAGACTCCCCCTTGAGAGATGAATGTTGCAGACTGCTTGCTTCTCTAGTTATACCAACTTTAGCAACAACCGCACTATAGCATTACACAGCGGTCTGAGCAAACCTCAACCAAAAAGCCACTCGTAAAAGGACATATAGGGTCCCAGCCATAGTACTAGACACCAAACATCTTTTTAGCTTTGCCTGATTTCTTTAGCAAAGAGACTAAACACAACTCACCAACTCTCTTCCAGCAGCTGCTTGTTTGTAGAGAGACCTCGGGCCAGTCCATTACGGACTACAGTGGGGTGATGCAGCTCAAGGAAGAACATTTATGATAGTTTTGAGTCTACTCTTGATGGAAGAGAGGGTGTCTGCACCTCGACTGGTAGATAAATCCAGAGGAGAGGAGCTTGATAACTGAAAGCTCTACAACCCAGACCCAAAGCCGGCCTGCATTAGTAGGAATCCTCAATGTGAGGTGTGTCATACCAGCTCAATTAGTTTGTTTTAAAGAAATGTGGAGTTCTGCAAACCTCTGCTTATTCAGTAAGTTGGAGATAAATGTAATTATTGATATTTTCTTGGACAAAGTTACAAAGTGAACCCCATAACTAAACTTGCAGGCCTGCCTCCCCTTAGAAAACATACAGAGAAGCATGGTCAGTGTAAACATCACTGTAGGGTTAGTTAGATTTGAGTAGATAAAAAGGAGGTGAAAGGAAGTGAAAACCTACATGTATCAAAGAGATTCTCTGTGAAGTGTGTCTTCTCATTAAATGAGTGATTAGTGTTTACATTCAGGCTACAGTGGTGCACAGTGTGGTGCAGCTGTTGGAAAGGATAACAGCTGACTGTATGTTCATACAATTATCTAGCTGTTTGTTAAATCCTGATTGTTTGTTTTGGTTCTTTTCAGATCAGATTTTCAAAGAGAAAAGTTATTTTTGAAGACCCGCTGTGCTCTTCAGCTCATCCCAGCACTTGTTTAATAATGTCAGAAATCCAGTTTCCTCAGCGGAGAGGGTACAAGCTGCATATTCAGGGAAACCCATGGTGTCAGGAAAATGTAGTTCATTACATAAAGAGACAATGCAGAGATCATGTTTAGTGGGACTCAGTGCACCACCTTGCCAGCTTGACAGATCACTTCCTCAAACTGAGAGATGGTGTTAGTTGGAGGTTGCCGCAGCGGCTGAGGGATGATGCATCCCACACATTATGCAGCAGAGCTGCTCCCACAGAGGAGGTTGATGTCCCTGCCATGCGATGATGACACTCAGTGTGCTGTGACATATGATGTGTGTACAAACAGTAAGCACACAGGCTGCTGTTCCTTTTGACTGTTTTATGTGGGTCACACAGGGTGTACTGGGGCGCAGCGAGGGAGGAAGGACGTTTTTCATGCAACCCATAAAGGAAGGAAAACAATGCCCTTGGGATGTGACTTCATGTCTCACAGAAACTCCCCGTAGAGTTATGTGGCGCACGCCTGTGACATTGAATCCTGGCAAAAATTAGACTCTTACACATTCTTTAGTCCCTCTATAACATTATTTCACATTTTTCCATCTGTGTCCTCTTTTTTATTGAATCTCATTTTAGTGACGAGGAACGGTACAAGATTCCTTAACAAAAGGAAAAATGTTATGCAGAGCAGAAGTGAAGCGTAAGTGTTGCCTGTTATATTGTCAGGGATCCTCTCAAGGTGATAAAATGTGGCTCTTTTCTATGGAAGCAGACTGCATTCACCAAAAAAAAAAAATGTATATATATATATATATATATATATATATATATATATATATATATATGTGTGTGTGTGTGTGTGTTTTTCTAAGAATTTTTTTTCTGTTCCGTTTTCAGCTTTTTTTTCCTGTTTTTTGGACTACTTTTTTCTGTTTTTCAGAGTAATTTTTTTTGACTAATTTTGTTTTTGAAACTGTTTTTATTTTGTTTGTTTGTTTGTTTTGTTTTTCAGACAGATTGTTTTTCCTATTCTCTGAGGTCATGATCATTTAAAAACAGACACTTTCATCCCCCTCTGCTCGATTTATTGGAGGCTAACATGGCCCACTTGTTTAGTTTAATTAAGTTTTACTTTCTTTTTGGTTTGAGACACTGAGAGATACTCCTTTCTTTAAGTCAGATCGATGGAATCGTCATAAGTTTGTTTACTTTGCGCAGACACCTCAGGATTTGTATACCCTATATTTAACTAACAACACGCTTTACTGTCATTGACCCCGTAGTCAAAGTTATCTAGGAGCTGGAGAATCTGCTGATTTGGAGCAGCCACGGTGGTTAATGTTATCTCATTGTATGAGATTTTCGCAGGATTTTGAAGTATCTCGTTTAGTCAGGATAAAAAAATTGTCTGAAAAACAGAAAGATGAAAAAAAAAGTTACGAAAAAACAAAATTGTCAGAAAAACACTAAGAGAGGAAAAATTTTAGTACACAAAACAAACAAAAAAAATTAGTCAGAAAAACAGCAAAGAAAAAAATACTCAAAAAACAGTTTCCTTTTTTTTTGTAAGCGAATGCATCATGCTTCCGTACTTTTCATCTCATTCAATGATAAAAACAAATTTTGTGAAATTTTATGAGACAAGAGCTCAAAAGTACAAAAACACAAACCAAAAAAATCAATCTTATGCCATTGTTTTAATAAATCATCTCTACATAATAGCAATGCTGACTTGCAGGCAAATGTGTTTTTCATCTTATGTTCAACTTTGACACTTACATTTATGTTGCTGACCAAGAGCGAGCCGTCCTGACAGTTCTGACCTTTGAGGGAAGAAAGTCCAAACTGAGGCTAACGCAGCTTATTAGCTGTCCTGCCCCGTTTCCTTTCTCTTCAGTCTAACCTTTGCTTAAAAAGATCAACCTTCTCCACCAGAGACAGAAATGGTGTTTGAACAACCTTGCCTTTGGTCAAGCTCAGACTTAACCAGAGTCAACTCCAGCTTCTCCTGCCAAAAAAATAAACTGAAATAAAATAAGTAAAAAGAAAACATTTTATTTCCTTTGATAGAATTTTAAAAAATAGAGAGAGCAAAAAAGTCAGTTATGTAAAGTCCCACTTTGATTGTTTTTTTTATTACTTAAAGTGTTCTCAGTGATCTTTAAATTGTGATTATGAGCTTATTAGACAAAATCGCACTACTTGTGTCATTTTCAAGGGCTTTTTTTCTGCAGAGCTCCAGCAGCTCATTAACAATTCACCTCTGAGTCGTGGGCGGAGACAGCGCTGCTCTGCACACTGTTTTTTGCTCTAGCTTGCAGCCTAACATTGCCGGCGTAGTAGAAGTGGTAGGTAACATAGGAACTATTCAGCTCTCAACACTAATGCCTTTACCAGCATGATAAAAGTTAATATCATGATTAGCTTTCTCGCTAGTATTGCAATCCGCTAATGAATTCGCTTGTTCCGCGATCGTCCTCTCTACTTCTCCGAGTCTGGCCTGTATAGTGGGGCTCCGGGGGCGGAGCTTGGATTTGCTACATAGGAAATCTCACTGTGTCTGAACCTGCCGTTTGGGTCTGCCGAAGATGTGCAGCAATTTGAATGCAGAAATACTTTCTCATGATATGTCCTGTAGCATCAGGAAAATGCCATATGAACATGTAAACGACAAGAAAAACATGATTTTCATCGGAGAGGGTCTTTGAGGTAAAAGAGTCGGAGAATTTCATAGTGTAAAGGCGATGACAGTGGATATTAAGCAAAGAAGGAAGAGATGAAATATAAAGAAAAAAGGAAAGGAAGATGATGGAGAACCAATGAATGCTCAAATTCATTTGTTCTGGGCCTCTTTCTACCTGGTTGCACACACCTTCTCTCTGCTCCAGCGGCCAGTGTTCACAGCTATAAATCTTGAAGTGGCATTTTGGCCGGCGAGTCCCACGTAAACACGGCCGGCAAAATGTCAGTGCGGAAGGCAGACAAGCCTGACTTAGGAAGAGGGAGAGCCGAAGCAGTAATGTCACCACACTTTAACACACCCGCCATCAGTCTTCATGACATTTAAGAGATCTATCGCTCGATCCCTGTGGCTGCTGCGTACGGAGAGGAAGTTTGGAGAGGAAGCTGCAGAGACTTGATGAGTTCGGGGGTTTAATAGGTTGATCTGATCGCAGACAAAGAGGTTGTTGGCCTCATTTAACGTTATGTTATCCCAGTTAGAATCTTCCCAAGCCTTACTAAGAGCTTACCACTCCGAATAAGTGTAAGAGTGTGCTCAGGAAAGGTGGATCCATCATGTCTTTACACTGTGTCTGGCCATTTGAAAACGTGTTACTCATAAAACGCTCGCTTGTCTTTCAGCAGCCTGGTCCTACTTCTGCAATAAAAAAAAGCTGTTTTGTCTTCAAAGATTCAGAAAAGCTTTTTGGGAATCAGTTGCATCCAAAGATAAAAGATAATTGATCAGAAAATTACAGAGTCATGTGAAGCATCTCCACCTTTGTCTTCTCCGGTGCTCTTTCTTTAACCTCCCTCATTTCTGCTCTGGGGTTGTATTGACTTCTAATGAATAATTGAGAAAGCCGGTTTAACGGCCTCTTTCAAACCTCCCTCACCGGCTGTCTAATTCACCTTCTCAACACTCCCCCTCCTGATCTACATCTCTCCTTTATCACTCCACCTCACCCCTTCTCACCTGTTTTCACTGTACCCCATTCTGACCTCCCCTCCTCCTCCTCCTCCTCCTCCTCCTCCTCATCTCTCCTTCCTCTCTCGTACACTGCTGATGTGGATCCTGTTCTGTGACGGGCTGTTCAAGAGGGAATGGGTTGCTCGCATGGCTGGCCAGCCGGCCTCGCCGTATCATCCGTCAGCAAGACACGCTGTTGTTTTAGAGTTCTGCTGGGAGCTGTCTCCTTGTCTCTGTCTTTTTCTCTGCCTCACCCTCCTCTCTCTCTCTCTCTCTCTCTCTCTCTTACACACCTTCCCCGTCTCTCTCTGCCTCCATGCTCCCTTGCAGTCTTCCTCCTGTTCACCCTCCTGACTCGTTTCTACTGTACATCTTAACTCAAACACACAGCTGATCAGCATTTTAATATCGACCTCAGGCTCTTTGCTCCGAGTGAATCAATAGCTGAGTCAGACTGGGACTAAATAATCCTAATATGTTAATTTAACTGTGTTGGCTTTGGGAAAAAAACGTCTGGTTTGTTTTAGGATAAAAACGATCCTCTTTCAGGTCTTTTCTTTTCATAAATATTGAGCACAGCTGTATTTATTTATTCCACACGGCTACTAATGATTTGACATCTGCATCACATGCATTTAAAGCAAGGGAACAGGACCTAAATATAAACAAATCACCATTGGAAGTAAATTCCATTGGAAGGAAATTAGCATTTCCAAAATATGCCAACAACAAAACATCATTTTTAAACCTCTCCAACCTTAAAAGATGTTTCTAAACATCTCCGTTTTCAGTCACCTCAAACCCAGTATAGATAAAAACATAGATAGATTTGGTTGCAAAGTCGCAGTAAAACATCTGTATTTGGCAAAAAAGCTGGAATAGTCTTATTGAATGAAAAGAGGAACAAAAACAAGTATATGCCTTGACTTCAGTGATGATGCACACATGTGATCACATACAAGATAAATCCCTATATCAAACATCGGCCTCCTACGCACAGCTGATGGAAATGTGGTCTACTGAGATTACGTAAGAAAAGTGCAACAGTGCAGTGTGGACGCTGAGTTTCTTTGATGTGATGGTTACATACAGTTGAGACATGCTGTCAGTTGTTGAGTAACGTGGCCTACTTATGCTCCACTTTTCAGATGATCACCGGGCCTCTGCATATTGAGTGACAGTTGGCCTAAGTCACGAGGGGAAACACTCGCTTTACAGATAAACGGTCCTGTCTGCTGCTGTGGACAGATATTGGCGTTCAAAGTGTAGCTTCTCTATCCTCTGTCTGTCTGTGTCATTAACTCTGAATCATCATGTCCCATTAGAGTCACTAACACACAGTCGTTTCTGGGAGTCTCTGAGCTCCATCATGCTGGAAGCTACTCTGGGTCGCTGCTGCAGGTGTTTTTGCTCAGCCTCACCTCTGTCCATCTCTCTCTTTCTCCCTTCTCTAAACAGTTCAGTCTCAGCAGACGGCTGACTAAAGGTCGTTACACACTGGGGCGAATAACAATTTGCTTTTCTTTAAAACCTCAACAGTCAATGCAAGCTTTTACATCAGCTACGAACTTCCACAGAGCGAAAAAGCTACCGTAATTTCCAGGCGAACTGTTCTGTAAATCTATAGCCTAATATAAATCGTACCTCAGACATGTGCCAAGCTGTTGCTCTGGATCAATCGTCTCTCTGTAATTTGTCCTCTCCTTCTGCAAACGTGGAGTCAGCTGATGGAGCAGTTCTTGAAATTGTCTGAGGGACATTCTGAAGTATTTTGGGAATTTCTCGTGATGCAATTCAAGCTCCTGGATCATTGTGTGGAGCTCCCCCATCTCCCATCCAGACACTTGGATTCTTCTTTTTCTTTTTGTTATTTACAACCATGACCAGGTCATCATCACTTGAAGATGTAGTCACCATTGTTTCTCCTTCTTCTCTCTCCCCCTCTCTTCTCCCGTGGTTTATTTTAAGCGAATTTTAAGTGTGTCTAGGAAAAGGCGTAAGCTGATTTTTTTTGCGTCGCTTTGCTAATGTACCGGTGTGTAACGACCTTTACATGAGTCTGGTTCTGTCTGAGATTTTCTGTTGGATTACGGTAAGCGTGGCGGAGATAGGATGCTAAAGTAAGAACAGGTAATCCTGAAATATATCTCAACAATTGCACAATAAGGCAGGAGCTGTAATGCAGCAAGGATACTCAAAGGAGACCACTATTATTCAGTAAAATGACCAATATTGTATTTCTTTTATCTTAGTGTTTCGTTTTCCCTTGAAAAATTTAAGAATCAAGGTCGTTACACACCTGCGAATTAGCAAAACGACGCAAAAATGTGATGCGAAAAAGCTAAATATTCGGCTTATGCCTTTTCCTATACACACTCGATGGGATGCAAATAAAATTTGCGTATTCGCATAAAAATATGCCATGGGAGAACAGAGGGGGAGAGAAAGAAGGAGGAACAATGGTGAACAAATTCTAAAGATTGAGTACAGTCAGAAGAACTGTACTTCCCATCACTATAGGCTATAGATTTATATAGCAGTTCACCTGCGAAATTCACTACGGGGCGAAAAATTGCAGTCGCTTTTTTTGCTCTGCGGAAGTTTGTAGCCGGCGTGGAAGGTTGTATCGACTTTCTGAGGTTTTTAAAAAAGTAAATTATTCGCTTTGCAAATTCGTCGGTGTGTAAAGACCTTCAGAGACACTGAGATGAGCACATCATGCAAAATGTTTATACCTATATTTAAAAGACAAAAAGGTTAAAAGTGTTGGGATGGAAATCGGGTCTACTTAACCTGAGTGAGAGTGAATTAGCTGGTGTGTAACCAGTCTGTGAGCGACCTCAATCCTGATTCATGTAGGAAAACTGTGAAGTCATCATCCTCTGTACCCATTCATGGAGTGTCTGCTTTATTTGGAAGTCTTCATCCTTGGCATGGTGCAATTTTTACAAGCCTGGAAAAGACGAAAATATAACACTTAATAAAACTTGAAAGTTATAAACAAAATGACCAAAGATTAAATCTGCACCATAAATTGCGCCATGCTTCTATTGTACTGTTTAGAGAGTGATGAAAGGAGTGACATTCACATCCTGTAGATAAATATGTACGTTTCCAAATCGGTTGCAGCAGTAGTTATAAGAATAAGGATAAAAATGTACAGTATAAATCTTATAGATTATTTTATGTGACAGAGAGTTACCTTAAAAAATTTGGGGTGAGATAAGATGACCTCAGTGGACCTCAAGGACAATCCAGGACAAATGTGGGACTTTCTGGACTGAAGGTGGAGGCTGCCAGACTTGATTTCAGACTTTGATAGTCATGACTTGTACTCGAACAGTCAGCAGGATGTGATGAGACTACTTCAATATTTCCACACTGAAAACAGGGAACATCAATAACTGCCTTGCCTGTTTTCTTTCCCTTGTTTTTCTTTTCTTTTGTTTGTTGTGCAGCAGATCTCTGCAGACACTATCCTTTCCCCCATACATATATTTATGGGAAAACTTTGTATGACCTCGTATAATCCTCGGCTGAGTTTCCTCACCTGTAGTCATGTCATCTCATGCCTTCCTCACACATACCTCGTACCAGCAGGTGCATTAGTGGAGCCTCAGTGCTTGCCTTTCCCTGTCCTCTTTGATCAATACGCCATGTGGCCTTGGCCCGCTTCTCGCTCTTAACGTTCCCGGTGTTGTTATCTGTCCGACTGCTGATGTTTTCAGACACTTCCTCATGTAACACCAGCACTAACCTGTCACCTCTCGCTGCTGCTCCCACAGCGACTCAAAGCCAGCCCCGTTGCACCTCCAGCTCTCCTGCTCTCTTTCTCACTGTCAGCGAGCTGTTATTGAAATATTTAGCACCCACTCTGGCTCACAAGCATGTACTGCCTTTCTTCTGCCTGGCTGGAAATATATTAGCTTGGCAGTGTAAGTTGGAGCAGAGCAGGGTGGAGGTGCTTCAAATCAGATTTGACTGTTAAGGACTGAGGGATGATGTCGTTATTCTGCGCACTGGAAAGCAGATAGCAGAGATAAGTGTCATTACCAGCCAGCTGGTGATCAAAATCCCACCATTTCCATTTGGTTTGAATCTCTTAGTGGCTGCTGATAGTGGCTTCAAAAAGTAGTTTCCCCAACCCATGGTTTCAGATCGATTCTCATCTCAGCTTGAGTGTTTCCCTGGCCACAGTCAACAACATTTCACTGCTGCTGAATTTTGCAGGGGCGAAAAGGAAGATCTGAGGGGTTGGACCACAACAAAACAATTGCAACCCGTTTTTTCTTTGACTGTAAACAAATACAAAATAATCGCAAACAATACACACGCATCCAAGTCTCAGATGTTTCCAGCCAAGCCTGATTTATCTGAGACTTGTTCATACTAAATCTTGAGAGACATGTCAGCTGTATACCTTGCCTCCTTAAACAAGTCGAGGAAATGAGTCAAAACAGCTGAGCTGGGCTCTAACATTTCAAGACTGGATCTGAGAGTTCCCATGTTGGAGCTTGATACTTGCTTGTAGGGTGAAGACGAGCTATTTTCTTTCTTTGGGATTTGTCAAAAACAAAAGTAATTTTAAAACACAGAGTACACCCTGGGACATCCTTTATATACTCAACTGTTACACTTTTTTGTGTAACCCCCCCATCTGGGTATAGGTAGTTTCTCTGCCATTCTCCAGTGTTGCTGTATCCCTCACAGCTCGGCTATGTGCATTAAATCACGTCGGCGACATGAACATGCAAGAGGCAAGCACGGGATTTGATTGGTTTAAAAATGTGGGACCCACACGATGTGATTGGTTGGTGTTTTTCCAGTTTATTCCTGCTATAGATAGCAGCTATGTTTCGCTCTTTTTTAAGAACACTTCATGTATTGATTGTCATCAGAACATCAAGATCATTTTAACTAGAATAACAAAAAGTGTATCTAAATCAGATTACCAACCCTACCTTTAACACCCGGCAGAAACCCTGATTGTGTCAAACTCTGTGTTTTCTGCGAGGTTGTTAAAAGTTTGAGATTTAAACCTCTCCTCACCAACAAAAGTCGAACTCATTTTATCAAGCAGCCACCCATTCAAAAAAGAAATCCCCTTACAGGTTAGCATGTCTAGACTGTTCTCTGTGCAGATTTATACGTCTGGAAAATATTCAGCCTGTTTTGAAGTTTGCATCCTTCACATCTATTCCATCCGCTCTCTGTAAATGAATGCTGTCTGCTCGGATTTGCCCTGTGGATGACTGCGGAGTCTGCAGCATTTAGCTTTTAGAGTGGGTTGGTATTTTATGAGACAGCATTAATGAACTGCAGTGTGGGTGCATGAGGTGCACAGAAAAGCATGACCCCTGTTCGTTTTTGTGAGCATCCGTGAGCTCAGTAGAAGTGCTTTTCCGATGTTTCTATCAGTTATGTTAAAGAAAGGAGAGAGGGCATGTCCTGAAAGTTAATCAAAGATGGTTTTATGATCTATTTAAAGACAGAAAATACGAAAAATGTAATAACTTTATTTAAATGAATATAAACTAAGTTCTTTGTCTGACAAAACAAAGACAGAAACTTAGAGAAATAATGACCAACAGTCTACAAAATTCAAACAATTCGAGAATGAAATGCAACACAAAAGTTCACCAGGAGTAAATGTGAATAAACAGGAAACAAGTGATTAAACAGATAGATCTGCAAGAGCAGGGGAGCAATAAATCAAAACAAATGAGGAGATTAAAAAAGAATAAAAGCACCAAAGGACAATCAAAACATGACTTCAGGAGAAATGAAAAGATGTGGAGTAGTGAAGTGAATCAAAATAAGTGTTCAAGTAAAAAGATAAAACTAATCAAGGACAGTGGAAATAGGGAATCAAAAGAGGGCTTGGCAACAATTGAATAAAAATGATTAAATATAATAAATGCAGTTAACAAGGTGAAATCACAAAACAGTCAGTCAGTAAAAGTTTGTTTTAAGAAAAGACTTTTAAGACTTTTTCTCCTCAGGGACGAGAAAACGCTGCCGACAACAGGATCAGCAGGAGACGGCTTTTAACAGGTTTTCAGTGTCATGTATGTTTGTGCTGGTTTGGAGTAACAGTTGATTGACTTTTCCAAAACCTGGACAAACTTCAAAAGTCCATCTGTGAGTCGGCGCGCCAGCTGGTACTGGTGGCCAGATGGACACTTAATACTTCTTGGATTGACACTTGACTTGGCTGTGAGCGTTATATGGTTAGATGTTCGCACGCTCTGCTCATGAAACCCTCTTTGTTTCTCGTCACAAAGTGGCTTTTGGAAGTCTGGACATCAAGCAGAGAAAAAAAGTCTGTGCAAGAGATCAGAAAGTGTCAGAACTGTATAAGCCCCTCTGTTTCCTGAAGTTAACTCTCGAACAAGAGGATTGATTTGTCAAATGTCTTTTTTTTTTTTTGTTACATAAAACTCAAGAGAAATCAGATTTGAAAGATTATTTATAATATTTATTTACATATTAAAGGTCCCATATTTTGCAAAATTCACTTTTTTATGGTTTTCTAACAATCATCCCCTGCCTGTCTACAAACCCGCCCCAAATGAGAAAATTCTATCCTCTCCCTCTCTTGCTTCTTCCACTTTTCAGAAAATGTCTGCTCAAACGGGCGGATTGAAACCATCATGACTCCTCCCCTCCAGGTTGGTGACCCGCCCAAGATGATTGTTCTGCCCCCCGAAAATTTCCACTCAGACACTATTTTTCTCCCTCACAGACAGACATATTTATGCTAGGGTGACCAGACGTCCTCTTTAACCTGCACACGTCCTCATTCTGTCCTCAAGTTTGTGTCACGTGGACTTGCTGAGTTCGAAGTGCGTAAAAGACTTGATCTGACCTGAAAAACTCTCAAAATTAACTTTGTGCGACTCCGTGACCCCCATTTAGTCATGTCCTCTCTTTGGGAAGTCAGAATATGGTCACCCTAATTTATGCTGAATTATGGCAGGGTAAGATCATTATAATGTAAAAAAAAAACAAAAAAAACGAGGAGCTGCTATTATATTAAGAGATTTTGGGGAGAGATTAAGATTTTTTAGTTCTACTTTGTCAGCATCGATCACAGTCTTGACATTACAATCTTGTAGCAGTCTAACTGAGTATAGGCAGGTAGCTGACGCTAGTAACAGTCCTAGTAGTCACGATAGATACTTACTTTTTTCACATTCACCAAAAGAACTCCAAGTGACGAGAAGACAGCAGAGATGTAACCGTTAGCAGGAGCTAATGTTACCTAGCTACATGTTATTCACTGTGTACCAACACAGAAAAAACGTAAAAAGAAAACTATGGAGATATAATATTTGTAACTAACCATTCAGAAACGTCCTGCTGCAGACACCGAGTTGAAGTTTCTTCAGGTACCTCTCCTTCTGGGTCAAACTGGTATGGCTAGCACTAGCATTAGCACTCTGTGTAAACATTGGGGTATGGTACCATAGCGCAAGCCACGCCCCCCTCTACTAGAGAGACATGGAGGGGCGTGGCTTGCGCTGAAGGAAGGAAGCGAGTTCTCGGTAAAGCTCAGTGTTGCCAACCTAGTGACTTATTTTTAAAAAAAAAGCACCTAGCGACAAATCTTTTTCTGGAGTTTAGAGACTCTAACATGAACGCAGGTATCGATGTTACTCTTCTCAACGGGTAGCCAGTGTGCATCAAAAACACAGACACAGACACATACAGATACCTCGCAGAAGACTCCTCCTCCTTCTCTTCCTTCTCCTCCCGGATTGGGGTGGGGTAAGGGGGGGTCATCGTCGTCGGTGGGGTGTTTGACTGAGAAATTATGCAAATTACACAATGACTTTATCTCACGACTTTTACGACAGCCACTAGCGACTGTCCTTACAAAGGAGTTGGCAGGCTGGTTGAAGTTGAGAAAAAAAATGGGTTTTTATACAACAAACCTTAAATTGACCGTTCTGGGACCTCTGAGACCTAAATGAACCTGCTGAAAAAGGGTATAGTATGGTTCCTTTAAGGGTGCAGGACATGTACTGCATCTTCTTTTTTTCATGAATTTTGATTATAGTCTAGTTCTGGTCACAAACACGCCTCCCCAGCTCCCCATGTGCAGATGTGAGTGATGCTTATCTCTGTTATTAAGATCTCCCTGTTGCAGCAGTGCTAATTAATCAAGCAGCATGTGTGTCAGTGAGCTGAAGTTAAAAGCTATTAGTGATCATTATTGTGTTTATCCGCCATTTATCTGAGTCATTTCCTCACAGCTCCAGCAGGATATCTTTTAGTGTTTTCCTATCGAAGAGCAAACATCATGCCGCTCATCCCGGTGAAGTCATCCGCACAAAGGCCGCCGTACGTTTCATCTCCTTCACATCCGTCTTAACCAGCACACCCACGCACGCATGAAAAACCTGCACGCAATGTTTTGTGGGAGAGAGAGCCTCTTGCTTACTCAGGAAACACAGTAAGAGAGGACTAATTAGGCTGCTGTCCCAAGTCTTATGGGACAGTTAATGGGATCTGCTGGCGCTGTAGTGTTCCTTTGATCAAGGCCTGTCAAACACTCTCAGAGCCGCCGTGTTGGTAGGAAGTCTCCGGGGAACGCCAACCTTCACACACACACACACACACACACACACACGCACAGACACGGAGAGCAAACCAAGAAATTAAGATTCATTTTCTACTCATTGACACATCTCTGTTTCTGTGAAACAGGACAAATGTAGCTTAACTGCACTTCATAGCCGTGTTTATGAGGCAACAGAATGACTTGCTCCATCTCTTTTATAGGACCTAATCATTCTTTTGTAATGCTTACACTCTCCCTGTGGCTGCATATTTAAGAGCTGTGTTATAATGTGGATGCTGGGTGAGAAAACCCACTTGTTAAAGTGAATTTGTTCAAAAAAAAAAAAAAAAACATATGGGAGCAACTAGCTGTACTCACAGTGAACAATTCAGTTACTTTAATTTGACAGAGAAAAATACTTCAGACATGAGGCAACGGTTGAATCCCACAAGAGTCTCAAACCATTATATTCAGTATAGATGTATAGGCCCAGAGGCCAACTACAAAAAATATTACAAACATTATTTTCATGGATAACTAGAAAAGCACTCTGAGAGCGCAGACCTCTGCCAAGCAGCTCATGTCCCCCTTATATTGTGATTCACACCAATGATTCCGGTTTAGTCTAATAATCCTCAGAGCACTTAAAGTTATACAAAAGTTAACGCATTACATATTAGGGGTTGGAATGTGACCCCATGATACGATAATATCGCAATACTTGGGCCACGATATGATAATATCGCAATACAGTGATTATTTTGATACAATATATTGCATACATGTTGTACCAACTTTTTACTGCTCTGTGTTGTCACCTCTGCCAACCTCACTGGACAAACAGTGGATTTTATTTTCCCATTACCATAGATTTAGCTTCATATTGGCAATTAAATAATAAAAAAAAATAGATACTTGGTAAATGAGACCATTTCTCCCACCCCTATTACATATCCTACTCAGTTAAATAGATAAGACCTGTGCATGTAATAGGTAACACTGTAAAAGTCACACGAGCTGTTTTCCATAGAGTTTTATTTCCAAAAAGCAGTCAGAGAAAAGTAAAACAAGCCAGTCAAGTACAACAAAACAAATCCACCAAAGGGAAGAAAAGAAAAAAATAAACAAAAAAACAGCTGATATAGACAGAAGGCCTGATGATATTTACAACAGCAGACATCTTTTTGGTGTTGCAGTACCAGTGAATCACTCAACAAACTCTTGGTATTCTTCAAGATCGAAAAACAAATAAGAAAATAAGGATTTTTTTTTTCGTCACATGAAAAGAGAAGGTTCTAAAAGTCAGCTAAGGCACACAGAGCCTCCCCTGAAAAAATAACGGGGGAATCATCAGTTCAGAGAAATTTTGTGCAACAGTTGCTCAACATTACATTCCAGCAAGAACAACAACAATCTGGCGTGTGATTTTCTCTGAGAGGCCAAAAGGACAAAGTTGTCGTCCGAAAAACACTGAAACAGGTAAAGTAATTTGATCAATAAACACCACCAATTCATCACCACTCTGTGTCGTCCACCTATTGATACTTCAAAAACTCTTTATAGTTCAATGTCATTTTAACCACATCTGTATTTACATGTACAATACCTTTGAAACAACATTTCAATATAAAATACCTATATACAGCTTCTTCATTTGTTAATCATTTTGTTACAAAATAGGACTTCCACAATGAGTTACATGAATTTTATTCGCCTTTTTCCAAAACTGTCATTGAGCTTACATCATCATATGTACTGTGTGCAGTAATTGTTCTGAGCATGGTGGCACTAGAAGTTAAAAGGTGGCAACACAAGCCAGCCGGTGAAAAACAAACAAAGTAGTCCTTTCCAACCCAACCCAGAGAGAGAGTGAAGGCTTGAGAGGGGAGGAGTGATTAAAATGGACACATCCGACAGAGAGGCAAGGTGAACTTGACATTAATGAACAGAAATGTCTCTTAATTAGCCTGTGCAAAAACACTCACTTAGCCCGTGTGGCGGCTAAACAATGTTGACAATCACAGATTGAAGTCCTAATTGGCTTGAGATGAAACTTATTTCAAAGTAAACAAATATCTGACCACGCGTCTTGTTCAGGATGTGCTGTGGTTCGTGCTGCTGCCCTCGGTGTGATACACTCGTCTCAAATGTTCACAGATTGTCTTGATGGCTGAAAAGTTTCTTGAAATGTAGACAGACTTGAAGGGTGCCGCTGACCCAGTCTGTCAGGGGATGCATTTTGCAGTCAAGTTGCAAAATAATCTTGACTTGAAGTTGTCCGTTACTGTCACAGCATGAAGATCACTACGGTTCACCAGACTTTCTGACACACACAGGAACTGTAGGACACCGAACGGCACAGCTCCTCCTTCCACGTCCAGGTGTTGTCTCATGAGTTTGGTTGTGGAGACTGTTTTTTGTGCACTTTCTCTGTTTGGTGAGGTTGTCAGGTAGCTGACCTCTGACCTCACAGGTCAAGGGGGACTTTCTCTTGTGATGCACTTGGCAAACAGCCGTGTAAGAAACCCAGACAAGAGGATCTATTCAGACAGGACAACACTGACTAAAACACAGATGCGGGTCATACAAAGGTACAGTATAAGTTTGGGGTGTTTGCCTTTGTAAATAAAGGCGGCTTTCTTTACAAAAAAATATTCATCATGCTGCCAAGGCAGCGTCGCAATTATTTAGTCACTGACTAAAAATATCAGCATCAATATAAACTTGTAAATAAATAGCGACTCATGGACTCCCCCCCCACATCCCCATTCATACAATTTTTGAGACTCTGTGTATAATCGTGTACACAAAGTGTCGTTAAAATGACTGGAAGAAAGTAAAAAAAGATGACACTGAAAAGAAAGATGGAGAGTTTTTAAGGTCAGCTTGAGATACTTGTGTTTCAAGTTTGAGGCAGGTCAGTAAGAAAACCAAATTCTCTCTTTGTCCTCTGCCTGTCGCAACATCTTCAAAAGAACAAAACCCAGGACTACGTGAATGCTAACCCACAATTTCCACCGCAACCGGAATGGCGGCAAAAGGGCTGTACTTGCCGATCGCAGATGATCGCTCCCATTTTTTCTGTCCCGCTGCGGTCCACTGGGCCTAATCGCCAGGGTACTATTTTTTCCTGACGCCACAGCATGCCGCATAAATTCAGCACAGATTAGTCCGTGCTGGAAAGAAAGTCGGGCACAGACGCAAAATAAAAGATCCGGATTCTTTTCAAAATAAAACACGACATGTTTCAGGCGGATCGTATTTCACACCATGCAGTCGTCGGCGGGGACGAACAGGTCAAAGGTTTTCAGATTTCATTTCACCCCGTTGACACCATGGATGAGGAGAAGCTGATTCTAGAAATCCAGAATTGTATTTCCTCTTCAGGAAGGACACAATCTACTGCTTATACGGTTCTGTGGCTGTCTTCAGAGAGACAACTTGTTATCGCGCGACTGCATGCGGGTCCTTGTGAGTCCTCGCGATTCCCACTATCTGAAATCCATCACCAAATTCGCCTCACAAACGCATCTGGTAGGAATTGGCAGACAGCAAAAATCACCGCCGTTCCGGATGCGGTGGAAACTGGGAGTTAGTCTTCAAATACCGTTGTACAGTAACCACAAATGAGGCATTCGTGGATTCGGAGCGTTGAACCGGCTGTCCTGTTCTGACTGTACTTCTACAATAATCCAAATCGTTGTAATTGTTGTAATAAAAGGCCTCTGGATTTGCATTTTTTTCCTTGTTTACTCGATGCGACTGTAGCAGATGGTTAGTCCACATCATGATCAGGCACTCGACTGAAGAAGTTGTGCTGCTGTTTCTGATTTATTCTTAATGCTTTACATGCTGAGTCACTGGACTATCAGAAACTCATTTAGATTAATTGGCTTTAACAATGCTCAAGTTTTTGTCCTTCAAAGACTGTGTCCTCTTAATGAGAAATGCTTCAAATGGTTCGGCGGTAACAAACTCATCATTTTTGGACTTTTTTGGGGCAAAAATAAACACTGTGGTAATATCTTGTTTTGTTCTTGTTGACAAACACTAAATGAGGCACATTAACTTCAGTATCAGGCTTTCTTTTTCTCGGGTTTTATAGCTAAGGCTTTTTTTTTTTTTTTTACAGCAGAGCTTTGTCTGCCGCCAGTGTCGACAATCCTCACTCACATGACCGCTGTGCCTCGTGCACGGCTCTAAAAAGCTGACTTCATAATTCACTCTGCAGCAAAATATATGCTCCAAAATTGCAACATTTGATCACAGTAAAACTCAGCCATGAGAAGAAAAATAAATACACTGAGAAAGTGAAAAAGCAAAGCCAGCATAATCCCCTGAAAGGAGGAACTCCGTAGGAGGATCTGAAAATCATTCTGCTTGCCTTCTGTCCAGAAACCCTGACCAACCTCTCCGAAAAAGAAAAAAGAGAGGAACTTTTCTTTCTCTATTGTTTCCATCTCATTCAAGGAAAGGACACGGCTCCCTCTCCCCCCTTAAATAAATTAAAATCAACAGTGTCAAGGCCTCCCGTCCAGCTGGAGGCCTCGCTGCTACCTGATGCGCCCGTTAGCTCGTGGTTCTCCCAGATGGGATTTGGGGTCTGGGCTCAAGGAGCTCCAAGGGTTTTTGGGGCATGCCTGCATGACAGGGCAGGCGGTCGGTCCCACAGCGCAGATGTCAGCTGCCTCCCACAGCTCGCCCACCAGGCTGTCTAACCAGTGCTCCAGCTCTGGGCCGGTCAGGGCTGCGTTCCTCTTGGCCTGCTCCACGTAGCCCAGGCTGACGGGGATGTTGAGAACCGGGTTCAGGCCGTGGAAACTCTGCTCCATGTAGCTGTTCTTCGCCGGCCCGTTGTGGAGCTTCAGCGTATCCTCTGGAGAAACACAGAAGGAGGAGGAAGAAGACAAATGATGTGTGAGGAGTGGATAATCAGCGGTCAGACAGAGAGAGAGAAAGAGAAGAGGGGAAAGAAAAAGGAAAGACATGAATGGTGGAATATCAAAGCAGAAAACGTGATTTGCTTCATTAAATCTGAAACACAGATACTGGTTACTAATTGGCTCGGATTGATTTTCCACGACTGGACTCTTTGAATCCCACTCTGATGTGGTTTGTCAGGCCACAGGCCGCGCCGACTTTTCATAAACGGTCAGACATAAACTCAGACACGCCCGCCGTCTTTCTTCCCATGACGGTCAAGCTCCACAGGAAGACAGCAAACGTAGACACAACTTTCAACACTTTCTCCACCCTGAGTTTCAGTGAAGCTGTAAATTCCTCACTGCTCCTCTAACTGTGGCGCTAGCCTGGCTGAGCAGACATCAGCACTTTTCATGCCCCTGTGACAGAGAGACGCAGTCAGACATGAGCTGCTCCACCAGGATAGGACCAGGCACACCGGCTTAGCGGTGGCAGAGTGTGATATGAAGTCATGCATCTGTGTAGTTTTGTGTTGTGCAGAAAAAAAGAAAAAAATGTGCAGTGTGTGTGTGTGTGTGCGTGCGTGTGTGTATGCATGTGCCTGCTGCTCATACGAGTGGAAGGCCACGTCATAAAGTTTTACTGGCACTGCATGTAGGAGGGAGACCTGGTGCCAGACGTGGCAGTAAATTAGAGGAGGGTGGATGGAACAGCTAAGCTGAAAGCATGAGAGCACACAGACACACACACAGACACACACAGACACACAAAGACAGAGCAAAGACCAGGCATGCAAAAGCACAATTTAACAAACTGGACCTAAAAAAAAACTTCAAGACTAAAACGTGTGATTCATGTTCGACATTTCTTATGATGTATGAATTTAAGCCACAATCCTTAATCCAAATGAAGTCCGGCTCACATGATGTAGACGGCGTCGATCAGCCTGTAATTGGCTTCTTATATCAGATGGATTTTTGCTCTGCTTACACACGCTGCATGTTTATATTTTCAAACCTCTTTTGCTTCCTGATTCATCAACCTCGTAGGTGGTAACATCATGCTTTCAATGTTCAGATCAGGTGACAGGGAAGACTTTTCATCTTCTGTCCTTTAATTTTGTGCGACATTAAATGTTTCATCTGGAGGGAGTTGAACCGTTTTAATGTCAGGGCTAGCTTCACGTGTGCAGATATATTTTGCAAAACAAACTCCCTCAGGGTACAATTTTGCAGCATCCTTGGCTTATCACCACCAAAGATGGCTGTGATTGGGTTAAATAATACACACAGCTCAATCACAGTCATCTTTGGTGGCAATATGCGCCGTGGATGCTGCCACACTGTGCCCTGGAGGGGGTTAGTTCTGCGAAGCAACCCAGAGGTGTTGTTGCCGCGGGGCACGGTTTAATGATACAAATGTGGAGTATATTACCAGATAACAAATTCTAAATGATTTCAAATATCTTTGACAAACAGGCCGACACATCAGTCGAAGGTTGTGGGATGCAGTTGGATATTACCCAATATCACCCGCTGTGGGATCAAGGGAAAATTTGGTTTAAACAGAGTGTTTATTTTAGTGTGGGTTTCTATGCTTCATTTTGGTGTTAAATACAGTTTAAAAGATGCATCCGAGGATTAGAGGAGTCCTGAAGTATATAAACCACCTCCATTAGGATTACAATAAATTTTATTCTAAGTTTGCAAACATCAGACACCAAAAGCTTTTGCCCATATAAGACAAGTGGTAACTTAAAGCCTTGAAAAATGAAGTTGATGTAGGCAAATGTGCCAAAAAATGCAGTTCCCTAACTGCTTGTTTAACGCTGGTTGCAGGAGCACATGAAACAGCATATATACTAATTCAATACAAACCATTTCTAGAGCAAATAAATAAAATAAAGCCTGGTTCAAAAACGGTTTGGTCTGAAAGTCTTAGTGCTCTCAGGACTTGATTGACAGGTGGGCAAACTAAAAATAAAGATGCTAGGAGGCTGAAGTCCCGCCTCCAGTAGGCCCTACCAATAGTTCGGATGAGTTAGCATTTCAAGTGTAGAGACCGCTGCTGATTGGCTTAAAAATTCCAATTCAGAAACAAATGGGTGAGTCAATGAGACCACGCCCATAAATTACACAATCTACGCTCTTTTTTTTTTGCATTTTTTAGAAGTTGTACATGAATAAAAATGTGTAACTTTGTTCTTTGCACTGCTAATTGCAGTTCAATTGTTACCTTTTAAAATAAGCTAATAGGAGACATGGTTACAATAGAAGTACATCAATTGATTTACCGCTGCTCTTACAATAACAAAATATATGGGTATTTTGTAAATCTTCTCCTTTTAATTTTTCAAATAAATCCCATTGAAGAAACTTGAATGAAAGTAGTCCACTTCTTTTATTTCAGTAATGACTGAGTTTTTTTTCTTCTCCTGAAATGCATATTCACTTTATTTGGGTTAACAAATACTGTTTAACTTTCCAAATATCGATTATTTTGGCTTGTATAGGAGTGTTCAACTTGTATTTCCCACATTTCTTATCGTACAACTGGATTGCGTATTAAATCGCAATATTAAGAAAAAGAAATTGCAATTATTTTCTAAAATTGTTCAGCCCTAGCCCACAGGCAGCAACACGAATGCACATCAACATGTCTGTGTGTCAGATTCTCTGTTTGTGTAAATTGGAAACCAAATACTTCAATAATGCACCATCACAGAGATCAGGACTGTTTAAATGCAACCTCTGTTATTGTGTTCATAAACTTCCGTAGCAGATACAGTTTGTCTGATTGAAAACTTGAGTTTGCAGAACCTTACAGCAGGAATAACATTTCTCGCCGTGAGTGGTTTGTGTAAAATCTCAACTTTTGCAAATTAACTAGCACTTGTAAATGTCAAATGCTGTAGATGCTAGACGTCCGGTATTACTCTCTCACATGCAAAAAGGCAGATTTCCAAAGTAGCACTGAATGGACCACTCCGGCTAGTAATTATACCGCAGCAGACACACTATTATAGATGCTATCTGTTGAAGTAACTGATGTATTAAACGCACTGTGCTATTACAGCGCTCAGCCTCCCAGCTGCATACGGTGCTTTTCACCACATGCAATTTATTCGGTTCAAACGCACACCTTCTACACACACACACGGCCTACTAAAGAGCAGAATTTAAGTGTTATAACTGGTTGAGTTGAAGCTATCGTAAAACACAAAACTCATAAAAAACAACCAACAGATAAAAACACAGCAGAGATTCAATCTTATGCGCTGCACCGGATCTCACAGTGTAGGTGTAATTTAACCTGTGCAGTGCACTATCTCATTAGCGAAATACTTGACATTTAGAGTATCGTCTTAAGTACCCTTTGATAAATCATTATTAGCATAAAAAGAGAAGCAGAGCCGTGCAGTAAGTCTGACGAGGCCGTTTACACCAAGAGGGAAATCAATAGTGATTTTGTGTTTTGATGACGTCCAAAACAAATGCCAAGTGCTCGTCATAAATGAGTCATGACGATCGCAGAGGGACAGCTCTCTCACCTTGACGTATGGGCTGGTGCTTGCTGTAGGCCAGCGGGGCAATCAGAAAGCGCATCTCAGCCACGGGGCTCCAGTGATGCAGGATGCGCACGCTCCACACTCCGGGACGCAGGGGCTGGTTTAGCGGAGGACGGTAGTGGGTGAACTCTGCGCTCGCATCGATCAGAATATCGTAAGTGGCCGCGATGACGTTGGTGGGGTCGATCCATACGACTGTGACGGTGACATTAGGACCCTTGTTCCACTTCTGCATTCCCACAGTCTCGTCCATGGGTCCCATCAGGCCGCCAAAGTTTCGGAACATGCGCTCTTTGGCGTCCCACTCTGTGCCGATCTGACAACAGGAAAAAAAACGAGAGTAAGAGAGGGAAGGAGAGGAAAAAACATGAACAGAAGAGTGAGTGACAGAATGAGGTAAGTAGTGAGACAGGCGGAGAAGCAACACCAAAAGGCAGAAGACATACTGGTATATGAATTCACTCTTGCATCCCCACATACAGCACAAAGATCATAAATAAGTAACAATATCTGCATTGACCATACTATTAAAATAACCAATATTATCAGGGGAAATTATCTTCAGCGTGCATTTTTCATCAAAAAGCACCATACCCCCAACCTAACCCTCCACACAGACGTTATATAATCTTGTAATATGCAGAAGCTTTTTCAGGTTTCTTACTTTACTGCATGTTTGAGTCTTTCCTTTCACAGTTGCTGGTACTGTACACCACCAGAGAGTATTTTTGAAAAGGAATGCAAGAGGGAAAAGCATATGACTAGAACCTGACCATTTTCCCCTTGGGTGGAGATCAAATGCGTCTCTGTTTGGTCTGAGCACATTTTAGAGCAATGAAATAAGATAAAGAGGCCGATGGAGAGCAGTATGTAGTCTTAGCTGCAGAGAAAAGAGGATTTCAGCCGGACATCACAAACAGAGGGGCGGGAATCCGTTAAAAAAGCATCTTTTTTGTGGTGTATAAACAAAAAAGCTTTTAATATCATTCAATGGCTATTAGTTATTGATGACATTTGGGAATATAAGTATATCGCTGCGTTCTCTTATGTCTGTGTAGTCAACATTTTAAATCTTTTGAGCGGCTCGCTCTTTCTGACTGTAAACAGCCATTCTCAGCCTCCCCGACCTGATTGGTTGTGAGGCGGACGCTGCTCCCTCATGTTGTGAGGCACGGTCCACGTCCTCAAATAACGTTCACGAGCCCAAACAAAGTTAGCGTGCTACAATATCGGACAGTAGAAACTAACCAGAAAGTAAAGAAAACACAAACAAGACAATCAAGTAAATAGACTCTGGCGGAATAACAGGCACTTAAAATGGAGGTAGACCGGACAAGAGCTAAAAAGCTGGGTCAACATCAGTATAAACGATGGGGGTTGTTTCGGGATCTTACAGACCCTGTAACCTTTCTGCTGGACAGGTAAACCGCTTTAACAAAGTAAGCCAAGTGTCTGTAACAGTGTCTGTGACCTGCTGTAGCGTGTTGTAGCGCCATCGCTAAACTGTCTCCCTCGGGTCCTGGACTATGTCACTTTATCCTCGTTGTAGAAGTCCTGCAAACATTGTGTTTGCTGGTCGTCTGTTGGCATCTACAGTAGCACCAATGCTTTTTACTTTCATGTTGACTGGGCCCCATTTGTAATTATCTTAAGTTTTTATCTGCATTATATCTGAATTTAATTGGAATGACATGAGTGAGTAGGAGCTTCTGTTTGTGGGCGGAGCTTGCAGGAACAGAGAGGGAGGGGAGAGGAGGAGCTGATGGGAAAATTGGTTGCGAGGGGTAGAGTTTACATTCAAGATTCTTCCCAAAAACTGGCACTTCCTCAGATCCTGACTACCCCACCTTTAACGTGGTGACAAAGGCAAAAAAAACAAGCACAGAAAAAAAAGAGCTAGCTCTTTTTTAAATATATACACCGTACATATGTATATATATATTTACTTTTTTAAAAGATCACCAAAAGCTGCATTTTTTTAAGAAACTGGGTATAAACAAAATGAAGCCAGAAACTTGAAAGTCTAATGTTACTTTAGTGCCTGTAGCTGCAAACACCACCAGCTTACTGCATGCTGGATTAGTGCCAGAGAAACAATGAGCCAATTTAAGATTATTACATCCTGTAAAGATTACATAACCGACATTTAGTGTAAACAACAGGTCTGCTTGTTTGATTTAACTGAAATTTGTAGGTTGTGTCTCTTTAACTTGTAATTTCACAGTAAAATCCAGACGCACTGGGGCCCTTTAAACTGACAGGAGAAGCAAAAACAAAGAATAGATCAGACTAGGGAAGGGAAATACACAAACCAAAACAGAGAGAAAACTAGAGCTCAGCTAATTGGCTTCCTGGTTGCGGTTTGGACTGTAACTGTAGAGGTGTGATCTGAATGTGTTCGATTGCAGAGATTGTAAAACAGTGAGGTATGCAAAATGAGATACATGGAGTGATCAAGATTGATGATGGAGATGAGGTGATAGAGAAGGAGGAAGCACGCAGACACACACACACATAGACACGCACAGACACAGATGCACTGACAGTGAAAGATGTCTGGGGTGTTGGCAGAAATGTGAGAGGGATGGCGGCTTTAGGAAGCGCTCATCCTTACAAAGCTAGCTGATTAACACAGCCTCACCCTGCTGCACGATCAATGGCTGCCTGGAACTGACTCTGCATTACATCCTCTGAGAATTGAGATTGCAATGTGCAATATAAATAGACATCACTTGCATAAATGAGACAGTGTGTGTGCGTGTGTGTGCATGTTTAATAAAAGACACACCTCGCTCCAATCTTACTTATTGGACTGACCTCTATCATTTCTGCCCTTTGGACGTGTGCTCTTTTCTCCTGAAATCACTAATCAACCCTCTTGTCCCGCTGTCTGCCGATGATTGCTTAATTCAAGGCTGACTTGCTGGCACATCTTGCATCCCCCGATTGATTGGCAGCGCTCTTATTCAAAAGCCCAGAAAAGAGGGAAGGAAGTATTGACAGAAGAATTTCACTGTAATCCACGGGGAGAGAGCATCGCAGAAGACAGACTAAAGTTAGACTTGTTGGAGGGAGCGTCTGACAATGTTCATGTTCTGTGTGTGTAGGAGTAGGGACCCCCCCCGAGACATGTTTCTGAATCTTACACATGGTTTATCCTACGATACAGAAATATGAACAACATAAATAATGCAGCAGTCAAAGTTCCACTTTTTGAGGCCAGACGAGTGGGCAGCTCCCACGCTGAACTACATGTGCTCTACACTTACACACACACTGTGCATAGTGCACACTCTGGTTAATAAGGCGCACATGCATCTTGTTGACTTGCTGTGGGCCTCATGACTGATGCTCAATGCCAACCCTAGTTAGCAAAGAGAAAGTTTTGAACTCAAAAAAGTAAAAAGCACAGTTATAAAACCTGAGCTGATCCAGTATAGTCATAATCATAAAGCTACATACATTAGTTCGATAAAAACTACATCTATGAAGTTTAACGCCTCTTAATGTTGCTATAATTCAAATTAAGAAGTCGTCATTTGTACGACTTTGGTACTGTGTTCTCCACAGTGTTGATAACACATTATTACTAACGCTGTTACATAACGTTATTACTTTATTCAGTCACTACTAATGTAACGCGTTGTTTATTTTAATTCAGTAACTCTGTTACCAAACGATGCGTTACTCTGTTCCTTTTGGTGATTTACAACGGCACACAGTACCCATTACATTTTAGCGATCAAAACAAAGCACTTGTCACCCTCTAGCGTCACACACGTAATTAAACACATGCCATGAAGAGGACTGGACAGGTCACGGCATGGCAAGAAAGGGAAGATAAATTTCTCCCCATGGATATACTCACATTATTTTCAACTCGAGAGCAAAGGGAAAAACAACATTTTGGTAACGTGTTAACTGTGTCCCGGGTCAAAAATCCTTTCTACGGTGAACAACAGCAACAGCGGTCCACTGAAGCACCTAGAGAAGCGCCGCGCTTCGACAAAGTTATCAGCTAAGGTAGCTAACATAGCATCCAAGACAGAGAGTCACAGCAGCGAGCACACACCCACTCCACCCAAGTGGCAGCAATTGGAGTTCGAAAGACGGATCCATCGCCAGACCCAACTTGATAAAACAAAAGCACGATATGTTTAATTGTTATTGTTTTTAATGTAAATGGATCTCTTTTAGAGATATCAGGCTATTATTCCAAGAGTCCAACAGTCAAATTTTGGTTTTAGTGTCAAGGTTTGTGTTGGTGCACAACGAATCATATTGCATGGATGATTAAATTCAGTGATGTGGATGTAAATGAATTGAAACTGTTGTTTTAAGCAAGTTTGTTTTATTCAGCTTCAGTACAGAACTGAAAACTCAATTAATCCACCTTTATGTAATGGGAGCACTGGAAGGACGTTTTACTGTAACTAAAAAGTGACTTTTTCAGTAACATATTACTTTTTGGTTTAAGGAATTAGATTACTGAGTTACTTAAAAAAATTTTTTTTTTTACTATTTCTCAGTAACTAGCACAACACTGGTTTTCCACGATCAGATATAAGGTATCATTACAGCTAATTGTCAAAGTCACCAGTAGGAGGAAACTCTTTCTTCCAGTATGAAAGTGGGTCAAACAGGGATTAGCTTCTGGCCCATTTCAGCCAGAGCTTCAGCCTATAGCTTACCATGACCTCCACACTCATCCTGTCCCTTGCTGCTTCTACCCAGTAAGCTTTGGCTTAAGACCAACACCCAATCAAGCCTTTTGACTGCTCACCAAGTCACAGGCTTATGACCTTCTTTCACTTACAGCGGCACTTAGAAGGATGTAGTTTAGTGGAACTAATGCTGATCCTGCGACCTGATGCCCTTTACCCTCTTTTTTTTCAATTACTCCCAGTAGAGGCTAATCTGTCAACCCAAACTTTCCACTCACTTACACTTATTTTTCAGATTTCATTGACATCATGACAGAGATTTACAAACAACCAGGGCAGATTTCTCCCTTCAGTATCCTACGCCATTACCCTGAGCCCAAATAGTTGAAGACCTGTACATTATATTCTGTACCTTTACACACATGCCGATAAACCTCCACTCCCCTCACCTTCTGCTCCATCCCCTGTCTGACTTAATAGGAAACATAAAATACTCCCATCTCATATCCATCCCTCTTCCCTCTGACCCTGCAGACCTTTCCGCCATTTCATCAGCTCGCCGGCGCGCCAACACCTCCATTAAAAATGGCAGGTCAATTCGATCAGGCAGCAGTATGGATGGTCCCAGTCTACATCTGGTCCTGATTAAACCATAGGGTATGAATGCCCCTGAGGCTCTATTCAGAGGCTTATTAGTGGCACTTCTTGTTGGGGTAATCAAACACAGGTGCTCACAAGCAGCACCAGAGGACCCCTTTGGGACCCCATTTACACTACTGAGGGACTCTGGGCTGCATGACTGTACGCTTGCTAATAAAGACACGCTGTGGAGTGCTGAGACAGGAAAGGTGAAGAACAGAGAGCGCAGGATGGAGGATTTCATTCGGTTGTAATGGTGCAAGCTCAGAGTTGTGTTGTGCAAAACAGAATTAAATGTAAGGTGGCTAGGAAGTGTCAGGCGAATTGCATATTCAAAATACTTTGCAAAAGAAAAAAATGCAAACGCAAACAGCCACAACACTAGGGCTGCAAGGGTTAGTCGATGTTGTCAACAAAAATCATTAATAAAAAAAGTCGACAATGAATTCCAGACGTGTTTTTTTGAGTAGACTAAGGCATCTAACCTCATTACGATCTCTGCCTAGAGTCACACAAGCGCAATAGCGTCTCCACTGAGCGGTAGGGTATTCAAACATGGTGGCATCCTATACAGCAGCTACGAGTACGCGCTTAAAAACCTCCAAAATTTCGGCGCACTTAAGCCTAGATAAGGCGAAAAAAAAGCAGACCGTGTGTATCATGGCAGCATGTCTGTGATTATCACTTTGAGGAGAAAGCACGTCAGAATGTTGGATAAGCAGTTAGACCCGCCTTGGTAAGATATTATCTGATTAGTGGACTAATTGTTTCAATAGTCTGTGACAAGTCCACTATTAAAATAGTTGTTAGTTGCAGCCCTAAACAACACGAACGCAAAAAATGAAATCAGAAGTAATCATGCAGATGAATGAGAAATAGGCAAACTATCGCCAGTATTTCTGACGGACTATTGATGGACACATTGTGGATGGAGAGTTAGAAAAAGTAAGTAAACTAAAGTTTGCTAGCAAATTTCCTCTTTCATAAAAATCATTTTGCTATCATCTTTGTAAACAATGGAAATTTGCGAGTGACCTTTAGTTTACTTACTTTTTCTAACTCTCCCGACTCTCCATCAGAAACACTGGTGGTAGTTTGACCATTTCTGATTCCGCTGCAAGATTACTTCTGGTGTCGTTATTTGCGTTCGTGTTATGGATGTTTGTATTTGTGCTTTTTCTTTTGCGAAGTGTTTTGAATGTGCTAATTGCCTGACACTTCCTGGCCACAGTATGTATAAATTAACAGTATATAAAGATAGTAATAAAACAAACAAAAAAAGAGCGGGAAAATCACATTTACAAATTTGCAGACTGCAGTATTTTTCAGACAAAGTCGGGTTAGCTTAAAAACTACAAGCTGTATCTCTCTTTAAGAGACTATCCTTCCATCTAACTCAAGAAGAGAGCAAATAAGTCCTTCTCGCCTTCTCTACCAAAACACGCATGTGAACACGTTGTATTTGAGCACAGAGTACACCATCAGTCAAAGTCAGCCGTTCTAATGTATGAGACTTGTCCAAGAAATGGTAATGCACCTCTCAATGTCAAGTCTGACTGGAGGTGAAATACTAATTCTAACTGTGAGTGCTGTAAGTGGTCTGACTCTAAATCATGCTGTAAAAGGCTGATAAAGGCAGCTGGGAGGCAGCAGTATAGGAGTGAAAAGAGAGACGTATCTGTCTTCCTTTATACCTGCAGGAGGACAGGGAACATATTGTTAAGCAGACCATATGGTTTATCCAGCACACTCCGGCGCATAGCTTTAGTATAATGGGTCATATCTGCTAAGTTGAAAAATAGCACTGAGCTACAGGTTTTACACCGAGCTGTCTTCTTTAAGCTCTTTCTGCTTTCCTTTTTGAATGACATATGGACAAACTTCCTGACTGACAGCCACTGCACAGTGCCAGACACTGAATGCGTTCTCAGGCTGAGCATCCAGATAAAGCCTCGGCTCACCTCGCTCCACTGTCACTCACGGTTTCATAGGCGAGACACACAAATAGGACTTAGTGAGAGAAACCAGCATGGAGACTGTCCGGCGCGTTTCCTGTAAGTACATTTCGAGGCTGCCGGGGAAAAAAAAAAAAGGCCAGACAGGGTCGAGGCAAATCCAGGTGTTGAGCAAAAAAACAAGATTCACAAGTTTGCTGACATTTGTCCTTCTAACAAAGCTGAGCAAGATAAAGCTGAGGAAAAAAGAGTGATTCACATCCACTCCATTAATTTTGTCCTTTTTAAAAAGGCATTCTGCGGCTGTCACATCACGCCAAGCTGTTGTGTCCTAAACAGGCATTGTAGTAAAAAGAAACACAGATTAACACAACAAGACAATCAAGGGAAGCATTGCAGTGTGAAGGTGAGGAGACGTTCTATTAGGAAACAACAAATAAGCAGCACATGAGCCGCTCATCCCTATAAATCTGCAAGAATTCAATCAATTTACATTTTACAAGGCCATTACAGGCACCAGTTTAATTGTGTGGGGATGCACTGTTATGAGTCTCAGCAAGGTCGCCATAGCAATGAGTATGAGGTCACCATGGCAATGAGCTCTATATCTCACCACTAATTATACGCACCAGAGAGGGAAAAGTATTTGGTGCTTAAGGGTTTTTAATGGAACTCATTCCCAGACACTGGCGATCGCTGACTGATGGTTTCGTGACTCATGCCAAACTGTCGGCTTTAATGTGAATAAAACAAATAAATAAAAGCTTTGTCATGAAGAAGGGCTGGGCGATAAACTGAAAATTTACAGAAACTGAAATTTACGACAATGATTGATGTCATTTTGCCCGTGTCAGCATATTCTGTGTCAAAAAATAAATAAATAAAAGTTGACTCCACGTGCCTCCACCCCGTCCAGTCCGTAACAAAGAGGGAAAGACAGGTGAGGAGATGGAGGACGGTTCAAAAGTTGTGGCGACTGGAGCAGGGGCTGAAGTAGACGAGGTAAATGTGGGAGGGCTTGAGCAGGTTGTGAAGTAGTTATTCACCATTTATCGCTATAGAGGTGAACTTGGGCAGCAGTAGCTCAGGAGGTAGAACGGTTGTCCAATAACCGGAAGGTCGGCAGTTCGATTCCCCCCTGTCTTTAGTCTATCTGTTGTGTCCTTGGGCAAGACACTTAACCCACCTTGCTCCCAGTGTGTGTCCTCAACGGGTGTATGAATGTGAGTGTTGTGTGGTGGTGGTCAGAGAGGCTGTAGGCGCAAACAGGCAGCCATCTCTCCGTCAGTCTGACCCAGGGCAGCTGTGACTACTAAGATAGCTTCCCACCACTAAGGTGTGACTGTGTGAACGAATGAATGAATGATGTATCCAATGTAAAGCACTTTGAGGGTCTCTGATAAAGCGCTATATGGAATCTGATGCATCATTATTATTATTTTGATTTGAGGCCATATTGCCCAGCCCTATCATGAAGGTTAAGCTATTTTGCTGACTCACCTCTGCAAACTGCAACCGGCTGAACGTGCTGCTGGGAGGTGTTGTTAGTTTGAAGTTCTTCTTCGGTGCCACCCAGGTCTCCATGGTCTCCAGCTTGCTTGTGGCCAAATTGGTGGCATGGTGCTTGACCAGGTAGCCCTGGAACTGGTCTGACTGGAAGTAGAGATGCACAGACACCGGGTGGCCCATGGGGAAGTACCTGGCAGAGCAATGAGAGAGTGAGAATCTATTAGCAAACCTGATACCTCCTGATCTATCGGCTGTGTAGCTTTATTCAGGCGGACAGTGTAAGCGGAGGAGAGTATCTGGATTCATCTAACGTCTGCGAGGAGCCGGCCTTGGACATGCTAATGTGCCTGCATGCTAATGTATGCTCGCAGTGAAGATTAGCGGGCAGTCAATGTGCTCTGTGTAACACGGTGGACATTAATTCAATGACCTTTAACAAAAAACCAATTGGTCAAAGACATGTGTCGTCTGAGCCGATAATTCCCATTTAACATTGCTTGTTGTTTGCTGTGCCAGTCCTTGAGAAACCAGAGTCTTTATAATTGTTCACGAATATTAACGTATAAGATATATCATGGAGTACAACCTGGTCTGTGCTGATTAATACTTTACAAAGTGCTGGTTGCCTCGGCGTGTGCTCTGAAGGAATGGTTAAAGAAGTCATGTGACAGATGAGACCGCAGCATCCTGCAGGCTGAAGAAATTACAGAACAGTCATGTGTCGTATTGGCAGCAGATTCATCAGACTCCCGAACACACACACAGACAATCTAAACACATTACAAGTCTGCTGAACAAAGTTGAACTGGGTCATCCAGTCAGCTGAAGCCTAATAAAGGTCTTGCTCCTCTGATTAGTCGGATGTTTGTTTGTGTGTTGATTCATACGAGGCAGAGGGGGGGGGGCCTCAGGGCAGCCAGCCTGAGTGACTTCTGGAAAAACAAAAAAGGAGCAAGGGTGGGCACTGCTGGGGAACGCTCCACAGCTGCTCTCTGCACACCGACTCTGACTCTTTAGAGCCAAGATTTCTCATCCTAAGTCTCTTCTGCTTCCTTGAATTCGTCTTTATTCAACAAGCACACGCACATACACATGCACACACACACACACACACACAATGCCCCTCCTCGCTCCTCAGTGCCCAGGGCCTCATCAGTATTCCACTAAAGGACCAGGAGTCAGCCCGTCCCGGTAAATGCTACCCTGACAAGCAGAACAGCAAATATTTACACCCACAAGGATAGCAGTGCACACTCCCTCCTCTCTTGCTTCCTTTTCTATGCTTTCCCCCTCGATCTTCTTCTCTATCTGCTTTTTCCTCTTTGCTCCTCTCCCCTCCTTGTTTCCCTTAGTTTTTCTTCCTGATTTCTATCCCCATCCCTTTATGCTCATTTCCCCCCTGCTCGGTCTTTCCAAAAAGAGAGGCGGCTGCCAGCATGGGAGGCGGTGAGAAGGGCTCAGGGTGTAGCCAGCACAGAAGCTCCATTCAGGCTTTTACTCCAAAGTTTCTCTGAGTGAATCACAGCGTGCCTCCAAAAGAGCCAAATCCCTCTCTGTGGCTTCTCCTAACCTGTGCTTCAGTCACACAGTGAGGATGACCCAGCCATCTGTTCAGAGTAGGGCTGGGCGATAAACTGGAAATTTACCGACATCGATGGTGCTTAAGGGTTTTTAATGGAACTAATTCCCTGACACTCACGATCGCTGACTGATAGTTTTGTGACTCATGCCAAACCTTTGGCTTGTATGTGAATAAAACAAATAAATAAAAGCTTTGCCATGAAAAAGGGGTGGGCGATAAATCAAAAATTTCCTGGTGCCGAAATTTACGTCAATGACCGATGTCATTTTGCCCATGTCAATATATTGGGTGCTTTATTTTTGCTGTGCAAATCTCGCAAATCGTGAAAGTCTTGTCAGTCGTCTTGTCTGCTCTCTCATAAAATCTAAAGTACTTCCACACGGTTGCAGTCAACCCCGGTGGCGAGAGAATCGGCCGCTCTTTGGAGGCTGCTGAAACTGTTGCCATTTAGCAAAGAAACTAACTTGCTCTGTTTGTTGTGGTCCCACTCACTAAACAATCAGGGCGGCACGCGCGTTGAGGTTCTGGTTATGTTTTTTTTTGTTCCGGACTTTCGGCAAAGCATTGACGTTATTTATTTATTCTAAGCACCGACGTTAATTAATCAATGCTGAATCATCATGTGAGGCACTGCGATGCACCGACACACCAATGAATTGCACCCACCTCTAGTATTTGCTCTACGCCAGGTCTATTGTTCATTCTGATTTCACTCATGGCTGTTAGCACAAACAGAGATGAATCTGTGGTAAGTTTGTTGAAAACAGCATCAGAAGAAAACCTATTAGGGCCGAGTAAAGCCGAAGATAGACCTAGGGCTGGGCGATAAATTTACCGATACTGAAAGTGAGAATAAATGGTCTCAAAAGTTGGTTTTGAATGTTTGTAGGTAGGTTATGGTCTCAGCTGAAGTAGACTAAGTTTATGTGGGAGGGGGTGAGCAGCTTGATTTGAGGCCATATCGCCCAGCCCTATTGCGAGGACATCTTAATCCTGCAGTCCTGCATGTATGCAAAACATGCAGCCAGACACACACATAAAGAGGAGGATTCAACGGTAGATTTTAAAGATGAGGATACTCAGGCGTTTTAACCAGAGAGTCGCTGAATAAATAAAAACATAAGCCTTGTTTGTTTTCGTTATTTTTTTTTTAGCTTGATCTGAACACTGCTTCACTGCAGCTGTGACTCACTGGAACACATTATTCATGTATGAATTCCTGATTTTTTTTGCTCATATACTTCATTTAACAGAACCACTCCCACACTTCTCCAACAACACATTAAAGATTATTCATAATTCCCCCTTTGCTTGACTATAACACCAAGAATGATGAGAAATCGGTGCATTATTCATGACTTCCACCCCGTAACACAGAAGTGATTAATTTATGACAGAACACGTCACAGAGCAGACAGGCCCGGTACAGATGTCTGACAGTGTGTTAAATTATGACATTCTATTAAGCCTCTAGACTACAGTATTATATGACAGCACTAATACAAAACATAACACAGATATGTTGGGCTAGCTCCAGTATCTGCTCCTCATGTGTTACAAGAAGCTAAGCACATGTTGTGGATGTTAAAAAAAAACCTCTACAAGGTTGTGAAACTTCACTGTCTGCTGCTCTGACAGTTTCAACCGAAAAGAGAGAGGAACCTTCAGGCACTTCAAACCATTTCAGTAGAAAAAATCTGCTTGTGTAAAGATAGAAAAGGTTTAAAACCTGCTTCTCAAGTCGGGTCTGTCATTCCTAGACAAATCCTTGCCAGCTGTAATAATAATGTGATATTTTTAGTATGTTAAGGTTCACAATATAGACACAATGAGTCAAATACTATCAGGACAACAGTAGGATGTGGAATTGAGCAACCTTTGGAGTCTCCACAGGTCAGCAAACGACCCTGAAATCAGTAGTTCTAAACTGGTCCGGTCACGGGACCCTCCATCACCCCTTCATGACAATCTGTGACCCAATTCGAGGAAATTTCAACTTTTCAAATTTATTTATAGAAAAAATAGACCCAAACTGCAGGCTCAGATAAAGTGAGATTTCTGATGTCACAAATCCAAGCTCCGCCTCCAATCCTCTTAAAAAAGCTAATTATGATATTAACTTTCATCATGTCCCCAAAGACATTAGTGACCCAAGACTTAGAGGCGAATTGCTAATGAGCAACTGGAACTGTGCAAAAGAAAAGCCCTTGAAAATGATACAGATAACGCAATTTTGGCTAAAAACTTCATAATCACAACTAATAGACCACTGAGAACTCTTTTAGTAAAAAAAAAGACAATCGGAGTGGGACTTTAACGACACTTCATTTCAAGAATACAGCAATACTGATTAGCCACTTGTTGCTAACATTAAATAAGTAGAACTGAATGAGCCATTAATTGTGAGGCTGTTAAATTGTTGTACCTTCTGCCATTTTTAATAATTCAGAGTTGTTTACTTGCACAAACATGAAATAAAAAAACTCCTACTGTTGAGATAAATTTCAAAATCACTCACATCTTTGGCGCTTTGGCAGAGTTCCCAGTCACTGAACATTTCACAAACACTTTACCTTTAAAACTGTTCAGTCACTTTTTTAAGCATCTTCAATAATGAGGCTGACATAACAATCAGAACATTTCAGTAACACCCATATCTCATGTCTTCAGGGTCGTATTTGTGTTTCTTCAGTGAAAACAAACTTTCCGGTCTTCCTCTATGCTGTGAAACGGCACCTGTAAATCAGCATTACTTGGTAGTATCGCCACCTGCTGTTATGGAGTGTGAATAGATGACAGTCTGCTGCAAAAACAGTGCCCTTCAAAATAAAAGCACATGATTTAATTTCTTTCCTGACCCACTTTCATGTCACGACCCATCAGTTGAGAATCACCGCCCTAAATCATCCTTTTTATTAGGGACCCGCCCTCTCATCTGTGTTCAATTAACTCCTTTACAAATAAAATGTAATGAAAGAATCTGGACACAGCTTTGTAAAAACACCATAAAATCAGCTTTTATGGGCATCCAGGCACCACGCAGACTTCATCCTGACTCACTGTTTTCGTATGCAGGCTTGAGGCTTGACCCAAAAGGCCCAAAGGTTTTGAAAAAACTCAAACACATAAATTTCAGTCTGTGTCCATTTGCTTCAAGTTTGCATACACTCCAAAACCTCACATATACAGAATAAAGAAACATATGAACAGACACACAGACAGAATTACTCGAGCTGCTTCTATAAACATGTCAGTTTAAGTCAATTCAATTCAGTTGTCAGATATGATAAATGCACAGTCTACAGTGTATGCAAGGAAATATAGGTTTCCCAGATTAATTGGTTTGTAATGATTGGAAGATAATTCAATTGAAAAACATTTAAGTCCCTGTGGGGAGTTTTAAAATAGATTTAAATGAAGAGTGATGCCTTTTTGAAGCCACTGAAACAAGATTCAAACATCCTAACATTGATCTAATTCCTGTAACCACTGACAGGAAGTATGAATCAAAAAAGGAGATGTTCAGCATGCTGAAGAAACAGCATTCAAATAAAAACAAACAAAAGCAAATTTTCACAACAATCACAGTTTGACTCTTAAAAGATGGTAAGATCTGAATTTTCAGAAACCACCTCCTACGCCTATACAGGAGGAAAGAAGCAAGAGGGGTCCTGCTGCAGACCTCCACTCAGAGGTCACGTTTTTTCTCACTTACTCCAGTTTGTTTGAAATGGTAATCCTGCTTTTATTTAGCCTCTGTTGAACACATGAATACACAAAAAAATCACATTATCATAACATACATTAAAATAAAGCCCCAAGAAAAAAAATACATGCACACGAGAGAAAAAATAGGTACAGTACTTCCCGGTTGAATTGCTTTTACTTTGAAAGGCTTTGATAAACTTCCAACGTTAAAATAAAAACTAACTCACGGTATAGTTGCAATTATTTTGAAAGGCTTCGAATCAACTTCCGACATACAAAAACATACTCCTGGTATATTCGCTTTTATTTTGAAAGGCTTCGAATCGACATCTAATGTAAAAATAAGTACTCCTGGTACATTTGCTTTTATTTTGAAAGGCTTTGGATCAACTTCCAATGATAAAAAAGAAAAGGTACTCCCAGTATAGTTTTTCTTATTTTGAAAGGCTTCGAATCAACTTCTAACGTTAAAAAACAAAAAAAACACGTACTCCTGGTATATTTGCTTTTACTTTGAAAGACTTAAAATCAACTGCCAATCCACTCAGTGGAGGTGAGTCCTTACAGTGGAGGTCTGCAGCCAAACTGTCTTGAAATAAGCACACTGGTAAGAGCTTCAACTTTGTCCACAGGGGGCGCCAAAGTTGACACATAAACAAAAACCTCCTGAAAAGAGATTTAAGGTTCACACACGCAGATACCACAGCTTTCTATTTCCTGCTTTTCGAACTTTAGCCTCTCGGCTTTCCACAAGTGCTTTTAAATGTAAATGTTTAGGACCGGGCTTTGCTTGTTTGTCTTGAGGAAAGTCTGTCTCACGTAGACTCATTTCCTGACATCGGCAGGGATTTGGAGGCCCCAGCTCTGATTTTAATGTAAATGCATGGAGCGCGTAAACACATATGTAAGCATGTATACTGCTGCATGTCAGCACCTTCAGCTCGGCCTAACATTGCGCCCTGTGCAGCACATGAGTGGAAACAGCTGTAACCAAGAGATGGTTTTGAGGTTTGACAGATGGAAACATGCTTCCTTTCTCTGTTCGGTTTTACCCACAAGACTTTAAGGAGAACACCCACAATGCAGCGGGGTGTGGGGGGAAATGTTGGCAGTGGGCGCTCTCTTATATCAGAGCTCTGCTAATAAGGGGTAAACCAACTCAGCTGATTTAAAGGGATCAGTTCTGTGGTGCTTTTGAAAAACTTAGTGAAACTGCCTAGAAATATAATCAGTTCTTCAGATCATTATTTGAACCTTCTGGAAATAAACCAAACACATCAGAAGCTTTGAGGACAACCAACGCAGAAAATACAGCATTGGATCCCAGCGTGTTTCCACATATCCTAAAAACAACTACTTCCTTTCCTGCGGCGCTATATCAAACTTCTCTTATCCTGCGTCGTGTGGAGCAAAAGTCCTCCTCGTCTAAATGATTGCTCAGACGTCATCTTGAATTCTGTTTGTTTGCTTTATCTTTTGTCTTCCTGGTAAGGTGCTTTTGATGGGATGCATGGGGCTTTGTATCAGACGTGCACTAATTAGCGGCTTACACTCCTCTGCTTTCAGTTGTGCATCGGCATATTTTAGTTGTCACTGTTTTTTGAAATCACTTTGTGTCTCGCTGTGCAATTAAACTAAAGAAACGCTGACCTGAAATGCTCCTGCGCCAGATGCTGCTGAAAACATATGTCACTGAAAACCCAGTCTGATTGCACGAGGCTGAAATGTTCCACGTTGTCATTAAATATGAAACCCTAAAGTGTTTTTTCTCATTTTATTTTAACTACTTGTGTTAAAAGCACTGAAATCATGCATAAAACACCGGCCTGACAGGACGGCTTTCAACGCTGCGACCCATGTAGCCTCATTTTGTCTGTGAGAAACCGACTGAGTGTCGTATCATGTTACAAAAGGAACAGCACTACCCAGAATTCCCTGCTGCTGATTGGAGCCATTGTTATCCCTTTTGAATGAAGGGACCATACAGCAGCAGAGACACAAAAACGTCCTATATATGTTGTGGTTGCTCATGTTTACTTTGGTGTGGCTTGCTTTTAAACAAACCAAAGTGCACCTGCGGATGGCGATGCAGGTGTGTCATGATGCTGCAGTGATAATATGAAGAGGTATTTGCATAGGTGAAAGTGCACGTGTTTACAAACCAACCTGCAGCTGTGATCCTTCGGGTTTCCCTGCAGCGAGGCGGCCGCCCGAGCCAAGCCCAGCCGTGAGAAAGAGTGGAAGTACGTGAGCTGCGTGTCTGACAAACTGGCCACGCCATCTGGCTCGTCGTACACGTTCTCCCAGTAGGAGTTGAGGCTCGGCGTTCCCTGGGGAAATGGTCCGAACAGATAGGCGTCCAGCTGGTTTACTATCTCCTGGTTCACGCTGGCTTCAAACTTTCGGGCGAAGAAGGTGGGCCGCGCTGTTTGCTGTGAAGGGGGAAGGGAGGGGGTACAAAGGAGAAAAGCGAGACAAGATTATGATGGGGGATGTATGAGATTTGTTAGATGTGTTTGATAGAAGCGTGTAGGCAGGAAGAAGAAAACAAAGGTGGTATATGGGAGCACATTTTAGGGCTGCACAATTTTAGCCAAAAGTAAAATCCAGATTTTTTTCCAGAAAATACAAGTTTTGATTTTGTTTTTTAATTCAGTGAAAAGTTCTCTAAATTTCACTTGAATAATAAGTTTTTCTCTTATCTCACATGATCATTTAAAGAGATGCAGATAGACATCCACACGGAGATGAAATGGTTGTCGTTTACGGATTTATTCACTCTCTGACCCATTTTTAAAAAGTACCGTTTACAGTCACACAAAATGCCATTTCCATGTGGATGAAACGCAGATACAACAAAAATCTTTTGCGTTTACTCCTGAATTCGTTTTTGTGTGGACAGTTGATACCGCTTTAGACAGACTTTGCAGCGGGGAGCTCTTCATCCGAAAACTGCGACGTCGTACAATTCCACTAGACTGACTTGTTCTTGCCCTATTTAGCCACGAAATTATCGCTTTTTTTTTTTTTAAACGCCATGTTTGTTTACACTGGTGTGTGTGGGAACTGGGGAGCACTCCCGCATGCAATACTTTTTTTTTAGTATTTTAGGGGAAAGTCCCGCCTCCTTCGCCTCTGATTGGCTAGAAAAGCTGGAACAACATCACACGCTTTAGCCAAACGTGGGCTGTCGGCTCTGAACATCGAACAGAACATTATCGCACTTCTTAATCTCCTAACCCTAACCCGACATATGATGACGTTTCACAGCCAATAAAAATAACCAATCGGAGCCCAGCACTTCTTGCCAATCAGAGGTGAAGGAGGGCGGGACCTTCCCCTACCATCCGCAGGAAGAGGGAGCCTACGGTGGCCTGGAGGCACAAGACATGATAGCGAAGAAAATTGATTTGAAGATTTTAATTTTTTAACATCGTAATAATCAAATAATCTGATTACAATTTTTAAATCGATTAATCTTGCAGCCCTAGTGGGAATGTGAAATAACTCTTGACTCCTTGTTTTTTTACAGACTGATGAAAAGTAGAGACTGCAACATCTTCTTTTAAGGTGTACAGCACTTTGAGGTGTGGAGACTTGGACTCTTTTGTTCACAAACTCCAAATAGATTGAATCTTGAGTTGTTTGTGGTCGTGGTTCTCCATCTGGGAGTGAGATTAAGTCTTAGGGTCATTGAAAAAACTCTCCTTTTTTTCAGCATTGCTCTCTGGAAATACGGTTTAAAAACAGAAGGAGAGATAGTGTCTTTTAATTTTTTATAATCCTCTTGTGTGCTGCTAGAGCCAAAACAAGGCTTTATAAAGGTTTTTTTTATTTTTTTTAAAGTAAGTTGGTTTGTAAGTTAGAAAAAAGATTCCTGTAAACAAACTTTGAAGTGCAAACTTGGTGCAAAGAGGGAAAGGAGAGCAGTTCTTGTGCATAGAGACTTATTTTGCATGGTGTCATTTGAAAATATGAGAAAAGAAAAACAAGGTCCAGTTAATAGAAATGAAAACCTGCGAAAACTCCAGAGTCAACATCCGTTTTTTTTTTAAAGGGTAACAATCCAAAATGTGTTGGCGACAACTGCTCTTTGTTGTTCCCATGAGTCCCTTACCACAGATTCCAGTCGGTCTTAAAAAGTTCTCATTATAATAATTAACTGAACGAGGTAAAGCCCACCGCGCTCTGCAGATGGAGAGAGATGATAATCACCCATAGATCATTTTCACAGATCTTAAAAAAGTCAATTACACTCTTATGAAGACGTCGAGATAAGGAATTCGGGTGCATGGCTGAACGTGTGAGTCACCCAGACCGCAGACAAAGTGATCGAGGGCCAAAAATGCTTTATTTGGAGAAAAGATTTAAAGGCACAGTGAGGAGATTTCATGTAGTCCTGATTCTGGTGACGCTTGTTATGTTGTGAAGATGCAACTTTCTCCAAAGTAGTGCTGGACGAGTAATCAAATTTTAAACATGATTTTGATTTTGGCCTCTCATGATCATAAAAACATCAAACCAGGGGTGGGCAATCATGTGCCATGGAGGGCCGAGAGGCTGCAGGTTTTCTTTCCAACCCAAAACTCCACCAGGTGATTTCACTGATTACCTTACCTCCACGTTTTTTCTGTGCGATTATTTTGGACGTCAATATTTATTTCGAACCCGTATCCTGTCAATACAAGCGTTCACATCAGCAATGTTTTTTCTCGTATCACGGTTGCTTTTTCTAAAGTTTCGCATACTGTGTGTCCACTTCTGACCAATCGGATTTAGTGTTGTTGCGACATCAGATTCACCGGTATATCCAACATGGCCGACCGGCTGATTGTTTACGTGTCGGAGAACAGAGTGATTTTTGATAAAAAACACAAACATTACAAAGATAACGACTTGAAGGACAACTTGTAGAGAGTCATAGCGTCGGATTTCTCATATGACGATGGTTTGTGTTCTTTAACAGTTTGCTAAACGTCTTTGTTTTAACTTTCATCTGTGCTAAGTAACTTTAGCTCGTAAGCTAACCTGTTCAGATACAACATACCATATGTATTTTTACTGTCTCAAACTCAATCACAGCGTTGCTGTCACAGCACCATTAGGTCTCGGTTGTTACCTTACGTTTATGGATTATAGTTTAATGTGTTTATCTGTTTCTGGCCCTGACTCAGTACATGCTTTCATGACAGACAGACATCTCAACACTAGAGTCTAATCAGAACTGAAAACAGTCAGACTGCTGTGTCTGTGTCAGTCTTCTCGCTTCCAAAGTCGCAAAATCGCATCGTGCTTGATGTATATAGTCAGGCGCATCATATTTTGTAATTTCACGTCGTATATTTGCGTCGTTCCAGGTGTGTAAGAACCCTAACTCTGAATAACGGTGACATTATTTCAAACTCTTTTTCAGTGCCGTCCATTTTTTGAGTATTTTTACATTCATCCTTCATCTCTCCATCAACCGCTCTTTGTATTCATTTCTAGTCTGGCCTCCTCCGCTCCACCCATGCCTTTTCTCACCCTCTCTGTCCCTGCTGCTCTTTTGCTCGTGTGGTTGGTAGTGCATCATGAAGACCGCCACCTCCGCAGCTTGGCTTCCACACAAAGACATCTTTTGAGTCGCAGACACAAAACTATTTACCGTTAGTAACCCAGCCCTGAACACCTCGGTGCTACCTGCTTAAAAAAAAAAAAGGAGAACTAATGAAGTCCCAGTTCACTTTGGCTTTTTCTCATGCATGAGAGATAACTGTGGGATCCTGCTGTGGCTTCACATGGCACCAGATGACTCTTTTACCCTCAGTGACTGGCAAAAGATGTGAGAAACTCAGCGTGGGTACTTTCTGTATATTTTCTGACAAACCCAGGTGTCACAGGTTGTGTAGAGGGCACGGTCTGTGACAGCTCAAATGATGAGACAAAAGCCAGACCGCTCTCCTTCTCCAGAGTAACCCCTCCCCCAGTTAGCGACTTCAAATTCACTCTGCGGGAACTCGACAGTTGTACCTTGAATTATTTCTCTCATCTGCAAACCAAATTGGAGCCTACTTTTCCCGCCTGTATCTTCTCCACCGCTCTGGTTCAAAAGGGAGACCGAGATTGTGGGCTCAAAGGGATATTAAACTCTATTAATACTGAAGCCTAGCTGGACTCTGAAAAGGCTTCCATGTTCCCATAGTTGGTCTTAACTGATACCGCAGTGCCAACATGACCCAGGGGCGATGCCAAGGACCTGTGGTAATGTGCTGGCACTGAACTGCTGGAGACTGAGGCGAGACAGCCGGCAGACGGGCCTGGCAAAAAAAAGAGGAGTGAGGTCAGCGCGAAGGCTTTGACTGGTATGAGAAGGACAGGAAAGCTGAAGTGAGTCACGGCTCTCAAAGGATATGACTCGAAGTGATATTAACTGTGTCTGAACGCTCCCTCTTTGTAGTGCAGCTTTTACTTTTTAGGAGCACATTAAAGTCAAACTGCGATACTGACTTTCTCTGAGGTTCTGGAGTCACTGCCACTCATTCGCTTTCATTTTGAAGGGCTAACTCACCCTCCTCTTCCCCCGTCAAACTCAAGGCAAAGAGGATCTAATTACCATTATATCCCCCTCCCTTCAGGGTCAGACTAATCGAGACATAATTTTGCACATATTGATTGTGAAAGCTAAAGGAACGGACTGATTGCAGAGTTTAAGAAGATGGACTCAGAAGAGGATTTAAACTTCGCTGAGTCTTTCATAACGGCAAATGTAGAGATGCTTATTTCTCTTTAATTTCAGAGGCTCTGAGGTGAGTTATCTCTGACAGACATCTGCATGAATATACCAACTGTCTGGATCAGGCTGCCCAAAGGAAATTTCACTAAAAAGTGAAAAGTTAGAAGGACTCAAAATGCTTTAAAATTCTTTACAAAATTTGATCAGTAAGAAAAAAATGAAACGAAGGTTGGTTTCAGAAGTTTTGCTCCAGTTTTCCAGTACTTGGTCTATCTAGAGCTGGGCGATATGGCTTCAAATCAATATCACGATATATTCAGCAGTTCGATAACGATAAATGGACGATAATAACTCCACAAGCTGCTCACCCCCTCCCACATTTACTTTTTCTACTCTAACCGCTACAACTTTTGAACCGTCCTCCATCTCCTCACCTGTCTTTCCCTCTTTGTTATTGACTAGATGGGGTGGAGTCATGTCTCTGACATAGGACAGGGTCTTAAAGGGACATGAGACCATAGCCTACCTACACACATCCAAAACCATCTTTTGTTTATTTATTTGCCACCAAATTTACCAAAATGGGCAAAATGACGTCGGTTATTGTCATAAATTTTGTTATTGGTAAATTTTCCATTTATCGCCCAGCCCTAGCTCTCTCTTTGGCTTTCCTCAGCTCTGATAGGTTTTCTTCTTATGCTGTTTTCAACAAACTAACCACAGTTTCATCCCTGTTTGTGAAATCAGAATGACCAATAAACCTTGTAGAGCAAATACAAGAGGTGGGTGCAATTCATCGATGCGTCGATGCATTGTAATGCTTCACGTGACAATGCTTAAAATAAATAAATAAGTAATAACGTCAATGCTTTGCCGTAAAGCCGGAACAAAAAACACATAACCGGAACCTTAACACGCACGCCGCTGGACTGTTTAGTGAGTTGTACCACAACAAACAGAGCAAGTTAGTTTCTTTGCAAAATGACAACAGCTTCAGCAGCCTCCAAAGAGCAGTCGATTCTCTCGCCACCAGGGTTAACTGCAACTATGTGGAAATACTTTGGATTTTATGACGACTAACAAGACCAACGCAATTTGCAAGATTTGAAAATCTTGTATGGAAAAAAGCATTTAACATGGCAATAATCGAAGAATCGTGGCACCAATAATCAAATTGAATCGACAATCATTATAATCGAAGAATCAAAGAATCAAAGCTCCTATAATCAAATCAAATAGAATTGTGAGGTATCCTTGTTGGAACACCCCTAATGAATAATTGATTTCTGTTCTGAACATCACTCTCTTCTTTATCACTCTGTATCTCTCGTGCTCACACTTTCATAGATTAAGCTTGGCTCTTTGCGTTCCTCTGAAGGACTGTTTCAAGAGTCTTTCCTCTCATTTATATGTAATGAGTTATCTGCACAGCTGAAAATACATTTTACACACAGCATAAAATATGTATTTAACAAAATGTTGATACTGTAACATGAGCTGAAGGCTAATGCCTCCTTTCAGTTCCATTGGCAACTGCAGTCTAATCATCCTCAGTTTCAGGCTTCGCCTGCAGCTATTTCTGCGAGACGTCTTTCTTGCCGGCAGCTAGAGACTTTAAAGAAATATTTCAACCTGTGCCATGAGTGGGAATTACAAAAGAGAGCAACAAACTTCGATTGACAACTCTTTCAGTTTCACTCCTGAAACACATTAAACAAACACTGCAAGAGAAAGCCTTTCTATGATATATGATCAGACTTTTCTTCCACCACACTGGCTGAATCTGCGCCTTTGTGTCCACAGCTTTTCAGTTTGTTGTTTGGAGCACCTACAGAGAGCCCTGACCTGCCGCTGCCACTTGCTCCGCTTTTGGCCAGTGGATGATAAAAGCTTTTTCAGAAAAGAGGTTTTCTCCACATTACGGCTCTGTGGGTGTCATTACCTGGAAGCGGTGGAAGTCTGCAGGTTTGAAGTCATTCGGGGAGCATCCACACCAATCCACAATGTGCTTGTACTGGCACTTACATCCCAGTTTACGGTTCCAGTTTGTAATGCGCAGGTTGTTATCCACCATGCTCTCACAGTGGGCGCTGTTCTCCAACACCGTGTGGAAGAAAGACTGAGGGCAAAATAATAATAGGAGGGGGGAGGAAGAGGGAGAGGAGGGGAGCAGAGAGACAAAATTAGAAAATTGTATACCTCTTATTTCTTACACCATTCAATTCATGGAGAGGAAATGGAGTAGCAGCAGTGAATGGAGATTCACAGAAGCTCATGATAAAAATCCAATTTCCCCACAGAGATCACTCAGCTCTCATCTAATGCATGCACACAGACTGTAACTCAGCCTTTGCATTTCCCTCCGACAGAAAGAAAGAAACAAACGTCTAGTTTCTTTTCTGCTGTGAAGCGTAACTACAAACTTGTACTTATGTGCCAGTCAAAGGTCAGCAAACACTTGAACCTGTAAAGTGACGAGCGTGTATTTGTGTTACCTCTGCAGGCAGCAGGGTGTAAGCGTAGAAGCGCTTCATGTTTGTGACCAGATCGTCCTTGGAGTTGATGACATATTCGACAAACATGCGGTTGAGCAGGAACCAGTCGGACCCTCCGTCCACTGAGATGCCCTCTGGGATTTTACGGTCACCCAGCCTCCACATGTGTGTGTCGCACTCGAAGAACAGACGGTCCAGGCCTTGCTTACGTATGAACCTAGAGAGAAGGAAAAAAAAAACAGGGTTATACATCATTACATCACTTAAAAACAGCTCGGGTTGTCTTACAGCAGGAAAAAAAGACTCACAAAAACAACTTGTGAATAATTATCATTTTTTAAACTTTATACTTCTGCCTATTTTAGTCTCTACTCAGAAGATATTTTGACTCTGCGGATTGTTGTTTCCAACTTCAGTAAATATTGATCCCTTCCAGCTAGAAAAGGAGCAGACTAAAAATATGTTCACGTAAATGTATGAATACTTTATTTTTTTTATAAAGGAAAGCTGGCTGAAGGTGCTGCAGCCTGTAAACATGACTGTTCGCACTGAAGGAGGAGGACAAAAGGAGGACACTACTACGCGGGGTGGCATCATGGAGTCATGCTTAGTTAATTTTGAGAGTTTTTCGTGTCGGATTGAGTGTTTTTTAAGCGCCTCTAACTTAGTTAGTTCACACGACACAATCTCAAAACTTCCATGCAAAACCCCGGACATTTTAAGGAATTTTTAACCTTATAAACGTCAAACCGATGTGTAAGGTGTGTCAGCGGTCGGTGCGCTCAAAAACCGGCAACACAACAGATCTGTTTAATCATTTGAAGAAGTACTTCTCGAGTGATAATAAGGAAAGAATGAGAATGGGAGTGAAGTCTGCACAGCCTGAAGGCACAAGTAGCATCAGCAGTTTAGCCACAACTAGCGGTGCAACCACCAGACCAAAGCAGCAATCAATCATATCATCTACGTTTACATCATCTAATGTTTACATTTTAAGGCGCCTTCATTATCCCTGAGCGGGCGATTCGTTTATTTTGGGTCTTGCATACCTGCAAAAACACTCAGGACTGTAAACTGGTTCACTGTATTATTTAGTATTTATCTAAAGTATTAGTATTTGTTGTACTGTTGAGTTAAAATGTTTTTTCTATTTTTCTATGTTTATCTTATTCAATTTTCTTTGTTATTTACTTTGTATGTTAATAGAATGTTGAACTAATCTCTAGTTCCTTTAGTTTTTAGTACAGATGCTTAAAACTGGCAGTTTAAAAAAAATAAAATACCAGAAAAATCGTGATAATAATCAAGATCGGACAATATGACAAAATTTATCATGATCATTTCTTTTGCTTCACTGAAATATAACTCACTGTCCATCCTCGGCCGGAAATCGTGGAACTAAAGTGTCGTTCACTCTTTGATTGGCAACAAGAAGAGTGACACCCTACATCTATAAAAGCTGGAGTAACGGCTGTGGAGGCATCAAGTGTCAAATTCAGGTCAAGAGGGTCACGTCTTTCATCTGTTCCCTGGACAAAAAAGATTGTTTCGTTGACCTTGTGGCTCACATGCAGTTGATGTTTAAGGAATGCACTCGTGCATTTTTTATCGATTTCAATTCTTTTCAGCCAACCGCACAGACACAAAAGTGGCGGGTCAGTAAGTTTGTTTTTGTTGTTGATACTGAACAAAGCAAGAAGAAAATACAGCCTCTCTCTCAGCACACAGCGCTCAATAAAATACCGTGACTGCAAACACAAAAAGGTACCGCTGAGTCAGGCTGACTCATGCATCCAAGCTGGATGTTTTTTTTTTTTACATGTTTTGAGGGTATTTTCGCCCACAGTGTCGGCCCATGATTGGTTTGTCGGCGGGTGGCGATGAGGCAGGAAGGAGAGGAGGGTGGTGGGGGAGGTCGGTGGCTGCAGAGAGGAGCCCTCGACTCTGCGGTGACCTCGCCGGCTCACCCCATCCAGAAGGTTAATTAATAAAGCCACAGACGGGAGCTAATTGTAATTTGATTCAGTGACCACGCTGCTGCTGCCTCTGGGAGCACGCTGTGGGTGCATATAGGTGATGCTGTGTGTGAGTAATGGAGTGTAGTGTGAAGATTAAAAATAAAGTTTGGAAATCTCACCTGGCGTTGTCTCTGCCGTGGGACTTGATGAAGTTCATGTCTCTGTATTTGGTCAGGAAGGCCACCAGCTGGTTGTTGGTCCTGAAATAGGATCAAATGACTTAGATTTAACTGGGCAGCATATTCTTGGACCTAGCACAAATTTTTCAGTGGATACCAGAGGCAAAGTTTTGATTTAGAGGTTCAGTATGCACACCTGTTCGTGGCTGCTATTCAAACACTCCAACAAGTGAACATTTTTATGGCAGTATTTCCTGTTGTGGTCTGTTAACGCTCAAAAAATGTTATAAAAATGTGCTTAACATCAAACGCAGGTGCATGAAAATACCCTGTTAACTGTTGCCGTGAATACTTCACCGGGTTAGAAAGCAGATTTCTCTGTCTTGCAAAAACTATATCTACCATGATGCATTGCCACAGCTGCAGCCTTGTCCTCACTTGGCTGCATTTATCTGCTGTATGCTCTGACTGGGATAAATATGGCTGAATATCTCAGCCAGGACACTATAAAATGAATCTGGGCACTCATATTCTGGGATGAATCTTCCCTGTTTAGAGCAACTTTAAAAAAAAAAAAAGACAAGATGTGGTAGTTTGATAAAAACAAAGTCAGCAGGTGTGACTGACATGTCACTCTTTTCTAACGTCTCCTTTTTTGTTCACAATTTAAATACACATGTCCCAGCAAGAAACCACTCAACAGTACTTGATCAAAAAGCACTCAATAGTTTTAATTTCGCTAATTTACAAATGTTAATCATCAACATTGTTGCAGTTTGAGCACAAAATAACCTCTGACTCTTTTGCACATGCACCACACAAAGGTGGATGGAAATCATTCTGTTCGACACCTGGCCTTGGCAGCTCTACACAAACGTCAAGAGTATTTGACAAGTCAGAGGGCAAGAAGAGAGAAATAAAAAAAGCTAAAAAAAACAATAAAAGAAAATAAAATTCTTTTATGCCCCAGAAACTTTTGTGTAACCAGTCTGAAGCTTTCAAAAATAAATATGACTGAAGTGGGATCTGTGTTTGTGACTATTGATCTGATTTAATTTGAGCGACTGGCAGGTCAGCAATGCTGTACTTAAAGGGATATTCCAGCATAAATTTAAGTTAGGGTCACCCCCTCAAGAGATGAATGTTGCCGACTGCTTGCTTCTCTAAATATACCAACTTTAGTAACGACCGCACGATAGCAATACACAGCGGTCTACGTCTCCACGCGCAAACCTCAACCAAAACGCCACTCTATAGCCACAAATAATGCTCAGAACAGCACCTAACTTCATAGAACTAGCCATCAAACATCTTTTTAGCTTTGCCTGATTTCTTTAGAAAAGAGACTAAACACAACTCACCTACTCTCCTCCAGCAGGCACTTGTTTGTGGAGAAGCCCTGACGAGTCGATCACCGAGTGCAGCGGATTATTTCCTTTAAGTAATAATCATCATAATAATCATTTTGCACTGCAGACGCAGCAGTTCTTCTGCCTCAGCGTCTCGGTCTGATTGCATTTCCATAAAGTAATGATCATAAATGTTCTTCCTTGAGCTGCGAAACTCCACTGCACTCTGTGATCGAGTTGGTGAGTTGTGTTTAGTCTCTTTACAAAAGAAATCAGGCGAAGCTAAAAAGATGTTTGATGGTTAGCACAATGACTGGGACCCTATATGTACTGTTGATGAAGTTAGATGCTGTTCTGAGCATTATCTGTGGTAATAGAGTGGCGTTTTGGTTTAGGTTTGCGCGTGGAGACGTAGACCACTATCTATTGCTACTGTGTGGTCATTACTAAAGTTGGTATAACTAGAGAAGCAAGAAGTCGACAACATCCATCTCTTTAGGGGGTGTCTAACTCTATATTCAGTGTGTTTGGCCATAACTTAAGTTTATATCAGAATATCCCTTTAACACTTTACTTGCACAAGCAGATATAAGTTTAAATATCATTAAAACATCCTTTTTAACACAAGGGATACTCCGCTTAGCATATCAGTAATAATCACTCACACTATACCAACACCTGTCCCTCATTACAGCAAACAAAAACGAGACTAGAATATGTCTATACTGTTTGTCTTTGAATGCAGCCACAACACACCAGACAGCTCTTCTTTTCTTAGCACCTTTTCCCCGGAGACTTTAAGCCTGCACTCGTGTCTGCGCACACTGGATGACTCTAAAAACAAACTCTGAAGACACATCTTTCTGCATCATAAAGTTCAAACTTACAGGTATAGAAAGTATATTTCTGAGAAGAGCAGAAGTTTCATGGTTAGAGTAGAAACTTTGGAGTCGAGTTTTCCGGGTCTTAAAGTCAGGGGTTGATGGAATAAAGACCTCCGGCTGCTCTCGGTGTCAGCCCCTCACTCTCTTCAAGCCTTTTAAACTGTTTAGGATTACACAAAAGACCGCGCTTACCATGATTTTGATAAATGGCTTCATGCTGCTAATACATTGTAGAGCAGTCTGCTTCCTCACATACAGGCCAGACAGGCTAAAAGCTCTGCTCTGCAGGCTATGCCCCAGTCAATGGCTCCAACATTTCATCTGTGGCGGGGCCTTTCACCGTGGCTTGGCCTGCCTCTCTAAAAGAGTAGCGAGGCTCTCTGGTAAAAAGCTCAAGGATCATTGGGGGGAGGGACAAGCGCATATTAATGTCATTTTCTCTTGAAGGAGCAATTTCACAGCCTGGGGGGCTTATCTAAGGAAGTCCTGAGCCATAAAGCCTAACTGATGATGTGCTGTACAGACACATGCAGTTCTCTCTGTCTCGAGTTCACACACACAATCATAGACAAGCTGTGTGGCTGCTAGCGTGCACGCCAGCGATACAGTATACGTCCACAGAGACACACAAACGCTCACTGACACGCACAAACAAAGAGCAAAGGGAATTCATGTCAAGCTCCAGATTTGCCACCTGAGTGGTCACCCCGTCCACTGGGTCTAGTTTGCTTACTGTCAGCCCTGTGGCTGCTCGGTCTCACAGTGGTTTTCACACACACACACACACATTACTGTAAGGCAGGCACACACACACACACTGCTCTGGGATTCAAGTCTCCTCACACCTAAAAAAAAACGATGCCAGGCTCAATATCAAAGTCAATAAAACCTCTGATTGTTTCATGTCGTGTGAAATAAATCATGTTCCTTTCCAAAACACAAACGTTAAAGTTATTTTAAGAGGGGAAAAAGTCGACGTTTATGAAGCCGCAGTCTTAAAAAACTCCAACTGATGGAACCTGGGTCAAACTTTCAGCATATTTCTCCTTGAAAAGCGACAAAGTTCTCATAAAACTCCACATAAAATCCATGAAGTTTTTTTTTTTTTTCCAAAATTCACACCCTGAGATTTTCATTTGAAATGTTGCCGGGGTTTTTATAATACTTTTTTGTACAATAGAAATGCAACCTATCACATAAGGAACAAAACTAAACTTCAAGCGACATCAGTTTCCCGAGGCAGAGATGACAAAGTGAGAGAGATTAGAAGATACGACGCCCGCAGCCAGTCATTGTCTCACAGAGCTCAGGCTTCTTAAAAGCTGCTGTAAAGTCTATGAAAGGGGCTTTAAAGGAGGAAAAGAGGTAAAGGCAAGGAGACTGTGCAGATAAAAGCTGGGAAAAGACGGCTGTACTCAGACAAAGAAAGCGTGTAACTCATCCTCTGGCCTCTCTGGACATTCACACTCACACACACGCACACACATAGTATATCTCCCCCTGGACACACAGCCCCTCTGCTGGTGTGAGGGGCTCTGGGTTTGCCTTTGAGAGCCATCCATGCGGCAGGACAGACATTATCAGGGAATTAGAGGGGAAATAATGCTTGTCTCTAGTCCCACTGATAACAACAGCAGTGGCCAGGGCGGCTCGGGGCAGGGGGCCCCCTTTCCTGTCGGACCCTGATCTGTATAGTAAAACACAACTGATACCGTTTTGATAGTCTGTGACCAGAAATACTGTAACTGGAAACATCCAGCACAGATCCACACTTCATGATCGCTGAAGAACCAGCAAGACCACTTGCTGTGGTCTACAGTTTTATTCTTAGTGTTGAGTTTAGAGAAAGTCCTTTAAAGGCCACCTGAACCTCTAAAATTGATTTGGTATTGTTCATTCCTAAATTGCTGCACTTAATGGCATAAAAAAGCACTGATCTGTTGGTCTAGGGTAATTATCACCTTAAAAAAAATAAACAAGGTTTTGTTTGCTTAAGCTTATGTAGTCATTCAGTTCACTATTCATTGATTCACTCATGCCATTTTGAAAAAATGATTCTCACTGTTCTCAGGTCAAATATTTGTATGCGATTAAAATGCGATTAATTGCAATTAATTAATTACAAAGTCTCAGATTAATTTGACTAAATTTTTTTATTCGAGTCCCAGCCTTAAAAATTATAAGTGTCAGAGTCCAGGAGGTGGGATACTGATAAATAATGTGATAACAGGTTTTGTCTTCTATAAATAGGGGTCACATTGTTTGTTGAGGATATGTAAATGTATCTGACCAGTTTTTTTTCTGGACCTTGAGTCGGTAATAAATTTTGAGTTGAACTGAACTGAACCGAGTTGAATTGCATAAGTGGCACCGTTGCTTCCTCTCATGGGGGCTCGAACCAAGGCCTACGACTTAAAAGGACTCTATCTGCTCAGTTCAACTCAGTAAATATGCCGCTCACAGACTTAGTTATAAATGCACTTGCTGAGCAAAGATGCAAAAGTTCAATTTCCATTTTTTCGATATTGTAAGGATCCAAAACACGCAGTTCCCTCTTGTTTCCCTTCCCTAACTGCTCCCTCGCTTCTCCCTGTCATCTCTGCCTCTCGGCTTCCTCTTTCGCTCCATCAATCGTTTCGTATCCCAACAGATGGGGCTTAAAACCTCCACTGTCAGCCCTTTTCTAAACAACATCACCCTCATGCAAATGAGGAGGCAGGAAATAAAGGGAGAAAACACTGCCTTGGTGCACAAATCACAGATACTTCTAATCGTGTCCTGAAAGACGGACAAACAGACACACACATACATAGAGATGGTAAAACACACTGAACTATTCAGACAGCAAGACAGAAACCAATGTAAACACACATGTGCACATGCACAAACATACAAACAGGCACAGACAGTATGTCAGCTACATTTATTGATATAGTGAAAAATCTAAACACAACAAGACTGAACCCATCTACAAACCAAAAACGCATTTACCCCCGCATCTTGTCTCCAGCTGTTAAACATCAGACCCGGCTTTCTTTTACCCACTGGCCATTACAGCTTGTCTAAATTCAACGGGTGGACATCTGGCTGCGCAGAAGAGATAACTCTCTCCTTAATAGGAGGATTTTAATTGGCTGCTGCAGAGCTACATCAAAAACCCAGCAGACCCTGAACTCCCAGAAGGACTATAAAGTAGAAGAAAAAAAAAAAGGAAAAGTCACAGAATTACTCCCCCAATCTGCTTTTTCCATGACTTCACATCCAGTTGACGTTGACTTTCCTGCTTTAATTACCCTTTACAGCTTTTTTAAAGGGCTGTTTTCCAGCTTGGAGATGACTTTTCGAACTGTACAGTACACAGCAAGCTGGAAAAAGTCAATAGATATTGACCCTGGGCAATTAAATTGTAATCAGTTCACTATGTAAACCATTCAATGGAGTGCAAGCAAGGAAGGAAGGAAGCAGGGACTTGGAAGAGAATGTGTTAACAAATAGTGTCTGAGAAAAGCAGAGATTCTACTTTATTGATCTGTTTGCTTTGGAGTGACTCTTATTTAAAGCTCACAGTTAACCACAGGAGCCCACATCAGTGAGTATTGAATTTCCTCCACACTGGCTGAGGGAGCTCTGCCCCTGTTGTGCCCTGGTGACTGCTTCTGTCACCTGTATTAGATGCTCGGCCCTTGTCCTCACTTCATTTCCTAACAGGATAATTCATTACCAGCCTGCCCTTCCCAGGACTCCCCCCACCACCCTTAACTTAGGACCACTCTCTGCGAGATCCATCTTTGTTACCTGATGGGGTAGTCGGCAGCGCTGAGGTTGATGAAGAAATCCCAGCTCCAGTCCCTCATGGCCAGCAGGTCAGCCATGCTACGAAGATACATGGTCAGCAGACTGGCACCGCCCCAGATGGTGGCCATGCGCCAAGGTGTCACTCTCACATTAGGATACAGGGCAGCCAAGGCGTGCACCTGTCTGTGTAGGTAGTTGGAGCGCTGGACGAAGAAAGAGAAGTGATATTTATGCAAGTCGACATCATCCTTATAGCTGAAATCATGCCAGACAGAGAGACATCTGTGACCCACCTGATCCACATGGATGTAGTAGAAATGTGACGAGTGGTAGATGGCTTTAAAGAGGCGGTGAAACTGGCGAGAGGCTCGTCCATGGACCACCAGTACAAACGCTATTCTTACTGGTTTTAATGGGAAGCTCTCAGCAGAGTCCTCATCCCATTGGACATTAGCATTGGCTTTACCTGTAAGGCAGATGTGGGAATGAACGTCATCATACCAGGAAATTATACACTGTCTGCCAGATTGTTCATTGCATCATTCATGGAGGCCCAATCAGATCTGTTAATGATCATATGGTGGAATCAAACCTTTAGAAACTGGAGAATAGGACTCTGAAAGCAAACATTAAAACATAATGAGTGTGTTTACAATGGAAATTTAATGTTTTATTAATCAATATTTGACAATTCTGGATAATAGGAGCCGTTTGTTTGTGGGGGAGACCTGACGAGTTGATCACCGAGTGCAACAGAGTTTCGCAGCTCAAGGAAGAACATTTATGATTATTACTTCATGGAATTTTAATCAGACCGAGACGCTAAGGCAGAAGAACTACCGCGTCTGCAGTGTAAAATGATTATTATGATAATTATAACTTCAGTGATCTACTTGTCAGGGCTCCCCCACAAACAAGCAGCTGCTGGAGGAGAGTGGGTGAGTTGTGTTTGAAGTCTTTGCTAAAGAAATCAGGCAAAGCTAAAATGATGTTTGATGTCTAGTGCTATGGCTAGGACCCTATATGTACTATTAATGAAGTTAGGTGCTGTTCTGAGCATTATTTGTGGCTATAGAGTGGCGTTTTGGTTGAGGTTTGTTTACAGCTCCTCAGACCACTGTGTATTGCTATTGTGCGGTTGTTACTAAAGTTGGTGTAACTAGAGAAGAAAGAAGTCGACAACATTCATCTCTGGAGGGGGTGTCTAACTTCCTATCCCTTAACACAAAAAAAGATAACAAACAGCTTATTTACCATCATGCTTTTAAAAAAAACTGACTGTAACAGGCAGGGCTGTTATATAACACTGATAACTTCCTTTTCTTCTATTCTCAGTAAATAAAATTGCAAATGATTTGGAGAGAAAGCCTTGCAACAACTGAGATACAGATAGATAAATGAATAATTAGAACAAAAAGTCATAGCTTAGTCCTCAAACCACAAAAGCAATTATCCATTTTCTTATGTGATTAAGTTGGGAGTGTGACAACCCCGACCACTGAAACTACATTTCCCTATTCCTCCAGGGTTTTCAGGGTCAAACACAGTTTAAAGATGTCGCATCATTCCTCTTGTGGGCAAAACTCCAAATACATCCACTGGAATTTAAACAAAAGATAAACACAAGTAGGAGGCTAACACCCTTTAGTTCCGGCCTGCAAAGCCACAATTAAATTAAACGATTCGCACAATCCCTGTGGACCTATTGGTCATTTCACATGTATCCATTGTGCGGTTTTGTACCACCCCTGACCGCTAAACAAACAAACACTTCAAACCTTCGGTGCAGCAGCTCTGAACCGCCGCGTCCCCCAACATCATTCCTGACTCTGTTTGTTTTTAAATCTCCAGCTATTACAGCGAATGTGCACACGCAGCTCGTAAGACATGTTTGTTCACAGAACGTGCCGTGAGGAGATTAATGACTTTAATTTGGGACTTCAGTTCCCAAGAGCCTGTGTGCTGGAGAAAAGAGGAAGCTAAGGGAATACTGAGGCGAGGCTGTGTACTCCCCTGAGGTTAAGTTCCCTTAAAGAAGCCCCTCCCGGCTCCTCTCCCATGTCTGGCCCGAGGGTCCTGTAATTACTCTAAATTTCAGGGCGAGTGTCGGACATGTCTTCTCTTCACAAGTTGACGGGACAGCCTTAAGAAGGTCTACTCCCTCTTGTTTAACTAAGCTCATTCATTTACATTCAGGGCAGGTGTCCTCCATGGCTTTGTTTAAAGGTTGAGCACAAAGTTGGGGATGATGGCACGCTCCCTAAGCTCTTACTGTGGCCTCTGTCAGTCACTTACTTACTTCATGCTTTCCTCCCTCTCTCTCTCTCGCTCTCTCTCTCTCTCTCTCTAGCTGTGTCTGTGTCAGTGTGTGTACGTGTAAGACAGCTCAGGGGGGAAATCTGCTGTGGGCCGTATCAGATTGAACGGTAATTGGTGGCCAGCTAAGAAGGTTCACTGGTTTGCTTTGCACACGGATAATTGGCCAGTCGCTCCACAAAGCGCTTGAAGAGTGTGAGCTATGCTAGCTAGCTGAACTAATGAGCAGTACTATTGGTGTCAGGGCTAAAATTAAACTTAAATCTCGCTGTCAGATTTGTCGAGCATGTATGTTTATCTGCAGAAGAGCCACTAATGTAGACTTTTAAAAACATTTTGAACTAGACCGCAAGCTTTTATATAAAAAAAAGCACAACAGAACAGAAACCCTCATATGAACTCATCACTCTTGATCATCCTTCCCACAGCCATCAATCTTTGAAACAGCCTCTCACTCATCTGCTATCAGCTCGCTCTCTTCTTCCATCATCTTGTGTAACTTCAGGCTCTCACCCATCCTACATCTAAAGGCTGGAACAAGAGCTGGCCTTCGTCCCAAAGGGCTAGTATCTTATTTTATTCCAAATGTCCCAGGGTGTCCATGGTGTTGTTTTCAATGAATATAAAAACATGTTTCATTCTCCTGGTTTTCCAGCCTGCAATGTCGGATATTTTTCACCGAGCAGAGACAGAGCTAAAACAACTGCGATACAGCTACACAGTGGATTACAGCTAGGGTGACCGGATGTCCCCGATTTCCAGGAACAGTCCCCATTTTGGATGACTTGTCCCCGGCTAAAGATGTTCCCAGAAATGTCCCAGATTTTAGCGTTTCATGAATGAGAAAAAAAATGTTGCATGGAGACCAGACCAGACCTGGGCCACATCCGGTCCCCTTGGATTGCTACATGCTACACAAGTGTGTTGCTTTTATTTTGAAAACCTAGTTGTTTTATTTCCATTTGGATGCACGTGCGTACATCCTAGATCTGCATTCGTGAACAGAGAAAAGTTTAAACAAAGGCAAAATATACATAGATGCCTTTTAGTTGCTCAGTCTGCTTATTATAAACGACTTCAGGCTTGTTTCTCTCAGAAGTCGCTTGTAAAACTCTTGAGTTGCCGGTGCGCTTTTTTTGGGCTTGTTTTTAACTAGTAGTTGCTTATTTGGGCTTGGTTTTCTGTATATGTGACCCACCCAGCAAGGAGGCAGACGGCGCCCATTCCATAGATGGGTTTCTGTTCAACGTGATTGCAGGTATGCGCGCGCAGCCAGGGGGCAGAAAGTGGGATATTTCTTATTTGTTTACTAGCGGAGTCAACGGAGAAAGAAAATGACAAGGAGCTGTTGTTCTGTAAACTGCCCGAATCAGCAAAACAAATAAACGGCAAACATTACGACCCTGCTCCTGATATTAGAACCATCTAAAACAACGTCACAGCCTGGTAAACTGAGTGAAATTCACGGACATTTCAGGAAGTCTTTTTCTGATTTTGATGCAATGAAAGCCAAAGCGATTTTTCAATGAAATGACATTTTATTGCAATTGTGTCAGGGAGAACTTGCAAACAATACGGAATCTTCATTGATATCAGTTCACTCCGAAGCAGGCTTTTGCCCCCTGGTTGCTCGTGCACCGAGTATTGTTTGCACACTAGACACCCGTCTGTATACAGTCAATGGTGTAGACTAGAACAACTATTACTATGGTAGCCCGGCAGGTCGGAAGCGCAAGCAAGCCTGTAGGAGCAGGTTACAAACTCTCCTTTATTTTGTCTCTAGCTGTATTTCCCTTTCAAAAGGCCAGTCAATTTCCATTGTTATAACTCTGATTTTTACAGTAATTGTAGCTCAAAGTCACATCACAAGTTCACTGACCTCCAGCTGACTCATGCTGGAGCAACACAGCCAAGTCCCATCATCGTAAGCTGAGTTAGCATGTGAGAGACAAAGACGCTGAATACACCTCATGTATTCAGTGATGCTAATATCACAGCTAACACTATTGCTAATTCAGCCAAGGCCTCAAGGGCAGAGTGCCGATCAAATCAAATTGGACAATTTTCTGCTAACAAGGTTAGGACTTGAATTTGGATGGGGTACAGTGGAGGACCGAGTGAGCAAGAGAGGGGAAGAGGAGGAGAGGATACATTGGCAGGCAGGCAGGCAGGCAGGCAGGCAGGCAGGCTGGAGGACGGAGAGTAAGAAAGAAAAGTGATTTAATTTAGCTGTTGTGTTGTTACAGCCAAGCCACCAGGGGAAAGCCCTTTTCATTTCTTTGTCTCCTTTGATCAAACTGTCGGTTTGAGTGGGATGGTGAGTTGCTGTGTGAGATGACAGGAGCTCAGGCACAGACAAACGATACTGCTGCACATGGGGAAGCGGAATGCACAAAAGTTGCTAAGTCACGGCGCCTCCTTCAGTTCTCATAACATGAGCTAGGGCGAAGAAGGTATCTGACTGTTACAGGCAGGATGTATAATGGCTTTCTCCACCTCCCCTGCTGTCCGTGTTGTATTCAGTTCACTCCCATGTGTATAAATGCTCGTGTGTTTATGTGCCGTTCCTTCAAACATGGTTGCTGATGCATGCTACTCGCTTATGGTGGCATCCGCAACAGATTATGTTTACAGAATCCACAACCAGACTGCAGATGTCCATAAATTTTAAGAGGAGAAAGGCCTGCGTGTGTGAGTGTGTTTAGAAAAAAAAGAAAAGAATCTGCGTGGCTAGATTAAAGAAACACATGAAAATTGGAAACCAATGTGGAGTAAAAACAAGCAGCGTCCACTTTTCTCCAAGAATTTACCCCACTGATTATAGTGTTGGGGGAAAAAAATCACACCCTTGTTTTTGATGAGAACATAAAAGGATTAGGACCACAAAAAAAAAGAAAAAGGTCTGATTAACTTTTTTTAAATTATAATTCTGAGATTAAAGTCAGAATTCTGAGGAAAAAAGTCAGAATTGTAAGAATTAAGTCAGACTAATGTGGAAAAAGTCAGAATTATGAGGAAAAAAGTCAGAGTAACAAGAAAAAAACTTAGAATTCCAAGATTAAGGTTAGAATTCAGAGAAAAAAGTCAGAATTCTGAGACAGAATTATGTGGAAAAAAGTTTGAATTCTAAGCAAAAGTCAAAATTATGAAAAAAAAACTTACAAGATTTTCAAGAATTTCAAGATCAAGGTCAGAATTATTAGAAAAAAGTTTGAATTCTGAAACTTAAAGTCAGAATTCTGAGAAAAAAGTGAGAATTATGAAATTAAACTCAGAATTCTGACTTTTTCCTGATTATTGAATTAATATTTCTGATTACTGATTTATTTCCAACTTTTTTTTTCTTCTTTTATTTGTTCCCTAGTGTCCCTACTCCTCTTCTGTAGATGAGAGTTTTAATAACATGAGCGGGAATATTTCAACATGTGCTGAAACCGCACTAGCTGGGCCACTCCTTTTTGTCCTCAGCTTTGATATTAGACATTTCTTTGTTTCTGTGGAGAGTCTGAGGAAATACTCTGATGGAAAAAACCAAATGTTACATAAGAGAGGACGCTGACAACCTGTCAGCATTAAGTTTGGCCTCAAGTAACCAACTCAATTAATTATCTTTAATGGCTTATTGATTAGATTGATTGAATCTATTTCCTCAAGTGGATTTTATCGAGGGTTAGAGAGGCAAACAGGAAACCAACATTTACTTGGAGGGTTTTTATCATTTTGCATCAGAAATTTACAACTTTTAGCGCATTTGTCACCATCTTTTGGTGGACGGGGATGCAGCTAGATTTTGTAAACAAAGCATTCTAACCTTGTAAAATCGTGGTGTTGTTCATCTTGTCTTTATCGATAATAACAAGAATTGGCTTCCTCCTAAACTATAACTTTGATTCTTCCTTTACTCATCATCAAAACTTAACGCGATCCTCAAATCAATAGTTTGAGGTACTTTGAGGTGTCATGAGACATGATCTAAAGACGTCATTTAACCATCTAAAACAATCTGATGGCAGCTATTGATCGATTTGGTATGGCAGCTTTTGTTTAGAATACAAAACGAGCGCACAAACCAATCAGAGCAAACCATTTCAATTAACTTAAATCTAATCATCAATCTCCAATAACAATGCTTAATGACTCACCCTCGATGGGGCAGTAGCGGGTCACCTTCTCCGGCATTAGCTGCCCCTCCTTGTGTCTGCAGTACACCTCGGCGATCTGTTGGCGGCACTCTTTGCTTTTAGCCCTCGATAGAGCAGAAATGGCTTCCTTTCCACTGATCTCGCACTTTGGCGGCTGGTCGTAGGTCACCTCCAGTGGCGCTGAGGTTGCCTGCCTCCTGTGCGGGTGCTGATGTCGGTGCTGTGACTGCACCTGCTGGACCTGTGAGGCACGGTACTGCTGCTGTGAGACTCCTGCGGCGCCCTGACCACCTGGAAAGGAGGCATTGTTGCTGACTACGAGTGACTGATGACCTACAGGCAGAACTTCATTTGAGCTGCGGCCCAGACTCGGTGAGCTCTCCCTCCAGGCTTGCTGCTGAGCGTGGGCCTTCTCCTGCAGGTGCTCCCGCTGCTGCTTGCTGCTGGTGGCCCCTACAGACTGCCGGTGTGGCTGTGAGCGAGCCCCAAAGTTACTATTGTCTATGTTCTCAAAGTCTTTGGGCACAGAGTTCTCGTTGTTGCTGTCCACTCTACTTTTCTCCTTCGGCCGGTGGGAGTAGTATCCATCCTGGAACGAGAAAGACAACAGAGGCGTTGGATAAATAGAGGGGCGTGTGAAAAAGGGGGAGGGAGCACACAAACAAGAAAAACAAGATCAGAATTGAGTGAGCGTGGTGCATATCAAATGTCGGATTAACAATCAATGTGCCATGAATGAGTGGGCAGCGCTGCATTGAACCGTGAGGCATGAAATGAAGCGGCGAGGTATTGAGTGAAGGGACGACAAGGTGCAAGCTAGCTGGAGGTGACGCAGGGCTGAGGGCTCCGCCGCCTCGTGCCATCATCAGATTAGACCTAGTTTCAATTAGATTCTCTCTCAAATAGGCCCAGCACTCCGTAAACAGATTACCAAGAGGGGATAAAGGACCGGAATATGACTGCGAGATAGTCTGGCTGCTTGTGTTCATGTATATGTGGGTTTTTTTCTTAGTGGAGCTGCATGAGTATGTGGAGAAATTGTAGTGGTGTGGCGTGTGACTGGAAAGGCTGCACTTGACAGCCCAGTGTGTCTGCATATGTGAGATAGTGTGTGTGTGTGTGTGTGTGTGTGCAAATGTCTGAATGTACATTTCCCTATCTTTCCAGCAGAATAGGCTGAAAGCGAAGGAGAGGCATGGGCAGAGCAGAGAGAGGGAAAAGGGTAATGAGTGAGAGTGGGGAGTGTGAGGTGAAGGAGCGCTGACACGAGGCGTGAGTTGTGCTTCTGGGGAGTTGCTGCCTTTCTCTGCTAAAATGCGCCCTGATGCATCAAATGGGAGACTAAAGAAGACGGCCGCCTCGCCGCCCCGCTATTGTTGCACACCTTAGTGGACACTGAGGAGAGTCAGCGGGAAAGTGAAGGAGATGGAACGACAAACAGCAGCAGAGGAACGATAGAGTTTATAACAACACCGGTCCCTTATGTGTTTCTACATTTACAAGACAGAGAAAAATGGAGAAAGGGGCGAAGTGTAATAAAAGGTAGAAGAGCTGCTACGATGGGGCAGCCAAAAAGCATGGAAATATCTCTGCAGCCCTTAAGCGAGGGCCTGTTATCAGCCTATCAAACGTCCCTCTCTGCAAACACCATGTAGCGCCACACAATTACAAAAGTGGCTGCATGACACACTTTCACACCGAGAGAGACAAAATGGGGGGCGATAGTATAGAAGTGAAACAAGGAACAACAAACTCGATAAAACAGAGGAGGAATAATATTCTCATTGTCAGCTCCTTTTAAGCTGCTTCCTTGGCAGAGAGCTGATTTTCACAACACGGGCTATCTCTGAGCCTCTGTCTCTCCTCCTCTCCTCGCTTGTTCTCTATGTTTTTCCCTTCGCACTTCTCCTCGCACATCTGTCCTCCTCTCTTCACCTTCTCCACACCTTGCCCTTCCTCTTACCATCATCTGCTTCCCGTTTCACGTCGCCTGCACCTTCTTTTCTCCTTCTCTTTTATTCTCCTGCCTGTCATAACCTCTCCCCTTCCTCTCCTCCCCTCGTCTCTCTCTCTACTTTCTTCACCCTGCCAGTTTAAACAGACCGTGTTGTCTGAATGGCAGAACCTGCTAATCCTGCGTGTAACAGCTGCTTAGGCCAGTGATCACCTAAAAAGAAATCCCTACTTGCTGGGTTTCAAAGGGAATGCTTTGGGAGGCTAATCCATGCTGTGCAAGTCACTGGATGTTTGCAGAGGTAAAATGAGGCTGTGTGCATTCACGATTATGTGTCTACAGAGCATGCTCCTGCTCCTCCTGAAGTTTTTTTTTTCTTCTTTTTACTGAACGAGAGCAAGTAGAGAAGACACAACATGTGTTTGCCCTGGAGAAACAGATACTCTCGCTTCAGCCCCGCAGAGAGATAAGAAGATGAGAGACACAGTCAAATTGGAAAAATTCCCTACTGAGCAAATGTCAAAATAACATAACTTGAGTGTCAGTCAATCAGTCTTTGTAGGAAAAAAAAAATCCACCTTGCCCACAGCAGAGAAATATCAAACATAAGCTAATGAAGTCTTTCTTTTTTTCTGTCACTGATTTCATACCGTTGGGAATATACAAGAACTTTTGCCAAAGCAGTCGAAGCCCCGTCTTCAGCACGGCAAGCCCGAGTGAGGCTTCCCGAACACGTCTATCTGTCTCATGTTTCCTTCACAGAGGCACTCGCATTGATATCTTTTAACTTCAGGTGGGTTTCAGTAGCTTATAAAGTTTAAAACCATGTATGAATATGGGATTTTTGGAGGTAACAGTCCCTGGTTTGGGGTCAGGTCAAAAGTCTGACCTTCTAGGTAGGGCTGGGCGATATACTGAAAATTTACTGATACTGAAATTTACGACAATAACCAACAGAATTTTGCCCATATCATATTTGGTGTCAAAAACATAAATAAATAAAAGTTTGTTTTGGATGTGTGTAGGTAGGCTATGGTCTCATGTCCCTTTAAGACGCTGAACTACGTCAGAGACGTGACTCCACACCATCCAATCCGTAAGAAAGAGAGAAAGACAGGTGAGGAGATGGAGGACGGGTCAAAAGTTTTAGTGGCTGAAGTAGACGAAGTTGATGAGGGAGCGGGTGAGCAGCTTGTAGAGTAGTTATCCTCCGTTTATCGTTATCGAGGTGAACTGCTCAATATATCGTGATATTGATCTGAGGCCATATCGCCTAGCCCTATGTATATCTAATGTGTAACCTCTAATGCCAAGAGTTAGGGAAGAGAGACAAGCCCCAACAGCAACAAATAAACACATTATATGTCAGGCTGTTTGGTTAATTACATTATAATCAAGGTCCAAAGCCGCCAAGTTTAATCAGATTTTTTTCTACTTGCAGGCTTTTTCACATCCCCTCTTCTTTTTTAGCATGGCTATGTCTTCCTGCTCTTTTAGCTGCACAAATGGAAAATGGTGCTTTTTAAAGGCACATTTCACTTAAAAACAAAAAAGTCCCAGACAACGAGCTAACATCTACAAGCTGAGCTGACAGGTGTAGGTGCATTATTATATCCTGCAGAGCACACCACAGATCAGATCTGTGCGTGAAAGTGAATCAAAGATGTTGACGGCAGCTTCTGTGAAATTAACTGCAGGTCAGTCACTGCTGTGGAAGACTTGGGTATTGTCGGGTTGGGATGTTGCGCCCTCTTGACAGGACCAAAGAAAACAACCGAACTGGAAAAGCGCAAAGACCTTGTGGTGAGTAATCAACGTAATCTTGGGATTATGGGGGATGATTTGGATCGTAACTTTAACTGGGATACCTGGATGTTGTCTCCGGTGTGTTTGTTTGTATCTCACAGTTTGAGGATGCGGTTTGGAAATACAACAGGAGTGAATAGTTTCTGCACACAAGCATAATAACGAGGTTAAATTAGCCTTACTTGCATGAACTGATGAAAACAGGCTACCTAATGTCTCTATATACTCAGTAACTGTAGACTGGACATTTCCACGAAAAGATTTCAAACACTTTCACTGAAGAGGCACTCGAAGCTGCTCCCTACCTCTGAGTCATGGTTTCAAACCACACTGGCTCATCATGAATATGAATAATAAATCCAAAAGTCAAGATCATAAAGAAGATTTCGCTGAACTCATTTTAAGACTCTGCTTTCCATCATCAATATGGACATAAAAACTCTTTTTAACCTTTTAAAAATAAGAACAAACTCGACTCTGCCATGTTGCTTTCTTTTACTAGACTCCTTTCTTTTCGGAACCTGCTGAGAGGCATCAGGAAGTTACCGCTGTCTGTCAAGCTATATTACCTAAGCTAACCAGCTGACAGTGGCTGAACCTCTTATTTACCACACAGACACGAGAGTGAGTTAAGACTTCTTGGCATCTTTCCTGAGTGTCAATCTTAAGCCTCAGGTGAAGTAAGCTCACAGTGGCATCACCTCCAACTCTGACTACAGGCTGACTCTGCAGAAGAATTTTTAATCAAGTGGGGTGAAAGAAAAATTGTCTGTGTATGCTATCATGTGTGTATTTTATCATTATATATGTATGTTAATCATCATTTACTGAAAATCACTTGGTGTGAATGTTTGCAGGATTATTTCTGAAGTGTGGCTTTGGAGTTGTGACGGATACTTTCTCACTGAGGCCATGCAATAATTTCACTCACAGGTTGTTTTCCCAACAGTGTGGAATTAAACTGATAAGCGGGAACCTGATGATGAACTAAGCTCTCTTTGTTCTCCCAGTACAGACCACAGCCGCAAACTTTACCATATTTGGATAATGTTATAATGTCCTGCTACTTGTGAGCAGTGATGCCAGTAAGGCGCTACTCTGATAAGTCTGCTTTTTTTCAGTGACGAGTAATCTAACATGTTGATATTTCCAAACCAGTAATTAGATTTAAGTAACATGTCCAAATCACTGTGTGGGTGACTTTTTTCTAATTTTCCTTAAAAGGAGACAGATTTGTTTTCATCTGGGGGGAGTGGCGTCAGTCACGCAGGCGACAAGTCGCGTTTTCAGCATGAGGACCATAATACATGTGCACACACATAAAGCAGCTGTGGCAAAACGAACGTAAACAACAATGGGTGTTCTCAAGGTGGAAATACAGCCACTAATGCTGAAACGATTCCTTGATTTCGCCAGATTATTTCCAAGGTGACACAATGCACTTATGTCACCATGGTAGAAGGAGAAGTAAGCACAGTTTTTGGTTTTGAATGATGAGAGGAGCTCCAGTGGGTCATCGCCTCTGAGTCGTGGGTGGAGACAGCGCTGCTCTGCACACTCATCTTCACGCTAGCTTGTAGCCTAACATTGCCGGTCTAGTAGAAGAAGCAGGTAACATAGGAGCTACTAAGCTCTCGGACACTAATGTATTTAGGGGCATAATGAAAGCTAATATCATAATTAGCTTTATTACGAGTATTGCAATCCGCTAACACACACTCTGTTCCCACAATTATTCCTTGATAATTGCAACTTTTTTAACTAAAAAAGGTACTTTTTATCTGATTACTCGATTAATCGATGGAATATTCAGTGGAATACATGACTACTCAAATACTCGATAGCTGCAGCCCAACTAGCCACTATTTTAAAGACTAGTTTTATTTGATATTTTATCCAAAAAAGAGAGGGGAAAAAAAAAAAGTATTTTTTTGACATTTCTGTTAAAATGACACTTCCAATAAAGCGAGTGTTGGGAGGAAAAAAGTTGTGATTTATATGTTGAGGCTGCTAAATTTAACTTAAGAAGTAACTTGTTATCCAACTTAGTTACTTTTAAAATCAAGTAATCAGTAAAGTAATCAGCACTGCTGGTGAGATGAAATGTTAGTGGGCAGGGGTGTCTGTTTCCTGATGGCATAAAGAAAGTGTAAAAATCTGAATTCCTTTGTCAAGTAAAACATTTTGAAGACAAAGATCACTCTCTCTATCATTATCATTTTTCTGATATGGGGTAACATGGACTGATCAACGAGCGCTCATGGATTATACTTACTTTTCACTGTATTCACAAAGTGTAATTTTGTCAAAAGAAGAAAGAAGTCAGAGTTATACTAGGTTGGAAGAAGAAATATCAAACATTCAATCAGTGAGTGTTCAGTGTCTCCTTTTTTTAATCACAATCAGGTAGAGCAGACCAGACAGAAAATCACCGCTTTTGTGGAGCTGGAACCAGCCAACGTTTGGCACTTTTCCTCCATGAACAAAAAAAATTAGAACCTGCCAAAATCATTCTGAAATAATTATGATAAACTGACTGATTACTCAGATTTTAGTTCAGGCACACTGCTCCTTCTTTCAGTGCACCCCAGGTCTGTGTAATTGTTTCTTAAAGCCTCACAAAGATGCAGATTTCAACAGTTCGATAAAGTCAGCTGCATGTGGCCTTTCGGTGCAAATAAGTATTATTTATAAGTTGGCGCTGAGGAGATCCCCGTGGATAAATAAATAATCAAATAATCCTCACAGCGCTCTCTTCTCTCTCCTGCTCCCCCTCCTCCTGCGAGCAAAAGACTCCAGTGGCTGTGCTGCTCTTTAATCTCAGGGCCTGGGCTTGAAGCAGGAAGTGGAGGGGCGCAGCTTTAATCGTCGTGGCGATCTGCTGCGTTGGGCTGCAGATGGGGCTGGGAGCTCGGGGCAGCTATTGATTGTTACAGGGGGATATGTTTTCTACTTCCAGGGAGTGTTGGTGAAGCCAAGCCAGGATTGCCTGGCATGCTGTGTGTTGGTTCTGCACACTATATACACACACACACACACATATACACACACACAAATGGTCCTCCCAGAGCTCTGCTGAGAACTGAGGAAAAAGCAGAGGGGGTAAACGGTAAAATCATCCATCACTGGTGGGTACATTTAGAGAGAGGCCTGTGGGGCTCTGAGTTTCAGCATCCCCCCCTCACCCCCTCCACCCCCCGGGAATGGTTTAGTCCATTTCTCAATACAGAGCTTGCCTTTTTCACTTTCCCCCATTTCCTCAGCCACAGGGGGAAATATTTCACCTGTCCTTTTTTCCCTCTTTCTCTTTCTTCCTTTCTCTTCATCCTCCACAATCTCCCATGCAGCAGAGAGAAAAAAAAGCACATATCTCTCTCTCAGCACCTGTCCAGCTCCACCACTCTTCTTCTCCTCCTCCTCCTCCTCCTCCTCCTTCCCCTGGCCTGCGTATCATCCCTCGCTCTAGGAGGGAAAGCAGTTCATCTGCTCCACCCCCCTCCCCTTCTTCCTAATGCCATCATTTACTGGTGCAGTCCCACGGTAGATGTGAGGTAGAGTAAGGTAGCAGCACGTATCAGTTTCACCCCGCCCCCTCAGTCAGCTTCCTTTAAAAGACATCATTCCTGAGGGCCCTGAGCTGAGATAAGCTCCCACATGTGCCAGCGAGGTGTAATCTGTCAACACAAGCTGGTGCACGGACAGCCAGGTACACAACCTTTACCAACATGTAGAAAACATACAGGAAAGTTTGTTCAGATTCACAGGATTGGTGCGTGTGGGGCGGTTTAGTCACCTCAGCGGCGTGCGGGTCGGCTTCTGCTCCAACCTGCCTGCCATGTGGCTAACAAGCTCAGATTAATTACCTGGACTGAATCCCTGCGATACTCTGAGCAAGATGTGGCGTCTGGCATGACACGGGAGATTGATGCACTGACAGACTTAGTGCACAGCTGCTCAAGCACCTCAGGTCACCTCGAGGTAGAAACGAGCCAGGCTAGAGCCGGGATGACCTAAATGCTTCGAAGTCTACTTATCCTAGCCTACTGACTGTGGAGTTTGGTTGCAGGAGAGCGGCTGCTGTTTTCTGCATACTTACAGAATAAGTATGAAATGATATGGTAAGGTAGACTGAAGAGCAGTTTTATGACATATAACTAGAAGTAAAGAGTTTCAATGAGGCCAAACAACAGCTAGAGAAACATAAAAATAGGTCATCGAGAGATATTTCTGATGCTTCAGTCAAGTGGATTTCAGAGATTTTCTGCTCACTTTCTAGGGTTTTCTTTGTATTCTGTCTCCTAGTTATAAATATTTCCTGAGTTGCTGCTACCTTTTTTCTTTCTCTTCCACCCTTTGGCAAATCCCTTCAATCCCCTTTTCTCCCGAAGGCTAAAACTGGAGGAATGCTGGTCACATGTAATGTAAGTGTGTACGTGTGTGTGCGCAAATGCACGATTAGCGGCAGCTCTGAATGAACCGGCTGGGTTTGGTATGCACAGAAGCCTCTTGTTGTGTGCCCCGCGACAAGCCCCCGAGCTAAAGTGGTGAAAAGGGAGTGTGTCTTTGTGCACGCGCGCATGTGTGTGTATGTGTGTGTGTATTAGCAAATGTGTTACAAATACCTCGAGGAGACAGACAGTGAGATCCGCTGAAAATCTACCTCACAGCTTTTGGTTCAGTGGTGGAAAATTAAAGGAAAGATGCAAAAATGATTATTTAAAAAAGCCTCTCGTGGGAATTTTCTCTAATAGGCTACATGTGGTTGAAGAAAGGCAAGAGTCTCCCACAGACAATGACCCCGGTGTTGATGCTCGTGGATTATCCCTCAGACCAGGGGGCAGAAGTCAACTTGCAAAATGTTGAATTTCCACTTCAGATGGATATTCTCGTGTTTCATTATTTGTCTACATCTGCATGGATTAATCCTTGGCAAGGAGACAAAAAAACCAAGACCTCTCACCCTGTTAACCGCAAATATGAGGAAGATGCCAGAAAAAGCCCTCTCTTTAACATCTCCAGACAGGGAAACAAGAAGTCCATGAAGTGTGGGGATTCTCTGAGGAGTTTCTTCACGGCCTCAGTGGAATTAAAAATAGTTCTGCTTCCCTCACAATGTATTTTGCATGCCACTGCAATACTCTTCAAATCTTTCACAATGTTTTTTCCACCACAGTTTGTTTTCATAATGCTTTGCCCCCCTCAAACCAGCTAATGTCCCCTGGTGGCCTGTTGATATATGGAGCAAATATCTTTGCAGATCAATCATCCTCGAGTATAAGAGATGTTGCATTTAAGGCCCGGCAGGCACACTCACAGCGCAGGTGATCTGTATTACTTTAGCTGATTAGACCCTGGAGTGTGAAAGCATGTGCAGACTGAACACAACTGACATCCCCACCGACTGATCAGTGAGTCACGCATGTTGTAAGAAAAAAAGTGTTGATAGCTTCATCATCTTCTTTATGGATTACTTTTCAAAGACGAAGGTAAAGAGCGATGAGTTAAAGGCCTTCTACAAATTATTTAATAGCGTTTTTCCAGGTTTACATTACAACCTGGAGCTATTTTCTAACCCCACTGGCGAAAATGATTAATAAATGAACTGTATTAACCTGCCTCAGGTGGGGGATTTTCCATCTCTGATTCAGCAACGTTGATTAACATGGATGCTCTTCAATCTTCTGGTTTCCATTAGCCCTTGGTATGAATTTAACCATAGACTGTAAATTGACGCAGAAATAATCAAGTCGACCAATCAGAATTTTGGTCAACTCAGCGTGTATAATAGGGCGACCATATTCTGACTCCCCCCAAAAAAGGACACAACTACTGGGGGGTGGAGTCACAGAGTTGCACAAAGTGAATTTTGAGAATTTTTCAGGTCGAGTGTTTTTTCCACGCTTCTAACTCAGTAACTCCTCGTGACACGAAATCGAAACTAACGTACAAAACTGCGGACATTCGACGGATTTTATAAACTTCCCCTGACAGCCCCATAAAAAGAGGACATGTCCGGGTAAAAGAGGACGTATGGTCACCCTAATGTATCAACCAATAAGTTGACCAAGTGACTAAGACTTTACAGCCCTACTATTTTTAGTAATGGTTTTACAGCGGCGATCCTGCGGATACAAGTTCTCACAGAAACTTGTGTGATCAAACGTGATCATCAACATTAGCAGGTCCTTGTCCTGGAAAAAGTTTTTTTTCCAGGTTATGTTTTTATTACCCAAGTTTAGGTTTCAAAGGTGACATTTTGGACTCAACAATGATTCACTTTCTTGCTTGGAGCTAAAATAAAAGGTTAGTAAATCTCTCAAGTCTGTATGCCGTATGAGACTACAGCCTAACACCAGCTTTGCTGAGGCAAGATAAAGGAGGTAACTACCTGGCCAGGTTATATAGCGTGTCAGCTGACTGTTTTCCAGCTACCTGATTTGAAAGCTAACCAGCCTGCTGTTTTGTCTTGCTCTCTGTAAAACACGCATTTTGGCCAAAATATCATGTTTTTGAAGGGTTCTTTCAAAACACTAGGCCTGGCAAGTTATTGTGACAGTATCAATATAATATCATAACAAATGGTTCAGGATAATGAAATTCCTGGCCATCAGATTGACTAAGACAGTTCCACCTTCTGATATATATTTATCATAGACACTTATTAAAATAATAAGTCTTCCAGTATTTTGTACCTCATGCAGAACAATGAAACATTAACTCTCTATACTCCCTCTTGGGCAGCTTAATTTATTACTTCTGGCTGTTTTACCCATCTGGAATCTACTAACAGTAACTTACTTTATAACACCCTGCATAAGAGCACAGTAGACATAAGTGAAGGGTTAGTGAGTCACCAAGTTGGCATAAACTAATAAAAAAAACAGCTGACTGGTCTAAAAACAAACTTAAGTTAACATTTTAATCCATAAATCTAATTAAGTACACAACAAGTTTTATATCAAGATTATTCTCTTCTGGGAATCCCCCCGAAAAATGGACTTAAGAACATTGACCTCACATAACCCTTAAAGGTTTATTCTGAGTGTGAATCAACAACAAATGAAACTCAGACTGAGAACAATATTGGAGCTAAAACCCACAAAGCATGTGGCAAAACTGAAGCCAGACTGCTGAGTCTGAGGCAAGGTTTGGTCCGTCTGTCCCCCTTAAAGACCTCCACGTGCAAAGAAACAAACACAAATCCTAACTGCATGTAAGACCAGTTTGATACTGCATGTGTGCGTCTGCTCAAACAGCCCGTTTCTAGGTTTACCAAGGCGAAGATTTCCACCGGAATATACATTTTGAGATTAAAAAGAAATAGAGAAGGGTAAACAGGTCTTGGTGTGAGCACAGGGGGCGCCAAAATTGACACAAAGGTCCTAACAGGGGGTTTTAAGATTAGGGTACGACGAAGTGAAATTTGGCGTAGTTTGAAAACACTTGACTGGTCAGGTGTCCAGGGATTTACTTTCGGAGGTTAACCTTGTGTCCGCCTGTGGTCAAGATCAGGAAAGGTCACACACACACACACACTCACACACAGACGGACACACACACAGGCTTTAGCGTAACAGTACTTCACTCAAGAAACCTCACTGGTCACCTCTGAGGTTTGAAACTAAACGGTGTTACCACAACACAGGGCTGATTTACTTTTACCTAACCTCACTGTGAGGAAGCTAACGTCCTCTGGTAAAGAACGGAGTATGATTTATGCCCTCCAGCTGTTTCGCTGCTCTGTCTTTTCTTGTCTTTTACTCTCTCGACCACTTCACGTCTTCTGTCCTCCTCTGCCTCCTCGCTGGATAAGCCCTGGGAGTTTCCACTTGACAACAGGAATCAAAATCATATGGCTTACACACAGTATATTAGGACCATATCTCTAAAGGGCATGAAAGCCCTTTAGCAAGCCATGAGAAGATACTGGCAACCCTCTGACTGAGTCCTTTACCCCTCCCTCCTCCCTCTGATACAGTGGCTCTTATTTTCTGCTGTGAATAAACCCCAGAACTTTACCTCTCCAGCTTTGAATGGGCCCCATCAGGCGATTTCTGAGCCATATCTCACAAGGGCATGAAAAAGCCTCCTGCCCCCCTTCCTCTCCTCTCCGCACACCTCCCTGTTCATCCATGAAATGACACCCCTATTTAATCAATTGTGAATCATGAAATTTTGCACAAGAGACCCCTTTTCTCTGTACTTGACAGTGATTGAACTGCACAGCCATGCAATTCCATTCACCACGGCGATGAGAAGAAAAGAGAGCGGGGGAGGGGCGGCGCGCTGTGCAGTGTTCGAGAGATGAAGGTGATTTCCCTGTGACATCATGGGCCCCTGCTCAATGGCAACGCAACAGAGGGTCCCTTCTGTGCATTGAGACCACGTGGTCAGACGGAACAGTGGGATCCTACAGCTGATCTATAGGGGTGCAAAGGAGGTGTGTTTGCATGCATTTGTGTGTGAATGGGCCACATAGGAACGGCCCTTCAAGCAAACATTTAACAGAGGTTTTCAAAAGACCAGGGGTTCGGAATAACAGGGGGGAAAAAAGGAACAAGGGGGGGCACGAGAGAAAGATTACAAGTGTAGGAGGGAGGGGGAGATAAAGCCTGAAGTTTAGAGGGGGAGAAAAAGAGACCCCTAACAGCAAAAGGCCCCCCATTTTCTGCATGAAAAGGTCGGTGGGAACGACAAGCAAGTGTATGATGTAAGGTCTGTATGGAGTGTGTCGGCGAACATAGCCGAGATTCCAGGCCTCTGTGTGACATAACAGCGACAGGGCATGACCCCAGTGTGACTGGGTTCAGGGGTCAGACTGAATCGCTGCAAAAGTGACAAGCTCTGGATTCATGCGAGATCCGTTTTATCCACGCGTTTGTCGATGCATATCAAAAAGGCTGACTGTGCCTGTACTTGAAGGCAGTATGCAAAAAAAACACGCAGATAAAGCTCAACGAGAAACGCTTTGGTTTCACTTCCTCAGTGCAGTGGACAGGAATCCAAAATCTTAATATTGGGTAACTTAACACACATATAAAGAAGTGAGAAAATAGACGGTTATAAAAAGTCCCCTGTTCTATCCTGGGAAAGAATATCAGGAACTTACTTGGTTTCATCTTTTTTTTCTTAACCCCCTTTTGTCAAACTATAAAACAAATATGCAAACAATGATCCTCCGATCAAAATCAGATGCAGCAACTTTAATAAACTTTATTATACAGATCCGCCTTACGCTCCCACTATACTTCACTCAGTCCCATTTCTGCTGAACATGACTGCTGCTGCTAAAGTCCTGGAAGTGTACCGGATCATAAACATATTAGGGCTGCCCTGTTCTGTAATTGATATCAAATTCTGGTCCGATATCAGTAAAAAACAAACATGAGATTATATTGGCATGCATTTCAAATCTCAGACAGATATCCAATATAGAATATCAGTCTAATATCAGCAAAAAAAAAAAAAAATCTGATTATATCGACCTGCATCTCAAATGTCGAGAGATATTCAATATTGGTCCAATATCAACAAAAAAATATATAAATATATATATCAAATTATATTGGCCTGCAGCTCAAATTTTGGACAGATATTCAATATATTTATATGGAATACCAGTCCGATATCAGCGGAAAAAAAACCCCAGTATCAGATTATATCGGCCTGCATCTCAAATCTCAGACAGATATTTTATATATTAATATAAAATACTGGTCCGATATCAGCAAAAAACTAATATCAGATTATATCGGCATGCATCTAAAATCTCTGATATCAGCACTCCGATACAAGCAGTCCACTCCAGACTCCGCTCCAGCACCTCTATCTAGTAGTACCCTGATCTAGCAGGCTGAGCCCACATGATCACAACAACAGCGTGTACTAAGGTACTAACAAAGTCGTCTGAAAAAGACATTTGCAGCTGAGTGCAGAACTTGTCATACACAAGTCTGTGCCAATATCAGATCAATATCGTTATCAGCCAATACCGAAGGCTACAATATCGGTATCATATCGGAAGTTAAAAGTTGTCAGTTGAGTGTATTTGATCCAATCTGCGGATAACTTTGAAAAAGAGCTCAGGAAAAGAGCAAATTAATGTCATGCTCTGAAATATTCTGCCGCCTGACAAATTTAAGGAGAGTATCTTCATATCTGCACTAAAACAATCCAGGGGAATTCTTCGATTTGTTTTGATGTGTTGTCTCATTATAACTCTGACATTAAGGCAGCGTTAGACATCTTTTCATTATAATTTAAGTTTCCTTCATGTGGGTCTGGGGACTCAGGTTCATCTCCTCTTGGGTTCAAATGAGGCTCAGACTTTGTCACAGCTTCTCTCCCTCTCCTTCTCTCATCTGTATTCAGTCACAAGAAGCATTTTGTAATGAAGAGGAACACCTGAATGCTTCACACCCAGAAAATAACAAGCAGTATTTTTCTGGGAACACAGTTTTGCAAATGACATAATTTGTCAGTGACCTGTGTCACTCTGGAAATACAAAGAAGATGCATGCTATGTACCAAGGTTAGGAGCCTATCTGCTCTGTTTACTCCTGCAGAGGAAATTAATTTCTGTACGCTGACGGAGTGATAGTAGGATCAAAAAAAAATGAGATGAAAAGATGGGGAAGAGACACAATGATTATCACCCAAGGTTTGATTTGTGGAGACCTGAACTCCTCCCTTGAACCCTCATGAAAAGAGGACAGGTTATGTGTGCAATACTTGTGCAGGACTTAATAACAGTTATCAGTTCTCAGTCGTGTGGTAATGTCGAGGTAAGTGCCGCTTCTGCCTCTATAATACAGCAGTTCCCGCACACAATGTAAATGAAGACACTGTGATCCAATGGAGATGACATTTTCTTTAAAAATGGCACATTTAACATCAACAAACAAACAAACAAACAAAAATCCTCAATTAAAGACGATGAAGCATCTTTTTTTTCATGTAGGATAAAAAATACATAGTTTTAATCATCTTTGTCTTTAAACATAGGTGAAGTCTTTTTTTTTTTTTATCTTTTAGCGATTTTGAGAAGGTTATGCATGCTTTTAGGGCTGAAACGATTACTCGAGTAACTCGAGTAACTCGATTAATAAAATTCCTCGAGGCAAATTATATGCCTCGAGGAATCGTTTAAATCCGGAACCATGTGCAGCGCACGGTGTTTGACACGGACGGTTATTTCTGTTGCGCAGCAGCGGGCTCTTTCCGCTCCTTCCGCTGCCGCGCGTTTCATAGACATAATAAAAGGGTAGACCCCGCTGGGGGTGCTGCGCAGCGAGAAATGCGGCCGCCATCTTGGTCAGGTCAAGCTTCCCATACGCTCCGGTCAATCATATTCATTCATTCAGCGATGCCGGAGCACTGTGCGGCGTATTCCTGTGCCAACAGGCGGACAGCAGAGAACAGGGCTCAAGAAATAACTTTTCACAGTTATGATTAAACGTTTTTTAAACATTACACTTGACTGTAGAGTCATTTGTAGGCCAAAGAGGAAGACTATCGGTCAACTCCAAAAAGGAAACAGCATTTGCGAACAGCTAGCTTATTCACAATAATAGCAACTTTGGTCGATTATCAACAGATTTGCATTAGATTGAAAAACTTTTGTTTGAGAGAGGTTCTAAGAAACGTTAAGAAATAAAATAGAAAGAAAAAGGAAGAAAGTGAGCTCTGTTTTATTATCTGTTTTATTAAAGATTTCTTTGTGGTGATCTCCTGTTTCATTTTGAAGATTTCCTAAGAACAAAAACTTGAGGAAGAAGTGGGAGATTGCTGTTAGAGGGAGAAATTCGCAGCAAGTGATTCCTCTGTGCTGTGTAGCCAACAAGCAAATTGATATGTAGTTTAGATGCTGTCCTGTCATGCTGTTCTTGTGTTTAAATCTTTTTGATATGTAGGCTATATATTTGTGTGTATTTTCCAGTTATTAAAATAGTGCTTCTATATGACATTATTTGTGTGTGTCTACAAATGGATAAATAAAATTAAACTATATAAAAAATTATAATCAAATCAATATATATTGAATTGGCCTATTAATACCGCCAGTTATTAATAATTATTGAGACATAGCAGGAACCTAGCTCTAAACCTAAATATATCCTTGATTAATTGTTATACTATAATACAGCCACTGCTGCCATGTTCTAAAATATCATTTTATTCATTCTGAGTATTTGAAAACGCCAAAAAAAAATATGGCCTCTATCATGCCTCTTTGAATGGCGTTTGCAGAGACGAAAATTACGTAGTATTGAGCGAACTATGATTCATTAATGCGCTCAGACTTCATTCCGCCAGTTAAACAGCGGTGCAGAGTGAGGCGGATGACCGGACCAAGATGGCGGCCGCATTTCTCGACAGCGCCCATTCGTGGTAGCGGCCGATGCGGGGTCTATCTTTTATTATGTCTATGGCGCGTTTGGTTCAATCATGGAGGGAAACGAGGACAGACAGAGGAAACGGCAGAAAGTGTCTAAAGTGTGGGACCATTACACACTGAAAAGGAAAGAAAACGCCGTGCAGTGCGTTCACTGTAAGGCGGAGTTGGCGTTTCACAACAGCACGTCGTCAATGCTGCAGCACCTTAAAAGAAAACACCCGGTCCATGCATTAAGTCCGCTCTGAGGCAAACGTGATTCAATGCAAAGTATTACAGTGAGAGCAAAACATTTCTTATCCGATTACTCGATTAATCGACAGATTAATCGATAGAGTACTCGATTACTAAAATAATCGATAGCTGCAGCCCTACATGCTTTTATCACATCTGAATTAATCTGAAAGTGTAATGCACTTTATTTTGATGCCGGCCGAACCTCTCTGAATCATTCACAGCGTGTTCAAGACGCTGCAGATGGTCTTTTATCTGGTAAATATGACCACATTTCCCCCGTTTTAGCCTCTCTTCCTGTGTGGTTTAGGATTGATTTTAACTTATAAATCTTTAAACGGGCTTGCTCCCTCTTATCTTTCTGGCCTTTTATAACCCCATATTTTATCTCGGATTCTCAGATCCTCTGATCAGTGTTTTCTGACTGTCCAGAGGTCGAGGTCTGGATTGCTCTTCCTCTTCATGTTTGACTGTCCCTCACTGCCTGTTTTTAAACCAACCTTGAAAACGACCTTCTTACAACTCTTGAGAATTTGGCTTTAAATCATGTTTTTATTGAGACATTTAAGCCCCCCTCATTAGGGCCCGAGCCAGCTGCAGAGCAGCCGGGCGTAGGCCCTATTATTCCCCAAGGGGTTTTTCTTTGTTTCTTTAGGGCCCGAGCGTAGCTGCTAAGCAGCTGCGAGAGCCCTCTTGTTCCTGTAGTTTCCTTCTTTTTAGGGCCCGAGCGTAGCTGCTAAGCAGCTGCGAGAGCCCTCTTGTTCCTGTAGTTTCCTTCTTTTGTTATTATTATTATTATTATTATTTTTCCTCCCCTTTGAACTGGAAAATGGCCCACTTCCCACTGGCGAAAACTCATGAAATTTGGCAGGACGACCGGGCCTGGTGAAAAATTTGATATTCCGAAGTCGCCCAAACAAGAAAATGCAAAATGGCTCCATAGCGCCCCCTAAGGTGAAAATTCACACTATTGACTGTCACGCCGGTACGCTTTGTCAAAATGACACAAAAATTGACACACACATGTATCTCAATAAGATCTACAAAAAAGTCAGTGCGGGCGTATCTGTCAAATGTACGGTTAAAGGGTTATTTCGCATTTTTTGCCGATCCGCACACATTGGAATTTCGCTAACTCCTCCGAAGGCTTCCTTTTCACCGGCACCACATTTGCTCAGGCCAATCTACACCCCATGGCCATTAAAAGTTATTCAAATCATGACGCTGCACCCCACGGTTTAGGTTCTAGGGGGCGCCAAAGATAACCCTAAGATCCACATATTTAAAAGTCTTATAACTTTTTATTTTTGCCCTCACTGGCCTCCAAGTTTTCTAGGATGATGCAATGTCCAGCCATCAACACATTTGTGAAGGAATTTTTACTCCCCAAAAGAGCGCCCCCCATGGCAGGAGAAAAAAGTCCATTTTTTCTTGTCCCATAAGGTGAAAATTCACACTATTGACTGTCACGCCTGTACGCTTTGTCAAAATTACACAAAAATTGACACACACATGTATCTCAATAAGATCTACAAAAAAGTCAGTGCGGGCGTATCTGTCAAATGTACGGTTAAAGGGTTATTGCGCATTTTTTGCCGATCCGCACACATTGGAATTTGGCTAACTCCTCCGAAGGCTTTCGTTCCACCGGCACCACATTTGCTCAGGCCAATCTACACCCCATGGCCATTAAAAGTTATTCAAATCATGACGCTGCACCCCACGGTTTAGGTTCTAGGGGGCGCCAAAGATAACCCTAAAATCCACATATTTAAAAGTCTTATAACTTTTTATTTTTGTCCTCTCTGGCCTCCAAGTTTTCTAGGATGATGCAATGTCCAGCCATCAACACATTTGTGAAGGAATTTTTACTCCCCAAAAGAGCGCCCCCCCATGGCAGGAGAAAAAAGGCAATTTTTTCTTGTCCCATAAGGTGAAAATACACATTGTTGACTGTCATACCTGTATGCTTTGTCATATTGACACAAAATTTGACACACACATGTATCTCAATAAGATCTACGAAAAAGTCAATGCGCGCGTATCTGTAAAATGTACGGTTAAAGGGCTATTTTGCATTTTTTGCCGATTAGCACACATTGGAATGTGGCTAACTCCTCCTAAGGCTTTCGTCCCACTGACACCAAATTTGCTCAGGCCAATCTACACCCCATGGCCATTCAAAGTTTTAAAAATCATGACGCTGCACCCCACGGTTTACGTTCTAGGGGGCGCCAAAGATGACCCAAATATCCACATTCTTAAAAGAATCCACCCCCCCCCCCCATCCCCCATCCCCCATGGCAGGAGAATAAAGTCAAGTTTTTCCTGCCCATCACTCAATGGCTCAATCGCATCGCTCTCCCTGCAACACCGTAACGAGGAGCAACTTGCCGTTTGGATATATCCTAGCTGTGTTTGTGCCCTCACTCATGGTCCAGACTTTTTTCAAATAGGACATGTAGTTTGTCTGCAGCGAGTGTTTTGGTAGAAACTGCGCCTCCCATTCATTATAATGGGAAATGACCACAGACAAGTGCGCACACCATCTTTGGACCTTGAGTGTGACGCGATCGGGAGGGGGAGGCGGTCGCACTGGGGTCGGCGCAACGCGGCTCGGGCCCGCCAGTGCCCCAACGGGGCCCTAGTGTTATTATTATTATTTTTCCTCCCCTTTGAACTGGAAAATGGCCCACTTCCCACTGGCGAAAACTCATGAAATTTGGCAGGACGACCGGGCCTGGTGAAAAATTTGATATTCCGAAGTCGCCCAAACAAGAAAATGCAAAATGGCTCCATAGCGCCCCCTAAGGTGAAAATTCACACTATTGACTGTCACGCCTGTACGCTTTGTCAAAATGACACAAAAATTGACACACACATGTATCTCAATAAGATCTACAAAAAAGTCAGTGCGGGCGTATCTGTCAAATGTACGGTTAAAGGGTTATTTCGCATTTTTTGCCGATCCGCACACATTGGAATTTCGCTAACTCCTCCGAAGGCTTTCGTTCCACCGGCACCACATTTGCTCAGGCCAATCTACACCCCATGGCCATAAAAAGTTATTCAAATCATGACGCTGCACCCCACGGTTTAGGTTCTAGGGGGCGCCAAAGATAACCCTAAGATCCACATATTTAAAAGTCTTATAACTTTTTATTTTTGCCCTCACTGGCCTCCAAGTTTTCTAGGATGATGCAATGTCCAGCCATCAACACATTTGTGAAGGAATTTTTACTCCCCAAAAGAGCGCCCCCCCATGGCAGGAGAAAAAAGTCCATTTTTTCTTGTCCCCTAAGGTGAAAATACACATTGTTGAGTGTAACACCTGTACGCTTTGGCAAAATGACACCAAAATTGAGACACACATGTATCTCAATAAGATCTACGAAAAAGTCAATGCGCACGTATCTGTCAAATGTACGGTTAAAGGGTTATTCCGCATTTTTTGCCGATCCGCACACATTGGAATTTCGCTAACTCCTCCGAAGGCTTTCGTTCCACCGGCACCACATTTTCTCAGGCCAATCTACACCCCATGGCCATTAAAAGTTATTCAAATCATGACGCTGCACCCCACGGTTTATGTTCTAGGGGGCGCCAAAGATGACCCAAATATCCACATTTTTAAAAGTCTTATAACTTTTTATTTTTGTCCTCACTGGCCTCCAAGTTTTCTAGGATGATGCAATGTCCAGCCATCAACACATTTGTGAAGGAATTTTTACTCCCCAAAAGAGCGCCCCCCCATGGCAGGAGAAAAAAGTCCATTTTTTCTTGTCCCCTAAGGTGAAAATACATATTGTTGAGATTCACGCCTATATGCTTTGTCATAATGACACAAAATTTGACAATCACGTGCCTTGCCTGGTATCATTTTTTTTCAGCACAACCTCACCTGTGCGAATTTACAGTTATTTTATCATGTTGACATACTGAATTTACACAATGGACCCAAATTCACACACAAAACATAAAATCTGAGTGGAAAAAAGTAACATTTTTACTGTGAAAACCACAAATATGTGTGATGAACTGTTTTTAAAACTTAAACTTCAAATAAAAATTGTAAACTTCAAAACATATGCAAATTTTTAACAAAGAACATAGTGATTTACCTCTATTTACATCAAAATGCAGGCAATGGCCCAGGCGTTCTTTGTAAAATTATTTACAAAACACTGTATAGTCTCACAAATGTCACTTTTTATTTATGCCACTACAAAAAAACATGATGTAAATGATGCATGATGTAAAACATGATGTAAAAAACTTGTGTAGATCCTCCTCTATGTCAGTCCATGTGTAATTTTTCCATAATTGTTTGTTTTTTGCAGCATTTTTGTTAGTGTAACTGCAGATTGTGCTGACAGTGTCTATGGCACAAAAAAAAAAAATTAAAATGCCTCAACATGAACCCCTGGTGGTCTCTGAGGGTGAAACCTGCTAACTGCTGCAGCTCTGTCAGTTTCAGTCTCCCATGCAGAGCTCTGAGCGCATGTGTGGCTCTGCACCCTTAGCAGCGTTGCTAACTCCTCAGTAAGGAAAGCCTGCTTCATGTCAGAGTCTCTAAACTCCAGAAGAAGTCGATAAAAGTCCCTTTCTTTCTAAAAAAAAGTCGTTAGGGGGTCTGAAAAGTCATTGAATCTAACAACAAAGTCGCTAGGTTTGCAACTACGTGTCCCAGACTGCATCCCTGCTGAGAGTCCCTCCCTCCCTTCTCATGTTGCAGGAAGAACGTAAGCGCCCTCCCCTTGTCAATCAGTCACCATATAATTTTGGATTGGTTGTTGTGGTGAAGTTTTCCACCAATAGGAGAGATGTTGTGGTGTGTTTTTTTTTTCTTTTGGCAAGCCTTTTCCGCCTGTAAGACCTGTCGCTAATGTCTGCATGCTATGTTTTCCTGTCTCATACAGCGCGATCGAGCGCCGAACGTGATCAAAATAAGCAGAAAAAAAGTATCGCGGACATAATTTATCATAACTCTGGTTTTATTTGGCCTATCAACACAATTTAAAAACTGGTATATAGGTTGAGGTCCTCACTTTTGAGATAAGTTGAAACGGAGAGTCAACGAGGCTCCGTCTTGCAGCTACATCCGGTTAAATATGTCATGTGACTTGAACGCACACACAGACACACACACACGCACACACACACACACACACACACACACACTCAGAGTCTGGTTTTTAGCACCTGCAAAAACATGCTATTTACATATTTGACAAGAATGCAGAGGCTCCTTTTGCCCCTGAAAAAAAAATCAAATTTCAAACACAACTTGACTGGTCATTTCTCCAAAAGACAACCATGAAGCTCCATCCAAACCTGAAGCAGGCAGTTGGTGCATGTGTACAGTAACCTGAGGGGAGTGAGGTGAGTGCTTCTGAGGAGAACATGAGCAGTGAAGATTCACCTTGGAGCTAGAACAGAGACATGCACATGATTATACAGGGGCAGGGGCTCAAGTTTTTTCCAGTCGTTTATACAATATGGAAATTAATGTGAAATTAAAACACAAAGTATTAATAGAAAGGTAATGACTGTCCTGTGTAGGTGACAGTGATATCCAATAGGCTAGGCACTCACGAGGCTGGCTGTGGCAAGTGTAAGTGAAAGCAACACGCACTGGCAGGAAGAACAGCAAAGGCCGATGAAGGAAAAGGGTCTTTGCAGTGATGGGCGTTACCAGAGAGGGCGATGGCCAGAGGACACAAATGGGACGGGGAGGCGGTCGCGTTGGGGGGGGGGGGGGGAGCTCGGGCCCGCCAGTGCCCCAACGGGGTCCTAGTTAGGGCCCGAGCGTAGCTGCTAAGCAGCTGCGAGAGCCCTATTATTCCTGATGGATTCTTCTTAGGGCCCGAGCGTAGCTGCTAAGCAGCTGCGAGAGCCCTCTTGTTCCTGTAGTTTCCTTCTTTTGTTATTATTAGGGCCCGAGCGTAGCTGCTAAGCAGCTGCGAGAGCCCTATTATTCCCCAAGTGGTTTTTAGGGCCCGAGCGTAGCTGCTAAGCAGCTGCGAGAGCCCTCTTGTTCCTGATGGATTCTTCTTTCGTTATTTTTCCTCCGCTTTAAACTGGAAAATGGCCCACTTCCCACTGGCGAAAACTCAGGAAATTTGGCAGGACGACCGGGCCTGGTGAAAAATTTGATATTCTGAAGTCGTCCAAACAAAAAATTGAAAAATGGCTCCATAGCGCCCCCTATGGTGAAAACTCACCTGATGCCTGTACGCTTTGTCAAAATGACACAAAATTAAACACACATGTGTATCTCAATAAGATCTACGAAAAAGTCAGTGCGGGCGTATCTGCCAAATGTACGGTTAAAGGGCTATTTCGCTTTTTTTGCCGATCCGCACACATTGGAATTTCGCTAACTCCTCCGAAGGCTTTCGTTCCACCGGCACCAAATTTGCTCAGGCCAATCTACACCCCATGGCCATTAAAAGTTGTACAAATCATGATGCTGCACCCCACGGTTTACTTTCTAGGGGGCGCCAAAGATAACACAAAAATCCACATTCTTAAAAGTCTTATAACTTTTTATTTTTGTCCTCACTGGCCTCCAAGTTTTCTAGGATGATGCAATGTCCAGCCATCAACACATTTGTGAAGGAATTTTTACTCCCCAAAAGAGCGCCCCCCCCATGGCAGGAGAAAAAAGTCCATTTTTTCTTGTCTCCTAAGGTAAAAATACACATTGTTGAGTGTCACACCTATACACTTTGTCATATTGACACACAATTTGACAATCACGTGTATCTCAATAAGATCTACAAAAAAGTCAATAGGCACGTATCTGTCAAATGTATGGTTAAAGGGCTATTTCGCATTTTTTGCCGATTCGCACACATTGGAATGTGGCTATCTCCTCCTAAGGCTTTCGTCCCACCGATACCACATTTGCTCAGGGCAATCTACACCCCATGGCCATTCAAAGTTGTAAAAATCATGACGCTGCACCCCACGGTTTACGTTCTAGGGGGCGCCAAAGATGACCGAAAAATCCACATTCTTAAAAGTCATTTTGGCCACTGCAGGAGTACAGAGTACTGCAGTTCTAGGGGGCGCCAAAGATGACCCAAAAATCCACATTCTTAAAAGTCTTTTTGGCCACTGCAGGAGTACAGAGTACTGCCGGACACACACACATATACACACACGCCAACACACACACACACACACACACACACACACACACACACACACACACACACACACACACACACACACACACTCAGAGTCTGTTTTTTAGCACCTGCAAAAACATGCTGTTTACATATTTGACAAGAATGCAGAGGCTTCCTTTTGCCCCTGAAAAAAATCAAATTTCAAACACAACTTGACTGTTCATTTCTCCAAAAGACAACCATGAAGCTCCATCCAAACCTGAAGCAGATAGTTGGTGCATGTGTACAGTAACCTGAGGAGAGTGAGGTGACTACTTCTGAGGAGAACATGAGCAGTAAAGATTCACCTTGGAGCTAGAACAGGGACGTGCACATGATTATACGGGGGCAGGGGCTCAAGTTTTTTCCAGTCATTTATACAATATGGAAATTAATGTGAAATTAAACCACAAGTATGTGTGATGAACTGTTTTTAAAACTTAAACTTCAAATAAAAATTGTAAACTTCAAAACATATGCAAATTTTTAACAAAGAACATAGTAATTTACCTCTATTTACATCAAAATGCAGGCAATGGCCCAGGCGTTCTTTGTAAAATTATTTACAAAACACTGTATAGTCTCACAAATGTCACTTTTTATTTATGCCACTACAAAAAAACATGATGTAAATGATGCATGATGTAAAACATGATGTAAAAAACTTGTGTAGATCCTCCTCTATGTCAGTCCATGTGTAATTTTTCCATAATTCTTTGTTTTTTGCAGCATTTTTGTTAGTGTAACTGCAGATTGTGCTGACAGTGTCTATGGCAAAAAAAAAAAAAACTGAAAATGCCTCAACATGAACTCCTGGTGGTCTCTGAGGGTGAAACCTGCTAACTGTGCAGCTCTCTCAGCTCTAGTCTCCCATGCAGAGCTCGGAGCGCATGTGTGGCTCTGCACCCTTAGCAGCGTTGCTAACTCCTCAGTAAGGAAAGCCTGCTTCATGTCAGAGTCTCTAAACTCCAGAGGAAGTCGATAAAAGTCCCTTTCTTTCTAAAAAAAGTCGTTAGGGGGTCTGAAAAGTCATTGAATCTAACAACAAAGTCGCTAGGTTTGCAACTACGTTTCCCAGACTGCATCCCTGCTGAGAGTTCCTCCCTCCCTTCTCATATTGCAGGAAGAACGTAAGCGCCCGCCCCTTGTCAATCAGTCACCATATAATTTTGGATTGGTTGTTGTGGTGAAGTTTTCCACCAATAGGAGAGATGTTGTGGTGTGTTTTTTTTTTCTTTTGGCATGCCTTTTCCGCCTGTAAGAGCTGTCGCTAATGTCTGCATGCTATGTTTTCCTGTCTCATACAGCGTGATCGAGCGCCGAACGTGATCAAAATAAGCAGAAAAAAAGTATCGCGGACATAATTTATCATAACTCTGGTTTTATTTGGCCTATCAACACAATTTAAAAACTGGTATATAGTTTGAGGTCCTCACTTTTGAGATAAGTTGAAACGGAGGGTGAACGAGGCTCCGTCTTGCAGCTACATCCAGTTAAATATGTCATGTGACTTGAACGCTGGGGAGCGTCAATCGACTGCAGAGCCAGCAGACAAAGTAGTTATGCCACTGAGAGGCACACATTTGTCATATGCTATAATCCTAACATATTTTAATGCTTTTTCTATTTAAACCTAATGGATCTAAGGTTTGACCTTCAAAATTTAGGAAGAATATTTTTTTGCAGTAATGACCCCCTTAAACAACCAGAGGTCCTTTCCTAAAGTTTATGGAAATTTTAGTGAAGGCCTTGGTTTCTTTCCTTGCAAAATGTATAGAAATAATAAAGCTAAATACCATAAAATGGTCTTGGCGTATTAGCAGTGATATAAAATAGTGGTTTGAATATGAATGAACAACAAAAAAAAAACATCAACAGAGCCTTTTTGAGTTGGGATTCTTTCATTATCACACAAAAACAGACATAGACAGACATCTAAAGGGTAAGGGAATGATCAGCCCTCCTAACTCTTAGATGAATCTTCAAAATTCACCGCAGAAATATGCTTATTATTCTTCTCAGAGTACTGCAAGATATATACACACACACACACACACACACACACACACACACACACACACAGACACACTCAGAGTCTGTTTTTTAGCACCTGCAAAAACATGCTATTTACATATTTGACAAGAATGCAGAGGCTCCTTTTGCCCCTGAAAAAAATCAAATTTCAAACACAACTTGACTGCTCATTTCTCCAAAAGACAACCATGAAGCTCCATCCAAACCTGAAGCAGGCAGTTGGTGCATGTGTACAGTAACCTGAGGGGAGTGAGGTGACTGCTTCTGAGGAGAACATGAGCAGTGAAGATTCACCTTGGAGCTAGAACAGGGACGTGCACATGATTATACAGGGGCAGGGGCTCAAGTTTTTTCCAGTCATTTATACAATATGGAAATTAATGTGAAATTAAAAAACAAAGTATTAATAGAAAGGTAATGACTGTCCTGTGTAGATGACAGTGATATCCAATAGGCTAGGCACTCACGAGGCTGGCTGTGGCAAGTGTAAGTGAAAGCAACACGCACTGGCAGGAAGAACAGCAAACGCCGATGAAGGAAAAGGGTCTTTGCAGTGATGGGCGTTACCAGAGAGGGCGATGGCCAGAGGACACGAATGGGACGGGGAGGCAGCGCGTTGGGGGGGGGGGGCAGCGCGACACGGCTCGGGCCCGCCAGTGCCCCAACGGGGCCCTAGTTCTTTCTTTCTTTCTTCTTTTTCCTCCCCTTTGAACTGGAAAATGGCCCACTTCCCACTGGCGAAAACTCATGAAATTTGGCAGGACGACCGGGCCTGGTGAAAAATTTGATATTCCGAAGTCGCCCAAACAAGAAAATGCAAAATGGCTCCATAGCGCCCCCTAAGGTGAAAATTCACACTATTGACTGTCACGCCTGTACGCTTTGTCAAAATGACACAAAAATTGACACACACATGTATCTCAATAAGATCTACAAAAAAGTCAGTGCGGGCGTATCTGTCAAATGTACGGTTAAAGGGCTATTTCGCATTTTTTGGCGATCCGTACACATTGGAATTTCGCTAACTCCTCCGAAGGCTTTCGTTCCACCGGCACCACATTTGCTCAGGCCAATCTACACCCCATGGCCATTAAAAGTTATTCAAATCATGACGCTGCACCCCACGGTTTAGGTTCTAGGGGGCGCCAAAAATAACCCTAAAATCCACATATTTAAAAGTCTTATAACTTTTTATTTTTGTCCTCACTGGCCTCCAAGTTTTCTAGGATGATGCAATGTCCAGCCATCAACACATCTGTGAAGGAATTTTTACTCGCCAAAAGAGCGCCCCCCCATGGCAGGAGAAAAAAGTCCATTTTTTCTTGTCCCCTAAGGTGAAAATACACATTGTTGAGTGTCACGCCTGTACGCTTTGGCAAAATGACACAAAAATTGACACACACATGTATCTCAATAAGATCTACAAAAAAGTCCATGCGCGCGTATCTGTCAAATGTACAGTTAAAGGGTTATTCCGCATTTTTTGCCGATACGCACACATTGGAATTTCGCTAACTCCTCCGAAGGCTGGCGTTCCACCGGCACCACATTTGCTCAGGCCAATCTACACCCCATGGCCATTAAAAGTTATTCAAATCATGATGCTGCACCCCATGGTTTAGGTTCTAGGGGGCGCCAAAAATAACCCAAAAATCCACATTCTTAAATGTTTTATAACTTTTTATTTTTGTCCTCACTGCCCTCCAAGTTTTCTAGGATGATGCAATGTCCAGCCATCAACACATTTGTGAAGGAATTTTTACTCCCCAAAAGAGCGCCCCCCCATGGTAGGAGAAAAAAGTCAATTTTTTCTTGTCCCCTTACATGAAAATACACATTGTTGAGTGTCACGCCTGAACGCTTTGTCATATTGACACAAAAATTGACAATCATGTGTATCTCAATTAGATCTACGAAAAAGTCAAAGAGCGCATATCTGTATAATGTACGGTTAAAGGGCTATTTTGCATTTTTTGCAGATTCGCACACATTGGAATGTGGCTATCTCCTCCTAAGGCTTTCGTCCCACCGATACCAAATTTGCTCAGGGCAATCTACACCCCATGGCCATTCAAAGTTGTAAAAATCATGACGCTGCACCCCACGGTTTACGTTCTAGGGGGCGCCAAAGATGACCCAAAAATCCACATTCTTAAAAGTCATTTTGGCCACTGCAGGAGTACAGAGTACTGCAGTTCTAGGGGGCGCCAAAGATGACCCAAAAATCCACATTCTTAAAAGTCTTTTTGGCCACTGCAGGAGTACAGAGTACTGCAGGATACACACACATATACACACACGCCAACATACACACACACACACACACACACACAGACACACACACACACACACACACACTCAGAGTCTGTTTTTTAGCACCTGCAAAAACATGCTGTTTACATATTTGACAAGAATGCAGAGGCTTCCTTTTGCCCCTGAAAAAAATCAAATTTCAAACACAACTTGACTGTTCATTTCTCCAAAAGACAACCATGAAGCTCCATTTCAAACCTGAAGCAGATAGTTGGTGCATGTGTACAGTAACCTGAGGGGAGTGAGGTGACTATTTCTGAGGAGAACATGAGCAGTGAAGATTCACCTTGGAGCTAGAACAGGGACGTGCACATGATAATACAGGGGCAGGGGCTCAAGTTTTTTCCAGTCATTTATACAATATGGAAATTAATGTGAAATTAAACCACAAATATGTGTGATGAACTGTTTTTAAAACTTAAACTTCAAATAAAAATTGTAAACTTCAAAACATATGCAAATTTTTAACAAAGAACATAGTAATTTACCTCTATTTACATCAAAATGCAGGCAATGGCCCAGGCGTTCTTTGTAAAATTATTTACAAAACACTGTATAGTCTCACAAATGTCACTTTTTATTTATGCCACTACAAAAAAACATGATGTAAATGATGCATGATGTAAAACATGATGTAAAAAACTTGTGTAGATCCTCCTCTATGTCAGTCCATGTGTAATTTTTCCATAATTCTTTGTTTTTTGCAGCATTTTTGTTAGTGTAACTGCAGATTGTGCTGACAGTGTCTATGGCACAAAAAAAAAAAAAAAATTAAAATGCCTCAACATGAACCCCTGGTGGTCTCTGAGGGTGAAACCTGCTAACTGCTGCAGCTCTGTCAGCTTCAGTCTCCCATGCAGAGCTCGGAGCGCATGTGTGGCTCTGCACCCTTAGCAGCGTTGCTAACTCCTCAGTAAGGAAAGCCTGCTTCATGTCAGAGTCTCTAAACTCCAGAAGAAGTCGATAAAAGTCCCTTTCTTTCTAAAAAAAAGTCGTTAGGGGGTCTGAAAAGTCATTGAATCTAACAACAAAGTCGCTAGGTTTGCAACTACGTGTCCCAGACTGCATCCCTGCTGAGAGTCCCTCCCTCCCTTCTCATGTTGCAGGAAGAACGTAAGCGCCCTCCCCTTGTCAATCAGTCACCATATAATTTTGGATTGGTTGTTGTGGTGAAGTTTTCCACCAATAGGAGAGATGTTGTGGTGTGTTTTTTTTTTCTTTTGGCAAGCCTTTTCCGCCTGTAAGACCTGTCGCTAATGTCTGCATGCTATGTTTTCCTGTCTCATACAGCGCGATCGAGCGCCGAACGTGATCAAAATAAGCAGAAAAAAAGTATCGCGGACATAATTTATCATAACTCTGGTTTTATTTGGCCTATCAACACAATTTAAAAACTGGTATATAGGTTGAGGTCCTCACTTTTGAGATAAGTTGAAACGGAGAGTCAACGAGGCTCCGTCTTGCAGCTACATCCGGTTAAATATGTCATGTGACTTGAACGCACACACAGACACACACACACACACACACACACACACACACACACACACACACACACACACACACACACACTCAGAGTCTGGTTTTTAGCACCTGCAAAAACATGCTATTTACATATTTGACAAGAATGCAGAGGCTCCTTTTGCCCCTGAAAAAAATCAAATTTCAAACACAACTTGACTGGTCATTTCTCCAAAAGACAACCATGAAGCTCCATCCAAACCTGAAGCAGGCAGTTGGTGCATGTGTACAGTAACCTGAGGGGAGTGAGGTGAGTGCTTCTGAGGAGAACATGAGCAGTGAAGATTCACCTTGGAGCTAGAACAGAGACATGCACATGATTATACAGGGGCAGGGGCTCAAGTTTTTTCCAGTCGTTTATACAATATGGAAATTAATGTGAAATTAAAACACAAAGTATTAATAGAAAGGTAATGACTGTCCTGTGTAGGTGACAGTGATATCGAATAGGCTAGGCACTCACGAGGCTGGCTGTGGCAAGTGTAAGTGAAAGCAACACGCACTGGCAGGAAGAACAGCAAACGCCGATGAAGGAAAAGGGTCTTTGCAGTGATGGGCGTTACCAGAGAGGGCACAAATGGGACGGGAAGGCAGCACATTGGGGGGGGGGGACGCGACACGGCTCGGGCCCGCCAGTGCCCCAACGGGGTCCTAGTCTGTGTTTTATTATTTGTGTTCATTGTCTGTTTTTTGTTTTAAATTTTTACTCTTTGGTCAGTATTTTGTTGTTTTTAGATGTGCTTTAGATACACTTGAATTGGATTTTTAACATATGTCAATAAAACACAAGTTTAACGCTACATTTGGTAAAGAAACAAAATTCCATATCACCCGAGTGCTTAAACCAATCGATGTTAGGGGTGGGAGTCACTAGTGGCCCCATAATACGATATTATCATGATACTTAGGCCACGATACAATATTATCATAATACTAGGGCCACAATATGATATTATCACGATACTATGGCCACAATACGATATTATCACGATACTATGGCCACAATACGATATTATCGCGATACTAGGGCCACAATATGATATGATATTATCACGATACTTGGGCCACAATATGATATCATCACGATACTAGGGCCACAGTACGATATTATCACAATACTTGGTACACAATACAATATTATTGCGATACTAGGGCCACAATACGATATTATCACGATACTATGGCCACAATAGGATATTATCGCGATACTAGGGCCACGATATTATATGATATTATCACGATACTTGGGCCACAATATGATATTATTGCAGTTTTTAACATTTTGCAATACAGTGAGTATTGAGATACCATGTATTGCAATTTATACCATTTTTTCAACTGTTTAGCTAATTTAGCATTTGGCTTTCCTTTATGTTTGTTTTATTTACGCTGTATTTTATTTTCACATATCTTGGAAACCTTATATATATTTGTTGCACTAACTTTCTCCTGCTCTATGATTTCACCTCTACCAACCTCACTGGACAAACAGTTGATTTTTTTTTTTCATTATCATAGATTTGACTTCATATTAGCGATTAATTTGAAAAAAATCAATACTTGATACATGAGATGATACAATATACCACCAGACAAAATATCGTGATTCTATGCTGTATCTATTTTTTCTCCCACCCCTAATCGATGTAAATGTAAAAGTGACGATGCAACAGTGTTCTCAGACCAGAGGAGAGGAGGTGACAACAGGGCAGGAGAAAGTCATGCAGAGTGGTGTCATGTGTGCATAATGCATGATGCGTTTCTGTGTGACTGAAGACCTCTCCAGGGCTTCAGTATTTCCAGAGGGGATATTTTGAATCTGGTCACAGTCTTATAATCACTTCTTGGCTGTCAGACAAAACGGTTCAGGCTGTTCTGCAGGAATCAGAAGAACCCTGTGGAGACAGTTGTCGGTTGGATATCCGCAGAGAGATTCGAGGGTGAAAATCACAGCACAAATGTTTACTGAAGCAGAAATATACAAAAATTACTTTTTCAAAAGTGTGAATGGTCCAGTTGTTGCATTTGCATTTGCTTGATGCATTTTGCATGCTGAGCAGTTAGACATTAGTCCTGAACATCATTTTCTAAATTATCATAATCAATTCATCTGGGAGTCACATCATGTGATAAGATTTGCATTAAATTATGAATTAAACAGTAAACGCTGGGAGTTAATAGCTTTCCGTCAAATAGCTCAGATATCCAGTGGACATGTTGAGTGAAAATAAGAACTGAAACTCTTCTAGGACTCTACGATTTCAGCAAAAGAAGAAATGGGAGTCTTTTTATAGTCAGAAAGATGAGGCGACAAGGAGGCCGAGTTCAGAGGAAAAAGGAAGAACATAGAGTGAGTGTGAGGAGTAAAGCGACTCAGCTCCATGCCATTGTTAGCAGCAATGAAAGGAGAGATCGGACACATACATCATTAAAATATCTAAATATCTTTCAGCACAGTGGATGCCATAGCAGGAAGAAGTTTCAGATTTTAAGCTGCTTTTTAGGAGCTTTTGACAAAATGGTACAATAGGAGTCTCTGCCCGACTGGATAAAGTAAAGTAAAATGACCACATCTCTCAAAGGAGGTATTGATTAATTTCAATCCTGTTCCAGGGGAGATTTCACACCTATCTTTGTAGTTCAGACCAAACAGAAAAGTCCGTCGGTCTGGAGTGAAAGTCTATCGCGCTTGATGAGTATAGTCAGGCCTGTCAAAACTCGCCTCTGAATATTTCATAATTTCGCATTGCATATTTGCGTCGTTCCCGGTGTGTAAGGACCTTTAGTTGAACATAAGCAGAGCCCATATTGGGGAAAATTTGGGAACCTGAGTGATGTCAAAAATATGTACAAGGTTCTTGTTGAGGATGGTTGTTGGAGGTCTGCGGCTCCAGGAATCTAACACCAACATATCCATGGTATCTGAGTTACATAGCTCCACAGCCCTAAAGGCTGATGGGATTGGCTTTTCATTGGCTATGGGCTACCAAAACATGGCAGAAAGCCGGCTACTGAATATAACTTTTGATATAAATCATTATTGTTTTATCATCCGGCCTTACCTGGTCTGGACAAAAGCGGTGATCTGATCAGACGGCTGATCTGACTGTTTAAGATCAATACTTGACTCTGTTTTCAGATACAGCCCTATCAGAGCTGGTCTCCCTTCTCCTCTCTCACTCTATCTTGACTCTTAATCTCCTGGCAGCAAACAAGTGGCTTTACACGAATTCCAAACCCCGACCAGACAAAGCAGACTGACCTGTGGGTCACATGGTCATCTTTAACCCCTGCATTAACCAGGAATTAAGCCCACTCCTGCTGAGCGTACACTAGCAGCTCAGGTGGGATTTAATTGAAGACAGAGGGATCCTCAGAGTGACGGTTTGATGTCTTCGTCTTGACTGAAATGAGGTCTTGCATCTTTTTTTTTATATTAGACCTAAATCTTGGTCCTATACTCCGACTAAACCTTTTAAAAAGAACAAAATAATATGCTTTGAAACATTTTACAGGCAAACATGGCATCCAATCATCAGGCAATTACAGTTAATCAGCTCGACTGCTGAGGTGCAAGAGAACAACAAGCTTCATGCGTCTCTTTCATTGTTGATTCTCCAGCTCTAATCCCGCCTCCACACAGCGTGGAGTCTCTTCAAAATCCCACCAAACCCTTTAACCCTGACATCAAAAGCCAATTGTTGCCAGCAGGGCGGCCGGACCAACCACACCCAAACAAGTAACAACACAATCTGGTCAAATTACAACCTTTACCTCCCCCCCATCTCTACTCTTTTAAGGGCACCTGAATATCCTTTCCGCCACCTGGCTGGCATCAAAGCCCAGAAACCCAGCGCTTAGTAGGGAGACACATCAGCAACATTTTTGGCTTTCATTTCCTGCCCGGCAGTGGGGGGTTCAGGGACACGCCAACGCTCAGTGTGAGGGAGAAAAAGACCGAGGTAGACAGTCTAGGAGTCTCTTTTCCAGTCAATAATGTCTGTAATTTGTCTACAGATTGAGGAGGAAAGAGACAAAAAAAAGGCCCTCTCAGACACCACTCATCCTGTTGAAGCACATTTATACGCTAGAGTAGAGTGTGTGTTTGTTTTCATGTGTGTGTGTAATTAGCAGCGCTGTGTTACAACTCCTTAGCATAGCTGCAGGTCTGCTGGACATCAGGACCTCTTCTTCTCCTCTACCAAACCCCCCTCCTCCTCCTCCTCCTCCTCCTCTTCGCAACAATTTCTACTCCTCAGCCGCAGATGTTACATTTGGCACGACAACGGTCCAACTCAGACGTGGACAGATGTTTTATCACACACACACATTTACACACACACAGATGGATTTATGATGTAAAACAGCCCTGAATGAAACGCTCTACTCACAGCATTAGGACACACACACAGACAAACACACACATATGATCTCTTCACGGTCTCTCCTCCAGTCTTGCCTGCTGGCCTTGTATGGCCTCTGCACACCCACCATATGCTAACTGCAGGGAAAGAGCTGTAATTTGTAAATGATTTAACCTTTTAATAGAGAAAAGACGAGGTTGGCTACGGCCGAGTCCCTCTGGATGTGAAGCAAGAGAAGAAAAATAAGGATTGGAGAGCTGTGATTTAGACATCATTTAATCGTACTGTCCAATTATCTATGCGGTTCATGTGCCGGAGTGATCTGTCTGTTTGTGTGTGTGTGCGTGTATGTGTGTTTGCCTGATTGTGCACTTGTTGGTGGGTTCTTACTTGAGGATAAATGTGTTTGCATGCAAGTGTGTGTGTGTTTTTGTGTGTGTGTGTGTGTGTGTGTGTGTGTGTGTGTGTGTGTGTGTGTGTGTGTGTGTGTGTGTGTGTGTGTGTGGTTTTCAAAACAAGCTGGTGCCAAGGCTTAGCTGATAGGCTAATTAAGCTCACCACAGGGAATAAATGTTTCCTCTCTGCCTGCCATTTGTCACACCTGGCACGGAAATGTCACTGGGATAAGAAACACTCGCCTGCACACACACACACGCAAAGACACACACACACACAAACTCACACAGTGCACGCAGCAGACACACAAAAGAGAAGTGCTGAGGCAACAGAGCCGCTGTGTGAGAGTGAAGGCAAAAAGAAGAGGAAAAACGGGAAAATACACAAATAACAACAAGAAAATGAAGGAAAAACTGCAAATGAGAAAAAGTGGAATAAAAATTTGAAGAGAGAAAAAGGAACCTGTCAGCAGGCCTGTCGACATATCAGATTTTTGGCCCGAAAATTACTGTAGCTACAGATCGAATAAAACGCAAGATAAATATACTGACATGTCACTCTTTTCTAACGTCTTCTTTTTCGTTCACAATTTAAATACACATATCCCAGCAAGAAACCACTCAACAGTACTTCATAAAGCACTTAGTAGTTAAAATTTTGCTATTTTATATATATTAATTATTAACGGTGTTGCTGTTCAAGCACAAAATAACTTCTGACTCTGTTGCACATGCACCACACAAAGGTGGATGGAAAGCAGTCTGTTTGACACCTGGCCTTGGCAGCTCTACACAAACGTCAAGAGTATTTGGCAGGTCGGAGGGCAAGAAGAGAGAAATAAAAAAGCTAAAAAAAAAAAAAAAAGAGCAACATAAATAAAATGAAATTCTTTTAATTTTTGCCCCCCAAAAAAGAAAATAAATATGACCGAAGAGGGATCTGAATTTGTGACTATCACTCTGACTAAATTTGAGCAAATGGCAGGTCAACAATAGCAATACACAGCGCTCTACATCTCCACGTGCAAACCTCAACCAAAACGCCACTCTATAGCCACAAATAATGCTCAGAATAGCACCTAACTTCATCAACAGGACATGTAGGGTCCCAGCCATAGTACTAGCCAGACATTTTAAGTTTTTTTTAAACTTCCCCAGACAAAGCTGACCAAGGCAGGACAGCCCCCCCCAAAAATAGGACATGTCCGGGTAAAAGAGGACGGTTTGGTCTCTTTGCTAAAGAAATCAGGCAAAGCTAAAAAGACGTTTGATGACTAGTACTATGTGGAGACGTAGACCACTGTGTATTGCTATCGTAGGGTTGTTACTCAAGTTGGTATAACTAGAGAAACAAGTAGTCGGCAACATTCATCTCTTGAGAGGGTGTCTAACTCGGTGTTACAGTGTGTTTGACCCTAACTTAGATTTATGCCGGAATATCCCTTTAATATCTTATAAAGAGTGCAGCAAAATAGGCGGGTGGAAACAGATCTGGTGAGACCACAGAGACCCCTCAGCCCTTCTTTAAACATTCAGATTTCCTTCACATTTATGCTCTTTCTGTCCATGACACACAGCAATAGCTGAGCTATCTGACCCTGCTTTTCTTTACAGGCATGACAGTTTATGTGGAGCGTTGCCTCACAGCAATAGTTACACCATCCTCGATAAGAACCGACGCAGACCCATACAAGTCCAGAAAAGATGACAGAATTTATGTAAAGCCTCTTAAAGTTTTGGGAGGCATTGGAAGGGAAACAGATGTTGCAAGCATCTCTTATTCGTTTTTTATTGTTGTGAAACTCTAAAAAGGAGGACTTTTGAATTAACACCACACCCTCTGATTATTCAGTGTTGATCTGAGTACTACAATGTGGTATGCACACATTTGGAGAGCTCTTACTCCTAGCAGTGTCCAGTAGACTGAATATAACATCTCACACAGAGCAGAAGTATTTTTCCCCCTGAAACTCTGATGAAATCAAACTTTCTGAATTTGATTTCCAACAAACATAAAGCCAGTGCTCATTGCATAAACAGTGTGCTTCCTGAGTGTGGTTGTCAAAGCAGGCAGTAGGCATGCTTTGGCTGTGCAAGTCAACACAGACTGTGAGGACTCTGCATACGGGATGCTGCACCAGGCAACTAGATCTTCTCCCATCAAGGGCTGAAATTCATGCATGCCACTTGGTGTTATTTCCACGGATCACTTCAAAGAGATGCCGAATCAAAGATCTTGTAGTTTCCTGAAGCACGCTGGCATCAGAGGCTGACTGATACGTCCCTTTTTCATCTTTGTTCCACTGAGTCGTCTTATCTGCCTCTGTCAACATGTCACTTAGTCATCCTTAACTAACACCAATCTTCGTACCAGCTGTCCTTCTTCCCTTCTCCTCCCTCCCTCCTGCTGCTCAGCACCCTTCCCTTATTGTTCATCCCATCTCTTGCCTCCTCTGTGTTGACAATCGGCACGTTGCCTTCACCATCATCTGCTCTAATACTCACTGCATGCAGTCCGACAGCGGCCGTATGGTCCCGTCCTGCCCAGCACAGCAGAAACATGTTGGCCCCATATGGAGTTCCCCACAGGGGGAATGTAACCGGGACGTCTGGCGGAAGTGAGCGAGGATGCTCTCTGCATGATGTTGCTGGAATGATGGCTTTCGTAGTGCTGCTCTACAGTAATGATGTGGAAACCTTAAGCAGCTTAAACCGCAAGGTGGGACTGTTTTGATGAAGCTCTATAGCCTCCCTGTCTCTCTCTTTCTTTCCTCGTGCTAGATTTCCATTTTCGTTTCAAAGTTTCCTCAGAAAGTCTGAGGGATAGAACATCAGGCGTGTCAGGCTCCAAATACACCTATTCAACTTTTACTTTAACCTGGCACACACCGCTCAAAACTTTCTCCGTTTGCAGGCCCCGTTCCTTCCTCTTTCTAGCGCTTATATGCATCATTTCACCACCTACTGAAACGGTTAATCTTAGGGCAACGCCATCTCTCTGTGTTGTTGTTAAAGACCAATGTTCCAAGCAGCAGCAGCGATAAAAGAGAAGAAGAGCAGAAATAAGACAGTGTTCGAGCTTGCGCCTCTTAATCTCCCCTCCTCCGGCTCAGCCTAACTGACATTTTCTTAATTTATTCCTCTCAGGATTCCAACATTTTAATTAGGTCACTCCAAATCTCCTCCCACGCAGCGTTATTTCGAAAAACTTTTTTATTTCATCGTGTTTGTCATTCGCCTCCTTCTTCGTCTCTCATTCTCTCTTATCCTTTTCTCTTTCGCACTTGTCAGTTTGGCTCAGTGGGTTATCTTTCTAATGATGCACACTGTTATTTGCCAAGAGAAAATGCTGCAGAGGTAAATACATAATTGAATGTTGGCGTTAAATAGACAGGCAGGTTTTTAATACAGAAATCTCCCTACAGTGTCTCTGGTGAAAGAAAATTACAAGATGTTGGAAAAAAAGTGAAAACCTGTCAGCTATTTAATGTTTTCTCATTTTGCTGATGACAAATAAAGAAGTGTCTGCATGTATGTGATTGCAATATACATTTATTTACATATATATATGTTTGTATGTCACATTGTACGGTTCGTGTGGGTGTAAATTCATATTTTACATAAGTGTGCTCTTTGGATCTCATACAAACTTGCTAAAGCTTACAGCATGCATGCTCATGTGTATTTAAGAGTGTGTTTGTCCCCCCCACCCTAACACAAAATGTGCATAATCTGTAAATTGTTTCTCAGTGTACCGGGAGTCCTGGCTTATCTCCAGCCTCAACGAAAACAAGAGGAAATTACTTTCTACAAAGTGTCTGACGCGGCCAAATCTTTTACACATTTTCCATCAGCGCAGCAGGACATTTACTATGACTTAAGTGTTTTCCCAAAGGGGGCCTAGCATACAACCGAGGCTCCACTACTCTGGTTGCAATTCTCTTTTACGATCAGCCAGTAAGCACCTCGACACCAGGCTCATTGTAGCCTGTTAGACACCGTTGAGTCATGGCTGAATGTCTTTTGCCAGCCGTCACCTTTTGGTTTTGTTGGTGTGTACAGCAGTATTACACTGAGTCAGAGCTAATTACCCATGATGTTTGTGTTTGTCTAGGCTGAAAACACATTTTACTGCTGCTGCTGTGTATATGACACAGAAGCCGTTAAGTTTAATGAATGTTTTTATTGGGGATGGGGACAAATACCTGTGTAACCCAGTAATCGCTGTTTCAGTTGTAGGTGTCAGATATGTTTGGGGCCCTGCCCCCTTCATGCTGTATGATATGATTGGCTGGAAGTTGGTTTGGATGATGTAGAAGTTTGTGGTTGGTCCAGACATTACAGAAACGGTTTTCATTGGATTAGGTTTCAAGGGATTGTAGTTCTTCGGCGAAAACATGGACGAATTGTACAAAGCAATCTATCGCTACTTATCGAAGGGGACTTAGCATACTGTATATACTATGGACAACTTGGTTCCGCCTCCGCCGGTATACGGATTTGAAGCCGAAAAGTTCTCGGTAATGCCGCATTTTTTTCTCCACTTCCTGAAACCAACATTGCGCAGTAGCGTTGTACACACTCCACCACTTGCGCAGTAGTGTTGTAGGCATTCGGCGGGAGTGGCCAAGAGTCGGCTGAGCTACACAATCTTCGTATGCTCATAGGCTGTATCAAGTGTCAATGATAGAAAACATGAACCCCCAAATAAATGGAGCTGCACAGAAAAAGAGAACTTGAGCACAAACCAGTCTGACAGTAACTACATGTCAACACCGCAACATTTTTTCCTTTAGAAAAGTTAACACACACAATTAAAGCCATCTAAAAATTACAGTACGATAAGTTGTGATTATCTGTCTAATATAGAGAGAAAATTTGGAGGTCAATTGAAAGAACAAACGGAAATAAACAAAACCTTGAGGGGCTTTCAACCGAGCACATTTGACTTATTAAACGGAGTGCAATGTAGTTTGTCCGGGTGAATGTCTTCAACAGGCGCTGGGCCCTGAACACATCTGTTCCTACACCGTCGTGACTCGGGTATCGTTACAATACTTTAGCACACGTGCTCTTCTTGGTAGAAAATACATTTCCCATAAGCACCGTCACCATCAAAGAGTGCATTTGTTGTGGAGGTAAAAGCGAATCTCTTTAACGTCCCCACACACTCGCCCTCTGTTTACACCCCCCACAACTGCAAGTGTGACTACATTACAAGTGACACTCTTCTCACTTCTCTTCTTCATAACTTTTTGCACCTTGCAGACTGATGAGGTAATGTGCTGACTTATAAAAACTAAAAAAAAAATTCATTATGAAAAAAAATTGTTCCCATGACTCCACTAACAAAAGATGAACAGACTCATATCCTACCACAGATACAACATCATGATGTTTATCTTGATGTACCAGTCTGAATATCATACGAGTTCATACTCCAGGATAAACATTAAATCAGTTTACTTTTGTTTGACTGAGCAAAGCTCTGGTTGTTCCACTCCACCTAAAATAACACTTCGACTGAAAACACACTTCTTTCCTATCTGTTTTCTCAACTATACACCGACATCGATCAAAAACACGTCAAAGGAAACACACTTGGAGAAGAATAACCTCTTCCTACTTGCGTACTCTTCACTGTTAAACATGAACATTTCTGCGTAAAACTTTTTTGCTGAAATTCAGACTGAAACACAGGCTGCAAAACTCAATATAAGAATCGTTATAATCTCATTTTGTTAGGTAGGTCATGAAGAGGCATCAGTGTAAGAGTGGGACTATTTAGAAAATCCGTTTAAACTCCTCACCCTCGCCTGTGAGGTGGGTTGTGTGACTCTGATCCAGCACGCACACTTTGTCAGGTTCAGCAAAGATCTTCCCACGGTTTTTGTTCGTCTGTGTGAGCGTTCTGAAAGTGAACTTCTATTCAATTACCTGATAGCTTTACAGTGTTTATGGGGAGAAAAAAAAGATGGTGAGACGGAAATAAAAGAGAAAAAAAGACGAGAAGTCACTCACAGTCCAAGAAAGTCCCCACATTACACGAATGACCCAGAGACATTCAGTGTTTATTTTTCCTGGCTGGGTTTTCTCCACGTCTGCCACGCAGATCGGACTTTGCCAGTTTAGACTTACAACATCCATCTAAACCTGCTGATTCACACACTGTACACTGATTTGATTAGAAAGGCCAAAACTCTGAGATACAGAGGACGAAATCTAAACTTCCTCCACCCCCAAAAAACCTTCTTCATGAGCTTCTTCAGTCGCTCCAGCCCCTTCCTCTAAGCTGGTGTAGCAGAGTGTCTCCCTGGTCCTCCAGAGGAATGCCAGTAAGATCCAGTTCCACCACAGTCCCACCACCACCGATCAGACTTTCCTACCACAACTCTGGGCTGTTCATTCTGAGATACTGCTCTATTGACTTGGCTCCATGAGGATCCATAAGAATGAGTCAGAGCTACAAGGCCCAAGAATTGCTAATCCATGACCTTCAGAAAAAGATAAGCTGAGAAAGTCGGCTCAATCTTCACCGCGCCGTAGCGAGGGTTACGAGGGCTGAGCTGTAGCCTTGTAGTCTCATGTGCTCCGGGGTTCGGCTAAAGCTGCTCTCCGCAGCTGCAGGATCATGCCTCTGCGCTGCATTGAGGAGCGATTCGGCCAGATGAGTGCAGTAATTATGTGGTTAGCCTTGGCAAGTGGTTGAGGTTAGCTGATGATCGGTACAGCTAAAGGCCTGGAAGCTAAAGGCACGGCTAGCTGGCTACAGAGGTGCACTGTGTGGCAAACCAAAACCGGGCTGCAGCGAAAATCCTCATGTCTGAGAGGAAACTCAGGAGCCGTACAGAGCCGGCTCTGTCTGTGTGAATGAGTGTGTGTGTGTGTGTTTATGTGGAGGAGTATCTTTACTAAAGAGACGAGCTGAGGCTGAGGTTCACCGGGTTCAGTCACACTTTAAATGTAAAGACTCTTTGTGTGTTTGGGTGTTTGTCAGATTAGACTGAGGAGTGCTGCGTGGTTACAGAGCAAAATATTTACCAATATTTCACAAATTCACAGAGTCACCTGCAACAAACACACTTTATTTAGATTAACTCACCCACACTGATTTTTGTTGTCTTTTCTTAAAGACCAACCCCGATGAAAATCACGTTTTTCTTGTTGTCTACATGACGATAGCAGAACAAGAGTGTCCGTTAGCGGACGGCAATGCTCATAAGAAAACTAATTATAATATTAACTTTCATTACGTTCTTAAAGACACAAGAGTCCCAGAGCTGAATAGCTCCTGTCACCTGCCAGTTCTACTACACCGGCAATGTTAGGCTACAATTTAGCGTGAAGAGGAGTGAGCAGAGCAGCCCTGTCTCTGCCCACGACTCAGAGGTGAACTGCTAATGAGCTACTGGAGCTCTGCAGAAGAAAAGCCCTTAAAAATGGTAACACGGATTTGGCTAAAAACTTTTTAATCACAATTAAAAGACCACAGAAAACACTTTTAGTACTCCTTTTTTTTTTTACTACTTTTAGTAGTAGTAAAAGTACTAGTAGTAGCTCGGCATTCTCTGTGCATCCACTGGCAAGAACATCACTTGTCTGAACATGAACCGCAAAAATGCTCGAAAGTCTGACTTCATTTTAATTTGAAAGAGGAGGACGATGTAGCACAGTGCAACATCTGCAAAAAAACAACATCTGCCAAAGAAGGATGCACGACCAACATGATTAAACACCTCCGGATTCATGGAGTAGAAATAACTGAGTGCCCCGTCTTTGACACGCAGCACCGGTCATCCTCTAACCAATCAGAATCAAATGAGTAAAACAATAAATAACGTCTGTCTTCTGCTAACATTGAAGCTGTAAACAAACTGTTCTGTATGATTGGTTACTTAAATATCCAGCTAAAGTTAGCCCGAGGTGAACTTCTCAATATATCATGATATTGATTTGAAGCCACAGCCAGCGCTATTTTTGACTTCCAAAACCAGATCAGACCTCTGGTTTGAGAGCGCGCTCAACCGTTAATCCAAACACACATTACACAAACTTTTCCTGCTCCCTCTATATTGTAGGAAAAACTCAAAGATTACATCATCAAACTCTAATACAAAGTGGCAGATCAGGCCTAATGCTTACACACGGAAACCATATGGGCTTGTCACCATAGCAAAGACAGCTTCTGCTGCGCTAATCACTCCAGCAAAGCAGATGCACAGACTGAGGCATTATTGGCAAAATTAAAGCTACTTCCCCTCTTCTCACAGTGTGAAACAGCTGTCCAATATTTTGAGAATGAGAAAGAAAGGGAGGGAGAAAAAAGAGGAGAAAGAAGAATGAGAGAGCGGGGCTACGAGGAATAGAGCAATGGCCGATAGCCAGACCCTGCAGCGAATGAGATCGGATCCCCTGGAGTTGAGGATTAGGGTTTTCATCCAGATTTTAGGCTGGATTTGAAGCTTTTCCTCAAGCTGAGTCCATCTGAAACTCAGTGTTTGCTCAATGATGTCATTTTATTTGTGTGTTGGTGGAAAACAAAGAGAGAGAAAAGTGCTCATGGATATCTCTCGGTATTCAGAGAACACTGCAGCCTATGCCAGCCACAGAAGGAGCAGTTAGCCAGTCCGGCAGCATCAATTTGTCAGCATACCCAGAAAATATCCACTGGGGCCCCTGGGAGCCAGAGCGGGGCACTGGCAAGAGCACCGAGGGGCCTGAAGTGACCCAGCAGGCGCTAAATACACACAGCTGTATGACTGATATGAAGAACACAGAGATGTACGTATCACTCACGATTAAGGCTTACTAATAGTGACAAGCGTATGACAATGGTACATATTAAGTTCCATTTACACAGCCTGTCACAAACACAACAACATAAACAAACACAAAAGCAGTGTAATACTAACAGCTGCTGCAGAGAGGGTCAAAGACAGTGCACGTCATGCAGCCTGTGTCCTCTGAATCATCGGCCCCGCTGCAGGCTGAGACGCCATGTGGAGTGCAACACACACATACACTCGCACACAAATGAGAGAGAGAGAGAGAGGAACCATCACCTTCCCTGACCTTTAATGTTCAATGCAGCATGCACATAACCACTCACCCCAAACACACACACACACACACACGGACGAACGCACATACATTTTTCAGAGCCACAGGCCATCATGAACTCACATAGCTTCATCCATTAAACATCGAGCAACATAACTCTGTACGTTACAGCCCATAACCAGTATGCAATACACATATCTGACAGCTTAAACCCCACTGGAATCAAACGGTTTGATCTCAGGCATCTATAACACTCACTAAATACATTATTCAGCATATATTGCATTGTGGTTCACTGGAATTGATTTTGTAAATCCCATTTTGCTGCCGAGGTGGAGAGAAAACAGGGTTCAGGTTTCGGATCACTGAATCGTGTTTCTGGTGTGCAGGTGCATCCTCAATGTAAGGTGGTAGTTAGTCAGAATAACAAAAATTGTGTTTGTTGGAATCACACTTAGTGGGTCAGAGATAGAACCTAAAAATGTGGATAAGACTGAGCATGTTTGAATTTAGTCTTCTTGGCAACCACTTGCCAAGCCTTCTCATTCTTCCCTCACTCATGAATAAGACCCCAAGATACTTGAAATACTCCACTTGGGGCCGGATCTCATAAGGCACTCCACCTTTTCCAGGTGAGAACCATGGAGTCAGATTACGAGGTGCTAATTCTCATCCCAGCTACTTCACACACGGCTCAATGAAGCCAACAAGACCACATCATCTGCAAAAAGCAGTAACAAATCCTGAAACCCCCAAACCGGACCCCCTCAATGGCCTGGCTGCGCCTAGAAATTGTGTCCATAAAAGTCATGAATAGGATCGGTGACGAAGGGCAGCCATGGTGGAGTCCGACCCTCACCGGTAACAAGTCCGACTCACTTCTGGCTATGCAGACCAAGCTTTGGCAGAGGGAAGGAACACCCCTATTCAGGGTGTCCCAGAGCACACCTCACAGGATTCCCTGAGGGATACGGTCAAATGCTATCTCCAACTCCACAAAGCACATATGCGTAGACTGGTTGGGCAAACTCTCATGCACCCTCAAAGTTCCTGCCATGGGTGTAGAGCTGGTCCACAGTTCCATGACCATGATTGCTTTATCGTAGACTGTACACTAAGCTGGGAGTGGACTCAGTGATATCAGGTTTGTGTCTGAGGACTTAAGATCCTCTGTAATGAATCTAAGATAGCAGTGGCACACATTATAGTGCACTTTACAAAGAAAGGACAATAACTTAAAAATAAACATTATGCTGCGCTAAAGTCAAGAGGTTATCCAGATAAAGCAGACGGTTGTCAGTGCTTAGTCTCAGTGCTGGATCATGAGGTAGACGAGTCTTGTGCTGGGTAAACAAAGCCAACTCTCGGGATGGGAACTGCATTGTGCTTATGTTAACACAGAACAGAAATACTGTCCATGCCATGCTGAGACAGAGCAGCAGCGGCTGAAGACAAGCTTGACAAGCGTTGCACGTCATGCTATTGTCATCTTTCTCAGTTAAATGGATCCTTCGATCATTTCTGCTTACTGTTCGTACCATCGAGACCGTTTTTCAAGGCACCTGGGAGAGAGGAATCATTTAGAGAATCATTAAGATAAAATGTGAACAATGTTGATGATTTGAACCACTTGGAACTGGTTCTCAACAAGAACTGGTTCTCGATTCCCATGCCTAGCAAACTAGACCTTCATGCTTGATTAAACTTCACTAACTTAAAGGTTAGATGTTTTTCATTAATTCTGTATATGTTGGACTAAGCCTTCTACTAGACCAGTGCCCTGTGTTCCAACATAATTACCGTAGCTGTAATTAAATATTTGGAGCTCGGTATCTTGCTAACATCACCTGGCAACAGGTGTCAACCTGCTAATCAGGCATTAAACTAAATAGTAAATAGCTCATATGGAGGTTGTTTTTTTTTAGAAAAGAAAAGAAGACCAAGTCTTTTCTATCACTGGACATCCTTTCTACCTTTGAGCCACACGCACCCATCAGGCAAACACTCACCAGCTTATTAAAGTTCTCTTCTGTTGCTGTTGGATTGTAGTCATTTGTGTCTTTTGGGCAAACAGTCTGAGTCCTAAGCAAGCAGAGGCTGAATAATAGCTGCATGGACAAAATCTCTTCCTCTGCACTTGAGACAATTAAGCCCGCATATTCTACACACGTGCATGTGTGCAGGCGGCTGATGTGAGGAAATACACTCGAGCACAGCCATTACAGTGTTTACTGTAAAGTAGCTTCTTATTACTGTTTTACATTCACAGCTCTGACTCGTGGCTGGTGTACTCCCATGTCTGCCCAGCTGTGGAAGCAAAGCCGTCTCTGGAGATAACCTAACAAAACCATGGACGAAAATTTACAGAAGGGGTGTACTAAGACACACTTGACCTTCCTGGGCGAAAAAAAAGAGATGTATTCATCCATCCAGTGGATAAAGTGAGAGTTACATAAAAAGATTGTTGTAGGCCTATTTGCTCAAGTAAAACGGATTTCACTCACAGCAGTTAGGGGGGAAAATTGAGGACAAAGAGAGAAGTCAAAAAAAGCCCAAACACTCCCCCCTATAAGCTGGACCGGCCATTCTGGGGGGGGGGGGGGGTTGAAGGAGTAAAAAGAGCAGTATTGTTCTTTGTTTGAGGCCTAACACACACATAGACTCGCACACGCACACACACACAAATAGAGTGCTGACACCAATAAGGAGTCAATGATTTTCCTAATGGTTCTCTTCTATGGAAAGGCAATTCTCATGAGGATGGTTAAAGCACTGGAAGCTGTGTGTAAACTCTCTCCATCCTATCAGCGCTCTGCACACTGGCAATACACATAAACACTCAGGTACACACACACAAAAACACACCAAGCCCGACTTGGCAAGCCCTGCACTTCCTTCAACCTCTTTTCCTCTTTACATCTCCGTCTGCGTGCACAGGAGACGATTAACCCCCCCACACACACACACGTTTTTGTCTTTTACCTCTTTATGCCATAAAGTCTTTTAAAAAAAATCTCAATGTCGTCTTCAACTTTGGCCTTTCCTTTTAGCTAACTTTTCATTAGCATGCACACACACCTTTCACGAACTCCCTGCACACACAGCTGCCTTTATGCCTCATTTATTAGTCTGAAAAGCGAAGTGCTCACGGGTTAAATATTGAAAGTGTTTTGAATTGTCTTCATTTTTAAAAAGCGACAACTGTTGCAGGGAAATTATCAAGCTACCCACTTACTGCAATAGAGGCTTGAATGCCTTAAGTATGCAAAAAAAAAGGGGAAAAAAAGCGTTTGACATTGTGCTCACACAATCACCCATCCTAATTATCTTCTCTCCCCCCTTGCCTTCTCCTCCTTTCGCACACACTCCAACACTTTTTACCCTATATTGTAATTTCTGTATACCTCTGAGGCACGCCGTCAAATGTAATGGAACAGAAACAGAGGGGACGGCTGAGCGGGGAGCGGGGAGGAAGGAGAGGGAGGTGAAGTAAAAGAGGGAGGAAATGGGAGCAAAATAAGTGGAACAGGAGCAATTGGTGGGAGCTGTAGAGAGAGCTGACAGAAAAAGAGAGAGAGAAAATCAAGTGAGAGAGCAGGTCAACTCCGGCGGCGGTGTGGAAACGTCTGCCGAGCGTTGCTGATGTGATGGCACGATGATGATGGTGTTGATGATTCACCGCTGGTAGGAAATCAGAGAGAAGAACGTATTATTATCAAGCAGCTCAATTACAGCGCAATTTCTCCCCGGCAGCGACATCCTCTGCAGGGCTCCTCATTGAAGCTGATTTGGGAGGCCTGTGGCGTGTGGAGGACCGGCGAGCGACTCAGTGGCGCGGGAAGACATCCCCACTCGAGATGGGAGAGGAGAAAGAGGAGGAAGGAGAGGAGGAGTGGCGGCGCACAGGGATGAAGAGGGCGAGGAAGTAGTGGAGGGGGAAGGATGCAGACGTGACAGAGTCGGTGCGTGCGTCTTTGTTACGACCTTATAAGCTGGGCGCTCGAGGCTTTTGGAGGAGTGGAGGCTGGCAGAGAGAACAGCAACAGTCTTAAATACATCGCTGATGGAGAAAACACCTGTTCGGTAAATGAGTACCAGCTCTCCGGCTGCTTCTGGTGGTCAACATGAATACTGAAGAGCAGCTTCTCATGTGGCGCACAGAGTGTTTAATAATTTTATTTACTCTCTGAGTGAAAAAAACAAAAAAGAAGAAGAAGCACAGAGACAGAGGCCTCCGTGTTCGTGTGTGTTTGTGTGGGTGAGTGCCTGTGTGTGATACAGGGAGTATTTTACAATTTTTCTGCATTCTGTAGGTGTGCGCCTCTAGCTCAGAGGGAACGCTGAAGAGTGAGTAGGAGTGTGGATGCATGTGTATGAATTTATGAGGGTTATTTTTTTTATTTTGCAGGTGTGTTTGTCTAAATCGTTCATCCTGGCTGTCTTAAAGGTGGGGTTGGTAATCTGATTTAGATTCACTTTTTGTTATTCTGGTTAAAATGATCTTCATGTTCCAATGGCATCAATACATGATGTGCAAAACACAGCAGCTATGTACAGCTAGGGTTGGGCGATATGGGTAAAAATTTATCACAATATATTTTTTTCATATTAGTCGATATCGATATATATCACAATATAAAAAAATGAAATTTAACAGTGCTTATTGGTAGCATGTCTTTTGCAAGACAATAAGCTACTGCATCTATGGGGTCTTTACGTCTCTTTGACGTTTTGTCGTTAGGCGTTGCGCTAGAGAAAGTGGACTGAATGGTCGGCTGTTTTCAGGGTTACAATGCTATGGTTACGTGTAGCTGCAGCCTGCGACTACGCAGTTGTTTGCTATTCGGTTCTAATTCAGCACATGATTGGTTCAAACTGGGAAAACACCAACCAATCACATCGTGTGGGTCCCACATTTTTAAACCAATCAAATCCCCTGCTTGACTCCTGGCGTGCACCGACCTTATTCAATGCGCATAGCTGAGCTGAGGGGGATACAGCTACACTGGAGAACGGCAGAGAAACTACCTATAGCCAGATTAATGGTGACCGCTCCTCCTGCAGAAAAGTGCAAGAAAAGAAAGATGGAGACAGAGAAGGCCGAAGGGAGACAGAGTTTGGAGAAAGCAAGGGCGAGAACGAAAGTCAACATCGTAACCACTTCACTGACCTCTCAGTGTGCGACTTTTAACATGACCTTTAGCATAAACCCAAATGTGGATTTACAATTATACTGTGTGCTGCTAACTGTTGCGAGTAGAGATGTTACGATACCAATTTTTCCCTCCCGATACCGATTCAGATACTTGTGGTGTGGGTATCGGGCCGATACCAAGTATCAATCCAAGAAGAGTATGTTATAAAGAAATATCATACCAGGCCTTCATGACTGTGATATGATTATGATTGTGGTAAGGCCTGGCTCAGGTTAAACACAAATAAATACAGAAAATTCAAGCCATTTATTTTTAAATGTTAAAAGAGTTTAAAAAACAGCAAATGAAATCTAACTAAATAAATCTAGGAATAATTAACAGAACAGAGCTAACGGAGCTCACCAGTAAATAAATTACTAATTAAATAAATTACTTATTAAATAAATTACTAATTTAATAAATTACTAATTTAATAAATTAAATTACTAATTTAATAAATTACGTGGTTCTGGACTAATATTAACCCAACCAACGGATCAAACGACTATGTGTAACTTGAAGATAAAAATCGTCACTCAACTGTAGCACAGCCAACATCCAACCTACAAAGCCGTATCTCACATTAATTATAGATCATGCTTTAATCATGGTATTTTGGGGCAGTGGGGAATTGGGATCATGGGCGGATTCCCTCGACCATCCTCCGTAGAGTAATCCTAAACCAGCTTAAACAGGGTCCGGTCATCAGCTTACCTTTAAACCCTTAACTTCACCAACAGAGGGAAAAGTTACAGACCTGTAGAGTCCATTTAGGACTAGCTTCCAGAAACAGTCTCAAACCACACTGTCTCTGCCCAGCCTGGGCTCCAGCTACACTAACAAGCCTTCAAACCAGACCGGGTTCCCCGGAGGATTACGCTGGGATTTGAGTCAACGTCGGATTTGTTGAAGGGATGAGACGTTTATCTTTTCTTTGCCCCCCCCCAACATTTCTTCCTCCAGCTTTCTTCTGTCTTGCATATCTGTCTCTCTTTCTCCGCCTGTCTCTATCTCTGTTTCTTTCTCTTTTCTCTGACTTTCTCTCTTAATCACAGATAGAGACGAGTCTTCTGGGTTGTTGGCATTCAGCTTCAGTCGTGAAATAAAGAATGGGGGGGAGAAAGCGCCGCCGTCAGTTCTCCTCTTGCTGCACAGCACCGGAAGGACAAAAGCTTTCCCTGACAGGCCGAATCGCCTGTATCTCTGCCCAGCCGACATGTCATCACCTCGTGTCTTTACCATCCTGCACACTTTTCTTTTTCTGTCACCCCCTCCCCCTGTCTCATTAGAGTAACACAATACATGAGGATTACTGTATGGTGTGTTGAAGAGATAGCAAGGCATGGGCTCATGCTTACTGTCATGAGTGGGTGTGATTACATGTTCATGTGCATCTGGGTGTTACACGTAGATCAGCATGTTGCATGTCTAAATGGAAGCACTGCAGCAACTCCAGAGAAGTGGCCAATCTGCCGTACGTTTCCCCAACAACAGGCCTGTCAAGTGTTTTTCGCTCATACGTGACCATTATGCCCGAGAGAGACAAATACACTCCCCGCTGTCTAATGATCCCTTACAGAAGTCTATTCATGATGAATGCTGCAGGGCTACAATATAGGTGCTATAGGTACATTGTGATCAAGGCTGAAAAATCTGCAATGAAGCAGACGAGGACTGCCACAGCAGGCAATCAAACTGTGAGAGCGTGTGCACAGCTTCTCATCATGCTACTTCCAGCTTAACAACAGACAGCATCATGAAAAAAAAATCACTTATGTTCCATTAGAGTAAAAAAAAAAACACACATGATCCTCAGCAGAGTTTGTGTATGGAAACACAACAGATAAGAGCGCAACCGCCTCTCCTCTGCTGGTCGCAGCGTCGGCGGAGGATGTTTCAGCTGCAGTTTCATCCCCAAAACATGATTGACTCGAATCAAAAGCTGTGTTGTTCAACATAAAAGTACACAAACTGAATTTCTGTCATTTTAAGAAGTTAAACTTAAAGACCCACTCAGATGAAAATCATGTTTTTCTTGTTGTCTACATGTTCATAGGACATTTTTCTGATGCTACAGGACAAATCATGAGAAAAGTAAGTATGAAATTGCATTTCTGAGTATTTCTGCATTCAAATTGCTGTGAATCTCTCGCAGACCCAAACAGCAGTCAGACACAGTGAGATTTCCTACATCACAAATCCAAGCTCCGCCCCCTGGAGCCCTGCTATGCAGGCCAGTCTCAAAGAAGTAGAGAGGACAGTTGCAGAGCAAGCGTGTGTGTTAGCAGATTGCAATACTCTTAAGAAAACATATTACGATATTAACTTTCATCATGTCCCCAAAGACATTCGTGTTCGAGAGCTGAATAGCTCCTATGTTACCTGCTACAACACCGGCAGTGTTAGGCTACAAACTAAGACGAGTGTGCAGAGCAGCGTCGTCTCCGCCCACGACTCAGAGTTAAATTGCTAATGAGCTACTGGAGAAGAAAAGCCCTTAAAAATGACACAGGTAACGTGATTTTGGCAAAAAGAAAAAAAAAAAACTTCATAAACACAACGTACAGACCACTGAGAACACTTTAAGTGGTAAAAAAATGTAAAATAAAAAAAAAAAAGAAGTGGGACTTTAATGTCTGGAGTCGATTTATTAAAATTTACTCATTCTTCTGATCTAATAACTCACTTAAAGGGTACTCCAGTATTTTAGTACAGCCGAAATCGTAACTCTTGGGTAAAGATCATAAAGTCTGGAACACATATTTAAAAAAAGATCTTTAAGGCAGGAATCCAAATTTCTTGATTGCTCCATCCTACATTTCCCATAAAGCATTGTATAACCTAAATCTCCCTTGCTGACACTCGTATCTTTCCAAGTCCTTCAATTTCTCCCAGATTTTCTTAAAAAAATGATTTCTCAAAACCCGAAGTCAGATAAGATGATGACTCAGCTTTAACTGCATCATGTTATCTGTCAGACTTGACAGAAGCTGCCGAGAGCCACAGAAGACGTAACCCTTTTTATTTGTTTTTGTCAGATGAGTCTGATAATGGATCATGTGAATCATTTGATTATTTCAGCCAGTCTGCTCCATCAGGGCTGTGAGAGATACTTTCAGAAGATGTGGCTCACTGTCTAACAAACAACCCAAAACTGTCCAACCCACTCTTTAATCAGCCATCATATGACTACCATCCAAGTAAATGTTCATTTTACCCTCCAGCTAGAACATTGTCATGTTATAGCTGATACGTGTGAGCTCTACTGAAATTTTCTCACAGCTCTAGCCTGGAAATTTCCCCCTGTAGTCTTCCCCATCAGAGGAAAATGTGGGTGGTGGGCGGGGTGAGGATGTGACATCAAAGAGCACTGATTTCTTCAGGGCAACAGAGACCTACACTTTGATCTAAGTTTTTGTATTCATGTATATCAACGCTACATGACTGTGCAAATATCTTTACTGTTCTTGTATAAAAGAGTTTTCTTCCACAACCTCGAAACACCGTATGAACATCATCCTGACTGTTTTCTCACTTCAACTTTACTCTGAAGTTTATTCAGAGGGGCTGACAGGGAAGTGTTTGAAAGTTTCAGCCATAAAAGAGTTATGCTGTGTGTCACATAGGGCTGGGCGATATGGCTTCAAATCAATATCACGATATATTGATCAGTTTACCTGGATCACGATAAATGGACGATAACTACTCCACAAGCTGCTCACCCCCTCCCACAATAACTTTGTCAACGACTACAACTTTTGAACCGTCCTCCATCTCCTCACCTGTCTTTCCCTCTTTGTTACGAACTGGATGGGGTGGAGTCACGTCTCTGACGTAGGACGGCGTCTTAGAGGGACACGAGACCATAGCCTACCTACACATCCAAAACCAGCTTTTATTTATTTTTTTGACACTGAATATACTCATATGGGCAAAATGACGTTGGTTATTGTCGTAAATTTCTGTATTGGTAAATTTTCGGTTTATCGCCCAGCCCTAGTGTCACATAATCATTTTGGAGATGCAGATAGTCATCCACACAGAGATGAAATGGTAGCTGTTTATGCACTCTCGTACCCATTTTCAAAAAGTGCTGTTTACAGTCTCCTGAAATGACATTTCCGTGTGGATGAAACATCGATATGACAAAAAAACTTTTGCGTTTACTCCTGATTTAATTTCCATGTGGACGGGTTGATACCGCCCTCAGACAGACTTTGCGTACCAATTCCACACGACTGACTTGCCCTTGCCCTATTTAACCACCAAATTGTTGCCTTCTTTTGCAAACGCCATGTTTGTTTGCACTGGTGTGTGGGAACTTGGGAGCATTCCCGCAGGAAGGGGGAGCCCACAGTGGCCTGGAGGCGTGAGACGTGATAGAGAGGAAAATCAATTTAAGGATTTTAATTTTTTTAACATCGTTATAATTACATAAACCGATTACGATTTAAAATCGATTAATCGTGCAGCCCTAGTTTGAATACAGCGAATGTTACCACCAATTTCATGACTGGTGGTCATTTTCCCTCTTCTTGAAATCTTAAGATCAATCAATTAGACAAGCTTGCCTTTACAGCACTATTGACGCAGATTGGTGCTGTTCAGAGAGCTCACAGATGACTGACAATCTGACAGGAGAAGGGAACACATGCACACAGTGAGAAAGTATTAAAAAAAAAAAACTATGGCAGAAAAAAAAACATAACGGTCCTGCCAGGGTAGACTGTCCCAGCTGCTAAAACAGAAACGCTAAAAGCTGCTTTTCCAAAGGTTTGGTCCTGTACTTTAGAGAACTACAGACTCATGACTGAGGACCAATCATATTTCTAACTCGGTTTAGTGTGAAGGATACAATATTAGTAGGCAATTCTCAGAAAATTACAGCGCTACAAAGGCAGACCCACATTACTAATATCCACCTTGTGTAAGTGCAGCTCTGTGCTCTGAATACCGCTGCCGTCTTTTATCAATTCCACTTTAACTCTTTTTCTAACCTCGTGTTTTTTATCGAGGTAAAAACGGTTAAAAAAAGGTTTCATATCTTTTTAAAAAATCAACAGGCGAATATTTAGCATTTTTCCTCAGTTCAGATTAGACTTTCGGACACCTGCTGTGCACCTTGGCTTAACAATAAAAGCTGATTTGTGAGCTACTTTATCATATAAGGACATACTTGACTAAAAATAGTAGTCTTGTTTGGCTCGTCTCGATTCAAACCAGTAAGTTCTCCCACCTGAAAAGACTGGATCTATGATTATGTGTTTCTAAAAAAGGAAGGCAGCTTTTAGGTTGATTTGAAAAATTACACAAAGCTGTTTTGTTGAATTTTTAAGTTGTTGTTGTTTTTTTCAGTTGTGTTGTACACAGTTTCCGTTGATCTCTTAGTGTAAAACACAGCAGATCTATTTAAAGGGATAACCCTGAAACCGCCAAACAGCATGGGAGTTGAGGGATTGACCAATTGACCCCTCCATATGGTGATGCTCTTGTCTAAAGCTGTGCGTGTGTGTGTGTGTATCCTTTTAGCTCTGCGCTTAATATCTCCATTGATACCCCAGTTCAGATAAAACTAATTCATCCCCCCACCTCACCTCGTCTCCCCCCTCACTCTCTCTCTCTCTCTCTCTCTCTCTCTCTCTATCCCTCTGTCTCCCAATGTCCCTCTCTCAGGGATGTCTGTTAAGCCTCTTACCTATGGGATTATTGGCAACGTTAGGTATTATATAGCTCCATTCATCTGGATGATGCGTTATTAATGTGTTGGGGAATGAAACCATCTGTAACAGCAGCACAGGATGATGGGAGGATGAGGGGAAGATTGTGGGGAGAGGGGGGCAAGCTGTCACGCCGAGGCGCGAGAGACGGCTTGACTGTAGTTGTGCTGGATGTGTTGGCGTATGTCGATGGAGGTCTGACACAGAGTGATGCAGCTCTAATTGGTGGTAATGGTGAAGTTTGTTTGAATAGACATGACAGGACAGATACGCACGGCGGTTATGATCTTTGATTTTGCAGCTGAACAGATGAGGCGCACAAAGGCATCAAGCTGAGCGCAAGGCACACACACAGACGTGCAAGCAGAAGGAGATGTTTCTGTCTGCTTCTGAAGGAGAAGGAAGGAGAGTTGATTTTCTGTTCAAACATTTCCAGACCTGCACATAACTCTGGTTTGTTGTTTAAAAAAAAGTTTTTTTTCCCTTTTTTTACCCCTTTGAAGAATGGTATCCACCACCCGTAACATATCAACATCAGCCAATCTGATTATTTTTCTTTTAGTAAAGGCAGGAAGTCTAAAAGAACAGTAAAATTGGTCATCTGAAGTCATATAAAGTGCCTGTTTCTTTTATTTTTATTTTTTATAACAAGCAGCTTGTAGACGTGTTTGCCTCAAAACGCTTTGAAATATTTGCCGAGAACTTTTATTTTGGGATAATCTTGACGGTCTCAGCTAACAAGTACTCAGTGATCTTGCTCTGTTTATGTGAAGGTAGCATTGTCTGTCTATATACCGTCTACAACCACCACACTTCTCACTCACCACAAACCTTTTCTGTCGCAAATGTAAATGAGAGCATGTTTGCGCGCTGAAAATAGCTTTGACTGACAATGACACAGCAGCAGAAGTAACAGGCTTGATGATACGCCAAAAACTTTTCACAGGAGCTATTTAAAAGTTACTAGTGATTTATATATCATGAGGCGGTGAGAAGAAGACGGATCTGTTTGATTAGATTATTTTTCTGTTAGTCAGTGAACAAAGTATGGAAGAGGATTAGGGCCAAAAAAAGGTCCAATATATTTTTTTTATTATTACAAGTCTGAGAAAAGAGTCTGAATTCGGATTTTAATCTCAGAATTCTGACTTTCTTTCTCAAAATAATAATGAATATATATACTAGATATTGTACGGAGGTGTATTGCATTCACAAAAAAATTAAAAACATAAATTTTCTTTTCCGTTCTTGGGACTAATTATTTCAATTTTTTTTTGTTTTGTTTTTCAGACTAATTGTTTTTCCTAGTCTCTGGGTTCATGATAATTTAAAAACAGACACTTTCATCCCCCTCTGCTCAATTTATCAGATCCAAACATGGCCCACTTGTTTACTTTCATCAAGTTTTACTTTCTTTTGTGTTTGAGACACTGGGAGATATTCTTTTTATCAAGTCAGATCGATGGAAGCGTCATAAGTTTGTCTACTTTGTGCAGGCACCTTAGGATTTGCGTACCTTATGTTTAATTAATGACATGCCTTCCTCTCATTGAACCCATAGTCGAAGTTATCGAGGAGCTGGAGAATCTGCTGATTAGGAGCAGCTGAGGTGGTTAACGTTATTAGATTGTATGAGATCCTGGCAGGATTTTGAAGTATCTCGCTTAGTTAGGTAAATAATAGTCTAAAAAACTGAAAGATGAAAAAAAAATTGTATGAAAAACAGATTAAATTTGTCTGAAAGGGGGGGAAAAATATCAGTACAAAAAAACAGAAGAAAAAAATAGTCAGAAAACCAGGAAGAAGAAAAAATTTGTCTGAAAAACAGCAAAATATATACATGAATACATACTCAAAAAAACAATTTTCTTTTTTGTAAGTGAATGCAATATGCTTCTATAATTTTGGACCTTTTTTTCTAGTGGTCCTATGAAGAACTTAAAATCTGAGTTTTCAGAATTATGAAAGATGAATTATTTAAACAAACAATAATTAGTTAGGACAACTTTTAAGGTGTGAATTTTTTAGTTTTTAAGACTTAAAATTACAAGTTCTATCAATCAGGAATTACTAATTACTTCAACAAAGGATTATTTCTTGGCTCAACTTTTCTTCCAAACTTAAAAAATTTGAGTCAGAATCAAAGTTCAGTAAGTTGCCTTGAAATTTTGATTTTTAAAGCTTTTTTATTTTTACCGTGTTGTCCTATTTCGTATCAAAGAGAGTGTATTATTCAAGAAAAGCTGCACATTCTTACTTTATGATAAAATGTATTTTTAACCTCACTGCTGATCCTTGTATGTTTCCCTCAGTAGAAAATGTCACCATCCTCTTTTTATTTACAGACACCCTGTGCTGTGCTCAATTCAGACCAATAGCAGATTGCTATTATTAACTTGATGTGCAGTTATCCATTTATATATAGTACCACGGTGAAACTTGCTCTACCCTTATCTCTGAGAAAGAACATAATTGGAAGGAGTGTGTGAGTCATGTTGGTGTATTTCCTGCCCCTGAGTCTAGTATTTCTTACATCCTGCCACTTGTTGAATGGTTAAATAGCTGTTCCTCCTTCACAGAGAGTCAGCAAAGAGGACAAAGAGGAGGAACACATTACATGGATACTACAGTGAGGAGGCTGGCAGTACATGCAGCACCTGTGGAAGAAGGAGTGTTTCACAGAGAGGTGTCTGAGTTGTGATGTTTGAGCTGCTATGGAGACCCAAACCTTCAGTCTGCAAACTAAACATAGTCTGAAGTTTTCGGATTCCACTGATGTTGGTATTTTTGCAAATGAGGAGAGGACCTGCGCGGTGAAATAACATGACAGAGTTTTAGAAGTGTACTACATTATGATAATAAAATGTTTTTCACTTGCAGGATCTGAAGGGTGGCGTCATGTATACAAATTACACCTCAACATCAAAGTGTCTTGGATTTCTCCACGTGTCTCTTTCAAGTCGGAGATGCACACTTTCTCAGATCTCAACCTGTTCCCACTTCTCTCTGAGAGCAACGGCACTTTAAAAAGAAGCTTCCTGTCTGCAAAATCACTGTGACAGATGGATGGACTGATGATGGACAGGCTGTACTTTACTTTTCACCCAGTACAGGTTGTACAGAGTAACACTTTATTGGAGCACTGATTTGGACCTTGAATTTGGAAATCACACATTGCATCTTCTGAATGTCTCTAGACTGAGAAAATGTGCGCTCCGAGGTCTTTTTAAAGCAGAGAAGTTCACACAATTTACTTTTTGGGATTGCCAATTACCACTTCGTAAGTGACTTCGCTGCAACGCAAAAACCAAAGCTGACAGTGACAGGAAATGCCAGTGGAAATAAAAGTACACTGCCAGGAGCAAAATTCGAGAAAGAACTGGATCTGAAACAAGAAGGCGGTTTTGTTACCGTCTTCATCACTGGGAATGAAAAATGAGAAGAGCAGCGGCACCATACATCCTTAAAATATTACCTTACGTACATGCTGACAGTGCTTTACAACACTAAGTTTGAATGAAAGGTAAAGCTAATCAAATAATTTAAAGACAACCCCTTAACGTAACCCTGAACGACCATGGCAGTGATGACCATGTGTCCCTAACTTACTTCTGTAGCTCTCCGACTCCAGTGCTGTTCAGCTAATGTCACTTTGAGGGGGTAACTTAACTTAATCCACATTTTTTTGTAATATACATATGGAAGTAATTTAAGTAGGCTGCGCTTTTCCATAATACTTCCCTGGAAATTCAGCTCCCTGGTAATCCCTCCAGCATGGTCAGTCCACCCAACGTAACACAAAAGCACACAAAAGGTTTTTTAAGGCGAGAGCGTTAATAGTAACAGCAGAGTGACTGTGTAGATCACAGAAGGATCATTTTTGACCATATGGATTCTAGGAATGGGCGATTAGGTTAAAAAAAAAACAATGACGATATATTTTGTCATATCGTCTGATTTGATTATCACAATTTTTTTTTGTTTTTGTACTTTTTTAAACTGCCAGTTTTAAAGCATCTGTACTAAAAACTGAAGAAACTAGAGATCGGTTCAACATTTTATCAATGTATAAAGTAGATAATGAAGCAAATTGAATAAGATAAACTTAGAAAAATATAAAAAAAACATTTTTACTTAACAGTTCAACAAATGTAGATAAATACTAAATAATACAGTGAACTAGTTTACAGTCCTGAGTGTTTTTGCAGGTATGAAAGACCCAAAATAAATACATCACCCCCTCAGGGATAATGAAGACGCCTTAAAATGTAAACATTAGATGATGTAAACGTAGATGGTATGATTGATTGCTGCTTTGGGTCTGGTGGCTGCACCGCTAGTTGTGGCTAAACCGCTTATGATTAAACAGATCTGTTGTTTTGCTGTTTTTTTTTTTAAGGAAACTGACCACCAACATATCTTGCTCGACGTCAACCGAACCACCGCTACACAACCAACGTTGAGCAACCTTTCTTCGTAGGATGACCCAAAGTCATGGCTGACATCTATTTTGCCGCCCTCAGCTCTGCGTTTAGCTCCACGCTCAGTCATTCTGTTTACTTCTCCAGCAACTTACAGAAGTGGAGCAGGAAAAGCTTGACTTTGATTGGCTGTTGTCACACACATGTTCTGCTATTTATCACAATCTTTAACCAGGATCATACAATCGCCCAGTCCTAATGGATTCACACAATAGCAGACCTCACAGCCAATAAGATTTCATCAGCTATAACTGTACACCTCTGCCATCACAGCCTTTATTCTAGGGTTACTTAGAAAGGAAATAACTCACATTGACTCATACATTACATACACATTACTGTAAATATGTTTTTCTGTGAAGACGAGTGTATGTGGAACAGCTTCCCTGCTCTTACGTACCTCCATACATCATTTTGGGTGTTAGTATAAACACGTGTGTGTGTGTGTGTGTGTGTGTGTGTGTGTGTGTGTGTGTGTGTGTGTGTGTGTGTGTGTGTGTGTGTGTGTGTGTGTGAGTCAGCTCTGTGATCATGCACACAGACGGGTGAATCACATCCTGGTTGTGGTTGTGGTCAGAGAAAAGAATAGTAGCAACAATAGATTTCAGTAAAGCTCCTAAACGTAGAACATATGTTGCTTGTACTGTACACGATTACAATTCCAACAATAATCCGGCATGATGGGAGTGTTTACTGAGTTATTTCATTTTCAATCCCTTTAATGTTCCAAAATCTGAGAGCTCAGTTATTCCTATTAAAGCCTGAACAGCAGCTTCAAAGACTCTCTGCTGTTACTACAGTTGTCGGCCCTCAAGAATTTTGTGTTTTTTTCATCACTGTGTAAAACTGAGACCTTATATGACTCAGGAGATGCACTTTTCTTTTCCTTTTTTGCGTCTGTGTGTTCAAGCTGGAACTCATTTGTCTAAGCTACTGTGGGAAAAATGACAGTGATGGACATCTTCATGGTACAGTATAATATAGTGTATAATATTATGTGGTTCAGCCTGTCATGTATGTGGGGAGAAAACTAGGGTAAATGTGTAATTTTTGGATGATTTGTAATGCCAACTTTGCCACGGGAAACCATTAGGAAAGTCAGTGCAATGGAAAAAGTGTACATCAGAGATACTGCTCGGTGTAACGCCATGACTAACAGGGAAAGTCTTTGCAACATGTGTGAGCTGGACACCCGCCGGGGGCTCATGGGGATCATAACAGTATATGACTACTATGGCTGAAGGAAAGAAAGTGCTGACAACCAGATGTGAAGCTCGAATCTGGATGCTTTTCAAAGCTTGACTCGGTCTCCTGCTGGAGGTAGAACGGTTTAATTCTGGCACATTAAGAGTTTTTCCACATCCATCACAAGGACCGCCTTAATAAGCACCTATTAATAATAATTGTGATGCCATCTCCTGTAATAAACTGATGTCAGGGAAAACAAGACAGGATAATTAATAAGTGTAAGAATTTCTGATGGGGGATTTGCAACAGGTAGCCACCGTCTGGAAAAAAAAAAAAAACACTCACAGCTATCGTGCAATTTTATCTATTCAAGGCTGTGAAACAAACAAACAAACAAAACAAAAAAAAGGAGGTGTATATTGGACTGGAGAAGAAAACATCGACGCTTTCTAGCAGTTTTTCCCTCAAGAGACACAACAGGAAACAAACACTAATGGTAACTGTAGCTCCTGCCTGCTGGGATGACACATCTACAGCTATGCATAACGTTTCCATCCAACACAAGTTATCAGAGAAACTCTGCTATTGTCATACTGAGGCTTCTGGCTCATTCTATTCTTGATCAAAGTCCCTCTGTCAGCCGCGGTGCCTCATATAGCATCAGTTGGCGCTTATGCGTCACCCTTAGGCTGGACAACTCCGCCGCGCCAAGCCACACACAAAGAGACACACACACACACACCACCAAAAGGGTAAAAGAATGAAAAAGCAGTGATTAACCAGCTGAGGTAATGCATGTGGCCCGTGGCGACCAGTTGAATGTTAGGAGTCCTGGGGGCCGCGGAGTTGTAGAAAGGAAGTCGACAATCTGACAGGCGAGCAGCGGGCGAGCTGGCAGGCTGGTGAACTGACTGGCATAGAAGCTGTGTGAAGAGCCCGGGGCGATGGGATGGAGATGAAATGCCTTCTTTAGAAAGGTCATGAGTGCAGATCCACAGTGTGTTTTATTAGTAAAACACATTTGGACAAATCGGTGTTGACACGGCGTGAAGAGATTCCTAAACAACTGAGCCACTGCTTCTGTTAGATCTCTGAGTTCTTCATTTATCTATATCCTTCATAGGAATATACAAACAGCTCTCAAACGCTATACAGACAGGCTGTGAAACCCTTCAGGACAACGAACGGGACCTTACAGAGACCTTGGATGCTCACTTAGCTCATAAATAGGTTCAATTAGAGCCCGTCTTCAGGGTGACTTTGGCCTGTGGAGATGCAGGTGGGACAAACAGAGCTACCAGATGAAGTGAGTGAGTCACAATAGAATCTGCAGAGGAGACAGATGATACAGTGCACGGCTCCGAGTGACTGACTGAGCGCAGAGGCCACACAGTGTATCATACTACATCAAAGCCGGTTATCTACTGGTTGCATGGTGGCTGAAGACCGGGCTGCACTTGAATGGCTGGCAGCTTTGTGAAGGCAAAAAAAAAAAAAAAAACGCTGTGTGCACGCTTTGCAGCCAGCAACCACTGCGTCCAATTTCTTTAGGGCAGCCGAGCTGCTTGAGAGACCATGCAAGCAAGAGGCTCAATTTTTTTTTTCAAGAATTTAATTCCAGACATCAGGTTGTGGAAATTAATCACATGCTGCGAGAACACAAAACCTGCTTCTCGTGTAGCCTGCAGCGCATACAACTCAGTCAGTAAGTCTGCAAATATTAATATTTAGTTTTGACAATTTCAATAAACAAATTACTTTATTAGTTTACTGAAAGTTCCTTTACTTGATTCATCCATATAGTTTGGCTTTGGCTGCACGTTTAGTCTAATCTATCTTGACCTTTTGGTCTGATGTTTCCACAACCAATAAAACTGTTTATGTTTTCACAGACAATGAATGACTCTGCTCTTTGTTCACTCATCAAAATCAACCCCACAAATGAGGTTATGTTTCAATTTGGCCTTGCTCAGACCCTGCTTGCTGCTGAGCCATGCAGCCAGCTACTGTATTTGACTTGAAATAGCAAATCAACCGTGACAGGTAGCCTACAACTCATGTCAGTGACTCTGCTGATCGGTCACCTCCTCTGCTACTACCTTCTGCCCTGGAGTAAACTACACATTGAGTTCAGGTTTCATACCCAGCTGAGCTGAGGCATTTTTAAACCCATGAGTGTGTTCATTGAAACGGTGCAATGTGGCTGCCTGAGCTCATCAGCTGAGGATGCTCGTCTCCCAGCATCGGTGGAGTAAAGAGGGGCTCACGCTGCATCTGCCTCAAGAAGCAAGAAGCCTCCGATCGTCTGACAACAATCATTCATTCATTTGGAGGCCCGGCCGAGCTGTCTCCCAAAATGAGCAAGCAAGGGGATGTTTTGACCTGCCTACAAACCCCTATGGGATTCAACCCCGGCGAGACAGTCTCGTTTTTGACGTGAATACATCGATAGCACCTCTGTCTTACCGGCTGCTGTATGTGGCGAGACGTCCCCTTCCCCGGCGGAGGAAGATGCTGCCGCTGCCGCTGATGGACCCCGTGCTGGAAATAGTCGCTGCCAGCGGCTTTGTTGCCTGCGACCCGGTCCCTCTTCTCCCGCACGTTGGAGCCTCCGTTTTCCCGGTCTTCGCCGGAGTCGAGGCTGCTGAAGTTCCACACAATCAGCGTCTGCACCAGCAGCACCGTGAGGGCTGCGATCAGGGCGGACCGCGACCGGCGGGCCAACCTGCGAGCACACAAGCCGACAACCATCTTCGCACCGGGCTGCACGGAGGAGCTGGAGGAGCGTCTGTGGCTCTGCGCAGCGCGACGGGAGGAAGCAGTGGAAGTAGAGGGAGGACGGGGAGGAGGTGGAGGTGGCGGCTGAGAGAGAGAGAGGGAGGGAGGGAGGCTGAGCTCTTCAGTGGCGGAGGCGATGAGAAGCATCGAGGAGAGGCACAGGGCCACCGTGTGGTGAAACTGGGTGACAGGCTGTTGAGCGACAGATGCTCCAGGCTGCTGTGCAAACCACTGACTGTCTGGTCTCAGTGGAGAGGAAGTCTAAACGACCAGACAGTATTCTGATGATGACCAAACTGGCCTACTGAAAAAACGTCCTTTTTTCCCTTCTCTGTATGAAGATTTGCCCAGATAACAGACCCCAGGGGGCTTCTGACTGACACACTGATCACAACAGGGGCGTATTTACTTCTTTTATTTATCCCATGTACACCACTTTGTTTGACTGCTGTCTTTCAAAAGTGCTTTAAATGCACATTGACTTTACTTTACTTAAAGGCATGGTTGACGATTGGTAATTATTGTGAATGTCGTGTTTATAGTGATCATGATCCTATAGTGTGTTCTCCACAAAGTGAAGCTGAGAAAGAATGGTAAAAATCTGTTCATCCTTGCAGCTGCAGGGCTGCAAAAACATTGATCAATGGGAGTCATCCGTCCTGGACAACTGCTATTGGTCACTCTCCTGTTCCACTTCTCAATCCAATCACCTAGCTGTCCAATCACACCCCTCTCCAATAGGAAATAGGTAATGGCTCAAGCCAAACGTGGGCTGTCGGCTCTGTACGTCGAACAGAACATTATCGCACTTCTGAATCTCCTAACCCTCAACCTAATCTTAACCTTAACCCTTACCCTAACCCGACAGACTGTAGTTCCGACTCGTCCCCTTCCACTCTCCCGTAGCATAGCAGCTTAGCTACAGGAGCTGTGATGGAGAAGGATGCAAAAAAAAAAAAAAACACTTCTGCTTGCCCCAACGCCAAAAGTGCAAAGAAAACGTAAGTCGCCAGAAGAAAAGGACAGAGTCGAAGAGGAAATGTGACCAAGTGAGGAATCTAACTCCAATAAACATCAGGTCATCTTGCGAGCTGTGGAGAAAGCTACGCCAGGATTTGGGCCTGAAAACAGGCGCAGAGACAGCAGAGTTTTTGTTGAACAGGAAATTTTTGCCTTTTACCATGGCACATGTTACATAAATAACTCTTATTAGTCTCTGCAATGTCAACACGGTAGCGGCAGATGTTTTGAAACTAGCGTAGGATCTTCTGCTGGCCGGCTTCTTACTCTGCCAGAGGGAGTGTGTTGTGGAGAGGGCGGTACAGGTTTGGGGGGAGTTATCATGGAGCACAGAAGGGAGATGTTTGTGTGTGGGGGGTTTGGGACGCTTTTTTCAAATCTGCCTCAACGGCTCAGTTTTTTTCAACTGCTTCTCAGATCGTCAACCATGCCTTAAACCTTAAACTCAGCATCTCCTGCTGAAATACATTACCCCAGACCCCTAATTCAAACAAACCACTAAAAATGTTTCTGTACGGCCTACATTGAAAAACATCATTTTATTATTACACCTCAGTTTATGGTTCCCAGCTGGAATCTAATGGGAAGATGAATGTGTTTTCCCTTCCTTCGATGAAACAGCTGTGTGGTGGAGCTGGTGTGAATTCAGACATTTACCCCCTGTGACGCCATCAGTGATTGCTGTGTGTGGTCATTTGCTGTTGCTCTGTTGTGACTGTGTTGCCGGGATTCACTTACTTCCAGACAGACTAATTTGATTTTCCATAATATAATACCTTCTGTCAATCACACTTAACATTTTTCACATAACCCGTCTGTTATCACTCATTATATCTTATCTTTTCTGTGGTTCCCCCTTAGTAAGTGCGTTGTAATTTGTTCTGTCAGTCATTCTTCTTCTTCTTTTCTATTTGGGCCCTATTTTGCCCTAAAGGGACATTCCGGCGTAAAATTAATTTAAGGTCAAACACACGTAACATCGAGACACCCCGTCGAGAGATGGATGTTGCCGACCGCTTGCATCTCTAGTTATACCAACTTTAGTAACCACTGCACGTTAGCTATACACAGAGCCCTGACGAGTCGATCACCGAGTGCAGAGGAGTTTCGCAGCTAAAGGAAGAACATTTATGATAATTTCTTCATAGAAATACAATCAAACAGAAGAACTACCGTGCCTGCCGTGCAAAATGATTCATATGGTGATTATTACTTCAAGGAAATGATAATGTAATGATCATAAATGTTCTTCCTTGAGCTGCGTCACCCCGCTGCAGTCGATGGACTTGCCCGGAGGTCTTCGTACAAACAAGCGGCTGCTGAAAGAGAGAGGGTGAGTTGTGTGAAACAAGAAATCAGGCTAAGAAAAAAAGATGTTTGATGGCTAGTTCTATGGCAGGGACCCTATATGTCCTGTTGATTAAGTTCAATGCTGAACATTATTTGTGGCTATAGAGTGGCTTTTTGGTTGAACGCGTGGCTCTCTGTATTGCTATCTGGGGTCGTTACATAAGTTGGTATAACTAGAGAAGCAAGCGGTCGGCGACATTCATCTCTTGAGGGGGTGTCTAACTCAGTGTAATGGTGTGTTTGACCCTAAATTAATTTTACACCGGAATATCTCTTTAAAGATTTTAAAATAGTGTAATTAGACACTCATTTTTATATTCAAAAATCTGATTTAAAATATGTTGAAAACACATAAGAAGAGCCTGTAAACATTAATCATGGATGTATCTAACAGGGTGTCTTTTCTGCTCTCTAAGGACCAACTTTTTATTGCGCCACCGTCGTGATGATATTTATATTCAGCTTTCGTTTACATCCCATTCTACCATCCATTGTCCATGATGAGAATGCACTTCTACAACATTACAAATGACTCAGTCTATTCATGGGCCTAAATGAGCCATGACAGTGTGGCACTGTGACAGCATTTAAATAGAGGTTAGCCATCCTTAATTATTGTTTACCTTATACATTTTTTATTATGGTGTGTCAAAGTGTCCCCATAGGCCTAGTTATCAGTATACATACTCTGCTTATATTTAATACTCACTCATCTTAAGAACCAAAAATAGCCGTTAAGAACTCTGTTGGTCTTGACTGTACACAAGTTATTAATAATAAATTGGCATAGCATTTTAAAAAGATAATTTAATTCACAGTAAAAAAAAAAAAAAAGAGACCGTCTGCCACTTCCTGAAAATATGTGTAGGAAGCTTCTTAAATAACTCTCAAGTCGTACTCTGAGGTGGGAATATTTTTAGACCAATCAGACTTAGAGCTGAGGTCTTTGGAGTGATTCAGAGAAGCTTGTTAAAAATTGCTTCCTGAGCGCCATTGACACTCAAACACCCACAGCAACAGTGATGGAAAGCTTCTCTGGCAGAGACGGGGAGCTAAACCTCACCTATAGCAAGAAGGCAGTACTGTTTTTGCTTCTCGGTTTACTGTTGTACAGTGTTGATGACGCCAGGATTCAGACCACATAGGCCGGCTATAAATGAACAAGTACCATACTACTGAGAATAATTTGACACTCTGCCTTATGAGTCAAGATTTTGTCATAAAAGTAAGGCTCAGGCTCCTAAACACAGTGTTAAAATTAACTCGATGCTAAATCTAAACGTGTGCCTTAAGTACCCACAGCAATGACGGCTGAGTGTTGTCAAAGGAGTACCAACGTATGTCCACTAAAATGCCCTCCATCGAACTCTGAATCGGCCAATCACAGGCCTCCGATGGTTATGTGTCAGGGTTGCATCACACCATCCATCATGGTTCAGTGCATCTCTGTGAGCCAACTCATCATACCCAGTGTTACATCCTACAGTTTACTGAGAGATAAGAACATTTATTCTGTGTGATGATCCGTACGCCTGTAATGATTATGATGTACCATCCACGAATGATGAACAGCGTATTATTTTTAAATGTGTGCTTATACATAACCAAACTTTACATGAATATCTGATTCTTATAGTTTAATATGCAAGGAACTTGATGACAGACAGACTTCTTCACATTTGTAGAGGGTTTATGTTTTAATAGCTGTAGCTTTAAAGCAAATAATCCAAGTACACCACTATTATTTAATTATCTGTGGGATTGGCCTCAAATAATGTTTTATGAATGTAATATTTTGCAATAGGTGTCCCCTTAATATGACTTTAGTGAGCTTTTCCAGCATCCTGTTTTACCTGGTTCAGACATACTTCCAACAAACAAAAATTAAAAGTTTGGTAATCTCAAATCTTTTTCAGAAGAGCTTCTGTTCATGCATCCAAATTAAAGCTGAGTAATACATCTTATTTGTTGTTATGTACAAGAGAAAGCTGTCATTTCTCAGAAATCTTATCCTCTTGTTTTTTTAAGGGTTAAGTGTTTCACTAACTGTGAGTAATTGTCACGAAAAATGCTTTTTAAAAAGTTTAAAAAGCTTGCTGTTAAGTATCAGGTCAAACTCTTACTCTCTAGAAACAGTTTCAGGTATGAAGAATTAAAATTAAAGCAGAGAAATGATCGGCTCCGCTGCTTGTTTGCTTTGAAAGGTCATCATAAAGAGGTATCAGTATCAAGCAGTATGTTTACATGCACAGTTAAAGCTCCTATAAGGGTTTTTTGATTGGTCATGAAACAGACTGGGACTTACACTGATGCATCTATATGATGTTCGTATACAAATGAGGCCATTAATAACCAGACTGACTTTTTCTATACTGCAGTTCTTAATGGCTGTAACTGCTGTGAGGGGGGTGGGTACATTGAAGGAACAGCCTTAGTTATGTTTTTCAAGAGCAAATGTTGAGTTTTACTGTGAAAAGTCAACAAAAGACTTTTTTATGTTAATTACTACAACTTTCATGAAGACAAGGTGAAATCAGCAATCATATAAGAGTTACCATTTTTCTCCACAGGGGGCGCCAAAATTAACACAGACAAAAAGCTCCTCACAGGAGCTTTAAGTCAAGCGCCATAAGGCGATATAACTTTACTACTCTCCTTATCCCAGTTTACAAGCTTGGTTAACAAGAAGCTAAGTAGATCTCACTTTCACAGCTCTGAGCTTTAAGATGGGAAAGTTTCATTTTTGTTTACATCCTGTTTTTTTTGTCTGTGTAGGTCGACTGAACCTTATACATGACAGGGAAAATTGATTTTAATTGTAATATCCAGGTGTGTGAGTCTGACTTGCATTTAAAAATTTTAATTGCAGTCAGACTATTGCAATAAATCAATTCTTTTTAAATGCATGTAAACTTATTGAGTTTCATCCTTCTTCTCAACCCATTAAAAACTTCTCATAGCACCTTTAAGATAGGATATATTTTGTGTCTCTTGGGTTGTTCATACAGAGATCACTTGTTGAAATGTTTATAGTTATTATTACAGGCTTACATTGCCTTTGGACAATTATTTTATAAGGCAACTATTATCTAACCGAATAGGGATAAAACTTCTACCCTAAAGGGAACATATAGTCCATACCGGCCCATCCGACAGCAGCAGAGATGATATGGTGCTTTTTAGATTGGGTTCAGTATTTCAGAGGGGAGTTTACGGTCTGAGAAACCCAAACAATACCTCTAACCTTCATCCAAGTTCACTTTATTCTTTGTCCTGGATTTTCCTCCAGATTCTTGACCCCTCTGACCTCTGAGCTCTGTTGGAGAAAGACAACGAAACTGTAATCACATGTATCTATTCGAATAAATCCATGTATTTTCACTATGAAAAGCCAAACTATGAAAAAAATTGAAAGGAGGATATTTTTCAGCTTACAGAGTTACCACTACTGTGCTCAGGGGCTTTAAATGTTTAAGAGATAACTTCAGTCTTATAAATAAAGACTGACTGTATTCACTCCCTTCTCCAATTAGTCAGAATTTGCTGTATTTATCTTTTATCACAGTGTCTGCTTTAAAACCTCTTTGTTCCCAGATTACGGCTAGTTATCTGTAATGGTTCAAACAAGCAGATACACAGAAACAGTCATCAGAAATAATAATTGACCATGTATTTCTTTTGGCTGCTTCATGAAGATGACGAATATTTTAAAAAGATAAATAAAAAATACACGTGGCTTCAAAGCCCTGGACAAAGAGCGCCAGACTGAACCCATGAGGAAACCCTGTGTGAGAACTGTGACTGTGTGATAAACGTGACCCATCACAGACCCCAAATGTTTGGAGCCTGTTTGTGATAAATCTTCACAGACTGAAACACAGACTTGACTAATCGCTTCAAACAGACATGTATCTGATGTACGGATACAGCCTCATCTGCCTTTTATTCAAAGCAGAGCCTGAGCCTTTCATAAAAGCTGCTGTGCTGTGAGAGTTTTCCTCTTACCAAAGATCTGACACACAGGGGAAAGTTACATCAGATTCAGTGTTGGTAAATGAAAGAAGAGACTGCCTACTCAGAGCGTTTATCCTGTTTACTCTGCAGTGTTGAATAAGTGATACAGCTTTAGGCTGCCAAAGATTGCAGATGGGATAAATGACTATTAGCCGACAAAAATGACATATTTGAAGAGGTTTAAATTGACTGCAGAAGAAGGAAAACTTAGGGTACTGTAAAGACCCACTCCAATGAAAATTATGTTTTTCTTGTTTTTTACATGTACTTGTGGCATTTTTCTGATGCTACAGGAAATATCATGAGAAAAAGAAGTGCAAAATTACATTTCTGAGTATTTCTGCTTTCAAATCTCTGTGAATCTCTGGCAGACCCAAACGGCAGGCTCAGCCACAGTGAGATTTCCTACATCACAATTCCAAGCTCCGCCCCTGGAGACCCGCTATGCAGGCCACACTCAGAGAAATAGAGAGGACGATCAAGGAGCAAATGTGTGCATTAGCGGATTGCAATGCTCATAAGAAAGCTAATTATGACACTAGCTTTCACCATGTCCCACAAGGCATTAGTGCAAGATCTGAATATCTCCTATTTTACCTGCTAATTCTACTACACCGGCAATGTTAGGCTGCAAGCTAACGTGAAGAGGAGTGTGCAGAGCAGCGCTGTCTCATGGGCGAATTGCTAATGAGCTACTGGAGCTCTGCAGAAGAAAAGCCCTTGAAAACAACACAGGTGATGTAATTTTGGTTAAAAACTTCATAATCACGATTTAAAGACAACTGAGAACACTTAAAGAAATCGTAAAAAAGGATTAGAGTGGGACTTAAATACTGCGTTCCATTTGTACTTGGAAGTTGGATTTTTCAAGTTCCCAGTTGGAAATTCATCTGGAACGCCCCCCTGAAGTGGGATTTCCGACTCAGAAAGTCAGATGATCCTCACCAACTCCAACTTGACAACAACGTCATAATCCAAGATGGCAGCGCAGTGCATTAACAGTAAAGAGTAACAGTTAAAGCTCTCGTAATGTATTATTTATTAGCACTTCTGTTTTGTGTTTGTAAAATTAAATAAGTGTTATATGTAGTACTGCCTAACGTCTAACTGTGAACACAGTACTATAATGTTTGTATGGGTGAGATACCATATGGTGTGTTGTTTTCAACTGATATAGCTAACAACGGCTATCAACAGCTAACAACGGCTAAATATTACAACAGGCGTCCATCTTGGTTTTCCGACTTTTTTACTAGAACGCTGTCAATTCGTGTAACGTCATCCCCCGCTCTGACATACGACTTCCAAGGTAACTGAAACGCAGCCTAAGTATTCTCTGCTATTCTCTGCTGCATTTGCTTCTTCATTTCATTCAAAAAGTAGACCTTGCTCGTCCAGCTCCTTCCACGTTTTGAAGCAAAGCTTAGAAAGCTCAGGGACAGTAGATGCGCCGTTATTAACACAAAGAGAATACACTTAACACTTCTTTTAATGGCACTCAAGAAAACACCATGACGCACTAATGAAAGCCTTTTGTGGTCAGAACAATCCTCATCTTTTTCTCTTTGTTTCAGAGGCATTGAGGTGATTGAATAAGATTGTGGACCCGACATAGACAAAAGATAAAGCTTCGTGACACACTGATAACGGGTTATACGCAGGATGTCGGCCAAAACAAGATAATTGAGGGAGCAAAAGCAAGAAAATAGCTGGATGCAAATTTTGACATTGTACAAAGTTTTGCATACATCAAGCTTCAGATTTGGAAGTGAATTATATGCTGCAGTGAGATGCTGTTTGACAGAAAAAGAAGTTATAATTTCAGCACCACACTGTGGTTTTCATCTCCAAGAACGCCTCGACTGACACTGAGACAAAGTACATTAAAGCCCAAAACAACGGCTCTGAACGAGACAAAGGGAGATCGTTCTCTCAGAGGGTGAGCTGCTGACCTTGTGGTTCTTCCATCAACGTGGCAATTAGACATTCCTGCCATTTTCTGAATCGAGTCTAGGCTTTTTGCAGTCACATTTTTGTCTGTATAAAACGATGTAGAAAGGATCATAAAGATCTAGGGTTGCAGCACTTGTCACTGAGAAGAGTTAAAAATTGTAGAAGCGATCTTTAATTCACATCCAGGTTTTAAATTGATATTCTAATCACTTCTCTTAAATATTGTAGCTTTTGATTTGCAGGAAAATGATTAACTTTGGTGGTATTTCTGCAGGCAAACGTAGCCAAAACTAAAGATAAGCCTGCAGACCTCAGACAGATAAAAGTTGCTTTGAATTTTGAATGTCTGTACATGCACACAGAGCCCGCAAAGATATTTGAGGATTTTGTAAATACTCATTCTCATCGAGGAGCGCGAGGAGCAGGAGAGGGGAGGAAGGGAAAAATGTAAAGCTGCTAATTACAACCGAGATGAGGGAGGAGATGCACGTGCTGTCATTAATGAGAACAAAATAATAGAAAAGCGAGATGAAGAATGGTTAGAAGACAAAACTGGATGAAATGAGACAGAGCGGGTGAAGTCTGAAGTGAGAGAGAGAGAAAAGAAAACATAATCAAAGCATGGAAAGTACACCATCAAGTCCTCTAAATTAGCAAAAGCCCAAAGAGGGGAGGATAAAGATAGAGTCAGAGGAAGACAAAGAGAGGAATAACAAAATGATTTTATGGGTTCTAACAAAAGAGAAAGCCAAAGAAGAAGAAGAAATAAAATGAGAAGGAGAACAGCTCATGTTCCTCTGGCAGCAGAGCCGCGTCTTCTCCTCTCATTAGCTGGAGCTCTGTTGCTTAGGGGACCGAGTGGGCCGACTGCCGCCACGACAATGGTTACCATTCCCCGCGGCAGCAAATGCTGATTTTAATTAGAGCCGACCTTTTTGTCACTGGGACACACACACACGCACGCACACACACATAGACTGACCAGAGTAACTCACCGTCCTCACAAACAGCTTCCCCATGTCTTCTGAGGAACAAACAACAGAGAGACAGAGATGTAGAGAGAGAGAGAGAGAGAGGGAGATGAGCAGCCAGCTGGTGCAGTCACTCTGGGACAGGAGGGAGAGGAACTTGGGTGGGCACTGCACAACATGACGGTTGAAGCCTTGGGCGTCCCGCTGTAGGACACTCATGCATTCAGTGTTTTATGTAATCAGGCAGCGTGCTGACTGGAGCGCAGGAGAACACAGCGAAACACAGCAGCAGACAGGTGTCCTTGACAGCGATGCCCCAGGGGACCAGGGGGAGCCTTTTTTCTCCCACTGTGATACAAGAGACAAGAGACTGGAGCAGCAGCAGCAGCAGCTTACGTCTGTGGCAGAAGCTGCTGTATGTACAGAGAGAGAGAGAGAGAGAGATACAGTGATTTTATTATGCAACTTTTAAGAGTTGCAAGACGGTTCATCTGTCGTTTAAGCTGTTCATCAGAGTGCTTTAGATACAACTACTCTGTACAGCCTGTGTCAACATTTTAATGTTCCTAACACGACAGTGAGCTGTTTTATTTTAAGGTTCCTAATCCCTGCATCTAAAACAATTTTCAATCTTGATTTGGGGACTACAATGAGGAGACACAACTGGAACACAAAGCTTTAAATGCACGTGATAATCTGTACCCCGAGACCTGTTCACATGCACCAGTAACAGGAAACCGTGGGTTGGACAAACCTTATCTGACTTGAGTAATGATGGCATGTCTGACCAGCTATTTGACAGTTAAAGGGATATTCAGGAGTAAATTGAAGTTAGGGTCAAACACACCATACATCAAGTTAGACACCCCCTCAAGAGATGAATGTTGCCGACCACTTGATTCTCTAGTTTTACCAACTAAAGAAACAACCACACGATAGCAATATACAGTGGTCTACATCTCTAAGTGCAAACCTCAACTAAAACGCCACTCTATAGCCACAAATAATGCTCAGAACAGCACCTAACTTCATCAACAGTACATATAGAGTCCCAGCCATAGGATTAGCCACCAAACATCTTTTTAGCTTTGCCTGATTTCTTTAGCAAAGAGACTTAACAACAACTCACCCACTCTCATCCAGCAGCCACTTGTTTGTTGGGGAGCCCTGACAAGTCGAGTACTGAGTGCAGCCGAGTTTCGCAGCTAAAGGAAGAACATTTATGATCATTTCGTCATGGAAATGCAATCAGACTGAGAGACTGAGGCAGAAGAACTACCGCGTCTGCAGTGCAAAATGATTATTATGATGATTATTACTTCATGGAAATGATCCGCTGCACTCAGTGATCGACTCATCAGGGCTCCCCCACAAACAAGCGGCTGTTGGACGAGAGTGGGTGAGTTGTGTATGGTCTTTTTGTTAAAAAAAAAACTAGAAAAGCAAGAATCCATCTCTCAAGGGGGGTGTCTAACTTGGTGTTACGGTGTGTTTGACCCTAACTTAAATTCACACCTGAATATCCCTTTAAAAGCCCCTTAGGAGACTTTCTACCTGGTAACAAAACAGACTGAAAGCAACATTGATGCTTTTTAATGACCTATAAAAACCAAACAAGACTATTAGCATGAACAGTAAATATGTCCATGTGGTTATTGTTAATGGGTGAAAATGCTAGCAGGGTAGGTTAGTGTCTCTGAATGCCACAATCAGAGGTCACAAAGGTCACCACACAGCAAAACAGAAGTCAGGCTGTTGAACCCAATATTTATCCATCTGATGATATATTATCAAGATAACAGCATCACTCACACACACATTAGGGCACCTTGATGATTTTATTAGCCTAACGCTCAGTCCAGTGATGTAAAGTCAGCTGTCTTTGATCACATGGAGGGGATGCTGTATGTCAATTTTCTACTCATGTACATACATGTGAGAGGAGAAAAATGGATGTACTCCTGGATACCAAGCTTTTCTCACATCAGACAGCTTATCCTAGAGGAACACAGCAACTCTTATCAGGTACAAAGCTGAAATCCCCACCAGGGAAAACAGTCCATCCAGTACAACACTAAGCCACGGCTTCAAAAGGGCAAATGGATAAGGAAGAAAGAAGTCAGGCGGAAGAAAAATGTCTACAAGACAGTGTTTTCACATTGTGTGCTTTGAAGAGTGCAAGGCCATTAAAGATGTCGAGACACGTTCACAAACAACAGCAGTAACTGGATTTTGTTTGGAGTCGGATTCAGAATTTTGCATCTTTACATTATCAATAGAAATTCAATTAAAGCTGTTCAGTGTCCCGATGCACCTCCAGAGACCACTGTCAACGCAGTAGATCAGGACATCACAGTTATAGATCTATAATTTGTTGTTACTAAGCAACAAAAGCAAATGACGTTATGTGTACACAGTAGTCAAGTTGTGAAAAAAAATCAGGGGGGATGGTGGATTTTATTGTTCTGATGACAGTGCACAGGGTGGGAAACCAACTGTGTACCCATTTTTATTGTTACTAAAGCACAAAGATTATTATATTACATAATCCTTCGAATTAAAGGGATATTCCGGCTTAAATTAAGTTAGTGTTAAACACACTGTAACACTAAGTTAGACACCCCCTTGAGAGATGAATGTTGCCGGCTGCTTGCTTCTCTAGTTATACCAACTTCAAACATGTTTTGCCTCACCCAGAGTATTTTACAAAATATGCACAAAGCCCCCTGATGCAGGGCTCTCACTCAAACAATCACAATATAGTGAAAAAACACAGCCGTGGCGTAAAACGCAGTACTTACGGTGATAGGATTTATTTACAGCCAGCTTTCCAAGGTGTAGTGCAAAAAAAGTCCGTTTGGCAGTCACCTTCAGCACAACAAACTCCAGTCTAAAAGAAAGCAAGGCCCAGGAAGCCTTTTTTCAGACCTGCCAAGCCCCACCCCAGTGGGCGTTATCTATTACATAAGTTTTGGAAAAAAAATCATTTATTTACATTTAATCAATTTTTAACCTTCAGACCTTTTTCTGCAAGTTTTTGCCAATTTAACAAAGTTTTTACACAAATCAACGGAGCAAAAATATTTAGGGATTCATGTCAAGCAACAAGGGAATTAATTTTTCTGGGATCATGTGACCACTTTGACCCTCCATACACACCTATTTTACACCCGGAAATCGCGCGCTCTGTTTTCTCATTTGGAAACGTGAGCCAGCATGACGGCGTGAATGAATGGACTCCATACAGGTAAGTGAAGTGATGAAAATCTGTGTGAATGTATGTTGAAGTGAACTGTTAGAGCTCCAAGTGTGCATCCTTGGTTATCCAATCCAATAGAGAAGGCAGAAGGAAAAGTAGCGCTGTTTGGTGCGTAATTAGCGACGCTGGCGGGGAGGGAAATGTTTGGCGTGTGCGTGTATGTGCGTGTACGTGTGGGTCCATGCGCCACCCGCAGTGAGTGGGGACGCAGCTCCGTCAAATCCGCTAAACGTGAAAACTGCGGTAATATTTCTAATGTTAAAATAGTAATCTTTTCACATTCATTGACAAAAATGGTTCAAGGGATCGAGAGTTGGGATGACCGTTTGAGAGGGGGGCTGATTTTGCCCATTTTCATTTCAGGGGGGATGCCATCCTCCCCTCATCCCCCCTCAACTCGAGTACTGTGTTTCTTATTTATTAGGATCTCCATTAGCTTTTGTCATGACAAAACTAGTCTTCCTAGGGTCCAACACAGTAAATACAACATTACATTAACGTTCATCCATGATTATACAATCACTCATCTACAAAACAATTACAACTAGGAAAAAGAGTGTTACAAAGAAATAAGAGAAGGAATCAATCTGAAATTAGACAGGATCATATATAATACATGAGTTCAGTGCCTCTGCGTAATCTCATCAAGTGTTGTTTTGATTTTGTTTTTAAACAAATTTCTTTGCTTGAATTTGTTTTTGTTTTTTTCCATTTTCTTACTTTATTTCATTCAGTTAATATTTAAAACATTCAATACAAACAAGGAAAAATCTGAAACATGTGAATGAAAAGGAGCAGAAAGACGGAAACTCTTATAGAGTCTTCCCCTCTTTCATAATGTATTAATCCACTAAACACATAATAAAAATAAACAAGAGCTGCAGGCCAACATGCCTAAAGACCAAGTTAATTCACATGTTTTTCTCAAAACATACATACCAAGACTTACTGTAGATGAACACGTTTCCCTGTATTTACTCAACATACTGGCTTTGACGGTATTTTTTAAGACAAAATAAGATTTAGCTTCTTTTGTTTCTTTGTTCAGATTGTTCCACGAACTTATTCCTCTCACTGTAACACTGCAGCGCTCTTTCAGTCTAGCTCTGAATCTTGCCTTTTTAAATATTTCAAATCCTGTTAAATTACAACAACTTTCTCTTCTTTCAAATCAGCTCTGGATGTTGACTGGTTAAATTTTCCTATGAGCTTTATACATAATCTGCAACATACTGAAATCTACTAACTCATTGAATTTCAACAACTGCAATTTAACAAATAATGGGTTTGAAGGATCTCTGTATTGACTTCTTCTCATAATTTGTATTCCTCTTTTTTGTAACTTACAAAAAAGCCTGACTCACTTAGGTATTGAGTTCCATCCTGTAATGGCTCGGCAGGTAAAAATAGATTTAAGTAGCTCTGTTCTTGGTGGTTTAATGTATCCAGAGCTGGCTTGTCTAGTCATGTGGTTATGTACATTTTGTGTATATTTAACTTGGTCATATAAATACTCTGGTCTCTTGTTAATCAAAACATTTTAAGCAAACACTGACAGATTTTTGTTTTGAGAGAGGGGACATTTCTTTTGACTAACTTGAAAAAACAAGGTTTATAATTGGCACACTGCTCATAGTCAAAGAACTGCACAATCTAATTTGAGTAGTTTCTCTTCTGCTTCAACCCACCAGTGTGTTTGCTGTATTCAGAGGCTGAGCTGCAGGTTCAGATTGACATTTAAAAGGCATAAATATGTGGCTGCTAATGTGGTTATTATTCCTCTCTTATCTTTCAAGGTAATATCAAACTTTCAGCACCTATGACTATTGTAACAGGTGATTTGCAGACTCTGTTTCTATTACACTGGCTCAAGATGTGCATTGATTTTCTTATAGTTTCACCTTCTGACTTTATTTTACGAGAAATCTCTGCAAATTCATTCCCTCAAGAGAAATGCTCATTTGAAACGATTCCTACTGAAATTACAATGACTTTATTAAGTAACCAGTAATTGAAGCTGAGAAATAACCCCTGACAGTATCATTCCTGTAAAAGGTAATTGTAGAGCATACAGTTACAGCTTTTCAGACAGGAAATGAGAAAGAATTAGACGCATTGTGTTCAATTTACAAAGGGCATCTCTAGTTCATGTCCTATTCACATAATTTAATTTGAATTGGAAGAACATAATCATATGTAATCTGTGCTCATTTTCTAAAGACTAAATGAGGTGTGACTAAAAATACATCAGTGGGTTTGGTTTTCCCGTGTGTTTTAGCTGATAGGAAGTCAGTAAAATGACACTGATGTTAGTCTTTGGAAATGCTTACTTGGGAAATAAACAGTTTATCTTCACTTTCTACATCCTAATTAGCCGATTCATCTACTGATAAGTGCATGTTTGTCAAAAGGAGTGAGTGTTGATTTTAAACGCATTAGATGTAACAAAGTGAACAGAGCAAAATTACAGTAAGATACTGTAAATGATGACTGACTCTTGGAGTGCTTGATCTGACCACAGTTCATTTTTTTTTGCGATTGTGGTTGTCGACCACAAACGCTCTCTCCCCGCTTTAGGCCACTTTTAGACAGAAATGGTCTCCATAGAAAACGGAAAAATTTAGTTTCATTTAGGGGGGTCCGTTTAGACGGCAAGTGCGTTTTCAGGAGATGAAAACGTAACAAACTGCTAGTCCCGCTTTCGTCTAAACTACAAAAACGCTGAAAACAGTCAAACCTGTGACGTCCTGGCTCACGTTTATGACATCATAGCCATGCGCAGCTTCCTTGAAAATAACAACAACAGCCATGCGAGACATTCGAGTCACATTGTCGTTATTATTGAACGGGCAGGAGCTCAATTTTGACCTGGGATCCGTTTCACGTAGCAGGTTTAATGGAAACTCCGAGTTTGTTAACCCTGAAATCAGGGAAACTCTGAGTTTTCCGTTTCACAAAGGAGGGTTAGTTAAACCAGGGAGAGAGGGGTAACTCTAACCTGTTTCACAAAGAGAGGTAACTCAACCTCGCGGTCAGTTACCACAGTAACAGACTCCGTGAACCTAACCTGCTCGGGAGCAGGTTTAACTCAGTAAACCCAGAGTTTCAGGTGAGACATCGGCATTTTCTCATTTTGATCATGTTTTACATTGTCAAGTAAGTATTAAGTGGCAGTTTGATCCCTTAAAAAATGCTCTTTTCACACTCAAAACTGAATTTTACTCTCTTATTATGTTCCGTTAAATGATTAAGAATATTAAACTAACACAAAAACGGGTGGTGGTCCAGCAGCCCCACCTTTAACGGAGGCAGAGGAGCTGCCCCCCCCCCCCCCCCCCCCCCGTTCGACGATCGCGGCCGGTCCGATCGCAAATCCCCCCCACAGACACACAGACACACACACACACACACACACACACACACGCACACCAGTCCGACGATCGCTGCTACGAGGTGGGGGTTTCGATCGTCGAGGGGGGGGGGGCAGCTCCTCTGCCTCCGTTAAAGGTGGGGCTGCTGGGCCACCACCCGTTTTTCTGGCATCTGCTCTCTTTCTGTTTGCTGAGTGAAAGTCTAATATTGAGTGTAGTGTGTGTTAGTTTAATATATGTACATATACATACTGAGAGTTAGTTTAATATTCCTAATCATTTAACGGAACATCATAAGAGAGTAAAATTCATTTTTGAGTGTGAAAAGAGCATTTTTAAGGGATCAAACTGCCACTTAATACTTACTTGACAATGTAAAACATGATCAAAATGATTCAAGCAGTTTCCCTGCAACAGTCTGTCATTGTGATGGCACGAGACTAGATTTAAAGATACGCATTGACGCGAGCAGCGATTTCCTCCCAAGCCCTCTCCCTCTCCTTTGCAGCTGCTGCTGTATTGCACTTTCTTCTAAAAACGTGCTGTAATTCGCTGTTGGCTTGCTGCTGCCCCCTCCTTCTCCCTGTTTCCATTGGTTGATCATTGAATCTGCGCTCCACAGATGCTGGCTGTTTATGTCTGGCGTGCACGTGCTTAACTCCAGGTCAAACTACTCGGAGTTGTTAAAACCGTCTCAAATCAGGTGTTGTGAAACCAGAAACTCAGAGTTTCCTAACTCAGAGTAGATCAACTCAGAGTTAAGGATTTAACTCAGAGTTTGTTGAGCCACCTACGTGAAACGGACCCCTGTACAGAATCCTCACGGATCATACCGCTCAGCAGAGAAGGCGTCTGAATTATTTGCATCAAATAATTAATGTAGAATGGAAGTTGTTCTATGTATGCGTTGTTGGTCTATATGGGAGCGCGGTCACATCAACACGTGCCACCTAGCGACCTGGCATTCACATTACAGCGCTTTTAACCACATTGCGTTTTTGTGTAAACACAGCATAAAAACTGAAAACGAAACGGCACTTTTCCGTTTTCTATGGAGACCGTTTCCGTCTAAAAGTGGCCTGAGTCACCGTAAAGCACATCTCAGTTGCTCACAGTGGTCTTCAGCATTGGCAGCAGTTCTTCAGAGGAGTTGGAGTTTCATTGAAATCAAGTGATGGTTTCCAAACATGCCAACCATGTAACACCATTTTCCGTAACATCGCTGTCATGCTTGTTTGTTGTGAGAGCTGAGGAGAGAACAAAGCTGCTCTCACATGAGGAGCTCTCAGAGGATGTTAATATCTGCTTGTAGCCTACATGTATGTCAACATGCTAAATTTGCTCATCTGCTCTGAAGATACATCTGTGTCAGTGGGAGATGTCATTATTTGAAAACATTCAGTCAAGACCCATTTTAACAATTTCACACCATGAGGGTGAAAACAGAGAGCAAAGGTATGAGAAAATTGAAGTTTTTGCACTAGTTGGGATTAGTCCCATTAGCAGAGCTGGCACAAGACTCAATGAGGCCCTAAGCAAAATTTGATTTTGGGGCAGTGAAGTTTTCAGCCAAAATCACGTTACCTGTGTCATTTTCAAGGGCTTTTCTTCTGCAGAGCTCCAGTAGATCATTAGCAATTTGCCTCTGAGTCGTGGGCAGAGACAGCGCTGCTCTGCACACTCCTTTCCATGCTAGCTTGTAGCCTAACATTGCTGGTGCAGCAGAAGTAGCAAGTTACATTGGAGCTATTCGGCTCTCGGATATAATGTCTTTAGGGACATGATGAAAGGTAACCAACACACTTTTTCCTCGATTGTCCTCTACTTCTCTGAGCCTGGCCTGCACTGCGTGGCTCCAGTGGCGGAGCTTGAAATTGTGACGTAGGAAATCTCACTGTATCTGAACCTGCCCCTCGGGGTCTGTGAGAGGTTCACAGTGATTTGAAGGCAGAAATACTGAGAAATGCAATTTTGCAGTGGGCCTTTAAATCACCTGATCAAGCTAGGACTGTAACTCGACTTAACTATACTTGTCAACATACTGTCAGACTGAGCAATAATATGTAATGTATTACCAAAGTCAATTTTGTTCATCCTTTAAAGAGAAAAATAAGAATAAAAAATAAAATTCTTCTTATCTTAAAGACCATGAATGACCGCAATATGTCAAACAAGCATGGCTTATCCATCTTCTTTTGATTTGGTCGTGCTGCAGTAGAAGGAAAAGTCTCTGGGTTCTGTGAATGTCAGGACAAAATTTCATGTAAAATTATTCTGTATTTATTGTGATATTTTGGTTTCGACCAGCGGTGTAAACTTCTGCTGCAGATGTTCTGTAGTTTGATCGTCGAACAGTTTTTGTCTGTCAGCCCTTATGTTATCTATTCAAGGTGTAATTGTCCGTGGTCAGTGGATGTCAAAATGAATAATGCCACAGAGAGAGAGGGCATCTTTAATCCAGCTGCACGCTCCTCTAGATACAGACACTGTATGGATGTAGTGTCATGTTACCTGTCACAAGCATTAACCTTTGGGGAATATTACCGCTCTCTGTAGCTTTACAACTATTAATATTGATATTCTTTGACCTCACAGCTATTCTATTTGTCCCAAGTCACTCAGTGAACTTCCTCTCCTGGCCACTCACTATTTTACAGAGCAAATTTACCTCAGCACGCCTTCATTAAAGCCCTGAATAATTTATCCCTCCAGGATCCTGCCCCTCCAGTCTTTTTGCTGAGTAGACATAATGCAAAGCAGAGTTAAATAGGTTTGAACGGGTCTCTATGTCAGGCAGACAGGAATTGACGTCTGCTCCTCTGAGCATGAGTTATTCATATGACATGGAGGGAAATGGATTATATCAAATGGACTGTGTGTGACCTCTGTGTAAATAGGAAGATATTGTATTTCCTCTGACCTGCTGCTGTCAGTGGATGTGAAAAGGATTTCATCACCAAAATGGATACTGACACTGTGAGCTTACTTTTTTATTCAGTTTCATGTGAAAGGTGTCCTTTATACTGACCATGCTATACATTGTTCAATGTACAGTGTAGGCCTGTCACGATAACAAATTTTGCTGGACGATAATTGTGCTACAAATTATCGCCGATAAACGATATTATTGACACCATTTTTTAAATGATAGATAATGATATTATATGGCATAATAATGCGAGTACACCATGTCAAAAGTGATAAACTTTAATTTCCACACGAGAACAACACTGGTTGTTTTCATTGACTAAAATATTTCCCTTTTCTCCCACGACGAAGACGTAACGTTGACGAGCTAAACATAAGTCGGAGATGACTAAAATGTGACGAGACGAAAGTGCGTTTACGTTGATGGGACGAGACGAAAATGACGAACAGAGTTGCAAAACTCAGTCAGTTAAACGCTAAACATATAGGAGCAGCTTCAGTCCGCTCTGACAGCTCTCATCAGCCTGCTGTGCTCCTCAAACACAGAGACACACACGCACGCGCGCGCGCGCGCACACACACACACGTGGAGTTTTGTGGTTGACGAAAACAAAACTGGTTTAAAGGCGAAATATTCCCAAACTTGGGCTGTTGCGTTCGGTTTAGACACCAAAGCTGTCGTGTTCACTCTGTTAGCTTGCTTTTCACTCACGACGCGCACTTGCAGCACTGTATCCAAAAAGTCTGTGTCTGTGTGCCTGTGCGCGCCAGCCCCCTCGTGACAAAGACACTGAATGACTGACAGGAGGGTTCACTAACTCCGTTCATTCCGCTATAGAGCCAACGCCCCCAGGTGCCGAGAAAAATGCGCAGAGTGAGACCTCTTCTCTCATCCAGCGTGTTTGGTAGCGAGAGAGGAGGAAAACAAACGCACGTCAATTATCGAGGCTGGCAAAGTTATCGACCTCGTTTTTATTTATCGAGCGATAAGGCGATTTATTGATTATCGCGACAGGCCTAGTACAGTGTATATTTTAGTCATTACTGTTGTACCAAGTGAACAGCAAGAAGAGAAATGGTCATAAAAAGGACTGATTCTTTCTCCAACCGAACTTACAAGCATTACAATGCGCTAACGCACACGCTTGTTCCGCCTTTGTCCTCTCTCTTTTTCCAAGTCTGGCCTGCATTGGAGGAATCTGGGGGCGGAGCTTGGATTTGTGATGTAGGAAATCTCACTGTGTCTGAGCCTGCCATTTTGGTCTGCCAGAGATTCACAGAGATTTGAAAGCAGAACGACGCAGAAATGCAATTTTGCACTTAGAAACAGTTTTCTTTTTTTTCCTTTTATCTCAGATATAATGTTTTTTTATGTACCTTGACATGTTTTGACGTAAACTTTGGCCTTCCTCAGAGCGGGAGGCAGCCTCCCATGTCTGAGATAAAAGGGGAAAAAAAAAAGGAAAACTATTTTTAAGAAAATGGAGATATAATGGACATCATTCAACTAATTTTGCACATAGTTTTCTCATGAAATGTCCTCTAGCATCAGAAAATGTCATATAAACAAGTAGACAACAAAAAACCATGATTTTCATCGGCGTGGGTCTTTAAATATGTGTGTTTATGATGAAAACGGCTTTAACGCACTTTTGCGACGATCCTGGACTCTACCTGTGGTGATATGTTGATTGCATTGTGATTTCTGGTGGCTGATCAAAACGGTGAAACGTCTAGATATGCTCTCTTACATGTGGCAAACTCAAGGTTCCTAGCTAGGCCTGGCTGTTGCTACAACTGACATCCACATTGTCCCAAATAATCGATATAAGATGACTGAACATGTACGCCATAATTAAAAGGAGAAGATGACAGATAATGTGTGTTTTCAGACGGTTTTCTGAATAAGTTCCCCTAAAATAAACATTCACTTACCAAATCTGACTAAGCTCATGGGTGGCGGGACTGAAAAGCAAACATTTTATTCCCACACAACCCTTTCTGAGCTCGCTAAACCTCAAAGTCTCTGAGAACAAAGTGAGAAATTCAGTATCACAGTAGGTCTTTCCATTGAGCATTAAGCCAGGCCGGGAAATATTGAGCGTGAAAAGCAGGAATAGGAAGCTGCAGTTTGAATCTATTTGAAGGTTAGATGAAACTGGAATCCAGGGAGAGACTGATGAATTGATCAACAAATGCCCCTGGTGATAATTAAAACTGTCAGAGGGTACAAGCAGTTTAAAGACTAGTCCAAGATCAGTCAGAACATTCAAGTCTTTTTGCTTTTTAAAGGTTCATATTCTCTTCCCCAGACAAACTCTTAAAATCATCATTTAAACCAGGATTTTCTTGGTTTTCACCCGACTCAAGGCTGAATCTTTTCATCCGTCTCTAAGGTTAAGAGTTTGTTTAACCATCGCCTGGTCTGCTACAGCAGCTCTTGCTCTGCGTCGTCTTTTTTCATCTATTTTCTTTTTCCCTCCACGTGTGTGAATGGGGGGTGGGGGGGCTGCTTTCAGCTCCAGGATCTTTTTTTTTCTGAGGGCAGGGAGAACAGGAGCATCATGTCTGATCTCGGATCTCGGTGAACATTTCCTTTGCTGCTCTCCCCAGTCCTCTGCGGCCGAGGAACCTTGTTAGATTGGTAAAAATAGAAACAGGCGATGATTTGAAAGGAGCGAGAGACTGTGTTTATATGACAGACAATGCGAGGGAGAGGGGAAAACTGGCAGGTAATGAGGGAGAGAGAGCCTGGGAAACACATGTGCCTGCTGCAGGAGCCGACGGAGCGGCCAAACTCGGCCAGTTGCGTGGGTGAAAGAGATTATACACCCCTGCTGCTCTGGTTGATTAGCAATGACCTCTGCTGAGGCTGAATACAAGAATAAAAGGGAAACAGAAATCCAAACAATCCAAAACAATGGCTGAATTTAAAAAACAATAAATAGGAAATTAATTGAAAAGCATCATGAATGCAATAAGAACGCCAATCAGTGTAAAAGGAGACGGAGAGCGTCTCCAGCACTCCAGGTGATGGTTAGACAAACTCTACAGCCCAGAGACAGATGAAAAGATTGAGCCTGGAGCTGAGTAAAAATGAAGAAAATCACAGTTTGAGAAAAAATCTTAAGAAAAGAAATTTAACCTTAACGAGGCAAAAATGACTTTTATATTCTGAATGATTTGAGACCTGAGAGTGTCCGTCTGAGCTGGTCTCATCCTCTTACAATTTTAACTGTAACCAGACCCATCAGTCAGTCACTCTGAATAGATTTTTACCTTCAAGTTCTTCTAGTTCGTGATAAGATAGCAATTTCATGCGACATATAGGAATTCTTACTATTGGAGAGTTTGGAGATTAGAGAGCTCTTTGGCTTTGCATGAAAAAAAATGTTGTTTTCCAGCTTTGTTCGTATAAAATCAGCCAGAATAACTCAGTGTGGTGACTTCATAACATGCACCACATGCCTCCATGTTCGTTGTTAAAGGAGATATTCCGGCGTAAATTTAAGTCATGGTCAAACATACCTTAACGCCGAGTTAGACACCCCCTCCAGAGATGAATGTTGCCAACAGTTTGCTTCTCTAGTTATTCCAACCTCAACCAAAAAGCCACTCCATGCCTGATTTCTTTAGCAAAGGGTCTAAACACAACTCACCCACTCTCCTCCAGCAGCTGCTTGTTTGTGGGGGGAGCCCAAACGAATCAATCACAGAGTGCAGTGGAGTTTCGCAGCTCAAGGAAGAACATTTCTGATTATTACTTCATGGAAATGCAATCAGACTGAGACGCTAAGGCAGAAGAACTACCTTGTCTGCAGTGCAAAATGATTATTATGATGATTATTACTTCATGGAAATGATCCGCTGCACTCGGTGATCGACTCGTCAGGGCTCCCTCACAAATAAGCAGCTGCTGGAGGGGAGTAGGTGAGTTGTGTTTCGTCATTTCGCCCAAGAAATCAGGCAAAGGTAAAAAGATGTTTGGTGTCTAGTGCTATGGTTGGGACCCTATATGTACTGTTGATGAAGTTAGGTGCTGTTCTTAGCATTATTTGTGGCTATAGAGTGGCTTTTTGGTTGAGGTTTGCGCGTGGAGTAATCAACCACTGTGTATTGCTATTATGGGGTCGTTACTAAAGTTGGTATAAGTACAGAAGCAAGCAGTCTGCAACATTCATCTCTGCAGGGGATGTCAAACTCAGTGTTATGGTGTGTTTGACCATTACTTTAAATTATGCCGGACTATCCCTTTAAGGGGACCACTGGTCAGGTATGTGTTGTGGGACTAAGTCAGGAAAGCCTGAAGATATTTAGCTCATTAATCAGGAGTGCTTTGATCCCCTGTAACATGGAAGTTTAAAATTTTAGATCTGGTGTAAATAATCAATTAAATGTCTTTCATGTTGAATTTTTATCTTCCTGCTGAAAAATAAAAATTCCCATCAGTGTGATCAAATTATTCAACACAAAGTGATTTCTTTTATCTCTTGATATTTACTGTTTGAACAACATACTTAATGACACCTTTGAACTCAGGAGAGTAAAATCAGCTAAGTGGTTTAAAGTTTTTAATACACTTTAAAGCCCAGAAGGTCAACTTTAAAGCCATATATGCGGGTAGAAGTGCAGCAGCACTGCAGAGAAAGCTCTGCTGAAACCAGCATTACAGCACTAATAGTTTCCACCCAACTCGTCCTCAATCAATAAGATGCCAGTGTAAGTGTTTGTTCTCAAATGAATTTGAAAATTCATATTGTTTTGTTCCTCCTCTTCCCCCTCAAGACGCTCTGCTGCTGCTGTGCTGCACGGCTGGAGCTGGTGGTTAACTTTTTCCGCCCGATAATGGAACAGAGTGGACTGCCTATCGATTTGTTTGTCTAGATACAAGCCGCTGCGCGCTCTCAGCGGAGCAGCGCTGCTACATTTCTCCTGCTCTGTGCTGTGGCCTGTGGCGCTGATGCTTCAAACAAGGGCATGACGGGAGGTGGGGGGGAGGGAAAATAGGCCACATGTCAACTAATGACAAACACTGTACATTTTCAGCCAATTTGTTTTCTTTGTGCGCTTGATGAGGTCAGTGATGAATCTCATCTGTGAAGTGCCCCGGACTCTGACATCTAGCAATAAGTTTGCGTCACAGAGCGCCGTGTGCATAAGTTAGACTTCCTCTTTGAGCATTGTGATGAATGAGAGCTATTATAGATGATGCATGTGATTCCAGCTCCGTGTGGACTGCTTTTATTGGACTGACCCCACAGATGTATGTATCTCCTGCTCTCACTTTCTCCTCTGAGTTAAGAAGCTGAGGTACCCCCGTGACTCTGTTCTGATAGGGTGTTAAAGGTCAATAATGGGACGAATGCAGTAACCCTATGGTTGAAAGAGTGCAGGTGCATGTACTCATGTGTGTGTGTTTGTTTGTGGATATGAGTTTCGGAGGCTTTCATCTCCACTCTGCTTTAAGGCCGAAACAGCCGATGACACAGACTGACCAGCTGCTTGACGTGCTGTTCAACTACTACAGAGTCTCCAGAGCTGTCATCGACTGTCAGTCTCTCTCTCTCTTTTTCTTTCTTTCTCTTTTTATCTCCCCCTCTACTATCTCCACGCTGTCATGCTGCTATCTTGTTCCCCCTCCTGTCACTCAATTACGCTCGCCTGTCTCTCATTTTATCTCCATCTTTTCATTTCAGGATCGAAATTTGACTCACCTCCTGTCTCTACTAAACCCATATCCTTGCCGCTGAATCTGTACGTTCAATGGTTGTCTTCAATCTTGGCAGTTGTCTTTATCTAAGTCTACGCTACTGGCACGATCATAATTGTCTTGACAGTTACACAGAGAGGGAGGCGTCCAATCAGTGTGGGCGCAGGCAAACCTCGCACTCTCACAGATTCAGAGCTGTCAAGGTCCTCCTGTCCTTAGCCCACAGCCTCTGGACACGACTGGTCCTGTTGTCTGAGTAGATTAGCATAAGACAGGACAGCAAAAGCGTGCTCTAACAGCATCACACATGTGCGCATGTTGCAGACAGACACACATGCATGCTAACAGGCGTGTGCTTCAGCTCGCATGGATGAGTGCCAGGTTGCAATAACACAGCGTAATGCCAGCTCCTGCAAAAACCAAACATGCTGTGGTGAGAGAAATATGATTGTTGACTTTATGACAGGTTGAACCAAAGCTGTGTTTGGGGTTGGAATATGGTTATTTGATGAGTCAGTCCAGCTGAGCATCGCTTGCCTTGGCAGATGACTCCCTCATTAATCTGACAGTCAGTCTATTTCTGGTCAGCTGTCTGCAGCTTTTTGGACTAAAAATCCAGCTCATAATTTTATTATCATTTCAATCTGATAACTGAGGAATAATTTGCAGTTGCTGGATTTGCAAACATAAACAAACAACAGCTGTGTTTATTCTACTGTCGGAGTCTGCTCAGTTTATAAATGAAGTTGTGCCACTGAAATGTTGTGCATCAAATCACACCAAAAGGAAATCACATTTTAATAACAGGGATCTTTAACGATAGTTGAATGATGGCAGATTACTAATTTAACTCTGAAGGTCATTCCACAACGGCGAATTTGCAAAGTGAATAATTGGCTTTTGTTTAAAACCTCATAAAGTCAATGCAAGCTTCCATAGAGTGAAAAAGCGTCTGTAATTTTTTTGCCCCGTCACAAATTTTGCGAACATTCACAGGTGAACTGCTCTATAAATCTATAGCCTAACATAAATCTTACCTCAGACATGTGGCAAGTCGTTGCTCTGGATCAATCGATACAATTTAAGCTTTTGGATCGTTGTTTGGAGCTCCACCATCTCCTCATCTCCTGTTGCAGGGTCAGTATTCGACATACTCAGACACTTGGATTCTTCCTTTTCTTTTAGTTATTTAATCGGCTTAGAACCATGACCAGGTCATCATCACTTGAGGATGTAGTCGCCATTGTTTCTCCTTCTTCTCTCTCCCCCTCTGTTCTCCCGTGGTGTATTTTTATGCAAATATGTGAATTTTATTTGCATCGCACCAGGTGTATAGGAAAGGTGACCATACATCCTCTTTTATGCGGACATGTCCTCTTTTTTGGGGGGCTGTCTGGCCTTGTCCGTGGGTCTGAGTTTATAAAACCCTTCAAATGTCCAGGGTTTTGTATGGAAGTTTTGAGTTTGTGTTTCATGCACTGAGTTAAATGCGCGTAACTCCACCCCCCGCGTAGTTGTGTCCTCTTTGAATATGGTCACCCTAGTAAAGGGAAAGGCGTAAGCCGAATATTTTGCATTTTCGCATCACCTCACTTATTCGCCAGTGTGTAACGACCTTGAGCCAAAGTTTACAAGAGCTTGTGATACTCAAGTTAATCTCATTAAGTCTGATAAGAGGTGTTGGATCCCGACCATGATAAATCCAGTCCAGTCCTGACATGGAGAGACACAGTGATAGTCAGGAAAAATCAATCTTTATTTATACACCATCAATTCACAACAAATGTCATTTCAAGGCGCCAAACAAAAAGAGCAATCCCATTCAATCTACCATGAATGTAGCAATTTTTAGCATTTGGCAAGTTACATTTTAATGCAACAGGCAGAAACCTCGAGCAGAACTAAACTCATGTTAAACAGTCATCTGCTGAGACTGGATTGGGATTATAGAGAGATGTAGAAAGAGAAAGATAGACAACATGGTGAGCAGAACCCCGATGGATTCTTGTTCACAACAAATCACTATACATTATCCTGCATGTAATATTGATAAAGATTTTATCGTGTCAAAAATAACAAAAAAGAAAAAAGAAACATCCAGATCCCAAAGTTGGTAATGTGTCCATGGTAATACGTATTAATAAGCCTCTTTGGAGTTCAGATTAATATAAATCAAACATTTTTATTCACACTCAGATCAAAACATCATCCTGTTTATCTCTTTATAAATCAACACATTTCCACTGATGCTGTCAGGCTCTTGCTCCACATTTAAGATAGCCAGATTATAACAGATAATCAACCCACTAAAGGTAAATTCAAGGTGTGATGAATGTATCATCGGGTAGAGTTGGGATGGGTTGAAGAGTCTGGTAAATCGCTTTCACTGTTACTGACCCAACAGATCATTGATGGGGATATAACACTGGAAAGTGTGGAAGCTATACTCATCAAAGAACCTCTCAAACCATCATATAGTCAAAAACCGATGCTATGTGTCCTTCAAAAGCAAAAAGTGAGGAGTCTGGTCAGGAGGTCTGGATCTTTGGCATCACTCACAAGTATCCAAATAGTTGAACAGCCTGTAAAATCTGCCAGGTTTCATGATGGTTTAGATTTGTTAACAAAAAAAAGTATGGGTATCAAGTTTCCAGCGTTAATGTACTGGAGATGATGTGTGATGAGTATTAAGCACTGTTGAAAGTGACTCCTACACAGTGACTCCTATTACCGCCTCACAGTCTGTAATTTTCGACTGAGTCCGTCCCTGCTCTAAATTGCCAGCTGCGACTTTTAAGGCAGGGTGAGCATGTGTCGCTAAATAGTTTTTGCAGCTGACTTTGAAGCAAGGTAATGACACAAACATCACTCAAAATGCAATTATGCCCCACCCCTTTTTATTTTTGAGACCCAGTGGAGTGTTAAAGTGAATGAAGGGAAATGTAGTGTGAAACCAGCGAGGCTGGGCCGGGCTAATGGAAGCCACAAACGGTTGGACAAGAACCTGCCTGTCCGTGAGATCACCTCGACCCTCCTGCTCCACTTCTTCTTCTTCTTCTTCTTTTAAAAGTCACAGATGGAGTCAGACTAGGACTGTGCGATTATAAGATCATGATTAATGATCGTAATAAATTTCAGTTCAACCACAGTAATCAGCTGTGAGCATATTTACTCTATCAAACATAGTGGAAATGTGCGTGACAACAGCCAATCAGAGTCGAGCTTTTCCTGATCACTTCTGTAAGTTGTGGGAGAAGTACAAAATGACCGAATGTGGAGCTAAACGCGGAGCTGAGGACAGCAAAATAGATGTCAGCCATGACTTTGAGTCATCCCTTGGAGATGCCATTGTTGAGAAGAAAGGTTACTTCACGTCGGTTTGGTCTTTCATACCTGCAAATACACTCAGGACTGTAAACTAGTTCACTGCATTATTTAGTATTTATCTACTTTTGTTGTACTGTTGAGTTAAAGCCCTGGTTGATGATCTGAGAAGCAGTTGGAAAAACTGAGCCGTTGAGGCAGATTTGAAAAAAGTTTCCTATTCGCACACACAAACCTCTCCCCTCTTAGCACCACGATAACTCCCCCCTGAATCTGTATCGCCCTCCCCACGACACACCCCCTCTGGCAGAGCAAGAAGCCGGCCGGCAGAATATCATACGCTAGCTTCAAATAGGATTCATCATGTTGGATTGTTAGTGATTAGCAGCAGTAGACGCCAGCTCTGCTAGCGAGCACCGTCTGCAGCTACTGTGTTTACATGGCACAAACTAATAAGAGTTATTTACGTAACATGTGCCAGGATAAAAGGCAAAAATTACCTGTTCAACCAAAAACTCTGCTGTCTCAGCGTCTGTTTTCAGGCCCAAATCCTGGTGGAACTTTCTCCACCGCTCAAAGGACGACCCGATGTTTATTCCAGTTAGATTCCTCGCTTGGTCACATTTCCTCTTAGACTCTGACCTTTCTTCGGCTTGCGTTTTCTTACCACTTCTGGCGGTGGGGCAAGCAGAAGTAGCTAAGCTGCTACAATACTTTTAGCAGCTCAGAGCTCCAATGAGGGCCGGGAGAGTGGGGGGGGACGAGTCGCAACAATGGGAGAGGGGTGTGTCGAATACAGTGAGGTGATTGGATGGAGAGGCGGAGCATGAGATTGACCAATAGGAGCTGTCCGGGACAGATGGCTCCTATTGGTCAATGTTTTTGCAGCCCTGCTCCTGCTAGGGTGAACAGATTTTTTCCATTCTTTTCTCTCTTTACTTTGTGGAGATTGCACTAAAGGACCATAATCACCATAGAAACTAGGTTCAAAATAATTACCTATCTCTCCAATCGTCAACCATGCCCTTAAAATAGTTTTTATATTTTTCTAACGTTATCTTATTCAATTTTCTTTGTTATTTATTTTGTAATCAAATGTTTAACTAACCTCTAGTTTCTTTAGTTTTGAGTACAGATGCTTTAAAACTGGCAGTTAAAATAATAAAAATCGTGATAATAATCAAGATCAGAAAATATAACAAAATATATCCTGATCTTTTTTTTTTTTTTTTTTTCCAAATCGCCCAGTCCAAAGTCAGACGATGATGAAGTGAGGACTAAGTCAAAGTCAGACATGACGCGGGGAAAAGTGAAAAGGGTATTTTACAAGATGACAAGCTCGGTTTATCCCAGTTGAGAGTTGAGGTGAGGGTGGGAACATCTATCCTGGGATGTGTTACCAAGGAGACATGACTCGAATGTGGATGCACAAATGAGCAGTGCTGGTTGTTTATGGGAGTGTGTTTAGTCTGTGTGTGTGTGTGTGTGTGTGTGTGTGTGTGTGTGTGTGTGTGTGTGTGTGTGTGTGTGTGTGTGTGTGTGTTGGTTGAGGGACATGTCACTATTAATGTCTTTCACTTTAGACAACGTTTAAAGTTACAGGCACAAGCAGCCTTCTCTTACACACCGCAAAGCCCTGAGCAAGCACTGACAGCTTCAGTCGTCCTCTCCAGAGGGAGAAAATATGACGGGAGAAAGGACGGAAACAGAGACAGAGAAAGGGGAAAAACTGATGGGAAAATGGTAGATATGAAACCGAGAAAAACAAGAAACTACAGAGAGAGACTAGAGAAAAACAATAATGGAGAAAATATTTAGAGAATGCAGCACGTCTCTGCAGAGAAGCCGGTCTCTGAGAACCACCAGGGGAGACAAGAGGGAGAATAGCCTGTATTGTTTTTTCTTTCCTTTGATTTTCTGCCCTCAGCAATAACACCCTTCTTCTGTGCACACACACACACACTCACACACATCTATGCATACAGGAGCAGAAATACTCAGGGTTTATTCTTCCTGTAACCAAAGATATTTCTTTCTTCTCTCTGCTGTAAACAGAAAAGAAGTTTACCCTTCTTGTTAGCCACTCGAGGTCTGTTTTGTCTTTCAAGGATGAAAATCTCTCCAAGCACTGAATTAGAGCCAGCATTAGAGACACTGGAGTTTATATATGTGACATGCACCCTGAAGTCAAGGTTAAATCCCTATCACCGAACAAAGAATCTGATTCTCTAGAGAAAAGGAGGCTGTACATTCAGAAACCATTTCTCTCAGTTGCACTTGAATCTTTTTTTAAAGGTTTGAGCTCTCTGTGGAAATATAAAGTCTTTTCTTCTAGACCCAGTCAGGGATTCTGACAAGAATGGAAGAAAATTGAGTCTTTGTCTTCGCTGTGTAAATCAGTCAGTGATATCTTGTTTTCTTCTTTATCGCTTGATCAGAAAAGGTGATATCACGGCCAACCTGATCACTCACATCAATCAAAACACATTTCACCCCAGATTTTTGACACTGAGGAAAACCTTTATGAACCTTTATGGTCATCTTAACTCATTCAGTGCCAATGACGGATTTGGACGGATTTTTCAGTTTTTTTGTTTCCTGTTAGAGGGCGCTCCCCACCAACATGCAACTGAGTTTGGGGTCGTTCTGAATTCAGAAAAGCCGACAAATACATCATAACCATGTTACAATAACAAAAACAAGTACTCATCAGTGAGAAGTGTGCTGTCAGGTGTGCCATTTAGCCTACGTGGAGTTTTTTTTTTCCTTTATGCGGAGAGTAGGAAAATGCCGAAATTGGCTTCCACGGGCATGGTGCCACCCTCTCTGGATCCAGTGGAGATCCCAGTATTGGACCTTTACTTTGTTAGCAGACAATCAAAAAAACAATTTTCTGGCATGTTGTTGTGCCGCCGGTCACTGAGTTGGAATTCAGTGACAGTCCCGGCGAGGAGGACGTGAGCAGTCTGTGTGGTTTACGTTGCGGCATCAGGTTCTCGAGAGCCAACACGACTCCTGGCCATCACAAAGAGACCAATCGCAGTGATGAGGAGTGGTGTTTGAGGAGGGAGGACCTTGATGCAACCGGTAAAGTAGTTTGAAGTGAAATGAAATAGACCACCAGAGTGCTGCTTGAAAGTCTCTCCTTCGTAAAAATGTGTTTTTCTCAGGTTTTGTTTTCTAGATCGGCAAAGATGATATGACCACGCTGCACTGAGCAGGCAATAACTAAAAGAAGACAATCACCCCTTTGTTTTGAGATATTGCACTTGATTCTAGTCCAAGCACAAGATATTCTGTGGGTCCTGAAATATATGGAAATTTCTTTTGCAGTCAATGGTGGCACTGGATGAAAATTGCATAAATGAACGTGGCACTGAATGAGTTAAAGGGATATTCCAGCGTAAATTTAAGTTTTGTCAAACACACTGCAACACAGAGTTAGACACGCCCTCCAGAGATGAACGTGGTCGACTGCTTGCTTCTCTAGTTATACCAACTTTAGAAACGACCGCACTATAGCAATACACAGCGGTCTACGTCTCCTTGTGCAAACCTAAACCAAAAATATATAATAATACAAAATAAAGGACGTATTAATGTTACAGTCCTTTTCAACATGCACAGTATAACCTTAAGTGGAAATATTCAGTTTACTGCAAAAGTCCTTTTCAACATGCAGACTGTGCAGGTTTGGGGTCCCCCTTTAAACCAAAACAACCTTTGTTTATCTCATCCTTTAAAAGGCATCACTAATTATTTTAGACACCAGAGGAACCCTTTTTTAAAGCTCCACTGAATTATTTTTGAATAATTAAATTAAACTATCCATCTCTACTTTGTTTCTGTGTATAAATCGCTGTAATATGCAGGTTAATGTGTTCTGGATAACACCCCTCTTGTGTGGATATCTGATATGAATTTCGCTAATGACGGAGGGGTGAGTGTTTATTGAGAGTCCCTGATGGATCTGTGACGCAGGTCTTCATTTCTACTGCATCTGCGTAGTCCATAATTTATCAAATGGGAGCTCGGCTGTTCAGAACAGAACCTTAAACGTCTGTATTGACTGCGTTCACCTATAATTCACATCAGTTTGCACCAAACATCATTTGATCTTCAGTCAGAGAAGGCCATCAAAGCTGATGCAAACCGCAGAAATATTCGTGAGCATCACTCCAGGTTTTTCCAGAGTCAGTCAGTCAGGTTCAGACGTTTTTCTTTTTCATTTTCCTCCATCTTCAAAATTGTGATAAAGCATGCCAATGGAGGCAGACAGCTCAGGACAAACCTGGACAGGTGGTGTGTGGATGAGTCATGGGAGGCAGGATGTGATATCAAAACGCCTGCTGCAGACGCCTCAAATGTTTATAATGCAGATAAAGTAGACCAGATAGCTACATTAAGGATGAGTGTTTACATTTCTGTTAAAAATGCAAACACACAGATGTGCAGAAATCCTCAAAGTGGCTTTTCTCCTTCAATCTGAAACGTTTTCATTGTCTTACGACATGTTTTTCTGCTTGTGCTCACACATGCAGTCAACTCATCAAACTGTGGGAAACTTTTTTTAATTGTTTCAAAAAAACAAATCATGTTTATTACAAAGAATGAAATGCTACCCTGCTCACACCTGCTAAAGAAACCCTGTGGATACCTGTGAGGGACATTTAAGGACTCACTCTCTCTCTCCGTCACTCCATGAAGACTTGGAGAGACCTCTGAGGGGAGTTGGGCACGATGACTCAAATGTGTGCTTCTGAATGCCAATCAGAGTCCCAGGAGGCAACTTATCCCCCCGATCCTTCCTTCCTTCTTTTCTTGTCTCTGCAGTTTCTCTTTGTCGGGAGGAAGTGAGAGCTCAGGGCTACACGTGTTTAGAAGATGTAAGGGAATTGGAGAGAACATCAAGGTTAAGAAGAAAGGAGCGTGAAAAACCTCAGGCACCTCCGCTACCTGTGTAAGTATTTATGTCTGAGAGTCTCAGGGGAGGAGCCAATTATTTGCATAAACAGGTATGTGTGTCACAGAAAGAGGGTGTATTTGTGTGTCTTTTTGCGTTAATATACACATACTCTGATCTCCATGTCTTACACGTGTGTATCCTGGGATTTTGCTGCTCTGATTTTCATACAATGATACAAAGCTATATCAGATAATTGCGAATAGATGTTGAACACCAGGTGGTGAGTGATAATCATGAATTCATTCATTCACATTATGCTGAAAATGTGTTTTTTTTTTGGATATGGGTGCTCATATATATGCACATGTGAATGTAAATATGACAAATGCATTCAAATATGCATAATATCATGCATATTCTATCATTTAGGTCACTACGCAATCTTTCCTGCAGTGTGAGAACTATGAGGCTCTAAATTCTTCATTATGAGACGGTTTAATAGAGCAGGATGTAGAGCCGGAGTGCCACACGATTCATACATTATCTATCCATGCAAGCTGTGTGGAGCCTTCTCTTCTGCCAGCAACACTGCTTGTATGTTTCATGAGGATGATGATATGATGATACAACAGCTGTGTTCAGCTGTATAATTTTGCCCAGCTCCCAAACTTTCCCCGCTGTGATGTGAAATCCTTTGATGTCTCTGTGGGTGCAGGGGGTTGATGGGATGATGTGCGGCTGAAGTATGTTCAGTTGTTCTGTGTTGGTCTCATTTTTTATTGACTTTGGAAAACTGCATTTTTAAAAGAATACTCAGGTGCAAAAACTTTTCATGCAAATTTCTACTTTCTTCATCCAAAGTTCTGTAAATAATGTAAAAGCTGAGGACATGATGCTGAGGTTGCTCCAAGACAGTCAGACTGCAGACCTCCACTGTGAGAACCAACGTCAACTGACTGGAAGTTGATTAGAAGCCTTTCAAAATAAAAGCAAATCTACCAGGAGTACAGGAGTATTTTTTTTTCATCAGAAGTTGATTCAAAGCCTTTCAAAGTAAACAGGGAGTTTTTTTTTTTCCTTACCAAAGCATTTTAAATTAAAAGCGATTAGACTGGGAGTACGTTTTTTTTTTTTTTTTTTATTTAATTGAAAGTTGATTTGAAGCCTTTCAAAATAAAAGCAAATATGCCCTGAGTACTTTTTTTTTAACTTTAGGAGTTGATTTGAGGCCTTTCAAATTCAGCAAATATACCTAGAGTACGTACTGTTTTTATTTTTTATATTTTTTATATTTTTTTATTTTTACATTGGAAGTTGATTCGAAGCCTTTCAAAATAATAGCAAAATTACCAGGAAGTACTTTTTTTTTTTTTTTTTTTGTCTTGTGAATTTATTTTATTTCTAATTTATTTGTTGCTCTGGAGCCAAATATTTGGTCAAAATGAAGATAAGGAAAACCAATTCAATCATACAGATGTAAAGTTCATTCCTGTTTTCTGAATGTCTCTTTCGGGGCTACAACGTTTTCATTAATTCATTCAAGCATTTAAACCATGGCTGTCAACATCAGTTTTATTAAAATCACAGTAAATAACTTTATCTATTAACTCAGATGTGACTCTTTTTAACCTCTACAAGTTATCTCTGGGAAATGCAATCAGGAGGCCTGGCATCAACTTTGGTTCCCATGCTGCATGATTAGAATGGGAACCTATTCGCTGTGTGACACGCTGCGCTCACAGAACACGGATCTTGTATGTTTTAGGCTTTAGAATAACAGATTTAAAAAATCATTCGTGTGTGTTTTGCCTCTCTTATTTGCTTTTGCAGCATGCACACATTGAATACACAGGAGATTTCAGAACACACAGAGACGACTTATATTTTCAATAATTAAAAGTGTTCGTTTCATCACACATGCGCTAAACACACATCTCTAGCTCCTTCTTTCCTCCTCAAACAAACTTCATCTGATGGCAAACACCCTGAAGACACACACGCACGCTTGCAGAGCTAACATTGCTCTGATTTTCTTGTGCTGCATAATCGAGCTTGGATGGCATCGATTCCAGCAGCAACATGTAATATTCAAGATTTCTCCAGTGCCGGGAGTGAATACGGTTTACCGACTGATAGTTATATTTGAGTCATGTGACACTCTAAAAATTTACATCTCTTCTTCTCTTTGGACAAAAGTCTGTCGAAACTAAAGGGGCCCAGACAGACTCAAACGCATGCATTGGTCCCAGCTGTCACTCCGCAGCCATGCGTAACAGAGACAAACAAACAAGTGGGGGCTGCTGTGTCTCTGAACGCAGCTCATCGATCATAACACAGCAGCACACATTTCCTGGAGGAGGGAGACAAGATGATGCAGCGAAACAGAGGAGCCAATCTGTGTGTGTGTGTGTGTGTCTATATGTGTGTACAATAGAGGGTTGGAAGACATTCCAGGGACAAAGACATGCTCTGAGGTATCATTCAGACATCTGCCGCCACCCAGCTGCTCTCCTGATGCTTCCTCCAGCCTGTGGTCAGAGTTCTCCTTCCTGCACCCACCACATCCGGAGGAGCGTTGCAAGAGAGACGGAGAAGGAAAAATGACAGAATTGGAGGTTCTAAGGAGATAGTGGATAAAATGCACGAGGGGAAAAAAAGGAGCTGGTGGGAAAAGCGACAGAAGGAGATTAAAGGGGGTAAACAAAGCAAGAGAGGAGAGGAAGGAGAGGAACGGTGGGATTAGAATTCCTGGGATAAACCTTTTCTTCTTCACATCCAGGGGCTATCTTCATTCCCTGACTCCCTCCACCTCTCCTCGGCCTCTCCTCCTCCTCCTCCTCCTCCCACACGCCTCCTGGCTGTCTTTACTCTCATCACCCCGCCCTCCGTCCTGGAGAAAAGTTCAATCTTTGCATTTTCATTGTGGTTGCCCGCACCAACCCTCCACCTCATGAAAGTTTCATCTCTCCCTCATTTTTTTCCTCTCTTCTATTCTCTCTCTCTCTCTCTTTTAGCCTTTCGTCACTATGCACCCACAGATGGATCCAGCTCCCCAGGTAAGGAATGATGATGAGAAAATGTGAGGCAACCAGCAGAGATTTGCCATGCTGAGCTGTATGCAGCTCTGCCCGGGGGTGAGTGAAAACAGCCTGCATGCCTTCATATCTATGCCACATAGCCCAGAGCGAAGGATGCAGCTGGTCTGAAGTGAGGCCTTTTTTGCTTCAGTGGCACAAAGATCATGTGGGAAAAAGCCTCTGGTGGACGGCGCAGAGAGAATCTAATGTATCATTGAGAGACATGTCAAAAATAGCTGATAGGACTTTGCAGGTACGTTCGATCTAAAGCTCTGCTGCACAAACACGGACACATGCAACATATATTCATGTCAATGTTATCACAAAACAAACACTGGCCCAGATTGTGGTTCACCAGTGAACGTTCACACTGTAGGAACATGTTTCAAAGACGAGAATACTTCAAAATGCACCAGGAGAATGTGTTTAGATAGGGTCACCATATTTTGAATCCCTAAAAAAAGAGGACACAACTATGCAGGGTGGAGTCACGGAGATGCGCGTAGTTAATTTTGAGAGTTTTTCGGGTCGGGTTGAGTGTTTTTTATGTGCTTCTAACTCAGTAAGTCCACACAAAACCCCGGACATTTAAAGGATTTTATAAACTCCACTGACAAGGCCAGACAGACCCCAAAAAAGAGGACGTATGGTCAGCCTATTTTAGATGCAAACCCAGCAGCTCTGTAAGTCTTTATATGCTAGTAGGTTAACTGTTAGCATATACTGTACGTGACAGTCTCATATTGAATGTACGGATAAATTCAAATTTACCCACAGACTTTATTACACATAGTTTCTTAGCTGTAACAAGTGTGATTACAAAAGTCGCCATGTCAGCAGGTGAAGACGACAGAGGTAAGCTAGCAGCACAAAGACAAGCCCCTTTAACCAGTTTGGTGGTGGACACTGAGAGTGAGAAACATCCACTATCAAGCAATAAATATGAGCTCAGTCAGCATCATTACTATTAAGAGAGTAATCTAGACCTATTTAATGGTTTATGAGTGAACCATAGACTGTATATAGAATGGACGCTGTGTGCCTCCCCGCTGGGTGAGAACAGCACCCTCTGGTGACGGGCTGCAGTATATGTCATAAATCTCGCCTCCTCCAGCAATCCCTATGGAGCTGTGGACAAACTTTAGAAATTAATTACACAGAATATACATTTTTCTCCTCCCTGGTTGTGATGTTGACATGTAGTTACTGTTAGACTGGTTTGTGCTCAAGTGTTCTTTTTTGTGTGACTCCTCCGCCGAATAGGTACATCGCTACTGTGCAAGTGATGGTTCCAGGGAGTGGAGAAAATCCCAGAAATACAGAGAGCGATTCAGCTTCAAATTCGTATAACGACAGAAGGCGGAACCAAGTTAGGATATATATAGTCTATGGAGTGAACTGACTCGACTTATTGATGATTCTGCAGCCAAGTTCAAATGGACACCATTTCTGCTCTTCTTTCTCTGACTTCACAGAGTTCGCTGCTTGGCCTTACCACATTTTCGTACGAGTTTAGGCAAATTAGCTTTTAACAGCTTGTAACTAAGACATGAAAATTTGTCTGGTGTGGGCTAAGAAATTTATGATTTTTTTTTTCCAGTTATGGCCTTGAATGAAAAGGCATACTGTAAAAGGCTTGTGGATCTTTGAGTGGGCACTGTGGAATCTCTCTATCATACAAATACATGTATATATGCTTATTCCCAGTAGCCTCTTTAAACCAACCAGAATGTCCATGTGCACATAAACATCCCTTCCTAAAGCCCAAATTACAGTCTGCCGTAACAGTTTAGGTGGAAGCGCTGCTATCATATATCAGGGTGACAGCTTCTCCATGTTGAAACATGCGCTGCTGCTCATAATGAATCCTAAATGCCAATGCCCACTGGCGACGTGGCCTTCACCCCTGCTTGCCTTTCCATTTCTGTGTTCGCTTTTGTTCACGCCCTTCTCGAGCATCTCCAGGTTCTCAGTTTCTTTCTTTCTTTCTGTCTAATTCTTGTTCAGTTCAGTGTTTCTCTGTGCTATCATCAGATCTCCTGTGAAGAGCTCTTTTATACCTCTGCTTTTTCCTCTCTTTTCACACTTTTTCCTTTACAAGCTTATATGCTTTGTGTAGTTTGTGGCAGACAATAGAAAAATCATGCTCCTAACAAACTGTAGTGTAGGTGTGAAGAGGTTAGGAATACCTGATGGCCTCCTTATAAACAGATGATAAATCAATGGAGGGTTTTTCTTCTTCTACCAGCATGAAAGTGTGTCTTTTACATCATTTGTCTTCCTGTGAACAGCAAATTTCAAATAAAGCAGATTTAAATCTCACTTAAAAAAATGGCAGCTTTGAAATTCTGATATAAAAATACTGATACCAAATACACTGGACATATGTAGTTCATAGTAGTGGTTCCTACAGGTTGCAAAAACAAGGATTAGATGATTCGGCACTTTTAAAAACGGACATTTAAAGATTCATTGTGAATCCAGACATGATTTTCAAGCCTGTTCCTCTCTGGTTTACCATCAAACATTTGAACTCTTGAACAGTTTCAGCTGTTTTTATTCAGTTCTGCAGCTTAACGTCTACCAGACGTCACTTATACTTCATGGATGCAGGAAATAAAACAACATTAGAGATAAAGAACATCAAAATAAACATCGTTTTATGAAGCAATGCCTTTTTCAAGAGTAGCCCCACATTAGACCTGGCACATGGCTTTCTCACTACATTTGTGTATTTCTACTGATACATGTGGATAACAATAAAATAAGTTATCATACAGACTATAAAAACGAAAATTCATTAAACTTCCTGTAAACTGTCAGTCTGTAAAATCTGGAACTCAAAGCTGTGACAAACTTCACGGGTGTCCAATGATAATGTTCAGATATGATAAAGGTTGAAGGTCTTTGGTTTCACATACAGTTTAGCCCAGAAGCTTCATGTTTTACAGTAACGTTGACCAAAATGATCACAAAGATTTTTTCTCTTTAATAAAACATGCTGACTTGAAATCTTCAGCTCTTACTCAGACACTAACAGAATGCGTGCTCTGACAGAAAATACACTTTAATGTTGCCTCTTAATGTAACTTCACACTTAATTTTCCCCAACATTGCTCCCCAATACTATTCAGATATTTGATGTCACACACAACCGGCTGCAACATGATCTGATCTATTCCATATGTATTAATAGGCTATTTGTTGTAATTCAGTGTTGGCTGAAAAGATTATATAACCCTTGAGCAAACGCTGGACTTGAGCGCCGTCACAGTCCATGTTTTTCTGGATATGTTTACTCAATAAATCTGCAGAAAATTAGTGTCACTGTTGTGTAGATCTTGGGAATTTCTTATTTTGTTTATTTCCAGTTGCATCTGTTTTTTTTTCATAGTATAAGTCTAAAAATGTCCATCCTTATTGACAAAATGATATTCCACTCTCAGCTTGCCAGGGTTAGGATGGTATCTGTGCCCACATTAGTTCTGTGGACTGACAGCCATCATGAAAAATCAGTTTAAAGACCTACTCTGATGAAAATCATGTTTTTCTTGTTGTCTACCTGTAAATATGTTCATTTTTCTGATGTAACAGGACATATCATGAGAGAACTAAGTGCCAAATTGCATTTCTGTGACCCAAACGGCAGGCTTAGATACAGTGAGATTTCCTACGTAGCAAATCCAAGCTCCACCCCTAGAACCCCACTATGCAGGCCAGACCCGGAAAAGTGGAGAGGACGATCGCAGAACAAGCATGTGTGTTAGCTGATCGCAATGCTTCTAAGAAAGCTGATTATGAAATTAATTTTCTTCATGTTCCTAAAGATGATAGTCAGAGATTTGAATATCTCCTATGTTACCTGCCACTTCTACTACACCGGCAATGTTAGGCTGCAAGCTAGCGTGACGAGGAGCGTGACGAGGAGCGTGCAGAGCAGCGCTGTCTCCGCCCATGACTCAGAGGCGAATTGCTAATGATCTACTGGAGCTCTGCAGAAGAAAAGCCCTTGAAAATGACACAGAAACGTGATTTTGGCTAAAAATGTCATAATCACAATTTAAAGACCACTGAGAACACTTTCCCCCAATTTCCACCACATCCGGAACGCCTACGAAAAGGCCGTATCCGCCAATTGTAGCTGATGGTAACCGTTCAAGTTAATGTGTCAGTTACCACCGGCTTCTTTCCGTTCTGCTGCGGAAGCAAGAGTTCTTTTTTTTTCGGACGTCGGAGCATGCCAGATAAATTCAGCACAAATTTGCCCGCGCTGGAAAGGAAGTTGGGCACAGACACAAAATAAAATATCCGGATACTTTTCAAAATAAAACACAATGTTTTTCTGGTGGATCATATTTCACTCCATGCAAATGGTTGGGGAGGAACAAGTGAAAGGTTTGTAGACAGCATTTGACCCTGATGACACCATGGATGAGAGGATGCTGGTTCTAGAAGTCTAGAAGTAGATTTCCTCCTCTGGGAGGACACAATCTACTTAAATCCGCGGGTTCTTGTGAGTTCTCACAATTCCTGCTGTCCATAATCCGCCGCAAAATTCGCCTCACAAACGGAGCCGGTAGGAATTGGCGGACAGCGAAAATTGCCGCCATTCCAGTTCAGAGCCGTTCTGGATACGGTGAAAATTGGGGGTTTAAGTAGTAAAAAAAAAAAAGCCTGGAGTGGGACTTAAAGTCTTGTATTTTATCATCGGCTAATTCATCAAGAGAAACATCTCAAGTTATAGCAGCTTCTCACATTTACAGTCTCATTTATGCAAAAATTGTCCTCTGACTCAGTCTATTCCTAACACTTGTTTTTCTGCAATAATCTGAAGGTGCGTTGCATCAAACTTCACTTCCATATGGCTCGCGCGGATACTGAGATATTTTCAGAAATCCTTGTGCCGCTCAGCTGAAGCTCTTTGTAATCAAATGCTGGAGCCTGAGGCAGAAGGAGGGGGAGGCGAATCAAAAAAGCTCCAGTTCCCGATCATTTCAGCCCTCATTGAGAGCAGATATTGATAGGCAATGATGTGTGTTTGTCAATTTGACCGGTGCTCTGTCTCCCTGTGGTCAGACCAAGTGGCACCCACGGTGAAGAAGTGGAGGAAGGGGAGAAAGATTTGAGCAAGGCATTGTAGACGGAAGGTTTTAAGAGATTGATCAGGATGCAGCGAGAAATGCACCAGCAGGGAAATGGATGAAACAGAGAAACCGAAACAGTGTGAGACATGAGGGAGAAAACAGAAGGAGAGAGAGGAAAATGTGTCGGAGTAACAGAATGGGTGAGTCTGGGAGAAATAGAGAGGAGGAAGATAGCTGGGGTGAGATGAGATGAGATGAGTCTGTCTGGGCCAGGAAAGATGGATTAGTGTGTCTGCAGCTACCTGTGCGGGGGTCAGTGTTAAACGGCCGGGGTCCCAGATAAGGGCTTGGCAAAAGCCTGAGTGCGGGCAAGCACTGACTGGTTAGCCCATTGATTTAACTAGGAGTGAGTACAGAGCGATGAGCGGGGTTCGAGCCTGTACAGCTGTTCATCAAAGTGTCAGGGCCTACAGCACCCGCTGAGGCCTGGTTCTAGGGCTGTATAGGACACCGAGGAGGCACCGCTAGCCCTGATACACAGTCATCTGCACCTTTTTTTAGCCCAGCTCCAACCATGTGTGAACTGCTTTAGCCCAAAAGGACCGATGGAAATATTATTTGTCCTCCTAAATGGCACACTTCTTTCTTGATCAAATGCTAACAGATACATTAATGCAGTGGTTCTCAATTAGTGGGTCCCAACCCAAAAGTGGGTCGCGGACACGTTCTGGATGGGTCACGAACAGCTGGTCAAAAGAGTAAATATTTGATGCGCATCTGATGTTTGACATGTCTTTTATTTTGAAAGGCACACTTTATGTCGTGGTCCTCCTCGGTTTCTTATTAATGTGGCCTGAATGCAGTAAAATACATGTTTTTTTTTTTGTCTTTATTTTGTGCAATTTGATATTTGATATTTTTTGTATACGCAACTTAAGTAGTCGTCGTCCTCAGTTCATGTGCTCTGAAATGCAATTAACTAAATAAAATGGGTGTATTTATGTCAAAGGTTTGAGTCTTTAAATTTTTTTTTACCAAAAAATTAATTTGCCTGATTTGAATGTTATAAAAGTGGGTTGCGACTTAAGGACCACGGAGAAATGTGGGTCCTGGAGTGAGACCGGTTAAGAACCACCGCAATAATGCTTCTTTATTTTACTCTAGTTTCTGTGTAGTGGTGTGGGGATCACACTTGGTCTAGATTGATGGCAAATGTATCATCAGTGCGTACAATCACACGTTACATCCTGCTGTTTCTTAAAGCATAGTCAGCATAATAATCATTTTGCACTGCAGACGCGGTAGTTCCTCTGCCTTAGTGTCTCGGTCTGATTGTATTTCCATGAAGTATTAATCATAAATGTTCTTCCTTGAGCTGCAAAACTCCGCTGCACTCGGTGATCAACTTGGCAGGGCTCCCCCCACAAACAAGCGGTTGCTGGAGGAGAGTGGGTGGGTTGTGTTTAGTCTCTTTGCTAAAGAAATTTGTCAAAGTTAAAAAGATGTTTGGTGGCTAGTACTATGACTGGGACCCTATATGTCCTGTTGATGAAGTTAGGTGCTATTCTGAGTATTATTTGTAGCTATAGAGTGGTGTTTTGGTTGAGGTTTGCGCGTGGAGACATAGACCACTGTGTATTGCTATCGTGCGATCGTTACTAAAGTTGGTATAACTAAAGAAGGAAGCAGTTGGCAACATTCATCTCTCAAGAGTGTGTCTAACTCGGTGTTACAGTGTGTTTGATTCTAACTGCATGTGTAAATCAGGGAGTCAAGAAGGTCTGTGCTCCTGTAGTCGTGGTAAAAGAAGTTGTCGTATTATTTGACCGACTGCTAACCTCTCTACTTCCTAGATCAGACACTGGGTCATGACTGGGTCATTGTTCTGGTTGAGGAAATTCATGAGTATGAGCACAATGCCAACCTCAAGAATTTAAATCAGCAGTCCACAAACCAGCGGCTGACATGATAATGGCCACATCTACATTCTGTGATTTACACAGGGCACCCGTAGGTGGGTTTGTGCAACAGCTCATTTCCTCATTCTGCTAAATCTGAATTCAGCCCAGAGAAGTTAGCCAAGACAGAATGAAGAATGTAAGTGAGAGCTTCATGTAACTAACTCTAATACTTAAGTCCTACTTTTCCAGTCCATTCAGACTTGGTGAGTCTTTTTTTTTTTCTCAGTCTCATATTTTTCTATTTCACCACTGCAGTAGGTACAACTTTTATCACTATTTGTTTCATTTGGAGCCACATCTCTACAGGATTGAATCTCAAAGTAAAATCAACATGTAAAATTGGTCCAAGATTCAAAATAGTGATGAACAAAACAAACAAACTAAAATCTAGGGCTGCTCACCAGGGAGAGGTATTTTATTTCTTGTTCTTCTGGTTCCGGGCTGAGTGCTGTTCGACATTTGTTTTGAGGGTGCTGATGTTGGTGCGGGGCAGGTGGTGGGAGTGAATGCTGGGAGAAGAACGGCCCAGGGTAGGATGTCTATAATTACATATTGATTTCTTGGGGGCCGCTGTTCAGCCAGCGCTGTGAATGTGTGGAATAAATCACTGGGCCTCTATGATAGCTAAGTATTTATTCTTTTTAATTCTGTTTATGGTGATCTTGATTCATTCCCTTCAACCCCGGTCACGTCTCGGTGCGGCTGCCCCCTTCATGTCAGAGGGAGGTTGTGGTATGTGGCTCTGTGTATGAGTGCATAAAGGAACTCTTATACCAGTGAAAATGAAGGCCCCTGAGATAAAGGTCAGTGGTAAGGCACGATCAGAAACTGTTGTCGGAAAAACACAAAAGTAGGACAAAAAACGACTTTCTGACACTTGATCACTCTTCAGTGGAACCAGGAATACTCAATATGGATTTGTTTTTCTGAGCAGATAGCGGTGACCAAAGTGACACTTTGATAGTGACAGTGCTCATGGGAAATGAAGTTTCTACCAAGAAGAACACGTGCTAAAGAACTGTACAAGAGTAATGACGGTGAGGGTACCAGATCTGCTAAGGGCCCAGCACCGCCTGTTGAAGACATCACACTACGGCAAGTCCACTCAGACAAACTACATTGCCCACCAATTGATAAGTCAAATGTGCTTAGTTAAAAGCCCCTCACGGTTTATTTATTTCTGTTCGTTCTTTCAATTCACCTCGAAATTTTCTCTCCATATAATACTGAGAATTACAAATATCTGTACTGTAATTTTTAGATGGCTTTAATTTAACTTTTCTAAAGGAAATAGAAAATGTTTGCAGGATCTCTGTTTATCAATAGATAGTTCTGCTTTTATCTCACATTTCCTCTGGCAACCTAAAAGAGGCGGTAGTCCAGCTGTCTAAATCCCCTTTGAAGTAAAGATAAGCTTCGTAAAATTCGTCCATGTTTTCTCCAAAGGACTACAATCACATGAAACCTAATCTGACGAAAATCGCCTCTGTAATGTCCGGAGCAACCACAATCTTCCATGTCATCTGCATCAACTTTCAACCAATCATTGAGGTGTCATCTTCAATAGGCGCCGGGCCCCGAGCAGATCTGGCAACCCGAACACATCTGATACCTACACGTTCATATGGCGAGCCATTCATTTGCGAGTCATTCTCATATGCAAACTGCCCACACTGGCTTTGTTTATCACCTGTGTGCCCTAAACCCCAAGTAGGGTTGTACAACTTTGTATTCACAGTTTTATCATGTCTGTGTAGCCTGGAAAAGTTTTAATTGTGCCACAAATTTTTTTAGGTGAGGGGAAAATTTTAAATAGTGATCTTACTGTCAAATGATGGGGATATGGCACTAACTTATTGAATATTTACAATGAAAAAACAAGCCAATTGTAATTATAATCAATATTTCAGAGTAATTCCCACCAATAGAGTATATATTAGTGATCTTTGTAGCCTTGGTTGACTTCTAAAAATTGAATAAATATGACAATGAGCCAGTCTTTTGAATAGCTCTTTGAAAGAAACGACTCTTCAAGATCCGGCTGCCTTCATAGAACCATAAATCTATCCCTAATGACCAGTAATAACCAGCTCCTGTTGGTCAAAACCAATAAGTATGACTATTTTTCTTCTACAAAATTGGTACTAAATGCAAACCTTAAGGGAAAGGGCATTTATACTGATATTTTATCAAATCTAGCTGAAATCACTGACACTAAAACACACAAAATCAACAACGATCAGCAGTGAATGTTGTTTTCTTTTCTACTGTACACCAGAACAAACCTCAGAGGGTTTCAATACTGTGGTAAAGCACTTGAGCTGTTGTTGACCAGACTAGTGTGTAGGGATCACATCCTACAGCCTGCTAAGTAGTGACTTCAGATATATGGTTATCCTGGCCGAATCCTGCGGGTCTGTAAGTACTATAAAATCCAGATACAGATTCAGAAGGTGCTGTTTTGAATGACTGGGTAACAAGTTAAATAATGCAACTCACAGTGATTTTATTTTCCATTCCCGTCATATTCCAGGGAAAACCCGCCTATGTGTCTGTTGTTGATTGGTTCCAATGCAACACTTCTTCACAGGTTGTAAAGGACATTTTTTACAGCTTCGTTGTTGTTGAAGGAGATAAAGAAGAAAGATGAGCTGGTCTGTATTGATCCCTAAGGGGGATACTGCAGAGAGAATCTTCTATAGATAAAATACTGTATATAAACTGTATTTACAGATCATATTAAAGATTAATGACGTGTGGCCTTTACAGGATTTCCAGCCAGAGTAGCAACATACAGATTCAGCAGCTGATATTTACAGTGGGCTGCGGCAGCATGCAGGATGTGCAGATGTTTATCTCACTGTACAAGCCCAGCTGCTGTCTCTGTGGATACAGCTGTGCATGTTTGTGAAGGATGAAGTGAGGTGAACAAACGCTTCTTTGGCTTTTCATTTGTCTTTAGATTGACAGTTTCATTTTAGCTGAATCCCTCTTCACTAAAATCTTTTGACTTAGCTTGTATGTATCTAATTCTACTTTCTGATATACTTTTTGACTCACTCACTTGCTGCGTTTACATGGGCATAAATAATCAGAATATAGCTACATACATACATGCATTATGTTACCTTTCAAGCAGCAGATAGTCCAGGATGTCAGCAATTTAAGAGTGAACAAGACAGAGAGTTGTGGTTTAAAAGCTAAAATCTTCCTGTAGACATTTGTCAGGGCCAAACATGGGACAAAATAACAGAAACCAACAAAACAAGTCAGTTCTGTCTGTCACTTAGGTGGATGTATTCATTTGCTGTAAATCCTTTGTATGATAATAGGTTTTGTTAAAAACACAGACACAGGAGTATAATCCTTGTTGAGGTGCAGAAGGTGAATCGTTTTTAGCCCAGGGCTCATCTTTGTGGCTGTCTCATTAACCTTTCACTGTCTAAATTTTAATGAAGCCAAGATGCAAACATTAAATGCATTGCTAATGTGTCTTGTATGATGTTCCCTGTTCCTACATAACTGTCTTCTGCAGACTCGGGACAACTGTTTATTAAAAACTCGGCGCCATGAGTGTTCACTGACCATAAAGCCTGAAAATTTTGCTGCTCCCCTGTGCTTTCTGGCAGCACTATAGGTCATAAAGCCCTTCTTTGTAATGTTTCCAGATGGAGCAGAGGTCAAACTATTAAATGAAGATACACATCGAATAGTGTCTGTCATTGAATCTAGTTCTTATGCTGATTTATACCAATATTTATTCCCTTAACTAAATTCCCCTATTAGTTAATGTTTTTTAGAGTTGAGAATCAATAACCGGTTCTTTTTTTAGAAGCGGTTCCTAGTGATTGGATTCCTAAGAATTGTTTGTCTGCCTCCTTCACAATTCTGCTTATTGGTTCTTCTTACACCTCTATGCAAGATGACGTTGTACGCGAGAAGCATGTTTTGGTTTAGAACTTTCCAGCATGGTATCGAGACAAAAGAGTTTGGCTGTATTTCATCTAAGTGAAGAAATACTTATATGCGGAAACATTTGTTCACCCAGCATGCAATTAATTTGCCGAAGTGTAACGTGTTTGATACGCTACTTTGCGAAGGCGAGACTGGTTCAGGCCAAAGCAGGAGCAGAGCTAACGTCTCAGCGTCATCTGCTTTATCTGCTGAAGGTAACATTTAACTCCTCCAGGTCTTCTCTGTTGTTTAGATGTTAGCGCCATGTTCACCCCCTTCCACTCTATAAATACTCTCCATCTCCTTAAATTACATTTAGATGACGATGACTGCCAGAGTCATGCTAGCTCAGAGGCTGCAGCAGGTAGCTCTCGCACACCTTCGGCAGTCCCCCTTTTCATCGAGGCAGGGAAGAGTAAAATGACCGAGGCGATGATAAACGAATGTCACTGAGCTGTGAGCAGATTTGTGGTCAAAGGGTAGGTCACATAACAAATTATAAGTGCATGGATGTGCCATATCATCTGTTCAAAGGTGAAAATATTAAAGAGTTAATGCAAACAAGCCCATTTGTATTATCTTATTTCTCAGTCAATGAGAATCAAGTAGAGAATCAATAAGGAATCATATCGATAAGCAGTATGGATCATGGAATTGGAACCGCTAAACAGTTCCCATTCCTCAGAGCAAACACCATGATTGAAACCTCTCTATTTCATGTGTCGTACAGCTCTAATAAAGCATCAGTCATTTTACTTGTAAACTTATTGTGTGTTTTGTTTAGCATTGTGTGTGTATGTGTGTGACGTCATTTCTGCCAGTCAGGTGTTTTGGTTTCACGTCTCACAGTGTGTAGAAATAAAGTGACTTTTCTATTCTATGTAAAGTTTATGAGATAACTCAGGACCCTCAAGCTTCAATTTAGCACTTTTGACCAACACTGAGCGTTCCTGTGATTTTCTACTCACCTTTGTCTGGATTCACAAACCTTGTTAGAGTCCTCTTATTGAGGGTGAAAACTTTTACAAATGAGTTCTGGGTTAGTAATAAATCAGAGACACGCTCAGAGCAACTCTGAGTACGGAAAGAACACAGATCTTGTAAAGTTTATGAATAAGTTAACTGTGTGTTTGGGAGCATCACAGGCGCGATCTCGGTTTCTGAAAATAGCAGAAATGAAGCAATATCGCCCTGTCTATATCGGGTCAGTGGTACAAACATGATCCCTGCTCGATCTGACCTAAGAGTTTGATTTCGTAGTCTTTTTACTGTTTTCTCCTCTGCTCCTTAAAAGTCCTCTTCACTGCTCCTACCAGCTCTTCACCTTAGGAGCACTTAGAAAGGCAAAGACGCTTTATGAATAACTGCTCTCTTTGCCGGGATCTAGTCCTATTGAGGGGATTCTTAGAAAAACCTCACGAGTCAAAGAATTGCTTTTAATTTTCTCAGTGCGACTCTTGAGAATAGAAAGCACTGTGAATAAAGCCGCTGCTTTTCTCCACTTTCCTTCTCAGAACTGGATATTCTCAAGAAAGCCTGTTGAAATCTCGGCTCAAAGCTGATCAGATATACCCCCCCTCCCCCTTCCTCATCAGAGCGTATTTAGAAGCTCCGCCCCCATGCTGATCGACATGGATTACAAGAGACACTTCTCCAACAGCCAATTAATAACAAGCAGCATGGTGGAATCTTAAGTGCCGCGTGCCTGGAGGTAGTCAGCCTCTTTAATACGAGAAATTTTTATCTCAAACATGGTGAGCTATGTTTCTCAAGAGACCAGGGTTGGAGAGCAACGCATGAGCGCTACATGTTGCAGTTCAGCTGGAATCATGTTGTGTTGTTTGCTCCAAGCCACTTTGGTTTCCATTTTCAGAGCTTGTGCTTTTTTTATTTTTTTTTCAGATGAACAGAGAGTTAGTGGACTGTGAAGAGATATCTGCTGATCTTGACAAATACTCCACTAGATTACAACCCCCTCACCCCATATGCCGTATCTTCTGCAGCCACGGTTAGCATGTAAAATAAACACACACGAAACCATCAACTTGACGGAGCAAGTCCTCGCCGTTTTTCCTTTTTTCTGCGACAGTGTCGGCTGCACTCTGGGCAGCGTTTTGTCATTATTTCAGAACCTGAATTTGATCATGATGGAGGAACAATGAGAGGCACCATTAATATGATTTATAGTTGCCATCACAGTTGCTGTGGCAACCAACTTTCAATACTCCGTCTACTCAATACCTCTATGAAAGCAGCTCGGATCCCTGCCGCCTGCCCACGAATGTATATCAGGGTCTCTGCACCTACAGAACATATGTGGTAAAACACAGACACCATATTAACTCTGACTCTGATACACACACACAGGAGAGCTCAGTGAAAGCAGCACAGCACTGCCAAGGAGCTTGTGTAACACACTCCATTTGACACATTCAGTTTGAGCTAAAAGCATAGCACTCAAAAAATGGACTGAATTCATTTGCACGAAAATAAAAGAACAAAAACAATTCAATAACCCGCTGAAACACCACTCGTTTTCTCCTCTCTGTCGACTGCGACTTGGTTGCAGCACAGCCAGGATGAGTTATAGCTGAGGGGAAAAAAGGAGACAAATCCAATCCACCAGAGCTGTCATTGTGCCCGATGAGTATAATAGCACCTCAACTCATCCCTCAAACTCTCACTTGCTGTTTCTCCAGCTGAGCCATGGCGGCTCATCGCTGTTTTGCTCCTGTAGTGACCCATCAAAGTCAGGGTGAGGTTTCATTCATGTCTAGTAGCTTTCAGCTGGAGGTTTAGCAGTCATCCCTGTCGGTGTTTATCAACCGCATCACTACGAACACAGTGCAGTCAACAACAAAACAATTCACACATGACAAATAGAGAGATCCAAAGTGGATCGAATGTGTAATCTGCAGCAGAGGAGGAAGCTGACTTCCAGCGTCTCGGTGAGGAATGAGGAACTATCACAGTTTATGACGGATTTCCTGTCAGAGAAAAAGCCGAGCCGCCAGCTGCTTAGAGGCATTACATGTTCCATCTACAGTGACACCTGATTGACATCACAGTAAACAAAAGGACTTTCCTCCAGCCAAGTTGCTCCCAGTGCCTGTCACACTTCAGTTTCTATGAACTCTTTCAAAACTTTCTCAGAAAAAGAACTTGGACTCAGAGAAGTCCAATCTGAGATCACTTTTGAGGCAAAGGATAAAGTTTACCCCAACATCAGCAAAGTCAATGTGTTTCTTCACGGTTGCTGTATCCCCAAGAAATCCAATTAAAACTGTGTATCCAAAACACTATTACAGTTTATTGTTACTGTAAAGCAGCAAACACTTGAAAATGATCTCATCCGTGGCCTCCTACATTCAACTGCACGGGTCAGCTTCTCGTTCGGAGGACTGTACAGGTTTCCTTATTAAATGCATCACAGCAGTGATACTGTGTGCAGCTTCTGTGCGTCGCTGCTAACCCGGTGATGTTGTCTGAAGTAATGAAACAGGATAGAAAACAAATGTGGAATTGATTTAATGATTTTCATGTCTGCTTGTACAATAAGTAATTTGAACATCATAACTAATCAGATGTAGCTTGAGAGCTGCTCTCGCCTGATGTTTGGATGCACTTCATTTATTCAGATTTGTGTGCATGCTGTTTGATTTGCTGTTGTTATTTTCACCACTGAACAGTTGAATTAAAGCCTCTCTACATCTGATCTCTAACACTACAGGTCATTTTGTTCCCTCCTCATTTTCAGTTTCATCGTCAGCTTTTCTCTCGTGTGTTGTCTGCTCTCTGGTTTTGTTACACTTTTTATGTGCCACCGCAAGGCTTCACAATCTGACAACCTCCTCCATGTGTTTCTCACAGTATGACGCCAATAAAGGAGAAATAAAACACCAGAATGCATTATTTGATGTCAGCACGGATGAGGCTTGTGAATCATGATGCATTTTGGGGTCCATGCCTATGTTCCCACAGCCTTGTGTTCCCACATTTGAGATTTCACACACAGTGCATGTTCCACTGTGTCTGTCACTACCCTTCCCCTGCCTTATGTAAGCATCTTTGAGTACCTGCACTGTACAAATCCCATGAATTATATTATTGTTACCTCTGCCAAGGAGGTTATGTTTTCGGTAGCGTTGGTTTGTTTGTCTGTTAGCAACTTTACGGATAAAGTAACAGAAGGATTGACCTGAAATTTTCACCAGAGGTGTCTCTCAGCCTCAGGAGGTTCCCATTAAATTTTGGTGGTGATCCGGACAAAATTCTGGATACTGTGATCCAGAACAAACAAAAATAAGGGTGTTGTTGGAATTTTCAATGCTGAAAGATAACCAGTGGGCGGCAAAGTGGAATAGATAGGCGGTACAGTGGTGTAGTGGTTAGCACTGTCGCCTCACGACCAGAAGGTCCTGGGTTTGAATCCCAGTCTGGACATTCCTTGTTTAAGGGGAGACATGAGTTGCTTGGCGGAGGTCTGCACTCTCCGAGTTCTTCTCTAGTTATTACTTGCTACTGGATACTGGATAAAAGGTTTGGTATAATTGGCTACCAAATAGGGAGAAAGGGGATTAAATCAGTCTCAAATTCATGAAAAAGGAAATGTGGGAACATAGGGCCTAATGCTGCGTTCCAGTTACCTCGGAAGTCGGATGTCGGATGTCGGAGCTGGGAATGACGCTACATCCGAGTTGACGCAATCCAGTAAACAAGTCGGAAAACAAAGATGGACGCCTACTGTTAGCTGTTGTTAGTTGTTGTTAGCTATGCCAGTTGTCAACGACACATAACACAGTATTTTACTCTTACAAACACCATAGCACCGTGCTCACAGTTAGAGGTTGGGAAGTACTACATATACCACTTATTTAATTTCACAAAAACAAAACAGAAGTGCTGAAAAATAATACGTTATGAGATCTTTCACTGTTACTCTTTACTGTTAGTGCACTGTGCTGCCATGTTGGATTATTACGTCAAGTCGGGGTTCGTGAGGATCGTCCGACAAATGGAGTCAGAAATCCGACTTCAGGGGGGGGCATTCCAGAGGAATTTCCAACTCGGAGCACAACTGGAACGCAGCATAATTTTCAGTTAAAACGAAAATGTTAGATATGTGAGAACATAGGACTGACCCCGCCTTCTGCAATTATCCAAAACAGAGATTGTGCTTACGAACCGCTGTGCATCGCTTTTAAACAGCAGTATGAGAAGGTTCACATTCAACATGTGATGTAGCTCCTATTCATTAAACACAGTTAGATCTCTTTCTTTCTTTTTTCTTTCTACTCCTGCAGCGGAGCGTGTGTCACATGCTGCAAAGGGCAGACTGAGATGAGAGATATTCTGAGAGATATGGATGACCTATGGAAATAGAAAGAAAGAAAGCTGTAGTTGGTCTGTGAATGTTCAGGTTGTGTAGGAAACACTTGTCGGCTTCACGAGTGTGCAGATAGTGCTCATAGGAGTTGTTATTTCAGATGCTTTCAGAAAGGACCATAGTAAAAATATAAAGAGTCAACCAGCTGAAGGGGCTCATGTTACCCAGCAGCTGAAATCTACCTGTATTTGGAGGGTAAGTAGGTGTTCATGTCAAGCCCTGGATTCAGAGCTGGGAGGCCTGATAGGTGTAACATGAAACTGAACATTTCCACTGAGCGTTGGCATTTCTGTCCTCATTCAGCTCGCCTTCCTCTCAGAGCTTTGGGAGTTGACACACCTCTGAAGATAAACGATGCAAATGTCACAACGATTAAAGCTTTTGCTATTATCACTTCCACTTGTGGTTTTGGGTTACTTGGAAGCAATTTAGAGATGCACTCTCCACTCTGGATCCTGCTCCCTTTTTCTCTAAGCGCGACAGTCGGGGTCCGTTAGCTCTTCACGCTGCTCTCACATCTGTGCCCAGTAACTTTGAATACTTTCAAGACCAGTCTGAGATGGTAAATAATGTTTGGCAGTGGTTATGCCAAAGAAGATCCTGACAGGGTGAGACAAGAAGACCTAACTGGAGGAAACTTATCACTACAGATTGTTGCACACCGGCGAATTGGTAAAGCGACGCAAAAAGCGATGCGAAAACGCAAAATATTCAGCCTACGCCTTTTTCTATACACACCTGGTGCGACGCGAATAAAATTCGCATACTCGCATAAAAATATGCCATGGGAGAACAGAGGGGGACAGAGAAGAAGGAGAAACAATGGCGACTACATCCTCAAGTGATGATGACCTGGTCATGTTTATAAGAAGAATCAAAGTGTCTTGGTACATCCAATACTGACCTCGCAACAGGAGATGAGGGAGCTCCACACAACGATTCAGGAGCTTAAATTTCAATTTCAAGAACTGCTCCATCAGCTGACTCCACGTTTGCAGAAGGTTAGAACAGATTACAGAGAGCCGATTGATCCAGAGCAACAACTTACCACATGTCTGAGGTAAGATTTATATTAGGCTATAGATTTATACAGCAGTTCACCTGCAAATGTTCGCAAAATTCGCTGGTGACGTCACACTAAATGATTGACTGGAAGGGGGTTGGATGACGTGAAAGATTGTGGTTGGTCCGGACAAATTACAGAAGTGGGATTAGGTTTCATCGGATTGTAGTTCTTCGGATAAAACATGGACGAATTTTACGAAGAAATCTATCGCTACTTATCAAAAGGGGGATTACAACAGCTGGACTACCACCTCTTTTAGGTTGCTAAAGGAAATGTGGAATAAAAGCAAAACTGTCTATTGATAAATGGAGATCCTGGGTACATACTGTATTTTTTTTTCCCATTTAGAAAAGTTAACATATACAATTAAAGTCATCTAAAAAAAAAAAAAAAATACAGCAAAGTAAGTTGTAATTCTCTGTATTAAATGGAGACAAAGGTTCAACATGAATTTAATAAACAAATAGAAAAAAATAAAACTGCAAGAGTTTTTTTTACTGAGCACATTTGATTTATCGATTGCAGCGCAATGTAGTTTGTCCCAGTGGACTTTCCATCTTCAACAGGTGCTGGGCCCCGAGCCGATCTGGCAGCCAGCGCACATCTGGTACCAACACCGGATCTGTCCAACAGGGCACCTTGGAGAAAGACTCCAACTGATGACCCTGCAGCTAATGCTTGATGCTCTTTCGTTTGTTTTCTAGTTATTGTTGAACTCCTGCAAAAACGTGGTTTTGTGAGAGCTTTCCTCGAAGGCAGCTGAGGGCTTAATATTCCTGTTGCAACATTTTATCTGCTGAGTGATCCATTTTATTTAAATGAGTCAACGCTAATGTGAAGATTATTCACTGACACAGGCCTCCTGGGCGTACCTGACCTGCCATCACTCTCTGTCTGCTCTCTGAAGTACATGCTATCCATCTCACCTCACCCCTCCCGCTCTTTGCCTCCCACAGTATTTGGTTTCATGCCTTATCCAAATGTCATGCCTCGGCTTGCTTATACAGTTACCTTTGGTAACTTTTCCACTTTCAGCCTTTGGAGGAAAGAAAGTGAGTAAGCCGAGCAGAAACAGACCAAATCTCACAGTTATTTTTAAAGTAAGCTAAAGTACGGCTTTAACCTTTTTTTTTTTTTTTGCATGTGTGGCATGGTTTCTGACAGTAGTGGGTGTTGATTGGTTGGCTAACACCTCTGACTTCTCTGGCTTCCCTCCACATTTGCTTTCTTGACTTTTTTTTTTTTGGAGACAAAGTGATTTCACATCAGCCAACAACTTTATTTATATACCCCTCGATTCAGCGAGCAAAAAAAGGCCACAGCTCAAAGCAGCTGCAAGGACATGTGCTTTATCAGGACGTGTGTTTATGCATACCTGTGTGTAGTATGTGTGTTGTGAATTCCCAAAAGTCTGCACATGCCACTAACTTTATAGTAAAGGGTGTTTGTAGCAGAATTTATTCATCTCAGTCAGATTTTTTCCCATGCAGAGGAACTTCAACTTGTGCAGACCTTAAAGGTGGGGTAGGCAGGATTCTGTTCAAGAAGCATCTTTTTTTGTGGTGTGTATACAACCAAACTTTTAATATCAGTCATTAGCTATTAGTTATTGATGACATTTGGTAATATAACAATATCGCTGTGTGTTGTTTGTTGTGTGTTGTCACTGTACTGTGACGCTGCACTGTTGCACACTTTGTACATAGTATTCTATTTTTATTCTATTTTTTTATTTTGTATCATTTTATTTCATATTTTATTCTATTTTTTATTACTTCACTTAGAAAAACACCACTCCGAGCTGTTTTTAATTTCGTTGTATGCCTCATACAATGACAATAAAAAGTCTGAGTCTGAGTCTGAGTGTAGTCAACAATTTAAATTTTTTGAGCGGCCGCTCTTTCTGACTGTAAACAAAGCTGTTCTCCGCCTCCCCCAACCTTAGTTAGTGTAGAAACTAAGTAGAAACCAACCAGAAAGTTCGGAAAATTGTCTGAATCCTCCTTTGGCCACGACTGCCGACACAAGCGAGAAAACAAAGTAAATACCGGAGACTCTGGCGGAATAACGGGCGCTTAAAACAGAGGTGGACCGGACAAGAGCTGAAAAGCCGAGTCAACATCAACGATTAATCAATGGGCGGGGCTTCAGGATCTTGGTGACCCTGTAACCTTTCTGCTGGACAGGTAAACCGCTTTAACAAAGTAAGACAAGTGTCTGTAACAGAAGTGTTTCTTGTCAAACGGACCTGCTGTAGCGTGTTGTAGTGCCGCTAAACTGTTGACCTCGGGTCCTGGACTATGTCACTTTATCCTAGTTGTAGAAGTCCTGCAGACATTGTGTTTGCTGGTAGTCTGTTGGCATCTACAGTAGCACCAATGATTTTTACTTTAATTGAAACAATATGAGCAAGCAGGAGCGTCTGTTTGTGGGCGGAGCTTGCTGGAGCAGAGACTGAGGGGAAAACTGGTCGGGAGGGGTAGAGTTTACATTCAAGATTTCTCCCAAAAACTGGCGCTTCCTCAGATCCTGCCTACCCCACCTTTAAGCGGTTCAGTCTGTCTGCTGTCCCTCAACCCCAGCTCTAGGTCGACACTTCCCAGAAGGGCGATCAGAACTTTACAATTAGTTGATTGAACCTGCCTCCAGTGAGCCATCTGCCTGGGCACACGGTGGAACTGATGTCCTCACCTGCCAGAGGCAATTAACTCTAAATACGACTCGCCTCGCTCATGCAGCGCCATTCTCCTCCCAGCTGAGAATAATAAGGTTGAACTATGTTGAAATTGAAGAGGGGGCGGGAAACCTGCTTACGGTCCCTAGAGGGTGATGGGTAATTACTTCCGTCAGATTTATACTGGCAGTCATGTGGAATGGTGGACGACTGTCTTCGACCCTCATAGGCGGAGGAAAGGCAGAAGAGGTTTTCCGGCTGCGGCGGATCAACTTGGCTGGCAGGATGGAGAGGGGGCGATCAGAGGGGGAAGGGTAGGGCAGCTGGGGAAGGTTATGTGATTAATTGAAGGAGCAGCTCAGGGTTAGTCTTCATTGTTGGGGTGATGGGTCAAATGAGTCCCACATTGAGTGCGTCACCTGATGCATGGCTCGCCCCCTGTCCTCGACAACGCTGAGTGATGAAGTTGTAACTCAGAGCGCAGAAAGTGAGAAAGAGATGGAGTCGAGGAGGAGAGCGAGACACGAGGACACCCGAGGAAAAACAGATTTTGTGGGTTCTCAGACCCTCTCCTTCGACTGACATTTCAATTAAATTGCTATCACAAGTGCCAAGAGTATTGTTGACTTCATATCTCGCCGAGATTTTTTTTTTCACTCTGAAGGATTTGAATTACTTGAAAAGTGTAGGAAATGTCCCCAACAAAGGCAGGAGAGGATAGAAGTGCCAAAGATAGTCTCAAGCTTCAATGACAACAAATAGATGTCTACTATTAGAAGGGATTAGTTTTCACAGAAGAAAGATAAGAGCCGCGAAGGTGATTTCCATCCACCAAAACACATAAAATACGACTTAATGTGATTCACTTTCTCTGTTCGACATCAAGACATTGACATGCTTCGTTTTTTATCTATTTTAAAATTCCTCAGGGTGTCTGATGTGAATGTCACTGCAGCTCTGCTCCCCATTTCAGCCATTAAAGTCGTCCTGAAACATGACGGATCTTTGAAGCCGCACCCCCGCTCTTCGTCCCAGCAGTGGTTTTCTTCCTCCCTGCCTAAAAAAGGATGACGTGTACGAGCTTTGTGTCGTATTTTCGAACCTGTTGTGTCGACAATATCGACACTGGCATGTTTTTCTTTTAATTCCCTCTCTATTTTTCTCCTGTTTCTTTTTCTACCATTCATAAAACGTCATTTTATGTGGCGTGGTTATCCTGCTGCACGGTGTCCTTGAAAACAACAGTAAAGATCCACAGAATGCTAAGAGGCACATGGCGTATCATTGATAGCAGCAGTGAGCTATCAATCTTTTAAACAGATGGCCTATCAGTTGCCCGGCTTTGTCCTCACCGTGTCTACTACACCGCACAGAGGTGACCTCTCAGAGATAATGCGCATTAAAGACGACAGTACACGCTAAATTCACTTTAAAGTAAAAATGACTCTCCGGAAAGAGGAAATACAGCATATCTGTCTTGCTTTGATAATTCTGATCATCATTTTTTCCGTAGATAATTAGCATTATTTCATATATTTTCATGCCCTATTTCTCAGAGGCTAATGAAAGCTGAGGAGAAGTATAAAATAAACGATGAGGCTATAAGCAGACGCCCATTGTTCCTCCAGCACGTCCCGCTTATCAACAGCTCCATGTTGGCTTTTACAGCGCAAGAAAAAGCAGCCATGTCAATCCTCATTAATTCTCCCTGTGAATTAGAGGCAAAGTAGATGATAGGAAATTAATGTCTGCAAGGAGATACTTAAATTATTCAACAGTAACAGGATTATGATGAAAGATCACCACACTAGCCATTCTACCTCCTCCTTCTTTTCATGCTTCCTACCTCTTTCTTTTACTTCTGTCAGATACCACCCGTCACCCTCATCACATGTGTTTCTAATTCCTATTCATAACACTTTTGTTCGGCCTATTTTAGAGCTCAACTCACGGCAAAAGATCCGCTGTAAGAGCTCAAAACTTAACAGGGACAGAGAGTCAGAGACATGTTTTAACAGGACACAGATGCACACAGAGTGAAAGAGGGAGGAGGTCATCTAAGTTCCTATATGAAGCAGGCAAAGCAGGAATCTCATCCAAGGAGAGCATCAGTCAGGCAGTCAGTACATTTACATGACACTCGAGAAAACCAAATTATTGCCTTATTCCGGACAGACCGGACAACTGAAGTGCATGTAAACACCTTAGTCTGACTATAATCAGAGTCTGAGAACTCTGATTAAGAAACCAAGGTTAATGTGATTGGAATTTGATTTTCTCTACCGTGTAACCAGCATAGTTGGAGTATGATAGGACGATGCATGTGTGCGTGCACCATGCCCCCATAACCCCGCAACAAAAACACCAGAGAAGAGGAGTAGCATGCCCCTTATCGACAGAAAAAGTAGCGCATACATCATGTACGACAAAAACAACGCCGTACTCGTAGCCACTTCTGACGTCTGGCACGGACCTGCTGTTGTTGTTGATGGTTGTATGGGGTAAACCAGAAACAGCACCGCTGAAATGACCCATATCGCCCCCTAGTTTTGGGGAGGAGGACATGTTTACGTCAATAATACGATTTTCTCAGCTGCATGTATATGAGGACAAGGAGAGAAGTCTGAAAACCGAATTATGAGCTTAGTCCGATTAAGCTGTGCATTTAAATGCACTGAGTAATAACTAGTTATCAAATAGAAGTCTCATTGCAATTTGGTCTATGAGAAAAATTCGTCAACTTGGTTCAGGAGAGTCAATTTTTTTTAAAAAAGAGTCTACATTGGGAATTAACCATAAGTAAGTGCAATATTTACCTTTATCTATGAAACAAACCACGTTTGTATGGTGTGAAATACAATCCAAAAGAAATACAATCCAAAAGAAGTTGGATGTTTCATTTTGTGTCTGTGCCCCACTTCTTTTCCAGCGCGGGCTAATCTGCGCTGAATTTATGCAGCATGCTGCGGCATCCAGAAAAAGTAGAACCCCAGCGATCGGCTACGAAGCCCGCTGAACCACAGGGGCTGAAAACTAGCTGGTGGAATTTGTCACATTTACTTGAATGGAAATGATCGGCACCTGTGGCCTTTTCGCCACCATTCTGCATGCTGCAAAAAAATCTATACATTTTGAGGGCGGGAGGTCACAAGTTCATACTTGCCAGCATTAGGTTGTGAAAAATAGGGACATTTTTTTTATTGGTGTATTGGCCCAAGGAACAAGGTTCCTTCGCCAAGTGTGCACATAAATCGTCATCTTTTCTTGAGTTGAATTTTAAACCCAATGAAGAAACCTTACTCTGAAAGAGTTTTCTGCTCCTCCAGTTTGTCTTTGTCAGTCTTTAAGCACAAATCTAAAAAGTAAGCTATAAGTTAAATATCTTCCTTGATATAACTTGCATTTTTGACGCATTGTCCACAGGTTGATTTAAAAGGATCAAATATGAGCAGGAAAGGACATCTTTGGCAGGATGATGTGTGATCTGGTTGTCTTTGGCAGAATCACTTACAGGCATTTGGATCAAGTAGAGCCACAGATTTATCACAACAGGAATAAAGCCAGGTAAAAATAGAAATAAGTAAGGTGTGCACTCTCTGATCGTCTGCGTTTCAGCATCTTTTTAATTCATAGTTTTGTATTTCTTTGATTTCTACAGTTTGTTTTTGTTTTACTGTGTTGCTGTTCAATCCAGGATCAAGCAGAAAATCAGACAAGAACTCATTCTGGTAATTTCTTTAGAATAGAGTCAAAAACATTTTAAATGGCAGTTGTTTTGTTCCTAGAACGAAAGCTTGAGAAATCTTTTGAGAATTTTGCAAAAACAGGCAAGAGTGAGCTGTGACCCCAGGCAGAGTGACAGACAGAGAGACTGACTGTGGAGGCATATGAGGATAATATACAACCATGGCAACAGAGATTTGAGGATGCTGTATGTGTTCGCAGTGAATAGACCCGGCGTACGGCTTTTGCTTTATCTGCGGAGATGGCCCGACAAAGATCGCTGTGTGTATTTTCAAGAACAAAAGCGGCTTAAACAGCTCTGTGCCACGCAACAACAATAACCTGAAAGTGAAAGAGAAACATAATTGCTTAAATTAGAAAGTGAGTTGATATTGCATAAGTCACTCTGGATTGAAAAGCGGGGTAAGTTATGTAACTCGTGGTTTTGCGTGTCTTTTGATGAACACAGACAATAAATCCTGTTTGCCAAATGAGTCATTACTGCGAAGAAGCACCTGTGACTTCAGATGATCAAACAACCAACCTGCAGGCTGAGAGGAAGCTTTTTACCCACAACTCTACTGTATATCAATCAAACTCTTATTCTTCACTTTAAGGGGGGTATCAAGTATTTTTTTCAGACTCTATATTTCCTTTTTTGATACCTTTTTAATAACTTAACATGATTTTTAGATCAATAAAAGCCTCACGTTTCTCACAGCGGTGTATTAAAATATCATTTTTTCAGCCTCCACATGAAATGCTTCGCTTTAGCTGCTGTCTCTTTAAGGCCCCCCCGCCACAAGCCCACTCTCTTCTGATAGGTCGGCTGAAGGCAGAGCTCGTTGTTTTGGCCCCGCTTCCTCGATCGTGGTCGATCAGCTGAGCAGTGAAACAGGGTTACTTCAGTAAATCTCGCACATGGACTACGGTCTCGTATTTGTCCGAGAGTTGAGCATTTTACATAATTTTTTAGGATTAAATCAAAATTTAAATGATGATTTGAAACTTTGCCTCTATCTAGTTTGGACACCAAACTTTGTAACTTTGGGTTTTTGTTTGTAATTGTGGAAAAGCATGATTACCCCCCTCCCTTTCAAGTGGAAATGACAGTATGATCCGCTCTTACGTGGTTTGATGTAGGACAATAAGCACAATATGGAAAACTAAAGGGATCATGCAGAAAAAAACAGATAAATATAAATTATATTATATATGGTTACCCCGCTCCGCTGTAGGTGTCACTTCACACGCTGTTGGAGGCAGGCCATTTTTGCATATTGGTCCGAGATTTCAGCAGTTTACATCTACTTTCTCAGATTATGACAAAATACGTTTACCTTGTGGTTTAAAACTTTGTATACATGTAACTTTGCAGTTTTTTGTTGTAAATGTGAAAAAGCATGATACCCCCCTTTAACAAATGCTGGATATATTCAATCTTTTAAGGCGAAACAAATTAGCAAAACTTTGAGCATTGAAGCCTTTTTATAGTTTTTTACCCTGTTAGTGAGATGCAAAAACAAACACAGATAATAAACTGCACTTTGTAGCTGCTTCCCTTTGCAACAAGCCTTGGTTGCGAAATGTTGGAATTTAATTTTGGCACGATCACTGATATTGGCAGGATAGTGTGGTTTCTGTTGGTACATGAAGTTGGACTTACATTCATATTTTGGAAGCATTTAAAACGCACACACCTTTCTTTAAGTCGACTGCTTTGAGAAAAGATTAATCAAACTCATAAGAGCTTCAAAGATACTGCATGAGTGAGCAAGTTTTGTTGGAAACACCTGTGACCGTGTGACTACAAAAGCAGCTCAGTTTATCAATCAGCAGTTCACTGTTGTGACTACCAGAGTCTGTTTGATCAGACAGGTCTGGAGACAGTTAAAGCTGGTAGTAAGGTTAACATCTTCGAACATGGTTTCACAAGACAGTGTCAGGAGATCTGATCAGCGATGATGCAGAGAGACATGATCAGATAATGCTTTGAACCTACAATCCTGTTCAGCATGTCTGAGGCCACTCTCCAGGAAAATACTCATCTATACCAAGAAACAGGAGCAAAATCGTTTCTGGTTTTACTGTCTCCAGACTTGTTGTTGAAACTGAACACTTAGGATAATTTTTTCCTCCGTGTAAGAAAGAAATTATTCCGAAGGCACGTTCATTTCTACACCGTTATTGTGTTATTTCCTACATAATCCATGAGGGAGTAATATTCTGTACTCAAACTGTTCTTTCTGTAACAAAGCCTGGTGAAGAAAGGAGTCCTCCCTCCTGTGAGAGAAAATGTAGCCGCTCACCGCTGCTTTGTCCTTAAGAGGCAGCTCAGGATGTCTGCAGAGAAGAAACCTGAGGCCGGCGATGTACAATGACTGTGCGCTAATTATCAACTGCTTCAGTTAATGGATGATAAATTATTCATCTATCAGGGGTTATGGATACATGACACAGATCTTTAACAATGGTACTTCTGTTTTACCCCCAATTTTAGGGTTTAGCAGTGCAGTGCAGGAGTGTTTGGTTCTAATATTGATGCTATAGGCTGATTTTAAAGCAGCTTATGTGCAAGTTTTCCCTTATAGTTAAATTTTCTTTTCTGTAATCAACCCACAAAGGTCATAATGCTGAAAAATCTTTCTTATCTAACTTTAAACGAGTTTTAGATGCGGTTTGAATAACTGGGTGAACAAAAACAAAAGGGCATTCCCAAGTCGGAGAGCCTGAGGAAAGGGTAAATGTGGGGAATGTGATAAATTAGCTCTTAATACTGGAAAAAAAGGAGGTAAAACAGGGAGGATAAGAGTAGATTCTTTTATTGTTTTCTTGGGGTGGGAGAAGATGGATGGAGAGGAAAAAGGAAGAGAGCAGATGTACAATAGGAAGAGTAATTAGACACTGAGAGCAGGGAATCTTTTACCGCACAGTTAACGCATATTAAACCAGCGCCTCTCCTTTGTCTTCTGTTCTACCCAAGTACTGTAAGACGTTTTTAGACTTGCACTTATATTGCACTTATACTACCCATTTACCTGTTCATCCACAAATAACAGAGGACACCACTGTTTTTTTATTTAGACTAAAGCAGAAAAAAAAAAGTTGTTTGTGTTGATGATACGAGGGGGATGTGGAGGACAGTGTTGTTTCTGTGAGCAGAGGTACAAGTGTTTGCTTTAATAGTGTTTCTTACGTGTGCTCTGTGAGAAATAGCCTCTTTTTAAAAGTAGAAAGTGAAGCATACTCAGGGTAGCATGAACAGGATCTGTGCAATGTTAGCGTCGCGTATCGCACAGCAAATAGGTTCCCATTCTAATCAACGCAGCATCGCTCATGACGCTTATCAGCTCCGTATCAGAAGCTCTGCTAAAGATACGCGTAAAGTCAATTTTTGCTGCTCTACGCTTCCAACATGCGTCAGTCTACACAGAGAAGATCGTTCTAGACAGGTTTTAGTGTCAGTAAATAAAATGCCAATTAATAAAATGCAAATATATCGAGATTTATAGCTGTAACACATCATTGCCCAGTCTTTCAAGTCAAATCATAATGTTGTAACATAACAATGTACCAATAAATGCTATAAGTACAAAGTTTTAATACTTTTCAAATGGTTGAGTAAAAGAAATAATTGAGTGTACCGTGTAACTGCACAGTAGTTTTCTTTGTTTTTCATGTGGGTTTTAGACGACAAATGTCGTCACATGTATTTTTGCGTTTCCAGTCAACGGTATGTTAACAGAAGTCATTTGGATATTGCTCGGCTCTGTACTTTGGAGACAGGCAAGAGTTTCTAAGTTTTTTTTCGTGGATGTAGCCGGTGTCTCTTGTAGCTGCTTCTATATGCTGTTTATTCAGGAGGGACGGGTAAGTGATCCCTGGGAGCATTTCCTTAGGCTTAGACAAACGTTCCTTCTCCTCGCGATAACACCATTTTATCACATTATGCCACGTTTAACAGTAGATGCCGTTTTTATTGGCCAATTCCACGATTCCGTTAACGTGGAAATCACAGGGCCCTAATCTTACGATCTCTTCCCTTTAAGTCTGCGTTAGTTACTTGGAGATATGCGGCTCTATACCCTCCAAATGTTCCCCTAATATTGACCATGTAGTTGCTGACTGTCTGTCTCTGCTGCTTGTTGCTCTGACTGCAGAGTAAAGTGGATTTATCAGAGATTTGTCACAAAAAGAAACAACCTGCTGTCGACCAAATGTTGTTGAAGCAAAGGGAAAAACAAAACGAAAATGAGCTGAAACTGTGGAGTCGTTTCCTCTCCACATCATCTGATCAGTTGTTCATATGAAAATGATGCTGCTTTCATAATGAGACATTACATTTAGTTTGTGTAAAACGGGTCTCTGTAAAGTGTCTTTGTTGATTCATTAGCGTTCACATGGGAGTCAGGGTGTCTCTACATGTGTGCGGCTTTTATTCAGTACTTCAGGTGTTTTGTCTTTGCTGATACAGCTAATGTATTCTGCACCTGCCCGTTATTGTAATCTTCCAGAGATGTTATTATCACTTTGAAGCTGCCACATTAGAGTTTATCCGAGCCTTTTCATGTTTTCCTTTCATTTTTCTATTAGGAAATGTAATGTCTCTCTTTTACTACAGTCACTATAAACTCACTTTGTTGGCCAGATGGAAATTAAAGGGCCTGGAGATAAGTTGAATGTTTACAGTTTAACCGAGGAATAATGTAGAAACAGATTAAATTACGCCCACTTTGGACCTGACTGCTCATAACCTGTGTCAACTTTAGGACCGTGACCTTAAAGGGATATTCCAGCGTAAATTTAGGTCATGGTCAAACACACTTTAACACCGAGTTAGACACCCCCTAATGTTGCGGACCGCTTGCTTCTCTAGTAGCGACCGCACGATAGCAACACACAGCGGTCTACATCTCCACGCGCAAACCTCAACCAAAACGCCACTCATTAGCCACAAATAATGCTCAGAACAGCACCTAACTTCATCAACAGGACATATAGGGTCCCAGTCATACTAGCCATCAAACATCTTTTTAGCTTTGCCTAATTTATTAGCAAAGAGACTAAACACAACTCACCTACTCTCCTCCAGCAGCCGCTTGTTTGTGGGGGGAGCCCTGACGAGTCGATCACCGAGAGCACAGGAGTTTCACGGCTCAAGGAAGAATGTTTGATTATTTCTTCATGGAAATGCAATCAGACCGAGATGCCTACCCCAAATTTCCACCGCATCTGGAATGGCTCCAATCCAGAACGGAGGCGATTTTCTCTGTCCGCCAATTCCTACCGGATTCGTATGTGAGGCGAAATTCGTGGCAGATTATGGACAGCGGGGATTGCGAGAACTCACAAGAACCCAAGAACGGATTCACGAGCAATTGCGTTATAATGAGTTGTTGGAAAGAAGCCGGTGGAAATTGACATATTAACCTGAATGGTTACGATCAGTTGTGATCGGCAGATATGGCCTTTTTTTGTACACGTTCTGGAAGCAGTGGAATTTGAACGACTACGTCTGCAGATCAAAATGATTATTATGATGATTATTACTTTAAGGAAATGATCCGCTGCACTCAGTGATCGACTCGTCAGGACTATGGCACATGGTTACATCATCAACTTGCATTTATCGTATTTATCATGAGATGGCAAATATTTATCATGGAGGATTTTTCCTGACAATATATCGTGAACAATAATTTATCGCCCATCCCGAATCGCAAGAACCCAAGATCTTAAAAGGGACCTGAGCCAAACAAGTTTATAACCTCAGTTGTTGACTGTTTGTGCCAAAACACATAAAGATGACAGACTTTCCATTTTTATTTGATAAAAAGGCTTTAAAACCCAAACCTGAGCAGCCGGAGGGAGCCTCTAATAACAGCAGCCAACCTGTTATTCTTCACAGTGTTGCCTCACTGTTCCAGCTCTGCAGTTGTTTCTGCTAATTTGCTTGTTCTGTTAAATCCCAAAACAAAAAACAAACAAAAAAGAAAAAAAACCGACCACATCAGGCAGTTATGTGCAAAGGTCACAAATGTCTACTTACCCATAAAAGCACATTACACCTTGGATGGAAATATCACCATCTGAGCGCCGTTTCCTACATTTCCCCCAGACGCCATTCTGGCAGATGTCTATCCCCTTAAAGAAAAGAGCGATTGAATGCTTTACTGAGCCGACATCTATTTAAAACCAGCAGATTGAGTGAGCCAGATGTCAGATGTGTTTTCATATTAGTCACAGCTCACTGGCAAGGAGGATAAAGTTGGCTACATCAACAGGACATGCTGGCAAACAGCCAGAGTTGTCCAGGCATACACAGATGACAGCCCCATCAACCGAATGACAAAGCTAGGTGGCTAAGATAATGTGATGTTATTCATTGACACTGCATTTTCCCACTGAGCCATTCAAAGTGCCATCTACATAAAATACCAAACAGGAATATTAAGTGGCTCAGACTGACAGTGTCTCATTCATATTGATGTTCAGCTGTTTGTATCAGGCCCGCTTTGACTTTTCCCTCTTTTAACGCCGTCGTATGAGAAAAGAAAAAAAAAAACAGCATCATGCCTGTTTTAAGGTAAAACCTCAAGTGGCCTTCTTGATTTCTGCCAGGACCACATCATATTTATTTTCTGATCTCACCCATTTCATCTTGAAGAGCTTTGAAGAAATGTGACGGAGTGTGTGAGGGGAATAACCTGACGCAGGCCTCGGGCGTACATGGTAAACTCTCTTGGTTTTTCAGTAGAGCTGTGCAGCGTGCTCTTCATGTTATTTTCGACGGGAGTGTCTGCCTCCAGCATCTTGGAAGTGCACTTTTAAGAGAATGATCCGCACCCTCAGGTTTGATGTTTTCAGAGCAGAAGAACGGCATCATTGGAGCGCTCTGAAAACAAGAATATCTGTGGAGGTGTGGCTGCATAAACATTCAGACAGTCACTTGTTTTTAGAGCCATTGCCTGCTCTGGTTCAGCGATCAATTTGGATGAGTGAATTAAAAAGTACAGTTGTGATTTCAGTCCAACATGTATTTTAAAAGTCCTGTGTTAGTCAAATTGTTGCAATACATCAAAATCTTCACATTACCCATGTCATTTTTAAGCGCTTTTCTTCTGCAGAGCTCCAGTAGCTTATTAGCAGTTCACCCCTATGTCATGGGCAGAGACAGCGCTGTTCTCCACACTCCTCTTCATGCTAGCTTGTAGCCTAACATTGCTGGTGCAGTAGAAGTAGCAAGTAATATAGCAGAGTGACCATATGTCCTCTTTTACCCAGACATGTCCTCATTTTGGGGGCTGTCCAGCCTTGTTTTTGAAGGAGTTTATAAAATCCTTTTAATGTCCGTGGTTTTGGTTATTCAGCTCTCGAACACTAATGTCTTTAGCCGCATAATGAAAGCTAACATCATAATTAGCTTTGTTATGCACATGTTCTGCCATCGTCCTCTCCACTTCTCCGAGTCTGGCCTGCAGAGTGGGGCGCCTGCAGCAGAGCATGGACTTGTGATGTAGAATTTTGCGCTTAATTTTTTCATGATACGTCCTCTAGCATCAGAAAAATGATATATGAACATGCAGACAACAAGAAAAACACAATTTTCATCACACAGTGCCCGTCTGCTGACAGGACTGCTGACAACATATTGGTACTACTTAGTAGCTGCGCACGTCCCCCGTAATTACCCCCAATAAAAACTGTTGTTCAGGACTGCGGGCAACATGCTTACTCGTGCTTCCTACCTACTCAGCAACCGTAATAACTGTTGTTCTAGTCTACATGCAACATTTTAGTTCTCATTCATGGAACACTTAAATCGGGGACATTTCCGGGGACAGCTTTAGCCAGGGACAGGTCATCCACTACAGGGACTGTCCTCTGAAGTCGGGGACGTCTGGTCACCTTTGTTACGGTACCATTACCAAATAAAGTCGCGGGGATGCTATATCCAAGTCAGCTGCTCAATTGTGAATGAATGCTATTAGCCTGTGTAGTAGAAGATGAGCTAGCGTCTTGTGCTAGCTTAATGCTGGACGAATAGACGACATGTTGCAGTTCTAGACATTTTAAAAAAGGATTGGCTTTTTAATCTACAAGTACACCAACAGAAAGAGTGAGACAGTAAGAAAACAGCCATAGGTGTGAAGTGTAGGTATACTTTGATTTTTGGAGACAGTTTTATTTGGGAGAGTAGCGTCACCACTTTAAACCATATTCTTGGGATCTCACATTTCAACTTTATTTGTATAATTATTTTTCACTTTATCCCTGTGCTATTGCCCTAAAGACTTTATTCATGAGCTGCATTATGAATGAAATTAATTATCTTCCTTTATTTTCTCATCCGTGCCACCAAAACACTTAAGTAAGCACTCCACCTCCTCTAGTCCTCGAAATACTCAAATATTCATCTTTTACTCGCACTTGTGTGGAGTGATTATTTTCAAATATGCAGTATGTTTGTTTAAAAGATCAGGAAAAAAGACTGCTCATATAGTTTCTATTATTGTGCAATGAAATTGTAGGGAGATTAAGTCAAATACATTCAGTGAGGATGAAAGTCTGTCACATAGAGGTAAATGAAGTGTAGGCAGACAGAATGATTAAAACAAACGGTGTGTAATCCAGACTGTATTACATTAAATCTAACCAGTGTTTTTTTCTTCGTGTGCATCTGACTGTGAGAGGAGAAAGCTGACATAAAACAAAAACACAGTGTAACAGTCAGACTGGGAGAAAAAAAATAAAAAACAAATTACAACAGCACACAGGGTGAAAGGTCCACATTTCTGCTGGAGGACAAATTTGGCTTGAAGGCGGAAAAAGAGTGAGGTGAGGATGAAGGTCAGCGCTCTGGTTAACAAGGTCAGCAGAAGGCCGACCCACGGTGCAGCCAATCCACAGCTAGACACACTCGCCGCTGCAATAAAAGATGTCTCTCCAAAGGTCAAATCAGCGACTGGGAAAATTGTCAGAGCTTGGTGGTTGTATTTTTATGAGAGAAACACATCCACACACCGAGCAGCAGTAGCACACTGAACAAATAGATGATTTTTTACTCCCCTCAGTGCCGGATGAGATTGTTGTTTTTAAACAGAGACTCTCCAGGAGTTTTCCAGCAGAAAGCTTTCAATTTCAGGAGTATAAATGCTCTCTGTAGACAGCTGGCACCTCTGCTGTACGACTAATGTCTGAGAGACATGCTTTAAAGCCTTAGTGTAGATTTCATCACCGTGGATCAGACTAAAACGGTCTTTGCTTCGTGTTTACACTCAACCAGTCACGCTTCCATCGCATGCAGATGACACAACGGTCCTTGAAATCCCGATGTCTCCCATTTCTAGCAAACCAGCGAGATAAGGGCCGTAATAATAGCCGCAGTGATGCAAGCAGTGTAAATATTTGCATAAACGTGGCAGAAAACACATTAAGGAAAAGCAGGCTGTTTTGATCACAGCACCTGTCTGCCATTGATCTGCAGCCAATGGACGTTCAGCTCCGGCTCTGAAAGACAAGATGAGTCACTACAGTGGAGGAGGAAAGAGAGCTTTTCAGTTTTGTTCACAATGAAGGGTATAAAATGTGTGATACATAATGTAAAGAAAAGCCCCGACAGCTATGTTTTCCACTGAATATGACTGTCTAGATCAGTAGAGATGAGAGATACCGAATCATAGAGATGAAGCCTCTCTTATCCTTGCAGCACAAGTGTGCGACAGAAGCTGGAACTAAAAAGCACACCCATCTGTGATGATGATGATGATGATGATGGCTTTGGTGGCGGACAACACGCTCACACACTAACAAACACACCTACACATTTACAGCATATATTAGGACTTGTAAAAAAAAGTGTGAAATCGGGGACATGCCTCTTCCAAAGTAAATTTTGTGGCGTGCAGGTTGACTGAAAAGACTCCTGCACGCCACAAAATGGCAATTAGGTAAAATCTGGATGATCTTAGATGGATTACAAGAGGATTTAAAGTGATCTCACTCGACCTCAAAATGATCTCAGGAAGATTTCAGTTCATTCTGGGTGACGTTTGGTGATCATGAGCTGATCTCAGGAGGATTTCGCAGTGAATTTAGGCAATTCAAGTTGATTTAAGGTTCACATGACCTGCAATGGAAAACTTAAAAAAAAAAAAATAATCAACTTACTCTTAAAATGAGACGAATGATCTTGTTGCTCCACTGGATTATATTGTAAAACATTTTTCTACTCTACCTCTGGTTCATTCTGGAATATCTTGTGAAGAAAAAGTTAGCCATTTTCTCTTAAAATTAGATAATCTTTCTAGTGCCAAACATGCTTGACAAGATTAATATTATTTTTGTCCAAAAAATTAAGACTGATTTCCTTAATATTAGACTGTTTTCCTTTCTTGAAATTCCTTTTTTGCAGTGTGAATTAGAGAATTGAAGATTCTGTTAATATTACTCTAAAAACAGTGATATAAGTATTATCAGAGGAGATACTGAACACACAGAAACATGCACAAACATTCCTCGTACATATTTTGCATGATTTATTAGCTCCGTATGCCTTATCTCTATATCCATGACACTAGCCCAGCCTGCCGTAAATAACCTTGTGTCCCCTCATTAGTAGGACAGTTGTGTCTCCCCCGGCTTCACCGGCACACACACACACACACACACACACACACACACACACACACACACACACACACACACACACACACACACACACACACACACACCATCCCCCTGAGACCAGGCCGGTCATCAGCATCATAAATCCATGGGGCACAGAGTCTGGCAGTGAGAGCCTGACCGCTAATTATACAGACAAGTAGGACCTGGCATGGAGGTGACCCAGACACTCAGGCTGGGAAACCCTGAAATAAACAGAGAGATACAAGCTAATGGCAATGCATTGTGGGTTCTCTGCTTGGGGGGTGATTTCCCAACTTTTGCCTCATCGGTAAAAACTAATAAATTGATTGGTTTAAACAAATAGCTTCATTTTGTTGGCTGCTTATGAAAGAAGCTAAGGGTCTTACCTTGTGCTGTCTGGAGGCGAGGCAAAGAAACAGCCTGAGATATAACACTCAAGTTGCACGCTTATAAATATTTCATTTTTATGCAGAATCTCATTTGTCTGACGTTTGTTTTGTGCGCTTCGCCTGATAATCCTGTTATGGCCTCCCAGCACTAGTTTCCCATCATGTCATCAGTTTGTGTTTGTGTATGTCCACTCAACATGTCCAGTCATTTATTCACAGCCAGATTCTTCAGTCCACCTATCCGGCACAAACACTGAGGCCGGCTCCTTTATTCTTGCAGTGTATTAACTGTGCGTTCCTGCTGCCAACATGATTTCTTCTGTTCTCAAGGAGCAAGTCAACCTCTGCCACTCTCCTGCTGTCTTTAGCTCTCCAGCCATCACTTCATCTCAGCCTTACCAGTCTGGTGCCTTTTAAAATCCTTTTCAACACACTCAGTTGGGTCTGTGTTAGGCATTAGGTCTACAGGAGGACTGCTGGTTCGGTAATAGGAACAGAATACTGACAAAGTGGTTGGATGTGACAGGATCTTACTAACAGGCTTGTTTAGCGTTTAATCAGGTAAAACGATCAAACTGGGCTGTACTGGTACCCTATGTATTAAAGGTGGAGTGGGCAGGATCTGAGGAAGTGCCAGTTTTTGGGAGAAATCTTGAATGTAAACTCTACCCCTCCAAAACATTTTTTTTTCCCAGCAAGCCCCGCCCACAAACAGACGCTCCTGCTCGCTCAAATCGTTCCAATTAAATTCAGATATATTTCAGACAAATGGGGCCCAGTCAAGGTGAAAGCAAAAATCATTGGTGCTACTGTAGATGCCAACAGACTACCAGCAAACACAATGTTTGCAGGACTTCTACAACTAGGATAAAGTGACATAGTCCAGGACCCGAGGGAGACAGTTTAGCGGCGCTACAACATGCAGCAGGTTTGACAAGAAACACTTCTGTTGCAGACACTTACCCGGGATTTCCACCGCATCCAGCCAATGTCCGCCAATTCCTGACGGATCCGTTTGTGAGGCGAATTTCGTGGCGAATTACGGACAGCAGGAATCGCGAGAACTTACAAGAACCTGCGGATTCACATGCAATGAACAAGTTGCCACATAGGCTAACCATATAAGCAGTAGATTATATTGACACATTAACTTGAATGGTTACGATCATCTAAGATCAGTGGATACAACCTTTTCGTAGCCGCTCCGGAAGTGGTGGAAATTGGGGGTTAGCTTACTTTGTTAAAGCGGTTTACCTGTCCAGCAGAAAGGTTACAGGGTCCGTAAGATCCTGAAGTGTCCCCAATCGTTTTATGTTGATCCGGCTTCTTAGCTCTTGTCTGGTCTACCTTCATTTTAAGCGCCCGTTAATCCGCCAGAGTCTCCAGTATTTACTTTGTTTTTTTGCTTGTGTTGGCAGTCACGGCTAAAGGAGGATTCAGACAATTTTCCGTACTTTCTGGTCGGTTTCTACTGTCCAATATTGTAGCACGCTAACTTTGTTTAGGCTCGCAAACATTATTCGAGGACGTGAAGCGTGCCTCACAACACGAGGGAGCAGCGTCCGCCTCACAACCAATCAAGTCGCTTTTTTGTATATACACCAAAAAAAAGATGCATCTCTAACGGAATCCAGCCTACCCCACCTTTAATTTAACATACTGGTGGTGAACATTATGTTGATCAACTTTACATGGTTATAATTTGTTCAACATCTATAATTAGACTCTCCATATGTTTTCTTCTTGACATCTTGCCACTTTTGGCAGCCATGTCTACTCATGAACTTCATTAAAGCAAAGGAATTAATGAGCCCAACCTGACTGAGCTCCGTAATCCGTCACAGCATAAATCCTTTTCTGTTACATGATCGTTCCATGGCGCATCGGTTTGAAACGGTAGAAGTGCATGAAAGTTGTGTAGTTTACTGTAAAATTGGTGATTTCTCGGTTGTCACTGTGATGGATTACACAGTTCCAGCAAGTTTGTGTTCAAAAGGTGTTTTATAAGTTTTAACTTTTACACAACTTCACCACACTTGTAACTTGTTTTATCAAGACCTCTTTAATTTACAAGGTAAAAAATAAAAGGATTCAAATCTTGACTCAATTATAGACTGACTGATACCTCTTGTAAAGATTTTAAAACTGTTGAAACACCAACAGAATCCAGTTGATGCCTGATTTGCTGACAGAAACATGTCTGGCTGTTACAACGTTGACAAAATTCGACTGAATTTTAAGGATTTTACTCGCCAAGACAAATATTATGGTGCAAAGAGGTGGAAAAATCCTCTTAACTTGACCTTGGACTTGCGACAATCATTAAATACCAGACAGAGATTTGAGACTTGGTCACACACTGGTGCAAAGAGGTGTATTTTTGTCTCAGTAACATCACAAGGACAGTTTTATTCCCTCTAATCACAGCTAAACAGATGAGGCAGATCACAGAGCTGCTAGAAGAGGAGAGATGAAGGTGGCAGGGGCGGATTCAAGGTTTAGCTCAGGGTGCCCCAGCCCAAGGGGGGTGCCTCCTTCCCCTTCTGAAATTCAAACATGCCCTCGAAAATCCTAAACTTTTTCTGGCTTTTTACCTTTCATAAATTGGACTATTATTAAAAATATAAATAAAAAAACTATCTTGGCTCCTCGCTGTGACTCAAAGTGCTCTGTGCTTTGTAATATAAGCGCAGCACATTTCAGTTTTGTATTTAAATGATTACTTCTTTCTTTTTTTTTAAGCTCATTAAGATTTAATTTTGGAAAATACGGCTTGTGTTGAAACCATGTGTTACTTTTTAGCTCACTTAAATTCATATCTTACATATTTAGAGATGAAAAAATATCAATTTAACTTGATGTGAAATAAGTCATGTAGTCATTTTAAAATCAGTTGAGCCCTCAATTCAATGACTGTACAATTTTATTTTGTTGTTATTTATTTATTTACTTTATTAGAGACTCAACTGGGACTTGAATGAAGTGTTTTGTGCCCATCTCTGATATTAGAAGCCAGTTCTTTGAAAATGTAGATCAGACTGAGCCCTTTCTGTTAATGTTGGCTGTCTATTTTGGACACTCACTTTGTATGGTCCCCCCAGGGGGTACGCTCAGCAGGGGGGTGAGAGGCGAGTTTGTCAGCCTCAGCCTGACTGCTGATAGCGTTACGCTACCGCTGCTCTAGGTATGTTTTAGGGGAGTCAGGGAAGACAGGTGATGGCAACCTGCTGCGCTGCAAGGTGCCATGAAAGAACGGTGAAGAACATGAATAAGTGTGGATGAGTGTTAAAGTGGGTAAGTGCCTGTGAAGGGGACCTGACGAGCAGACTGTGAGTGGGCTGTGTGAATCCGTAGCTCAGAGGGGGTGAGAAACTGGGGGTAGGAGGTGGAGGTTGGGAGAAGGCCAGGGTGAGACAGCAGCGAAAATCAGCTGAATGACTTGGAAGACATCTCAGTGACAGGACGACACTGGTGTAACCAAACTTCATATTTTGACTTTTGATGGCAAGACGCCATCAAAAAGTAACAATTATTGTGAGATTTCATTTCCTTTATGTTAAGCATAAAACAAATAATACTTTTCCTCTTATTTGTTGTAAACATGGTTGATGAAGTATTATTAAAAAAAAAAAAACACCATATTTATAATTCCCAACTCAATTATCCACTCAACGTAAGACAGTTTCAGCTCCTGCCACATTCGCTTCATTCACCCCGCCAGAGTACGAGCTTTTAATCATGTCTTTGCATTGACTTTACATGTAATTCATCCGTGTGAATGATTTTACTCGGGCTTGGTGTGTGGAGACAGTCACACAGAGCTCCTTCAGAATAAAAGTAGTTAATCATAAATATATTTTTGTTTGTTATATCTCTGCCACTAGATAGTTGATCTGACCAGATTATACGGCGCACAGTGAATTAACGTGTCTACTTTCACACATAAAGCGCTCCGGATTGCAAGGCGCGTTAAGCATTGGCGCATTGATTGGTTTATTGTTGCTAGCATGTACTCCGGGCCCGGGCTGCTTTACATGAATCCACTTCTAGTTTAGACATTATAGTCAGGCGGTCTTGTAGACTGCTCAGGGGTCCTGTTACGGGGCCGATCAGGTAGTGACACAGCGTAATGTAGTGTTTTGAATATCCATTGAGCGATGCCGCGTCATTGTTTACCAAAGTCGTATTTATACATTTCGACAGATTTTTGAGCGCATTGTACCAGATAAAAAATCGGTCAGTAAGCACAACAAGTAATCATACATAAGACGCGCTGGATTATAAGGTGCACTGTCAATTTTTGAGAAAATTAAAAAGGATTTTAAGTGCGCCTTATAGTCTGAAAAATACGGTATTCCACTTTTTTCCTAATAGATCTCAGAATGGAGAATGAAAACCTCAAGTTGTGGTGTCATATCCAAACATGCAAATGTGAAACAAAAGTGTCTCGATCTCAGACCTCATCACCGTTTTTCCCCCTTGTCCACCCGGCCCCCCTGGACTTTTGTCAGTGCAGGTTCCTGGTGCAATCAGTTCTGCATTCTGCATGTCACACAGCAGCTGTCTGCATTCTGACAACCCAATCAACAGGACCAGCAGGAAACCAGCGGCAGCTAACCACACTCACTGTGATATCACGGTCCAGCTGGCAGCCAATGCAGATTCAGGCCTTATGTATTATGTAGCAGAGACAACACCTTCCTTTTATTTATTTTTAAGGACACTATTTTCCCCAGTTCTCTTCCTTTTTTATTCTTCTGTGGGGGAATTTATTTAAAAAAGAAAACAAACAATAGTTTAGCTTCTGATGCCAACAATGCAAGTTATGTTTTTCCAGAAATTCAGCTGGAGGTGGTTCAGGTTGGGTTCAGGTACCGGCACTTCCCTGTGTGCCAAAAGGAAATAAGCAAAACTGAAAAACAGCCCAGAGAAAAACCTCTAAATCAAATAGTTGTAGCAGCAAAACTAAACCAAAACAAAAGCTGTCTGTGAGTGATACTTGAGCAGTAAACCAGCAGCTGATTCTGCACAAAGAGTGGATGGAAATTAGAGGTCTGACTCCTGCCATCCCAGCAGTCATCCGACAAAAACCATTTTAGTGACACTGTGCTGTGAATGAATCTGCCAACTGCCAACCTCCCACCTCACACCAATCACAGAGGAGAACCAGCCTCATTATTCAGGACAATTAGCCAATGGGCTGGGTGTCTACTGTCGTTACCCATGGCTCATTTGGTCTCAGTCAGATGAGAGTGCCATGTCCACTCAGGCTGTGTGTCACTCTGGGGGGCTGACGCAGACAGACCAAAGAGCGGCAGTCGGCTTAAAAATCACACCAGTCAGGAGTACAGTCTGGTTTTTTTTAGTGTTAATGTGAGCAAGCAGAGGTTTATTTCCCCAAAAGCACGTGCAGATGAAGACTCTGCTGTGAAAGGTAACTAAAAAGACAAAAGACAGCATCGTAAAGGAGTAAGTTTGCAACTTTGATGAAACATGAGGTACAGTTTGCTGCAGCCTCACAGCCCAGCAGGATGTGCTGATGTGATGACAGTCAGTGATGCTTCAGGCAGCAGTCATGGAAACACACACACACACACACATACACAAATATACATGCATGACTTATCTCGTTAACACTCCTCCCCCACCAGTCTGGCGTCAATGTGTCGTCCAGTAACCCACAGTTGGAAGGTTGGATGCTCTGCACCTACCTCTTTCCATCCCTTATGGTTTATGCTCCACAATTTGTGCGTTTATTTTTGAGGATGTGATGCAGGCAAACGAAAAAAGTGGGATTTTATTCCCATAAAGCCGGCTCTGTTTCTGAAATCCATTATCAAGCACAGATGTCACCAAAGTCCTAGTCGTATATCTATCAATCAGACAAATCGATAACGCATAATGTGGTACTCAGAAAAACTTTACATCACTTTAGTAAGTATAAAGATGATATAACTTCATGGTGGGATTAATTCTTAATAAACTACAGATATCAGCTACTTGGACGGTGTATTATAATTTAAGTTTTAAAAATGGGTTGATGATATCTCTGTTATAATCGTGTCTCCGGGATTCTGGAGATATCACAGAGGTATTAATCTTAGTTATTCCCACATGTCAGATTCCCATTTTAGATATGATAAATCCTCATACTGAAAGGTTATAAGTGTAATAATTATTCCTTAAAGAAACATTTGTATTAATTGAAAATATAATAAGATAGAGTCGGGTGAGTCTGACATTATCTTAAACTTTGAAAGCTGGTTGTTAAGAGACAAGAAGTGCATCTACTTCATCTATCACAGAGCAAAAGTTTCTCTTCTTTAGTCGTATAGTTTGTTTAGCAACTATGAGTATATATGAATATAATAATAATAATAATAATAATAATAATAATACATTTTATTTATAGGCGCCTTTTAGGACACTCTTACTCTGGACAATTAAAATAAGTAAAATATCAGCAAAATATCAGCAATCAAAAAGTTTTGAGGAAAAAAAAAGTTTTAATATCTATTTAATGTATTTTTTAGAAAAACTGTGTCATAACTGTGTCGTTTTTCCAGTCTAGTTTCAAAAATCAAAACAGCAACAACCAGCAGTCCTGAGGGGTGAACTATGAAACAGGGTTATTTTCATCGAATATTACTCGAATATGTGTTTCTTTAAACAGCATAGTTTTCGTTCTGTGACGTTAGAGTTCAAAATGTTCCCACACTCAGATTACAGCCGAGACTTTGAACTGCCAGCAGAGAACATCACAGGGTAAAAGTCAGTGAAAGGACGTCGACATGCAGCCAAGTAATGAGTTTAGAGGAGGTTACCATGGTGATCGAGACAGGTTAAGGCCAGCTATCCACCAGAGGACTTTGAGAAGATTTGGAAAAGACTCCTGGAAAACTATCAGCGCACACCTGCTGACATCTAAAGACAAGTGTTTAGAGTTTTCAGTCACGGCCTCGTCTCAAACGGAGAGTTTACAAAGACTGTGAATCTTGTAGGGTCACTATTTACAAGACTACAACTAGATTCTAGATTCTGGGGGCGGTGGCCATTAATCGGTTTTATGTTCGCTAATGCTAACACCCGTGTGCGCCATACACTGATACATACTGAGTCCAAGGTAGCCTGTAAAAAACGTAATTGTTGAGGTGTAGCGGTTTTTATTTAGCCACAGCGGCACATTTTTTCAGGATGGCAAAACTCTGAAATGTCTGTCAGAAGGTTCTGCGCCCAAAACAACCTGAGGAGAAAAGGACACGTCAGATACGTGCCGTATGAGCGCTGAATATTTCTCGAGTCCAGCCATAACACCAAAGCCCGTTTCTTGTTCTCTTGACGTCTGAGTAGGGTTGACTTCCGAGTCAAGAAACTTTCTACAGACGAAAAAGTCAAAATCAGATAAAACTGTCATTATCCATTTATCCCATTTTCATTTGAGCTGAAGAAAACGGAAATCGGAAAATTTTGTATTTTTGTTTTGGAGAAGAATATTCCAAAAACTTTTCATTTTCTTGTTTTTTTAAGTTTTTTGTTTTATTCTGAAAATCAAATGAACGAATGATACACGGATTCTCCACGGTCCGTATATTATCTGTCCATGGAATTATTCCCCTCAATCAAGAAAACAAAAAACAAGAAAACGAGTCAATATTTAGTTTTTTTGTTTTTCTGTACAACCAAAAAAATGAAAAATTTGTTTGTTTTCGTATTTTCAGCTCAAAATAGAATATATAACTGAGAAGGAAATGCAAACAGAATAATAAATCTTATTTACAATTATTGATTTTGAGTGCACCTGTTTTGAACCTACGTGCATGGAGGCTACATTGGCCTTCCTAAGTTCCTCAGCGACAGTAACCATGGCGAAAGATGCAACAGAGCAGTTCGAGCGCCAAAATCTTACGTTGTAACAGTGCTCTGGTAGTAATTTTTTCTACAGTCATACCTTCCTGTGACCCCCTGGTGGCTTTGAATGATACATAGGATGCGTCCATCTCCATGACAGCAGGTTAGTCTTTCTCTACCGCTCTGGCCTGGAGCTTTTGGTCCACGTTGTTGGCTACTTTGTTGTGCAATGTGCATGTGCGAACAGTAGAAAGGCACTGCGGGAAATGGGGACATGAATAAGAACTCTAAATCAGATAAAGCTGTCGTTACCCATTTATCCCATTTTCATTTGAACTGAAAATACGAAAATAAAAAACTAATCTTTCACTTATATAGAAAAACAAATAAACAAAATATTAGATAACAATTTGTTTTCTTGTTTTCTCATTTTTTCATTTCTCCACATAGTCCAGTCCCCCCTCCTCTGAGATTCATGTGTGTAACAGGTGGTCAGGTCTACAGATTGATGCCACCACTCAGAGGGCACAGCGAATGTTTGGGACACTGTTATGTTGAAGAATTATTGCATAACACTTCTGTTGGGCAGCTTCCAGTAGCCGGGTCTAATCTGGACGATTTATAAGCAGGTGAATATATTAAATGACTCCGGTTTCCATTAGGCATGTTGCGCCAAATTGTTTATCGACCCATATCTCAGCGCTGACACTCCTGATTAATGATGTTATTAAGGAGGGCGGGGCAGCGCTGGGGGGAAAAATGACAGGCCGCTCTGTGATTGACCACAAACTTGTGTATGCAGTCGTGCACGCCGTTTTGAGCAAGTCCTTCTGCTACATGTGTCCATAGCCAAAATTAACATTTTAATATGAACTCATTTGTGCTCACTGGTGCATTCATGCCTGCAGTGTGTCTGTTGATGTCTATTAATGCACGGCCGCCGATGAGCCCTGTGTAATGGGTATGAGGGATGAACATACATCCACGTCCTCCGTGTATTGACAAACTTATCCAACCAGAAGTGTCACGTCCTCTGACACTGATGTACACTGGTGTTATTCCTCTGCTGTGGGCTAATTTCACAGCCAAACACATATTCTAGTCAATTACCGCAGAAAATACTTATTTTGAATTCTGCGTTGCACTCTTTGCCAAATGGAGGTGCTTTCATTCAGCATGACAAAGACTCTTTCAGCCTGGTTAAATATTCAGCCGCCGCTTTGAACAGCATGCTAATGATGTTAACCACACACCAAGATTTTCAAATGACAAGATATGATCCGCATTTAAGCTTTTTATGCTCTCTTCTGCAAAGATATCTGTGATTTAACAGAGGAGACATTTTTCCACTGCCTCCATAATAACAGGGGAGGCTGGATGATGTCTCTGAATCATACGTGGGGAAGGATCAGTCGAGCAAATCCAGCGCTGGCACTGCAATCCACTTCTTTGAAACACCGGTGAAAGTTTTTCTGTTGTCATCCCTAAGGTGTTTGCAGAAATCCCCATCACTCTGTCTGCTTCTTAAAGTTTTCTGTCAGCTGCCAGTCCCCCTGGACGGAGCCCCGACCACTGGCTCTGAGCCCAGCCAGACAGACAGAGATACTGTAGTTGTAGGTGACCTTTAAGCCGTTGCAGCCTGCGAGTCATCTGACACCTGTCTCAATCACATCTGCTGCAGGACCCATGGGCGGCTGATTTGAGTGTATGTGTGCTCAGGCTCACATGACGTGTGTGTAAGTGAGACAGAGGGTGAGGGTAGCGGCCCCGCCTCACTACACCTACGACGGATCAGTCGGAGGGAGGAGAAAAATGAACTAATCAGCCTCTCCAGTGGTGGAATCTCTCCCAATTTATTTCCAAGCTAACAGGCGTTGGTTAATGAGCTGCAGCAAAGCGTCCTCTCTTCCTTCTCTCTGCTCTCTTCCTGTCCTCTACTGTTACACTGGTAATTCTGCAGACCACACCAATTACTTCTCAGTGCATCCATTCATGTGCACACACTCACATGTCTACGAAAGAGGATTAGGGCAACATGAAGAGAAAAAAAAATAATTACAGGAAGGTGGTTAAAGTCGAAAGTTTAGATTTAAGAATCGAAATTACGAGATTACAAAATGTCGAAATGTTGTGAATGATGTCGAAATGTCAAGATTTAAAAAATTTAAATTTTGAGATTAATGGGATATTCCAGCATAAAATTAAGTTATGTCCAAACACACCGTAACACCAAGTTAGACACCCCCCGAGAGATGAATGTTGCTGACAGCTTGCTTCTCTAGTTATACCAACTTTTGTAACAACCACACGATAGCAATACACAGCGGTCTGAGGAGCCATAAATAAACCTCAACCAAAACGCCACTCTATAGCCACAAATAATGCTCAGAACAGCACCTAACTTCATCAACAGGACATATAGGGTCCTAGCCATAGTACTAGCCACCAAACTTCTTTTTAGCTTTGCCTAATTTCTTTTGTAAAGAGACCAAACACAACTCACCCACTCTCCTCCGGCAGCCACTTGTTTGTAGGGGAGCCCTGACGAGTGGATCACCAAGTGCAGTGGAGTTTCGCAGCTAAAGGAAGAACATTTATGATCATTCAATCAGACTGAGACTCTAAGGCAGAAGTACTACCGCGTCTGCAGTGCAAAATGATTAATATGGTGATTATTACTTTGTGGAAATGATAAAGTGATGATCATAAATGTTCTTCCTTTAGCTGCGTCACCCCACAGCAGTCGGTAATGGACTCGTCTGAGGTCTCCATACAAACAAGCGGCTGCTGGAGGAGAGTGGGTGAGTTGTGTTTGGTCTCTTTGCTAAAGAAATCAGGCAAAGCTAATAAGATGTTTGATGGCTAGTACTATGGCTGGGACCCTATATTTACTGTTGTGCCTTGTGTTTGAGGTTTGTGCCTGGAGAAGTTGGTGTTACTAGAGAAGCAAGTGGTCGGCAATTTTCATCGCTCTAGGGAGTGTCTAACTAGGTGATACGGTGTGTTTGACCCTAATTTAATTTTACACCCAAATATCCCTTTAAAGTTGACATGAATAAAGTCGAAAATTAAACTTTTTTAAATTTAAACTCTAATCTTGAAATGTAAATTTTAAAAATCTCCCTCCTGTAATTATTTTGTTCTCTTCTTGTGGCCCTAATCCTCTTTCATACATTTTTGTGACATCCATCCATTCACATCCGGCTGAAAAACAAGGAAAAATAAACACCTTGACATGCTCACACACATGCATGTAGAAAGTCAGAAAAATGTCCTGCCACACACAGTCTCAGCTCCTTATTATTTGGTCTCACTACTATTACTAAAAGTTTATACAAGGGGAAAAGTCCTAATATTAAAAAAAAAAAGAGTGAGACCCAGACAGTGCCATTACCAAAAGTTTGTACCAGCAGACATAAAAATATATATGGGAGCCAAATTTTAATAATACCTCGTGAGTTTCTGTGAAGGCCAAACATGCAGCTCAGACAGCTCTGTCTGTTAAGTGGAAAGTTTTATCCAGGTGTCTGAAAATGTTTTGGTTGAAATCTCTCTGAGGTTCCTTCGTGAAAAAGTTTTTATGCATGAACTTGTTGGATTGCAAATGCACTCGCACAGTTCACACCCCCTGAAGCGTCTCAGCATGACAGTAAGTTTCATTGTTGCAGTCTTATTTCAAAAAATGTCTCTACAAGACTTCACAGATATATTCTCTGAGGTAACTCTTTGCTTTGCACATAGAGTAGACACTTTATACTGTCTGAAACAAACACTGGGATAAGCATATCCTTGAACACTGAGACACAGAAGAGGCTTTCTTTAACAATTCATGCTCTGCAGCCAAAGGAGATGTTGCATTTAGCATAAGGGGTGCAAAGTAAAGGTCGCTACACACCAGCGAATTAGCAAAGCGACACGAAAATGCAAAATATCTGGTTTACACCTTTTTCTATATACAACTGGTGCAATGTGAATAAAATCCACGTATTTACATAAAAATATGGTCTGTCATGCCACGGGAGAACAGAGAATAAATTACAAAGACTGTGAATCTTGCAGGGTCACTATATACAAGACGACAACTAGATTGTTTTAGCATCTTTTCAAAGTAGCGTGTAAAAAAAAACTTAAAGGTAACACTTTACAATAACCATAATTTATAAATGGCAAATAGATAGTTTATTAATGTAAGTTCATAGTTTTTTGACCATTAACAAGCAATAAAATTATGATTAATTATTTTCATTAATTATTAATGGACTATTTATTATAGGTTTATATAGGGTTTAAATATTGGTTGTAAAACATCTAGATTAAATGTGTATCAGTAGCACTTTGTAAATGGTTAATATTTGGTTTTTAAAACATCTATAAACATCACTTAGATGGTTATTGTAAAGTTGCAACAGATGTTTGTAGTACTTTGTAAATGATTATTAAGTGGTTTATAAACCACCTATAAACATTAATTGGATGGTTATTGTAAAGTTAGTGTTAGGTTTTCAAGACTGTAAAATTTACAATTTATTAATGGTCTATATGCTATTTATAAATGATGATTAAACATTAATAAACTATCTGCTTACCATTTCTAAATGGTCTAGTTACCATTTATAAGTTATGGTTATTGTAAAGTGTTACCAACTTTATGTCTGAGGTTTGACTGATCTGCCCACAGCTCTACTATCCGCTCCTCTTTCTGGAATGTCCACTATCTTCATGAGGTTTTTAAAAAAATGCAAATTATTCACTTTGCAAATTCGCCCTGGTGTGTAATGACCATAGACTGTATAAACTCTGGACAACTTGGTTCCACCTTCCGCCAGTTTACGAATTTAAAGCTAAAAAGCGTTCTGTAATTTCGTGTTTTCTCTCCACTTCCTGAAACCAACATAGCGCAGTTGCGTTGTACTCAAAACAGTGTATCCCCCGGCTGAGCTACACAATTTTCGTACGCTCCTAGGCTGTAACGAGTGTCAATCATAGCAACCATGAACCCCCGAATAACTTTTAAAAATGGAGCTGCACAGAAAAAAGAGGACTTGAGCACAAACCAGTCTTACAATAAATACATGTCAACATCATAACCAGGGGGGAGAAAAAATTATATTCTGTGTAATAAATTTCCAAAGTTTGTTGACAGCTCCATAGGGATTGCTGGAGGAGGCGGGATTTATGACATATACAGCAGCCCGTCACCAGAGGGTGCTGTTGTCGGGGTGGCTTCACACACCGAGGGGGCAGACGGCGTCCATTCTATATACAGTCTATGGTAATGACCTTAAGAGCATATATGACAAATTTGTTTTATTTTCATTCATTCATTACCTGATGATCCGAACAGTGTGTCACTCAGCATGCAAAAACATGCTATTACTTTGGCAGACTTAATTTGTATGTGTGTGTATATATATATATATATATATATATATATATATATATATGTAAGGATTATATTTTTTAAAGGCCAGCATTCTGGTCAAGGAGAGCAATTTAAGCCCAACAGCTTTAAACTGCTCCACCCACAGTGCAGTTATCATCTCAGCCTGCTCCCCTGCAATCAATAACTATAATACTTAAGCTCACAGTTCACCTATAAGGTGCCAATACTATTGAACATTTTGGTGAGAAAGCACACCTCTAAAAGTCACAGAACTGGAAAGCGAACGGCTTAGGTGACCTTTCGAGAAAATGCCAGTGGAACCTCCCAGCAAAATCCCACATTCCTGGAACAGCAGCCCTGACATTATAGAGGGGATTTGTTCAATCTGTGGCAGTAAAAGGGGTCCAGTCGAGTTTCAAATAAGGACAGTTAGCTGACCAAAAGCCATGGAGGAACTTAACTGCCATCCTCAAGTCCCCAAACTTTTTTAAGAGGAACTGGAGAGACTGATGCTCGGGTTTCGAAAGAGAGATAAAAGACAGCCGACGGTTTGATAGCAGAGGAGGACTGTGCCAAATGTAGTCACATTTAGTGTCTCTGTTTCACAGAGGAATGAAAGTACTTTGTAAAAATGTCTGATTTTTATACATCATATGTATATGTCTCATCTATCGGCGGAAGAGTTTGCAGCCGTCATATAATTAAAAGAACTCTTTCCATTAGCGGCAGTCTGCAGAGTATTATATTTAGGGAATAAAGCTCCATTGTGCTCCAATGAATATTAATCCGATCAGATAAAAATGAGCAGTATGAGATGAGGGTAGATCTCATTTAATGCCTGTATGATTGAAAGTGACAGAGTTTTACAGCTGTTAAAGAGGAAATTGTCAAAATCTGCATCTGGGATAGTGCTTTAAAAAATGTCTCATGACCACAAGCAGCTGACGTATAGGCAACATAATTTGTGAGCATAAAAAAACGGATGTGTCAACTTTAATGAATCATTTTACCATTTCAAAACCCCCCAGAGGAGGCGTTAATGAGGATACATTGACAGTTAATGCTATTTTTAAACGTGCAGAACGAATATCATGAAATTGCAAAGCAGGTGAACACCAGCAGGAGAATTTCATGGCACTTCTCGCTTATTTACATGCAGCTTTATTAGCTCAATGTGGCACCAAACTGTAATTTGGCTCATCAGAATTAACCTGGGATTGCTCGTCAGGGCTGATCCGCTCTCGGCTGCACATTTAATGCATAGCAACAGTCGAACAGGTCACGAGTTAAAGCCTGCAGGCACCGACACAATCACTGTGCTGCACAGGGCACCTGCCCGTCATGTTCTCATGATAAGAGTCTTTTCCCTCAGTGGAGTGGGAAACAGGCGCCCCTCTGGGTGCACAGAAAAAGAGAGTCAGCGGCAGGGCAGTCTGAGCTGGCTCAAGCTGAAAGCTCAATATTCCATCTGGGCTGTGCTCAATGAAAGAATCAATAGGATGCAACATATTTGAACAAAAATGCTATTTGACTCCGTCCAAGTCTAATTTTCAAGTGAAGCTCTCAGTCTTTTAGCTTTTAACGTGAAAATAAATAAAAAATAACTTAATTAGAATTAAGCATTCGGCCTTAGCAGAGCTGTAGCAATGTTTATCTTGGTATCTTTTCTACTCTGTCCCTATACGAACCCTTTTTCACTTGGAAACAAAAGAAAGGCTTCTTCTTAGAGACGAAGAAATGGCTGCAATTAGAAGGCAAGTGGCTCCGGCGTTCCCTGTGTATTTGGGTAGTAGCTGCTTGGGTAGTAATTAAGTCCTCCAGAGTGTTGCAGCCATTAGAGCTCCAACCAAATGAGGACACACCCAGCCCAGCGAGACCAGATTAAAAGAAGAGAAATCAGCCTCTTGCTGCTCCCAAACGGCCACTGTTGCTCCGGGCAGTCCATGAGTGAACAATGCACGACTTGAATCTCTCTCCAATCAGTGTGAGAGTGACATAAATTTCCCAGCTGGATCCTTAACAACAGTGATAGAACTGTATTTACACCAGCGTGTGCGTTTAGAAAGTATGGCCTCAGAGCTTTTCAGGAACTGTGTCTCTGTGGAGCCAATATTATTAGGGTTAATAAATGTGTCTGTTTCTTTTTTTCACTCTGGTAGTGACTCTCCTTTAGTCAGTCTCACTTTCCTGGCAACATTTTGCTCAACACACAAATTTGCTCTCTATGTGAGTTATTTGTGCGCATTAAATGAGTAAATACAAAATATCCAGTCTTTGTAATACCTGTGAATTATGAGAGTCAATCATTTTATTTGCATCTGGTGTTAAAACAACATAATAATGGTTGTCATTGTATCAGCAATAGTAACACCTGCCTATCAGTCAACTCAGCAGTGTTGAGATCGAGTAATTGGCAGCTTCCAGACAGAAATAATAAGCCTGCTTTGTAGATCACTGTCTTAATATAAACTGTTTTAAACCCATACAACAAATTCCACTCCATAAGTTGTAACCTTTTTTTATTGAAACCAGATATCCAGAGAATAAAAAGCCAGTGTTACGACTGCCAAAACACAAAATCTGTTTCCATAATGTTGTTTAAAGAGCGGTCTCCCAGCCATACCGATTACACTGAACGTATCAGACAAGCGCAGTCCACTGCATAAGTTGAATCTGGTCCCATTCCTTCAATTTGTCTCCCACTTTCAGGCCTCCTGAAGAAATATGACGCAGGTCCACTTGGGGGGAAGCAAGGAAAACCCTTTCATTATCCCTGGTGTCTGCGGTATGGGAGAAATCAATAGAGGTAGCCATGCTAGATTCATCTATATTCTACTGCGTGAACCTAATACCCTCACATGGGGAAAGGAAGATGAGTGGGTGGTTTGAGGGGAAGAGGTGAGGGAGCTCCAGAGGCAGGGGGAGGCACTCTGGAGGGGAAAAGGAAGTTACAGATAGAGAGGTGAAAGAGTCACTTATACACAAAGTTTTTTGGTGCATCAGACAGGTTAGAGCAACTTTGGGGAAGTTAAGAGTGGGATACGGTGGCTGCACACGCTAAACTGCAAAGGAAAAAAAAACCCAGAGTTAACCCTGAAGTCTGAGAGGAATAAAAGGAGATTAAATTATCTGTGATTGTCCTGAAAAAAACAAAACAAAGATGAACCTACCACTGCCAGTGACGTACTCGAGAGGATAACAGTCTATTCGTCTGTAAAAGTCATGCTAACGAGGAACTTCTTCAACCTCTGAGAAGAATCCACACCCACACACGAGCATTCTCACCCACACAGTCCAACAACCACATCACCTGTCAGTGGGAGCCTCATTAAGCTGACAGGCGCTGGCCTCTCAGGGCAGGCCAGGACGTCAGAGCCCTCTCCTTCCTGTCATGACATGATGGATCTCTCCACCACTGGCAGCCAAGCTGCCACTCAAGGCCACCTTCCTGTGGGCGTCCATCAAGAAACACTCGCTAAGCATCTTGTTGATCTTATTTGTACATAACCAACATCGCCACTCGCGTCTAAATCTGACTGGGTGTCTGATGGACGATCCAGATTGGCTCCTCTAGCAAATTCTTCCCTGTCACTCAGTGTCAATATGTAAATGAGTGTACATTCATGCTGCGTCGTTGGCTAACTTTCCGCTCTGCAACAATAGCCCAGCGCTAGGGGTCTAGATCTGTTAGTCATATGGATCTGATGTCTGGCTTTGCACAAATGCATCACATTTTTTGCACCAATGCGTCACATTGGATGGATGGATGGGTGGATGGATGGATGGATGGATGGATAGATAGATAGATAGATAATCTAGTCTATCTGACTAACCTAATCTTTGATAATTTTAGTCTAACCTAATTTTAGCTAACTTCATCAAATCAATTCTTATCTAATCTAATCTAATTTTATCTAATATAGTCTAACCTAATCTTAGCTAATCTAGTTTTATGGATTTAATCTAGTCAAGTCTAACCTAATTTTAGCTAATTTCATCGAATCTAGTTTCATCGAATCTAATCTAATCTGATCTAAACTAATCTAATATAATATAATATAATATAATATAATGTTATCTAGTCTAGTCTGGTTTAATCTGGAGTAGTCTTATCTAAACTAATGTAATCTAGTCTAACACAATCTATTCCAATCTAATCTTAAATGCAGGTCAACGAAAGAATTTTAATATAAAAAAGTGGCCTATAACAACAAAGATGTACTATTCAGTCTAGCCGAATCAAATCTAATCTAATCTAATTTTATCTAATCTAATCTAGTCTAACCTAATCTTAACTGATATAATCTTATCTAGTCTTGTCTATTTTGATGTAGTCTAGTCTAAACTAATGTAATCTTGTCTCATCAGGTGTATACTAATCTAATCTTAAATGCGGGTCAACAAAAGAATTTTAATAATAAAAATGGCTATGACAACAAAGATCTACTATTTAACTCGCTATGAAAAACCACAAATCTGAAAACAGAGAAAAACTGAAAAGTTACAGGAGGGTAAATCAAGGGGAAAAACTCTGGAGATCAGGGGTTAGACACACATGGACAATGAACTGACACAGATTTATGACGGTGATCAAAAAGAAGAAGAAAAAAACAAAGAAATAAACGACAAAATAAAAAAGGAAACACTGGGAACACATGACCCGATACAGAAATTAACAAATGAGTAACTAGAAAAGGATAACACAAGCCATGTAAGCCAAAGTAAACTACCTGATAACAGAGGATATCAAGTCAAGACTGCAAACGTACTTCATTTAGAAAGTAACACCAGCACCCTAAGACTGTTCATCAAAGTATGTTAGCCTTAATTTTTTTTTTGTTATTATAACTTTACTTTTTTTTAGGACTCAGTTATAAACTTAGTTTAGTTGGTAACTTGCAGAATACATATATGCTAATATAAAAAAAGAGTGTTGACCATGACAGAGTTTATCCAGCTTCAAAAACTTGTATAGGTGAAAATAAAATAAAGTCATCCGTTTTTCATCAACAGCTCATTAAATATGTTCAAAGTGCAGCACTGAAACTAAAAATATCCACAGACACCAAAACTTTTTTTATGCAGCGCTCATCCTTTATTCTTTTTCTACTTTCCCTAAACTGGCATCCCCATTGTTTCTGCTCCACAGATCCCTTGAATAGTTTCTGGATATGATTTATGAAATCTTCAACATGCTGTCTGTCAGCAAAGTGTAAAAATAATTCTTCAATTCTGAGGAGCGGAGGAAGAGTCGCTCTGGACGGGAGAAACTTTCAGCTGAGATTCAACTCATCACTAATGACAGCGCCGGCTTTGATGAATCCCCACATGAGTTTTGGGATCTTAAAGGTCTTTGAGGAGAACCAATAAGCTGTCAGCGGCAGTGATTGAGCCTGATTGGACAGCTGTCAGACAGGCAGAGCTGCATACAGATATTCTGCAGGGCTGTCGGGGAGTGTGTAAGGGAAAATGCTCAGTGGTCGAAATGCTGATAAGGTTAATCCCTACAGACGAAAATCCTTTTTAAAATCTGATCCTATAACAAAGAGATGTTAATAGAAAAAGGAAGAGGAGCTAAATTAACCCTTTCATTGTGTGTCGGATTGCTAAACTGAGAATAAAGAGAAATACTGTCTTGTATTTTGATAATTTAAGGCTTTATGTCTTTATTTTATCTTATTCACAGCCACTATAAACTGGTCAATAAAGTCGTGTAACTGGTTGATGTACCACACAGTGTAATACAGATAAAGTGGATGAATATGAACATGCGGTGCTTGATGGAGGTTCGGCTCTTGTTTAAGCGGTCTTGCTAGTTTTCTGCTTAGAAAACCAGGACCTATCGATGAAAGTCACGCTTCATTACGTGTGACTTTGTACCGCGGCTCGGATCAATTTCACTAAATTGACTCGCGGCTTCTTTAGTAAGGATTAATGTGGTGGGTTGTTACGTGAGCTAACAGGGTTTGTGTCGGCTGAGTGGAGAAATATACTTACAGTTCAAAATCATCAATGTCAAACACAACAGGAGAGCCCGGTTTATTAGGTTTACAAAATAACCACAGAGGCAGGCAGCAGCTGAGGTCAGAGCTTCAACAAGAAAACCAGGTGTGCAGTCTTACAGCCGACTCCCAGCTGCATGACGGAAAATCAAAGTACTTATCAATATTACTTACTGAAGGCATCTCTCTTAATAAAAGCAGCTTTTACAGGAGTGTCGGGGTTTGTTATGGGATTATCTCTTTAGTTTTTCCACACAGGCTCATGCAGTGAAGGGAAAATGACTCATGCAGACTGGCTCATACTGTGAAGAGCATTTATTTTAATGTTGAGAGTCAAGCAGAGAAGATATTTGTGTGGTATGTGAGGTGAACAAAATAAAGTCCGTCGTCGAGTTCTCCTTGTTTCACACTTGTTGGTCTACATTGAGGGTCAGTGCAGGCCAGATACTTGGCTGCGTCAGGCCTCATGGCTCCCCAGGCCACAAATTGTGGTTCACCGATATAATTTATGTATCTAGTTTCAGAATGAAGTACATGGAAAGTGTTTTCGCCTGTTTGACGAAGGCATCTTTGGTTTCTATAGGATCCAAACAGATTGTTTTTGTAACATAGTTTAGTTTAACCGCATGTCAGAGTATTTGAGGCCACTTTAGTTGTACAAATGTTTAAGGGATATTCCGGCGTAAAATTATGATAGGGTCAAACACACCATAGCACCGTAGAATGTTACCAACTGCTTGCTTCTCTAGTTATACCAACTTCAGCGACAACCGCACAATAGCAATACACAGTGGTATACGTCTCAACATGCAAACCTCAACCAAAATGCCACTCTATAGCCACAAATAATGCTCAGAACAGCACCTAACTTTATCAACAAGACAAATAGGGTCCCAGGTATAGTACTAGTCATCAAACATCTTTTTAACTTTGCCTGGTTTCTTTAGCAAAAAAAACTAAACACAACTCACCCACTCTCCTCTAGCAGGCGCTTATTTGTGGGGGGAACCCTGGCGAGTCAATCTCCGAGTGCAGCGGAGTTTCGCAGCACAAGGAATAACATTTATGATCATTACTTCATGGTTATGCAGACAGACAGAGACGCTAAGGCAGAAGAACTACCGCGTCTGCAGTGGAAAATGATTAATATGATGATTATTACTTCAAGGAAAAGATCCGCTGCACTCGGTGGTAAAATCTGTGATTTTACCACAATAGTCAGCACCTCACCTTTGTTCTAAGATTTGATGTCAGTGACTTACTTCAGTTTGTTATATGCTCCAAACTTGATAGTCTTTCATGCAGAAAGCACACTGTCTAAATTTAGATCTGAATTTCAAAGCATCAGTAGTGTAGGAGTTAGGCTAGTTAAGACTCAACTTTCATTAACAGTGAAAGCTGTTGTCTGGGTTAGCTGCTTTTTCAGTCCTAACCCTTACCCTCCCTTACCGGTGTTCTAGTTACTTTGGTGAAATTTTGGTCTTGTACCTTACAACCGCACTATGTCGGCTAACCTCGCAAGACAGTGGAGGTGTGTAAACACAGTAACAGCGAGTCAAAGAAGCAGGAACCCCCAGGTTAACGTCTCCCGCTACGCTAACATGGCTAACTAACTAACAAACAATAAACAGCCAGCCTTACACCTAATGCTTGTTTAAGTGTTCGCCACACTTTGCAATCGGCTCCACTTACCGATGTCTTGCTTTCTTCTTATTTCTCTCACTTTACTTCTCTTTCTTTTCTTACTCCCTGAGAAGTAGCTCCACTTCACGGCTGATTTTGGCGTTACTTTGATTGACACACTTCAGTAAAGATGGACGTAGGTCACCAAGCATAGGTCACCACTAGTCGTTTGTTGCAATATTTCAGGACCTTTTTGTGGAGTGAGGTTCGTCAGCCCTTGGGGGCCCCCTAGTGGTCTGGGGCCCAAAGCAACTGCCTGCCTTGTGTGTTGGCAATCTCAGGCTCTGTGTGAGAATAACACCAAAATTAGCTGTAAATTCTCTAAATACTCCCCCTACCTTTGCTGGGCTCTTAAACAGAAGTCTTACATTTTGATTCGCTCTTCCACTCCTTATCTACCTCATTTTCAGCAGCAGCAGGCATCTGTTTTCAGCAACAACACTCTGAAAAACCGTTTTACCTCAGTTGAGTCCCAGCAGGCACACAGACAAAGATAGCAACTGGCTGGTGAACACAGAGGAGCATTTAGCAGCTAAAAAGGCTCAATATTTCCCTGAGGAGTTGGTGGAGACCAAAACAGAAGTCAGGAAAAGTGAACGCTAGAATTGCGACATTTGCAAGGTTATCAGAATGAAAGCTTTATGTGAATGTTAATGTTGCAGATTGTCTCGGCTGAATGTAGAAGCCGCTGCTTGCCAACATGATTGAGAAATAGTGTGAGTGCAAAAAAAGGACTATTATTGAGGGTTAACATTATTTTAAAAACAGGTATTATTATGATTGATAAGTGAGATGCACAAAAGAGACGCAAAAACATTTTTTTTTCTAATAAAATGAACTATTATCAAATCTGTAAAAGTGAACACACAACAAATTTCTTCAAAAACTCCTCCTGAAGCATAACCAGACGTCTCTCATGGAGGTAATACGGAGACATTGTCAGCTTTTGCGATGGCAATCTCAGACACATCACCACCCCTCTTCTCGATCCCTCCATCTCACATCCATGTGTGTCTATCCCTCTGTTTGTATCATCAAAGAGCAGCTGGTGGCAGGCGGTGCCCCTGTGGAGCGTGTGTCTGTCCAGCAGAGCCATTTGACAGCAAACAGCCAGTGTAGCACACAGAGGCCCGGCCAGCTTGTTCCAATTTAATGCTGGCTGCTCTCATATGTGAGTCCCAGCGGTGACCTTGCGACCTGGGTGCTACCGTGCGGTGGACTGTTAATAGCTCTGTAGACATAGGTAATGAGGTTATCAATTAGAGGGAGACTTGCGCTCATTTGTCCCTGTTATGATGTCATGTTTTCAGACGGGCTCGTGGAGAAGGAAAGCTGGTCGGGGATTTGTAATTGTCATTTCATTAAAGCATGCAGGAGCCGCCGCTCCATTATGTGTTGTTTTGTAGTGAACAGATGTTTCTAATGCAAAGAAGGTTTCAGGATTTGCACAATAAATTACCCAGACAAGACTACAAGTGATGATGGCCCATTATCCTGAGAAAGATAAACTGTATAATAACCATGCAGCGGTTAATGAAGTTCCCTGACTTCATTAGCATTCTGATCCCGCTCTGAAACACATGCAGAGCACAAAGGTTTGCACATGTGTTTCCACACCTGGTGACTTGCCGGGAAAAGTGCGGCTGGTGTGTGTTGCAGGAGGTCACTCAGTATTCCTCTCAGCGCCAGGCCAGACGCTGTGGGGCGTGGGGGTCCCTGGAGCCGAGCAGACGAAAGAATAAAAAAACAGGAGAAGAAGCCCAGGCCAGAGATCTTATTCTCTCCCAACATCCAAAGCCTCAGAGGCCATGCATTATTCACACAGGAAGACAAGGAACCTCAGCATGAGGGATGGCAAGAGGAAAAAGAGAAAGAGACAGCAGCAGGTAGAGAGAGATGTGAGGTTGACAGCATCGGGGCGCAAAGATGTGTGTGAAAGAGATAAGCTGATGGAGGGACAGATAGACTGTCAGCAACAAGATCAAAGGTGAGATGAAGTTAGCTCTATAGTCGCACAAATTGTCAGATAGCTGTTAAAGAGCCAAGCGGGTGAAACAAAGACTCCGGCGTTTGATTTTGTTTATTAGCACACCTTCAATCAGTGAAATCGCTGTTTTTATTTTAAAGTAAATGAATATAAATTCTACAATGATTGTGTTCGTTTCTAGAAACTAAGGCTGTACAGAAATGACCACTGAGTCACCTTGTACCTTCATATTTCAAGACTGAAAATAGCTTTGATTTGGTTTAATCATACCTACATTAACTGTTAGTTGTTGGAGGTCTGGGGAGGTTTTAATGGCTTTGAGGGATGTATTAGCTTTGCCTGATTTCTTTAGCAAAGAGACTAAACGCAACTCACCCATTCTCTTCCAGCAGCCACTTGTTTGTAGCAAGACCTCGGTCCGGTCAATTACAGACTACAGTGGGGTGACGCAGCTCAAGGAAGAACATTTCTGATCATTTCTTCATGGAAATGCAATCAGACCGAGACGCTAAGGCAGAAGAGCTACCTCGTCTGCAGTGCAAAATGATTAATATGGTGATTATTACTTCAAGGAAATGATAAAGTAATTATCATAAATGTTCTTCCTTGAGCTGCGTCACCCCACTGTAGTCTGAAATGGTCAGAGATCTCGCTATAAACAAGCGGCTGCTGGAAGAGAGTAGGTGAGTTGTGTTCAGTCTCGCTAAAGCTAAAAAGATGTTTGGTGGCTAGTGCAATGGCTAAGACCCTATATGTACTGTTAATGAAGTTAGGTGCTGTTTTGGTTGAGCGCATGGCTCTCTGTATTGCTATAACTAGAGAAGCAAGCAGTCAACAATATTCATCTCTCGAGGGGGTTTCTAACTTGGTGTTATGGTTTGACTCTAAATTAATATAATAAGCTTCAGAGATTGTAGACACTTGTGTCATCAAATACTCAGATATGAGTTATGACAATCAGTAAGGAGAGAAAGCATCTACAAACAATGCTCCCTGAGGACACAGGTAAACAAAGCTTGAGTGTGTTCGCAGACACGTAAACATCTGATTCGGTTTATCCTCCATGTGTCGAAAAACACGAACCAATTTAACAAATCAACCACAGGACACCCGAGATAAGCTTCTAACAGCTTTTGGGAGGGGGCCCAAAACTTTGATATCAATAAGATCACATCACAAAAACAAAAGTCGTTAAACACTTCATTAGTCCAACATTGATTCAGCGGTAAAGCACCCACAGGCACCGTAAGAAAATAACAGATCAGGAGCCTTCAAGCATAAAGGTCAGTCCACACCAGACCTCGCATAGCAACAAGCACCGACGACAGGTTACCACACTAACAGCTTCTTCTTGAAATCTGAGAAAAATACCTGCAGTCCTTTGCATGCAACACTCAGACTAGTACACCTAAGCTGACATTTTTCAAACCATGAGTTGTTTTTTATATTTTCCTGTGTTTGCAGAGGACAACACACTGAGATAACATCTTTTTATTCCGTGAATAACCTCATGCATCGCACATGCATTGTGATAAACAGTGCACTCAGCAAGCCCCGAAACACCAAAGCTGCAAAACAGAAGGCTGCTGGGAAAACTGACTCCACACCATGATGTGGCATGTGTCACTTTTTTTGCAGAGTCTGTCTTTTTTTGTTTTTTTTGCATTGGCAAAGAAAAGTGTTGCTCCATGTGATATCATAGTACTTTATATGAGGCTCAAATCAGGATCTGTACAGAGTTCTGAGTGCTAAGAGTGACATTTATTTGAAGGTGAACATGTGAACCATTATTTTGAATCTTAAGAGAGTAAAATACAACATAGTTTGTCTTACTTTTTAGCTAAATATTTAGTATTTTTAAAAGGGCTCTAATGCAACAGAAACAAGTAAGTTTTTTTTTTAACAAAATATTATGTAAATCAAAAACTTTATATAAGCCACAGGAAGAGTTTACAGTCATTTATGTATAAGAATTAAGAGCAGTGGCCCTATGATAGAACCCTGAGGTACGCCATACTTAAAAGGTTACTGTAATGCTTCACTTTCCTCAAAAACAAACAGATGTGTGAAAGTGATGAAATGTGGTTTAATGGCCAGTCCAGTACAAACTCAAGTCTATGCATTGAGACATCAAGACTAAGCTGAGTCAAGCACATTTCCCAACAATATACTGTGTAGCTAGCTGCTCTTACAAACATGTTCAGTTCCTAGATTTAATAATAATGCATCAGATTTCAAATAGCGCTTTATCAGAGACCCTCAAAACGCTTTATATTGGATACATTATTCATTCGCTCACACAGTCACACCCTGGTAGTGGTAAACTACCTTAGTAGTTTAGTAGTAAACACGGCTGCCTGTTGGCACCTACAGCCTCTCTGACCACCACCACACAACACTCACAACCATACACCAGTGGAGGACACACACTGGGAGCAAGGTGTGTTTAAGTGTCTTGCCCAACGACACAATGGACAGACTCAGGATAAGGGGGAATGAACTGCCAGCCTTCCTGTTATTGGACGACCGCTTTACCTCCTGAGCTACTGCCGTCTCATCTTCAGCTCCAGTCGTACCTGAACATTTCTCTTGAAATTAGTCTTTGGTTAATAAAAATGCAACCATAGACTGTGCATAGAATAGAATGGACGCCATCTGCCTCCTCGCAGGGTGAAGCCACCGTGAGAACAGCACCCTCTGGTGACGGGCTGCAGTATAGGTCATCAATCCTGCCTCCGTCAGCAATCTCTATGGAGCTGTGGACAAACTTTAGAAATTAATTACACAGAATATAATATTTTTTCCCCCCTGGTTGTGATGTTGACATGCGGTTATTGTAAGACTGGTTTGTGCTCAAGTCCTCTTTTCTGTACAGCTCCATTTTTAAAAGTTATTAGGACACTTGAAACAGCCTATGGGGCCTTGAGAAGCTCACCTGAGGGGATACGCTGTTTGAGCCGAACGTCATCACAGCGACTCCTCGGCAACTCTCCCGCTGAATGCGTACAACGCTACTGCGAAAGTGGTGGTTCCAGGAAGTGGAGAAATTCCTGGAAATACAGAGAGCAATTCAGCTTCAAATTCATATAACGACACAAAGTGGAACCAAGTTGTCCAATAGTATATACAGTCTATGAATGCAACCTCTTAAAAGCCTACCTTATCTTAATCACTGTCATAATCTCTGAGTCTTTGAGAGGTCAGACATGTCAGCCTGATTTTTCCTAATTGAACTCTGTTGACAGATTATTTTCCCCTATCTGTGATTCAAGCGCTGTAAATGCTTTATCTCTGTTCCCACTTGATGCACTTGTCTTTTTTGTGTGTTTAAATAGATTTCAGCACAGCGGGGGATTATTCAAAATGCTGCACAGTGGCTTACAGACGCCGTAGATTATTTCAGCTTTGATTATTCCATCTCAACTCATTAATGTCCTCAAATTAACGTGATAATGAATATTTGATGGTCGAAGCCGCACAAAGCGCATTTAAATTCTGACTATGTTCTTATGTGTGTATCTTGCCTCTTGCACCAGAGACCGCCCACACTAGCTTACCCATTCCCACAGTGTCATCTCCTCATCCTCAGGCAGGCTAACCAACAGTGGAGGTCAGCGAGGATTTCACTCTCCTCACACACACACACACACTCAGACACAGACACACACTATACCTCTTTTTTTTTATCAGGCTTAATGTTGAACACCCACATCTTTACATCTCCTCCTGATCATATAGAACGCACACCTATCAAATTGAATTTTCTCACAAACCTCCTTATGCTCTCACTTGGTTGACTATTCGCCCACTTTAATTAATCCAATTAATCAGACGAGGTACATCCAGATAATCACAACATGTGTGTCCTACTGGCAGCACCATCAGTATCCTCTCCTGCTCAGTAAAGTGTGAAGGGCGAGACGAGGAGACAATGAAACTTTCAGTCTGGTTTGCCTCGTTTCATTATCCTCAATCATCTCGAATCATGACATTTTCCACTGACACCACAGCCATTTACTTTATAGCTCGTTTGGATCAAGACCAGGCTGACGAAAGTGTGAATTACTGGCTCCGAGTCCAACCTTGACGTCTTGTTTGTTTGTTAAATGTGTGGCATAGCTGTGCCTTGAAGCTAACTTGTTAAAGCCTCATTAGGATCGAGTCTTTTATTCACCGGCTATGTAAAACATTGATAACCAAGGCAGAGCCCACTCATTTCACGGGACATTATAGGGAATCAATGCAAGACATGTACTACATTTGAATACGATGAATAATTCCACTCATAAATTAGGCAAAACTTTGATTTCAAACCCAACTTTTTGTGCAAAAACCCATCACGGAGCTGTGTTTGGATTAAGTCAGGCCCACACCTGGTCTGCAGAGGCTGCTTTAATGACTGTCCAGGAATTAATCGATACTGGTAGTGCTGCAAGCTGATGTTAAATATTTAAAATTCAAAGCTCATCCTGCTGGTGCACTCAGAAAAGGTCTCGGTATGTAGAAGCCTTATGGTCAGGGCTCCCTTCAGCATGTCAGCTGCCATGCCCACCTCTTTTGTCCTCCTCAACAACATGACTTTTCTCAAGGACTTCTACAACTCAAGTCTGATCAACTTATCCCCCGTATATACACACCAGACGTCCCTCTGTCTCTTTTTCGCCCCCTCTGTCTCACTCCTCCGCCCCTTTCGTCAGGCTCCGTTGACCGTACAGATGACAGTATAGACTACGGCACCAGTGTATTGGAACCAAGAGCCAAGGAGAGCGATGAGGGAAGGGAGAGGAGACAAAACGAGATGGATGGAGTAAGGGGAAGAGAGAGAAAGAGAGTAAGTCCGCCCTAGAGCCTGTCAGCCTTTTTATTACCATAATGTCTGTGCTTTTATCACCATGCCTGCCAACAAAAATCTCTTATAGCCAATGGGTTGGCAGCTACAGAGACCTTGCTGAATGACAAGCAAGTAAGACCGCTCACTTGATCTGTTCGGCGTTTGGGCGTTGCAGGGAAGGCACAGAGAAAAACCTCGCAAGGGTCAGACAGAGCTGGAGGGAGGAGGGTCCACCTTGTTGACCTCGCACAGGGGGGATGCTCGGTGTGTTGAGGACAGCCGGTGGCCCGGGTCAGGGTCACACACGTGTTCAAGCAGAGATTTGTAGACAGGCAGAGGATTAGAAGACAGTGTTCGTGCCTGACTCACCTTACACTGCTGGAAAACAGGAACTAAAGGCACACACGGAGAAGAGGATTTGTTTGAGATACAGAACTCGTGTGAGTGAAAATAGGACTAATGAGGACAAGAGTGGCAGAGAAAGAGAGATTAAAAAGAAAAGGGAAGAATTCAAATTTCATCTCAAAGTATTCATGAAACTTTTTTGACGTAAAACTCAGATTTGTCCTCATGGTGTCCTAGATTTAACTTATAGGTTTGTTTATTAAACAAAAACTTGCATGTCATTATTTTAACATTTACAGTAGCTTAGGGGGACCTTATTCTGAATCCCCAAAAAGAGGACAAGACCAAATTTTGACTTTTTCGGGTCGGGTCGAGTGTTTTTTACACACTTCTAACTCAGTTAGTCCACGACACACAAACTCAAAACTTCCATACAAAACACGGACATTTGAAGGATTTAATAAACTCCCTGGACAAGACCGGACAGCCCCCCAAAAAAGAGGACATGTCTGGGTAAAAGAGGACATATGGTCACCCTACAATAGCTACGTATTAACTCATGTGAGAAGAAGAAAAACTTCATTGATCCCCGAAGGGAAATCCAATGGACCGCACACCCCCTCTCTGTAAGTGAGGCCAAAACAGCGCTCTGTGTTGACTGGCTAACTGCAGCATAGAGGCCAGCTCCTCTATTATATCAGATGGAACATGAGTCGAACTAAAACCTTGAAATACACGTCAAATAAACCTACTGATAGTTCCTATCATGCTAATATATGTGCAAGAGTTTATTTGCTTTAATGTGGCCCTGATACTCCACCATAGGAATCCAACAAATTAATATTATTTAGCTTAACTAATAAATATGATCACAGAAAAGAGATACACAAGTTAATATCACAGTTTTTACCATTATTTTCAGACATTTCACTGTACATTCAAAGATGTTTGCTTTCATTATTATCTTATCATCAACGTGGTTTGTAGAGACAATTTCGCATTTGTGTGACAAAATGATCCATCTCAATATGCACCCAAAATATTGTCAATACCTTCATTTTTAATTTCTTTATGGTTCTTAGCTGGCAAAAATGCTGTGTCATCCTTAAACCGCAAATTACTAAAATGTCGATTCAGTCTGGATTAATACTATCAGAGGACCGCGGAGAGTTCTGGAACATGGTGGGTAATTTTCCCTGGAATTTTGACTGAACAAATCATAGTCAATTCCCACAGGATTCAAACGCCTCAGCAATTATTACAAATTATCAGAGGTCCCCTGTTTATACTAATCCTGTGCGAATAGGACTTAAGGCAGCGTTCTTCACCAGATTAGCAGAGTAGAGGAGGGAAGAGAGGAAGAAAAAAACACTCCTACAAACTCTCCACGGTCCTGAGTGTCTGCCACAAACTGACACATACCAAGTCAGGCTGGCACGGTATCACATGTTCACCTTGGTTAGAATATAAAGGTTAGAATCTGTTTTACTGCAAAATGCTGTTGACTGACCGACACGCCATCCGTCTTTCCATTATTTAGTGACACTCTTTCCCCTTCGTCTTAAGGTTCGTTTATGCTGAACGTTACATACATATAAGGACGGAGCTCTCCATCTGTGCTTCGTGGTTTTTTCATCCATATTTCTGCACGTATCCTTGAAGTTTCTGGATATGGGCAAGACGGGGCAGTACCACCAAAAACCGTGGGGGCAGTGTTGCTGCTGTCACTATCCGATACATATCTCTAAAGAGAAACGAAGAAGACAATGGCGGGGCTGAAAATGGCGATCGTCGTTGTCAATTTTGCTCATTGGTACCACTAGAGAAAAGTATTCTCCGTCCTCCAACCGCGAGGCATTTAGTGGCCTGACCGACTACTGCATCCTCCAACGCTGCCTCCGTTTCTGTCTCCTCCTTTCATTTGTTGTTGTCAGAAACTTTTGACTCAGGCCTGCCCCCTGGTGGATGTAATGGTTAACATCCATGCGAACGTAAAGAACGCATGGAAGTATGTGGGTGGTTTCAGAACCATCATTAGAAACTGACGCGTACATTTTCATACATATGGCGAGCATAAATATGCTCCTAAGAAACGAGACGCCACTCGATTCCCACTACTTCATCATGCCTTGCAGTTTGCAGTGAATTTGTCACCCAAGTCTGACATCAGTGTAGCTATCAATAGCTATAGCTTTCTTCTTTTCTTTCTTTTAAGTTATTCCAACCAAGGCAATTTCACAATTTGAGAATATCATGGCAAATCTCAATCTCTGCCCCTCACTCAATGTCTAATTACACTAATAATCCGTCACTAAGAAACATTCATCTTTGTTAGCTAGCTCAAGACGCATGATTTTAAAACGCAAACAATTCAAAACATCGCGAATATTTACGTGGAGTAGCAAAGGATTGAATATCTATAATAAAAAACCTAAGTGTCATTACTATGAAAATTATACCAAAATCTTACCCCTTGCTTTCAAGTGAGGCCCTGGTTTTGTCTTCGTTTCAGGGGCTGTGTACCCCTTGACCTTAGCCCTTCCCCTTAACCTTACGGAGAATTGGGACATCCCATCGCTTGACTTGAAAGCGCAAAACCGAGGGCTAAAGGCTAAGACAAGGGCTAAGGGGCACGCAATTAGGATTGGACCTAAGTCACTAATTCACTTCTTTGGAAAAGAGAGGCTGTATTTAATTGGATTTGCAGTATCTGATATGATGTATAACTTCAATTTTGCAGAGACCTTAACAGACTTATTGATCAACAGTAAATTTGCCCATCAACGCGCATCCAAGTTCAATTCTTTGCATGTCACAAATCTGTTTCGCTATGTCAAGCGAACTTGTGTAAATATGATTGTCATAGAGTGATTTTGAAGAGTCCCCTATAAAGACGGTATGACTAAGCTGTAAGAAGACTGTAATATTTATACTCTGAGTCACTGTGTGTATGAATGGTTTGACTTTTAATGCCTTCTGTGCACTCCGGAGCTCTCTGATTGCATTAATGGAAACACAGCGACCTCATCTTTCACAGTATCCGGCACAGAGTAGTACGCTCTAGCTTTCACAGAGGGGTGACATGACACACCTCTTTCTCTGAGAAGCGTGCAGCAGACAGCAGATACTATTACACATCGTCCTCTCTGCTGTCCATCTTGTCATCACCCCCTCATGAATATTCAATTGCTCACCCGCTCTCTGGCCTTCTCATCAAACGCCTGGTATTAACGTGCCACAGACGGTGTGCTGTGCCCCTTTCCCCCCTCTGCTCTGCGGTGACTTGTGTCCCGGCCAATTCGTTATGACTGGTAGGGGTGACTCAGCCTGGGCAGCGTGCCACTGGAGTGTGGGGTGACATGAATTGAGAGGGGTTATGCTAGGTGACACAGCAGACACAGGAGGAGTTTGAATGAAGCTCTTGGAGCATCTGTATAAAAGAAATAAAACATAAAATGGTCCATTTATGACTGATAAGGATTGGTTTGATTATTGTAGATGTGGAAAAATCTCTTTGGTCAACAAAATCAGCTTATTACCTTGTTCGTAAAGCTTCTGCTAAACAGCTTCTTTTTTTATAGAGACTTCTTTTAAGCCCTGAAGGGTTCCTTGAATACATAATGAGAGCTCCTTAGATGCTTTGTAAGGTAGAAAGTGCTTTGAAAGTGCTGGTAATGACAGTGAGTGATACCTGCAGTGAAACAGCTGTTTAGAGACAACTATACTAGAATGTGAGAAAATTGTATCATAATCATCCCTGTAGGGAAAATGTCTACAACAGAGAAAATGCTCTGACAGTTTTCTCAAGAAGCACCGAATGTGAAACTGACTCATGTCTGTGGCAGGTTATTCGACGCACTGCTGATCCCGGTGTATTATGTTACTCTTTTGTTCATCAGGTTGCTTCAGACACAAAGGCTCACATCAGGTGGCGGCTGAGCGTGGTGCAGTCTCTCAGCGAAAGTCAAAAAAAGGCGAGGAGTTCTTGGACAAACGGCGGTCTTCACAGGAGAGGAAGCTGCTTTAATGCCACAGAACTGTCCAGTGTGTGTCTGAGCTGGAGTAAAGGAACAACTGCACACGTCAATAATAGTCAGAAGAGAGAAAGGAGATAATAATGGACAACAGGTTCATTTCTTTTCAAGTACAAACCAGAAATAAAGATTTTAATCATGAAAAGAATCATATGAATTGTTATAGCTGATCCTACAAGATATACCCTCCAGTCCTATAATAAGAATTAATAAAACACTACACATATTGTTTTATATCGTAGCACTTTTAGTTGTTTTAAAACCATACAAAAGTGTTCATCTAGATAAACTGAAAGCTCATCAAGCTCAACTCAACTTAATCAAATCAAACCCAATACAACTCAACTTAACTTAAATTTACTCAACTCATTTAATTTAACCCAATACAACTCAACTTAACTTAAATTAAACTCAATCAAACTCAATCAAGTTGAGCTCAATCCAACTCAAGTCAATTAAGCTTAGTTTAACTCTACTTAACTCTATCCAACTAAACTCAGTCTAACTTCTCAACCATATTTAACTTAATGCAACTTAACTCAACTTAATTTAATCAAATTAAACTCAATCCAATTTAGCTTAACTCAACTCAATTCAATTCAACTTAATTTAACTAGAATTAATTTAGCTTAACTCAATCAAATTAAACTCAGTCCAAACCAACTCAAGTAAACTCTACTCAATCTAACTTCTCAACCATATTCAACTTAATGCAACTTAACTCAACTTAATTTAACTGCTCAACTCAATCAAATTAAACTCAATCCATTTGAGTTTAACTCAACTCAATTTAACTTAATTCAGCTCAAATTAACTTAACCCAACTTAACTGAACTCAGTCTAATTAAACTCAATCTAACTCCTCAACCACATTCAACTCAACCCAACTCAACTCGACTAAACTCAACTTAGTCAAATAAAACTCTTAAATGAACCTAAGTTAACTTGACTTGTGTCGACTTCACTCAATTGAACTTAAGTCACTCAAACTAAATTTAGCCCAACTCAGTTTAACTCAACCTAACATAACTCAATTCAATTATGCCTTTTTTTTTGGCATACAGTGTATCTAACTCGATGAAATTTACTCCAGAGCAGATGTTCAAGAGGTGATAAGATAAGATGAACTTCATTTATCCTTAAGTTATCTTTTATAGTATCCTTTATCCTTAAATTTGGTGGTGCACGTCACTCAGATATTACAAAAAGTCGCTGTGCGTAGTTTTGAGATGATGATGAGATACTGTAAATTACTTTATAGTCGAAACCAATCATCAGACCATCAGCCGCAGGACCGAGTGTTTCCATTTGCTGGTTTTTAGTGCTTGTAAACACTGTGAGAGGGCAGGTGTCAGATAACACAATTCATAGCATTGAATACAAACTGAGAACAGCATGGATGAAAAAATACAAGGACGTGAATTTAGAATAAATACACCAGCATAAACACAATTAAAGAAGTCCATCCCATATTTACTTACCGGAGCTTCAAGTGAAATTGTTCAAAAGGATCTATTGAAAATCTATTCTAATTGCATTTCAATATAAATTCGTTAGTTTTCATTAATATTAGCTGTATTTCTGCATCCTTCAGTGGTATCTGAACACCACTCCTTTTCTATACCATCACTTCCTCCCTTCCCCTGAATCTGGTGTACTAAGTGTGATACAACACATATATCTCCCACACATAGAGAGAAACACCACCACGCACATAACCAATGTGCTTCAGCTTTTAATCTGGAAGCTGATCAGAGGGTTCATCATTTACTCACAATAAAAAATGATGTATTCAATCATTTGTGTAAACTACACTGACTTTGAATGTATATCAGCTTAATGTTAATGTGCGTTTCACATATAGATATTGGCATAATGAATCGTTTCATTAATCTAAAATGACAGAGCCTCACTGTCTCTCTGCAGGAGTAAACAATATCTCAGAGCTGCATTAGTATTCACTTTTATGTCTGATGGAACTGTTTTAATTGGCCTTGCTTTAATGCCATGTATCTAATTTTACATTTCAGTGTATTAGTATAGCTCGTATATGAACTTTACATCCGTTTTCTAAGATATACAAGAAGAATTGGCTCAAAGAAAACTAATGACATCAGTTCAACAAGGCTAATAAACATAGTATGTTATACTTATATATACTTTTGTGAGAGAATGTTAGAACCTAATTTGTAACTGACCCAAAATGTTATAGAAATAGATTAAAAAAAGCCCGAAATGTAATAATTCGTCAATAATGTTAAAAAGTATTTAACTGTAACTGACCCAAAATGTGACAAGTTGATACATCTTATTACGTTTTGGGCTCTGCATCTTGTTACATTATCGACCAGTTATTTCATTTGGGGTTTTATTACATTATTTTTAATCACATTTCTGGTCGTTGTTACATGTTGGGCTCTAATAGGGCAGCAGCCTAAGTAGGGAAGCCCACACTTCCCTCTCTCTCTCTTTTCGCCACTTTGTCCAGCTCTTCCCAGAGCACCCTGAGGCGTTCCCCCAGGCCAGTTGAGAGACTCTCCAGCATGTCCTGGGTCCCCGGTGGGATGGGCCTTCAATACCTTACCAGCGAGGCATCCTGGTTAGGCTGAAGTAATGAAAAGCCCTGTCTCTCTCTCTCCCCTATCTCTCTGTATTCCTCCCAAACCCAGCAGCGGCCCGGTGGCTGTCTAGCATGTGTCTGGTTCTACCAAAGGTTTCCGCCTGTTAAAAGGACGTTTTTTTTCCTTGCCACTGTCACTCATGTTAGATGAGATGGGCCAAATCCCATCTTAGGTTGGGTCTCTAATTCATCAAACAACGAGCGTGGTCTAGACCTACTCTTTTTCTTTGGAAAGCGTCTTGGGATGACGACTGTTGTGAATTGGCGCTATATAAATAAAATTTGATTGATTGATTGATTTGAAAAGCTGAGATTTTTCTTTGGGGAACCACAATCATCGGCTCCTGTGCTTTCTGAATTACTAGCTTGTCGGCTTTCTGTAACTCCAAACTCAACTTTAGGATGACCATATGTCCTCTTTTACCCGGACATGTCCTCTTTTTGGGGCCTGTCTGGTCTTGTCCGAGGGAGTTTATAAAATCCTTCAAATGTCTGGGGTTTTGTATGGAAGTTTTGAGTTTGTGTCATGTGGACTTACTGAGTTAGAAGCGCATTAAAACACCCCTGGTTCAACCTAATTTCCAAATCATATTATGTTTCGAGGTCAGCTGTATCTTTCATGAGAGAAGAAAACTTTTGCAGACGTCAAACCGATCCCCCTCATAGATGTTTACATTCAGGATCTAAAGCAAACACTTCTCTGTGCTAGCTGAAATGTTGTGTGTCTGAGCATCACAAACAAATTCCTGTTGCTAATATTTTAGCATCCTGAGGTTAGATTAATGCCAGGCTGGGATGTAATTTCCTGTAGTCGTACTCTTGATAAATGATGTGTCTGGTTCTTTATTAACAAACGGTGGAAGCTGGTCAGGAAATTAAAATACTTTTTTTTTCCCCTCCTGAACATCTAACGCCTCAGATTGGCTGCTGGTGCTAAAATAAAACAGAAAGAGAAACCCTTTAAAGATGTTTTACTCTGTATGTCAGTGTGCTGCTTCTCTACGGAGGCCCTGTCTCCTGTAGATCAAATTAAGACCATCTCACATTTTTACGTCATCTAAAAGACAGCGAGGAAAGGCAGCGTGTAAACTCCAAAGACAGAGTGTGAAGGAAACTGTAAATACTTTCACAACAGCATGAAAAGTTTCTCTATAAACTCATTTCAAGGAGAGCTGTTGGCACTCTGCTCAGCTTTGCCCACAGGTGAACATGTACTGCTTGACAGAACGTAAAAAAAAGAAATCTGGCAACTCTATTTTTGTATATTTGTTTCTGAGGTAGCTAACAAGAGTGTATTTTTGATTAAATACAAAATGTTGTCCAATCCCTAAAAGGCAGAATCCACTGAACTCTAGTCACGGTATCATGTCTAAAGTTATACTGCCCCCTAGAGACTAAAACAAAAATCATTTTCCTTTCAATCAAACTTTATTCATCAGCAAAAAGAATCAACAGACATTTACACCCCCTCCCCTCCCCCCCCTCTTGCCCCAACAAGCTACTAAACTCCATCTTAGTGTGGTCTAATTAGAAGATCCTTCAGCTCCAGAAATGGACAGTTGCATTTGTCAACAAAAAGCCGACTACTACTACTACTGAGCAGATTTTTCAGTGTGATGCACAGCTCAGGGTTGAGCTCCGGAAATGACATTTTTGATTTTTCATTTGTGAAGGTTAAACTCACAGTTGCGACATTTTGTAGATCTTATTTGTTTCCACAGCTTTAATGTTGGTCTATTTGACTCACACACCACAAAAACAACCACACTGCTGACGGATATCCTCAAGCATACAGACTATGTTATCATTCACATCTGATTTTACGTATTAATAAATTAATCAACTATTATCAAACCCCTGCAGACCCTCAGCCCAACTAGCCAAAACACAGAATCCCCCCCCTCCTCTCACATTATAAAACCTAGAATCTGAGCATTTCATAGCCCACCGCTTTCCTGAGTTCATGGAGAAACGGACATGAAAGTCGATCTTTCATCACATTTAACAGCTTATAAAACACCACCAGGAGTGGAGCGCATTACAGTAACTCGTGGGTGTTTTTAATATTTAAGTGGCACGACTGACAAAGAGACACTTCTTAGCTTGTCAGAGTCTGTGGCTGTTTTTCAATCACAGTCAGCAGTTAGTGAATAACTCCTGAATGTGAGGACTCTCTCCAGCTGGGGTGGGCTGACAGTTTAGATGTTTTTAAAAGAGGTGTGGAGACTAAGATTAGTATTTGTGGGAGTGTTACAGATATTAAAATAAAAAGATTTGAAGTTCATAGACGCAATAAAAAGTGTGCACTTAACACGAAACTACGGAAGAGGATTAGGGCCACTAAAACAAACAAACAAAAAAAAAAGGTCTGATATAATTTTTTTAAAATTATTATTATAAGAAAAAAAACTCAGAATTCTGAGATTAAAGTAAGAATTCTAACTTTAAAGTTCTCCGACTTTTTTCTCTGAATTTTGACATTTTTTTTCTCAGATTTCTAAAATTTTTTCTCTGAATTCTGATTTTTTTTCCTCTGCATTCTGACTCAGAACTCAGAATAATTTTTAAAAAATTATTGGACCTTTTTGTTTTTTGTTTTTCCAGTGGCCCTAATCCTCTTCCGTACAAAAGCCTTCAGAGCCGACAGAAAGAAAACACCAATTTTGCTCAAGCGTTCATAAAAGTAAATATTCCATCTGACTCTAGTCTCAGGTAGTTTTCCTCCTTATAGTTTGCACATTTTATTCCGCCAACCTCAAATCTTTTCTTTACTTTCACAAAAGTAAGTTTCTCATGAAGATTATTATTCTAATCTTTCTCTAAACGACACTGTAGTATAAACTTCATATTCAGAGCCTAAGACTGTTGCTGTTGTATTGCAGCCACTTCTGATGAAACCTCCTTTGTCAAACGTGTGAATTGACCTGATGCTGGCGGGTGACATGTTACATTACCCATGTTTCCTTGCAGAACTAAACCAGATTAAGACAAAAGCATTTAAGTGCTTATAAATCCCAGGCAAACATTTTTTTTTGGCTCAAGTATCAACAGTTTTTTTTTTTTTTCCTTCTCTCTGTTAAAAAAAAAGACAAAAACAATAACAACCCTCAGACTGTCGGCTGTCTGTCCTGTGAACTCTGATTGGCTAATGAGGTGGTGGTAATGAAAGTCGAGTGGTTCATGTTGAATCACATTCTAATGAGCTCAACAGTTCACAAACACTTGGCACCACCAGCAGCAGCAGCAGCAGCAGCAGTATCTGCTCTGAGAGTTACCTCCACGAGCAGCGCCGGGTAATGCTGTAACCTAGGGGGTGTGAAAGTGGTCCATTTCGCTCACTACAATGTGGTCTAAGGTGAGCCGTGGCGATTTCCTCATGTACGCCTGGCCTTCTGTCTCTTGGCCTGGCGTTTGGCTTCGTCTAGAACGGCGCTGTCCCCGCTGGCCTGAGCCATGCTCCTCACTCCCTGGATGCGATTCACGAGCTGTAACAGGAGGGGGATCACCTGCAATAGACGCAACAGAAACACACACACACATGCAGGTTTGGCTAAGACACAGCATAACTGATTTAGAAAGTTGACGCTCAGACAACACGAGCTCTTTGAACATATTTTGTGCAGCAGGTGAAGGGTGGAGTACCTTCTCGTGGTTGTAAGCCGCTAACAGGAGCAGCAGAGTCAGAGGCAGAGCTATATAGGAGCCCTGGGCAACGTCTTGGTCAGGCACTTTACGCTGTTGGAAAACAGGGATAAACACACGGCCTGAGGTGAGAGCAGTCCAACAGACGGACAGAATCTAAAAGCAGGTTCATCACCAGGCTAACAAAAAAAGCTTACAGTCGGGTTGAAGGTGAGCGTGACGTGCTTGTGGTAGCCGGTGGAGGTGAAGGAGACCTGAGGTAGAGTGAAGTCGTACTGGGAGCGGGACAGTGTGGAGTACAGCATCAGCACGTAGCTCTGAGAGAGAGAGAAAGGAAGCGACTTTAGACACAAGAACAGCTCGTCTGGATCTGTAGATTTAGTCCTCGGTCATCCTTCAAAGCTTCACTCCCCCAAGATCTTTGAGGTCTACAGGACAGCAGCTTCAACATTTACCACTTTTAAACAAAACATATTTTTACTCTTTGGCTTTTAACCTCGGTTCCTGTTAATTTTAAGCTCCATCCAGCCTGCATGTCCACAAAACGGACATGCAGTTAAATGTTCATAAAATAATAATGATGATAATGATAATAATAATGACCATTAAAAAAATAATGAATAAAAAATTCGATCTGAAGGACCTGTGCATCATCATGCATGTCCATCCACTCTTTCCAAAGTGAGGGCAAAGTTGAAATTGTCCAAATGTCCTCCTCTCTTTGTCCCACACTGCAGAACTTCGACATCGTATTTTTGACTGTAAAAACTCCGCTCATGGCATGCACAATTATAAACATGGATGCAGATTCGCACCCGTGCATACACGCAGGAGCACACAAGCATTTCCTTACACACATATCCCACTCTTACACATCCATATCTAGTGGCACGTAAAGTTTCATTCAATTCTGATGATGTTTAGTGAATGAAATAGCACTTCAAACACACCGAGTCCACAAATGAAGACCTTTGTGCGCGCCACAGAAGGATTTCAAATTACACGCTGGTACAATCTGTTGTATGAATGTTGAAAAGTAAAATTCAGAGCCGTGGTGATCGAATGACTGAAAAAAAAGGTTTTAATATGTTGTTATGGTGCCACAAACACGCTCAAAAAAACGTGTTTTTAATGGAATTCTATTGTCCGTTTTGCTGACAAAGTAGGGTGGATGGAGCTAAAATGTGGCGACAGAGTACGACAGGCAACACTTTTTTTTTTAAATATGAAAAAAAATAAAAACTCTCAACAAATTCGATGCCCCAATATTTAAAAATGTGACTGTCAGCTCAAAATAAAGATGAAAAAAATGACAAATGTCCACAAAACGGACACAGAGTTGTTCTCTGACTGTTCTTTTATTCACCTTTTAATATTTGCTCTTGGAGTGTTTTTATTTTCATTTATTTCTTTATTATTAAAGTGTTTTTTATGTGGTTTTATTATAATTATTTTTAAAATTCTATTATTTCCTCTGTGTGTTTGAACTTATTTACCAGTCTGTGCAGCACTTTGCTAAACTTGATTGTTTTTTTAAATGTGCAATATAAATACAGCAAGTTTGATTGGATCCTTGAATTTAATTTAAAAAATTAAAGATAGGCAGCCCTTCAATAACGTAGATAACTAACTGTGTGTAACTGTGGGAAAAAACGGTTGTAAATACCTCGCCATCTCTGTCCAGAGGTGGGAAGTGGAAGAAGAGGGACTGTCCCAAAGACACGCTGTTGAGTGGGTTGTCCAGATTGTCACTCTTGTAAAGTTTTACCTGGTAAAATAAAGGAGAGGCAAAGAAATAAAACAATCTTTTCAGCCCAACAGGGGAGTTTCAGATATTACCATCAATTCAGTAAAAGGTCAAAAAGCAGGAAAGAAAAAGCCAAGCACTCATACTGAAAGCGTTGCGAGGTGTTCGGGGGACGTGTGGACGTTTCCACTGAGGTCAAACTGACTGATTTGCCTGAAGGCGATGATGTTGACCCCGTCAATGTCGCTGCTGCCGACCTGAGGGGGGGAACACAAAGCTCAGTGTACAGATAAAACCCTGAATTCATAATAAAGAAAACACCGAATGTGAACTGTGGATAAGGCTTTGTACGAGTCACAGGGTGTGATAATAACAGAGAATTAAGTGGAATTAAGGCGTTTCCACTCCCGGCAGAGAGATTAGGAGGCCTTCACTCTTCAGACAACTCAAATTATGAACTGAGAGCTGGAAACTTGCAGCGGGATTATCGCTGCTTTTGTTCTGCATATAGAAAAGCGGGTCATGTGATAAGGCTGCTGATAAGTCATAATCACAGAGTTCCCACAGTTATTTTTACAATTCAAGAACAAAAGTTTCTCTATCTTGTCAAGTTTTTTTTTTTTTCAGACAGCAAACTTTAAAAACACTCTGACATTGACAAAGTTCGATGGTCGTTCATACCTCTATAGCTCTGTGTTGTGGTAACGCTCTCTCGATGTGGTCGTTGCCTTCTGCTCGTAGTTGAATGAGATACTTGCAACCGGGCTACAAGGAAACAGCGGTAAAGTCAAAAGGTCAAGAGGATACAGAGTGTGTCTGACATTTGACAGAGACGCTGTTTAAAATGCTCTGCACAGTCGCCTTGATTGCAGAGGTACTGAACTTTGTTTTTCGACCTCCCTCCTGATGGGAATTTTACATGCTTCTCTCCTACTCACCAGGAGACCCCTCAGTCTGAACCGACCCTCCTCATCAGTGACGGTGTCCTCGCTGTAGAGGCTGCACTCGCCCTGTCCCACCGCTTCCACGGCCACATCCCTCTCTGCGTCCCCGCTCAGAGACTGCACCGCTCCATAGCAGCTGAGGAGAGCAGAAGAAGCCGTGTCACGACAACGTCCCGAGTCTGAACGTTTTCTTTTTCTAAAATTTGAGTCACACGTAGGGCTGCACGATAAATCAATTTTAGATTGTAATCAGATTATTTAATTATGACGATCGTCAAATCAATGTCCCTCTCTATCATGTCTCGTGCCTCCAGGCCACCGTAGGCTCCCCAGTTCCCACACACACCAGTGTAAACAAACATGGCGTTTGCAAAAGAAGGGGATAATTTCGTGACTAAATAGGACAAGAGCAAGTCAGTCGTATGGAATTGGTACGGCTTCACAGTTTCGGACGAAGAGCAAACCACTCCCTGGTGCAAAGTCTGTCTGGAGGCGATATCAACCTGCCCACACAGAAACGAATTCAGGAGTAAACGCAAAAGTTTTTTGTAGAATTGGCGTTTCAGGTGACTGTAAACGGTACTTTTTGGAAACGGGTACGAGAGTGCATTAATCCTTAAACGATTTCACCTCCATCTTGATATCTATCTGCATCTCTCCAAACGATCATGTGACATACAGCATAACTCATTTATGGCGCCTGGGTGTATCCAGCTAAAACAACCTTTATACACATGCTCCGTACTCTTCTTCTGTCTTTTGTGCATTTCCTGTGCAGCGTTACAGCGCCACTTAATCGACTGGCATATGCACAACATCATTTTCAGTGGTTTTGTTTTGAGAGATGATAGAAAAACTTTTTCGTGAAGTTTGTCACTGAATAAAAAAATCACAATCGAAAATAGAGTTTTCAGAGAAAAAAAAATCAGGATTGCCTAAAATCGTGCAGCCCTAGTTACACATTTAAAAAAAAAAGAGGAAAAAAAAAACCTTTTTGTATTTTTTAGGGGCAATTTTAGCTTTTATTGACAGGTTGGGAGAGATAGGGGAGGACATGCAGCACATGATCGAAGCCGTACCTGCTTCGTACCCCCTCCACCCCCAAAAAATTAAATAATAATAATAATAATAATAAACTGTTTTGTAACCATCTGTCTGTGTCATGTACACTCCTGTACCTGTAGGCAGTTTTAATGCCAGTTATATCGATGCTGAGGTTTTGACCCTCCTCCACTGTGATCATCTGAGATGCCGGCTCAAAGCGAAACTCCTTCATCATTGGTTTGAAGTAGTATTGACCGGGACTCTGGAGGAGAGAAAAGCGTTACATCTCTTTATATAATGGAAAACAGAAAAATACACACATCTTTACATTACCGGAGCAACAAAGCAGCTTTTACAGACTCAGCTCACATCTTAACACCTCACACAGATAAAAACAGAGGTGGACAGGATCCTCACCAGGTTGTTAAAGGTGAGCACACCGGTGTCCTGGGTCAACAAGTTGGAACGAAACTGTCCGCCGCTCAGAGACAGAAGGACGCCTGAAAGCGGGTGACCATCTTCTGATTTGATCTGGAGCACAGAGAAAGAATAAAGGAGAGGATGATAGAGACGACATGTCATGAGGGAAATAAACTGTCATCTTTAGACTGGTCAGAGTTAAATCAGAGGTAGCTGAAGACGAGTCGAAGTCAATGAGTCACAGCTGCAGGTGAACTCCGAGAGGTGATCGTTTAATCCTGTTCACTCATGTGGATGAAATACGTGTTGGATCTGTCAGATTGTGAATTTGTGGGTGTATTCAGGCTGACAGGTGAGTCTAGAGTCTCCAGTTTTCTATTTCAGTGAGAATGGAAAATAATGACAATTAAAGTTGACAACAAATTCGGTCTTGACGACGAACGAAAGGTTTTAAAAGCAATTCATCAAAGTCTGAAGGGGAAATGAACGCTGATGATCTGATATAAAGACCTCGTGGACTTTTTGAACAAAGGCTGTTCAGAGATGAAACGCTGGAAACACACGGTGGAGAAACGGATTCTTCTTATATCAGCGATTTTTCTTTTTTCTTTACTCTCAATGAAACAGAAACAGGAGCGCGAATAAGAAGCTGTGATTGTAAGACATCACAGGTCGAGTAAAAACGACTTATTACCAGGAGGAAAATACGTGACAGAAGTGAGTATTGTCCGTTTTACCTTGAAGGTGACTCCAGCCAGAGCGAAGGCCTTGAAATCTCCCTGCGTTCCCTCCACAGGACTCAGGACGAAACCCTCTTTACTGGCACTGATTTCATAATGCCGGTCACTGTGGAGTGGACCCACACTGAAGGACAGACAGGAGGAGCAAAAAAGAAGAAGAGGACAAGCTTAGGAAAGCAAGTTTTCAGGATGAATTTTGACTTTTTACCTTGTGTCATGAGGTTTTACTCATGAACAGTCCCGTATCCAAACTAAGTAACAGTCCAAAATCAGTCTAAACCAACTCCAACTTCCGTTACTAACACTCGGACTGAAGTAGGAGAGTTGAAACGACGAAGAAAGAGAAGTCGGCACATTAGTTGGATAATTATGACTGTTAAGCAACAACCAATTAAATCTTGAGTTACTAGACTCCTTCAGGGGCTTTTCCAGAGAGTTTAATGCAATAAAAGACAGCAGAAGATCGACAATATCACCTCCACAAACCAGATTAGAGGGATCAGTAAGGTTCCCATAATGCTTTGGGATAAAGACAGAAATCTCTGACAATAAAAATCTTAAAAGTAAGGTTTGATCGATAAGTTTTATTTCGGGGCTGATACTGATTATTGGTAATCAAGGAAACAGATATTAACAGATATGTAGAGCCGATATTCATTTGCAGTAGTGTTGTTTTCGTCAACCATGACGTTGACGAAAATATTTTCGTCAACGTCTTCGTCAACAAAAACAAAACTCCACGTGTGTGTGTGCGCGCACGCGTGTGTGTCTGTGTGTTGGAGGAGCACAGCAGGCTGATGAGAGCTGTCAGAGCGGACTGAAGCTGCTCCTATATGTTTAGCGTTTAACTGACAGAGTTTTGCAACTCTGTTCGCCATTTTCGTCTCGTCCCATCAACGTAAACGCACTTTCGTCTCGTCACATTTTAGTCATCTCCGATTTATGTTAAGCTCGTCAACGTTACGTCTTCGTTGTAAATATGACGAAAACAATATTCATTTGCAGTAAAAATGTATATTTTGGCCTTTAGTGCTTTTATTTTGAAATTAGAAAAGAACCAGAAGTAGTGCACGCTAGCTCCGTATGCCTCACAGAGACCTAGAAGCTCGGATAAAAAGCTCCAGCCCCCCTCACCTGTACGCGCCCATCTCATTTGTAACCACGGTAATGAGCGGTGAAGCAGCTCCTTTCTCGCTGATGTAGATCTCCACTCCTTGGAGCTCTGGTGACACTTTGCCCTCTAAGAAGAGACCGGCACGTCCGGTGATTTCAACAAGCCGCCCTGGACAGGACTCTGTGGAGAGATCGCCTTGTGGTTTTACTGCATGTAAAGGAAGTTTTATTCCTCTTTGTCACCACAAGCTAAGACCTACAAATCAGCTGGGCTTACACATCTAAAGGAAGACGGACAGCCTCAAAAGACAAAGGTGTATTCATCAGTTCAAAGTGTGTGTGTCGACGCTCACCACCAGTGATAGTAGCTTCCACCTCAGGGGGGTAGAACAGGAGCTCCTTGGAGGAGGGTGTTACTGTGATCTTTTCTCCAGCCCTGTGAAAGTGAAACACAACACAGTGACTCACTGCTCACTCACTTTAATGGACACAAGGTGGCTGTTGTTTTGGAGCGTCTTTGAACGAGTATTTTCAAAGCTTATAGATAAACCATTAAAACGAAAAAAATGAACTTTTTAAAACAAAGTAAATGCTCCAAATGTGTCTCTTTGTGGTCCGACATAACACACTGTTAACAAGAAAAGGTTCATTTAGGGCTGCACGATTCTGGCTAAAAATAGAATTCAGTATTTGATTTTTTTAACATTGTCATAATCAAATAATCTGATTATGATTTAAAATCGATGAATCATGCAGCCCTATTTTGATTACAAAGTCTCTTGAAGTACGTCACTGCGTTGTGACCTGCTGGAATGACTCTGACTTCTCAAACTGCTCAGCTCTGATTTGTGTTTGTTTTGGGCCTAAAGGCATATTCTGGATGTACCTTAGTAATGTTGAAAAACTAGAAAACTAGATCAGGTAGTTAAATCAAATGCCCAACGTAGAGAGGCGACCCGTGTTTAATTCCAGCCTGCGCTCCTTTTCCCGCTCTTTCTCCCAGTTTGCTACTTTACACTCTGCCTCCTGTCCCTCAGTGAAGGCATAAAATCCCAAAAACAAACCATGAAAGAAAACAACCCAACTTAGAAGCAACATATAAATCATTAAAGATACAATTTTAAATAAACTTCATTTCAATCAAAACTACCAGAGTCTGAATCACTGATTTTTTCACAAGGAATTGGATCTCAAGCTGGGCAAAGGCCACCCCGGCCACCCCTCTAGACACAGCCCTGCGCTGAGGTCCTAATTTTATTGAGTGGTTGAATAAGAAAGGTTTTTTTCTGACCTGGCCCAGTAGGAGAACTCGTAGTGGAAAGGACCTGTCAGCTCATCAGCTTTCTCCTGCATAGGAGGGCTGTCGTCCTTCGCTCCTTTATCCTCCTCGGCTGCTCGCCGCTCCCGCTCCTGACGCCGCAGCTTAATCTCTGCCAGCTGTTGCTCGTGCCGCTGCTCTTCTAGGCTCCTCAGGGGGCCGAGCACTAACGCCGGCTCGCTCTCGATGGACGATCTGACCGTTTAGAGGGAGAGAATTAAAATGTAGGCTTAAAACAAAACAAAAAACAGACGGAGGTGCAGCAGCAGCAGCAGCTCTGGATTCATGTTGACATTACTTGATAGTAACGGTGACGTCCAGGATCTTGTCAGTGGTGATGAGCCCAGTCATGTGATGGCGCACTGCAGTGAGGGTCAGGATACTTGGAGCCGAGCTGTTGGATAGAAAGTATAACCAGCGTTTGATGAAGCTGTGCAGAGCGAGGTCACTTTGAGCAGAGAAGGACGCAGAGGTCATCACTTACGTGTCGTAGGTGTAGAACTCCTGCTCGAACTGGTGGCAGGAGCGAGGGGTGACTTTGTAAACACCTGGACGAGGCGATTTACTTGATTAATGACTTTGGTCCATTTTTAAATTTAGATAAGTCTGACACAGACCTTTTGGCTCTAAACACCGTTACTATGCACGAGGGAGCAGCTGGTACTTATTTTCCTTTTGCTTGATATGCTAATTCTCACTATGTTTAGCTAACGAGAGGTCAGAGGAGAAAGAACCGTACCCGGCTTGGAGAGGCAGAAGCGGTTCACTCCCTTGGAGAGGTTGTACATGCCAACGTTTTCAGGTTTGCTGCCATCTTGGAAGAATTCCTGCAGAGAAAATCGCCCACGGTTAGCGTTTGAATAATTCAAGTGCGTGTATCACCATCTGCTAAAACATCAAGAGATCGACTGAATACAGACCAAGGTGATGGCGTGAGAGAGGGAACAGCGCAGTATGTAGCCAATCTGTCTGAACTCCACCCCCAAAACATCTGAGTCCAGAACCTCCACTTCCATGGATTTATGTTTCCAGCACCACTCCTCATGAGAGATACTCACTGGCAGGTGGAGAAAAAGAAGAAAGAGAGACACAGAAGAACAGATGATAAAAGGTTTCCATTTTTTAAGAATCACAGATAGGGGTGTCCCGATACGATATTGATATCAGATATCGGTCCAGTATCAGCAAAAAAATGAATAATGGATAATATCGGCTAGGGCTGGGCGATATGGAAAAAAGTTTATCATGTTTTTTTTTTTCATATCAGTCAATAACGATATATATAATGATATAAAAAATGAAATTTAACAGTGCTTATTGGTAGCATGTCAGGTCTTTATGTCTTGAACATTTTTTCGTAAAGCGTTGCGCTAGAGAAAGCGGACTGAATGGTGGGCTGTTTCGGCTGCACAGGCGCCATGGGCTCCTTGCTCCGCTCAGGGTTTGTAACCTTTTGCACTGTGCGTGCTCTGCCGCGTGGCACTGCTTCAGGTGATGAAAAAGATTTGAGGTATTCCCCGACTTCGCAAGAACATGTACTCGACATAACAGGCAGTACAAATTACTCTGCTCCTCTGACTTCATGTGTTAAAGTGCTATGTTTGCGTGTAGCTGCAGCCTGTTACTACACAGTTGTTTGCTACTTGGTTCTAATTCAGCAAACTGACCATGTTTTTACCAATATCGAGGGAAATTAATTTTCGATATTTATCGTTATCATTTTATCGCCCAGCCCTAATATCAGCCATCATCTAAAGTTTCCGATATCAGCACTCCGATACAAGCAGTCCATTCCAGAGTCTGCTCCGGCACCCCTATCTAGCAGCGCCCTGATCCAGCATGCAGAGCCCACATGATCACAACAACAGTGTGTACTAAGGTACAAACAAGGTAGCAAAGAGTGGGAGTGATGTCGGCCTTGTAGCAGTATTTTTTTGTTTAAGTCTGAAAAAGATGTTGCAGCTGAGTGCAAAACTTGTCCTGCACAATTATCAGCTCAATATCGATATCGGCCAATACTGAAGGGTAAAATATCGGTATCGTTGCATCAGGACACCCCTAATCACAGACACAGTCAGTGCATCAACAACTTAATCGGACTAAGCTCATAATTTTTTTTTTTTTTCGCCGAATCGGACTTTTCTCCTTGTCCGCATATACATGCAGCTGAGAAAATCAAATTATTGAAGGTGAACATGACTCCTCCCCAAAACTAGGGGGCGGTATGGGTCTTTTCAGCAGCGCCGTATACAACATACAACTGTCAACAACAACAGCAGGTCTGTGCCTGACGTCAGAAGTGGTGACAACTGCTGCTGGGCATTTTACGAGCAAGAAGATGGAGCCTCGTTTTTTTGACTAAGGTGTTTACATGCACTTTAGTTGTTCGGTTTTAATCAATAATAATTTGGTTTTCTCGAGTGTCATGTAAACGTACTGAGTGATCATTTGAAGGTTGAAACTTTTCCTCACAAGACCTTTCCATGATCTCATTTTATAAAAACCGAAAAGTAAACTTTCAGCACCGCTCGGTCCTGGCAACACTTCAAGCTGAGTAAACGTGCCTCAGAGCTGCTGTGTGTGCAAACAGCTTGCAGGCGCATAAAACAGATTGTGTGTATTGAACAGCGAGCGAGATGGATGCGGCTCCAGAAGGTGAAGGCAGGCTGGCTGGTGATGTGTGCTTCCTGTAAGCTGCCAGGAAAAACCAATTATGATCAAAAGTTGGTAATTACTAATTGATCATAAAACAATCATTAGAAAGTAATTAGAGTCATTTCTGAACAGAAATGCACAAAGGATAAGGGAGCCGGTTTTGATTCATTTGTTGCCTTTCAGTGTTGGAGTCCAGACCCGCATGCTGACTTTGCATCTGGGCTCTCCCTTCATTTAACAAAACTGCGAATAATGACAAGTTTTTGTTTCCCTAATCAGAAAAAGAATAACTCCCATTCAGCCTTGAGTAGAAAAAAAACATTCAAGACTGAAAAATAAATACCACAGCAACATTTATTAATCCTACTGTTAACTACAACCTCATTTCCAAAACAGATGGGACGCTGAGGAGAAGTGGTTGATGCTTCTGTATTATGCTAACACACACAGTTTCCTTTTAAGCATTGTACAGTTTTAATCAGCATTTAAAGATGCAGCTGCATACTGTCTTTACAGATAGTGACATCAGAGAGTCAGTGCAGTGATTTTCTGAGTCATCTGTTTTTAAAGGGATATTCCGGCATAAAATTAAGTTTTGGTCAAACACACTAAATACAGAGTTAGACAACCCCTCAAGAGATTAAATGTTGCCAACTGCTTGCTTCTCTAATTATACCAACTTTAGTAGCGACCACACGATAGCAATACACAGCGGTCTATGGAGTCACAATCAAACCTCAACCAAAAAGCCACTCTACAGCCACAAATAATGCTCAAAACAGCACCTAACATCATCAACAGGACATATAGGGTCCCAGTCTGGTTTCCTTAGCAAAGAGACCAAACACAACTCACCCACTCTCCTCCAGCAGTCGCTTGTTTGTGGGGGGAGCCCTGACGAGTCGGTCACCGAGTGCAGTGGAAAATTTCCCTGAAGTAATAATCATCATAATAATCATTTTGCACTGCAGATACAGTAGTTCTTCTGCCTTAGCGTCTCGGTCTGATTGCATGTCCATGAAGTTATGATCATAAATGTTCTTCCTTGAGCTGCGAAACTCTGCTGCCCTCTGTGATCAACTCGTCAGGGCTCCCCCACAAACAAGCAGCTGCTGAAGGAGAGTGCGTGAGTTGTGTCACCATGGCGATGTTCCTCCAGGTGTTATTAGCATTATACAACCACATTAGTCTGTTTTCTTTAATGACTAATGTTGACATCGATTTTACAACAACCATACATATTCCTGGTTCATCATCTGGTATGTAGCTTTTAAACCACTTTTCATTAAATGTATAATTTCAATGATTTGCAAACCATCAAATTCCACTTTTACCAACATTCAGGCGTTAGATAATCAGGGTTGTATTTGAAATGTTACTAAAGTGAATCCTGACCTTTGTATCTCCCAGGTAAGACACTATCAAAGGAGAAGCTGAGGGTGTCACCGCCGCCAGGCAGAGCCACCGATCTTCTCTCCCCCTGTCGACTCACAGGCTGCAGGGTCACCGACAGATCATCGCAGGAGGCTGGAAACAAACCCCAGGACACAGAGTCAGTTTCAGTGAGGATTCATGGGTTACATTTACGTTTGGAGTCCTTACCTAAACAGTAGACTTTCCCAGAGACAGAAGCCATGAATTGGGTGAAGAGCAGGTCTGTGAGGGGTCGGTCCACAAGCGATACTTCCAGGGCCTGAGGCTGCAGAGCTAGACCTGCCTTCACCTCCATCTCAGGAAGCAACACCTATATGTAACACGAAAAAAAGGATTGAAGAGTTCATGAAGTTTAAGCCATGAGGATTCAGTTCAAACAGTTTCAGAACTAAAACTTGAGTCTTACATGGACGCTGTAGTCTCCAGGTTTGGCTTGAAAGCAGAAGGCCCCCTGGGGATCAGAGTCGATGGTCTTACTGGAGCTCTTGTCTTGGTCCCGGTGTGTCAGAGTGACCTTGTAGCGGCCCTGCTGCTTCATACTTTCAGGCAGGTGGCTGATGGAGATCTGGCCACACACACTGAACCTGCGTGGGAACGACATGAGAACTCTCTTACTTACATTAGTCATTTAAATAAATAAAAAATGGAGACTTTGAAAAATCTGTGAGAGTCTGAGGAAGAGAGCGGGAACTGTACCCTGCTGTGATGATGTCAGGAAGTTGTGGAGTGTTCGGAGCGATCTTCACCGTGATTGGCTCAAAGAACATGAGCTCCTTATTGACACGGATGGTGTAGGTGCCGGCTGTCATGTTCTCCAGCCGAAAGGAGCCATCCTCCTTACTGATGACTGCGGGTACAGAGAGGCACAGTCAAAGACTCGGAGTTTATAACGTTTATTTTGCTGCGACTTTTCCAAACCACCACAAAACCTCAGAGTCTTTGAGGGGCTTACCTTTGATATGGTTGTTGAGGGACACCGTGGCATCAGGAACACCCTCTCCATCCACACTGTTCAGAACTCGGCCCGTCACTGAGAAGCCCATGACACGGAAGATAGGCTACACCCAAGACAACACAACCAGAGTTACATGTAAAAATGTGGAAACGAGCAGAAAATGAATCCAGATTAGAAAGATAGTTTAAACTTTTTCAACAAATACGAAGATGAATCTTTACCTCCAGTTTCAAACTTGTTATTCCATCTGTTCAGGAAAAAAGAGACAGACGGTAGACGATCTCTCTCCTCGGTAAAACGGCACCTAAAGTGGAGGATTTCATCAAAGCAGTTCAGAGGTAGAAGAAGGATATTTCCAAGTAGGGATGGGCAATAAATTACCTTTCACGATATATCATCTGAAAAATCCTCCATCATAGAATAATGCAGTTTAACAATACCACAAATCAAAACAATACCAATTAATATTTAAATCGAATATTCTGTTATTTCTTACTCATTTAAATGCACTGGTGTTATTTTCTATCCTCATCACTCATTATAAAAAAAAAAAATTTAAAAAATCACTCAAGCTCTGCAGTTTTTTTCTCATTTGCTTAAATTACTATTTCTAGAAAACCCTCAATGTGATATCAGCCATCAGCCGGTTTAAAAACTAACACTAAAGCACTAAAGGAAAAACACCCTCTCTGTCCTGATGTGGATGGATTATTACTTGTTTATAGTGACGACAGGGAGGATAAAAAAGAACAACTAAACACGCATTCAAATCATGAAATGCTAAATACATCACCAAGGTCAAGTTTGTCTGTGAGGAATACTGACATCAAATCTGACGGCTTACCACAGTGTAGTCGCCGCTGGCCAGTGAAGGGAAGAGGAAGGTCCCATCTTCCCTGGAGAGAGCGCTGCAAAGGTAGACCAGAGAGCTGTCCCCGGGATCAGCGCCCTCTACTGGAGTTAAGTTACAGCCGCTGACATCCTGACAGGACACATACATGGAGTTATGGTTTGTGAGAGTAATACTCACAGATGAATACAACTCAGATGAATTAAGTCAAATAAAGAAGTTTGTTCACCTCTTTGTTGACTGTAGCCGAGTACAGCAGGAAGGTGACCCCTTTCATGGGCTCTCCATCACTGCGGACCTCCCCAGACACGTCATAGCCTCCAACTACCAGATGGTCAGTAGCTGGGGCATTGGAATTGGAAACATGTACTGAAGTAGAACTCTGTTGAAAATAGAGGGGGAGGACAGCCAACAAGTGAGTAACAATGAAGAAAAAATCACTCATTACAAACCTGCAAACCTATCAACTCAGAGCGGAGCAAAATGATTTCATGTCATATTACCTATTTTTAAATAATACAGAATTTAAAAACACGATTCAGACAGTTTAAATCTGAGGATAGAAAAAAGGCATTGAGACACAGGTCAACTCAGAAGCCGTTTCAAAAAAATGAAGCTGTGTTTTAAACACTGTTGTTGTCTGTGATTTACTGAACATAAATTTGTTCTCACATCAATTTACATATCAAATCAGCAGTTTGAAAAATGAATATGTGATCGTTCTAGTGGTTTAAATATAGCAAAAAAATAAATGTGAAAAATCTGCCTGAAACATTGATGTCTTAAAAATCCTGTACACCTGAACAAAAAGTAGCTAGAAAAGCTGATGTACATAAATGCAGTTCGCATATATTATACCTGAGAGATACATGTTTCCCCCTATCAAATTTCCACTTTTATTCATGCTACATGTATAAACATACACATATATAAACTAACAAAATTAAACAAAGAACTAATAATTAGGGCTAGGCGATAAACTGAAAATTTACCGATACTGAAATTTACGACAATAACCAACGTCATTTTGCCCATGTTAATATATTGTGTCAAAAAAATAAATAAATAAAGTTGGTTTTGGATGTTTGTAGGTAAGCTATGGTCTCATGTCCCTTTAGGACGCTGTCCTAAACGACGGTTTAGGACGGTTCAAAAGCTGTCATAGCTGAAGTAGATGAAGTTAATGTGGGAGGGGGTGAGCAGCTTGTGGAGTAGTTTTCATCCATTTATCGTTATCAAGGTGAACTGCTCAATATATCATGGTATTGATTTGAGGCCATATCACCCAGCCCTACTAAGAACATATATACATATTAATTATAAAGGTGAGATGAAGGTAAGAACCTTTTCCAGAGTCCAGGAGGGATGAGCTGCTGTGATCTCATAATTTCCAGGGAGCACTTTTAAAAAAGTATACCTGTGAAGGAATGATCAATAAATGGTGAACAGTTAAAAACATATGATGGGATCAATAAACAAGTTTGAAACGGAGAAAACAGCGAAGTGTGAACCACTCACTTTCCTCCAGGCTGTGTGACGACACTCTGGAGTTTCTCCTCCGTCCCTACTGTGCTCAGTCTGACCTCAACTCCAGCCGGACCCAGGAGGTGGCCTTTACTTAAAATCTGAAAGTCAGAGATTAGAGTTATGATGTGAAGTTAGTCTGCCTGTTACTTTTTAATGACTAGATTTAATCAGATTAGATAGCACTTTAATGATCCTTTTGGGAAGATTCCTTTAAGGAAATTAAATTTAATCAACAATTGATCAAAATTAATTAACACTCCTACGACAAAATCTGCTCTGAGATTGAGGTCCTGGACTTATTTGTTGTGCATTTAAACATCTTTTCAAACAAACAGGAGCTCAGCTTTTTTTTCTTCATTAAAATTTAGATTCATTTAAAATTTAAGGGACGTCACGACTCTTTCAATTCTCATTGCTCACTACTCACCGTTCCCGACACTGAGAAGCCAGTGAAGACAAAGTTAATGTCTTCTTCTTTTGTGCAGATGTCACTGACTCCATCCACATGCAGGTCGACACTGGTTGGCTCTGGTCAAATATTAAAATCAGGCAATGAGCAAACATGTAAATAACAACAGAAACAATCCAAATCGGATGCATGTTTGCTAAAATGTGTGGGTGCTGCTGTTGTACTTTCTTACCAAAGCTCCATCCAAGAGGAGGCTCAATCTTTAAAACAAAGTCTCCCTGTTTGAAAGAGAAAAACCTTCAGATGACAACAATCATCGGTGAATAGGAGAGTTAAAAATGCTCAAAAGTATCCGTCTCAAACCTTATCATAGAGAGGAATCATGAAGTAGCCATTGATTGGAGCGCAATCGGTCTGATATTTCAGTGATCCTTGTTTGGTGTACAGTTTGATCTGTGGAGGAATAACAGGGTACATGATAAATTCATATGAAGTAGGATAAAGGTGAAATCACATCTGATTCAGACGCACGAAGAGGTGCTAAACTATAACCTAGGGCTGGGCGATAAACCAAAAATTTACCAATGCCAAAATTTGCAACAATAACTGATGTCATTATGCCCATATCAGTATACTCAGTACCCGAGCCTGGAGTGGAGAGACCTATCCAATACAGCGGCGACGCTGGATTACGCTCCAGCACATAATGAGGTGTCTACGTATATAATGTCTATGAGATGGAGGACGATTCAAAAGTTGTAGCAGCTGAAGTTTACAAAGTGAATGTGGGAGGGGGTGAGCAGCTTGTGGAGTAGTTATCGTCCATTTATCATTATCGAGGCGAACTGATCAAAATATCATGACACTGATTAGAAGCCATATCGCCCAGCCCTACTATAACCTGTATTTACCATGACACAAACTAACCATCTTTCCTGGATTAGGTTGAACTTTGCTAAACAGCCAAATGGCTAATCCCACAGAGTCCCTTCATTATCGGGGATTAGGACTCATGACCAGCACTTACACGTCTAGCCGGCGGACAGACACGTTATACTACACAAATATACTACACAATAATCCTCTGTTAATGAAGTAAAACGAGTTTGTTTCAGACAAAATGACTGTATTGCAACATCAAACTACGAAAATTAGCAAACAGCTACAGCAGCTGAAGACTTCCTTTGTGGCTGTAGTTAATGTGTCTCAGTGAAAATAAACAAAGGTTGACTTAAATACGTCTAGTTATTTTCATTTTTCATTCAAACTGTCACTCAGTCGTTTCCACCCCCCATCCGGCCGTCAGCGGCTCACTGTTAGCCTGTTAGCCGGCTCGTCTGCACTCTCACCTCGATCAAAGAGTAATTGATTTCCACGTCTGATTTCACAAATCCTCCGCATGCCACCACGATATCATCAGAGGACACGGTCAGGAACTGAGAATAGGTGATACAAAACAACACCCAGATGGCTCCCACGTCTGCCCGGATCGTTATTCTCAACATTTCGGCTGACTGTCGGAGCAACTGCACGCTGCCTTCAGTTCCGGACCAGCTGAGCTGCTGTCAACGACCGAGAGCAGCGCCTGAAGCAGCGACCCCTGCTGGCCTGGAGGTGGAAGGATTTTAACCCCAGAACACTATCGCTAAAATTACAAACACTATCACTATCGCTAAGTGATTTTTACCCGAAATAATATACCCAGTAAAAGCAACTGTCATCAAAATATACAATACACGACAAAATAAATTAGTTTTCTTTTATTTTTAGCTGTGCAATGTCCAAAGAGAGGGGAAAAAGTGCCTTGAGGGGACCATATAAAAATGCAACATAATAACTGAAATGAGGCATTCATGAACATTCATGTCCCTAATACACACACACACACACACACACACATTAGTAAAAATGACCAGCTGACTAAAATATTTCACCGAAATTCAAATTCAACTTTATTCTTTTGGCACTTTTTATACAAAAAATACAGTTCTAAGTGCTTCACAGAGGCTAAAAACAACAATTGACGACAATAAAACACGACCCTCCCACCCACACATCCAAGAGAAATATTAAAGGCAATTAATGAAAAGCGTCATGAAAATTTGTGAAAAAAAGTGAAAAGCCACCACATCAATCTCCTTGAAAATCACTACTTTGTGATAGTTATTCATAACCACTGTGCTAAATAAAGATAGTATGCAAATTCCAGGACCACTCTTACTGACCTTATTCCCTACATGCAGTTATCAAATCCACCCAAGCCTACTTTACCCTCTATCACTATTGCTGGGTGAAAATCACCCTGTGAACACGTGTCTGTAGGAGGTTTTGGATCAGGGAAACAAATATGCCTTCAAAGATGTCAAAGGCAATCCCGTGATACTCAGACAAAAGCAACATAATGAAAATCACGTAAACATGTTTGGTCGGCTGTAAATCACCCAGTGATAAGAGTTCTAGGGTTAAACCACTCTTGCGGAAAGCTGGACGCGGAAAAATCGACACAAAATGAAGATTATTTTACATTTAAATATTTATTCTCTATTTTTTACAATTAAAATCAAAGGCCACCACCAAAGACATAAAAAGACAAAATGATAAAAGTCAAACAGCTTTAAAAACGTAAGTTTAGCATACTAAACTCTACAAAGAGGCATTTTAGTAAGAACAACCATTCTTTCAATGTTCCCTTATGATCAATGTCCACAGTTTAACACAGTTAGAGGGGCAGTTTACCCTCTAAAACTTGTCAGTAAAACCTTAATACAGTACCTATGCAGAAACAAGAAGAACTGTGTATTTTTTGACAAAAATGCAAAATCTGTCATTGAAAATGTATACGTTACAGATTTAAAAAATGAAGAAAGTTATTTTAGGTATGACATTGTTATTAAAATAACCAATAAATGTCTGCAGCAAAAACCACATTCAAAGTTAACCGATCTTAAGATGATCTGTGTTATTTCTGGAGTAATTACTAATTGTTTTTAAGCATTTCTTGTTTTGTTGTTATGATTAAGTATCTTCAGTGTACACAGCAGACTGTGTTCTAAAAAGTGTAAAAACATTTGGAAAAAAAAAGAAAAGTGTTTTTGTTACAGTTTTGTAGTTAGAAATGTAGTTTTTTTTTCCACACTATTTTGAAACCTGACAAAAAAACATGATAGTCATAACTCACACATGACACAAAACAAACTCTATTAAAACATAATAAGAGGAAGAGAATGCTGGTGTGATGATATTTAAAGTGCAATTCAGAAAACCCCAGTGGTTATATTAATTCAAGTCCTTCTCAGAAGGAAAGATGAAAGTACATACAGTCAGGGAAAAAACAAAAACATGCGAGTAACAATCATTACAATGGCAGAAAAATACATAAATAGTGTTACCTCCTCATGGTTTGATCATTATCAGAAAAACAACAAAATAATACTTAAAAAAAAAAGAGACATATTTGTGTCAACTGGTCCAGAGCTGTAGTGTTTTCACAATGAAAAAAACAAAAAACAAAGATAATTTAAGACAGTGATCCAGACTCTTCTTAGCTCCAGTCCACATGTCCGGTCTTGTACCTGTGAAGTCAGGCGTATCTCCTCTCACACATGAGTAGAGGAGTCAGGAGGTGGGTGTGCCAGGAACACACTATCATCGTAGTTGTTAGCGAAGCTGGTGTGATAGCTCGGGCTGCGGGGCTGAAATTTAGGTGCCGAGGATCTGAAGGTCGAGACCCTCTGGGCCTGGCACAGCTTTTGGATCAGGAAACGCTTGTCGCGGCCCTCCTGGAAAACAAATATCATATAGACTGTCAAATGATGATCAAGCGTGGTTGGTGTAAAAATATGTACAATTTCTAAAATAAAAGTATGAAGTCAACAAACCCTACCATCGCTAGCTGCTCCCTCAGCTGGTTTATAACTCTCTTGTGGGCTCCAGCCAGCGCTATCACATAAAACATGGCCAAACTGCAGAGAGGAATAAAAAGTGTTTAAATTACAGCTGGAAAAGTAGAAACCTACAGTTCAAACATGAGTTATATGATGTTCTACTGAATTAAGAGAGCCACGACTGAAATTTCACATGATCATTAATATCAATGCACCACTAATGATTTCTACTCGCACTGTGTGAGCACAACAACACACAACATTATTTTCTACTTGTTTTGAGTCATCAACAAGCGCATCAAATCCTGTCGGACCCTCTTCCATTAATGTGAACGTTCAAGTTCATACACAGTCTATATAGCGAGAAGTACGGGTAACGTGAAGGTAACAGCGTAGCTTCTTGAGTCGCAAGAGAATGGCGGTAACGGCGAAAATTTCTAGGTAAAGACTGACCTGAGGAACAGGCAACAAGAAGAGCATGTCACCATCTGCATGCATGCGAACAAATTTGTGAGTAAATTTCTGTGTTGAGACATTAATTATTTTCATTTTCCTCAGATAAATGTCAAAAGCTGAAAATTGAGTTAAAATACAAAGCTGTGTAATCCTGTCTATAAGGAATCCAAGGTCATTTAATTTGAAACTATTTTCACACACATGAATATGGGTCAACATCCCATCCTCATGGCCACAGACACAGCAGCACCGCTGCTGAAAAAAGTTCTGGGGAAACACTGTAAATACATACCATGAGACAACAAAGAAAGAGACAGCAAAGGCCTCCGAGGAGAGAGTAAACAGCAACGTTCGAACTCCATCAGGAAGCTGGGATACTGTTGTTGGTAGAACCTCCCATGAGGTGTTGTAATTAACAAATGGTCCACAGGCTTGAGAGCAGTTGATTCTGTGCAACAAGGGATGTGAAAGTGAGCACATCTACTTCAGAAACACTTCACATCAAAAAGCAAATATTGACTTTTCATATCAATACTCCCGCCTCGAGTTTGTATCAGAGCAAACATGAGATTACTTAATAGACTGGAATAGCATTACATTACTCACTGTGCGACGCTGACAGTGACAGGCAGACAGGCCAGAGCCAGACCTATCAGCAGCACACCCAGGAAGAAGAAGTTAGAGCTGGACGCTCGGAAGGGACGCGTGGCTGGACGGCAGTTTTTCATCAGTGAGACCTACAGGTGAGGAGCGGAGAGGTAACAACAGGAGCTGTAGTCATTCTTCTGATCGAGATTCAAAAACACGTGTAAGAAAAAACGCTCACCTTTTTGATGTAGAAGATGAAGAAATATTTGATGGTGCAGATAGCAGGCAGCATCGGGCTGTAGAACGTGCCGATCCAGCAGATGGTCTGACCGTAGACGATCTCCAGCACATTCTGGGGAATAGCGAACTCCTGCTGGCCCCACCACTTAGCCAGGCCGCAATCACAGTGCTTCACTATCAGCCTGATGATGGGCAATTAAAGACAAAAATGAAAAAGACTTTTTTTATGTGTGTCTACAAACAATGGAAAGGCTCAGACATATGTCAAATCTGTCTGCTGTCATGTACGTCTATTTCAGATCTAAAACAGAACGAAAACAGATCTAACAGAATATTTTCGGATTTTTTAGAGGCGGCAGATATGTGTTTTTTGGGGCTATGCAAACAGATAAGGACCTACTTTCTGGGAAACTCCACAAAGATGGTGACTGCGACGACGATGATGAAGTCAAAAATGGTGAGTTTGTACATTTCTTGTCCCACGCGGGTTTCCCAACACTGTAGAGAACAAATGTAAAGTAAACAAAGATAAATGTAAAATTGAACAGAGAGGCATTTCTGAAAGTAATGAGGATTAAATGAAGGTTTTAGTGAATCAAGATATAAGGAGGGAGTGAGGAGAAACAATCAGAAATCATAGCTCTGAACTGAAACCACTCCCACTAACATTATAAAAACCTGCCCTCAGGCTTTTGTCGATCTTTTTCTCCATCACTCTTATTTTTATCACAGTTTTTTCCATCATATATGATCTTTACCTTTTTTTTAATTAATTTTTTAGACTGTCATGAAATACACTAATAAGATATCCCATGTTTCATACTTTATAGGAGGGAAGTTAGTTTATTTTCTGCAGCTCACTGAGCACTTAAAGTTACGCTGGAATATCCCTTAAATGAAGCTGTCAATTATGGCTTTGTACCCCGTTTTTACCATCCAATGACTCATAAAAAAACAAACTTATTGGAAAATTGACGATCTGGACATGACTTAAAATGCTAACATGTGTAAACTAATAGAAATCCTGTTTAAGAAAGTTTACTTTGATGTGTGTTTTGATTTTTGAAGTTCAACACATGTTCCATCTGTTAACATGGAGGAGGCAGGAAATCAAATCCTTCACTGCAGAGAGAGGAGAGCAAACAAAGACGCTCCAATTCTGGTCACTTACAGAGTAAAGCACATGGTTATAGCCGCAGACACAGGGATCCTCTTCACAATGAGTGATCTGAGACCAGAGAGAAAAGAGCAAAACGCCAATGCTGGTCAACCGCATGAAGACACACCTGCAGAGAGAGAGAGAAAAAAAACAGGTGGACGAAGAGGTTAAGAAGAGCATCACTTTTTCTTTGTGTACTTCATCATTTTTAAGAACAAACACGACATTTACATTGTTTTTAGTGTGTTTCCTTAAATGTAGTTAAAGTTGGTAAGACCATTCAGGTGAAAAGATGAGTCTAGATTACCTCATGAGTGTAAATCGGATCTCAAAGGCAGGAGAGTAGTCCTCATAGTTGATAATGATGGAGAAGAGGAGCGGGGTGACGAAGTTGGCCAAAGTGATCACGATAGAGGGAAGATACTCGTAGATCAGATCCACGATGAAATTCTCCTGCAAAAGAGAAACCAGTGTCATTAAAAAAAAAGGATGTCTCTGAAACTTCCTAAAGTCTGATTCAGTCTAAAACTCTTAGTGACTGAGAAAACATCAAAAGAAATCAACAGGAACTCAATACCTTAACGTTATTCATCTGAGCTTCCTGGGAAAAAGTGGTGGCTATATAAATGCTGTAGAAGCAAGCGGCCAGAACAGCGATGACAAAAAGGTTGAGGATGAGGCGGATGAGGTAAATCCGACACTTCTCTTTGCGGGTGCGATCTGCTATTTTCTGTTTGATCCTCTCCTCCTCCAAATCCGTCTGGCGATAAAGGAAAATGAGTCGGGTAAATATTTTAAGTGATAAAACAGGAACAAAAACAGAAAATGAACCGCCTCAAAGATTAGACCAGGCTTTCTATTTGTCTTTATCTTATCTCACTTCTTCTGTTCCTGCCGTCACCTTCAACAGAAATTCAGCTCACCTTCAGCTCATAAAGTAAACTGCTTCTCTTCAGCTTTGCAGCGTTCTCATTCGTGATGCAAAAGTCCCAGCCGGCAAAAATCTTGTTGCAGAAGCTTTGAAAGCGGTCCTCATCTTGAATTAGGTTACGTTTGAATCCCGTGGCAGACCTAAGAGAGAAATAATCAAAAATAACTAACTTTAAATCACAGTTTCCTCAAAGACTCTACATAGCATGATTCAGCCTGAATGTTACCTTTTGACAATCCAGATCAGACTGAGGAACAAGTAGGCTATGGTAACCAGCAGGTAGGCCAGTGGCAGATTGTAAGTGGTATTTGGAAAGTGGATTTTGTCCACTTTGTAGTGTCCATAAAAGAGATAGGTTTGCTCCAGAAAGCCCTGCAGGTTGAGCACAAAGTGGAAGTGATGAGATCAAAAGCGATCTTGTTTTTCTCCTAGAGACCATGAAACGTGAAGTGTAAGAACTTACTCCACCAGACAGCAGATCTGTGATGTGCTCATGGAAGATAACCAGACCTCGACGTGCGCTGCTTGGATACACACTGCACACACTTCCTGCAGACAGACACGAAAACAATTAAGATCTGGCTTTTAAAAATACCAGACTCTGATCAGATTATTGTAGGACTGCGATGATACCTTCAGTACCTCCATTACAAAAAATGATTGAGGAATTCTCCCTGCCTCGAGTGCTCGTTTATAAACTCAAGTCATCACTGTTCACACGGATTATTTTCACGGTGACACAACGCACTTAAGTCACCAATGTACAAGGAGGAGTAAGCGTGGTTTTGGTTTTGCGGAGCGGTAAAAATGAATGATGAGAGGGGAAAACAAGAGGAAAACACAAAAAGTGACGACAAAAGAGAAGAAGATACATTTTTAAAAAGGCAAAAAGTGTCTAAGGTGTGGGAGGTGAGTGACACAGAGCTGCTCTGGCTGTCTGAAATCATCACTTTTTGTGTTGTGCAAACGGTGCTGCTGTGTCTGTGGCCATGAGGATGTCAGTGATATGCGTGTTTTCAGAGCAAAATAAAGAGAAAAAAACTTGTGTGACGTCTCCGGTCCCTGTCTAAAATCATAACTGTTTGTGTTGTGACAGTAATTTGCGCATTTTTAGTGCAAAATAAAGAGAAAAAAACGTGTGTGAAATATTCGGTAGAATACTCGATAACTAAAATATTCGATAGCTGCAGCCCTCGATTATTGCACTGAAAAAAATCAACAATCAATTCTCCTTTTGGTACCACATGAAAAAAGAGAGATCCTAACAGTTTTTATAGCGACCTCTGGCACAGTTCTGGTCCAAAAAGTCCTTGGATACACAGACAAATATACTGGTGACAAAAAGCAAGATGGTCTTTTTTGGACAAAATTCAAAAGTGTCTGTATAAAGTCCGATCACACAGAAAGCTTATTTACTGATATTTAACAGAAATTATACATTTATGAACATGTACTAAATCATCAGTTTTTAATATCTTATTCTTTGTGGGTTAAATTTAACAAGTGTCTGCTCACCATCATGCATGTTGTAGGTGATATTCCCTGAAGCACTCGGGGCGACGATGATAGGTAACATAACGAAGCTGAACATGAGCAGAAATATGATCAAATTGAGCATCACAAGGAAGCGCAGGAAGGAGAAGTACGATAGGATCCCTGTGCCAAACGTTCCTGAAATATAAAGGGAAAGAGAAGGGTTCAATAGACTTCAAACTACACCAAGTTTGCAGTGTTTGGTCCCAGCTGAAGTACGTTTACTCATGTCAGACCATTCTTGACAGAAATCAATGGATGTCTCTGAGGGTAAAGATGCAGTTTTGATCTCTCACCCTCGATCAGGTGAATATCTCCCCTCCAGAGCTTCAGGGAGCTTATCCATTCTCCAACATCATCTCTCAGCTTCCTCAGATGCCTGCGAGTGCTTTGCCTGAAATGACTCCAGCTGCTGAGCTCTTTAGCCTCCTCCAAACGCTGTGTGCTGATAAAATACAGGCAAATATATGAGTTGTAAAGACATTATCGGCATTGTTTAAATCATTTCTTTCATGCCCTTTTTCAAGGAGATAATAAATACAGAACGGCGATGTCTTTCCTACTTGTCTCTACGTTTCTCGGCCATGGTCTTGGCCAGTTCCCGGATGGGTCTCTCCTCTGTCGGACCCTTCAGTTTTTCCTTATGTCTCTTGAATGTGCTGATGCCCCATTTCCCACTGCCGGAGGAGCCAAGTCTGGCTCTAGCGCTTTCTCTTCGCTTGCTGCCACTGGTTGATGACTTCCTGCGGTACAGCAGAGACTGGTAGCTGGGGAGCTGGTCTAATAGTGGGTTACTAGTGACTCTCCCACTACGATCAGTGAAGAAGACTTAAAAGAAAAAGAGCAGAATTTTATTTTAGCTACATGTTAGCATTATGATACTCAGTAGCTACTCTTTTTACAATCCCAATTTTTCAGTAGGGCTGGGCGATAAACGGAAAATTTACCGATACTGAAATTTACGACGTCATTTTGCCCATGTCGGAGTATTCGGCGTCAAAAGAAATTTTACATAAAAGTTGGTTTTGGATGTGGGAGGTAGGCTATGGTCACATGTCGCTTTAAGACGTTATATTAGAGACATGACTCCACCCCATCCAGTCAAAGAGGGAGAGACAGGTGAGAAGATGGAGGACGGTTAAAAAAGTTGTAGCGGCTGAAGGAAACAAAGTTAATCTGGAAGGAGGTGAGCAGCTTGTGGAGTAGTTATCGTCCATTTATCATCATCGAGGTGAACTGCTCAATATATCAGGATATTGATTTGAGGCTATATCGCCCAGCCCTACAACTGGGACCCATTTCTACATCCTGAGACATAATAATATTTTCCATGTAGGCTCAAATTTATAACTTAAGTGTTAGTGACAGATGGCCTGAGGCAGCAAATTTAACATACAAACATACAAATTTAACAGACAAATACACAATATTACTGAACTTAGAGGGCTATTCAAACCCACAACATTGGACAAAATATTACAAATTCATGATTTTAATTTGTGAAAAACAAAACTGCTGGTTTATCCATCTTAATCTCATTTACATGAAACACTAAACAGTGACTCTTTTAGATCTGATATGCTGTCGGTGGGGGTGGAAAAATGTTTTTGTCCATAAAGGATGAAAGTGATATCAGCTTTGTAAGACCCGATCCGAATTTGATGTGGTTTATTATCTAAATGCTGTTAATCGATCAATCTCAGAATCAGAATCAGAAACACTTTAATAATCCCCAAGGAGACAAATAAAAGATAAAATAGAAGATACAACAGATAAAATAAGTAAAAATATAGAGATAAATAGATAAAATAAGTAAAATGAGTAAAGATTTAGAGATAATATAAGTTTTTACACTATATACAACACAAATCTCTAATAATGATAGCAGTTTTATCAGTCTAAATCAGAGTCCTGCCATTTAAACTGATAGCTTATCAAAATATTGTGTAAATACAGCAAGTACTTTTCTCTTTTTTTGCATCTTTATCTGTCTGAATCTGTATGTATGCAGCACTTGGACCTGTCAATACTTCAGTTTACACATTTAATACTTTGTTTAGGACTCAATATGTTAATTTGATCATTACCAGACAGACTGTGTCCTTTAAAAAAAATGTAATTACTGTAAAGAAAAGGCTGTATTTGAGACTGTCCCTGTGTTTATCTGCTTTTACAGAAGTTTCCTCCTCAGTAACCTTCCTCCCCTGTGCCTTACAGCTGATATTAAAAGTCTGAAATGTTACAAAAACAAGCTCCAAGCCTCAGAAATCATGTCAACATGTCATGAAAGGTTTTCTACTGAGATCAACATGAGCTAACGACCAAACTCTGTCTGTTCCCCTTGTTGTATTTGAGACAACAGCAAACCCAGACTCACAGACTCAGCCTGTAAAAATGTCACCAGAGGAGTTTGGATAGTTTCAGTAAAAACACACACAGACACAAACACCGACATCAAACGGTGGAGTTTAACAGACTATTCTTGTAAAATCATTAACCAGCAGGTCAAAGCTGTTAGCCTCGGCCGTTTGATAAAGTTTAAGGCTAGCGTCATTAGCTGGTAGGCTAATACTAAAGTTAAATGTTGGTTATCCGGACTTTTCAGTATTTAGAGCAGCACACATAAACATTACGCTAACTTTACCTGAGTCGACCTCCATGGTTGTTTCTTGTAGTTGAAATAAAATCGCTTTTTTGTGTATTATTATGATAAGTTAGCAGACTTCGTCAACAGGGAGTTGACTGTCAGGAAGAGGACAACAGTTTTTCCCAGAGACCACTTCCTGAATGAGGAACAGATCCAGGAGCAGCTCAGACCTGAACACCTCTGGTTTTAGGTTTACAGACTTTCTTCATTTAAAAAAAAAAAGGAAATAATGTAAAGGGAGAAATCCGTCTCTTTTTATCAGTTTAAATTAATATAATTTTTTTTGTTGGTTTCATTTTATTATTTTTATCATCGTTAATTCGTTAATTTTTTTTGTAATGTTCATCTTGTTGTGCTTTATTTTAGTTTACTTTACTGTCTGTCAACGCACTTTGTTTTTCAAAGTGTTTTATTTTTTATATTTTTTATTTTATTTATTTATTTTGTTTTTCTTTCTTCTTTTTTATTACAAACATTTAACAAGACATGCAAAGGAGTGAAGTGCAATATGAATAATAACAGAAAAAAAAAAACAAGAAATTAAAAAAAACAACACCAACAAAGACAATAAAAAGAGACAAAAACAAATCAAAAACAAACCAAAAAATTGATAATGGTACATCAGCCAAAAAAGCAAGCAGAGCAAAAACACAAATGAGGCAGGAGTAAGGAGGATCGGTCACAACTGCTTAAGATGTATGGTAAGGTATATTGTCACTTGATTGTGTGGATAAGTACAATGTATGTGATTTGGGGGCAAAACTTTATTTAAAATAAAAAAATAATAATAATAAAGAAAAACTAATAAGCAATTGAACACGAAAGAAAATAAGATAAAATAATAATTAAAAAAATAACAATGATAACAATAATAATAATAATAATGCTTTTGAGACATCACTTAGGTCTTGGAGAGCAGCTGAGAACTTTTCCACAGATCTGTATTCTGTAAGGATGTGTAACCAGTGTGATGTCCTAAGTTTGTGTCTTGTTTTCCAGCTCCTGAGTATGGTCTTTTTGGCAGTGGTTATGGCTATAAGTATTGATCTGGTATTATTGCATGCTGGGCTGATTGCTGTGAGGTTCTCAAGTAAACAGAGTGCTTTATAAATAAAATTGTTGTAATCTTTACTTCACTGTGGCAGAGGATAAGGACCATATCAAAATAAGGTCACTTTACCTTTACTTTTTCTATCTATCTATCTATCTATCTATCTATCTATCTATCTATCTATCTATCTATCTATCTATCTATCTATCTATCTATCCTAAAGTTCATACATCTCATAAGGGATTTGGTTATCATTGTCACAATAAAAAGTGAAGTAAACATGGGATTTGCATGACCTGTTTGGAAGTGGTGTTGGACTTTTACCTTTATTGGTTTGTTCAGCAGACACTTCCTGGTAGCCAGACACTTTTATCCCAGTAGTCATGCCTCTTGAGCTGATTCACAGGTTCGTCCTCAGTCTTGCTCTCGCTGTGTGGACTTAAAGAACAGGAGGAGACTTCTGTGTGGAGCGTACAGCGTTTTGTCAGGATTTCTAAATTTTCTCACAACACATTTATAAGGTAAGAGTGTTTTATTTAGCAGGAAAAAAATGGTAGAATTATAAGATTTATTATCCCCATTGATGGAAGAATGACCTCTTTTTGCTGTTTTGTAGTTTTCTGTCAAACTTGCTACACCTGTGACTGTGAGGCCACCACCACTATTAGAAACCAAACCTCATGTATGAATTAATGATGAAGAGATGAGGATACAACCAAAGGATCAGATAACAAATGTTCCCCCCCAACAATGTAGCTGTCACTTTAAGACTGCCACTTGTTATGTCGGCATGTATTTAATTTTTCCTATGAAGTCAGTGCCATTGTAATGTTGAAGACTTTCATGTATTTTTAAGCGAATTACCTGAGGAGGACCACACCAGCATTAGCATACTGAAGAGTGACTGCGAAGGAGTAAACTCCAGGACCATCGCTGTTTCCAAGGAAGAGCTGAAGCTTTAGTTTGAGGGATCTGATGATGAGTTACAGCAGCGGGGGACTCTTCAATCCTGCCTACCATGACAGTGACACTCTGGAAATGGACAGAAGGTTTGTGTTCATATGATAATATCAAGACAGGAGTAAATTACAAGAGAAAAACAGGTTTATAAAGGCAGCAATAGAAGCACCTTATTCGTGTTTACCTTATTGTTTGTTACATGTGGTTTCAGGTCTACCAACAAACCTCAACACACTAACCCTTACCCCAGGCAAGACCCTGGCTGGAGGAATGAAAGGGAACACACACATTACTCATCAGCTCCACAGCCCAGCAGTGATGGCATTAGAGGTCAAGCTCCCTCGGGGGGCTGGCAGGAAGAGAGCTGGAGAGGGAGGGAGAGGATCCCCATGAGCTTCATCTCAACGGGCCCCGGGAGTCCTTCGTGGCAACATGACCTCAGTGAGTGGACCTGTGCTGAGGGACTACAAGACATTAACAAAACCATTTAAGTCCTGTGTGAATAATTTCATAATAAAGCCACATTATTGGGCGCTAACTAATTGTTATTGGCTTTAGGAATTAGCCTTAACTCCTGATGATTTATCTCATCGCACTGAAATGAGCCACACTGTCATGACAAGAGCAGATGTAAATGTTATTCTGAGGTATTACAAGCCAGAGCCAAAGACTTCATAGGTTGTTGTTTTTTTAATTTTCATAAAAATTTAACTTGTTGCATTTGCATTTACTGTGAATCATAACTTTGGACTATACAATCTTGAAACACAGTTTGGTTTATATCAAGTGTAAAGCTATTCTGACTTCTGAAAACTGTCTTTATTGAGATTTGAGTCCAGACTTTGATTTTATTCCTCCTCCTTTTTTTAGATCACAGTACGCTCCAAATCCTCCCCGACTCTCAGTATGACCGATCACCTGCTGTTCGACTTCCTTCCACAGCCTCAGGTAATGGTTAAACTAATCTGCCCATTAATGATAGCCTCTTTTTTCACAGTCTGCACTGCAGATTAGTTTATTGTCTTTATTGCAGTCTCTTGCACTCTTGTTGACGCATCCTTGCACAGACAGAAAACTCACAGCTTTAATAAAGTACCTCACTTCCCTGATGATTAATCGGCTTAATAGACTTGGACAAGGTAATTATTGATGGAGGCCACGTGATAAAAAAGACAAGGGACAGACAAGGAAGCAATCACAGAAAATAAATCAGGTGAAAGGGTACAAGTTTGGAAAATAGCTGAGGAGAGGGACTAACCTGAAGGTTCACTTTTCCTAAATCATGTCCTCTGGTGAAAAATTTTATTCTGCTTCAGTTTAACAAAAAAGTAAAACTCCCAGGTGAAAATGACAGAACAAATAAACTTATTTTTCTGTATACCATCAACCTGGTCTGACACCTTCCCTCTCATAGTTTAGTGATGGGCAAAGCGGTTCCTTTAGATGTACTGAATCACTAGAATCAGCTTACTCAAAAGATTCGTTAAAGAGATTCGTTCACCAAATCACAGAGTCATTCAGCACTTAGCAGGAGGAGCCTGTGACTCTAACTTTCTGAACTGATACACAGCTGAACGGTTCAGGTTTCAGTTCAGATCATAGCTTCTGGGACCGGCAGATGAAAGTGTCGTGTTTGCGTAGCTTTGGCAACACTCATTTATAGATCATGATGATGTGAATGTACTGTTAAAATAATGAGGAACAACGGTCACCATAAAAGCGTATCCCTCAGACGAAAATGATTCTGGAGAGTGTAGTTCACTGTGTGATTCGTTCACCGAGTGATTCAGGCGTCAGTGCGTTCGGTCCCTCGCTTGCCAGCTTCTCGCCAGGCAATGCTGCATGTTATGGCATCTGCGCCGCTGACAGCTCAACTAAACTGAGAAACAAACAAATCACTCGAGGAAGTGATTCGGTTCTGCAGGTTCACATAAAAGAGTCATTATTTATCATTCATGAACGACACAACACAAACATATTATTTAGAAGCACTAAAACTTCAATTAGCGACAAGTCTTGTTCTGGAAAGCCTTGTTGCTTTTCCAGACCTGTTACTGTTTGTCTGTTTCATGAACAACTTAAAACCTTCTCTCAGGATCTTTAACACATCAAACCAACAGGATAGTGAGCTGGGGGAAAACATCATCTAGCATCATCCACCACAAACCTCAGACTTGCCCCTTGTATGTGATTAAACACACTAAACTTGTGGTGTGGAACGTCCTCACTTTCAGTGAGCCGTGGTTGGCACAGTAGTCCTAAACGTGTGTCAGGCTGCATCCGTATCAGTGATAGCACCAGTATCTTAAGCTCAATCAAAGGTGAAGATAATATAGGACAGTGGCTCATAATGTGCCCCTGTGCCTGCTCTACTCTGACTCAGCACATTTACAAACAGTAGTTTATCGGGAACAAGTAGAGAGACAAGATTTATTCTCACTATCTCGCAGAGACACTGTTTTCCTCTAAAGCTGTGAGGCCAAAACTTCAGACTCTAACTCTTCTTGATCGGATATGCAACACACTGAAATAAACAGTGATGTATGTTGTCTCTATGATGTACAAAAGCAAATGAGACCTTCATGACAAGAGTGACAATTTCGAGATAGAGAAATTTTAATGCCAGTAACTGCTGAAAACAGGAGTAAAAAAATGAGTTCAGTTGGAAGAAAGAGGGTAAGGAGGTCTGATTATCTGGTACGTCGACTGACCTGACATGCAGGAAACCCTTCCTCCCTTTCTGCCGTCTCCTAAAATCACACGTGTTTGGCTCTCAAAACAAACACATCAATTAAGCGAATCATTCGTACAAATTGACCGAGTAAATACACATTTGTGTGTCCAGATACGTGCAAATTCAGCAAGCAGATGATTTTACTTACGCTTGTTTTGAACACAACATTTAAAGGGTTACCACTTTGTCCACAGGGGGCGACAAAGTCAACACAGACAGAGAGTTCCTCACAGGAGCTTTAACGAGGGATATAGAAGACAGCGCAGTAATTACAAATTAAAACGACTTCTTAACACTAACATTTAGCCTAAAATTGTCTGTAGTTGATGTAATATTAGCTTATATTATAGCATCTGCGCTGCTGACAGCTCAACTGAACTGATCATAAATTCTCATGTTATGAAAATTTATGATCTGTTTTATTATAAAATAATGCAAATTATGTTTAGAGCAAAATCAAAAATGCTCTTTGACTCTTTTCAAGTCAGAACAGTCCGTATAATCTCAGAGGTGCTTGCAAATTTACTGTACAAGAAGCTAAAAAAGGTATGAAGAGGAGACGTGTCTCCATTACTGAAGTTAAATTCTGTAAAGATGCTAACATAAATCTAAAAACACGTCAATCTTTTTTGGTTTTAGAAAATGGTTTGTAAAGCTATTTTTGAAGCTTATAAGAGTGATTGATTATCTGTTGTTGTGGTTTCTTTGTTTTTCTGGAGGTCGGGAGCCTAAAAAGTTGACAATACAGGATGGGCTTTTATAAGCAGTCTGCTGCTGCCTTTTCAGTCAATATTCAACACATGATTCTTGATTTAGGGATTTTGTGTGAAATGTCAATATTGTGTACAATATTTGGTGTTGTCATGACTGATTAAACGACTACTACTGCTACTACGGTGCAAGCTAATTAGCTAATGGGTAACAAATATGTTGTGTAACTTTTGACCTGATCAATTTGCCTTTCACTTGCTGAAAAAACGGTTCAATAATGATGGAAGCAAATATGCTTTTGCAACAATAACAGCACTTTTTCCCAATCTTGAGTTTAAGACCAGAGGAAAATTACCACATGTGAATATAGTAATTTAAAAAACAACAAACTTTACTTTTATACCCACAGCTGCAATTTACCAGCTGCTCTAAGTTAGTATTTTTAAAAATATCAGGCTCAGAAAATTTATGACAATCACCGCTGAATGTCCTTTTTCCCCTTGTTTATCAAAGGGAACATGACCATGAGATGGAGGGGAACAACATTAAGAAGGATGAGCATGTTTCCCAGCACTGATCCTGCCTACCAAGCTTTCACAGAGGACGCTATCAGAGACGAGATGGAAAACGGTAAAGCCTCTGACCTGGTGTTGTGCAACTGGAACAGCAATGTTGCACCTTATCTGCATCCTGCACCTGTGTTCAGATCTAAAGATTGTTATTTTGTGTGTGACAGAGGAACAAAAACTGGTGCAGGAACTTGTTGCCCAGTCAACAGGAGACGGAATTCGTGCCATTCGGGACCTTCCAGTGAGCTTCAGAGAGAAAAAACATATCAGGTGGGTTTGAACAGACTAGCAGTAAAAGAAGCAAACTTCCTTGTCAGTATCAAGGCATGTGGTTAATCTTTACACCGAGCTTAGAGCCGTAAAAATAAGTAGTCTACGAATGTCCAAAGACAAGGTGGTACTGTTCGGTTGCAAAATAGTTCACTGGAGGAAAAGTTACATAAATGTGAGCAAACACGAAACACACCGCTCCCTTTCCTCAAGAAACATGAAGTGCAAATGCTTCTCTGTGTGCTGCAGGAAACATTTTAATGTTGTTATAACCTCTAACAGTTATGCATTACCTCTGCAGGAGTCAAGTGCTGGCTTTTAAATCTGCAGAAAAATCACACCACTTCACATGTTTGGCAGAGTGTTCGAAGAGAGTGTCATCAGTGAGTGTTCAACAGATCATATAACAAAATGCCTTGAAGTTAAACATCTTATCATAACCTTTTTGTTTTGTCTAAACTCTACAAAAACTGTCCTCTCAGTCTTTCCGTAGGCTTGGCTACAGTGTAAATTCAACCAAGCAGACCCTGGAGTTGTGGCAGGGAGTTATGAAAGAGATCGGCGGCAAGTTCGGCACCAGCGTCCTCTCCTATTTTGTGATCCTCAGGTGGTTGCTCATGTTCAACGTTTTATCCTTCCTCGTCAATTTTTGCTTCATCACCATCCCGATGCTCGTTCATAATCTGTCACCTAACATCCCTACAAATGTGAGCTTCAGAGGACTGGAGTTACTGACGGGAGCTGTAAGTGGAGGCGCATATTACATAACATACATAATAAACCTTTTTATAGACATTTATAAACATTTTTATGGAGACACGGCCTTTTATATCCTCCCAGATCTTATTCTAGAGTACTGAAACTGCCTAAGTGAGCATGTTTGTATTAATAACGGATGATTTTTTTTTTTAAAAAGGGTGACTTTCGGGGTAAAATCACTATTTGCTAATGAATTGCAGCACAAATGAGTAACTGCAGTAACTTTAGTCAAATGTAGTAAAGTCAAATATTCTCTACAATGTTTTAGTTAAGTTCTGATTTTAATGACAAATCAAAAGTTCACTTGAAAGCTCCTCCGTAATATGAGTGAATGTGATTAAATTAGGGTGACCATATTCTGAATCCCCCCAAAAAAGAGGACACTACTACACGGGGCGGAATTGTTCACGAGCCAAATTTTGAGGGTTTTTCAGATTGGGTCGAGTGTTTTTTATGTGCTTCTAAGTTAAACACATAAATGTCATCATTTTTTTATCTTTTAAAAAAAGAACATTTTATCTCATCTTTTATTTTTCACTGGCAGAAACGGGCTGCCATACAAAACCCCAGGAATTCAAAGAATTTTAAAAACTTCCCCTGGACGGGCCGGACAGCCCCCCAAAAGAGGATGTATGATCACACTAATTAAATGCAAGTTTCTTAATTGTGTTTTTAAATTTCCAGGGCTACTTCACTTACACAACCATGTATTACGGAGGCTACAGCAATGAAACCCTGGGACATCTGGTGCAGTACGACATGCAGCTGTCATATTTCTTCACTATTGCTGTGTACATGGTACTCTGTGGGATAATACTCATCCTGAGGTTAGTAACTTTGTGTGTATTACAACTATAGACTGTATATACTATGGACAACTTGGCTCCGCCTTCCGCCATTATACGAATTTGAAGCCGAATTGCTCTCGGTATTTCTGGGATTTTCTCTACTTCCTGGAACCACCACTTGCGCAGTAGCATTGAATACATCTTCACCCAGAGAGGAAGCAAACGCTGTTCATTGTATATACAGTCTATGATTACTATGGAACAACACCAATGACATTTTCCCACATCTCTTTAAATTAACGAATATGATTTCTAAAATCTGACTTTGTCTTTTCGCAGCATGGCCAGCTCCTTCAAGAGAAACTATGTACTAGCGGATCCAGTTTCCAACAGTGCGTGGCAGCTTCTGTGCAGCTGGGATTTTAGTATAACTAATGAGCGAGCAGTGAAGCAGCGCAAGAACAACCTGCGTGTCCAACTCAAGGTGACTGTTAGTCTGTTGCAAACCTGCTTTAAACGCAAAGTAGGGAAAAGGAGATGTGTTTTACACCATGCCTCATATTATCGGGAAGCATAGAGTACACCAACTTTAATTTCCATCCTACTTTTTCATTAAAGTCCCACTCTGATCGGTTTTTTTTTTTTCACTACTTAAAGTGTTATCAGTGGTCTTTAAGTTGTGATTATTAAGTTTTTAGCCAAAATCATGTTACCTGTTTCATTTTCAAGAGCTTTTCTTCAGCAGAGCTTCAGCTCATTAGCGATTCGCCTCTGAGGCTGCGCTGCGTTGCACAATCCTCTTCATGCTAGCATGTAGCCTAATGTTGCCAGTGTCGTAGAAGAAGCAGGTAACATAGGAGTTATTCAGCTCTCGAACACTAACATCTTTAGAAGCATGACGAAAGTTAATATCATAATTAGCTTTTTTACGAACATTGCAATCCACTTGCGCACACACTGGTTCCGCAATTGTCCTCTCTACTCTTATGAGTGTGGCCTGTATAATGGGGCTCTGGGGGCGGAGCTTGGATTTGTGACATAGAAAATCTCACTGTATCTGAGCCTGCAGTTTGGGTCTGCCAGAGATTCACAGAGATGATATATCCTGTAGCATCAGAAAAGTGTCATATGAACATGCAGACAACAAGAAAAACATGATTTTCATAAGAGTGAGACAGAAAAGTAATCAAGTAATAATCAAACAGGTCTGAGGTAAATCCCTGCTTAAGATGTTTCATTGTTTTTGGCGTCTTTCAGGAGTCTTTGTCGGAGAAGGCCCAGGGGGAACAGCTGACTCTCTCTGAGAAACTCAAGAAGTTAGGGGTTCATCTGGGTTCCTGGCTCCTCTCCACCAGTCTGGCTGCTGGCTGTGCGGCTGGCATCTATTACCTCTGCCAATATGAAGAGGAGGTAGTACCCATGACGGAATAATTCAACCTGCTGTCAGACTCTAAACTCTGAATAATGAAACGTCAGATCTTGACCTGTTGAAATGATTTTTACAAGCATGTTCAGAGAAACTGAAAATACGTGACGACATTTTAGGTTGTTTGGTCTCAGAGATACCTTATCAGCAGGTGTCACAAGCTAGGACTTACTGACAGTGTTTCATCATGTCATTTACCGGCAGTGCAGGGTTTGAACTGTTTTATTGAACCTGGTTGGTATCTGACGCTATCCTGATCGGAATTCCATCTGTTATCTTTATAGAGGACAACAGATGACGCCAACCAGTCCCTGCTGGAAGAGGCGAAGACTCTCCTGGTTCCCTTTGTGGTGTCAGTGATGAATCTGGTTGTGCCGCTCTTCTACTCCCTCTTCAACAAGTTTGAGCTCTACTCCAGTCAGCGCAAACAGATCTACGCTCTGGTCGTGAGGTTAGCACCAACATGCACTGTTCCGAATAAGCTCAGGAAATGTGCACTTTATTATCTTCTCAGTCTGTAACCCATTGGCTGAAAGACTGCTGTCTCTTCCTCTTGCAGAAACGTGCTCCTCAAGATGTCCGTTTTGGCCGTCTTGTGTTATTACTGGATGAATGTGGTGGCGAAAAAGTTTTCAGTAAGACAGAGACCTGTTCTTCTAAACTCTTATTAACCACACAAATGTTTATTCATTCATATGATTGATTGATTTTCCAAGGAAGTGTATTTTATTCACTAACAAACAAAAAGGGAAACTGTTTTTGGGGGATTTTTTTTCCACACTACACTTCTGTAATTTTCCCTGTTCTCCTCAGTGTTGGGAGTCTGTGGTGGGACAAGCTCTGTACCGTCTGGTTATTTTCGATTTCTTCTTCCTATTGTTGGGATCCTTCTTTGGGGAGTTTCTTAGCAAGTGAGTATCTGACCAGAATCTTCACAGGAGTACAAATGTTTTAAGTGGACCTGAAAATCAAAATTATGTCTCTCTGACAGTGTGATCGGGACCAGATTAATACGCCGTCTTGGCGTTCCAGAGTTTGACGTTGCAAGAAATGTCCTGGAGCTGATCTATGCTCAGACTCTGGCCTGGTAAGAGCAGCTATTTCTGCCGCCTGGTTTGTGTTTCCTCTCCTGGTCTCAGATCCGGTCCGCTCTTACACTGTTTTCTTTCTCCAGGATTGGGATCTACTTTGCTCCTCTGCTGCCCGTCATCCAGATTGTGAAGTTTTTCATCTTGTTTTACCTAAAGAAGGTAAATCCAGGTTTGGGTGACTGTAAACTGAACTGCTCTGGTTACTCAGATACAATGCCATGACTGCTGAGGCTGCTCTATGTACTTTCAAAGGGTCATGTTACTCTATAGGACCCGGTTTAATAATTGATTGAAATCCTTCAACCACAATAGTGACAGTCTTGTTTTGGTTACGGGAAAACCAGGCTGGTTTTGGATTGATCGGTTAATCTTTTGTTTGCACTAAAGAAGTCAGGACTGGTCACTCTTGGATGAACTGAACGCACATGACCGGTTATTTGACCGGGTCCCTGCTCGTTGCATGATTAATGAACACGATGAAAGACCTTTAAAGTCATGCTGAGATCTTCATGGTCTCTTTTGTGAGGGTAAACAGATATGAAGTTCATGCTAATATGGAATAGTGGTGAATGTGTGTCCCATTCTCAGTCCCTTTTTCAATCACCCTCTCAGGTCAGCCTGACACAGAACTGCCAACCACCACGTCGCTCTGGGAGAGCAGCGCAGATGCAAACCATCTTCATCGCCCTCCTCTTCTTCCCTTGTTTTGTGGGAGCTCTGTCTATGGTTGCATACACCGCCTGGAGGTTCGAGCACACCATGAAACTCTAGATCATTATAACTTTGGCATAAGTTATCAACATCCCAATAGTTGAGACATGTGGAAAAAAATGTCGCTCTCGTTTTGTGCACCTTCTCCTGTTTAGTCTCACTCCGTCAGAACAGTGCGGTCCTTTCCGAGGGCTCAACAACACCTTCAGTGTGGTTGGAGTTTGGATAGATGATCTGCAGGAGACCGATGACCATGACTGGGCTGTCTGGATCTACCAAAACATCATCAGAAGTGAAATCTTCTACTTTTTTGTCACTCTTATCATCATGTAAGTGAAGAGTGTTGGAAGTAAATGTGTTTTTTTTCACTGAGCCTGGGCCTGCAGATTAGATAGAAACCCAGTCGATATTTGTCTAGGGCACATGGCTACTTTTAATTAAAGGGATATTCCGGCGTAAATTTAAGTTATGGTCAAACACACCGTAACACCGAGTTAGACCCCCCTGGAGAGATGAATGTTGCCGACAGCTTGCTTGTCTAGTTATACCAACTTTAGTAATGACCGTACGATAGCAATACACAGCGGTCTATGTCTCCTTGCTCAAACCTCAACCAAAACGCCACTATATAGCCACAAATAATGCTCAGAACAGCACCTAACTTCATCAACAGTACATATAGGGTCCCAGACATAGTACTAGCCATCAAACATCTTTTTAGCTTTGCCTGATTTCTTTAGCAAAGAGACTAAACACAACTCACCTACTCTCTTCAGGCAGCCGCTTGTTTGTTAGGGAACCCTGATGAGTCAATCACAGAGTGCAGCAGAACATTTATGATTATTACTTCATGGAAATGCAATCAGCCCCAGACGCTAAGGCAGAAGAACTACCAGGTCTGCAGTGCACATACAAGATTCACAAGAACCCTGGTTGCATAATCATAAATGTTCTTCCTTGAGCTGCAAAACTCCGCTGCACTCGGTGATCGACTCATGAGATTAAAAGTTAATTTTAACCTTAAAAACTGTAAATTCAGAACCATGTGCAGCTCAGTATTATGGGACAAATTTGGTAAGGGGTTTTAGAAACGCTTTAAAGAACAAATATGAGAATCATTAGACTAAATGTTATTATATTTACCTCGGTCTGTCCTCCACAAGCTTTAATGATACAGAGTGAGTCATCTAAAGCAATGATGCAAACTAAATCAAAGCTGTCATGTTGAGTCCAAATCAGTTCTCCTCTCCCCTCATGTGCTTGTAAGGTGTTCAGGGTAACTAAGCTCTTGTTCCATCACTGAATCAGTAATACGGAGTAACCATGGTGATCTTTTCAGCGAACTGAATCCTACCCCGCAGTCACACTGTGTCTCTGCTTTTATTGACATTTATTCAACTTTTATTCAGCCTCAGACTCTTACAGTGTTTGCAGAGAATGAGTGTGTGCACATTATCCGTCTTTTTTTATGAGTTATGTGAACAATTTCTAAAATATTCACAATAATAATCATTACATCCTCCTTTTTAGGATTGTCATATACATCTTCTGGCAAATCACTCGGGGACGCAAGCAGCTTATTTCTCAACTGAGGCAACAGATTGTGAACGTGAGTGACCCTTTAAAAATGTCACGCGAGTTCGCTCTTGTTTGTTTGAGCTTTCCTTTTGTTATCTTCTGGTTTGTTTATCCTCTCACTGTACTCCAAATTGAAATCTACTTATGTGTGTGTGTGTTTTCTTTTTTTTTCATTTCCTTTTTTTCCCTCTCTCTCTCTCCTTTGTTTTTGTGTTGTTTGTTTTGCTCCCACCAGGAAGGGAAAGATAAATCTTTCTTGTTAGACAAACTCCAGAATCTGCAGAAATGTCAGCCCAAGAAGAAACACAAACAGAAGAATCACAAAAAGGTTTGTTGTTAAATTATCTCACGCTTACTCACTTCCCTCCCTGAGTTTTGTTATCAGCCTCAGTACATATTTTGTCTCGTCCTCTCAGCACACCGAGCAGCGTCCTCACGACAGCTCGCCGAATGGTCAGCCCCACTCTAATGCTATGGTTCAAGCTTTACTGGCTCGACAGCGGCTTGAAGAGGAGGAGGGCCGCAGGACGAGCAGAGTGTCTGTTCCATCTGACATCTCCTCCTCCAGCAGTCTGGCTCAGGCCATGTTAGCCCGTCAGAGAGCAGAGGCTTCGGAGAGAGGGGAATTCTTCAGCACAACAGGTTTCTCTGAAATCCCCTTAAACACATCCAACGCTGTCACACAGCCGATGCAAGACAGACGAAGAGCAGGGGAGTACAGAGCAGACGAGGCAGATGGCCTGTCATCTTCTGTGTCGAGTGTTATGATGCAAGTCATGCAGGCCAGGCAGAGAGCGGAGGAGGAGGACAGATTTCAGTGGGCCGCCGCTCCTCAAGGAAATTCAGCTTCTGCAGGATCCAGTGCTCTCATACAGGCCATGCTGGCCCGACAGCAAGCCCAGAACGAGTTTGATGATGGATACTGAGCAGCGGGTCCAGCATTTGTTTTGTTTTTTTCTGTCTACCAAGAACTTTTGTCATGAATACATGATTTAGCGCAACTGTAAATACATAAATAAGGGGATTGCAATACATCTAGCTAGGAATGGGCGATAAAATACCATTCATGAAAAATCCTCCATGGTAAATATTTGACATCTCATGATAAATGCAAGCGAGCGAGCGACGGACTCACAGCCGTAGCCCACACAGAGCAGAATAACAAACAAACATGGATGAAGGTAATGAAGAAGACGTTCCATGTTACTGAACGAAGCTCCACATGAGGGATTTCCTTCAAGATTGGGGTTTAGACGAGTGAAACAGGTCTGCCTGACATCGGACAGAGGATCTGCTGCTGTTCACTCTGTGCAATAAGAGTTTTTTAACAAATGTTTAAACAGTTTTCACTTGTTTGATGTCATTCGTTTGCTCTATAACCCACCACTCAAACTTGTGGTTAAGTTTCTTATTTGACGTCTCCAACTGGTGTTCTCAAGACAAAATGAGTCAAAAATACAGATTGGAATTATAATATTTTTTATCATTATCGCCAGAAAGGTAAATCTTTTCGTATATCCTATATCGCCCATCCCTACACCCAGATCAGATGTACATAAAAGAAGAGCTCAGATACCTTTTGTAGCAGGACTAAGAGAGAGTGCAGGTCCACCTTCTCCTTTTTTTTTTTTTACAAATATATTTTGATAGTTTCACTTTCTGTGACAGTGTATGAGCATTAGATGATAAATTAATAATGTAAATTATGAGCTACAGGCCCTACAGTGCCATTTTAGATAGACATTTCTGTATATGTGGATGAACATCATGTAAAAATAAAGATGATACACAATATAACTGACTGATCTTCATTATATTCTAATAAAATATATTTTTTATTCCAGAATAAGCTGGTGAAAAAAAAACTATGTTGCAGTGGAGATCATCTGTGGGATTGGTCTTCAAGCTAACACTGCCCCCTGTTGGTAGAGTCTCCACAATGACAGGGATAAATCAGTGAATTGAGGTTCCTAATCAGAGTTTCTTCACTAGTTTGAAAGATCTGTGGTCGTTTTTATAGCCGGATAGAAAATTATTTTAGTTATCTGCTCTTTCTTTCTTCAAGCCCCTCCTCAGATGATTGTGAATTTCAACATCACGGCCGTAGAGTCTTGGGAAAGTTTGCTAATTTACATAGATGCAAGATGAGAACACAGATGTGGGCCACACAGAGTCAAACAAAATCAAACATTTTGCTGATTGCAGTAATATTAGTTCATGAATGTAATGAAAAATCACCAATAATTTATTACTTAAAGCAAATACTTAATAATTAGCAAACTACCTTACTTAAGGCTCAGTTGGTAGAGTCGGGTAGAATCGGTCGTGTCCCTTTCAGAGGGGGGTTGGGGTTCGATTCCCGGGTTGTCATGTGCTTCAGTGTCCTTGGGTAAGACACTTGACTCTGCTGGCTGTGCCCAGTTGTTCTCAAATATACGTCACTTTGGATAAAAGCGTCTGCTAAATGACAGAAAGTTGTCAAATTTTCCTCTTTTTATCAAAATGCAGATAACAAAAAATCTTAATAAGAAAGACTGCTAATGACGACCTCAGAAATCCTGCATAAAAAAATAAAGCACAATGATGAACAAAAATCAGACAGGACATGATGACATGAAAACAACGTTGAGGACTTTTAATTCATCAGTGGAAATAAATTTGTTTAATTGTAGATTTTCTTGCAGAGTTGATGCAAAGACTGTTTAAAAGAGATTAGGGTGGTCTCTCTTTTGCCCCCTTAAAGCCAGTCTTGAAATATACTTCGATTAATATTGGGAAACTCATGTATCAACTTCCCCTGACATCTTTAATGAAATGAATTAAAATAACCATAACATGTTTCTGTTCACAGTGTCGAGGATTGATTCTCCTCCGTTGAAAGCATAAACATCAAGTTTTAATTACAAAGTCTGCTGAAGCTCTTCCTGTCAGAGTTCACAGCAGTTTAGGAGTGTTTGTATGTGTACGTTAACTTTATGGGACAATAATGGTAACCTCTAAAAAAAAAGACAAATACAGACAGACATGTGTTATTTACAGTTTCCATTAGGGCTGCACGATTTTGGCCAAAAATGAAATCCAGATTTTTTTTTTTTATCTGAAAACTTGATTTTTGATTTCATTTATTTTATTCAGAGACAACTTGACCAAACTTTACTCTACTAAGTTTCATCTCTCAAAACGAAACCACTGAAAACGATGTAGTGCATATGCCAAGCCAGTAAGTGGCGCTGTAACGCTGCTGAGGAAATGCACAAAAGACAGAAGAAGAGTACGGACACGTTCATAAAGGTTGTTTTGGCCGGACACGCTCAGAGTTACGCTGTGTGTCACATGATTGTTCCTAGAGAAGCAGATAGGCATCCACACAGAGCTGAAATGGTCGTCATTTACAGATTTATACACTCTCTGACGCACTTTCAAAAAGTGCCGTTTACAGTCATCTGAAACACTGTTTCCGTGTGGATGAAATGCCGATACGACAAAAATTTTTTTTGCGTTTACTCCTGTTAATACCGCCTTCAGACAGACTTTGCAGCAGGGAGTGGTTTGCTCTTTATCCGAAACTGTGAAGCCGTACCAATTCCACATGACTGACTTGCTCTCGCCCCTTTTAGCCACGAAATTATCGCCTTCTTTTGTAAACACCATGTTTGTTTACACTGGTGTGTGTGGGAACTGGGGAGCACTTTGCAGAAAGGGGGACCTACGGTGGCCTGGAGGCGCGAGACATGATAGAGAGAAAAAACAATTTGACGATTTTAATTTTGTTAAGATCGTCATAATCAAATAATTCAATGACAATTTAAAATGGATTAATCGTGCAGCCCTAGTTTCCATTTGCAGGCACATCATCTTCATGTAAGTATTGGTGGTTTTGTCACAGATTTAATGAAACCTCTGAATTGTCCGCTGTCATTGCATTGATGTTCAGACCATCTGAAGCATGTAAAGTAAGGCCTTGACCCTCTTTCTCAATAGGGTACACAAACACATCCTTAAAAGCCTACATCTACCAGATTAGTTCACGTCTACTTTTTCCTTTTGTCAGCTGGTTTAAAGCTCCTGTGTGACTCTGACCTCTGCGACAAACCATGCCAAGAAATCTCCCACGATTAAGGCAGTGTTGAAATGTACCAGATGGTGCTCATGATGCGCCCTGAAGTCCCACAAGGAGTTTCATCCTGTTCATTCTCTACCCAACACCAATCAAACGAGCACTTCCATACGGCGAGTTGCAACACCGTGAGGGAATCTCTTGTCCCAATCAGCACTGCTCCTCCCCTAAAGATCTCACACAGTCACTCAGGTCCAAAGAGTCCACAGGTATGGGAGTTTTTCTGCCACTTTTCGGGGTCTGGCTGGTAAAAATCTCCACAGACTTGGAGATGGAGTGCACAGAGCGCTCCCTGTAATATCCGAAAGCCTCCCGCGCCTGCTCTTCTCGTATGCTTTGCTCAAAGGTCTTTCGTTTGTGCCTGAACTCGATGACAGTCTTTGTGTAGGAGTTGAGGGTGGTGACCGACGCGCCCATGCAGCAGGTGAAGGATGCCCAGGCCACGCTGGTACGAGACAGAAGGGACAGGAAGAGGAATTAAGGGATGATTGTAATGCCGCAAATGTTGGCTGATGTAATAAAAAAAACAGCAAAACATTCGTGTAAGAGCACAATACAAATTGCATCCCGGCCTTTTCCCCCTCAATATTTTTGTTTGCTGAGATTAGTGTCAATCTCTTTAGGTCCTTCTGCTCCCCTGAAGAACGCTTGGCCACATGGGGGATCAGACATCTGAATTTCTTCCTCATGTACATTTAAGCACATTTGTTAATGCTCACAAAAGGTCAAGGATTGTTCAGCCTCTAGAATGAAATCTCAGCATACTGCGCATATAGTAAAGGAGTAAAATATTATCCCCTTATGCAATTCTAATCACGCCTGTATCGGAGCTTTGGACACCAAAGCCTAATCCTGCCATAACATGAGAGCTTTGGGCTTTTTTCATTACAGACAGTGACGCTGAGGAGAGGTGAGAGCACAGCCACTGCCTGCTATTTATGGCTGAGACAAGCTGAACAAAAAAAACCCTCATCTGCCTTCCTAATGGGTCAGTTGACATCATTTTATTCATAAGGAAGTGTGTCATAGATACCAGAGAACCAAATATCTACGAGGTTGGCCGTGTAACTGTGGAGTCTTACCAGAAGGACCACCCATAATCCCAGTTGTAGGGCCTCCAGTCAGGAGGGCCAAGGCTGACAGTGACGGTGAAGACCTGTGTGTACATCACATGAGCCACCATACCAAGGAGACCTGGAAACAGTGGAATAAATCTTTAGAAGTCTATGTTAACGCAAACTTGACTTTGGTAAACAAACTAAAATCAGAGGTATGCCGGTATTGAAAACTCAACTTTCTTTTTTTGCTTTTATTCAAACATAATGACAGTAAAGGCTCATTTATGCTCGCCATACGTATAAAAATGTACGCGTCCATTTCAAACGATGGTTCTGTCACTGCCCACATACTTCCTTTACGTTGGCGTGGATGTTAACCATTACATCCACCAGGGGGCAGGCCGGAGTCAAAAGTTTCTGACAAAAACAAAAAGAAACATGGCAACCGTGTAGGAGCTAGTGGTAGTGTATGTTTTGCATAGAAGACAGAAACAGAGGCAGCGTTCTTTTCTTAGTAGTTCAGATGAGAGAAATTGACGACAATCGTCAAAAAGCCCCGCCGTTGTTTTCTTCGTTTTTCTCTAGAGATGTGTATCAGGTAGTGACAGCAACAACACTGCCCCTATGGTTTCCGGTGGTACTGCTCCATCTGATCCGTATCCATAAACTTCAAAGATACGTACAGAAATACAGACAGGAAGCACAGACGAAGAGCTCTGTCTGTATTCAGATCTGTATGTAACGTTGAGCATAAATGAGCCTTAAAACACTTTCTTGGAATTTTCTAGAACTTGCTTTCACCTTATCAGACACTAAAACATCATTTCTTCACATCTTCATGTCTCAGTATGACTTACTCTTATTCAAACAATGCATTAAACACAGATCTTAGTCTAGTTGGTATCAACTTCTTTGGCTTTTTGTGTCTCCTTTTTTACAGTTCATAATTACAGAGCCCCCGAAGGAAAATGAAAGAAAAAAGTTTAAAGGGTTTTCTCGCGATCTTTTGCGTGCCCTCACAAAACTTTTGCGAGATCTCACAAAGTTGTCAAAGGATTATAAGTAAAAAGATTATTGAGCAGTGTATTTCTTCCATGTCGAGTCATCCCAAACGATGGAACCCACACACCCATGGAAGAGGTTCATTGCATCTTCTTTTTGAGATTGGCCTCAGATAAAAAGATATTTTAGGCACGGTTTTCTTAAAAAACACGAGTCATGGAGGACGATTTGAAAGAATTCCTATGGTCAAGGGACATCCCGAGGACATTATGTGCATGCAAAGGGACAAGGTGGACAGAAAAGGAGTTCAAAATAAAATTGAACCTTTCCCACGACTGTGTACATTAGTACAATATTTTTGTTAAAATTACAGAAGTAATCTACTGACCAATAACTTCTGAGACAACGTTTGCAGGATCTCGCAAAAAAATCTCTAGAAAACTCTTTTTTAAATTTTTTTTTTATCCATGTCCCTTCTGGGCTTCCGTACATAATTAAATGAATTAACCAAAGACGGGATATTACAAGTGATGCCTCAATAAAAGACTTCTGGAGTCTCGATCAAGTGATCCTCAAAGCTAGATAAAGTACCTGAGAGCACGGTGAAGACAGCAGCGAAGGCGTTGAGCTTGAGTCCATCGATGACGTTACTGGAGTGGACCAGGTCTAAAGACATGAGGCTGAAACCCACCACCAGCAGAATAATGTAGAGCATCTCAGAAACCAGTGACAGCCATAGTATCCCTGCAACACGGGTTCAAACGATTACAATAACATCAACTTATTAAACAGACACGTGTGCACAGGAAACAGATTAGGATTTCATGGTCAATGTCAGACTAGTTGTGCACGATAAAATCTTCTTCAGCTTTTTTATGTTTCTGGCCAAATGTGATTACATCCAAATCCACATTGCCGGCTTTTTGTTATTTCTCCACTTGACAGGAAGTGAATCCTTTTCAAGTGACAGTGTCAACACAGCTGAGAGTCCTTCGAGTTCACACCGACTCTGAGAGTGTTCATCTGGTTTCATCTTTAAAATGGCAAATGAAACGTCCAAACAGAAAGTCGAGGAGATTTTTGATCGAAGGAAATGGAAGATAAAGACAGAAAAATGTCACGTTTATATCATTTAATGCACCAAATTCATAAATAAGTGATTTATTCATTTGATTTGTTGATATAATATCTGAAACAGAATCGAGTTTAAACATTCGTCCTTAATTTCCAATTAAACAATAATCTCTTTCTGACATTATTTCTATAATACTTGTGTCTTGAGTAGTGGAAACTCACCTTTCTCAGATGCAGGGGCCAAATCAATGAAGCTCCGACATCTCTCACCTAGCGGCAGAAAAAAAGACACCAAATTGTTGCACCAATACGTTATTAAGAATTCACTAAGCTGCGGATCAGAAATTAGTGAGTTGGGTAGAGACAAGGTCAGAGGGGAAGCACTGAGGATAAACAAACGGACCAAATAAATGCTCTAAGCACTAAACTGACAGAAGCATCACTCCAAATCCTAATCTGTGTTTTAATTCCCAATTTCTGTCCAGGTGTGTTTCACTGGATCATCTCACTGAGGAGCGTGACCTTCTGCTCCGTGACCACAGAGTGACACCACAACTAAAAAAAAAACAAATGTTGAGTAAGAGGCAGATGTCTGAGAAATTCTGCTTTTTCTGGCACTTGATTCGGTGTCACCAGCTGTTGCGTTGGCAGCGAGGCTCAACATCTGCTTTTTGTCCTATTGAATTACAGATACTTTACACAGAATTAAAATGAGGGACCAGAATGAAGGGAAGAAAAAAAAAAAAAGTGCTGTTATAGCATTATGCCGCATGATGAGATGAAATGAGCGCCCCGTGTCTGTTTAACCAACAGGTTACAGAGAAGCTGACCTTTGACGCGCTTTCCTTGCAGATGTGCTGTTTTCGTCATTTGCCGGAGCGGAGCGTGTGGCTGGATTTGTACGTGGAACACTTTAATCAGGTAGAAGGAATGTGGCAACAGCTGTTTTGAGGAAAAACTCATCAAGGCCCCTGTTACATAATCCTTATTAACTCAAGCTGTCTCAAACCCCCCTCCATCGTACGGCCACTTGATGAGATAGACATGTGCTAGCAATTCCTTATTGAGTAATCTCAGTGTGTGGGTCATTTGTAGCCCTACACATGGTGAGACTACGTGTGTCCCATAAGCATAGTTCTGTTTCAACATCAGCGCTAAAACATAAGAAAGCTACAGAAGAGGATAGGGGCCACTGAAAAAAAATTAAAATCCTATTTATTTTTATTAATCTGAGGAAAAAAAACTCAAGAGTTCTGACTTCAAACTCAGAACTCTGACATTTTTTTCAAAATAATAATAAAAAAATAATTACATTGGACTTTTTTTTTCATTTTCCAGGTGGCCCTTATCCTCTTCCGTAGAAAACAGTCCAGATCGACTTGAACAGATAAATCTAGTTTGATTAAATTTGACGTCACTGTCTCCTCACCCTTTTGGCGACTCATTGAACTGTTTTGTTATAAATGACGACACTGTTATGTGATAAAATCCTTTTGTTATTTCTCTTCGACACACGAAAAAAAAGATAAATAAATAAATCAGTTTTTTGTCTTCTTAAACCCTGAACATGAACATGAAGTACAAGTTTCCTATTTTCAGTTTTGTAAACTTTACTGTGACGCTCCTCTCTGTTGATGTTGGCTTAATATTTGATGTCAGATAAAAACAACTAAAGCAATTTCACCAGATCCCTGGAGTTTGATAAGTCAGCTGCTCTAAACGGAGGGTGATTACACTGAAATTGTCATGACATGGAAGAACACAAAAAAGAACAACTCATTTCCCCTTGAATACACTCTGCGATGGAGAAAGTTTAATATGTTTTTGTTTATGTTGATCCTTTATTCCTGTCTAACAGCTGCAACAAAAATCAAAAGTCAAACTCACATGTTTGCGTTTACTTTTGAGTAAGAGTCAATGGTGAAAAGCCACATTACTGAAGCAGGATAATGACCAACTCTGTAATGACCGATTCTCAAATCACACGTTAAAATTATTTGAAAAAACTTTCTAAAGGCTTTCTAAAAAACTAAATTAGTCATAATTCAGGCAAAAGTTAAAGCTCCTTTAAGTATTTTTTTTATGTTTGTTACACACTGAAATTCATGTTGATGCCTTTTTAAGATATACAAAAGTAAACAAGACCAAACAACCCTTACCAAAAAGACGTTGAAGTGTACTTCAAGTACACTGTTTTTTTTAAACTAAGTATGCTTTCAGTGTCCTTTTTGTGGACTTTTCAGAGATATACTTAACACAGGTAATTTTAAGAACTTGGCTTGTACTAAGAACTATACTTAAAGTCCATACATATCTAACCTATGCTTAGACATAAACTTTTGTCCAGTATATACTTAAGAATGCCTTCAGTTTAAGTATACTTGTCTTGTACAAAGAATTAAACTAAAAGTCTAAAAGGATTTAACCTACACTAAGATATAAACTTTTGTTCAAGATATACTTAAGTATGTATTAGTATACTTGGTCAGTAAATACTTCCATATATCTTTTTAAGAGCATACTCTTATAGAGTATACTAAGCAGTACAAGCCAGGTATACAAATATGTACTTTTATAGAAGTAATTGCATACCCAAAGGTAATTTTAATTATGCTTCAGAATCAGTGCGCAGATAGCTGAGTGGATTAATGTGCGCCCAATGTTGGGGACTGTGGTCCCTGCTGTGGTCACGGGTTTGATTCCTGTCCTGACCATGTGCTGCGCGCACACACACACACACACACACATACACACACACACACACACACACACACACCACACACACAAACACACACACCATCTCCCACATTGCTGCTCTGTCCTACCCATTGAGCGCAAAATCCCCCCAAGAAGGTTTACTTCAGAGTGTACTTTTATAAACTAAAAAGGGGACTACAAGTTCAATACTAGTAAACTAATAGTATACTGAGAAGTCTACTTTTAAGTATGCTTAAAGTGTACTTTTATAATCTAAAAATGTTCCATTTTAGTCTGAAGAAGGAATAAATTTGTATACTTTGTAGTATGCTAAAAGTACATAGTCAGTAGTAGACTTTATACGTTTATACTCAAGCAGACTTAATAAAGTGAACTTTAAGTATACTACTTTTTGCTAAGGGAAGACAAGATCTTTTTACACTCAAAACTTTTGCAAATGGGTAGATGTCCCCCTAGCATCAGAAGAAACAGTCCTGATGTTGTGATTTCCAAATAATAAATAGGTTTAAAGGACAAGAACAGTACAGTGGGTACCAAAAGTGATAGAAGTGAAAAGTTCCTTACTGGAGCTTTAAACTCAATCAACAGAAAACTCACACACACACACACACACACACACACACACACACACACACACACACACACACACACACACACACACACACACACCTTCTCTTACTTTCATCGTGGATGTTTTCCTCACAGGAGAACCAGATCCCGGTGTGAAACTGTCTGAAGAGGAACCTGTCGTCCCCGGTCTCCCAGCTGTACACCACCTTGTTCGGGTCCGTCTCGTTCACCCCGTAGTCTATACACTGGTGCGTCCGGAGCTTGCTGCACTTAGGCTTGGGGACTCTTTGGGTCCCCACGCACCAGTACGTCGTGACAAATGCGGTGATGGCGAAAAAAAGAGCCAAGAAGTTCAAGGTAACCGACAAGAGACTCCTGCATTTGCGACTCGTCCTCATTGTCCCTGAGAAGAATGCAGAGGCGCGTGGAGGTCCAAAAAGTTCATGAGTGCCGAGTGGAGACAGTGCGCGATCCCGGGCTAATTTCCACAGACTCCTGGTGGGTCAGAAGAGCCATTTGGCACTTGACAAAAAAACAAATATTTCCATAGATGAAGAGGATGAGGACAGCTCAGAGCTCAGCTGTGCGTAAAAGGGTCACATCTCCATAGAGCCTTTTTTCCACGCTTTGTCACACGGTCCTTCACGAGTGTCCAGCATAGCTATAGGATGTCACGTTGTCAAAGGATTTGACTCACTTGCATCAAATGTGGGATACTCTCTCTCTCTCTCTTTCTCTCTCTCTCTCTCTCTCTCTCTCTCTCTTTCTCTCTCTCTCTCAATAGGATGCCCCTCCTCCCTCTGATCACTCACTCAGGCCTGTCAACTACAGGCGATTATCAGCCCGGTGCTCATGTGATGGACAGAAGTTTCACTCCCACTTTCAGCCCCTGTGGAGAGATAAAAGTCTGTTTTCTTAAAATAATAGATGATTACTGGATAGAAAAAAATGTCAAATGTCAACAGCTTTTTAGCAGTTATATGCAGTAATAATAAAAAGAATTATTGTACCATCTGAAAAGCGTATAATAGATAAAACACTTATTACACTCGATCTGTTGGTTTGCAGGGATGACCAACATCCTAAAATATATTCAGATACACTAGTTAGAGACAAAACTATGATTGTCTGGATGTAGTGATCGGAAATATTAAAAAATGGCTCATCTTACCCCACTTTCTTCTATATTTGTATGCAGCTTTTTGCGTGTATCACTTGAATCCTTCTCTATGCTCTGTACTGTGAATATTTAGTCATTTATTGTTTCTTTATGGTGGTTTTGAACTGTTTTATCAGCCCCTTTATTTACTTTCACACATCAAAAACTTGTTCTTGATGTGTGGAAGTAAATTTTTTAATGTGGTATATTTTTGTCATACCGTCCTGACTATTTGCATAAATTAATCACAACTTAGTTTTAATCGTTGTTTAGTTGATTTCTAAGTTACATGGTTATCATTTGTTAAAAACAGTGTGTTTAGTTAGCACATGGTGTTTTGTCATGGCTGACCACAAACTTGTGTTGCATGATATGCAGTGTTACATTTATATCAAGGTTTGTATTCGTATCTTGGTAAAATCCACAATCTACTTACTAACATTGAAGCAGGCCTATGTTTTATGCAGAAAGAAACAAAACTCAATCTTGGATATTAGATACATAAATAAATAATACTATAACATTTTGTGTATTAATTTATCATTATAATGTCATAATCAATACATATTCTCAGATCAATATGCCCATTGAGACAAAAAAAAATGTGAACATTAAAATTGGATAGGTTTGTGACATGTTGCAACCGTCCCAGGGACTGGGTCGGTTGCAACAGTTGACTGTTTTTTTTTTTTTTTATATTATGAAAAATCTGTCTGATGTAATCATACTTAATAATAATGGTATGGGGAATTAGTGGACAGATGTAAATTTACTATATGAATAAATGGTTGGCCTAGTCCAAATCATCTCTGAGTAATTAAGAGAAAAGCAAAAAGTGTTGCAACTGTCCCCAGTCTCCCCTATATGTGATTAAAATTAACAGTGTCCTCACTTGGGTGACTGCCCCCATAATCAGAAGGAGAAGTCTGTTTATTTTACTCTCCAGTCTGTCCAAAAGTCTTTTTTCAGCTCTTACAAACAGTGTTTTTTTACGGTCTCTGAAACTGTGCTGCTCAGGATCCTCGCCTTTCCTTCTGTGCTCAGCTGAGAGGATAATGAGCAGCTGCTGCCTTTGACCAGACTGATGCTGGTCTGATGAGCCTTGCAGTACAGATGACGTGCTAAACTGAGAATCTGCAATAGGTTTCTTCTAATCTGAACTCTGCTGGAGCGTAGTTACAACACAAATGTTGGCATTTCCAAGACGTTTCCCATCAGTCATGTGATCTGTGTGAGACTGGGGCTAAAAATACAAATCGTTTGAGCTTCTATGCAAAGAGTGTTTACAGCCCTGCAGTAGATAAGGCCAGATGGGCCGGACATCTCTGTTACCTCAGCATCATGCCTTCATATGCAGCTCCGGAAGATAAGCCCCACTTCAACATGGCTCTGATGACGAACAAATCAGGCCAAGGCTCTTCTCTGCAGGGACTCGACTTCACCTGCTGGTGAAGATTGGCAGCAGCCACGCTGGTGTGATCAGAGGTTATCAGGGGGTCAGGTGCACATTTGCTGTCAAGATAGACCATTTTCTTAGTACTTTACAGGTTTACATGAAATCAAATAACATGCTCTTGTGATATTTAAAAGTATTTCAGGGGCAGATCATGCCAGCGTGCTTTTCCAGACTATATCAATGTTTTTGTCCTTAAATCACCCAGTGGTTTCTGCTAACAGTTAAGAGGACTCTTGCTGAGTATCAGCAGCATATTGGAAGTCCTTTTAGTTGGCTAAAGTCTGCTAAACGCTGCTTATGAAGTCCATGTGGATGGTGATAGGCTGTCTCCTAAGTTGCTGGAAAAACCCGAAGTTAATCCCTGCCCTCCAGTTAACACATTGTAAGCTCTTTGCTGTGATGAGTCCTCTCTAAGTGTGGGGGAATAAAAGGAAATAAAGTTCTGTAATGTTCTGGGAAATCTGTTCGTCATAGAAAATTCCTATAGGTACTTGAAAGTATTTCGAGGGATCACTGCTGCTGTTTGGTGAGAATATTACAACTAATTGTAACTGTACAACAGTGTGAACATGTTACATGACTGTACAGCGCTGTAGTCATGAATGTTTTTTATGAAAATGAGCACAAAAGAGCTATTTTCCACACGATTATTTCAAACAGAAATATGATTTATGCTAGAAATTATTTGTTAAAGCAGCTCTGGTAAATTAACAACTCTTCATATCTTTACAGTCTCAAAGTTTTGACCAGATTCAACAGAGCCCATAGTAGCTAAAGCATGACCGTCTGTATGTACCAGTTTTTTCTGTTTTTTAGAGGGCTTTTTTTCTGTTTTTCTGACTTATTTTTTAAAGAGCAATTTTATTTATTTTTTTCCAGAGTATTTTTTTCTGTTTTTTGTACGATTTTTTTTGTTTTTCAGAATAATTTTTTGTTTTTTCAGAGTAATTTTCTTTTCTGCTTTTTTCTGACTACCTTTTTCTGTTTTTTTCAGAGTAATCTCTTCTTTTTTTCTGATTAATTTTTTTCAGAGCAATTTTATTTCTTTTTTTTTTTCAGAAGATATTTTTTTTCTGTTTTTTGGACTTTTTTCCGTTTTTTAGAGTAATTTTTTTCTGTTTTTTTGACAAATTTTTTCAGAGTATTTTTTCACTGTTTTTTTTTCTTTTATTCTGTTTTCAGAGTAATTTTCTTCCAATTCTCTAGGATCATGATCACTTAAATCTTAAATTAGACATTTTCATCTCCCTCTGCACGACTTGTTGGAAGCAAACATGGTCCACTTGTTTAGTTTAATCACCTCCTTTTGGGTTTGAGATATTCCCTTCCTCAAGTCAGATTGATGGAATCATCATAAATTTTTCTACTTTGCGAAGGCAGCTCAGGATTTGCAAACCCGATGTTTGACTGTATCTTGTTCAGTCAGGAAAAAAAATAGAACAACAAAAAGATGAAAAAATGTTATGAAAAAAGAAATTGTCTAAAAAACAGAAAGAGGGGAAAAAATTTTGTACAAAAAACAGAAGAAAAAAATAGTCAAAAAAACAGAGAGAAGAAAAAAACTAATCCGAAAAACAGCAAAGAAAAAAAAAAAGTTTCCTTTTTTTTGTAAGTGACTGCAATAAGCTTCTGTTCAGGAGTTATTCCTACATGGACCAACAAGATATCTCTCAATTTATATGTTTTTGTTTCACAATTAAGAGGTCACTTGTTAATTGAACATATGACTTACTACAGTAACTGAGCATACTGTGTTGTCATTCTTCTTGTCATTAAAGTAAAACATATTCACATTTAAATATACATTGAATAAATTCCAGAAATTTACTTTTGAACTCTTCATGTGCATCATCTATCAGCAGTAGTGTGTCATATACAGTTATATAATCATGTGATGGCATTTTATATAGAATTCTTACATAAGTTGTCTGAAACAGAGGCTGAGATGGATTTCTGGCCACAGCACTAGATCTGATCTGTTAGGATTTGATGAGAGATAATGAGACAACACATTTCCTCACAGCTTTCCCTAAGCCAGGAAATCACATGGGCATAAGCATCATAAATGATAACTGGAGAAAAAAAGAAAAAAAAAGGGCCGGGAGAAATTTTAATGTTCTTTTCCTCCTCTGAACTCGACTGAACATGCACAGCTGGGGCTTTTGTGTGCACGACGGCGATGGCAGGGCATATAGAAATGCAGATTAACATGAATGCATGATTATTTTTCCCTTTATGAGATCATCTCATATTCACGTATGGCTCCAGTTGACACGCAGCTGTGCCTCCAAAGTGAAAAATACACGGACCTGAGAAGAAGCTTTTGGTACTGCAGGAGTACTCATGTAAAGACAGATTAAGAGACATAGCACTGCATCTTTCATCTGGCCTTGAATACCTTTGAAGCATATGTGGCTTCAGAGTGCAACACTGCAACGCCAAAGCTGTTGATAGACACAGACTTCATTTGTATTTCAGAGGGCACTTCCGCTTAAAGCTGCTAAGAGTAGAATTTGCCTCCAAACAGATAGCCCCTGAGGATTAGTCCTTATAATCTGCCGTTCACTGATCCTCGAAATCATACTGTCTGGGTGCTCAGAAATCAGCTTACAGTAGTTCAGACAGTAGATGGTGTGAGAGCGGGATTGCATGCTGTGCAGGCTTTATGTACAGCTGCAATGAATGAGAAAAAGACAATTGTTCCGAGATCGTCACTTCCAACATGCACAGAGGATGTCGGCTAATGTAGCAGAGTCCAGTTTTCTTGTATGCCGGCATGCAATGGTCGCACTGTGGTTTAAGAGTAAGGCCTGTTCTGCATGGCTTATCCACACAGATGCCTGGGGTATAAACTGAGCATCTCTGGACTTTAATTTGAAAATCCAGAGCAGGATACACAAGCCAAACCCAGGATTTCAACAGTTCAGAGAACAGAGTGATGACAGTGCGAGTGGTGTTGAGTCGTTCATGAACAATTCGTTCAAAAGAACGGAACGACGTGAATGGAATCACTCTAAGAACCGATTAGTTCCTTCTCAGTTCAGTTCAGTTGCAAGCGTGGCGGTAGTGGAACTGCCACCCTTGACTCTTTGGCGAGCGGCACACAGCCGGCCAGCGAGCGGGCGGACAGTCGCGTGATTTGCTCACATTGAATTAAAGATATGTATCAATCAGACTGTGAACAAAATTAACGACTTCTGAACGACTTGAGGCAGGCAGAGGAGGGAGGGGCGTAGCGTTGTTTAACAACTGCCGAGCACCAGTTTGTTCACCGAGTCTCTCCACTTTTCCGTGATATAAAAGAACGACGACTCGCGCTTGTTTGGCGGGTGTGCTGCTTGCTTTTGTGTTGTTTCAAACATGTCATGATGCAAACGTTGGCGGCACACAGAGAGGTGAGTTTTTCAGCTCAGGGGAGTGATTCTTCCTTCACGACTTGGCGAATGAACGACATGTGTTAGTCAGACTGTGAACGAAATTAACTATTTTCCAACAACTTGAGGCAGAGAAAGGAGGGAGGGGAGTAGCGTTGTTCACAACTGACGAGCACTGGTTGGTTCACCGGGTCTCTCCACTTCTCCATGATATAAAAGGACAACTTGTGCTTGTTTAGTGGGCGTGCTGCTTGCTTTTGTGTTGTTCCACTTGCGTCACGATGTGAACGTCTGCGGCACACAGAGAGGTGAGTTTTTCAGGGGAGTGGTTCTTCCTTCACCCAGTGAATGACGCTGTGACTTCAGCACCCGGCAGGACGGGGCTCTGAAGCTCTGACCGATTTGGTGAACGAATCTTTAGAATGAATCATTTTAATGAACAGATTCTAAAGATTCAGTACAGTCAAAAGAACTGTTCTTCCCATCAAGTGCGAGTGGATAAGACACAGAGACCTTTTACATGGACAGACTTTTATATAGTTTGTAGAGCATTAAATCAGACAACTGTCCCTTTTTTTAAAGTGTTACAGTATATTAAAGTTTAATTACAAAGACACTTGGGCGGTCATTGGGTGCAAATTACCAGATGGTAAAAAGGACATGAAGGCTAAAATTACAAGTCCGAGAGGAAACTAATCTTAATGTTCGTCACTGAAAACAGAGTTAGTTGTGTTGATGGGATTGACTTCCATTCCTCAGAACATTAATCCTTAATATCCAGACTGAATTTTCCTGGAAAACACACAACATAATCCACGAGGGATTTTATCACAACAAGTCGCTGTCAAATAAGTTGATTAATTAACCAGCCGTCAGTGGGAAGACAAACTGTGGATAACTCTTAAAACCCACATTAGGGGTACTATTATATTAATGAGGGGAATTCCGGTCATGCCATTTTTCGCTATAGACAAAGCAAACATGTACAAGTGTGGTATTAAACAGCAGATCTTCAACCGAGTCTAACATAAAACACACACACAGTTAAGGACAAACAAAGAACACAAAAATTAAGTTAGAAGTCTAATCATTCTGCATGTCAGAGGTGATATCAAATATAAAAGAGCTATAGATCATCTGATATTGCTTACGTAAGGACAGTCCCGTTTGGAGCGATTTCTCAAAAATAAATTACTGAATTGGACCGTAGGCGTCACTTGTCTCCTCATCAGGACTGGCTGCTTAAACCCCTCTCTGCTCTCTCTTTGCAGTATGGAATGTCATACAGTACTCGACTCCAGATAGGGCACAGTCAAATCAATCAAACACACACACAGTGGACACTCTACGTTTGGCTCCTTTCACAATATCAAGGGAAATGTTAATGGATCCCAATGTGAGGGAATGCTGCATCCTCCTCGTCTCTCTGTACTCAAAGATTTATTTTTATGCAGAACTGGACACAGCCAGTTTCTTCAAGTGGTCCATGAAGACCTGCAGACTGACGTCATCGGTGAGGATTGGTGCTCCGGTCTCCTACAAGGATAGATAAAGATTGATTGAGTGTTTGACTCACTCTACGCACAGACTTTTGTATGACATAACTCTGATCACATGATCCCTGCAATATACAGCTAACACTTCCCGCAATAATCTCATTCCCAGTCGTAAACGTATTCACAGTGTCACAGTGTTTATATTCTGCAGGTTAGGGTTCAGTTCCGTCTTGACTTAAGAAATAAGAGATTAACACGTTCAATCTCTTTCACTTAAAGCCAGGGTTAGCTAATCTTAGACCTGTGTGCCCCACAAGTTCGACTTCAAATCTTCTGCGTAGTACAGATGGTTTTTCATTAAGAACATGTACAACTCTGACGATAAATAAAGTGGTTGTTTTTATTTCTGTGGTGAGAGAAAAATTTTTAAGTATAACATTTTTATAAAACGTGAAAATAAAACCCCTATTACTTTAAGTGGACAAATACACATTGGCCTTCATTTATCAAGCTTGCATTCGGCAGAAAACTAACATACACTGTGCACACATTTGTGACGTGAGGATCGGCATTTATCCATCTGCATATGAGCGTACATCAGGTCTGACATCGTGTACGCAAGTTTGAGCAAATGTCTGTCTGAAAATAATGGATATACAAACCTCAAACCTGTCATTAATCACCATCACCAAATAAAATAAAATAAAGTACATTTGTTATGTCCTCAGTGAAGAAGCCTATTTGATACCTCTGCCCAGAAACACTGCCACAGAGCAGGAGCGCTGTTTCAACATTACGCACGAACGCCACTGTGGAGCGCTGCGTTTGACTCCTAAAAGGCAGGTGTCTCTGTCTTGGCTCAGCAGCGGGGACGTTGTTGTACACTCCTGAAAGGGTGTGGGACATCATTTCAGCCACTTCAGTTTTGCACAATGTTGCACTGGCGAATGGAGTGCCGTTGGCTGTGCCAGTGCAACGGGAGGACTTGATGCCCGAGGCGAGGCTTCTGAACCACGAATACTTAAGGGTGTGACATGTTAATGACGATAGATTACAGCCGCCGCATTTATCAAGACCCGATCATACGTACGCAGGGATAGGTTGGACATGAACCCTTTCATAAATCTAACGTGCTTCCTATCGTACGATGAATCCTGCGCTCAGTTTTACGCAAGAGTGATAAATGAGGGCCATTCTGTTTTGAGCATTATCCATTTCTACTTTAGGCCAATATATGATGTACTAGGGCCAAAATAAAATCCTGATTTCTTCCACAGAAAACTTAAAGAATAAGTTTTTCTATAATCTCTCAAAATTAAACCATTGAAAATAATGTAGTGCATACGCCAAGCCAGTCAGTGTCGCTGTACTGCTGCAGGTTGATACCGCCTTCAGACAGACTTTGCAGCGGGGAGTGGTTTGCTCTTCATCCGAAAATGCGACACCGTACCAATTCCACACGACTGACTTGCTCTCGCCCCATTTAGCCACGAAATTATCGCCTTTTTTTGCAAACGCCATGTTTGTTTACACAGGAAGGAGACGCCTACTGTGGCCTGGAGGCGCTAAACGATTTGACGCGGATTCCGATTTATGATGGATTAATCGTGCAGCTCTATAATGTACATTTACATTACAAATGGCAAAGAACAGTTAGCGGTAGCTGGTAACACCCGTACCTGTCCCCAGGTGTAGAGGTTGTTGTGGGTCTGAGATGGGTTGACTTTGGAGAGCAGGAAACGAGCCTGTGAGCCTCCGTGCTCCGTGTCGATGTAGCGAGGCATGGGGAAGCGTGTCTGCAGGATCTCCTGGGCGTCATCCAGAGGAGCCTGCAGCAGCTGTTTGAAGTTCTCATACTCCGCCATTTCTTGGTAGCCTGCCTTTCGCCATTGTGCGATAGTCTAGGAGTAAAGATGAGAGTTTAATTGTTAAAGGATGCCCTGTTCTATCTTCTGTATCCTGAAGACTGTTTTTTAAAATCAGGATAAAGGTCATTTCCCCTCTGTCTCACCTCTCCATGGTAAATAACAAGCTGGAAGAAAGTGTCCATCAGCAGGATTCGATCTGGCAAGATGCTGCTGCTGTCCAGGAGAACAGGCTGTAAAGAACGCAAAGATCCAGGTTATAGTTTGGACTAGAGGACTAAACAAACCAACAGTGGTTAGCTTCTCTGGCAGGAGCATGCTGAAGCTTGGAGGGAAGTTCACATGCTCTTCTGACTGAGATAGTAAGAGTGTTGAGGGTGTGAGGCTGACCTCTGGTGGCCCGTGGAAGGAGTAGGCGTAGAGGATGGGCTGGATCATGATTAGTGACTGGGTCAGGTCCTGCCTGACAAAGTGGTGCCTGTAATATGAAGACTCATCAGGGCTGTTGTTGAATACCTGCAGGAAAGGTGATCGCCGCAGGTGGAACATAAACTGGAGAAAAAGAGAAAAAGAAAAACAAGTTTAAAACAAAAACAGGTTAAGGTTAAAAAAAACCTGACAGGGTAAACCTGAATCTGAACAAATCAAGAGAAATTCCTCTAATAAGAAGTGATGGACTGATATTTTAAAGTGAAGTTGGTCATTTCCACATGTCTCCACAAGATGGCAGGTTTACCTGTGGGTAGAGGGACAGAGACTCTGACAGTCTGAAGGATGTGGGATCGTCTTTATTGAACTGTCCAAACTTCTGACACTGTAACCAAGAGAGACAAAAAGACATTCAAACAAATCTGTCATTGTCCACGTAAAACAGCAGCAGAATGACGCTGAACCGCTTATAATGCCCAAGAATCCTAAGAACGCATGTACGTAGAGGTGTCGGTGTGGGCGTGTCACTCACCAGGCGAATGAGCTGCCTGTCCAGCCAACGCAGGACATCCGGTCCCTCTTCTGACTCCGCTCTGAAGACGCCCAGACGAGCCATGAGCACGGCGGCCGCTTCCTGGTCGAATGATGACTCGATGTGCTGGATTTGAGATTGTGCATCTGCCCAGCTATTAAAAAGACAAAGAGGACGGAGGAGAGAGAAAGAGAGAGAGAGGGTGGAGGAAAAGGGGAGGACAGTGTGGGTTGTTAGTTGTGGGTGAGAACAGGGTGTGGTGGCGGTGACGCAAAGATACAGGTTTAAGGGTGTCACCACAAATGTCAGGTATGTAAACATCCCCTCAGGCTGAGCTAATATTGACTCCAGCTGACATTTTCTCTGACTGAATGCCAGGTAAGGGATCAGGGACATACACGTTAAACTCGCTTCAGCGCTCCATCTGTACATAACTTTTCTTGTTAATAATAATCAGGGCTGGGTATCAATTCAGATTTCCCAGATCAATTTGATTCAATATTACAAGGTCCTGATTCGATTTGATTCGATCCAATCCTATATTGATTCAGTCAGGGATATCAAGACTCACCTTCTTCACCAGGCTTTTTACTAACTGCCTTTTGATATTTCTCTTATTGCAAATGTTCATTTTAATCGAAGTTTTTAATGTTTATTTTGTCATTTTATTGATTATCTCTCTTCTTAGTCTTTTTCGTAATTCCCATCACAGGTTTTTCCTTCTTTTACCCTGTTTTTATTTGGTAAAGAGCTTTCACTTATCTCTTCATTTAATATTATTTTTTTGTTTTAGTCCATCAGGTTTTAGTCTTTTTACCATTTTTATCTCCAGTGTTTCCTAAAGGTAGCTCTTTCCTCACGTAATGTCTCTGTGTCAGGCCATGTCTCTTCAACAATATATCTTGAATTCTCACACTGTGTGCGGCTGTGTGTGTGTGCGGGTCCATGGGTGTGTGTTTGGGTGGGAGGGTCGGTTTTTATTGTCACAAATTGTTGTTTTTAGTCTGTGAGACACTTTGAACTGCAGTTTTTGTATAAAAAGTGCCGTACAGATAAAGTTAAATTTGAATCAGTTAAAATAATGCCGTAAATTTGACAAGTTACTTTTAACAAGGTAATCAGAATTAAGAATTAAACCCAAACCAGTTACACTAATCATGTACTGTTATTCAAACATTGAATTAAAATAACTTACAAGGCAAACAATGTAAATGTGTAGCTATAAACATAATATAAACAGGTCCTCCAGCTTTTGTGCAATAATACCACAGTGGTTGGGAGACACCCAACTGTATCAGAACACAAACAAGGATCTTTTGACTTCTAGATAAATGTAAGGGAATTGAAATTGTGCAATAAGTAAAGGTTTTTTAGAGCATGGTCTTGTAAATTGTATATTAACATACAGTGTAAAACTGAAAAACGCTGATCAACATGTTGAGGAGTGAGGCAGCTCCTTTTTGCCGTGACAATACCACCAGCGGTGGGAAAAAAACACCCTCGGGTGGGACCCTGGTACCCGGTACACATCAACACCTGCTCCAGGCTGATTCATCGTATTGCCACTGTGTTTTACCTTCCCGTTGAATATTTAGCATATTATTCGTTTTTTGTCCAACTTGTTAAATCCTAAATACATCCAAACATCAGCTTTTAAACGTGTTGGCGCTAACTTTAGAGGTGGACTCGCTTCCGCCATGTTTGTTTGCCTGTTGGCAGTAATATATCATGAGATTTTGTTCAGTGGAAAGCAGCGCTAAACGCTGATCACGTGAGACTAGCAGGGTTGATACTTCAGGCCGCTTCTCCTCACGTCCAGTGAAGAAAAAACTACCAAAGTTAAAAGATCGATCTTCAGATTTTATGAATCGATTATGAACCATTTAAAGGGAAATCGCCCTAATAATAATACAAACAAATCATTACAGAGTGTCTACGCTAACTTACTTCCTGGCGACGGTGGTGACTCTTATCCTCTTCTGTGTGTTGGAGTGCTGGTACTGGGTAACGAACTGGATCACGCCTCGACCACCTTGGGGAACTGGTGCATTGTGCTGCACAAAGAAACAAAAACAGCCACAACATCATTTCTATGTGCCTGATAGATGTTTTTCTTCTGCTGCGGCGTCACTAAACAACGCCTTTATCACAGTTATTCCTTTGTTTGAAGCTGAACTCTCAGACTTAGATTCCCTGTCGATGCCTCTCACCTGATTCACCACTTCAAAGTACATGCCCAGGGTGCTGGATGGGTTGAGACTGCACACTTTCCACTGGCTTGTGCCACCAATGCCCATCTCCTACACAGAACAGAGAGCACATTGTGCGACGGTGAATAACGGCCGTTCGAATACAATTGAACTGTGAGAAGAAAGGCGAGACTTGTGCTCACATTCTCTGATACGCAGGGACCCTTGGAGTTGAGTGAAACACACGGCCCGATTGCCCCGCAGACCTTCAGCTCCCTTGATGTCTACAAGGACACGAGGACACAGAGCATAAACCCAACAGCTACACCAAAAACGATAGGTTATCAAACACGCGGCAAACAGAGATTTTCTTTACCTTAACGTCTAGGACGCCTCCGAAAGCCATGCGGAAATCTCCGTTGTAGTCTTTGCTGAAGACCCTCTGGAAGGTCTGCTTGAACAGTGACGTGTTAAACGAGTCTCCCATCACAATGTGGCCCCTGTGAACCAATCAAAACAAACGACATTTTTAAAAAGGTTACACCTGTGTTAAAAAAATCTACGCATCCCTGATAGAGACACACACGCTGTCACACCTTCAGCTAATAAAATGGTTAGTGCTGACGTACCCGGTGAGATTAGACAAACACTTCATCTCCAGCAGTCCAGTCTGGTCCAGAGCGCAGGCGTAGATGTCAATGCTGTGGCCGTTCGTCGCTGAGCGGTTTGCCATGGCTTCATAGTACTGTGGGACAGATAAGCAATAAAAACAGGTCACTTACAGGCAGTGAGTTTACCCACAGTAGATAACATATACAGTGTATCTTTGATTTGAAATAACAATTACTCAAAATCTGAATCTACTCAACTGCTCGAGCACTTGCTCACCTTGGTGGCTTTCTTCAAATGCCGAGCGTTGTCTTTCTGGATGTCGTGCCACGAGCGGATGGGGGTTTTCAGCTCATCTCCCACCACCATGCCCGGGCCTTGGGTTGGGGGACCGCCGATAAACAGCATAACACGAGCTCCTGTGTTGGGGTACGTGCCCTGAAGGCAAGAGAAGAAGAATTTGGGAATGCTGTCGAGTAAATCTGCCTCACCTCACAAGTTCATGACTTAACGATAACCAAAGAGTTAAAGAGCAGCTGGACGGAGTTTTTCATTTTCTGCTGATTCATTTTCTGCAGCCACTAAGGACAAAAGCGGTAGTGTTTTAGCATGTATTGTCGTAAAGACACTTATTTGGCTCGCATGTCAGGGCTCAGAGCTGCTCTGCCTGTCTGTCTCAAGACTTTGTCACTGTTTGTTTAGTGACAGTAATGTGCACGTTTTCAGTGCAAAATAAAGAGAAAAAAGCGCATCGTCTCTGGTCTGAGAGCTGTAAATCATTAGGACAGCGTCTTAAAAAGGGACATGAGACCATAGCCTACCTACACACATCCAAGCCAACTTTTATTCATGTATTTCTTTGACACCAAATATATTGACAGGGACAAAACGATGTCAGTTATCGTTGTAAATCTCAGTATTGGTAAATTTTCGATTTATCACCCAGCCTTATTTTAAATAGTTTTAAATTTCAACTTGTTTTCTTTTCTTAATTATGGGAAAAGCTGAAATCCAGAAGTTTGCTGAATATATCTAAATATGGAGCGTAACAAGTCTGAATTACAGCTGTAAGGAATCAGCTGGGGTAACAAGGGCAGACCACATAGACAAAGATTACGACTAAGTTCATAGTCCAAGATTCTGGGAAACTGCTGAGGCGTTTAAAAATGGGCCACATAGTTACAAAGCCACTGGGAAGGGAGCGGTCCATTTAATAAGAGCATTTGATAAGGAATTCTATGCAAATTATGACTCATTAGAAAAAGGGACAGCCAGTCCTTTCTCACAGGGAACAACGACATAAATACACCTGCATACCGCTTTTCACAGTCATGTCAGGTATGTAACAGAGCCGTTCATCGAGCCACATGCCTCTCCACAAATCAGTGAATCACTGCAAGAGCCAACTTCTTCTAATCAGGCTTCATCTCTTATCTGCTGACAAGAGAGTACAGCAGAGTAATGATCTGTTGCCCCGGTTACATAACCATGCAGATTAGCAGTAGGAACAGAGAGGATAATGATGGTGGAGAGAAAAAGACAGAAGGCAAACAAGGAAGCAGCCTTTGAACCGAGCATATGTACTGTTCCTGCAGAGTCAGTTATCAGGCAGACTGTGGATTTCTAAACAATTACACGTGGCACGATTGTTTTGAGCAGGCTAAAGTTCTGGCTGCTGGATGTTTTAACACGGTTGTTTTAAAGGATGTCGGTTTGAAATAGGGCCGGGTGATAAACTGAAAATTTACCGATACTGAAATTTACGACAATAACAAACATCATTTTTTCCATGTCAATATATTCTGTGTCAAAAAAATAAACAAATAAAAGTTGGTTTTGGATGTGTGTAGGTAGGCTATGATCTCATGTCCCTTTTAAGACGATGGAGGACGGTTCAAAAGTTGTTGCGGCTGAAGTAGACGAAGTTAATGTGGGATGGGGTGAGCAGCTTGTGGAGTAGTTATCGTCCATTTATGGTTATCGAGGTGAACTAATCAATATATTGTGATATTGATTAGAGGCCATATCGCCCAGCCCTAGTTTGAAAATTCAATTTCAAGAAAAGGTTTTAGTTAGTTTAGCTTCAACCACACATCGTGAAACAGTGCCTTCATAGTTCAGCGTTATATCCAGCACTTCATGTATCATAGTGTGTCTGTGTGTTTGTGTGCTTGAGAACTGTACCTCCAGCAGACCAACAGCGACAGAGAGAGCGACACCAGTTGAGCGGAGGGGTCTTTTGCCCTGAGGTACGGGCCATGGGTCTCTCTGAAGCTCACCGAGCAAGTCAGTCAGATTCATGTCCACTCTGTGCACAGGCTGAAGGAACCTGGATAGGGACACACGGCGTGGTTTAGACAAGAGACAGTATGATTGTGGGTTTTAACCAGTTGCTGACTAAGACAGGTGTCAAGTTTTCACGCTCCTCCTTACTTGCAAGAGGCTGCGGCGTCCTGAGGTGCAGGTGGGCGACCTTGTTGTCCTGCTGCTCCGGGCTTTGTTAAACCCAGCATCTCCTGAAACACAAAATAGAGGATAATTAAGATAAATAAAAGATTTTTTTAAGGTACATCGATGAAGCCTTTTATGTCTAACCCTAGAAAACTGAACAGAAAAGAGTAAGAAAAGGAAGGGCGTGACAAGTGGGAAAGGGGCCGCAATTTGAAATCTAAAAGGCGATTTTTGATCAATCAAAACAAACAGATACGGAAACTCTAACCCTGGCATCTGTCACTCATTTATTTATCTCTCCATAGTTCTAACTTTTCGGTTGTGTTTGTCTCCACCCACCTGGATCTGTTTGGCAGTGAGGTCTTTGGTTCCCCTGAACACATAACTCTTGGCAATCCCCTCACAGCTGAGTTCATGAACCTGAACCATGCGCCCGAACGTGATTAGGCCCACCAGGGCGTTTGGTGGCAGCAGGCTGAGGGACATCTGAAGGGACTCTTTCAGGGCCTGGAGATCCTCTTCTTCCAGACATGTGTCCACCACGTACAAGAAGATCAGAGGGGCTGGGGGTCCACGCTATAATAAAGAGGTTAGAGAGGGAGGATATCAACACATTAGCTCTGCGTACACAGGTCTGAGAAAGTTAAGAGAATACTACAGTTGGTGCAGCGTTATCAGGAGATCATGTTACCTTTGACAGCAGTATGCAATATTTATAAGGCTACACTTGCTACACACAGAAAAAGCCGGGCTTCGTTACAAGTTTGAAGATGTTCCAGTATAATTTTAACTGCCAATATTAACATCATCCTGCTCTTAACTACTTTAACATTTAGAGAATATTAAAGCACTGAGAATGCTCTCCTAGTCCACAACAACGTTTTAGAAGTTTTTAAGTTGCAGGATGAGACCAATAAATCAATCTGACCTACAATTTCAAACGAGAGCTGTCAGCTTTAGGGTGTCATCATCACAAATCGTTAATATACACCTTTGCTCCGTACATGCAATCTCCATGTATAGGGGTTAGGGTCAGAGTGCAGGCATGTATACGGTATTTACCTGTACTATGTACTCAATGGTTGAAAACTGTGGCATGAGTTCAGCCGGTTGGTTCACTTCTGAAATGCCTGCATAAGAAGGAGGGAACTGCAAAGACACAGAGAGGACAGGATGAACCAGACAGTTAAAGGAATGCAGCTCGTCTACATTAAGAATTAAACGCAAGATTATATAACTAATGAATCTGTGATTATCCAACTAATTAACACTGATGACTTTAATACTTACTGGGTTTCTCTGGAAGCAGAAGTTGCACGCCCATATCTTAGCTCTGAAGTCAACTTGGCTGTGTGGAAAGAACAAATCAATTAAAAGGTTTGCACCGGCCTGGTAGGGGTGTAGCTGTGACTAAGTGTTGTTTACACAAAGTTGTATTCCCAGTGTTTTTTTAAACCACTCCTACTGCTTGTGACACATCAGCATTTGTAATTGCTGATGTGTTAAAATACTAGACACAACAACAAATTCAGGTCCCTGCAGCCACCTTTGGCGGAAAATTAAAGATCTTGTGCATTCAGATTTGAAAACAAAAAATACACGAGCAGTTAGGGATGGGCGATAAATAATCATTGTTGATATATCATCAGAAAAATTCTCGATGATCAATATTTGCCGTCTCATGATAAGTACGATAAATGCAAATTAAATGCAAGTTATCACCCAAACAGAGCAGAATAACAAACAAACATGGCCGAAGGTAACGAAGAAGACGTTTCTGAGCAGCTCGTTACTGAACGAGGCTCCACGTGAGGGAGTTCCTTCAAGATTGGGGTTTAGACGAGTGAAATCAGGTAAATGTTGAAAATGTTTTCACTTGTTTGATATCACTAGTTTTCTCCATAACCTTCAACTCAAACTTGTGGTTAAAGATCTTATTCGACTATTCTAACTGGTGTCCTCAAGACAAAATGATTCAAAAACATATATATAGGAATTATAATCTTTTTTATCAGGACTTTTATCGTTGTCGCCAGAATGGAAAATCTTATCCTGATAATTTTTTAAGCCCATATCGTCTTTTTCTTTCTTAGTTACTCACCAAAGTGGGTTGAGCACTGCCTTGCAGTTGGCCCGGCTGCACAGAACTGGTTCATACTGAACAGGTGGCAGGTCAGGTCTTTCCTTGAGAGGTGTGAAGAGGCAGGAGACTGGGACCACTAGCCTGGTAGCTTCCAGACGGCTGGACGGCCAGAGGTTCCAGCTGAATCTTACTCCATCCCTGTCCTCGTTCTGTTGGATGAACTCCTGGTAGGTCGCCATCAGCGTGCTTCAGTAGAGAAAGAGTCCAGTAGACAATAGTGAGGTCGACGGTCGAACAGAGAACTTGGTGGAGTCAGTTTACACTGTTCCACTCGTCTGAGTGAATTGCTCTTTATACAGGAACTCCTTTCACTCCCATGCCAAAATAAGACGTAGGCATTCAGAAGCGTGACGTAGATATGTGACATCAGAAACCTGACAAACTTGTTTCGATAAGGACAAGAATAGTGTCGAGGAATCCTATTGGTATTTTTAGGCTCTACCTTTAACAGTGTGTCAGTGAAGTAGTAATGATGCCTTATTAAAAGTGTTACCAAGATCCTGTTATGGTTACAACAGACACTCCCTCTGTCTCACTGATATCAGGAGGAGCTGTATGTCTCCAAAGTACATACTCCAATTTAACAGGTTAAAATTAAAACGGGACAAGTTTGTACTGTGTTGAACCACAACTGTTTTATTATCTGTTAATTTATTTTTAAAGCCTATAAAGTATCAGAAATCAGTGTCAAGTCAGTAACCAGTTTCAGATCCCAAATCACAGTTTTTTTGACAGATAGACCCAAATGCAGTTTTATTTATTTTACTGCAAATAAAAACAACCCTGTCAGTTTAAGAGCTTCATCTAAGCTTAATATGAATCAAATAATAATTATTGTAAATGTAAATGTTTCTTGACTTGTACAGCCCTTTACAACAACCCTTTAGGTGAACCAAAGTGCTACTGGGTATTAAAAACCAGCTCAAATAAATACGTTTTCAACTCAGATCTAAAAATGCCCAGGTCAGAAATCAGTCTCATTTCGGTGGGAAGCTTATTCCAGAGCCTGGGACCAGCGACTGAAAAGACTCGGTTACCCCAGAGTTTGTGTTTTGATCTGGGCACTTCCAGCAGAAGTTGGTTTGACGAACTCAGAGCTCTACCTGGCTCCCAAAGGGTTAAAAGCTCAGCTAAATAGATAGGGGCGAGGCTGTTAAGAGCTTTAAAAACAAACATCAAAAGTTTAAAATCAATCCTATAAGAGACGGGAAGCCGATGAAGGGAGCGAAGGACAGGAGTGATGTGCTTACATCTGTTAGTATTGGTTAAAAGATGGGCAGCAGCATTTTGAACAAGTTGAAGGCGTCTAAGAGATGACTGGGAGCTGCCAACATAAAGTGCATAACAATGGTATTACATAAGCATTATAGTATTAATAATAATAATAATAATGAATGAAAACAGAGACAAATGACAGTGGTTTTGTTCCTTAGGTGTAGTTAGTTAATCGACTCTGTATTTCTAGATTACTGGCCAAATTAAATCTTAACCAGAACCCTAAAAGGATCCCCCTCAGTCCTCTCTGTGTTGTTTGATACTTCCCAGCCTTGTTTAAATACTGAAACCTGAGGTGATCCGCTTGAGCAGACAGAAAAAGTGACTCTGATGTCCCAGTTTGGTATTGAAAAAAGGGGTTTTCTATTCCAGCTGTCATTCAAAAACCGATTGGCTGACTATAGGGCTGGGCAATAAAATGATAACGATATCAATATGATATAAATATGCCATGATAGTCGGCATTCTGCCATGGTTTGGTAGACTATACAAATAGCCAATCAAAAGAGGAGTTGCTCCGGGTCTCTGCTGTGCTGAACCGACCATTCAGTCTGCTTTCTCTAGCGCAACACCTTACAACAAAACGTCAAAGAGACACAAAGACGCACAGATGCAGTAGTTCAAGTCCTGTATTGTACTGCAAAAGACATGCAACCAGTAACTACTGTTAAATTTCATTTAAGAGTGAAGGGCCTTACGCACCAGGGCTGATGCAAATATTGAAGGCAAAACTATGAAATATTCGGAGGCGAATTTTGACGCGCCTGATTCTACACATCAAGCCCGATGCGAAAAGACGCATCCCGGGGAAGACTTCCCTGGAGTCTACTTAAACTTCAAGTGATGGCAAATTGGTACTTCTTTTGCTTTCTCAAAAGAAACATAGCACATGGGTGCATCGAGCTGAAACTGTACCACAGTCGCTTCAGAACCTATTTTTGGATGTCTGTTGGACAATTTGAAGTTCTGCTGAAACAATTAGCTCAAAGTTTGAAGAGGCAGAGGACTACACACTAGTGTTGAGATGGCTTTCTGTCATGATAGCATGTACTGAGTCAGTACCAGATATGCACATGAAACTATGTTAACAACCGTTAGCTCAGTTAGCACAGATGAAAGTTAAAACAAAGACGTTTAGCAAACTGTTCAAGCACACAAACCATCGTCATTTCACAAATCCGACACTATGACTCTCCACAAGTTGTCCTTCAGGTCGTCATCTTTGTATTGTTTGTGTAAACGATCATAAACAATCAGCCGGTCAGCCATGTTGGATATGCCGGTGAATCTGACATCGCAACAACACGAAATCTGATTGGTCAGAAGTGGACACACAGTATGCGAAACTTTAGAAAAATTGACTATGATCCGAAAAAAATAAATGCCGCAACATCGCAGGATGGGATGTGAACGCTTGTATTGACAGGATACAGATTCGAAAACAAATACTGACGTCGGAAATAATCGCACGAAAAAAACGCTCCCGGTGAGACAGGATCTTAACAGGCAACATTAAAGATGGACTGGTGTTTTTTTTATATTCTGACTTTATCGATATCAACTGATATGCAAAATATATATTGTGATAAACTTTTACCTCTACCACCCAGCCCTAGCTGACCATTATTTAGCCCAGTTTTTTGTCTGTGAAAACTAAAACACTGAACAGTGCTTCGACGTTCCAAGAATCAGTACTGAGCGAAGAGATAACCTTATGTTGACAGGGGGGCTGCAGAACACACAACATCCCTGATAAGACCCTCAGTAAAGGTCGAGATCTGATGTGATCTCAGAGACCACCAACATTCAAGTCAACCATCTCTCATTTAAAACGTTTTCCCGCCTATCGACGAAAGAAATTCGACACGAACTAAACTAATTCAACAAAGATGTAGTGTCCGCCGCATTTACCAAACATCAGTACATTACTGTGACACACAGCTGCGAGCTAAAGCAGGACAGTCGGTCGGCTAGGCTAACGGAATGTAGCATCGGCGTTAACCCACTTCCTGCCCCCTTCGTGAGTGAACAGTCGGCCTCACTGTCGAGCAAAAACCGGCGAGAAAACTTACCTTTGATATGAGGTTGGTCTCTGGACTGGTGAGGAGAAGAATAAGTCGTCTTACTGACAGAAAATTACAGCATTGGGAGGTGAATACACAGGGATGAACAAGAGGGAAAGACGACGGTGAGGGATGACTCCCCGGCCGGCTTCTAGTCTTCACTAGAGTGACGTGTTACTCCAATCTAGGGCTTCTGTGATTGGCTTGTCTTACTGTGACGTTAACAGGAAGTGCCACATACGTACAGGCACAGGGTTTTCATGGGAAATTGAGTATCTGGGCGTTATTTTGTATGGGAACTCGTTAATTTCAACTTCTAACACTTACAAGACTTTAAAGACATTCGTATGATTTTGAATATGTGCAAAAGATTACCATTCTATGGACGCCGAGAACCGCCATTGCTAAAAGTAAAAATTAATGCAAAAAAAAGATGCCACAACAGAAGGTACCAATGCAAAAAAATGTAACCTAAGTCCACAAAAGAAACGGTGCAGATTAAAAAAAATCACACACAACAGAAGTTAAAGATGCAAATAAAAAAAATAAAGAAACCGAAGCCCGCTGCAAATAAAAAAATCACACACAACAGAAGTTACTGATGCAAAAAAAATTAAAAAAATTAAAAAACGAAGCTCTCTGCAAATAGAAAGAGAAACGGTGCAGATTAAAAAAAAAAAACACACACACACACACAACAGAAGTTAATGATGCAAAAAGAAAAAAAAGTTACATACTGCAAAAATAAAAGGACGCAAAAAAAAAAAAAAAAGCCACAATGGACGTCAGCTGCCGGGGACCAATAATGATGATACAGTGGTGTTTTACGAGCTATTTGCAGCAGGCTTCAGTTTCTTTTTTTTTTTTTCATCAGTAACTTCAATAAGAAATTCTTTCAAGATTTTCATTTGAGCACTATAAGGAAGTACTCATAGGCTTAAACCTGCAGACATGACAAACAGCATCTAATCAAGTTGTTGAATCATTTTGGCTCATAAGCAGCTGAAGTTTATGTGCAGGAACATATTTTAACCACATGGAGGCAGCAAAGTCTTGCATAATTATCCAGGTTTATACAGTCTGCTTTTGGTGTTGTTTAATCTCGATTGCAGAAACTATAATCGGTTTGAAACACAAATGAGCAAGAATGAGTTACCTGGAAATGCTCCCTCTATCTTAACTTTGCAGGTTGTACCCATTGAGTTTGTGTCCGTCTATAAATATCTGGGTTTTCTTGCACATATTGCCAGTTTGGTCACCAAACTCAGAGCAAAAATAGATTTCTATTACAGGAATAAATCCTGCTTTCCCTCAGTGCTTGAAAATACCTTGTATCTGCAACCTTTCTTCCATTGCTGAATTATGGAAGAAAGGTTGTTTTATATATGACTGCTTCAGCCAAATGGCCACAGTCCTTAATTACTGTTTATCACTGTTGCACTTCATTACTGGTTGTAGTCACTTAATGCATCACTGCAAACTTTATGCCAAATCTGGCCTATTCTGAGTGTTCGCAAGTACACTCCCTGGATGACTCTAATTCAGTCAGGAACACTTTGTCAAAATTTTTGGCTTTATTGTGCAAGTTTAAATTTGGCGGCATGATTCTGTTTCGGGTCCCTGCCCTTCCACACGCTTGTGTGGAAGCCCGAGGCAGGAAGAGCCCCTTCCTGCCCATCACGAGCCATCATGAAAGGCGATAGCAGGGAGCGCACGCGAGGTTCTGTTCAGGGCCCCCGTTCTCCACGTTGGCATGGGTGAAAGGCCAGCGGCAGGAAGTGCCCCTTCCTGCCCTCCACGAGCCATCATGAAGGCGGAGGCGGCGGGGGCAGAGCAGCAATGAACAGAACCCCCCCGGAACAGGAGCGCTTCGAGGGTAGCAGAGCATTAGCTGGCACAAGGGTGGAGCTGGGGTGGCGGTGGGTTGCTGGTTAGCTGTCAGAGCAGAGGAAGAGGCTGGGTTAGTGCACTTTTAACCCTTTGATGCGCAACATATCCACACCCCCTCTAATGCGCAACATGGGTCTGAAAAGACCCACATTCATTTCCAATGGTATTTCATGCTGGCTGAGTTTTTCTTTGTTCTATCTTTTGAAATAAGTTTATTTTCTGATTGAATATTCCAAGTATTCTTTAAATATCTTGTTTTTGATCACCACTGATCATTATTTCTATTTTTCTTTTCATACTTTATGAAATAATATAGTTTCTATATTATTACATCAAGTTTACACACATGGGTCAAAAACGACCCATTCATCCAAGTGTGATTTAATATTGAATTACCTAACACTATATTAATAATTTGTTTCAAGTAATGAAATCAGCAGTGAGTGGGGCCAAACCATAGACTGTATATACCATGGACAACTTGGTTCCGCCTACCGCCTGTATACGGATTTGGAGCCAAAAAGCTCTTGGTATTTCCGGGCCTTTTTACATTTCTGAAACCAGAGCTGCGCAGTTGCGATGCGTGCATTCGCCCGTGCAGTCGCAGAGATTCGCTGTGATGACGCTCGGCTCAAACAGCGTGTCCCCCCGGGAGAGCTACGCAATCCCTGAACGCCAATAGGCTGTATCCATAGACTGTATATACTATGGACAACTTTGTTCCGCCTACTGCCTGTATACAGATTTGAAGCCAAATAGCTCTCAATATTTCCAGGATTTTTCTTCATTTCCTGAAACCAGAGCTGCGCAGTAGCAATGCGCGCATTTGGCCGCACAGTTGAAGAGAGTCGCTGTGATGACACTCGGCTCAAACAGCATATCCCTCGGGAGAGCTACGCAATCCCTGAACGCCCATAGGCTGTATCAAGTGTCAATCATAGCAAACATGAACTCCCTAATAACTTTTAAAAATGGAGCTACACAGAAAAAAAGAGGACTTGAGCACAAACCAGTCTGACAGTAACTACATGTCAACATCACAATCAGGAGGGATAAAAAATTATGTTCTGTGTAATAAATTTTTTAAGTTAGTCCACAGCTCCATAAGGTTTGCTGGCGGAGGTAAACAGGGGGTGCTGTTCTCGGCTTCACCCAGCAAGGAGGCAGACGCTTTCCATTCTAGTCTATGGGCCAAACACTTTTGTATTTTGTATCAGCAACATGTTTATTTGTCATTTTGTCACATACACATGCGTCTGATTATAGCTAGCTGAAATAACGCTAGCTGTTTTACCTGTAACTGTGTAACTTTCCAACATGTAATGTCCTCACTCTCAAGGTAACCTAAACCTAATCAAATCAAATCTATGTACAATTATATTTCACAATTGTCATCAAATAATTTCTAAGATAATGTCAGAACAATTGAAAAACCATACTTACATGTATTAGACGGTCTTTTCATGCTAAATGCTACAGTCACTGTATGTGGGTCGTTTCTGACCCATGTATGTAAACTTGATGTAGAAATACAAAAGCTGTGCTTCCTCATAACATAAGAAAGAAAAAATAAAAAGGATTATTCATGCTCAACTAAAACAAGATCTTTACTGCACTACTACTACTACTACTGAATAGTAAATGATAAAATTAATTTATTTCAAAGATATACCATAGAAACACTCAGCCATACATGAAATAACATTGAAAATGGATACGGGTCATTTTAGACCCATGTTGTGCATTAGAGGGGTAGTGATACAAAAACGATTTTTATTCTAAAAGTAAAAAAAGAAAAATTAACATAAGGATGTAGGGTCGTCAAAAACAAGTTAATTGAGGAATTCCTTGAGTACCGACTGATGGAATTAATTTTTTGAAAAGATATATGAAATTTAAACTCAGCCGGGTCTTTTTTGACCCATGTTGCGCATCAAAGGGTTAAATAAGGCGCTCTATAGGCAAAGGACCAATAGGAGCTAGGAGTGAATCAGCTGGTTATCATCTGGTTGAGGTGGCTACTTGCCATTGGCTGCAGATCAGCGCTTGACGTCGTGTCCTGACAGAACTAACGCTATGCTTCATTTTATAAGGTTCTTCTTGGTTTAGCTCCTTCTTACTTATGCACTCTTCTTCAAAAGACTGAAAGCCACTACACCTTATCTATCCACTGTTTTCCATGAACCTCTGAGGTAAAGAGTTTTTTTTTTAACACAAGACATTTATATCATGAAGGAAAAGTTAAATTTATTTATAAAGTGGATTTGATGAACAAAAGAAGACCAAAGATCTCTACTGAGGATACAGGAATAACACAAGTGTGGTCAGAAAATGAAGCTACAAAAGCTCATGCCATTTCACACAGAATAATGGAACAACAGCTGAGACGAGACTCCAGGAGTGAGTCAGTCGTGTCCTACTTAAATGTTCATGAAACCAGAAAAACCAAAGTTGGTCTGAGGGTGGAGTTTGTCACTGCCTTCAGTGGAGATCAGCCCTCACAGTGTCTCTCTCTCTCCCCTCTTCTTCCTCCCTCTCTCTCCTCTTCTTCCTTCCTCTCTTGAAGCTGGTCCAAATGATCCAAACAGCTGCAGCTCCACAAAACAGGAGCAGAGGAGTTAAACTCAGGAAGAACCAGGGCCGAGAGTTTTTGTGACCTGTCAGGAACATTCAGCACCAACATCAGTCAAACACAAACACACTTTCTGTCTCACTGAGATGATAAAAACTGTCAGTCTTACTGTTGATGTCTTTGTCCTCCTGTCCTCTGCAGAGACTGCTAACGTCAATATCAAGTGTCTTTGCTTCAGCAGGGTTTCTTGCCTCACATCTATAAGAGGAAGTGACCTCCTGTCTGTGGACAGTGAGAGGCAGAGAGAGAGCTGAGCTGATCTGGTTCAGTATTTCCTGGTCTTTGTACCACAGCAGAGTCGTCTCTTCAGCTTTATTCAGCGAACACAGAAAAGTGCAGCTCTCTGCGCTCACGTTCAGAGTGTTCACTTCAGGGGATGATACAGGCTATGGGGAGGAGGCACACATACATACACACACACACACACACACACACACATACACACACACACACACACACTGACAGTTACATACACACATCCTGCTTAAAGACTCAGATCCCATGATTATTTTTCTTATTTAGATTCTAGCAGGTGAATTGTGATCAAGAATCAAGAAATATGTCAGAAGTTAAATGTTACCGTAAACTGTGAGTTTATGGCGATGAGTGAAAACTTTCTCTGTTTTGGAGTCAATAGTATAAACCCCAGAGTCGCTCCTCTGCAATCCTCTGAGTGTAAAGAGTCCAGTTGTGTCGTTCCAGAAAAGTCTGTCCTTGTAAGTTTCCTCTATTATCTTAAATTTTCTGTCATTCACCATAGCAATAGTCTTTCCTCCAAAGATAACAAATCCTAACTCCATCACAGGATCAGGAAAAGTGACAGATCCTCCTTGAACACCAGTCAGCTCACTCTTCTCCTCCTCAGCAGCAGATGGGACCATCACTGTTAGAATCAGACAGAAACAACAGAAAGGTCCATCATCAGATAGTTGGAGACTTTCATAAACATCTACAGACTCAAAACCATCTCCAGGAGAGTCCCCGTGGTGCGTTCACTGTCCTCACTTTACTTTATTTTAGGGTATTATCTGAGGACTCTCCTCTGCTGTAAACAGACAGAAAACAGATGAGCAGCTCTCTTTAAAAACATGAGAAACAGACTCTCTGCTTCCTCAGAGTAACAGCATCAATGTTATTCTCAAAGACGAAACACAAATCTTTATTCAAACATGAGCTACATCAAAAACAAGCCGCTTTCTTCTCAAATCTGATGATTTTGATGTAGAATATTTTGTTTTATTTTCATATTTGAGGATTTTAATGACTAAAAGTGCTAAATGTTGCATCAGAGAGCTTTGAGGAGAAATTACTGTCAATAAAAAGACAATAACACCCTCATTGAAAGTAGCTTTAATTTAAAATGACTGAAAAGTTTCAGAAAAACGAATAAAAACTCCAGTAGATTTTTTTGTTAGACTCAACCGCACAGGACTGCAGGAAACTTTTTAGAAAGGCGTCAGATTGAGTGTTCCTCTTTTTGTCTCTAGGATTACGTTTTCACAAACTGAAAATAGATGCTGCAGTTGGTTAAAATCTGCATTTGGACTCTTTCTGTTCAAACTAATAAGGCTGTCTGAGTCTGGTCCAAACCTTTCAGGTCAACAGACCCACAAGAATAACAGCTTTAAAGACCGAGTGGCTAATCATGAGTGAAAAAATAAGAATACTAAATAAACAACATGAAAAATAAACCTCGTACAACAAGATGAGTTTTTTTCTATTTCAGAGACAGACAGGGAGAAACTCTTGAAAGTGTTTTAGTTACCCAAGAATAAGATGATCATCCTCAGGTGTAACTCCATGGTTACTTTTCGGAGGTCAGATCTCTGAAACTTTGAAGAGTGTGTGAAACCTGATCACTGTGACAACCGAGCAAAATGAGGACTGATGTGGAGAAAAGCCTGTTCCTCACACACTGAAGCTTCCTGCTTCAGACCACATTAAAAAAATGTTGGTCTAATAAAGAGTGCTGTACTACGACAGAGAATTAGGGCCAAATTAAGAAAAAAATAAGACTTCAAGATTTAAATCGTTAATTTACAAGAATAAAATCATTACTTTACAATTAAACAGATCATTTAAATAAATCATATTTTTATCAACCCAAGTTTGAGCGTGTGCAGAAGCAGCGAGGCTGGTGGAGCTGCAGGACGGAAGTCACACGTTCTTGGCTGAACAAAGAGAGTTTATCAGTCAGACTACACTCACGTTATTCTTCTAAAAAGTCAAGTTTATTTCATTTTTCATTTCATTCATTTATTCAAATATCTTTAAAAAATATACATAAAAAAATATAAAACATAAAACACAGCAGTGACACAGACCCTCACAGAGTAAAGACTATAAAACACAGGCTGAGGCGTGCAGCACTGATACAACAACAAAATTAAACAGCACACAGACATCTGTTAAATAAACTGTCTTTGAAGATTTGTTTAAGTTTCTATAATGATTTTCATGTTTTCACAGTTACAAAGGATTGAAGAAATTGCATAGTTTAATATTTGTTCTCATTTCTGGTTTTTAAAGTTTGTTTGATTTCCTTCTCTGTAAAAAAATAAACTTTGAATACTCTCAGGTAGCTGTTGAGTTAAACTGACATCTTGACTCTGAACTCCTGAAGGATAAATAAGTAAACTTTTCTGTGTCTTTGTCATTAGACTTACATGTGGATGAGAAAACTTTTAATCTTCTTAAGTGTGTAATTTTATATCCACCCAGGAAGTACCAGATATTTATCATTTAAATAAAGTGAGTTCCCCTTTACAAAACACAGTTTCATGATAAACTGATGCATACAAATATACCAGAATGAACAAAATCAGTGCGGTGCTCTGAACATGTTGTGAAATACAGGTGCATAAAAATTGTGATTCTATGTTTGTCCAAGTATCTTCACTCTAATTTCATCCTTTTCCACATCCAGGTTAAGTTCATCGTGTCTTTTATTACCTTATTTATGTGTAAACCCCTGGACCTTCATGGACTTTAAGAAGAAATAATTCTCCTCCTAAAATGTGAGAAAATAAAAGAATGAGCTACAAACCTAAAAACACTTCTCATACCAGCCTGTAGGCGTGTTCATTTCTGCCATAGAAACTGGTATTTTAACATGGGTTTTAATGAAGTGTCCTTGGTTTTAATGCCCCAAGTGGACATTTGAGGAACTGCAGTTCCTGCCCTTCTGCACTGGCTCTCTTTTCAACACCAGAGGTAGTCCTTAGATGACATTAATTATGATCTGGTACTATGTTCATAAAAACTCCATTAACGGTTGGTTAAAAAATGCAGTTTGGTCACTTCTCTTCCTCAACATCTGGTTTCTTCACATCTTCATCTTCTTGTATTTTTTTACCTGGTTCATCTTAATGAAGGGGTGAAAAGTTTGCCAGCTCACTGTTACCACTCTCCAGCTTTGCTTCATGTCAAGCTGAGCTCACTGCAAAGGAAAGGATCGCTGCTGGAGAGGATATCGATCATCTTCTGACTCGCCTCGGTGCCTTTCTTTCGCACCATGTCGATCACGATTCGTGCTTTGTCCGCTCGCGGTTTGACCCTGGCCGCCTCGTCCTCGGTGTCATTTAACACTTGGAAATGCAGAAGTTCATCCAACAGCTTGTTGAGACCTGAATCAGACATGCGGTTGATAAACTGTGTCCGAACTCTCTGTAGCTCCTCCACTGCTGACGCGTTGCTGCTCATCCTCGACTCGTTGTCCTCCTGAGATGCACTTGAAGATAAAGCTGGAGAAAATGTGATGCAACAATCAACAATCTTTTTTGAGGGTGAAGAAAGAATACCCTCATCTTTGCTGAAAACTCATACAAAAAAAAGCTGAACGCCAAAAACTTGATCTAAAAAGTGTAAAAAGTTAAATTACAAAAAACACGAGTTTTAGTGTCTGCTGAATAACTCAAGGTCTGATGACGATAATGTGTAAAACCTTAAGACTGAGTATTTACCAGGCGGTTTGAGGCGGTACCTCCACACTTGTGTGTCATCTGGATCTCGCACCATCAGAGTGACTTCCTCTGTGCCCGTGGTCAGGGTGACCTCAAACGTCATGTGGTAATTTGGCCCGTAGTTTTCAAAGAACTCTGCCGTCTAGAAACAAAATTCAAACATTTCTTATGATTGTTTACAGCCTTGTCTTCTCAGGCTGCAGAAATGGTTCCTGGTACTCACTGGAGGCTGAATGGTGTAGCCCTCCGGGTCACTGTGGAGGCTGTAGTCCCAGTTTCTGAGCAGGCGACAGTTGGACGTAACTCGGATGTACTTGCAATCTTCATACTGCGCTTTAACCTTTGACAATTAAATCAGACAGCAGACATCAATATCTTTCATACAAGATTTAAAGCGGACATTACTCGCACTAAAAGAGGGTGAAAGTTACACCCAGGTACAGTTCAGTGCAGTTTTTGTGATTAGGAGGATGGTTTTACCTCCGGCAGAGGGACAGTTTTCGGCAGGAGAATTACACCGAGGGGGAGCATTCCTCTGTACGCCGGTTGCAGGAACAGCAGGACTTGACCAAGGACTGGTCCGGTGAAAAAATTTTTGATGAGGCCAAAAATCGACAAGTGAGGTGTTTCCACGACAACGTGAGTGTCAGTTATCTCCAGCGGCTGAATGACGCTCATGCCGTCGTCAGTGATGTGGACGACAGAGAGGCCCTCTGAGAGCAGACCTGTAAATATCCAGAACACCAGCTTCACTTTGTCAGCTCCTCTCAAGTTCAGCTTCACCTCCACAAAGTACAAAAGAGACAAAGTTCATTTTTTCTGTGTTTTCAGTGTTCTTACCAGGTTCAGGCTCACAGTCTGGGAGGTGCAGCTGACGGATTGAGTCCTGAGAACACTCGATGCTGTACAGTGGTCCTGCGGGCACTTTGTGAGCTTGTTCCAGGAGCGTCTCATCCCAGATCAGGGTCTTGTAGAAGGCCTCCCCATACTGGTTCACTTTGAACACCAGCTTTGTCAAAGAGCACTCAAACACACCTTCACAATGAAATGTGAACCTGCAAGAAACAAAGTGTGATTGAATAATTCTGAACTTTTCACCTGTAATCTGTTTCAACATTTTGATCTGTTAAGTAAGGAAGAGCACTGCGTACACCTTAGTTATTATCTTGGTTTTTTCCTTTTTTTTTTAATAGATTTTTACCGATAAAGTGCCGATTTACCTGCAGACGATCATAACAATTAAAGAAAAAGTTCTAGTATTTACAAAAGTGGTCAACTGAAAGTTTCTCTTGAATGTAATTCACTTCAGACAGTTTAATAACCATCAAACTGTCTTTATCTCATAGCTACAGTTTTTCTCACCTGTAAGAAATGCCGAGTTTTTCTTTCATAACCTCCGGTGTGAAGATAAACTTGCTCTGCAATAATAAAAACACACAGAATAAACTTTTTGTTTTTATAGTGAAACCAAATCAAATAGTATTTGTCATAGGGGACACTTCCCACTCCAGCTCCAGTCCTCCATTAAAATCTGTGTTCTGACTAGGGCCCGACCCGGACAATTTTAGCCCGTTTGAGACTAATCGGTAATCGGCCAAAACTTGACGATTTTCGCCGATATCTTCAGAAATAAAATGCGGAGAATAAGATTCGGTTTCACTTCGAAAATGTTCCGCCATTTGAAACCATTTGGTTGGTTTGGTTTGGTTGTTTAAAACGCTTTTCTGGTCCGAGTTTGATCAGTCGGTCTTGCTGTTGGCGTGAAGAGCAGTAGCCTTTTTTTCTAACTTCATAAAAAAAATTTAAAAATCGGCCGATCAATTGATAATCAGATCCCATCCCATTTCACAAAAACCGGACCATCTCACTCAGGGTACTCAAGTCCACATAACGGCAGTGCGCTCGAGCGTGGTCAGCCTGATGCGGTCTCTGAAATGAAACACAGCCATAGTGTGTCTGGTTTAGTTTGACTTCCTGTGTTTTCCCTCCTCAATGATTGTCTACACCTGTGTCCCAGGCTGTGTCCAATATGGCATACTGCCTACTGTCTACTTACCTACTCAATCAGTACATACTGCATACTGAATACTCAAAGATAATTTGAGTATGCCGCGGCTGCCTGAGCGTTTACATACATTTCGTGCCGGCCGGACGCAGCGCCAGGAAAATTTAAATAGTCCTACCACAAGCTACACAGAACGACTGCATTCTGGACAAATTATATAAATTCATTCAGTAATAATATTTTTTCTAGCGAGAAAGTAAGTGTTTACATCACGATTATGAGCCCAGTTGTTTGAAACAGCAGCTGTTTGTAAATTTGTAAAATTGTGTAATGTATCCTGACTTAATATTGTTTATCTATATATATATATATATCATTATTATTGCAATCCCATGTCATCTATTTCTTTTCAGCCTCGGGAAAGAGGGCCATAAGTGCGCAATGCATTGTGGGGCAGAAGCAGTACGTGAAGCAAGCTCCGCTCCATACTCAGAAATAGAAGCCGATTGATACATCCGGGCATTTCTCGCATACACAGAATTTGCAGACTGTACAGTGTGAACGCACTGTCTACTCAATTCAGAGGCGGGGTTAGTAGGAGTAGTACCAGTAGTATATCATTTCGGACATAGCCCCAGTGTCTCACTTGTCTCTCGTTGCTTGTTACCAAGTGTATTCAGTCCTTGTGTTGTCTGTCCTCATTGTTGGTTTGTTGTCGATGTCAGCTTGTGCGTTTCTTCTGTACCTGATGCCCTCAAGGTTTCCAAGTGTCCTTTGGACTTTTGGATTTTTTGTGGTTTTTGTTTGGATTTTTCTGTTGGAATCTTTTGTAAAGTAAGTTTTTGTTTTTCCATTACTTTTTGTTTATTAAACCTTTTTTAAACCTGCATTTTAGGTAAATTTTCTTTTTTTAAACCCTGCCTCATGACAGCTAAGTTAGTGCAGGGTTTTACTGCTTGCTGCAAACTGATTTAGTATCACATCAAATGGGGTGATTCTGCATGGAGGAAGAGGGTTAGAGAAAGGTGATGAGATGCCCAGAAATACTCACATCATCCATCCCTGATAACTCTGCCGTGGAAATGTTCACATGACCAAAAGAAACATCAAAGACCGGGTACAGAGGCTCAGTGAAAGTGGTGTGGAACGTATGAAGGTGGGTCTTTTTGTCTCCAAACAGAGAAAAAAAAGAGAGACTCCCAGCAGACCAGTCCAGAAACAGTCCCAGTCTCCTCTGTCTGGCCATGAATGCTTTCATGTCAATGATGGGGACAGGAATAAAAGTTTCGCTCCGTCCATGATTGAAAGAAAAACCGTCCGACCGAGAGTCATTGCTAATCCAGGCCTTGTTGTTGACTCGGATGTTTGGAGTTAGGTGTCCTTTTCTCTCTAAGTTCTTGTATGCCACACCAACAGTCCCAATTCCCCACCACTCCACCTCCCAGTAGCAGCGTCCAGTTAGACCCTCCCTACACATGACCTGTGACAGTAGATCAAACCTCTCTGGGTGATCAGGATACGGCTCTTCATTATAAGTGGAAGTCACTTTCTTCTCACTCTCAGACAGAAGGAGTTTTTTATGCACTGTGTTGGGGTCGAGTGTGAGGTCACAGACATCTAAATGAGAGACAAGGAAGAGTTTGACTTTAGGTTTACTGATTTTACACAACTGGGAAGAGTAGACATTCATACTTAGCTTACACTTGTTCAGGAGCTGCAGGTTAGTCCAGAACTCTTCATTATAATCAACGCTGAAGCAGAAGAAAACACACTTTCAATTAGATCATCATATGAAAGGACATTATACACAAGTGCAGCCATATATGTCCTCCTAAACTCTTCATCAGTTCAGTCAAGTTGATAGAACTCTTTTTAAGAAAAACTGCATGGAAGAGTAGGACATGCAAAAACGAGTTGAGTTTGAGCTGAGGTTTTTTGTTCGTTTTAAAGGGGACCTGCCATCAAAATTTCATACCCATTTCAATCATTTTTTCATAATCCTTGATGTACTCTGATCATGTTTGCAACATAATTTTAGCTGAATAGTTATTTGATGGTTTGTTTCAAACCATTTTAGTATCCCTGAAAAACCTTACAGGACAACTAACTGCCTTTGGCTCATTAACATTTATTTTTATTTTAAATCTTTACAGAATGGAAATGATGTAAAGGTTTATTTTCACATTTACAACATAAAACGAACATGATATGGACCTAATCTGACACACAAACATGCAAAAAATGAAATTTTTAGTTGCAGGTCCCCTTTAACATAGAACAAATAAGAAACTTTCTATATGTTGAATTGTCAGACCACAGGACGGTCTCTGCATGGTGCAGTTTTGACCTGCAGCTGTGGATGCAGTGATGGACAGCACCTACAGACAACTGTTTATAGAGATAATTTTGTGGCCACTTAAAAACAAATGTTCATACAGCTTAGAAAATACAGATAAGTCCTTTTAATTCAATCAAACAAGCTGTTTTATCTCCTTGTCATACCTTGAATACACACTATGTATATTTAATATTTTGTGATAGCCAGCAACAAATGATACCAACTTGAGTTTTTCCAGTTTGCACTCAGGGTCCTCCAGCCTCTCAGAGAGCAGCTGAACTCCTGCCTCTCCTGGGTGATTGTAACTGAGGTCCAGCTCTCTCAGGTGTGATGGGTTGGTCCTCAGCGCTGAGGCCAGAGAGGCACATCCTTCTTCTGTGATCCCACAATGTGACAGCCTGGGGTAAAAAAAATAAATAAATACACTCTCCTGAAACGCAGCCCAAAAAGACCACCTAAGATCCTGAACTGAATCTCTGATTAAAATATCAGTAATAATGATTTTGGCCTCTTTTTAAGTTCTTGTTTGAAGTCAGACGGGACATAATGCCAGAAACATCAGCAGCACCAAGTTTTAACAGGCCATAGAGCAAGTGTTGGAGTTTCCACGGTGAAAGTTTACACCATGCCAAACAGGATGTGCCTCTAAGAAAGCAAGTAAACAATGAATAAGAGGGGACCTAAAATAGAGCCCTGGGGGACTCCACAAGAGACGGTATCATACAAAAGAAACAGTACCTCAGTTTTTCCAGTCTACACTTTGAACTCCCCAGTCCAGCTGAGAGCAGACACACCCCTGAATCCTGCAGGTTGTTCTGGCTTAGATCCAGCTCTCGCAGCTGGGAATTAGAGCTGAGAACTGAGGCAAACACTTGACAGCATTTATCTGTCAGGCGACAACCAGACATGCTGCAAAAAAAAAAGGAGGGAAACAACAACAACTATTAAGCATCATGGCAAGAACATCTGTGAAGGTGTCTTCATAACAAAAAAGTCACCTGAATTTCTCCAGTTTACAGACTGGACCGATCAAGCCAGCAGGGATGAAAGTCAGCAGAGTTAGCTCATCCTCAAACTCTTCGTAATTTTCCTTTTCCTCCAACTTTCTTAAGTAATATCCGCTATGATCCTGTTGATAACTGTACATACAGTTAGCCAGGTCCAGGGCTCTCAGTGATGACTGTTTCGACTGCAGGATGCAGGCCAGTGTGTGACAGTGTTCAAAATCCAAAGTTAACCCAGATAACCTGTAAAAAACATCACATATTACTAAAGGGAAAGTGAGATGAAAGCCCATCAAACTTCATATTTGTAGGAATGACTAAAATGACGTTGTGTCACAGAGAGTGAATAAAAGTGCATTATTTGTGGCTATAGAGTGGCTTTTCGGTTGAAGTTTGTGCATGGCTCTGTAGACCGCTGTGTATCGCTGTTGTGTGGTCGTTACTAAAGTTGGTATAACTAGAGAAGCAAGCAATTGGTAACATTCATCTCTCGAGGGGTTGTCTAACTCGGTGTCCCAGTGTATTTGACCATAACTTAAATTTATGCTGGAATATCCCTTTAAATAATGTCAACTTGGCAGTGGCGGGTTAGCTTGTGTTGCATTTAATTAAATTGGCTAGTATTAGCATTATATTGAGATATATATTGTATCTTTCCATGCTAATATTGAGCATCTTTATGTGCAAATTAATTACAATTAAACTCTATGACTTATATAAATCTAAATACTTACATGTGGCTGTGGTGTCTTATTTCCCAGTTGATGGTCACTTGACATACTGTATTTGTGCCACACTGCTTGCTAGCTAGTCGTAGTTGAAGACAATTATTAAGTCACCTGCTAAATGCTTCCGGGATGTCCTACTGCAGTAAATGCCATTGGATACAATACAGCCAATCAGAATCTGTCATGTCCAACTCTTGATTGGTTGACTTGGTGGCACATTGTAACGCTGTGTCATGTTGAGCTAGCGAACAGGCAGAATTAATCGCACAGGGAGTGCAAGGCTGAGCGCGAGAGAGAAAGTGTATAAGCAGGAGGAAAACATGTTGAAGCATGAAAAATAATTTCTTGAACATGTTGTTGATTATTGTTCGCTCAACCTACTTTGTTTTTTGCTTGATTCAAATGTTTTCACAAAATACTATCTTGAGTTCTTACAAAAAAAAATGTGTTTTTTTGTGTTCAGAAATGAGGCACAAAAATGACATGATAGGGGTGTCCATCCAATCATCAGCTTGGAAAAACACCAAATCTTCAAGCTGAGGAAATCTCCAAGAGCAATTCCAAATATTTTTACTCAAATTGTGTAGAGGAGTCCAGAATCATCTTTACAACTAACCTCAGTGTGTGCAGTTTACAGACCGGGTCGCCCACTACATCGAGGATCACGTGAGGAAGAGGAACATTGGCGTTCGCTAAACACAGCAGATGAAGCTCACGTAAGTGTGAGTCTGGTGACTGAAGAATGGAAAGAAGAACATCAAGGCAGTCCTTCTCCAGACAGTCACTCCTAAGCCTGTAGATTAAAAAGACAGAAACAAATCACGAGTCAGCATTTTACCCATCTCCATTTCACAAAGCTGCTTTGAGTTCAGACAAGGACCCAGTTAGGGATGGGAATTAACAAGATTTGATCGATATATCGCTGCCATTGTTGATTCTGCTTATTGATTCAATTCTTTAACGATTCCATTATCAATGGCTTTCTTTGATTTAAAAAAGGAGACTATAGGTTTTCACAGTTAACTCGAAACTTTATTGAGTCTCTGATAACATAAAGATGTATACCACCTTCAGTGAGCATCTCCGCCGTGTTTTTTCCTCGAAGTCTCTGTTCTCGTAGACTGGCTCTCGCAAGACCATATTTCAAGGCATCCAGAAAAAGGGAATTGTTAAGATAAAATGTAAACAATGTTGATGGACTGAACCATTTGGAACCAGTTCTCAACAAGAACCGGTTCACAATTCCTATTCCTAGACCCAGTTCAGCTGTATCAAGTGTGAAGGGTTAAAGAAGAAACCCAAAGAGAAAGTGCCAAAACCATCCCCAGGGTACCTTAAAAATCAATTAGCATGACCTTTCATTACTAGGCTCGTTAAAAGGTGATTATTAAAATTAGATAGGCCTGTCACAATAACAAATTTTGCTGGACGATAATTGTGCTACAAATTATTGCCGATAAACGATATTATTGACACAGTTTTTTAAATTATAGATGATAATATATGGCATAATAATGCAAGTACACCATGTCAAAAGCAATAAACTTTAATTGCTCAAGATTACGAACTTTGAACTGGGATGAACAAATATAAGAAACAAACAAGACAACCAAAAAACAATGATAATAAAATGGACCCACATTCTGTTTGATCAAAAACTGCATTCAAATAAGAACCACAATCACAACTACAAACAATAAAAAAATAGACCTCGTCTCTGGTACCGAACAGAAACTTAACTCCACACATAACTATTAAAACAATAAATAAAGTGGAGTCTCGAGTCTGTAAACAAAATTGCACTAAATAATTAGCTTTGGGTGCTATTCCTCAACAGGTCAACAAAGAACATGCATGCGCACCTCAAGCACAATCATCCCCGCGGATCATCCCCGCGGATGATTGTGCTTGAGGTGCGCATGCATGTTCGTCGTACTCCCCTTCTTTGTCACCAAAACTTTCGAACAAATGCGACATATCGCCCCATATCGACCTCTTCTCTCATCCAGCGTGTTTGGTAGCGAGAGAGGAGGAAAACAAAAGCACGTTAATTATCGAGGCTGGCAAAATTACCGACCTTGTTTTTATTTACCGAGCGATAAGGCGATTTATTGATTATTGCGACAGGCCTAAAATTAGAGTTTCATATAACCTCTTCAGAAACACAATCACTGCAAACATGGAGCAGCACCATCTTTGTGAGTCTTTTTAGACCCCTACATTGTTGGCAGGACCCAGTATGATTGATTCTCAGTTAACGAATCCTGATCATTACAGGAAAGACTGGTCATGAAAATGATGAGAAATACTTACACAGCTTTTTTGCACTGATTCATTCTCATGACAAGTTTCTCCGTTCCATAGGGTGGTGTAACACATTTTGTAAGATCAAGCTCCTCGACCAGTTCCCCAGAAATCTGCAGCATGGTGGACAGTACCGCACAGTCAATGGGTGAGAGTATGGCTCCTGTTTCCAGAAACATTCTGATGTCATCCTGAAATCTCTCCTCTTTGAGCTCATTCTTGCAGAGAAAAAGGTTCATGCACCTTTCTTGTGGGATGTTTCCTGCATGGAAATTTCTGAGATATTCCCTCAACTCCTCGACGGTCTCTGAGTCGCTCTTCATCTGCGGCAGCACACTCTGAAGCATCGTCTGATTGGACTCCAGCGAGAATCCCAGAAAGAAACACAAGAACAGATCCAACTGGCCTTTCTCACTCTTCAGGGCTTTATCTATGACTCTTTTCTGCAACTCCAGCAGGCTCAGATCAGTTGGATCAACCTCAAGGAAAGATCTTACAGCACTGATATCTTTTGTCACGCAGCAGTGGAAGAAGTAAAGTGCAGCAAGAAACTCCTGGAAGCTTAAATGCACGAAGCTGAACAGCTTTTCCTTGTACAGGCCGTACTCTTGCTTCAGGATCTCTGAGCAAAATCCACAAAAAACTGAAGCTCTGTCACTGTTGATGCCACATTCTCTGAGGTCTTCTTCGTAGAAAATGATGTTTCCTTTCTGAAGCTGCTCAAATGCCAACTTGGACAGGTTGAAAATCATGGATTTCCTTTCTGCTGACTTCCTCTTCTTCTTCTTCTTCTGAGCCTTCTTACTCACTCCGTATTTCTGTTCTGTTCTTTGGGTTTGAATGATGAGATAATAAATGTACAACTCTGTCATTGTTGTTATACGCGGGCTTCTCTGGTCGTCCCATCCTTTCTTGAAGACCTCAGCTAGGATCCAACAAAAGATTGGGATATGGCCCATGAAATAGAAGCTTACCATCCCTTTGAGACAGGACAGAACTTCATCGGCCTGATCAGCAGTGCTGAACCGCTTCTCAAAGTACTCCTCCTTCTGCTGCTCAGTAAACCCTTGGACTTCTGTCACTTGGTCAATATATTTGGAAGGAATCTGACCGACTGCTGCAGGGCGGGAAGTGATCCAGAGAAGGGCGTTGGGCAGCAGGTTCCCTTTGATGAGGTTTGTCAGCAACACATCCACCGTTGCTGCTTTATCTGGTTCAATCACTCTTGCCCCCCCGTCGAAGTCCAGGGGAAATCTACTTTCATCCAGACCGTCAAAGATCAACAGCACCTGCTTCTCAAAAAGCTGCTGTGCATTCTTGAACTGTCTGAGTTCAGGGTAGAAGGGTAGGAGAAGCTGCAGCAGGGTGTATTCTCCCTCTTTGAGCATGTTTAACTCTCTAAAAGGAAGCACAAAGATGAAGTCAATGTGCTGGTTGGATTTCCCCTCTGCCCAGTTCAGGGAGAAGTTTTGAACTGCTAACGTCTTTCCGATACCGGCGATACCTTTCATCATCACTCTTCGGATCGTGCCATCTTTGGTTTGTTGTTGTTGGAAAATGTTTCTTCCAGGTTTGAAGATGTCAAAGCTGTTTATCTCTTCATAATGTGAAAATGGTGATCTCTTATCAGGGAGTTTAAAGTGATTCAGAATCTCATGTACTTGGCGGCCATAATCCACCTTTTCTCCAGTGATGAAGAGTCTAGTGTAGATATTCTCCAGTCGAGAGTGATCGGTGGATGTGCCCTCTTTAATGAAGGTAAACTTTTCCCTCAAGTGGGCTTTGAGCTTCTGTTTAACACTCTCAGTGATTTGATGTTTTTCCATGACTGCTGATCTGCCACCGTAAGAACTCAGTCTTTCTAGTCTTTCTCTTCGAGCGGTGTCCTTCAGGTGAGGTTCATTCCTGCCAAAACGAAGTTGACGGTCAGGAAAATCAGGAATAACAGCATCACACACAGAAGTAACTTTATTATACTGGAAATAAAAATCAGTCAGCCGCCGTCAAAGGATTGAGCCTCTTTGTTGATTAAAAAGTACCACTAGATTCCCATTGAGTTGATTTCCCATCATGCCGCTGTTGTAAATTAACATGAAAAAGCAGCGTTTTGGCCAAAAGCTGTGTTTGCGAGCACTGTGACTGACTGATGCATTGAGGTACTTTCAGAGGGACGTTTTTAAAAACACATTTGAACACTGCTCTGATGAAAAACAATAAAAGCTGTAATTTCTAGGCTCATTCCACACTCAGTGTATCACCTGTTCCTTTGATTCTGGTGGATCTCAGTTTCTTTCACTCAAAGTATTAAGTAGCACAGAAGTTTCTCTTTGACTCTTTACAGAAAAAATGAACCTTAAAGAGTCTGATTTTCAAGTTTGACATTTATCTCTGACTTCTCACACTTCCTGTTATTATACTGACTTTATGAAGGACCTTTGACCCCAATGACAGACGGAGTCACCTCACAGATTCATAGATATGGGTGCTGAAGGATATTTGAATTAAGTGAGATAGGATAAGAGGACTTCAGATTAATTTAGAACAAAGTCTGCTTTAACATGAGCTGTAAAATACACTTAAATGTAAAGCCTGATTGAGAATACTAACCTTTCTGCAGGTATTACCTTGCTGTTTCCTCAATATTTAACCAGGATGAGAGGTGACAGAAAACTCTGCTGTATGCTTTTGAAAAGTTGTACTAGTGGTCAATCAATAACTGCTTTTCATTGGCCAATGCCAATACCAACATTAAGGGAGCAGGTTGTCTGATATATAATGTCAAAATCACATTGACGTTTTCCAATACAATAATGCTAACAGATACGAAACAGTATTGCTAAATTATAGTGAATGTTTCATTAAATAAATATAGACGAAACATACTTGGCTCAGTAAAACGTCATTTGAGACTTTAGGGTCTCTGCACTGCAATCTGAAATAAGTAGGAAAGACAAAAAAATACATGGTAAATATTAGTAATATTGTTATCGGACTGCATTATTCCAGATATAATTGTAATCATCATTTATATGTATCTAAGAGTAGTCTGGTAGTTGTTGTAATATTAGTTTTACATTTGAGATAAAAAGGTGAAATTCATTCATTAATTCAAAATAACTCTCCTGGTCAAATAAACTCACTTTTTGAGAGCCCATGCTCTGTTCAGAAAACCTCGAGGATAGGAGCTTTTCCTTTTTTACCTCCTGCTGCAAACAGAAAATAGAAAGATGTTAGCCTTGTACCAACACAACTGGGGTCTACATCTGCAGCAAACACCCAGTATGCTTCTTCAAAATAAAAGTGTAATCTGTTTTTATTTTTCTGTCTGGGAGAGGGATTCCTTTTGTTTTCACAAAAAGCTTTTATTCTGAAATTTCCTAAACAAACAAAAAGCACTGCCACCAATCATGAGGGCTTCAGGTACCTTTGGTTAATAACTGAACTGTGTCACATTGATCCCCCCACAATCACTGGTGGCTTTGCCCATTTTAGTCCTCCCTTTCTGGGGCTTTTTTATTCTTACAATATTCAGGTACTGAGATTAATGAAGTATTACTGAAACTTTTTTAAACAGGAAAAACCTCATTGAAATTAAAAATCTCATTTGTAAGAGTGTCCTGGCCAAGACAGGCAGCAGTACATTTACAATGTTACAAACAATTACGGACAGATATAACAACCAGCTATGTCGAAGTGAAATATATTGATCTCTGCTCAGTATGTATAATCATATTCACATATAAACCACATATGTAATGCAACTGAGCGGCAGTTGGATACTGCTCAGAGTAATAAAAGCACCCTTTGACACTGTAAAGGTTGTTGACACACCTTTATGCATTCCCGGACTTGGCATGGCGTTTTGACTTGCTCTTTAAGTGTCAATAACTTCTTTTATATAAGTTTTGCACAATCACACTTCTGCAGGCAAAAAGCTTCTTTTAGATACGCCAATCCGTTTATTATTTTTTTGCACAATAAACCCATAACTGAAAAACAAACCAGCCGCCAGCCTTGTGCGCCACACCTGTAACAATTAGTGGGCACCTTAAATGTCCTTTTGCGTGCCACAGAGGTGATCCCTGAGAATGGCTCCATCAAAGACGACGCTGAACTTGATTCCACATTCGCCTACGGTTGTGCTTAAGTTTCAATTCCACCTTAAATTCAAATTAAATGAATAAAAGCACGATCTTGACCACTGGATGGAAGTATTCATCTTAACAATAGCCTATGTTACAACAGATTCTGCACATCATACCTGTTTTGGAGTCAATTTTATTCCAAAATTCCACAGTAGATATCGAAATGTGGGGCATCATTACAATGCTGGGGTCGTCTACTTTCAGAATCAGTTGACAAATTTCACGGGGAAAGATCTGACCTCAAGGAAGCAGTCCAAAGTTGGGAACTATTACATCCATTTTATGCAAATTCCCATTTTCTATGTCGATTTTCACAGTAGGTATATCAACTGTCTACTGTGATATTTACTTTATATTTACTGTCAATGTCAAAGTTGCCTAAGTTGGACAGCCCCCTTGAGGTCAGATATGGTTTCCTGTGAAATTTGTTAACTGATTCTGACAGTAGATGACCCCAGCATTGTAATGATATAGGCTATTGTTAAGATAAACATTTCCATCCAGTGGTCAAGATCATGCTTTTTTTTATCATTTTAGGAGAAATTGAAACTTTAGCACAACCGTAGGAGAATGTGGAACCAAATTCAGCATCATTTACCAAAGCAAACCTCTCTGAACCAGATCGAGTATCTTCTGCTTTCCTAATCTTGTGTCACGTATAACACAAAATTCACGCTGCCACTCAAAGTGAAAGTAAGTGAGAATAGGAGCAACTTTGGATGATGATCATTTAAAGTAATAAACACACATACATACCTATAAGAAGAAGCTTTAATGTTGGTGGTGTCATCTATCTGACTCTGCAAAGAAAAGGAAAGTTATTTCCGGGAGTTGGAGTATAAATCTAACGAAAACAGAAGTTCAGAGATCCACACCAGGAAATGACAGGCGGAGTTTAGGGACTGTCTCTAAAGTTCATACAGTTTATTCAGTGAGTTGTTTAGGAAGCTTCAGACCTTTGACTGTTTAGTCCAGAAAAAAAGGATTTAGTGTTTTAGAAACTGGAAAACGGAGAGAAACTGTTTAATTCTTCTTCACTGAGCAAGTTTCTGAAGTGCACTTTAATGAACATAATGCAACAGCTCCCTCTTGTGTTTACTGTCATTATTACACCTTCACAGAACATTTTCTCTGAAGACAAGAAGCTTCAGCTCTTTAAAAACATTTTTAACATTTCAAAATTGCAGGAGTCCTCTTAAACTTTCTGTTTTCCTCCTTTATTTCAACTTCTATAACTTTTAGGTCACTTATTTATTTATTAACCTGTTTGTTAAATTACACTTCTGGGCACAAAAACAGATGTGGAACAGCAGTTAAAAAGGGGGCTGTGGATCTGTCTTGCAATGACCTACTCTGTCCAGCAGGGGCGCAAGGAGGTTGTTGGTTATCTTTTTGCCATTTATTGATTTAATGAAAAAACACATAAAAAAGACAGATACGTCCAAGTTACTATGATTGTGATGTGCGTGATGAGGCTGAGAGTAGTGTCGGAGATTAGCGGTAAAAATGGTGTGCTCGTCCCGTTCCCCAGATCACTGCCTTACCTGTGTCCCTTTGTAGCCTTTACCTGTCCAGTCACCCTGAGTGCCCCTTGTGGTGACTGTGTGGGTAAAACAAAACCCCCAAAAATTATATAGATTAAATGGCTCATACAAGTATCAAATAATTTAAACATGTTTATTTAATTAGTTTGAGGCAAAACAGGAAAGAATTTCAAAATAAAAGCATGAAAAACAACGTGGTTAAACATACAATGAATGTTGACTGTTCATCAGTGAGGTTTGTGTTGCCTGATTGTGTTGTTTTCACTTCAGGTTTTATCACAATAGTATTTCTTTGGTGATAATTTATGGCCACGATAATCGTAAACGGTAAAAACCTGATATTGTGGTTTTTATAGTAAAAGGTCTGCAGCCTGGACCACAAAGTTGGTCTTAAATCTAAGTAAAGGCTTAACTATTCAGCATCACTGCAGAAAACTACTAAACTGTTTTTATCAGACTGTGCTCTGTCTCTACGTATTTACATGAGATCTCTAATTTTGTGTCTTTGCAGGTAAATCAGTCCAAACATCACAACTTTCCTGCATCTAAGAAAATTGAATACAGGTTTAAATCCTCCATGAGATGTAGACATGTTTTTATTTTGACTTCAAGAGGCAAAATTCAAATTCAATGAAAAGAAAGACATCACAGAACTTAATAATGATGGAAAATCTGTATTTGTCAATGTGATCGAAGAAAAAAGAACAAAGCTGGTCTGAGGGTGGAGTTTGTTACTGCCTTCAGTGGAATTCAGCCCTCACAGTGTCTCTCTCTCTCTCCTCTTCTTCCTCCCTCTCTCTCCTCTTCTTCCTCCCTCTCTTGAAGCTGGTCCAAATTATCCAAACAGCTGCAGCTCCACAAAACAGGAACAGAGGAGTCAAACTCAGGAAGAACCAGGACCGAGAGTTTCTGTCACCTGTCAGGAACATTTAGCACCAACATCAGTCAGACACACTTTGCGTTGCTGTTGCTGTTAATTAAAAAAAATGTCTTGGTCTCATATGAAGTTTGAGAAGGTCAGAAATACACAGCATTACTTACTGGATACTGTGAGTTCATGAGATGTCGTGAAGACTCCTCCGTTTTGTGGGGAGGTAATAAAATAAGGACCAGAGTCACTCATCTGCAGGTCTCTGATCATAATGAATCCGGTTTTGTCGTCCAAGAAAATCCTGTCCTTATAAATTTCTTCACTAATCTCAATTTTCCCATTCTTGACCTCAGCAATAAGTTTTCCTTCAAAAGTAAGTCCTCCACTCTGCAGCACGCGGTGGTTCAGAGTGACTGATCCTCCTTCAGCACCTGTCAGCTTCATGTCTGTCTCCAAACCACCAGATAAAGTCACTGCTGTAAAAGGGAAACAAATGCATCTTTTAGTGAGTTAAAGCTGGTTAAACTACGGAAAGAGAACGAAAGAGATTCAACTAAAAATCCTTATGAGAATAAAGTCTTAGTAAGGTTTTAGTAATATGGGGAAAAAGTTGAAGTTTAGTCATAACGCTGTGAGGATGAAGTCTCTGTAATGTTAAAAAAGTTAAAATATGAAAATATCTGAGGAAAATGTTAGTCATAAAATTACTGGAATAGTTGTCATTGTAAGGTCATGATTAATGAGATTAGATTAGATTAGATAAGATTGGATAAATTTAGATATATATGACTGGATTAAATTAGATTAGATAAGAATGGATAAAATTATATCAGATAAAATTTGATTAAATTAGATTAGATGAAATTGGATGAGATGAGCTAAAATCAATATAGATTAGATAAGATTAGATTAGATAAAATTAGATCAAATAAAATTAGATTAGATTATAAATATTAGATTGGATTAAAAAAATTGGGTTGGATCAGTTTAGATTAGATTAGTTAAATTAGAAGTAAAATAAGAACTTTATTGATCTCTAAAGGGAAATTCAATAGATTAAATGAAATTGGATAAGATTAGGTCAGATCATATCAGATTAGTTTAAATTAGATTAGATTGGATCAAATTAGATTAGATTGGATTAAATTAGATTAGATTGATTGGATTAGACCAGATTAGATTAGATTAGATTAGATTTGATTTGATTTGATTAGATTAGATCAGATTAGATTGAAGAAGAAATGCAATACGTATAAAGAATTTTCACAAAACTTTAGATTAATCATTCTTTGTTACATACAAAAAGTAAAATATAAAGGTATACACATTTGCGCATTACTTTTAATTCTCCAACTATGACTGATATTCCTGCTGCTGCTCTTTCTCAACCTCTATCCTCCTGTTACGTTCCTCCTCTACAGAGAGGAGATGTATTTGATTCAATTCAAGATTATTACTGTTAATTTCTGCCCTATGTGAGTACATACACAGGAATTAAAAAAAGAGGTATAAAACAGAGAGACACACAGGGGTTAATGTGTCTGCATCTACCCTCCAGCCTATTGTGTTTATTTATAAATACACTGTGATATTTACACATGCAAACCTAATGACCTGAAAAATGATTCTGCTTTACATATTTACACATGACCTAAAGTGTGGGTGGTGGTTGCATTCTGCAGTATTTCTTTGATGTAAACATTAAGCATTCATATAAACAGTGGAGTTTTAGCGCAAAAAAAAGATTACACAGTGCAAAACACAAAACCAGGTGATTCTTCAAGTAACAAGTCAGACACACTCACTAAGATTTCAGGTTTGGGCTGTAGAAGATAGATAGATATGATATGAAAGAAAATCAACATTAGCTAAAAGAGTTACCTAAGAATAAGATGGTAATCCTCAGGTGTCGCTCCATTGTTGTCTTCTGATGTCTGAAAAGTATGTGAAACCTGCTCTTTGAGACCACAGCACAGACTAAAGTCCTATATAAAGCTAAAGCCCCACTGACACTGAGAACAGTTTCCTGTTTCAGAAGAAACAAAAGTTTAAATTCTGTGTTCAGCTGCTAAACCGACTCGGGGTTTACCACATATGTGATAAGGCTTATTCAGAAAAGAGACATTCATTGTTTTCATCAGGCTGTTAAGAGGTTTATTTCTGAAGTAAAGCAGACATGTTAATTTAGGCCCTTCAGGGCATTCTTTTTTTTTACATGAAGTTTCATTGACCTGCCAGGACCTGCAGTGCGAGCATCACTTATGACTCAGTAGACAGATGATCATGACGCTCCAGATGAACTTCTGACATGGAGTTCGGAAATTCTAAGTACAACTGGATCGTAGCGATAGTTACTGTTTCAGTTCGCAGAGGTCAAGAGTTCATGGACTGGCCGGGTCACAATGAGAGCGCCCTCTGCTGGATCATATGTCAAGCTCTTTCTGGCGGTTCATTTTACTGGTACACTGTATTTGTATGAGTTTCTACAGCTCATTGCAGTTCCACTATGAACTTTTCCCCAGAGTTTGAATGAAAGTTCGACTTTTGGATTGAAAGGGTTAGTGTTCATAAAGACTGATCTTACATAACCAATAATTAAGCATCTCAGCGTCTTTTGTGGGTGGACAGATCTCTGTTCGAGTCTGAGCTTGTCTCTCTCCTCTCCCTTCTTGGTTCTTTTACATTTCAAGCTGGTGTCGTGGTTTCGCCAACAATTACATTTAAAATCTTTGAATGCAAAACACACAACTTTAGTATGTATTTATCCTGGCACGGTCTGCAGCTAAAACAGTCATTGTCAGTACATAGGTCAGAGTCCTCCAGATTGCCACAAAAGCAGCTGATGTAGATGTATTATCAGTGCAGTTGTGCGACCCAGAGTTGAGGTGTCTTTTTTTCTACAGCCCAGCAGGGAGAGCCAGAGAGCATCAGACTTCTGAGACTGCACAGAATTCATCTGATCTCATCTGAAGTTTATCTGTCTCATGATGCACTCACATCAGGCCCAGCTGAAGTAAGTTGCTCTTATTCAAACTCTTACTTGCTTTTTTGTTTTTTTTAATCATGTAATGCCCTAAATCTATAAGACAGACAACTACACAGAGAACTGGACTGAAACTTTACTGACTGTGTAAATTTCTCTCTACTTCATCCTGATCAGCTCCTTGGAGACTAAGAAAGGGGGAGTCCAGGGCTGAAGAAGCACAGCACAGAGCACTCACACTGGCCAAACAAACTGGACTTTGGGGGTCATTAGAGGTCAAACATCATTGAGGATGATACAAGTTCCCTAGTGTGAGAGCGCCTTCAATCTACAACCTATCAGCAACTGATTCCCTAACTGATCGAAACGTGAAATTCATGCAGTCATTGAGTTATGACCATGTGAGTGGAGCAACATGCGGCGCAGGTCCTAAAGTAAGATGACTGAAAGGCAGATTTCAGACAAAATTCTCAAAACTGAGAGCTGCTGTTGTTGAAGGTATTCAAAGAAAAGATAATCTGATCAAGTGAACGTGCAAATATCATAATCACTTCTATTCTACTGCAGGTCAGGCCTTATAACTGAGACCCTTCACAATGTCTGAGGTCCCCACTGGACTTTCAGTCGAACAATGAGCCTCATTCATGAACTATTGTTATGAAGAAATGTATCCTTAAAACCCACGCGTGCAATTTTTAAGACGATTTTGGCATTCAACAAAGATTTATCTGGGATAAACTTCTTCCAGGAGTGAGTCAGTCACTCTTAAATTCCCAATAGAGCAGAATTAATCCTTTTTATAACCTGATACAAAATAAAATCAGTCAAGTCACAGTCCATTTCTGTATTCACAACAGCTGCTTAGAGGAAACATGCTCATATAAGTAACCCATTTACAATATGTTAAGACCATTGACTGTATATAGAATGGATGCTGTCTGCCTCCACACTGGGTGAAGTCATCATGAGAACAGCACCCTCTAGTGATGGGCTGCAGTATAGGTCATAAATCCTGTCTCCTCCAGCAATCCTTATGGGGCTGTGGACAAACTTTAGAAATCAATTACACAGAATATACATTTTTCTCCCCCCTGGCTGCGATGTTGACATATAGTTACTGTCAGACTGGTTTGTGCTCTAGTCCTCTTTTTCAGTACAGCTCCGTTTTTAAAGTTATAACGGGTTCATGTTTTCTATGATTGACACTTGATACAGTGTATGGGCGTACGAAAATTGCGTAGCTCACCCAGGGATACTCTGTTTGAGCTGAGCGTCATCACAGCTACTCTCCCTCTGAATGCGTACAATGCTACTGCACAGTGTTGGTTTCATAAAGTGGAGAAAAACTCAGAAACACAGAGAGTTTTTTGGCTTCAAATCTGTATACTGGCAGAAAGCGGAACCAAGTTGTCCGTAGTATATAAGGTCTATGATTAAGACTTAAAGACATTTAGGAGCCACGAACAAAGTCAGCCACAGGACTGAACCTCTCTGCTCTGTTCGTGCTGAATGTTGGCTTTTAATAGTTCAAAGCAAATATTTGACTAGCTTGATGGTTAACTGTTTTAAAACTGTGTAAACAGACCCTCTAAGAGCAGAGACATCTTCAGTTTGCATACCTGGTGTTGGGGGGGGGGGGGGGGGGGGCGCAGCGCTCCAGATGAATTTCTGACATGGAGCTCGGAAATTCCGACTTCCGAGTACAGCTGGAATGCAGCATTAGAGTTACAACAATCACACACCTCACACCTTCTTCTTATCTTATCGTAGAGCTTGTGTGTTAATGTTGAGTGTTAAGGCTGGCCTCCATCTTTGAGTAAATCCTGTTGTCGCCATATTGGCTGATATGTCTGTCTCTGTTTGCTCATTAAGCTTAAGCATACTTTTAATAAAAGACATTCAGTGGGGTGTGAGCCTTAAGGACAGGCAGTATTAATTGATTTTGTGACTCAGGCGACTTTTGGACAGAAACGGCCTCCATAGAAAACGGAAAAGTGCTGTTTTGTTTTCAGTTTTTATGCTGAGTTTACACAAAAACGTAATGTGGTTGAAAAGGCCGTAATGTGCATGCCAGGTCGCTTGGTGGCGCGTGTCGGTGTGACCGTGCTCCCATATAGACCAACAATGCATACGTAGAACAACTTCCGTTCTACATTAATTATTTGATGCAAATAATTCAGACGCCTCCTCTGCTGAGCGGTATGATCCGTGAGGATTCTATACAGGTCGAAATTGAGCTCCTGCCCGTTCAATAATAACGACAGCGCGACCCGAATTTCTAGCATGGTTGTTGTTGTAATTTTCAAGGAAGCTGCGTATGGCTGATGTCATAAACATGCGCCGACGTGAACCATGACATCACAGGTTTGACCGTTTTCAGGGTTTTTGTACTTTAGACGAAAGCGGGACTAGCAGAGCGTTTACATTTCCACTCTGGAGGGGGTTTTCACTTTGTTACGTTTTCATCTCCTGAAAAAGCAGTTGCCGTCTAAACGGACCCCCCAAACGAAACTGAATTTTTCTGTTTTCGATGGAGACCGTTTCCGTCTAAAAGTGGCCTCATTTCTGCTCTGCCATCTTTGTCGTGACCATTTCTACAGCGGTTACCCAGTCTGCAGTGATCTACTTCTCCTGTGACTCAAATACAGTTTTTCTCTGAGTCAACAGGTTCAGAATTTCCTACATCCAAAAGCATCAACAGAAGTAACCAGAAGTGCTTCAGTATTTTTGATCAGTACATCTATTTAACTTCCTTTTTCCGTAAGTTATTTTGATGTGCCTTAATCTTATTTCACCACAAATGCTCCTCTCAGAGCGTTTATGTTTCGCTGACGGGCACTCACAGCTACTTTTAGAGTCTGACAACATCACGGAAAGTATTCCTGTGTTTATACAAGATGGGCCATGTATGGAGCTCATCAAGGACCCTCTAAATCCATGTGAGGCCTGAGCCCAACTTTGATTCAAAACAAAAGTTAGCGTGGTTGGCCAATCGTTGCATAAATACATGATTAATTAACAGCGCCATATGGAAAATACACAGCAGAAAGTTACAAGCTGCCCTAAATTTTTCCATGTATATTTTACAGGTAACATGAGATGACTCATGTAGGGCTGCCCCCTGTATTGATGGTAATCACCTTTTGTTTTTTGCTTGGCTCAGAGTCAATGGGAACGGAAGCAGGTGTTTGCCCACACATCTGTTCCAACCTCCCACCGGGTCCTCCTGTCCCAACACCAACAGTCGTTTTAATCACAAACTTGAATACATGTTTCTCCATCCACTTTACGCGCATCTTTATTTTAAATTTAGATATTATACAAATCAAGGTCATGATGATGCCATCGGTGATGTTTTACATAGAAACACTAAATATGTCTGATGTGTTTTCACAACACAGTTAAACCTGTAAACCGGACTCAGCTTTGCCAAGGTGAATAGATTAACACCTGCCGGTCAGTTAGGGTTATAAAAAAAGATATCAGTCAGCGACAGATGGTGTTCTTTACAACAGGTCCTTTCCACAGGACAATGATCCTTTTGTGGAGTGTAGAGAGAAGGGGAACACAATGCAACTTAAGGGTCATGCCTGGGAGTCAAACCAGCTACCACTGCGACAAGGACTCAAGGCTGACGGCCATCTTTAAATGTCTCATTGCCATCAGCATCCACTGTCCTTTTTACATACTGTACCTTCTTAAGATTTTGAAGAGCTAACTCTGAGGCTATTGCTCTGTACCTCTATTCTAATCAAATCAAACTCTACAGCTGTCTTTCAGTCTTTGAACACTGTTTCAATTATTATTCACACTAAAGTGATTAATAAAATGAACCCCCCCCCCCTTCTGTTTTTGACATCTGTATAAAACACATGACTGACAACTGCTACTGTCCCTACCGATTTCCTTTTAAATATCAATGAGCTCTGTGGGGAACTCCAGTCTGGTTTTAGGGCACACCGCAGCATGGAGACTGCACTACTTCAAGTGTAAAATTATTTGCTTATTGCTGCTGATGCTGGAAAATCTTCTGTTTTAGTTCTTTTACCGTCTCCACTCACCAAGTGCCAGTAAAATCACTCGCGCGAATAAATTACATGTTAACTCAATGCAAAGATGCGATTAGTGTCACGAGTACAAAAGGCCAGGACCGGATATTGCGGAGACAAAAATCACCAAAAGTTTATTAACAAAAATATCAACAAGAAAAAAACATAAAATCACCACACAGGGTAAAAGGGCTCGGGAGGCTCGGACAGCTACTGAAAACGAAGAAAAACAAGTGTCAGGAAAAATTACAGAAAAACTCAAACAACCTCTGACACTTAAAGTACAACTCAAATACACCACGCGAGGCAAGTAACAAAGGAATATTAAGTCAACTAGAAAGTTCAACGGAAAACAAAAGACAAACTGAAAATCATCTCAGAAAAATGCAAGGGAAAAAACTAGAACTGTAAAGTACAAAACAACTGAAACAAAGTGACAAACAAACTTACAAAAGATGCAAAGGCAGACTGGAGGCACAAACAGGAGGACATAAGAGGACAGAGTGATTCAGCTCGAGAGGAAGACTGAGATAATCATCCAGCAAAGAGCAGGATAGGAATCTGGTTTTTAAAGGCCAGCTGATGAGCGTAATGAGGTGCAGGTGTGTTCCTGATTGGCCGAGCCAGCTCCGCCCCCTGCCATGCTCCAGTGCTGCAGGAAGAAAAAGAGAGAGAGCACATAGACAACCAAAACACAAGGAAACAGCCCAGGATCATGACAATTAGATGCTCGTAATACTCTGGTGGCACGAATGACGCGAATTGGGTGGGAGCTAAAAATGTCTCAACTTGAACTGATATTCGCGTCTCAATAACTAATCAGCACCAAGGTTGCCACGAAAATGGATGGTTGTTCACTGGTATCTAAACTGGAGGACGAACTGATCGTGTCAGTGTGTGGGTGCCCTGAATTATATGATACCTTTTCTTTTAATTACCGAAACCGGAATAAAAAGGAGCTCGCCTGGAGGCAAGTGAGTGAGGAGGTCGAATCACCTGGTAAATTGTAAAAAACTTTTGTCTATCACTTGGTTCAGCCAGTTGAATTGGCAGAGATTACTGTTGACGCGCAAATGAATTGAGTAACTCTATTCATTCACGCGTCTAGATTTGCATGAATTAAGTGAGTTGATGACTTTACTCATGCTTGATGTGATCATCCCATCAGGGCATTGCACAAAATTCAAATGTACATGTTCTGTCCTGTACCTCTACTCTTTTGTATTCTACTCAAACCAAACTCTTTCTTTTAAAACTACAGCTGTCTTTCAGTCTTTGAACACTGTTTCAATTATTACCCTCACTGAAGTGATGAATAAAATGAAACCCCCCTCCTGTGCTCTTGACACCCTCATAAACACATCACTGATGACTGGTTCTGTTCCTACTGATTTGGAAAAAAAAAGAAAATAATTTAACCACAACTGAAGAAGTAACTTCCTTCTAACTATCAATGAGCTCTGTGGGGAACTCCAGTCTGCTTTTAGGGCACACCACAGCACGGAGACTGCACTCCTACAAGTATAAAATGATTTGCTGATTGTTGCTGATGGAAAATCTTCTGTTTTAGTTCTTTCAGATTTGATTTTGATACAGTAGATCATTTTATTTTACTGGGACGCCTGAAACACTGTGACAACATGTCTGGTTTATTTCTAAACTGTTGTTTTCTGCAGGACAGATCTGCAGATCACAATCATTCAGTGTGAGTCTGACATGTGGGGTCCCCCAGGGTTCTGTCCTTGGACCACTCCTCTTTTGATTCCCCTCTACATGCTACCCCAGCAGAATCAAAAGAACTTGAGACTGTCATTCATGCTTTTATCTCCTCCTGTTTGGACAACTGAAACTCTTTATAGACGTGTCTGAGTGATGTCTGAGGTCGCACAAGTTACAGCTTGTCCAAAATTCCTTATTAGGTCCAAAAAGAGAGATCATATAACTCTGTAGCTTCACTCTGTTGGCTCCCAGTAAGAGTTAGAATAGATTTGAAAATTTTATTGTTATCTTTAAAAATTGCATTCATCTTGGACCAAAACACATCTCTGATTTTCCCGGTTATAACCTAAGGTCCTCTGTCAAGACTTTGCTCACCATTCCTCAGTCAAGGCTGAGGTCCATGTCTATGTATGTTTGTATTTATAGATATTTGTATATATTTGTGCATGCATGTGCGCTTCACACCACCCCTGCAGAATCAGTGTCACAGTTTAGCCATTCCAGTCAGAACGGAAGCAGGTGTTTCCCATCTGTAAACCTATCATGCCATCCATGTCCTGGTAGGAAGTGTCTGCTTTTATTATGTTCCTGCACACAGTTTAGTTGGAACTATTGGCCTGAAAGCAGTACTTTGAGCTGCACGTGTTGCAAGATGCTTACAAGTGGAATAATGGAGCTGTGGGGGTTAAAACGTACATTATACATAGATGTTCATGTTGTGTGAGAAACAGGGAGGGAACTCTTTTCTGTGGTTCATTTTATAGAAATGGGGAACCAGCTAGGTTTTCGTTGACCTGGGTTGCTGGGGGCTCTGGTGTGTTTTGCTTATATATGTCAGCCTGTGGTTGACCAGATGGCTCCATTGTCTCCTCAGAAGCACTGTTGAGTTAAAACGTGACAGGAAGCAGTGTCTGGTTTTCATTTAAGGGAAACTTCAACCGAGAGAACAGAAAACGTTGGGGGTAGAGAAGAAAATAAGCCTGACGAAAGCCTCACTGGTCACAGTGACACAAATGAAGTCACGAACCAGAAACTGATGTTATAAATCACAAAGACGACGAACAACAGGAGGAATCGAAGTTGTTTTTTTTATTTCTTTAACATTGTTTTGAAAGACAAATTTTCTTCCAGGAGAAAACCCAGACACTTATGTACTGGGAAACATTCACCCATTTTTTTGCTCAAAGTGTCAGCCCGATATTCATTTCTCACTGTCCTCACAAATATCACATTAGTCTTATTTGCATCTAGAACCAGATCTAATTTACAAAGATCTGTGTGGACAACGTTAAAAGCAGCTTAAAAGTCTCAGAAGGGAAAAGTTGTATATAACCACATCATCTGCGTAGAAATGAAACTGCATTTGTGACGTTTTTGTCTAAATTACTGATATACACAAAGAATAAAATTTTGTGTTGTCTTCTGTTGGTTTCATCCAAGCTGATAGCAGCGTATAGGAATTTTGGGATCTATGGTAACTTGGTAGTCTGCGTATAACAAGAAAGCCATATCATTAAATGGCTATTAAGAGCCCAACTTAAGTAGCCAGTAAGATAAATTCACATCCACAACGCTGGATGATATTGCTTTCGCGGATGGCAGTACTCCTTTCACACACACAAACACAAATGCAAGAGAAGACAGACAGACTCTCACAAACTGCAATAAAACTCGGCCTCACTCCCAATACAGCAAAGACACAGGTGATCAAGATCCACGCCAAAACCATCAACCCTATCCTGATGAACAACACTGCCCTAGAGGAAGTAGAAGCTTTTACTTACCTTGGCAGCATTGTGGACACCACTGGAGGGACAGATGCTGACATAAAGAACAGAATTAACAAGGCTAGAGTTGTATTTAACATGCTCAGGAAGATATGGAGCTCAAAGAACATCTCCATAAACACCAAAATGCGCATCTTCAACTCCAGTGTGAAGCAGGTGATGTTGTATGGATCGGAGACCTGGAGGACAACAAAACACACAACACACAGGCTGCAATCATTCACCAACACCTGCCTCAGGAGAATCTTACACATCTGGTGGAGAGCCAAAGTAAGTAATGTGGACCTGTGGAAAAGAACAAGCCAGGAGCCCATTGACTTACAAATACGAAAGCGCAAGTGGAGCTGGATAGGCCACACCCTCAGAAAACCTGCAACAAACATCACCTGACAAGCCCTGAAATGGAACCCTCAAGGAAAAAGGAAACAAGGTTGCCACAGGGACAACTGGAGAAGACGAGTCTAGACAGAGATGTCAGAGAATGGGCTCAACTGGGGAGATCTCGAAAGAACCGCTAAAGACAGAGTGAAATGGAGCACGTTTGTCAACAGCCTATGCACCCCTGAGGAGCAAAGGGCTTAAGTCAAGTAAGTCAAGATAAACACATAAATCATTGCTTTTTTTAATCAGTGAACGGCCATCAGGAGTCAAATAGCATAGCTTCACTCAAGTCCCACTCCAATTGTATTTTTTTATTATTTAAAGTGTTGTCAGTGGTCTTGTGATCATGAAGTTTTTAGCTAAAATCATGTTACCTGTGTCATTTTCAAGGGCTTTTCCTCTGCAGAGCTCCAGTAGATCATTAGCGATTCACCTCTGAGTCCTGGGTGGAGACAGTGCTGTTCTGCACACTCCACTTCATGCTAGCCTGCACCCTAACATTGTACTAGAAGTGGCAGATGACATAGAAGCTATTCAGCTCTCGGACACTAATGTCTTTGGGGACATGATGAGAGTTAATATCATTAGTTTTCGTACAAGCATTGCAATCCGCTAACGCACACACTTGTTCCTCGATCATCCTCTCTACTTCTCCGAGTCTGGTGAAGTAGAGAGCATAGCAGGGCACAGGGGGCGGAGCTTGGATTTGTGACATAGAAACTTTTATTTTTCTCATGATGTGTTCTGTAGCATCAGAAAAATGTCATATGAACATGTAGACAAGAAAAACATGATTTTCATCAGAGTGGGTCTTTAAAGGGTTAAATTTTGGCTGGGTGGAGTTGCTGTAGAGAGCAAAAGGGATACATCCTTGTCTCACCTCCTCATTACTATTCACTGCCACTAGAAGAACTGGTAAACATTTTTTTTTTTTTGCTTCACTGGAAGTACCAGTAAACATTTTTTGGTCTACTTGAAATACTAGTGAACATTTTTAAGGCTACTTGTAGTACCAGTAGACTGAAAAACTGAAAAACTCTTCTATCGGCTCTCAACGAAGGCGGTCGCATTTCGATCCTCTCCCTTATCTCCCTGCTCCCTGCTTTGCCTCTTCGTCTCGTCCCGTTTTGTCTGAAACTCTCAGAGCTTCTCACTGCCTGATCTCCGAAACCAACCATGGAATTGATCAACTGGTCTCTCAACGCAACTGACAAGATTGTCTCTACGAGACATGGAGTTTCAGGGGAACCTGCCTGCCCCGACGGAACATTCGCCGCGGGCTACGTGACGGACGGCTTGGGGAAGTGGCGTGTCGCATGTCTGTCGGTCCTTTCCATGGAGGATGTGGAAGATGTCTACCTTTTCGGAACCATGATAACAGGTCTGTTGCTGTTTGGCTTTTGCTTCGCCCTGATTTATCTACAAAACAAGGAGATGTTGGCAGCAGTCAAGAGCCCCCAAAGGCTGCCTGTCATGATTTTTGAGGTGGGCAAGGCCGTAGGAACTCCTTCTGGGGCGGTCTCCAATCTTCGACATCAAGTCATGATTGGGGATCACAAGGGAGATGTCATCTTGGAGAGACTTTCGACTTTGCGGAAGACAATGGATCGATATAGAGACCAGGACGGACAATCAGAGTAGCCTAAGTCTATTGGAATGTGGCTACTCGCTCTAACCCAAATATTCTAATCTACTATTCGGCTCCCTCGGTATCGGCCTTGGCCAAGGTCAATGCTGGCGCAACTCCTCCAGGAGATCTCACCAATTCGATGCTCTGAACTTTCCTCCCCAACCCCCTCCTCCACGGACACCTGCGGATTGTTGACTTCATCTGGAACTCAACCAAGGTCATCACCACAGCAACCGCTGTGATATCACGCTGACACCCTGCGGCACCAAGATTGTGGTGATGGAAGGAGTGACCTCCTGGGCCTACGCACACACGCATCCATGAACCTTCACACACATGCACATACGCACACACTCCCCTCTCCCCCACCCAATGCCTTCGACGCTTCACCCCTCAGTACGGTGGGTGGTACCCTGACTGGCAGCACCCGTGGGCAGCGGCTGCGGGCTTCCCACCATCACTGATGACCAGTTCCACTACCCCGGGTGAAGCCACTCTGAGAACAGCCCCATCTGTTGACGGACTGCAGTATAGGTCATAAATACCTCCTCCGCCAGCAAAGCTTATGGAGCTGTGGACAAACTTAAATTTATTACACAGAATATAAACTTTTCTCCCCCCTGCTTGTGATGTTGACATGTAGTTACTGTCAGACTGATTTGTGCTCAAGTCCTCTTTTTTCTGTGAAGCTCCGTTTTTAAAAGTTATCAGGGGGTTTATGTTTTCTATGATTGACACCTGATACAGCCTATGGGCATTTAGGATTGCGTAGCTCACCAGGGGATACGCTGTTTGATCCGAATGTCATCACAGCAACTCTCGGCGACTGCGCGCCCGAATGTGCACATCACTACTGCACAGCGCTGGTTTCAGGAAATGAAGAAAAATTGCGGAAATACCGAGAGCTATTTGGCTTCAAATCCGTATACAGTCGGTAGGCGGAACCAAGTTGTCCATAGTATATACAGTCTATGGGCTTCACCCAGCAAGGAGGCAGACTCTGTCCATTCTTTATACAGTCTATCAGCAGAGCACTGCTAATAGCGCTGATAAAAAATTTATACTCAAACGGCTTTCCATACCTAACTGAACGTGACGGAAGGGGAGGGGGAGAAGAGAGACGGAAAACAGCCTGCGTCCTAGTGTGGTTTGTGTGCAGTTGTTGCTGCTTTTGAAAAGTCTTCTGCAGCTTTTTTTTTATGAAGTATTTATAATTCAATAATTCAAGAGAAGTAGGATATTAACGGGGATATGATATATGACAACTTCTGGAAAAACGTTTATGGACTCGAGGCCAAATGGAGCAGATGAGAGTTGTCTTCATCTTCATGTGTAAGTCTTTGTTTAAATGCACTTCTTGTTTTAATTGATCATTTGAGCTGAAATCTTATTTTTGTGTAACAGGGATTCACATTTGTCTGAAAACACTTTATTTCACGGAAAGCAAACGGGGGTTGCACGGGTTTGGTCGTCCCTCTGGCTGTTAGGGTTTGCTGGGTTTTGCTACATCCAGAAAAATGAAGGTTTTTACTGTTGAAAATTAAAAGTGGATGATGTTTTCGATCTTTTTAATGGTTCTACTTTTCATCTGAGGCAGTCCTCTGAAAAAACACCTTTAGAGAAGGTTAACCAACTTTGTTATACTGAATACAATTCTAAGAATCGTATGGATCAACAGCTTTAAATGTAAAAGCAAAATAATAGACTGAGTGCAAAGATTTGAGGGTGGAGGAGCACATCCATAGATAATATCACCATAATCTAGAACTGAAGAAAACAAGTAGGAATAAAGTTGGATCCGTTTTTATTGAAAACTTAGTTTCTGCCAAAGTTTGCTGATGAGTTTTTCAATATGAGCTTTAAATGTAAAATCATCAAGTCAGGTACCATGATATTTTAATGCTGGGGCGGGACCCTTTCAATATTTTTACCATCTAGTGTTATTTAAACCTTTACATTTTTTTTTTCACATTTAGAGCTGAAATGCTTTGAGGAAAACCTTTATCTTTACAAGGAGCTTGACTGAATTTTCATGGAAAAAAATCTATAAAAAAAAACTTCATGATCTCATTCATGGAATTTCAGAAAGCAATTCTTAATCTGGATAAAGGATTCCAGGAAGGTTGGATCTGGATCAACACTTTAATATAGAAATTAAGTAAATTTTTCCGTCAGTGGCCAGAAACATCCTCTAAACTTTGCTCACTAAGAGAGTCAAAACAGACCCTTTAATTTAAGTCTGTTTATATGATGCATATGCAGCAAACTAAACACGGCCTGTCCCTGTTTAGCTTCACAGAAGATCAGGGTCTTGGTTCTGCTGCAGCTTGACAGAAAGAACGGTTCAACAGAAACAATTTCTAAGAACAAGTGTGTGAAAAACGTTCACACCTAGTTGGTGGTCACCTTCATTTCACAGGTTTCTTAATGTAGATATTAACACCTAGATGTGAACCGACGGCTGCAGTTTTGGAGACCTTTTTTTAAGACAGTGCTACAGCAGTAAAATCTAAAAATATGTGCATGCAAAGCTTTTAACTTCAGTTTGTGGTGGCCTTTTCTACATGCATCTCAATGCAACTATTAAGAATTTTCTGATGTTAATTGCATGAACCTGCAATGAATATTTCAAGAATTTTAAGACTTTTTTTTACTTAATATTGGAGCTTTTATGCTCTTCTGTATTTTGTCTTCGAATTCAATATGCAATTTATTCAGAAAACCTCAAAAATTTGGTGATCATAGGGTAAAAATGTTTATAAACCATTTGGTAGTTAGATTAAAGGCATGTGCATCACGTTGTATGACTAAATTTCTGAAAGGCCATGCATCTATACATTTACATTTTCTCAATTTTCCTATAATAATGAGCTATTTGAAGATGGTTTCTCCAGATAATTGATCTCCAGGGTTACTTAAAGCAAACGCGAAATAGGATTAACAGGTGTGTCGATGGCAAACTGTAGTTTTGAGCTTTTATATTGACAAAATATGAGTGTCATGTGAGATAAAAGCAATGAAATAAATAGATACATGATTCTGGAGTTTGATGATTATTTTAGTCTGCTTTTACTGTTTTTCTCCTCTGTAAATATTAGGGCTGTAACCAACCAAGGAAATTCTCTGAAAACCCCTGAAATTTTCGAACAAAAGTCGGGTAATAAGGGGATGGGGTGCGGCTCCCTCCCCCACGCACACACACACACACACACACACACACACACACACACAAATAACAAACAAACATTATATTCAGCAAACCACCGGATGTTGATTAAGGTGGACGCCCTTCAATCTTCCTGTCTCCAGCTGGTCTCTAGTGGGTTGGGCAAATCCAATATACAAGGGAGGTGTTCTGAGAGACCTGTGAAATTAACCATAGACTGTAAATTGACACGGAAAAAATTGAGTCGACCAATCAGAATTTTGATTGACTCAGCCCGTATCCACCAATAAGTCGACCAGTCAGCTCGGACTTTACAGCCCTAATTAATATATAGTCATGTTTCCATGGTAACATATTGGTATCTGCTTCCCTGCAGCATAAATAAACATCAAACTGAACATCTCTATTCAAGGATAAGTTAAGAACATTAGCCTGTTTATTTGTACTAACCATTCCAAACTGAACACTTCCATTAAAGGTAAGATTAGAAAATAAGGGACTCTTCCTCATAGTCCACCGTTCTGTGAAGCTGAATTATAGATCCTGACATGTCATAAAGACAAAGGATGCTTTAAAGACGAGGTCACATAGTGCAGGCCTGCAGATTTAATGATGTATATATGTTTTAAACTCTAAATCATTCAGCTCTTCTTCTTCTTCTTCTTCTTCTTCTTCTTCTTCTTCTTCTTCTTCTTCTTCTTCTTCTCAGAGCTTCACAGCTAATTGGTGTTATTTCCACCTCTCACAAAGCCTGAAACAAACACTTTTTACCACAGTATCAACAGGCAGAGGGAAAAGTGCTGGACTTCTTCACACTAATTGGTTTGGCACGTCTGATGTGGTGATGGCTGGCGTCACTTTTCTTGTTGTTGTGATGAATCAACATTTTAGGGGGTTTTTGTTCCCATCGGCTGTGTCCGAAATAGATCCCTAACCCCTTTATAGGCGACTATATGGGGGTTAGCGCCATTTTGAGGGGTGTCCAAAACCTGAGTGATCAATTCTAGTGCCCCATATAGGCGACTCAAAATTTCCCATAAAGCATTGCAAAATGTAGTGACCATCCGATGGTCACTCACCGGTGGTGGGCATCCCGTCATGCATTGTGTCTTGCCATGTAGTGTCCGAAACCTCCGGTGATTGAGCTCACTACAAAGTCAGCTATATAGTGAAACCGCATATGGGGGTTAGGGGTTAGGGATTGAGTGATTCATTTCGGACACAGCCTAGAATTTAACAAAGCCTGGAAGTAAACAGGAAAGCTGAGCGATGACATCACATCAGGATCATCAGGATTTTCCCAGTGAAGGCAGAGCTCCTGTTTAGACTGCCTGAAGTAGTTAGATTAGTCATTAGTCTAGAAAATATGATCAAATCCTCTCTGTTGAGACGAGATGCTAACTCATGATGACTTACAATAAAGTAAATTGTATTGACAGAATCTCGCTGCATCTCTGTTGCTATGGTCACACTGTTTTACATGCTTATGTATAGAACAGTTCATGTCAAAAACTCAATGCAGAGACAAAGCAGGTGTCCATAATTAGAAATTAATAAACACGCTGCAGCCAATCAGAACAGAGTATTCACTGGACCTTAATATAACTGAAGATTATACCTCTGTTCGTCCAAAAGGAAATGTGATGTAAACTGTTTATTCCTCTTTCCTTATTGACTCTTTTCATATAAATGAATTAAAAATATCATACAAACACTGTTGTCTTCAAAGCAGCATTGTCCAGTTTTTTCCTGACTCAAAATTTTACGTCCAGATTTTTGGTAATTTCACTGTAAAACTCAGTGGAAGTGCTGCATCAGCTGCATTTTTCTGTGTGTTGGGGTTAGGGGTGTGCACTTATTCAGTCTTACCTCTGGAGAATGGATTAAAGAGAATGATCCCCTCCTTAAATACAATGTTTATTCAGTTCAGACAGATACTGTTAAATCTGTATTGACTGTTTGATCTCTCTGTGTCACACAGTGATGGTCTCATCTGCTGCTGTGGAGGAGAAGAGTGAGCTGACTGGTGTTCAAGGAGAATCTGTCACTTTTCCTGATCCTGTGCTGCAGACTGGATTTATTATCTTTGGAGGAAACCTTGCTATGGTGGATGACAGAAAATTCAAGATATTAGAGGAAATTTACAAAGATAGACTTTCCTGGAACGACATAACTGGACTCTTTACACTGAGAGGACTGCAGAAGGATGACTCTGGGGATTATACTATTGAATCCAAAACGGGGAACGTTTTTAAACATCATCATAAACTCACAGTTTACGGTAAGTTACATTTACTTTGCTAGTTAACAGTCCAGTTTGTTGGTGGCACTATTTTATCAGCATCTTAAGACTGTTTGGTACCATAAAATTCATATTTTACTCCATAATTTCATTCAGCATGAAACTCAGTTATTTGAAACTCATTCAGATCAAAACAGAATTTATAGTTATTTATTGATTTATTACTTTGATAGATTGTTTCTGGTAACTGCTGCTGTTCCATGGGTGTAAAATAAACTTTTGAATTCATTTTTTTAACAGGAGCGAATCTTGGTTTTAATTGTGGCGGTCATGCATTAAAAAGTTGGTCTGCAGAGACAAACAGCATGATTGTTTTATGATGGTTTGACATTGAAAACTGAAGCAGTTCACAGCCTGTTTGCAGAAAGTGGCTTTTGAAGGCTTGAAATGTCTTTACAAGTACATTTGTCAGCATCAGTATAGAGACAGGATGGTTTTAAAAAGTTTTATAGAAACCCTAATGCTGTGCAAAATGTTTTTTCTGGAAGAGTTCAACTTTTTAAAGTGCCTTTAATATGATAATCCATGCTTTCCTCTTGATTTCTGTGAGATCCCTTAAAACAGGCCCATTGACTCAGGATTTCCTTCTTCTGGGACATCCTGAGCCCACTGTAACCGATACCCTGATGTACCAAAGACCTAAGACTAGGTCCAGACTATAGGGGTTTAGAAAGATTTTGAGTATAAAGACAAATATAAGGAGAAACTTTATATATTCTAATGCCAGAGGGAGGCTGAGTTGAAACTTGACTTCATGTCCTGGATGAACCATCTGTTCAGAGTTTCAAATTTATCATGAATCAGGCCAAAACAGTTCAGACAGTTTTTATGCAAACTGCTGCTGCTGCATATTTGCACAACTAACAGTTCTGGTCTTATTTAAAGACACAAAGAGGAGAATTCAGCTAATTTCAACATAGTGATTTATGCAAATAGTTTTAACAGATCTCTAAATTTGATCCCCATGTAAACATCTTTGAACTGTAGAAGATTAACTATGTCCTGACCAGTCTTTGTTAGGGTTAATTACAGACACATTTAAGGTTTTCTGGTGAATCTGTGAAGTTTTTAGGGGATGATATAGACACCAGCAGATCTGACACCAGTTTCCCAACCTCGATCTCTTACTTCTCTCCTGAAGTTTAACGCTCCGTTTGACTTCCTCATTTTTAGCTGTCAACCACCATGATAGACTGATGGTGTGAAAAGATAAGTGGTCGATAGAGAGATAATTTAAAGAGGAAACGAGTGTAAAACGGCTCAGACTGTAAAAGTCTTTATTTTCTCATCACCTTGAGCAGAAACAGGAACATAAGAAAGGCCAGCATGACAACATGGTCTGTGTAGAGCTCCTGTGGGTTTCATATCTTGTCATTTTAATTTTTCTAATACTTGATGACTTTGAATAAGAACACTGTCTTTAATTTAAAGAAATCAAGAAAGAAATCAATGACTTGTTTAATACAAAGACTGTGAAAGAAAGTGGTATTAGGGCTGCACGATTTTGGCCAAAAATAAAATACAGATTTTTTTCTATGAAAAGACGATTTTTGATTTTGATTTTTTTTTTCAGTGACAACTTCACCAAACTTCACTTTTATAATAAGTTTTTCTTTCATTTCCTTTAAACGAAACCACTAAAAGCGATGTAGTGCATATGTCGAATCAGTAAGTGGCGCTGTAACGCTGCACAGGAAATACACAAAAGAAAGAAGAAGAGTACAGAGCAAGTGTATAAAGGTTGTTTTGACCGAATACGGAGTTGAAATGGTAGTTGTTTACGGATTTATGCACTCTCTGACCCGTTTTTAAAAAGTAACTATTTACCATTGACAGACTTTGCAGCAGCGAGTGGTTTGTGAAGTGGTCTGTGTCTGTGAAGCCGTAGTAATTCCACATGACTGACTTGTTCTTGTCCTCTTTAGCCACAAAATTATGGCCCTTTTTTCTGCAAACTCCATGACTTTTTACATTTGTTTGTGTGGAAACTGTAGAGTGCTCCATCAGGATGGGGGGAGCCTACGGTGGCCTGGAGGCGCGAGACACGGTAGAGAGGAAAATCGATTTGATGATTTTAATTTTTTTAACATCATCATAATCAAATAATCAGATTAAGATTTAAAATCAACTAATCGTGCTGTCCTTGGAGGTATATATATAAATATAAATTTTAGTTTATTCATTACCTGCTGCGTCACATGTTTAATAATTTGGTAGACAAACAAAAGTTCAGCCTCACTTCCCCTCTCGATATTGTTTACTTCACTTATCTGTTGTTACCGTTGATACATTTAACTACTTCTCACATTGATGGAAAAACTAATAAACTGTTTATGGCCTATGCGTCCGTTTCTGCTAAAGTCAGGTTTATTTATGGGTCAGAGCTTCAGTGTGAGAATAATCCTCAATTTATCTTCTGTGGACATCTTATCTTTGATCTGTTGTTTATTGTGTTCTTTGTTTTGTAAATAGTCTATCTGTCAAAAACAATGTTGATTATTAAAAAAGAAACATGGGAATTTCACGAGGAAGAGAAGTTGATAAGATCCTGGACACAAAGTGAATTTACAGATTTGTACGTCTTTATCATGTTACACCGGGTCAGAAAATCAGTATCAGTGCAGACCTGCGCTTATAAGGTCCAGTAACGCACCACGCTTAGAGACTTTATATCCCATTTACAAGGGACGACCTTAAAATGAAATGCAAACCAAGTGTGTACAGAGAGGATGTGGGAGGCTCTGGAAATAAAATAAAAAAAAAAACTGAAACTATGCTGCTCTGAAAGTGATGGATGAAGGGGAGGCGAGCATACGAGGGCAGTTCGCTGTCCGGCTGATTAGATATGGAATGGGAAACAAGGGGAAGTCCAAGGCCTCGGAAAATGATCCGACAACCTCCTCACTTAAAAATCTGCCTCTTTTTGTTGCTTTCTCACCTCTGGGGCTCATTACACAGTGTAACCATGAGGTATTCATTTTGATTAGTGACAATATTTTTTTTGCTCATTCACTGAAAGTACTTTAACCTGTTTGATACAAAAAACAAAAAAAAAAGGTTGAACTGATAAACAAAACGAAATCAACGATCCCTGCACCTGTTTAAACAACATGTTTTACAGCAGTAGTCATAAAAGATCCATCTACCTGTGACGGCAGGTGGTACTCATCCATTATCTTCACACAGATACACATTTCTTGATTGTTAAAGGGTGTGTTATTTTTAGCCTCAAGCAGCTTTTTAGAAAAAAAAAATACTTTGATAGTTTTAATAAAAAAGTGTTTTCAAAGACTAAAAGTGACATCAGTCAGCTCTCTAACAAGTATCTCAGAACCAGAATCAGAATCAGCTTTACTGACCAAGTATGTGTACACATACAAGGAATTTGACTCCGGTGAACTTTACTCTCTATCTACAAACATGAAACATGAAATACTGCAAAAATTAAAAATATGTACAACATAAACAAGACATTTAACTTATGTATACAAAACAGGAGTGCAACAGTGCAATGATGAGGAGTGCAGTGGAGTGGGGGGTGGTTATGATGGTCCGGGTGCTGGACGTGAACCCCGGTGATCATCGACCGGCACCATGAGCAGGGCCAGTTTGTGTTGTTTGGATTTGTGTGTAGGTCAGTGCAGTGTCGAGGTGTAGCAGGATTAGTGCAGTCTCATGTTTACTGCATCATCCACCAACCTGTTTGCATAATAGGCAAAGTGCATGATAGGCCTGTGATGTCCTTCAGGCGGCTCGATACCAGTCTCTTAAAGGTTTTCATAAGCACAGACGTCAGGACGACAGGCCTGTGATCAATTTACCTTATGATGGAGGTTTGACGGTGGAGTGTTTAAAGCAGGAGAGGACTTTGCACTGCTCCAGAGATCTGTTAAGGATCTGAGTAAAGACGAGGCCAGCTGGTCAGCACAGACTCTCAGGCAAGAGCTGCCTGACTCTGAAAGAGCTGACACAACTCCTCTTCATCTATCCTTAAGGCTGGTGGGGGGGAGTCTTTAAAGTTAAAGTTCTTTAAAGGACTTTGGTCACTAAAATAAAGAACAGTTGTCAACTTTCTGACATGTGACAAAAAGCTGAAAATGTTGAGGCTTCATAAAAGGAGGATTTATGGCAGAGCAACAGTACAGGAGAGGATAATGTGATATATGATCTGCGTACAATTGTCAACATACCAAATGATACTGTGGAGATTTTAGAAACCACCAGCTGTTGTGGTCTGGCACAGTCAGTGGAAAAGAGCCCTGGAGTTGAGGAATAAGCTCATGATTTCATCTTGTAAGACTAAGCTGGTAAAATTCCTAACATGACTAAATCACTCTGACCAGTTTGGAGTGGCCTATTGGGCAACGATTGACGCTCGGCCCCTGGAGGGACTGGAGGTTGACCTGCTGTCAGAAGTTGAAACACCCATCTGTTCTCTTCCTTCTGCACTGGAAAGAGGCTCTGAGTTCACTGGAGGGACTTTATGTCGAGGTCAAGGGACACCAGAGGGGTCTAATAAAAAGGGGGAGATATCTGGGTCACAGAGTGTTGAGGGGAGAAGTTGCATCAAACTTTATTTCAAAATCATGATGGAAAATAAGAAGCTCATGACATGTTTTACGTCACACTTCCTGTAATGTAACCACTGCACATGCTCATGTCACAGAGACAATAGGGCGTATTTAGTTCTTGCAGAAACATTTTGGTTTGATCCATGAACCTAAAATTAGGACACAGCATCATCAGATCTGAACAACATGCACGCACATGCTTCACTTTTGCACAAAGATTACTTGCAGATTATTTGGTCACACCTCTGTTTCAACAGCAGCTAATAATAATTTGTGGAGTGATTCAGCTGAGGAAAAGCTAGGGAATAGACTGACTAAACAACGAAGCCAATCCAATGAAATATGTGACACGTCTCTGTGAAATAGAAACCAAATATCTCTGCATTTGATGGCACACCAAAGAGGTTCATGATGTTGATCCAGCCAACAGTGTTTTCTCTTTGACTCATATTTTAAGGCTGGAAAGTGATGCTCCGATTGGTGCATGTAAATGTTGATTCAATGGTTTAATTTTGTTTTCTTGTCTCCCTTTTTCAGAGCCTGTATCAACCCCAGTTGTGACATGGCTGAACGTGAGCACCAAGAACTGCACCTTCCTTTGTTCTGTGAATAAAACTGATGATACAACTCTGCTGTGGTACAAAGACCAGAAAATATTGAACAACAGCAGCTCAGAATTCTCTCTGTCAATCACTGTTGATATTACTTCATCATATAAGTGTGTGGCAAAAAGCCCTGCTGAAATAAAAACAGCTGATGTTGATCCTAAGAAATACTGCATACAACCAGAAGAGAAAGATTCTTCAGGTGGCAGACACTGTAAGACTTAATTTAACCCTTAATTTTGAACACATTTCTCATGTACTCACATTCTCGTTTTCTGTCGTTTTTTTTGTAGTTTCCTAAAAATGTCTGTTTTATTTCCACAGATATATGGCCCATCATTCTTACGGTTGTTGTGCTCGTCTCAATCATTGCATGTTGGCTTTTCTGCAAACAAAGGGCAGCCAGAGAGACACAAGGCAGGTATTTATCTTATTAATCTGAATCCTGAAAACATGTTTAAATAAGGACTTAAGTTCTGCAATATGTATCATTGTAAATGTAGCCAAGAGAACTAATACGGTGATCTAAGTGAATATTTCATTCTTACTGGCTGCAGAGTATCTGTAACCTGATGATGGACCATTTTAAACCTGCAGTGAAAAGCATTTCCATTACATTTTAATCTGTCGCCACGCATTAATTCAGCGCACAAGGCCTCCTTTGCAAATAAGCCTCTTTGTAAACTTGGACATCCTGCTCCAGCGTCATAGACCGCTCAAAGCCAAAGGGATGTCATGCATTTGTTTCTGAAGCAGACCTTTGACGCCCATTGGTGGCAGTCGCCATACTGGAAAATGCTGACTTAACTTTCCCTAAACCTACTCAGGCGAGCCAAACTCCGACCAGCAACATCTCATTGGGAAAAAAGTTAACACAAATTCCTTCCCTGGACTGTGTGTGTTGTTGAAAATTCATAACCAGACTTTAAATATGTTTACTTTTCCTGCAAAGATGGGCTTTTTTGAATGAAGTGTGTGTGTGGTTTTTGGGGCTTCTTCAGCCAGCCTCTAGTGGGCATTTTAGGAACTGCAGGTTTTTCTGTGCACTTCGGCAGCATCTACATTTCTCAGGCCAGAGAAACTTGTGTTTAGTTTAGTTTTGTTTGTTTGTCTGCTGTTAATACGTTTTTGATCGGGGGCAGGGAGAGGTGAACGGTATAAAGGAATCAAAGTTGTGGTCGTAGTGCTGGCAAGAATTTTAAACTACTTCTCACCCCTGGATGCCGTGCAGGAGGTGAAATTACATCACTTATAATCTGATCAGAATCAGGGAAATGGTCAAGTGAGAGTAAAAATGGCTCATAAGCTTTCTGATCCAAATAAAACCATCAATCTCCTTGGAGGTTTGAGTTGGAGGTGGTTAACTCCCTGGGAGCGCAAAAAGAGAGCCCTTTGGGAGGTTTGTTATATGAAAAACAAGATCACGTAAGCTGCCATCCACATGACTGATGCTTTACCTCAAACTCATTTTTTGTTTTCTGCTGCAGTGAAGCTGCACCACAGTATACAGTCAGCATCTTGATCATATAAACACAAAATCAGGATAGATCATACTCCTCTCTGAGAAATTTTAACCAAACAGCAAAAGGTTATCACACAAAATCCACCTTTTCGTGTTTGTAGAAATGCTGAAGCGGTCATGTTATTGGAAATGCTGACTCAGCTTATGTTAATGGAAAGAGGGTTTGCAAAATAAAGGTCTCTTTGAAGCTCTGTAAATGATGAGATTTTATCCTACCTATACCTGCATCAATGCCTGCAGTCATGCTCATAGGATAAAAAGACACCTGAGTCATGCAGCCTCAGGGTCTGACAGGCAAATAGATGGAAATGTTTGTGGTTGTTGATGTAAATGGACCTCATAGATCACATGACATCATTTGGTTGACTGAAGGTCATTAAAATAGCTTCTAGGTGTTGTCAGGTACTTTCTGAGTACATTAGCTCTATGGGGTATCGATTTACCTTTGGGATTCTAGTCAGGCAAAACAAAGAGAGACAATCTTTTATTCATCAATCAATCTCTCCTCATTGCATTTAGAAAATGGAGGACTGAGTTTTTTGAAAAGACGCAGGTGTGGCCGACAAAGGCGAACGATCCGCAGCGACCAGAACGATCTTCATGAGGAGAAATGCACTTCCACTGCAGCAATGACACGACTTCAAAAACACATGCAACAGTACAAAACAAAAGCAACGCTGAAAATATTAAGTTACCTAGAGAGTGGAAAGGGCTGCTATTACGGCTCATTTATGCTCACCATACACATGAAAATATAGGCGTCTGTTTCACTGCCCACATACTTCCATGTGTCCTTTATGTTGGCATGGATGTTAACCATTACATCCACCAGGGGGCAGGCCAGAGTCAAATGTTTCTGACAACAACAAACGAAAAGAAACACGGCAGCTGTGGAGGAGCTAGTGATAATTTGTATTTTGCATAGGGTACAGAAACAGAGGCAGCGTTGGGGGATGGGGTACTCGGTCATGCCACTGAACGCGGTTGGAGGATGGAGAATTCTTTTCTCTAGTCGTACCGATGAGAGAAATTGAAGGCCATCCTCAAAAAGCCCCGCCATTGTCTTCTTCGTTTCTCTGTAGAGATGCATATCTGGTAGTAACAGCAGCAACACTGCCCCCCATGGTTTCTGGTGATACTGCTCCGTCTGGCCTGTATCCAAACTTCAAGGATACGAGCAGAAATACTGAGGAAAAGAACGCGAAGCACGGATGGAAAGCACCGTCTGTGTGCAGATCCGTATGTAACGTTGACCATAAATGAGCCTATTTCATAAATGATACCAATGAGGTAGGAAACCCCTTAAACCCCCAACTAAACTAAACTATGAAACGGCCTTTAGAGAGTTGAAAAGAGTGTCGACTCCACAGCCATTGCACAGGCTACTTTACATTTATAATCTTTACAGCTCTTGAAATGTGACCACATGAAAGAGGCGAACAGTGTTGAGCAGCTGTTCTATCGAAAAAAATTGCAAGACACGCTCTTCATAGACTCCAGTCAAGCTTTGATATGCAACCAGTGAAGCCATAAACTGAGAGAGAACTAAGAAACTGAAAGTCAAAATGGTTTTTAATTAGACATACTTACAGGAGTGGAAGTCTGATTCGTGTGTTCTGCATGTGCAAAAATAAGGTTTTAGCAGTTCCTGCAGTTTTCCTGTTGCATCATCAATATCATTCTCTCCAATCAGCTTCATCACAAGAGTTATGAAACTTCTCCATTTGCAGATTTCTCTTGCATGAGTTAATAAACTGTGAGCTTGATGTGTTCAGGCTTGTTCTCCATCGGTTGTATGAGCGGGATGAATAGGCCCTGCAAGCAGTTCATTTAAACAAGGTTCAAAGTGAATGAACTGTGTGCACACCTGGAGATGGTAGAAAATCAAAAACAAAGGTCTGACTCTCCCCCCTGACAAAAGAACATTGAAATCCTCACACAGAATAGATTGATTGATTGTTTAATTTTCAAATGGGGTTGTATGAGGGAGTGGTCAATAGTAGGAGTAATATTGTCCTGCAAGTGTGTTATTTTACCTTTCTACTCATCAGAGCAGCTCACATATCACTGAAACATATTTCTTGCGATGAGAAGGGGCCCTGTTGGGGTTTTAGGTTTTACACATGAACCGGTATGAGCTGTCAGTGAGAACAGGATGTACACACTGAGATGTTGGCTTTGTGGTTCTTCACACAGGGTTTTTTAAGCACGTACAGCAGCCTCTGAAAGATTATACGAGGTAGATGTAAACCAAGAGCTGTACTTTATTGTCTCACGACAATCTAAAATAAACAGAGGCAGCTGCACAACAGCTTCTTGTTTCTCCAGAATGAAAACGGGAAGTTAGACAAATATTTATCATGTAGGAAGTCACGTATGACGTCCAATAAAAATAAAAAAAACAATGTTAAAAAACTGTTTCCTTCTCCTTTTGATGGCAGACGTGACAGAGCCTGACGTTTGTCCTATAAAAATCACGCTTTTATTATCGGGAACTTAAGACCTGCATGATGGGAGAAAAACATAAAACCGTCAACTAGCCCCGAGGTGTCAATAATGAGCGGATAGACATTGCCGCACTTAGAGGCTCGGTATGTAAAATCTGTTTGTCTTTCTGCTTAGATGAAAACATTGTTAGAGACAGAACAAGTGTGTCTACAACTGTGGAAAAAAAATCATGCATGTGGAGTGTAAATTGTGGCCTGGAGGATTGGGAAACAGAACATTTTCAGACAATTTGGTTCAACTTCTACCACTCTAGCCGATGATGTGATCCACTCTCAAAATTTCTCCAAAAACGATCATGGACATTAAAAAGTGATTAATCAAAAACAACATAACGTATCAAAATGTTGATTAATACACCAATAGACAAGACCCGTGTCTACATTTTAACATTTAATTGGAGTCTCTAGGTGAAAGTATGCCAGAGCAGTAGACACTTGAAAAACGACAGTAATTGCTCCTTTTTTGGCTTTTCTCGTTGACTTCAGTGCAAAATCTTCCCCATGTGTCAGCTGATGGTCTGATGTTGGCAGACAGGGCACCAAGGCCACTCTTGATCAGATGGTCTATATTTTGAAAGTTGTTGTTCTGTATCAGGCCAAGTGGAAGCATGTGACTCAAAAATAAAACGGGCCCTAAAGCTAAATCTTGTGACACACCACAGGAAACGTTTGATGTTGAGAGTTTATTTTGGAGTTTCCTCTGTTTCTAATGCAAGGAAATGTTGAAATCTCTTCTTTTTTTTTCATTAAAACACCAAACGGAGAAACAAGAGTGGAAATGACAAAGTTAATAGTCTTCATTCACACTTGCTTTCACTCTTTTTTGGTCAAACTATGTTGTACAAGCTGCACTCTTGTCAAGGTCGGGGCAGTTTGATTTGGGTGTAACTGCAGAGATATAAACACGGCCTGACAGGAATTCGATTTTGTCGGGGAAATGAGAGGAAACAGAACTTCTTGTTTACCAGAGTGGACTGCTCGCTCATCAAAATGGAATTCTGTGTAGTTTCCTGTAAAAGCTCTTAGACACTTAGTCGACTGTGGGGGATGGTAAGCTCGAGGCCTCAGCTTTGAAAACCGATCGGACTCACTGTTTGAGTCTAGATATGATTACAGTCATCGCCTCCTGACTCTGAGAGGAGTGTATGATGGATGCAGATGAAGTCACCATTCAGATATCTATTACACACGAACAAAAGCGTATCAAATCACGCCTTGTTTTTTTTCTTTCTCAGTTTTTGCCGATCTGCTTTGAAAATTTTTTGGGGATTTTTGTCTTTTTTGTGTCCTTACCTCCCTGATTTTGTACAGATGGAAACAATTAAACTGTTCGATTTTCAGTCCTGATCCTACATCACATCTCTAATTTTGTGTATCTCTGCAGGTTCAGAGAGCAGAGACTCTGATGTCATCTACACAGATGTGCGTATAGCTGAAGACATACGTGCTCAGGTTGGTATGATACCTCACATTCACCCTGGGTAATCATTGACTGTAAGCTGCCGTTTCTAAGTAATGCAACAAAAGCCCCAGTGTTCAGTTGAACCTCCCACTAAGTACATACGCCATTTACACTGTACTCACTTAGGCTTTTCCACTGGCGCCAAGCATCCCCCTTAATGTGTCTGTTGTTATCTGGTTGACTGGAAACCAGCTGCATGCAAACCATGTAATCAGCCTACTAAGTAACCAGACACAGCAATAAAATCAAATACACATTAATCCGAAGGTCATGGATGAAAACAGACATCCCAGGAAAGAAAGAGGCTCTGAACATGTCCAAAACTTTGCAGAGAATCAGCACATTAAGAGTTTATTGTAAAATCAAAGTATATTTTTGTGCTTTTAAAATGCAATGTGAACAGGAGCTGCTAAGAGCTTGCACACCATGACTCTATCAGGTTAAATTCGCCAAACTGTTGGACGAAAAATCTTCTAAGTTGTGTTTTATTGAGGAGTGAGATGGTGTTTGCATTATTCATTTTGATTTTTTTTTTCTTACTGGTACAACAAGTGTCAACATTATGCCAACCTGAACCTCAACAAAAATCATTGCATCCAACTGCTATCCAAAACCTTGCTCTCTGACAGGCAAAACTCTGTTCATTATTTTCACTGAGATCTGGATCTACTTAGCGCCCCCTGCAGGGATGGAGACTTATGATGACTGCATTTGTGGCTTTTTTCTGTTGCATTGTTCGTCTTTGAGTTTGTGTTTGCAACATGTTTGGTGTTAATGCATATTCCTGCTTTTTTCAGTGATTTTTTGTTTTGTATTGTTTTGTTTTTTTGGAGCATGTTTCCAATGATTTTTTTTTTGTCTTTCTGGTGGTGCAACTTCTGCGGCTGCGTTTCTAAACTTGCAGCAGCAATCTCCCTGTAATTTCGTTGTAAATTTTGGTATTTTTTCATGCTCACCACATGCTCAGGGAAATATGCAGAGACTCAAGGATGCCAAATGGGGTTAGGCAGGGACACAGGGATCAGGAAAACGAAGCAGAAATCAGGTTATCGGTCAGCATGAAATGAGGTTAATGGAAACCATCCAGAATGACAGGAAGCTGTCATGCTGTAGGCAATGCGGTAATGAGATAAGTAGACTGATGCAGGAAATGAGACACAGATGGAAGATAATAAGAGGAAGAGTCAGGATGGAGATAATGACAGAGCTAAGTATATTACAGGAAGAGTCAGAGCAAGAACACACCCACATCGATTAGCTGCAGCAATCATGAAATCACAGTTTCGCAACAAACACACATTTCTCTTTTTTTCCTGTAAAGTCTGTAAATAATAGGTGCTCTAAACCTGCATGCCAAAAAGTTATGATGTATGAAAAGTAAATCTTGTAAATCTTCATATTGCAATGTATAAAGATTGATATTTATAACACTGCACTAATTATATGTCAACTTTTATCATTTAGTTCATGATTTTAGGATCTTCCTCTGGAGCTACAGTCTGAGTTTCATCTAAATAAAAATCTCCTTTTCACTATTTTGTTTTTGTTCCTCCAGCAAAGAAACCACCATCAAGAGAGTTCCAGCCTAACTACAGTGTATGACAAGCTTCAGGCACACCGGATCAGTCCTCCAGACGCAGCAGACTGTTAACACCACCAAAAGACACATCGCTTACATGCATGAGCAGCTTATGCAAAAGGACTGCAATATCAGTGCCTTCATGTTACGCTGCAAACTCAAGGACTTTGAGCTTAGGCTAATTATATATATATATATATATATATATATATATATATATATATATATATATATATATATATATATATATGTTGAATATACACTCACCGGCCACTTTATTAAGTACACCTGTCCAACTGCTCGTTAACACTTAATTTCTAATCAGCCAATCACATGGCGGCAACTTAGTGCATTTAGGCATGTAGACATGGTCAAGACAATCTCCTGCAGTTCAAACCGAGCATCAGTATGGGGAAGAAAGGTGATTTGAGTGACTTTGAACGTGGCATGGTTGTTGGTGCCAGAAGGGCTGGTCTGAGTATTTCAGAAACTGCTGATCTACTGGGATTTTCACGCACAACCATCTCTAGGGTTTACAGAGAATGGTCCGAAAAAGAAAAAATATCCAGTGAGCGGCAGTTCTGTGGGCGGAAATGCCTTGTTGATGCCAGAGGTCAGAGGAGAATGGCCAGACTGGTTCGAGCTGATAGAAAGGCAACAGTGACTCAAATAACCACCCGTTACAACCAAGGTAGGCAGAAGAGCATCTCTGAACGCACAGTACGTCGAACTTTGAGGCAGATGGGCTACAGCAGCAGAAGACCACGCCGGGTGCCACTCCTTTCAGCTAAGAACAGGAAACTGAGGCTACAATTTGCACAAGCTCATCGAAATTGGACAATAGAAGATTGGAAAAACGTTGCCTGGTCTGATGAGTCTCGATTTCTGCTGCGACATTCGGATGGTAGGGTCAGAATTTGGCGTCAACAACATGAAAGCATGGATCAATCCTGCCTTGTATCAACGGTTCAGGCTGGTGGTGGTGGTGTCATGGTGTGGGGAATATTTTCTTGGCACTCTTTGGGCCCCTTGGTACCAATCGAGCATCGTTGCAACGCCAAAGCCTACCTGAGTACTGTTGCTGACCATGTCCATCCCTTTATGACCACAATGTACCCAACTTCTGATGGCTACTTTCAGCAGGATAATGCGCCATTTCATAAAGCTGGAATCATCTCAGACTGGTTTCTTGAACATGACAATGAGTTCACTGTACTCAAATGGCCTCCACAGTCACCAGATCTCAATCCAATAGAGCATCTTTGGGATGTGGTGGAACGGGAGATTCGCATCATGGATGTGCAGCCGACAAATCTGCGGCAACTGTGTGATGCCATCATGTCAATATGAACCAAGCTCTCTGAGGAATGCTTCCAGCACCTTGTTGAATCTATGCCACGAATAATTGAGGCAGTTCTGAAGGCAAAAGGGGGTCCAACCCGTTACTAGCATGGTGTATCTAATAAAGTGGCCGGTGAGTGTATATACTGTTACCTATGTTTTTTTACGTTTCATCATGTCCTACATTTCAATGTTTTTTTTGCACTGCTGTAAATTATGTGCTGGTCATGCATTTTGATTATTTAAGGTGTCTGAAATGTCTTTGCCTCATATGAAAAAACATACATTTCATACTGAATGATGAGTAAAATCAAGCAGAAATAAAAGTAAATCTTACTTGAAGTCATTTTCATTTGAATTATATTCATTCATAGCCACTCTCCAGGCATTTCATTTTTTCATTTCTGCTGTTGAATCATGATGTTTATCTTCAGTTGTGGGATACTTTGAAATTAATTCCTTCAAAAGCAACTTCTCACTTTCACTAAAGTTTTGGAACCGCTTCTTTTCCCTTTCTCCATGCTTGATCATTGGTCAAACTCCTGTTACACACACACACACACACACTTCACAGACTGTCGACCAATTTTAGCCTGTTTGAGACTAATCAGAAATCGGCACAACATTGATTTTCCCCGATATTTTCAGAAATAAAATGCGGAGAATAAGATTCGGTTTCACTTCGAAAATGTTCCGCCATTTGAAAAGTTCCCCGACTTATCCTGTAGATGGCGCAGCGACCTCATGACAATGTTCATCCACAAACTTCCTCACAGCACAGCAGAGTGACAGATCTGAAGCAGGCAGCTCAGGAGGAGAGTGGTCCGCCTCAACAGTAAATAAACCAGATTGTGAAATACACAATAAGTCAATAAGTTTCAGTTCAACCCACTTCACCATGTTCCTCGCTGTGCTGGTCTCAGTCACGCCGAGTAAACGGTGAAGCAACATGTAATATGCAAGCTAAAGTTAGAGTTAGCCACCTGCTATTAGCCTTGCTACACTGTTAGCCATGCCAGTAACAGTAGAATAAACAACAGTACACATTAGTGATCGAGCTACTTCTCTTACTGAGGCAGCTGCATGTCTCTAGATGAGACCGGACCGTAAATGAGTAACAGAAATGAGAAATGACTTAAGATGCGGAGGCACCGATCGGCGGGGGGGTGGGGTGTTGACAGGCCTTCCTGTCGATGTGAAGAGCAGTAGCCTTAAGTATATCTACAGTATATATTTATTTTTTTACTTAATAAAAAAAAATTAAAAAATTTGCCGATTAATCGGTAATCAGATTTTTTCCCACCATAATAATCGGTATCGGCATTGGCCCCAAAAAATCCTTATCAGTTGGGCCCTACTTCCAACACATGATCTGACTGGTCCTTGATTACCTCAGTCTGAGACTCTGTAGTCTGGTAACTAGTGAATCTCAAGTCAAGTAACATCTCAGAAAGCAATTTGATTAATGTGGATTAAGTTAAACCAGATTAGTGTAGTCCTGGTTTTATTTAAGCCCTGTATGGGAAACTGGGCCTTAATGTTGACTCTCTGTTGGACAAAGTTGGAGTGGGAGCCGCATTCAGACGGACACTGTGGGCAGTTCTGGTCTCAGCTGAAAACCTGAACCTTTTTCGGCGCAGTGACACATGAAGGAACATCCAGTGTCAGTGACAGCTGTTTAGCATCCTTGTTGCTGTTGGTACACTGTCATAAGTGTCACCTGTACAAACACCCGCACATGAAGAACCAGTTTATGGTGGCCTGCTTAGAGTCATAAAGGTCATCATCTGTTTTCAGACTAATATTTGTATTTTGATTGATTTCAGGAAACACCTTGCACTCAACCTTAAGTTTTTGTATTTTCCCTGTTACTAAACTCTGGTGATGTTTGTGATGTCTGATCTGTTTATCAAAATAATGTCCTTGTGAATCACTCTCAGACTGGCTTTGCCCTGGATATAACAGTTTTTTTTAAAGAGCTTGATTATATAAAGTTTTTTTTATTTTTCTCAGCCCCTCTTTCTGTGACCACAGTGTCACAGTGTCAGCTTGTCACAAGGGGATAGGTGCAGCGAGTTGTGTGAAGTTATGAAAGAGAAAGAAGGGTGGTAAGTCAGTCGAGTCTGTTTTCTCACGGGTCTTGTTTTGTGTCAACCATAGACTGTATATACTAAGGATAACTTGGTTCCACCTTCTGCAAGTATATGGATTTGAAGCCGAAAAGCTCTCGGTAATTCCGCGATTTTTTCTTCACTTCCTAAAAACAACATTGCGCTGTAGCATTGTACGCATTCCGTGAGAGAGTTGTCGAGAGTCGCTGTGATGACGCTCGCCTCAAACAGCGTATCCGGTGGGTGAGCTATGCAATCTTTAAAATCCTATAGGCTGTATCAAGTGTCAATCATAGAGAACATGAACCCCCTAATAACTTTTAGAAATTGAGCTGTACAGAAAAAAGAGGACTTGAGCACAAACCAGTCTGACAATAACTACATGTCAACATCCCAAGCAGGAGGGAGAAAATATATATTCTGTGTAATAAATTTCTAAAGTTTGTCCACAGCTCCATAGGGATTGCTGGAGGAGGCGGGATTTGTGACCTATACTGCAGCCTGTCACTAGAGGGTGCTGTTCTTGTGGTTGCTTCACCCAGTGAGGAGGCAGACAGCGTCTATTCTATATACAGTCAATAGTTCCAGCAGTTTATTTCCTTTTCAGTGTGATTTTAATGTATTTTGTCAAAAATTTCCCCCAATTTTTCTTGTATTCGAAGAAAATGTTGTGTTGCAAATTCAGAAAAAATACAACAGGTTACCCAAAAGCAAAAGAAGAAGTAGAAACATTTATTTGAAATGGACTTAATGGGTAAGACAGTGTAAACCCTTTACTTTATCATAAAGACTTGTCTCTTAATGCAACCAAATTTAATTACTCTGACTAAACAGATGGTAACTTAAACAGGATGAATGATGTTGAAGCCATCAATTATTGCACTCTTTAATGGACAGTTTCTGATCATTTTTTGCTGCCAGTAAGCACAATTCAATTCATTTATTGATGATTTAACATAACACCAAAAAGTGACATGAAAAAAAAGCACAAAAACAAAGACAGTTGTGATAAAATGTGTCTAGAGAAATACAGGTGAAGGAGCAGACATATATATAATTTTGGATGTTAAAAAGAAGAAACCTCTGGTAATGGAAATTCTGGTCAACTTAAACTAAAAACAAACTTTAAGTGTGGCTTTTGTATTATACCCTAATGTTATTTAACATTAAACTACTTTGGTTGTTCTGCTTGCTGAATTATTAAATGTATTTTTGTATTAAATTTCCTGTATTAACATTTTTATTTAGTTCTAATCATTATTGTGTGAATTTAATTACCAAGAGGCCAAGAGGTGGACTAGAGCTTTAGCCTCCTCACAAACATCTACAGTGTGTCCACCTGTCAGTCAAGTCAGGTGTGCCTCTGATTGGCCGAACTTTTAACCTTAATGTCTTCACAATGAAGGGGTTAAAAAAAATCTCTCTCCTGTACACTGTGTGCTAAGAGGGCGATGAGCTAAACTCACTCTCAGCCAAGCAGTACAAGTGTTTATTTTCACAATTTTAAATGATTGTGTATGTGGCCCCTAGTGCGTCTGCATCCAGCCTCAAGTGGACACTTTGGGTATTACAGTTTTTGCACTTCTGCTTCAGCTTTTCCAGACCGCTTCACAGCTTAGTTTGGGTAAGATCATTTAATTTAAAAAGCTTTTAAATTTAATTTTTGGTTATAAAAATGAAAATAGAGTGATGTGGAGAGCATCAAAACAGTGCACCTAATTTGTAATAAATTAAAGAGGAATTTCAACTTTCTTCTCACAAACCCCAGGTAGAGCAGTGTTACAATGTTCATCAGTCCAGGATTTGATAGAACTGAGGTAGATACTAAACTGAAAGCTGTTAAAAGCTGCACATTGCTCAGTCCTTATATAGTGCGTTGGTCGATAATCTTGCCAGAACCTACAAACAGAGACAGAACAGTTCAAAGGGATGATGGATGAAGGAAACTCAGCATGTAAGAAATAGCAATGTCTAAATATTCAATTACTTCCTGGAATTTTTGAACTTTAGTAGAAATTTCCAAAATGTTGGAAATTATTCAAGCTCTGAAAATTACATAAATTCTCTGAAATTTTAATAGAAATTTTTCTCCAGCTGTCAGAGATTTCAATCAAACTCTTAAATAATTCTAAGGAATTTTCAAAACTTTTTACATAAATGAAATAATAACATGAGATTTTAAAGAAAATTTAACAGTAAAATAATCAAGAATTTTTAGTGAAATTTCCAGAACTGTGGATGTTTTCCAGTAAAATGATGAACTGAATTTGTGAGAACCCACGGGAGTTCTGAATTTAAAATTTCCTTGACTTTTTTTTTTTGTTTTAGAATTTTAAAATTCTTATTTTGGATTTTTGAGTATGTCAGTTTAACCTTTTAGAAGATGTGCTTCAAAAAAATTTTAAAAACTGTCGAACTCAAGGCAATTTTTATGAAGATTTTTGGGGAAACTAAGAATTTCAATGATAATTTTGGACAATTTAAACACACCAATTTTCAAGGAAAAGCTCACAGACTCTAATGAGACTTTTTAACAAAAACGTTCAATCAAATTTTATGTAACCTTTGTTATCTTTTTGTTTGAAAATGTCCAACAATTTTTGCTAATTTTTTGTACATTGGATCTCCGTCACTTCAAATCAAGTAGCTCTATTAACAAACTTTTGGGGGAATATTTAAATGTTGAACTTTTTCATGTTTTTTGAGTTTGGATCTTGAACTTTTCGAAGATTTTCAAACACTTACCCAGTTTTCAGTGATGATCCATCAGTCCATCTCCAGCTAGTCAGATGACTCTTACTCAAACCGATCCAGAACTTCAAATGATGTCCAAACTTATTCAGAAACACCTTTTTAACCCTTTCACGTATAACGGTCACTACAGTGGACAAATCTTCAAAGGTCATTTTCTATTATAAAAATAGAGGTTTGATGCTACAAATGCATGTTAGCCACTACAGTAGACCCTGGAAAATGAGTCCAACACTGGTGCCATCTGGCCATGTGTTGCAACTGCAGAAAAAACACGTCAACATTCAAGATGGCTGCCTCTGCTGAGAACAGACCCTCCACCTCTGGGATTTCCACTGCTTCCTTTTATAAAAGCAGAGCCCTGCAGGTAAAAAAAATATTTTGGGATAAAGTAACATCTAATAATTACTATAGTTGCAAAAAATTCCATGCATTGCTTTTATGTTCTGAGGAAATTGGAATTTTCCATTTGTCCACTACGGTGGACAGCATGCATGACTTATACTATTTCTACTACAATACATGCAAATGGTGTAACTCCTTATCTCTGCAAAATGCTTGATTTCAAGCTTACCTTTTCAGTTAAAACCAACCATTTTATGTTATTAAAAGGTAACCTGTATTGTATGTATCAAAAAATTAATGTTGTGCATGTATTTTATATTTTGTGCATGCATAGTATATATTGTATTTTGTGCAGCCTTTGTGCAAGTTTTGCAATGTTTGTAAAACATTTTTTGCAAAAATATATTTTGTGCACGCATTGTAACACACACACACACACACACACACACACACACACACACACACACACACACACACACACACACACACACACACACACATACACACACACACACACACTACAAACAGTGCATGCACAAAATATTATAAAAACAATGGAAAAAATATATATACATATATAAGATAAATAGAAAGAAAGATTGATTGGTTGTGCAATATTTTTCACATTATGTTATTTATTATATGCAGGGTTCACACACAGAGAGGGACCAGAGGAAGTACAGAAATGTAGAGGAACTGCCATCGTCCAGCGATGCAATATCACTGTGTGCCTTCTTTTCAAATGTGAACTAATGTAGTACAGGGCATCGACAACTGAATGTGTTTGGATAGTCACTAAGTCACTATTTCTTTTGTTTATTATTGTAATTATTATTTTCATGAATGATCCAATCTATGGCATTTGTTTTTGCTTTGAGTGTGCTGGCTGAAGTTGTAGCACCTGGCCTGAAGCCTAATTAGGCTCATGGTTCGTTTGACACAGATGACAGTTGTTGTTGCTGTTGTTTGACACAAGCCATGTTTTGTAATGTACATTTAAACAGAATTTAAATGTTTTAAAATGTGAATCTAATTGTTTTGACTCCTTTTTGGGGTGGGGTTCTATTATTTGTATTAATACAATTCATTTTCTGTAATGTCGACCAAATGCATGTTGTCCGCTGTAGTGGACATGTCACTAAAAACTTAGCAGAAACAGGTAAAAAAAAAATTCCAACTGCAATATTATTTATATGCCTTATATTGAATAAAAACACATAGTAAGAATTTTTTAACTCAATATATCATAATTCATGCATGAAAGGGTTAAAGGTAAAAAAAAATCAGTTATGCACAAATTTTAATGTCAAGTTTCAAGAACCAAGTCAGGTCCTCACCATCTCTGTCTGACTTCTGACGATCACCAGATCTGCTCCATAGCTTTGACATTTCCATCTGCTGCTGGACCATGACTGTCTTACCGTGGAAAAGAGGTAACAGCTCAAACCCAACCTCTTCCATCCATCGGGGCACATACCTGAACAAACACAGCAGTGATCATAAGAAACATAAGAGGAAATAAAGTCATGCAGCAGCAGTCAGGAGGAGGAGGAAAGCTCATGATTCATTACACTGATAAAATGTGGTATAACAAATACAACATAGGTAGCTAGCATATGTTAGCATGTAAAAATGCTCTTATTAGGGCTGGACGATATGGGAAAAAGGAATCACAATCCTTTTTTTTCATATCAGTTGATATCACAAAATTTAACAGTGCTTATTGGTAGCATGTCATTCTCAATACAATAATCTACTGCATCTGTGAGGTCTTTGTGTCTTTTGACATTTTGTCATAAGGCGTTGCGTTAGAGAAAGCCGACTGAATAGTCGGCTGTTTCGGCTGCACAGGCTCCATGGGTTCCTTGCTCCGCTCGGGGTTTGTAACCTTTTGCATTGTGCGTGCTCTGCTGTGTGCTCTGCTGTGTGGCACTGCTAGAGGTGGTGAAAAAGATTTGAGGTATTCACCGACTTTGCAAGAACATGTATTCGACATAATTTGCAGTGAGCATGCGTATAGTCTACCAAAACATGGCAGAATGCAGGCTATCGAAAAGCATATTGACCATGTTTTATATCGATATCGAGGGAAATTAATTTTCTATATATCTCATTATCGTTTTATCGCTCAGCCCTAGTTCTCATCAAAACTGATCACAAAGAACAGCTGAAGCAAATAGGAGTAATAATAGCAATATTTGGTCAAAAACTGATGAAGTTTATGAACAGATGATAAATCTGTACAAGTTTAATGATCATAAATCAAATGTATGCAAGTCCCTTCACTTTAGAGTTGTGGTGCAGAAATCATTAGTTTTTTCAGCTGTGCATCAACATGTATCTCATGCTAACTATTTCATAGCACGTCTACAGCAGCAGGACATCTGCAGCGACGATATGAGGGAGCTCAGGGACAAAAAGGAGCTCCTTACTAGTACCCCTGGTTGTCTAACCCTCTATAGCAGAAAATTAAAGAGACAAAAAGCAACTGGAACTCAAGCTGTTGAAAAAAAATTTGGTGGTGATTATAAAAAAGGATCAGACTGCACGATGCATGGCATTTTGTTGGTTATAGAGCTGCACAGAGCACCACTATAAAGGCTGTAGTTTTTGTCATAGTAGAAGCTGGTCACAGGCCCACAACCCTTTGCTTCATGGCTTCCCCCACTCTGTATCTGTATCACCAAAAATGGTTTTAAAACTTTTTAAATGAAGTTTGTGATAGTCTGCACAGTCACACCATGTCAGATTAACCATATTTGATGTTTGGTGTTACATAATCACACACAGCAGCATGTGTGTGTGTGTGTGTGTGTGTGTGTGGTCCCCTATTCAAGAGAAAAAAGCTGTGTGACGTCGACCACCAACACCTGTCTCCTCTGCAGTATAAATCCTCACCCACAGCCTTGGTCAGGTTGCTAAATTTGATTTGCAACTGGTCTCTCTCCTCAGTCAGGTTCTGGTTCTGGGCCAGGAGCTGATACTTCTCTGCGGTGCGATTGGCCAAGTCTGTAGACAGCTGGGAAAAGTCTCTGTTATCTGAAAATAGAGAAGAGAAATAGTCAAGTACAAAACCCCAAATGTTACCTCATCTGATTTTCTCATCCTCCTTTCTGGTCTCTCTGTTTCCCCTTTGGCTTTTCTCAAGAAATACTCACAGAGCACACCGACGGTGATGACTGCGGTCAGAAGGAGGAAGCTCAGGAGGCCCAGACAGACCGTGGAGGATTTAAAAAGTGTCCATGTGTCATCAGTTGTCACAGGTTTGGTGTCTGCAGGTGTGCAGTGTTCAGGGCTCAGGGGGGGCCTTCCTGTTTGGAGACGTTACATAATAAAGTAATAAAGCAGATCATAAATTTGCACCATGAGAAGTTTTTACAAGTGCTGTAAAAGGATTAAAATTTCAGCTATAGTGTGTGTGAACTGACATTTAAACTGAGGGTTTGATCAAAGTCTGTCTTATGTGAATAATCCTGCAGACATTTTTTTGGCCCCTGTGCATTAATATTTTTTATAATAACAATTTCTAAAAGTTTTCTTTTTTAATAATAAGTAAATAGATATAAACTATTAAGTGATCAAATCATCTACTGACAATACAAATGACAAAATTATTTGTCTTTTTGGTTGTTTTCTTTCTTTTTTTTAAATGTTTTTTGTGTGTGTTTATGTCTTTAATTTGTACTATATTTAGCTGTTGTTTATGTTTGAATAAATTCTAGTATAAAAATAATTAATAAAAATTCAGCAAATATTTATTTACCTTTAAATCAGAAATCTATGGAAGCCCAGAAAGGCAAGAGAACAACAACAACAAAAAACTTTGTGCCAAGTGTTTTTTTTTTAACACCCGATCATCTATAAATCTGAACTAGACTCTTATTTTCCATTTGTTTGAGGCCATGAATGAAGTCAAAAACTTAGTACGATACTTTTATAAATGAAAAGAAAGAAAACGCTTCAAAAAAAGGAACAATGTACAGGAACTAGACTTGACTGTCTCGTGTGTCGATTGTATTTCCTTTGTTTGTTATATTTTGAAATAAAAAAGACCTTGATCAATCAAAACTTCCTTTCAGTGCTAACTTTTTTCCAGTAAGAGGACTGCATTTTTGTTATTCACAGTATTTTTGTCTAACTTGGGCTTCCGTATCAAGAACAGTTAAACAAAATGATGTGACAGGATCAACATGAAAACAATATAACAGAAAATAATTTAAGAAAAGAAACATCCACAATCCCTCAAAGCTACAATAATTAGTTAAATTTGTCCTCTTTTGTTCCTGTAATTAAAATTCTGTTTTTCTTTTCCATTAATTCTCCAGTTTTCTTCTCCCTCTGCTTCCTAACCTTCTGCACTCGGTTAACACCCTGAACTGATTTAACTCGCAGGCTTACCTGTTCCCTCAGGTCTGTGACATTTAAGGCCGTCTGTGTCTCCCTGCAGCTCCTCTAAATTGACATAAATCTGATCTTCAGGCTCCATCAGATCAGCTCATCAGATCTCTGCTGTCCCCAAATGTGGTCGGTGTTTCTGTCTGTCTCGACATCGACAGTCAACATAAAAGCAGTTTAAGGTTTCTGTTCCCTTTGTTCAGGTGATTCCTGATATTTATAGAGTACATGTGAATCTGTGTAGGATACAGATAGAGCTTAAAAAGGTAGAGCCTGTTTTTGTAACTCATAAAATTACACCATCCTTATTCACTGGTCTGGTCATGAATGAATTTCCATGTTTGATTTTTGTGGTTTTCTTGTAATAGATTATGGATGCTGTGGAAAAAAAGAGATTTTTTTTCATACATGGCCAATCATTAAAAGTGTGTATTTATTGATAAAGTGCAAAAACAACATATAAGAAGTTGAAAGAGATTTTTTGTTTGTTTGTTTTAAGAAAAGATATTCCTTTATTAGTCCCACAAAATACAAAAAGAGAAATTAAAGGATGATAACAAGAGATAGATGGTAGTAAGAGACAGATTACAAGTGTCATATGTTTATTTATGTACATTTTTTCCTGGCAAAAAAATTGATATTCACACAAACATTCTGTAAAAGTTGTGTTTTTATGGCAACTCTTGTGCTCCTGTTACATTTAACTCAATGCTGCCTCCTGCTGGCTACAGACTGCAGTTCATCAGCATCATCTGTTGTTAATTTTATAGCTAAATATACAACAATCGATTTTCCTCAACGACATTTTGACTTTTTTTCTCCCTCAGGAGGAGATGTTGATAAACTAGAAATACATCATTTGGGGCGGCTGTGACTCAGTGAGGAGTCAGACATCTTCCAATTAGAGGGTCGAGGGTTCGATCCCAGAGCTGTCCACATGTCAAAGTGCTCTTGGGCAAGACAATTTTGACCCCACAGCCCCCATTGGCCGTACCCAGTGGTGTGTGAACGGAATTAGTCTCTGCCATCAGTGTGTGAATGTGATATGAGATGTAAAAGCTCTTCGATTGGTCAGAAGACAAGAGAAAGAGAAATATAAACACGGTCAATTTACTGTTTATCATCATACAAATTTTATTTTCAATTTTAACATTTTAGACAAAAAAAATCAATTAACAAACATGCCAATACATAAAAAAGACAGATCCCCCACACACTTCACAGCCCTGAACCCTCACAGACTTAGCAGGAGTGTGCCTCAAAGTGTGTGAGTGGATATTGAGATCAGGTTCACGAGCGTGTGTCAGTCCTGTGATTGTGCATCCACTCGCCTCATGTGTACACACCTCTCACCCAGTGACAGCTGAGTCCAGCTTTGGCTCACCACAACCCCAAAAACAGGATAAGTTGTACAAATGGATGGATAAGTCTGGTTGAAAATCACTCCACCCTCTAACCTCCAACCTTGTAAATCTGTGCTATATTGATTATGTCAAACTCGAATACTGCATGGTTTCAGTCTGACTATTTCATCATTATCAAAAGTTCAAAGCGTGATCACCTTTATGTAGATCAAAAGTTTAAGATTTTGGTCATTGAAATATAATTACTGTTTGGCTTTCACAATTCAAAGAATCTGGTCCCATAAATGTGTCAGTTTTTGTAAATATCATTAAGAAGTGTCCTAAAAACACAGGCTATGATTTCATCCGTAGAAACAATACATGTCTTTCCAGTATGGAAAATAGAGTGAAACAGTGCTGTCTACATATTCAATGTTGGCAGTGCATTTATATCATATCATTAACTAGCAAACAGCATGTTTATGGTATTTCACAGGATAAATGTAGAGATAATATGTTAAAAAAATTCATCCATATAAAAATCTAGAACACATAATCCAACATTACATGTGTGTTCCTGAAGCTCAGAGGTATTCTCGGCGTCCTAGATATCCTGGAGATGCTCTTGGAGATGTTTTCATCGACCTCCAGGCAGCTCCCCAGCCAGCTGAAACATTTAACGGCCAGCAGCAGCGCCCCAGCACCGAGGAGGATCTTGATGATGTCGCTGCCTCTGCTGCCTCCCTTATCTTCTTTATCATAACCTGCAGACAGAAATTCAGAAATCATGCATTATGATCTGACCCGTCATAATAACATGGATTCAAGCAGCAAGAAAACCGCATCTCCAGTTTGAGCTAACAGCATTAAAATTCATGTTTGAGGTGTTTTTGCAGGTACAATGACCCACTGCACAATCAGCACTCTAAGCTGTCAGTTTTACCTATTTTATAAGAGGAAGAAAAATCACAGATAAACAAATTGGAATATTTTTGGACTTTTCATCTTTTATATGTGAATTTGGAGACATGAAAGCTTTTGAAATATCTTAACAAGTATGTTCTAACTGAATGCATTCACACCTGTAGACAAGGCTGATCAAATCCTGTCAATAGCCATGTTTACATGTGCAAAATTTCTTGATCCAATTAAAAATTTGAGGGATCAGATGATCTGAATCCATTGTTTATATGGGCGCAAAATCAAGTAATCTGATCATGACGTGCGTATACATGCACCAGGTTTTATTCAGGTTAGAAGCAGTTGGACATGCCCAGAGTTGTGTGATTTCGCTAAATCAACCACAGACGAAAAAGAGTTGTATTTACGCCTGTGCTGTCAACAAACCGACAAACGCGGTAGTGGCTCACTTCATCTGATTCAGGATTTTTCCCCTTTGTTAAATGATGTCACTAGATGGCGCCATTGCTTACGAATTTTACAGTTCTGTCAAAGGTTGTAGGCACGGCAACTGCGGTTGTGTTTTATGCTTCTGTACTGACCTAAATAAATAAACCGAAAGCTAAAGAGTGAAGAGCGAGTCAGGTTAGAGAGTCAAGATCAGAATAAGTGTTTACATAGATGCGTTTCAGAATATCGATCAGCATAAACCACCCCTCTTGATCGGAATACAATTCCTTTCCGATTGAACTGAATTGGATCAGAATCTTCCAATCAACATGTTTACATGACACATTTTTATTCTGATCGGGCCTTTATTCCCATTACTTGTGTAAACGCAGCTACTGAAACCTTGTATGAATACCAGGTGAAGCGTCATTATCAAGGTTCGAACAAATGTGTGTAACTCTGGGTGAATAAATACTTACGTCTGTACAGCCCCTCCAACTCAGACATGGAATAACTTGGCCACACAGCTCTTGGTGTCTTGCTTGCCTTAGGCCTCCTGTAGTTGTGTTGCACTCCACTGTAGTACGCTGGTTTGTTGAAAGTAATTTTTCTGTTGTTCACGGTTACATTGCCGCCACCGCACACTGACACTGAGTAATGTCCAGAGGCATCTCTATGCTCTATTCGTACTGTAGAGCAGCTGTAGTTGTTAAAAGTAGAAACTATTTGCTCACTTTGGTAGTTTGTGTTCTCATTGTCACACCATTTCACCACAGCTCTTGGTGTCTTGCTTGCCTTAGGCCTCCTGTAGTTGTATTGCACTCCACTGTAGTACGCTGGTTCGTTGAAAGTAATTTCTCTGTTGTTCACGGTTACATTGCCGCACACTGCCACTGAGTAATGTCCAGAGGCATTGCTATGCTCTATTTGTACTGTAGAGCAGCTGTAGTTGTTAAAAGTAGAAATTTGCTCACTTTGGTAGTTTGTGTACTCATTATCACACGATCCCACCACCGGGATATCTCCATAATAGCCCATCTGGGTGAGAAAGGAGGTGACTTCCATGTACGGACTCTGCAGGGCCTGGATCAGTTCAGAGCTGATCTCGTAAGTGTCATTGGGACTGAAGCGTCCAGAGAAAGCTCTGTCATGCTGGGTGACGTAGACCTTGTCCACCACCCTGCTTCTCACTTTGTAACTGATGATAAGGCGGTCTGTATTGTCTTCACCCTCAAACCCAAAGTTTTGTGTCACATAATTCGGGAGGTTCTCAGACCCAAGGTAGGTTTCTGCATTCAGGTTGCCGACTTCATAATACACAACCTTTAGGGAGAGAGGGAGAAAAAGAAACCTGAGAGAGAGAAAGGGAGGGAAACAGCCTCAAACAAGACCATCATTTCTTCAAGAGCTCATAATACTTTCTGCATTAGAGATGATTTAAACTGCTTTCAATATGCAAAAAATTAAAAGTTCTTTTCTTCTCCTCAGAATTTGGCAAACCTGGACTTTGAATGATTGAGCACCTGCACCATGAGGCATTTGTTCGCCTAGAGGTTTGCACCATGTTTACAGAGGACATATGGATCTGGATAATAATAATATGGACCAAATCTTACTAGTAACAACAACAACAACAAAAACACTGAAAATGTCACAAACCCGCTTCTTCCTCTTTCGTGGTGGGTCCAGAACAGGAAGAAGTTCCTCATTATTCCCAAACTGGTGGAAGCCGTAACAACCATTTTCTGGATCACAACCCAACACCATCTGTTGGCAGAGACTCAGGTCACTTCACATAAACGTATATGATCTTATTCAAGCAGCAGCATTACCAATTTCTTATTAAGAATGTACATTACTCTTTCGTTGATGGAGAGCTGAATATATAGGGCTTGATTATGGTTGATGATTGGTTAGAATGACAATAATGAACATTTATTTGTATTACATCAAATTAAATGTGTCATCATACCTTCATGATTAAGACACAACTAATGACTTCACAGGTCACACAGTCTTTGGCAAACCAGAGCAGGAGCTGAAGGCCATGACGAGGGAAAGGACGGCCAAACCCTGAGTTTATTAGATGGTCTAAAGTGCAGAGCTGCACCTGGACCATGGTGGGGCTGAAACTGGCGCACACCCCTGAATACAAACAAACCCATGGAAACACACACACACAAAAGCATTATTGAAAGCAAGTAAAGAGCAAAAAAAGTAAGTGCACACTCAAAAATCTTAGTATATTTATTAAAGACAAAAATGGAGGTCATGTGACGACCTGTTTGCAAAAATCTAGGCAAAACTCAAGTTTGGTGCAAAAATTTCGATTTGTCTTAATAAGATTAGGATTCCTTGATATTATTTCAGTCACTGTAGTCACTGAACAAACAAACAGTGAGATGTTCGTGTCGTGTAATGCTCACCGTTTGCGCCACTGTCTGAACTATCATCGGTTGTTCAGTCCTTCCGTGTTGAATCAGTGCGAAATTCGCAAAACCGCAATAAACGCAACAGAACGACAACAGTAGGCAACGCCGCTCATAGATATATGAAAGGCTAGATGACTCTGTGAGGCGGAGTCACCGGCGTCCCTCCGCGGCCGCCATCTTACCCCAGTATACCATCCTGCTACACTCTATGGTAGCTGATGGGAGGTGAGTAAGCTGTATGATCAAAAGTACTCCTAAATCACTTTAAATCTTGACAGATTCACAAATAGTTTCGTTTATTACAGACCTTAATAAGGCGGCTATGAGTTGGGATGCTTGGACATTTATTTATCTAGTCTAAGTGACAGTCTTTGCTTTGTGGATGTGTTTGTTTATCAACTGTCTGACATCGCGAACAGGCTCATTGTGAGTGAGACCAAGTACGTATTACAAAGTTGACCCAGCAATATTACATCAGTTATAGTTATCCCTATAATAGAAATATTGCTAATATAACAAACATGGAATGATTTAATGTTTTATATATAAATGATTTTTAATAACTGCCTTGTGTGTGTAGGCCTATAGCTATTGCTCTACCTATCTGCTAAATGTTTATTTATGAAAATCCATGGACATGTTGGGTTTGCATTATTATTATTAGTTTTTTTTCATGATTATTAGCTTATTTTATTTTTACTTCTTTGCTTTGATCATTGTTATTGTTGTTTTGAATATTCTCACTGGTTATGTTTGTTTGTTTTCAGTTTACTCTGGGTGTTGCATGCACATGTTTGAAAAAATAATAAAATAAAATGAAAATGAATGAAAACTATTCTTGAGTATGCAGGAACATAACTTAAACTCTGAGGTTTGTTACAAACCAAACCGTTTGAAAATCGGTTTAAAATTGAGCAATTTATGGTTATTTAAATGCTACATTCACCGTAGACTGTAATGTTATTAGTGGGCATATAAATATATATATATATATATATATATATATATATATATATATATATATATATATATAAAGTATGAAGTGTTATGAGTGGGCGAGTCTCCCGTAGCAAAATGGCCGCCATACGCGTACGTGGGTCTCCATTGGCTGACAGCGTGCGTATGCCATCTAGCGTTTTTATATTTATCTATGGCGCCGCTCCCGTACGTGCCTAATTACGTGCTCGTTCACGTTCTTACGTGACAAGCGTTGAATTGGACGTCCCTGCTGCGTCATTTGAGCGCCTCGCTCCCGATGCACCTCTTTTCCCGAAAGCCTAAAGATAGATGTTTCGATTTCAGGTGAGTAAAACACCTTCAAAATCCCGGGTAACACCTTCCTGAATTTGATAATATGCGCTACAGCGAGAAGCGGGTGAAATTCTGAGCTGTGTGTGATTTTAGTAGAGAGTGTCTGCCATTGTTTATGCGATTGCCACAGTCAGAGCGGTCTGCGGCCTGTGAGCAGCCCAGTGTCCTGCTGACATGAGCCGGGGCTGAGGTGAGCTGCAGCCCGCTGGTGATCAGAATCAGCGTGCTGGTAGATAAATCCCTCGCACATAAAAACCCGATTTGTGATGGTTATAAAACCCGTCCTGACATGGTTTTAGTGTCCAGCACCAGAGCAGTAGTTTTCCATCGACGTGGGTCCTGCATGATGTAACTAACGTCAGCGTTAGCATTGTTGCTAACAGGTTATGCTGTTTGGTTCTGTGTGCCAAAGGCACCTGGTGAAAAACGAAGTTTGGGTTTCAGTTATTTCCCGCTGATGTGGATCGGTGTTTCAGAATTTTGTCTGAAAAAAAGGCTGTTTTTACAGATGATTAGATGCTAAAGGCTGGTCTTACTTATCAGCTACACTGTAAGACACCATGCTGTGCTGCCTGTGACTAAGCTAACCAAAGTATTTACCGCTAATTTGTGCTGATCAAACTGGGTTTGGATCAACAAGAGTTCACACCCAATTCACGTGGTTATCTTTGAGTCTAGAGAAGTCCACACTCTTTGTAAAACCCTCGACGTTTCTATTTAATAGTGATATAACCAGACAGTCTAAAGACGCACAACGTGGAGCTAATATCGACCAAGAATGACCTCCTGACGGCCAAACACTGATTTAAAAAAACAACTCAGAAGAAAATGTCTGGTACTTAAAGAGATATTCCGGCGTGAAATGAAGCCCCTTGAGAGCTGAATGTTGCCGACTGCTTGCTTCTCTAGTTTTACCAATTTTAGTAACGACCGCACGATAGCAATACACGGTTGTCTAGGTCTCCACGCGCAAACCTCAATCAAAACGCCACTCTATAGCCACAAATAATGCTCAAAACAGCACCTAACTTCATCAACAGTACATATAGGGTCCCAGATAATCACCATATTCATCATTTTGCACTGCAAACTCTGTAGTTCGTCTACCTTTGCGTCTCAGTCTGATTGCATTTCCCTGAAGTAATGATCATAAATGTTCTTCCTTGAGCTGCGAAACTCTGCTGCAGTCTGTAATGGACTGGCCTGGGGTTTTGCTACAAAAAAGCAGCTGCTGGAAGAGAGTAGTTGAGTTGTGTTTAGTCTCTTTGCGAATGAAATCAGTCAAAGCTAAAAAGATGTTTGGCGGCTGGTACTATGACTGGGACCCTATATGTCCTGTTGATGAAGTTAGGTGCTCTTCTGAGCATTATTTGTGGCGTTTTGGTTGAGGTTTGTGCATGGAGACGTAGACAGCTGTGTATTGCTATCATGCGGGCATTACTAAAGTTGGTATAACTACAGAAGCAAGCGGTCGGCAACATTCATCTCTTGAGGGGGTGTCTAACTTGGTGTTACAGTGTGTTTGAACCTAAATTAGTTTTACGTCGAAATATCCCTTTAAATTCACACCTTTAATTGCATGGGAGGATTTGCATTGATTTTTTTCATGAAGTTATATCATTTTGCAGTCTTTTATTAGTCTTCATTGGACAAAGGTTTTTGAGAATGAATCGTTTATGATCGAATCATTCAGCTGCAAAGATGTGTGATTTGACAAGCAGAGTTTGCAGTGTGTCTTTAGAGACTGTGTATATTTGGTCGGTAGTTACCAAAAACCTTGACTTATATGCATGTTTTATTTCCAATCTTGACAAAAAAGATTGATGCTTTTCAGATAACTTGAATTTTATGTTTCATTTAAACAATGCAAAGATATCTCAAGTCGCGACACTGCTGCCTTCAGTGATATGATTTGTTCATTTTTTAAAATCAGCCTCATGTGCAGTATCGACCGCTGCCATCGGATTATTTTGAGATTCCAGAAATCGCCTTCATTAATCGGCCTTTCTGTTGTTAAAATTGAACCATGCTAAGAGAAAACCATATAGGAACACAATTTATTCAAAAATACTGGAGACTTCTCTGGGCTTGAGTTGATTACAGATGGAAAGTTAAAAACCAAACACCTGTGATGATCCGGTAATGCACAAATGCCCACATGCCATGTGTAGATCACACATCTGAGAAGCTTCCACTAATACTGAACAATACCTACATGTTTTGGAGCAGCAAATATCTCCACCCAGAAAATGACTGTTTCATAGGAAAACTTGCATATTTCAGTAAGACGATGCCAAACACATTCGGCAAATATATAACTGCATGATGCTGCAGTTTAGAGTCAAATACTAAACTGGCCTGCCTGCAGTCCTGACGTATCGCCCACTGAGAACAAAATGAAGAAAAATCATTAAAGGAAAATATGGTGTTTTAAGGTGTATCAAGCATTTGTGAATAAGGTCGCTGTATGAAATACTTTATATTGTTCTCTGTAGGTGATATTTTTTTGCTACTACGATATTTTTCCTTGTTTTTCGTTGTCTATCTGTTTTTATGTGTATAGTTTAATTAGTATTTGTTTCTGCTTGATGTTCATTTTTTGTGGACTTTGTATCCCACTATTATGATTTAATTCAATTAATAAAAATAAAGAAGTGGATTTAAAAAAAGGAAAATAGGACTAAAACGACCTGAACTGTTGGGCAGCTGAAATCCCAAATCAGACAAGAATGGGACCACATTTCACCATCAGAGCTTTAACAAACAGTCAAACATATCATGCTGTTGTGGGATCAGTGTGAAGGTAGAAACTATAGAGGTGTGTTCTGGTGCGTTTGCAGATTAGTTATTCATTAGTGGCGGTTATTTCCTCTTCCTCTTTCTACCTTCCAGTGTTTCTCCTTAGACGTTTTTTTTTTCTTCTTCTCTCCACTCCCTCTAACCCCGTCACTTTATTTTCCAAAACCCTGATTCAGGTAACTTTTCTTGTTACCTCTCAACCCTCATCTCTTTTGGTCCTTGTCTGTTTGTGTCGTCACAGTCCCTGGATGAAGACTGTACATTGGAGGAGGAAGATGAGGGACTGATTGAGGAGGAGGATGAAATCGATCAGTTCAATGATGACACCTTTGGGGCTGGTGCCATCGGTAAGCTGTGTGCAAATTTAGCTTTAAGTGTGTTTTAAAGGAAGTTTGAAAAAAGACAATTTAGAGGAACACATATCTTAAAAAGTAATCTTCTTGATAGATTAAATGAAGGATGTAAAAACAAGATCTATCTCTTTAATCAGGAGTAAGTTTGCTGTAGAAATGATCAAAACAAAAACTCTGTTTCAGATGACGACTGGCAGGAGGAACACAAACGCCTCGCCGAGCTCGATGAGAGGGATGGGCTCGGAGCAGGGCTGGGGTTCGGAGGAGGCGGGATGGGAGGAGAACCCGATTTAGGAGGAGCTGGGGACTCTTCCTCTGCCCGTCTCCCGCCTACTGCCAGCCACCTCCCTCTTCCATCGTCCCTCCCTCCACTCAAGTTCTCCTCGTCCTCCCCTGGACTCCCTCAGCCAGGTCAGTGATGACATGAAAGGATGCTTATCATAGGGCTGGGCGATACGGCCTCAAATCAATATTAGGATATACAGTTCACCTCAATAACTATAAATGGACGATAACCACTCCACAAGCTGCTCAACCCCTCCCACATTATGGTACTGGATGGGGTGGAGTCACGTCTCTGATGAAGGACAGCATCGTAAAGGGACATGAGGCTATAGCCTACCTACACACATCCAAAACCAACTAGGAGTTATTTATTTTTTGACACCAAATATACCAATATGGCAAAATGACGTCAGTTATTGTCGTAAATTTTAGTATCGGTAAATTTTTGGATTATCGCCCAGCCCTAGCTGCTCACATCAGTTTTTTACTTTGTTAATTTGATAGTAATTGCTTAAAGAAAACAAAGACAGTAATGCAACAGCTGTTCATGAAAAATCAAAACCTCTTACTCTACTCTTAATTCAATCATTCTTCAGGCTCTTGCATCAACAATAACTCTCATTCCTCTTTTGGGAACTCCCCCACACTCTTTTGTTTCAGATGTGGAGGATCGAGCAGGCGGAGGCGGTCTGGCTGAGTCTTTGGCCAGGCTCATCCTGGATGCAGATCCGGCCATCGCTGGGGTCGGGGCGGCTGAGAGACCCGGTCCATCCCCCAGCTCTTCAGGATCCAGCTTGTCCGCTCTGCAGGGGCTGGACCGATCCAGAGTCCTGCCTCAGCCTTCCTCTATCCCACACCAGCATCCCCATCACCCCCAGCACCAGCTGCCTCCCGGGCCCTCCACGTCAGGTAAGAAGGAATTCAAAAGACCACCTGAACTTTTCGTCTGTTATCAGCTCCAGGGTCAAACACAGTAACACAGAGTGAGACACCCCCTCGAGAGATTGATGTTGCCAACTGCTTCCTTCTCTAGTTATACCAACTTTAGTAACGAAGCTACTATTATAAAAAAGATGTATCCACCACCAACAACAGTTTTACGCGCGCAACTGTATCAAAAGTTTGTCTGCCCAGAATAAGGCGATGTTTTATTTGGAAAATGCCTCTAGTTACAGGAGCGTATTTTTCAGATATTTTTATCAACATATTTCAGCTCTTCTCTGTGAATTGTCACTTTTACTAACCTTAATTTCTCTGCTCTGCTCCAGGCCTTCCTCCCGGTCCTCCTCCCTCGTCCATGCTCAGTTACCAGCAGCAGCAGCAGCAGCACCTGCTGCGCAGAGGGCCAGCTCCTATGGGCCAGGTAAGATTTTTAAGTTTTACAGTGTCTTCGTGAGTGCACAAGCTATGAGTCGTGAAATAGGACTTTTAAGTGAACGTGTGGTCTGATTATCTCTCTAGATTTTTTATTGTTCTGTGTCTTTGTGGCTGTTTATCAATCAGAATGCGATGATATGATAACAGTATTTCAGATTGTTGATGTTTATGTGACTAAACACCTGGAACACGATAGTAAGAGATGATAACGTTATCTGAGCGTCTCTCCCTGAGTGTCACACAGACAGAAAGATATTTGCTGTAGGAATGAGGTCTAGTGAGGAATCAGTGTGTTTACTGTTCACTTCGGAGGGTCAGTGTAGATTTTTTTTTTCCTCTCATGGTAGAATAAAGAAAGCTTTTTTAAAAAAACATGTTTTTACTTAATCTGTGCAACATCTTTTTGATTTCTGGGCCCTTTATTAAAACGTTTCCCTCTTCTCTGTTCATTATATCACCTCTTCAGATGAACTCTCACAGTATTTGGGAGAACAGCATGGGTTTCGGGCCTGTCAGTGTCGCCCCTGGACTCGTCACACACATGGAGGTAAGGGACTCTCTCTTTTCTGTCTGTGGTTTCTTTCAGTTAAATGGTCTGGTGCGGTTCAGCTCAGTTTGGTCCAGTTCAGTAAACCCTGATCCTCTTGGGCACACTGTGAAGGAAGCCTCATGAAAACGATAAAATGGTTTAATTTTAGGTTTGGTGTGTGTGTTTACGGATTAGTCGATTGAGCATGAGCGCCACATTTCACACACTGAGAATCCAAAAAAAGAAACGTCTACCCGAGTATTTTCTGTATGCAGACGTCCAAAACCGACAGAAATACGATCTTCTGAGGCTTTTTACTTCTAGAACGCTTTTCATTCTTTTTCCCGTGGCGAGACTCCGCTTGTTTTTACGCTTTGAGTCTTATTCATAAAATGTCAGCAAATTAGTGTGTAGATTTACACATAAAAGTCTTTGGTACCAAAAATTAAACAAGATTCATGAATGTAAAAAAAAAAAAAAAAAATGGTATCCAGGGCTCGATTGTGCGACTGTTTCACTTGCATGTGCGAATTGTAAACTGTATTTAGGGGCACATGTGCGCATACAAAAAAAATGTGTAACGGATGTTAATTTTGCTCGCCTCGTCTTTATCCTCTCTCGTTTCCCTCTCCTCTCAGGATAGTCCGCTCATGTCCATTATCAAGGAGGTGGGGCTTCCTAAACGACCCCCTCAGGGGAGAAATGATGAGGGACGGGATTTGTCGGAAAGAGTCCCGCCTCCACGCTCGTCTTCTCCTGTGATTGGCTCCCCTCCCGTGAGGGCGGTGCCTATCGGGACGCCACCCAAACAGCCGATGAGCCACGGACTGAACCACCAGGTAAATATTACACGAGTTTTTTTATTCTTTTATCTTTAACTTAAAGTCCAAAAAAATCACTTCCTCTCAGGAAAGGTTTGTGTGGCTCTTACCGACGTCACGATTCTGCTCTGTAAGAACTACAATTTCCCACAGATGGACTCCAAAAAAAAACAAGTGTGCTCCTACCGTGTTGATTCATGTAGCCACATAAAGTGAAAATTGGAGACATGTTTTGTCAGGTTAAGAGGCAGAGCTGCTGAGACAGTCTGAAGGTCTCAGAAAACATTTGTAAGCTTTCATATTTCTAGAGTTAAAGCTCTTTTAAGTGTGTAAATGTCCTGTTTTAAGTTCTTTTTTATTCCTACAAGCTCAAAGTTGTTTGTTCGCTTCTCTTATTATTAGTCATCAAAGGATGACAGCAAAGCACCAAAGATATATTTTTTTTATTATAAGCATCAGCGTTCATTAATTGATGCTGAATCGTCACGTGAAGAATCGCGATGCATCGACACAGCGATGAATCCGACCCTTCTCTACTGTATGTGTGTGTTTGTGTGTGTTTGTGTAGATCCACCACCCTACAGCGGTTCATGTGAGAGCCCCGGTCCAGCACAGATATCCTCCTCCTTTCCCTGAGCGCCTCTCACCCAACACCCTCCTCAATATAGCAGTGAGTTTCTCCTAGTGAGAGAGTAAATGTGTCAAAGTGATTTACAAAGAGCTTCAGGTTTTTATGAATGTTCGGTGTTTTTGTTTCAGAACTCCCCGCTTTGTCGCGGTCCGTTCCCGCCCGGAGTCGGTCCTGTCCTGTCTCAGATTCAGCGGGCTCAGCTGCTCAACTCTCAGGTAGATACAAGTAAAGAGTTGCCGACAACCTCACAGTATTTTAAAGAAAGAGCTCCTCCCTCTGACTCTTTTTTTCTCTCCCTGCAGGTGGCTGGGTTTCCTCGCGGTGGTCCAGCTCCTCCGTTGCTACCTGGCGGTGGCGGTTTCAGGCCGTTCTTCGGACCCCCTCCTCCACACGGTCACAGAATGGGACCGCCGCCTCCTCACGGCCCGCCGAACCACACCCCACCCATCCGGCATAACACCACCCACCTCCACCCTCAGCACCGTCGTATGCTCACACAGCGCATGCAGAACCGAGGAGGGTGAGGACGGGTTCTAATGAAGACAGACAACATTAGTTACCTGATTGAACCTCCTCATGATTGTCTCTTCACCTCCATGCAGGGACAGGAGTCGGACTGGAGGGGACAGGCGCAGCAGAGACCCCTACAGTAACCTGATGACTCAGAAAGAGAAGGAGTGGGTCACTAAGATCCAGATGATGCAGCTGCAAAGCACTGACCCATATCTGGATGACTACTACTACCAGGTCGGTACTTTGAAATATTACAGAACCTGAAAATTACAGAGATTTGTGTCACGTGATCTGAACAAGTCTCCCACTTTTAGAAAGATTTGGTGTTTTTGCTGAACGTCAGCCCCTGGTAATGACAAAACGAGGAGTTTAGGGTAGGACTGGACGTTTATATGATTGTGATTAAATTCAGTATGATCACGGTGATCAGCTGTGAGCATATTTACTCGATCAAACATGGCAGAAATGTGCGTGACAACAACCAATCAGGGTCAAGCTTTCTAAACAGAATGACCGAATGTGGAGCTGAGGACAGCAAAAAAGATGTCAGCCGTGACTTTGAGTCATCCTCTGAAGATGCCATTGTTGAGAAGAAAAGTTATTCAACGTCGGTTGTTGTGGCGGTGGTTCGGGTATTTCCAAAGTGACGTTGAGCAATTAAGCCGATGTGTAAGGTATGTCGGCGGTCCAGAGTGTTTATGCGGAAAGCATGAAATTAAGAGCGAAGTCTGCGCAGCCTGGCATTAGCAGGTTAGACACAACTGGCGGTGCAGCCACCAAACCAAAGCAGCAGTCAATCATTCTACTACATTTATATCACTTAATGCTAACATTTTAAGGTGTTATAGGGTTGGGCGATATGGCCTCAAATCAATATCACGATGTATTGATCAGTTCACCTGGATAACGATAAATGGATGATAACTACTCCACAAGCTGCTCACCCCCTCCCTTATTAACCCAGTTTACTTCAGCCGCTCCAACTTTTGAACCGTCCTTCATCTCCTCACCTGTCTTTCCCTCTTTATTACGGACTGGATGGGTTGGAGTCAGGTCTCTGACGTAGGACAGCGTCTTAAAGGGACATGAGACCATAGCCTACCTACACACATCCAAAACCAACATTTGTTTATTTATCTTTTTGACCCCAAATATACTGATATGGGCAAAATGATGTTGGTTATTGTCGTAAATTTCGGTATCGGTAAATTTTCAGTTTATTGCCCAGCCCTACATCATCATTATCCCTGAGGGGGCCATTTGTTTATTTTGGGTCTTACATACCTTTAATAACACTAAGGACTCTAAACTAATTCACTGTATTATTTAGTATTTATCTACTTTTCTTGTACTGTTGACTTGAAATGTTTTTTTAAATGTTTTTCTAAGTTTATCTGATTTAATTTGCTTTGTTATTTACTTTGTATGTTAATAAAATGTTGAACTTATCTCTAGTTTCTTTAGTTTTTAGTACAGAGGCTTTAAAACTGGCAGTTTAAAAAATAAGAAAATATCATGATAATAATCAAGATCAGACAATATGACAAAATATATCATAATCATTTTTTTTTTTTGCCAAATTGCCCAGTCCTAGTTTAGTGTCTTTATTTTTTTTTCAAAGCTAGCAGACATCAGTTTGAGTTCAAATGAGGATCAGTGACGGTGTCGGTTCTTGTGTCCACTCCTGTAGAACTACTATGAAAAGATGGAGAAACGTCAAGAAAGAGAGAGAGACAGCAGCAAGAAGGAGCACACCACCAAACTGATCACTCCACAGGTGGCCAAGGTCGAACACACCTACAGACCAGGTAAAGAACAGCTCAGGTTTACTATTTAATGGGACGTTTGTTTTGTTCATGTGATAAACACGGTTCTGGTTCTGGTTGTCAACAGTCCAGTTCGCGGGCTCTCTGGGGAAACTGACCGTCTCCAGTGTGAACAACCCCCGGAAGATGATTGACGCCGTGGTGACGACTCGCACAGACGATGAGGTTTGTTCTCACGCTTGATAGAAATGAACATTACCTAACATTTCCTCCCAGATGGAGATGAGATCATGCGTTTATTACATCAGCTCTGAGGTGTATTTGCCATCGATATTGATCTGAAGTTTGCTCTGAAGTCTCATGTTTTTTTTTCTGCGTCTGTTTTTCTGTTTATCTCCAGGAGAAACGAGAGAAGCAGGTCTGGAATAAGAGGCGACAGATCCTCTACACAGTGGAGAAGGTAAGATAAGGATGGTTTAAAGTTTCCCCTCTCAGGATTTAAGGAAATGACTTCTTTAAGCCCACCGTCTGTTCCTCTGTTCGTCTTCAGATGTACAGTTTGCTGCTTGAGGTTCAAGACTTTGAGAAACGATTCATGCAGACGCCGGAGGAGGACCGGGAAGCTCTGCTGGAGCAGCACAAAACCAACACGGTGCAGCTGTGCAACTCTCTGCGGGAGAAGGAGTGGGACGACAGGTAGGAGGAGAGGAAACGAGAAAAACCTGAACATGTGGAGATGATGGAGTTCGTCCAGCTCCTCTACAAACACTGATTTCTGTCTGTCTTTAAAGAGTGAGCGATGAGCAGTGCGTGATGATCATGTCTGTGAGGAAGGGCAAGAGGCTCATCTCCAGGCTCCTCCCCTTCCTGCCGTCACCCCAGGCTGCCGCCATTGTCATGGCGATCGCCCGTAATCTTCCTGCCCTGGCGAAGAAGGATAAGCAGGACCAGGTAAGTGTTTCAGGTTTTTACGTCAATTCAACATCGTAGCAGGACAGAACAAAAACCTGATATTATAAAAAAAAATCCTGTTCAGGTCCTGTGCTGGTTGGTGGAGCCGGTTTCTGCTGTGATCCAGTCTTTGTCGAGCTCCGCCCTCACAGACCTGCTCCAAGAGCTTCAGGGCAACGAGGGGCAGCTGGCCACAGTACTGCACAACAAGGTACGAACAAGACAGAAACTGAAACGCTCAAATTTGTCTTTCTGTTTTTCTCATAATTTTTTTATATTTTTCTACTATATTTTTTCCTCTATATTATATGTAATTTTTCCCCCATATTTTTTTTTTATTTCTATTTTTTTTTCTCTTTATTTTTTTTTTCTGTATTTTTTTTCTCCTTATTTTTTCCCTCATTGAGTTTCCCATCAGGGATTAAATTGTTATTCTTATTCTTAGGTTATTCTTATTGTTGTCAGTCAGTATTATTTTTATTATTTTTTCATGTTATCTTGTGCTTTTGTACATTAAATTGTAATATTGTAATATAGAAATGTTCATAGAATAACCCTGAATAAATATTTTAGTTCTTGACTTTTAGAAAAATGAAGAACAGGTTGAGTTGTGAAGCACTGAACACTCGCTCACCTTTGTTTGTGTGTGTTTTTGTCCAGTTTGGTGTGACACTGCTATACCTGATCCTGAGTGAAGGAGAGAGGATGCAGAGCTCCGACCCCAACTGTCAACTCATGGACGACAATCGATGGTGAGAGACTAAACACCGACTGTTTATCTGAGGATCAGAGCTGCTCGAGTCTCAGAGTTTCCTTTAAGTCAGGATATGGTCTGAACTTTTTATATGTTCAGTTTTATAAAAAGTACAAAAATACACTTTTATTATGATAATAATAATAATAATAATTGTTATTATTGTTATTATAATAATAATAATTATTATTATTATTATTATTATTATTATTGTTGTTGTTGTTGTTGTTGTTATTACAATATTGCCAAAACAGAACATCACAATAATAACAACAACAATAGTAAGAATGATAAAAATATGAAACATAATAAACATAATAATATAATATGAAAATGTAATAATATCAAATATAAAATCTCTCTCTCTCTCTCTCCACCTCCTCCAGGACTGAGTTGGTGTTTTCAGTGACAAGGGAGCTGCTCAGCATCCCCACCTCCTCCCTCTCCCCTCCACTCTTCACCCCTCCTAACCTCCTCTCCCTCCTGTCCCGTTACGTCGATCGGCAGAGGCTGGAGCTGCTGCAGGACAAGCTACAGTGAGTGACTCCAACCCCCTAACACACACACACACACACACACCTTAAATAAAAAATCTCTGTTGTCGTACTTGATGTTAAAAAATAAAAATAATATATTTTCTTTCTTTCTGTCTTCAGGATTTCTGCTCTGTCCAGGTAGAAGTTACAACAGACATCAACTCCCCCCTCACCCCTTCCCTTCCCCTCACACTCGATGCAGACCTTTTGTTTTTGTGTGTTTCAGAGGAGTGTGTATGTGTGAGTGTGAGTGTGTGTGCTCTGAGGTGAATCCATGGTGGATCATTTTAATCCAGCAGAATCTAGTCACTTTTGTTTTCTTTGTGTTGAGTCTCAATTGTGAATGTGTGAGTGTGTGAGAGAGAGAGAGGGTGAGAGAGTCTGAATGACGATAAAAATGAAATCTGCATTTTTAAATATCTTGTTTACGATTATGCCTGTGATGAACCTTCAAATTAAAAGTATTTCTATTATATAAAACTGTGCTTTCATGTCAATTTTTTACACATTCACTAAAAAAACTAGGAGTCAAAAACTTGTTTCAGTCCATTTCAGTAAACGTCAAAAACAGAGCAGCCTTCTAATGTTTACTCATACAGAAGATTTAGGAACAAAATAAACGTTTAACAGAATCAGATAAGTGTGGCATTAAAGTAGGGCTGGGCGATATGGCCTCAAATCAATATCACAATATATTGAGCAATTCACCTCCTCTCGTGTTAACATCGTCTTCGTCTACTTCAGCCACTATAACTTTTGAACCGTCCTCCATCCTCTCACCTGTCTTTCCCTCTTTGTTACAGACTGGATGGGGTGGAGTCACGTCTCTGATGTAGGACAGTGTCTTAAAGGGACATGAGACTATAGCCTACCCAGACACATCCAAAACCAACTTTTATTTATTTATTTATTCTGGTAAATTTCGGTGTCTGTAAATTTTCAGTTTATGGCCCAGCCCTAATTTAAAGTCAGTATTACAGATAATACTCTTGGCTGCCTTTTACGTTTATTACTCAACTTTTTGAGTTGAATATAAAAGAGTCTGTGAACCTTAAGTGAGAGCAGACAAACGCCGAGCAAAATACGACTGAAACACAACCTCTTTTTAAGGATTTCTTTTATTCCCAAATCATTTTTCCACCTTATTATACTGATGATTTTTCTGTTTAACCCAACACATACGATAAAAAGTGTCATGAAACAGTGACATGGTTTCTAGCTGCATCTTTTCTAGTCTGCACGATGCATTCAAGGACCGCTGAGGCTTTCCTGTTCCTCCTTCACGTCCTCAGTTTTTCCAGCTCCTGATTATGACCTGAAGGAGCAGAGACAAAAAGAAATAAGGACAGTTGTTGCAGCTCGATTCGTGGGTTCAACGGGACGATTGTTCTTGTCCCAGTTCACAAAATCAGTCCATCATCACAAATATGCCCGTCTCCTCTACTTCTTAACAACCTCTTCTACGATTTTGTTTACATTTCCCTTCTCTGGACAGCCACTCATGTAGCCCCACCTTCATAGATACACCAATCATCTAACCCCGCCTCAAACTCTGAGCTCTTTACTGTCTCACCTGTGCAGACCACCTCCACAGCAGTCGACGAGAACCACGGCAGCACCGTCCCACAGTCCAGCAGCGCAGACTCAGATCCATCGCAGTCAGAGTAAAGACGGGCCATTAAAACTTTTTTGGGGAGTTTAACCCCCGTGGTTGACACCGCAGAGCCGCAGCCGAGCTGTCTGCACACCACGGAGGCGTGTTTCAGGTCCCACGCTGTGAACTCAGCGCTCAGCGGCATTTGCTTGTTGTCATGGTACACAAACAGTCGGCCGGCGCAGGGCTCGCTGTCGTCCTCTCTCAACACCCCGTCATTCAACATCACGTCTATGTGATCTGTGAAAAGATCAGCAGGAAATACGTAAATTAGCATCAAATAAAGGTGCAACAGACTTTCTAAAAGATGAGTCAGTCAGTCTATCGTACGGACTCTGACTTCATGATTCAGGTGACCACGTGTTATTCTACCTTCAAGATCAACAGAGAAGCTCAGGCTCTCGGAGGAGAAGTTGTGATTGAAGATGTAGTTTTGGTAGACGCAGCTGTAGTTTCCTCTGTGGGTCTTGTCTGCAACATCAAAGGTGAAGTGTGCGGAGTGATTGACGGCCGGTTTGGTGATCTTGGTTGTTTGGTTGGAGCTGGTAAAGACAAGAGTGAAGTGACCTCCAGGGTACTGTGGCTTTACAGAGCAGGTGAAGGTGAAGCTGTAACCTCTGTAGAGCGAAGCCGTCTGCTGCTGCTGCTGCTGCTGCTGCTGCTGGTTGTCGGAGCGTTTACTCATCATGGAGAAGAAAGAAATGTTGGGTAGAAGGAGGACGTCTGCAGCAGAGACAGAATTCAGAGATGTGATCATGAGTCGATGAAGTGGCATTTACAAATCGAACATTTACAGTGCCAGGTTTGAGTGGATATGCAGATCAGAACCCCAACAAGGTGAGCAGAAATCGATTTACGATTGTGTTGAATCGTCTCACCTGAGCAGAGGACTTCAACTGTGGAGAAAGAGGGCCACTCCCTCACCGTCCCACAGTCCATCAGAGCACGTTCAGAGCCGTCACAGTCAGAATAAAAGCGCCACGCTGGGACGATTTCAGTGGATTCATTTTTTCGAGTGGACACGGCGGAGCCACATTTGAGCTGTCTGCACACCACGTTCGCTTCCTTCAGACTCCATGATTGACGGTGACTCACAGGCCTCGACTCTCCCTGAAAGGTCAGCTCCAGTCGACCGACACAGCGAGAGTTCTCACTCAGCAGCCTCAAATAATTGTTATCTGGAAATGAATCAGACACGTGGGACAGAAAGAAACAGAATCTGCTGACCAGACTTCATAAACAGTAATTATTACATCTTTTAAATAGCTGACATCTGTCTTTGTATTAACCCAAACCCCCAATTTCCACCGCATCCGGAACGGCTACAAAAAGGCCGTATCCGCCGGTCGTAGCTGATCGTAACCATTCAAGTTAACGTGTTAATTTCCACCAATTTCTTTCCAATCCACTTTGGATCGCCGGACTCCACAGCTGATCGCAAGAGATCTACTTTTTCCAAATGTCGGAGAATGCCGGATAAATTCAGCACAGATGAACCCGTGCTGGAAAGGAAGTTGGGAAAAATGCGACTGCGAAAAATGGCCGCCATTCCGGATTCGAGCCGTTCCAGATGCGGTGGAAATTCAGGGTAAGTTTATGTCTTGACACGCTAATTACTGATGGTCACTGCAGTTCTTTTAGATGGACTGAATCACTAGAATCGGTTCACTAAAAAGATTCGTTCACAGAATCATTCAGCACTTGGTGGGAAGAAGTGATTCAGTTCAGTACGTTCACTTAAAAGATTTGGTTCTTTTGAACGAATCATTTGCAAACGACACAACACTTACGGTAATGCACTGACAAATTCAGGTCTACCTTTGACGAAGACCGTGAAGTCCTTCATCCGTGAGAATACGTTTGGACGTAAGACCAGGTCGTAGTCACACTGGTATGTCCCCGAGTCTATGTCTTCTGCAGTAGAAAAGAAGATTGCTTCCCCGTCAACAGGCGTCTGACTCTGCTCAGACGGCTCTTCAGAGTATATCCGAGATTTTAAACGGAAGGAGAGGATACTGTAGATGATAGACGAGGAGCAGGAGATGGCAAAACGATGACCTCGGAAAATGTGTGGAGTATTTTTGGAGTCATCGTCTGGCAGGGTGTAAACTTTGATGACAGGAGGAGGTAGACGAGCTGTAAAAAAGAAGACATTTGAGATTCTTAGTATGCTGTGAACACAGCCATGCAGCACAATGTGAATTTGCCTCATTGGCAAATCCTGGAGGTATTTAGTTACCCATGCAGATCACATGGGTGTTGGAGCATCTACTCAGCTCCTCCTTTGTGGCATTAATCGCAGTGGAGGGACAATCTGTCAGCTGCTCCTCTGTTCCTGCACAGTTGAAGACCGGACTCAAGGGCGAGGCTGTGTTTTCTAAGGAGAAGTCCGAACCATTCCCAATGAAACCTTTAGCGAAACCGCAGCTCAGATCTCTACAGGTGACCAGTGCATCCTCCAGGGTGAAGTAGGAATCACACACAGGAACCCACGACTGTCCGGACCTTACTTCTAGTTTTCCTGAACATGTTTCACGTCCTTTTACAAGTCTGAACTTGTCTACAGGCAGAAACAGAGAGAGATGGAGATGTTCCCAGAGCAGCCCTTAATTTACTCATCAGAATAACCAGCGAGCTTCAACTATTTCTATTTATTATAATCTTCTAAATATCACACATTAAAGTCATGGCGAGGTTTAAAGCTGAATAAAAAAAATGGAATTAAGAAAACAGAAACTAAACAAACTAAAATCTGCTTTTGTGCAGATGATGCAAAGCAAGGTGAAGGTGAACTTAAAGGGTGGGCTATCCTTTAATACTCTAACAAACTCTAACATTTACGTGCACAAATAAGTGAAAGTACAGTTAAAGGTTTAGGTGCTCACGCTCTTACACTTTCCTCTCCTCTGTTTCTTACGCTCTCACTTCTCATCTTCTTTCCTGCTTTCCTTCACATCCTACTAAATAATCTAGAATAAATAAAACTGACGCAGATGTACATTTTAGACTTACCTGAGCAAGTCACAGTAATGAGATGCTGTGAACTAGACGAATCCCATCTTGAACATGATGAACTCCAGGACCTGCATCTGCGATTCAGCTCCCAAACGGACCGCCTCTGCAGGACCTGAAAGTTCTTGGTTGAGATTAAATTTCCGCATTTCAGTTTCTCACAGGCCTCATCAATAAAGTTATTATCTATGTATCCCCACGGATTATACAAAGGCCGCCACTCTCCATCGTTTTTTCCCTCCAGGGTGCCCGTACAGGTGTTCTCTCCTCCGGTAAGCCTTATGTCATTCTTTTCTGGATAGAGAGGAGAAAGTAGCTGCACACCTCTTCAAGCAAGCTTTCACACTATGGGTTTGAGTTATTATGATTGCATACATACCATGGCATACAATGTTAACTGGTCTGCAGGCGCTGCGGACTGAACTGGGACACTCCTCCAGTCGAGACTCGTTGCCTTTGCACTGGAAAGATTTGGATAAGAGGGTCGGTGCTTGACGAGGATTCTTCCGCATCGTCTCGGGAGGCTCACAGCCGAGCTCCCTGCAGAGAATCTTCTGAGTCTCCAAGTTAAAGCCCTCCTCGCAAACTGGGATCCAACCCTCATGAGACCTCACCTTTATTCTGCCTGAGCAGAAATAGTTCGGAGTATGCCTCACAGATTCTAAAAATAGAGAGGCAGAGAGGTAAGTGTGTGTGGCTTTAAAAAACAGACGGAGATGCTCTACTGAAAGAGTTTGGGAGATTTTATTTGTTGCATACGTTCTTTCATGAAAAACAGCAAAACTTGGAACAAAAATCTACTCGATGTCCTGTAGAGTATGACAACTGGAGCATGCAGACTGACAATATCTGGGGGCAGGATATAAAAATGCCACATAATGATAGTTAAGTACTTTTTCTGTCTTACCTGAGCAGACCACCTGCAAACTGAAGGCTGAAGCTTCTTTCTTCGCCACATCAGTGTCCTTTGATCTGCAGTCTTTCAGGGTGGGCTCTGAGCCGCGACAAGCAAAGGAAGCCTCCCATACTGGTCGCTTTGTATCGTTGATGATTTGCGTTATGGAAACTGCAGAGCCGCAACCCATCTGCCTGCAAGCCACTTCCCCATACATGATATTGAACTCTCCTTCCAAAAACCTGATGGTCAGAGGTCTCCACTCCCCCTCATTCATCATCTCCAGCCTGCCGGAGCAGGAACTGTCTCCATCCACGAGCCTGGCATCAATGGGCTCTGAATGATGATAAAAAGGCATGTTTAAATAGAAAAAAACACATAGGGAGCATACAGACGGAAAACATCAGGGGACCCACAATGTAACCCTGCGGAACTCCATGAGTGAAAAATCAGATGAGATATATGAGCAAAGTTTTCTGCATGAAGACGACTTTCAAAGTTATTTACCATTTACAAAAGTTGCCAGAGTGGGCATTCACTAATGCTGGATTCCAGTTATAATAATAATAAATAATAGTTCATTTTATTTACATCTGCGAAAACAGATCTCAAAGTGCATACAAGGCAACTGTAAAAAAAAAAACAAAAATAACAATGAAAGGAAATAGTAAATAAAAAGACCAATAAAAAGAACAGCAGTCCAAAAATATAATCAGACCGGAAAGCTTTTCTAAAAAAAAAAAGGTCTTAAGTCTTTTTTTAAAAGCATCCACCATCTGTGGAGCACTGAGGTGGTCAGGAAGAGCTTTCCACAAATGGGGAGCAGCAGCCTCAAAGGTCTCGTCACCCATAGGTGACAATTGTACCCGGAAGTCGGAATTTCTTCAAGTCGGGATTTCCGAGCTTCGAGTTGGAAATTCATCTGGAACGCCCCCCTGAAGTTGGATTTCTGACTCAGAAAGTCAGACGATCTTCACCAACCCCGACTTGATGACAACGTCATAATCCAAGATGGCAGTGTAGTGCATCAACAGTAAAGACTAACAGCTTTGGTGATTTATTATTTATTGTCACTTCTGTTTTGTTTAACTGTGAACACAGTGCTAAGGTGTTTGTAAGGGTAAAATACTGCGTTATGCATTGTTTACAATTGGTATAGCTAACAACAATCAACAAAAGCTGACAATGGCTAACGACAGCTGACAATTGTTAACAGCGGCTAACAGTTGGCGTCCATCTTGGTTTTCCAACTTGTTTACTGAAACGCCATCAACTCTGGTGTAACATCATTCCCAACTCCAACTTCCAAGGTAATTGGAATGCAGTACAAATCTAGGTGTGATCAAAACCTCCTTCAATTTATTATCTCTATTTTTTCCTTATGAAACAAACTCGAATTAACCCTGAAAAAAACAAACAACAGTGAGACAGTGGTTCAAAACAGATTTTGCATGCCCGTGCAAAACTCTGTGAGGATTAACACACTAAAGAAACAAAATAGTTTTGCAGTTTAGTGATGTTTGACTCCTCACAGCCCACAAAAGGAGATATTTGATCAAAACCACAACTTCTGCATGTCGGAGACAAGGTTAGTAAAGATAAAAGGTAAAATTTGGTCTTTAAGTTGTTACCAAGATTGATTTAAGCAGCAGCAGAATCACAGTGTTTGTGTGGTGATCTCAAACCTCTCCACCTTCACATATATTTGTCAGTTTTATCCACAGAAAGAGCACAGTGTGTCAACAGCAGTTTCTTTTCAATACTCAGTTTTTGTTTGCAAATATTGATTGGTATGTACAGCAGCCTTTGGTCTGAAGGTCATTTACTTCTCTGCCAAATCCTCTCACTTTTCATCCCTTATAACTAAATCAACTTTCTGACAGGACTGTAAAATGTGTCTCTTTTGTAAAAACTAAAACTTAATTGTCACCGTTAAAAACCACAGTGATACATTTATTCATAAGCAAACACAATATCCTACAGTCTACAAGCTCATCCATTCATTTAGGAATCTAAATTCAATCATGCAGCTACTTATGCATTAATTTTTGACAAAAAGAGCTTTGCAGACTAAATGACCTAAAAAAACAACAACATATATAAACTACAAACTGTATCAGCAGTTAAATGTACTCACCTGCAGACTGGGTTGGTGCTATTTCATCTGATTGTGCGCCAGAGATCTCTATCATCACAACAAAACACCAAACTACAGCTAAAGAGCATTTCAAAAATATACAATGCTGTATTGAGATCATTTTTCCCTTTTCTATGATGTCCTGTCAGTAAAAAAAATTTAAAAACATGCACTTCTGGTAGGTCACTCTGCAGGCAGCGGGGCTGCACTCTGCACTCTTTATGCACCTCTTTGTTTGCAGCGGTATGCATATTGTTCCCACATATTGCTGCAGGGTGGACCTGCAGCAACATGTTAGCTAATCAGTTCCACCCTGTACTAGTTCAAAAAAAAGTTAGAGTTGAGTTCCAGTCAGGAAAGCTTGTGTGTGCATAGAGCTGGATATAGACAAGGTCAAAGGTTCTCCCTCTGTATTTATGGGGCCACAAAGAGTGTTGTGTTTGTGTTTATGCGTTACATACTACTTCAATGTAGTGAACATCATAAAATCTTTTCTCATTGAATGATCAAATTATTCTGAATCCAATAACATCATGAGATTTTTATGAGAGCCAGTACTTTCAAAAAGGAAAAGTTCAGTGTTATTCTAGCTGTAAATACAGTGTTGTGATTGGAAATGATGATAGACTCCTCTGAAATTAAAGAGGAGCTGAAGCCGCTATTGAAGGAACCCAGCCTTCAATATCACCTCAGCTTATTGTTGGACATTTTTGTGTTTTAATTCCTTATTTTGGACACATCTTGGGAAATTTTTTTTACAATTTAGAAAACTGGATTTCTAATTTTGCAGTCACTTGTCCAACAGTGAGCACTGCTTGTAGGCTATGTACATTTTTAAATGCTTGCTTTAACATAAAGAAAACATTTTGTATTTGTTCATCTGTCTAATTCAGACAAGACCAGGAACAATAAATTCCTCCCAGCATGGTATTTAACCACCTTTTACTTACTCAGGGTGGAGAGTGCTGAACTCAGGTAGCAACAGCCTTCTGATTGGTCGAAATACTGTGATTTCAGGCTGGAGACTTTTTCAATTGGTCAGAGGTGGGCTCTGCTCGGGACTACAGGGTGACTTTTTTTTAAAACTGTTAAAAAAGGAAGTGCAAAAAGGTGAGGTATCTAAATGATGAAGACAACCTCCAAGGTGCGAGCAGATTCTTTATGAATCTTCCTTCACTTTCATAAGGTTTAAATTTCATGCGTGTATATCAGTGTGAAATGAGGAAGAGAGCAGACTGCTTGAAATAACATTATAAGGATTGCTTCAGTGTGGGCAGTACCGTGCTGAGTTAAACGGACATGATTGTATACATAGATTGTATATTGATATATTGAAGATTGTGTAGCTCACCAAGGGAGATACACTGTTTGAGCCAAGCGTCATTACAGCTACTCTCTGCAACTCTCCAGCTGAAAGTGTACAACGCTACTGTGCAATGTTGGTTTCAGGAAGTGGACAAGAATCATGTAAATACCGAGCTTTTTGGCTTCAAATACATGTACTGGCGGAAGGCAGATCCAAGTTGTCCATAGTGTATACAGTTCATGATTGTATTTCAATCTTGTGACATTGCAATTATGCGCAAAAGCACTACCGCCCGAACAGGGACTTGAACCCTGGACCCTCAGATTAAAAGTCTGATGCTCTACCGACTGAGCTATCCGGGCTCTGACACTGTGAGGAATATACAACGATTTTGATCACACCAGAGTTTTGTGTCAAGACTTAGTAATATAAAGTGCGATCACTCACATTAACGTATCCACCTCTATGATTTGCAGCAGGATTCTCTTAACGGCAGCTGTAAGAGAGGCAATGGTTTAACTCGACTCCATACTGACCTCAATAGAACTGAATACAGTCAGACCAGGTAGTCCGGTCAGAACAATGACTGATGGCAAACAGAAAACACTCTCTTCCAATTTCCACTCTTCGTTGTTTGTGTGTGGTTTCTGCAATAAAATAAAAAAGGTGAATAAATATGATATGTATACATTAATGTAACACTGATTAATCACTCTGTATAAACCTGAAATAAATGTCAAACGATAGAAAACAGAGAAATGTAACAATGAACAGGAAAACAGAGAAAAAAAAACACTGAAATAACTCTTTAGCACTTAGTGAGTGTTAACAAATGCCAGTCACTTCTCTGCCGCACAGACACGTTCCTGCAGGCAGTGTCTGGGAAATTGACGTCGGTCCCTAAGTGGAGCCTGCATGCTCCATGTAAAGCGATGCGAAACTTAAATAACGACATATAAACACGGTATAAAACAACAATAAATATTACGAATATTAATGTATGGAGCATGTAGAGAAAACTGAGGGTACTGCAAAAGGAGAGTTTGATAATGAAGAATGCTGTGAATAAATAAACCTGATGAATTGTTAAATATGTGATAACAGAACTACTTACAGTCTTATATGGACGCACAGGTGAAAGGATTATAATGAAAGAGGGATAATAATACTGCAAGGATAATGGGGAGATGGGAGAGAGTGAAACAAAGAAGCTGGTCCAAATTTGTGTCTTCAATCTGAACAGGGAGGTGGGGGCATGATTGACAGGGATGTTCGAGGTTGGTGATAGGTGAAGAAGGGGGGTGTGATAATTAGCATACCAGACAACCAGACTCCAGTAGACTGAACATAGAGATGCTCAAGTCTCCATTATAAGATGGGGAAAGAGTTGTCTTTGTGAACAGCAGCAGAGGAAAGTATTATGTGAAGGCTTTACGTGTAACTGCAACTAACAAACACAGATAGACACAAAATTAGAGGTGCATGAATAAGAGCATAATAATAGTAATAATTAAAATTCTTGCAATGAAAAAATTCCATCGAGCACATTTAGCTTTGAGTCAATACCCTGCATTAGCCAATATAACGAGTAAAACTTCCGCTTTATTTCAGAATAAAAGCACAATGTTTTGTCATTCAACGTTAATTTACAGGGATAATCCAGCGTAAAATTAATTGAGGGTCAAACACAATAACACCAAGTTAGACACTCCCTCGAGAGAGAAATGTTACCAACCACTTGCTTCTCAAGTTATACCAACTTTAGACACGATAGCAATACAGAGAGCCCCGCGCTCAACCGAAACGGTGAGTTATTTAAATGTCATATGCTGTAATGCAGGAATACGGACGGCAGAGGGCGCTGTATGATAGCGCCTAATTTAGACATACATTTATCATGTCAATGGTACTTACACTCATTTAGGAACTACGACCATTTTACAGACGCTGGTTCGAATCAAACTTAGTGCTCCCTGTCTCTACTTCACGACTTTCCTTAGGATTTTCCCTGAAGTAGGGATTAAATGGGCTGATAGTTGAGGAAAATTTGGGTGGTTTGGCGGTTATCGCGTCCGTCCGTTTATTTTGAAGGGTTACAGGAAGTCATGTCCGTCTGCTATCTGCGCGTTCAGGCTACAGATGAAATCGTGATGGCGAGCAAACGTCTATCATCATGGGCCAGAAATACCAGAAAAATACGCTTCAAATTTCACGTGAAAGACAAATACTGCAGCAGACTAGATGCTTTGGAGCTACAGTCTGTCAGAAAAGCAAGAAGAAGAAAGTGTCCCAACATTGCAAAGCGTTTTCGATGTAATGAAGCTGCACAGGGCAACAAAAATGACGAGACTGGTCAGTGGAGATTTAATGAGTCGGTAATGTTGCTCAGGCGTCGGTTGTTTGACTCTCATCAGAATATTTCCCATTATTCTGAGGTTTCGATGTCGTGTCTACTAAGATTCACTGACTGTTACGAAGCGCGTGATGAAGGTGGCATGTTTACTTTATCAACGTAATGCGCGTTCACGATCAACAGGTGGCTCCGTGGCGCAATGGATAGCGCATTGGACTTCTAGTCAAGCACTTGAGGAGTGATTCAAAGGTTGTGGGTTCGAGTCCCACCGGAGTCGCACTTTTCGTCCTGGTAAGCGGGTCCTACTCGAACTGTATAGACTTAAAGGAGGGACAGCGAAGAGTGACCCTGCTGAAATATAAACACCATAACCCTTATATTACTTTCAATGTGTGAAGTGTGGATCAACAGTATTTTTTAATTTTGTCATCACAAATGAATTAACATATGATATCCAACAATCAACAAGAATAATATTGATAACAAAATAAAAGCAGTAACTTAAAAATCTGCTGCGTTTGATTCAACCATATTCTTTAAACTAAACTAAAGTTGCATTTTCATCTTACATGATATCAGGGTCCATCAAGTGAAATAGAAACTAAAAGAAACTACACAGAGCTGTAGTTTCACTTTCATATACAAGGATTTACGCTCATTAAATTTTCTCAGAATCTAAACATGATAAAAAGTAATGTTCTATAGGGTAATTTCAACAACTCAATTATGTCAATTGAGAGCTTTTTCAGTTATGTACAGCACAGCCCATGATAAATGTGAATGTTTGTTGACTTATTTAAAAGACTATTTTCTTAATTACTCGGGAGTGGCATGTCCTCAAAGGCCACCATCATTTCAGTAAAAGGAGAGGTGAGCCGGGTAGTGTTTTAGTGTACAATCTGACTGCTAGATATTGCTTCATATTCCTGTTTTTAATATTCATTCATGACTGACTGAGTTCTCCCACCACTAGATGGAGGCTACGTTACAAATGAACAGTCCCTTCACAGCCTCATCAGGGTCAGATAGAGCTGGGTCACAGACAGAAAAGCAGGTACATGAAGGCTGTATAGATTCAAACAGGCAGCCAGAGCTGAGGAGTGAAGAGAGGACACAGAGAGAGAGAGCGTACAGACACAGTTTGATTCAGTCTCTGCAGATCTTAAACCATGGGAGTGCTGAGGACATCGGTCACCCTTTTACTCCACCTGGCTGTCTCTCTGGCGGTAAGACCCTCCAGATAACCTCTCACTTTTTAATTTACTTTTACCTCTGATCAGTCAGTGAAGTATCCCGACTGAATATTAGGAAGACTGGAAACAAAAAGTAAGGGAAATGGACATGGACCATGAAAATATATTTAAAAAAAAACAACAACAGGGATGATTTTATTCTAATCGGACATGTTGCATCCATGTATTTATGAATTAGGTTAATAATTTGACTTATTGCAATAATAAAAAAGTTCTGACTGTTTCATATCAATATTAACAATTTTAGCATGGATGAGGTTGGAAAAAAAACTTTTAATAAAAAGAAAGTATCAAAACTTAAGTCAACAAAGTGCTAACCACATTATGACAACCCTTAAATGAGACTGAAAGGTCAGATACTGGCTAAACTGAACCATTAAAATAAATCAAAATATTGCAAAAACACTGTCAGCATGAAGTAGAAACTGCCTCTACTTTATTTATGATGTCTTCTTTCTTTCCGTCCAGGCTCCTGTGCCGTGTGAGGAGAAGGTGGTCCGCCTTGAGGCAGAGATCCAGGGCCTGAGAGACGTCATCAACGACCAGCATAACTACATCCAAGAGCTCCATCACAGCCAGGCCAAGCAGCTGGAGCTCATCCCGAACTCTCACCTTGGCTCTGACAACCTGTACAGAGGTAAGACAAGACCCCCAAACAGGAGATAGAAAAGTGATGATTCTGCTGCTGCGGCTTCATACGGACATGACTGACGGTGGCAGCAGCGTCTTTTGGTTCAAATATAAACAAGAAATATCTGAAGTGGATCAATTATGATAAACACAAAGCTAAAATTACCCATAATCCTCAGTGAGAGTCTTGCAGAGACATAACGCTCATGTGTATCTGTGTATGTGTGTGTTCAGACTGCTCCGAGGTGTTTGAAGACGGTAATGTTGCGAGTGGACTGTATGTGATCCGTCCAGACGGCTCTCCGACAGCTCTGAGTGTCTTCTGTGACATGAACAACGGAGGAGGGTGGACCGTCTTCCAGAGGAGGAAAGACGGCAAGGAGAGCTTCGACAGGTGTGTGTGTCTTTGTGTGTGTGTATCAGTCATGGTTAATGCTGTACATGCTGTTTGATCGTGTGTGTTTTTGTGTATTTGCAGAGCTTGGGTGGAGTATAAACACGGGTTTGGAGACCTTTTCTCACCGAACGGAGAGTTCTGGTTGGGCAATGACGCTCTGCACCGTCTCACCTCACAAGGTGTGCATGTGTGTGTGTGTGTATCTGAGTGTTTGTGTGCTCTGATGGTCTCTCATACATTTTAGGTTGTATGTGTGTAACTCTGCGTCTTTTTAGGAAACTACGACCTGCGGATCGACTTGGAGGACTTTGAGGGGAATCAGCGCTTCGCAGAGTACAAGAACTTCAAAGTGGACGATGAAAAGGTACAGACATCCTTCAGCTCGCTCAGGGGAGGGGATCCTGGGGTGTTTTCAGGTCCTCTGAACTCTTGGTCTGCCCCAAGCCAGGGTCGAAGAGCTGAAAGTTTGCGTCCTCTCGCTCCACTGCATCCTCTCAGTCCCCCACAGCAGTTGGGTTTGTCTTCTTCTTTGCTGGATGCTGAAGCACAATCATTTGGTCCAAATCTCTTTTCAGTTCCCAAACGGTCCTGGTCTTATTTAGACTACTGTGTGGAAACTTCATCAAGGACGTCTGGCTCCAGGTCTGAGAGCTGTCCTCCATCTTTCTTCTTCTGTTGTGTCTATCATCCTCCATCTTTCCCACCCTTGTCCTGAAGTTTGTCTCTTCTCAGATCCAAAACTTTGAGGCTCAGTAAAATCTCCCAGATTTAGAGTTGAAATTGTTTTTGTTCGCATAAATGAAACAAAACCTTGACTGGACCAAAGCTGATTTTAAATGAGTTCTGTTGCTTTCTTTTCCTCTTCTAGGACAAGTATCAGTTACACCTGGGAGAGTTCACTGGAAATGCAGGAGACGCCTTTTCTGACATCAGCGGCACCCCCTCTCCTGAGCAGCAGTGGTCCAATCCAGACTCCAATGGTTCGAATGTGATCAAATTCAGCACCTTTGACCACATGAGCGATGCTGCTGGAGACGAAGAAGACGAGGACGCCAAGTGTATCAGACACAGCAAGTCAGGCTGGTGGTTCAGCAGGTAACGGACTCACAGAGGAGGAAAAACCATAAAGCAGAGTTTTTCGCATTTAGATAATGTTTATTTAATTAGTTTGAGGTCTTTGTTGAGCCTCCTGACATAAAAAAAAAGATGTTGGCTCACACACATCATTTATCGATTCTAATTCGGATTCAATTAGACAAACCTTATATAAACAGAAGAGGATTTGGGGCACTGGAAAGAAAAAAAACTCCAGTATAATAATTTTAAAAATTATTTTTATGCAATCAAAGTCAAAATTCCAACTTTATTGTCAGATAAAATTATGAAAAATAAAAATAATAAAAAAAGGAAATATTGGACCTTTTTTTCCCAGTGGCCCTTATCCTCTTCCATAGATAGATAGAAAAATAGTAAGATTGTCACTTCTTCTACTGAAGTTAGATTAAAAGATATTCTGGGGCGTGTCTCCTGCCCCCTGGTGGACTATAAGTGCACTGCATGATGTCCCTGTCTGGTTCTCACACTGGTGATACCTTTGGCTGTACATAGTCTAAATGTCTTCATCTCTTTGACTTCCTGCTCACAGGTGTGATTCAGGAAACCTGAACGGACATTACTACAACGGGCCGTACAAAGCCATGGCTGATGACGGGGTCGTGTGGTACACCTGGCATGGTTGGTGGTACTCCATCAAATCTGTGGTCATGATGGTGCGAGCCTCCGACCTGGAGAGCCAGACGACGGTCAGCCCCTCAGTACCCGGGCAGCTCGACCCCGACAAAGCAGCAGGCAACGAGGTAGATGTTTTTTATGAGGGCCAATGAAAGTGTGGAGCCGCTCACTCGAAGGTTTTTCTTTTTTGTGTGTGTGTCGTCTTTTTAAATATTTCTCTAAAAGGGTTATTTGTTTATTTTTTTTAAACATTGGCTCCATATGGAAACGCTCCTGCAGATTAATCTAACCTGCTGCATTGAAACCACCTGTGAATTCCTAGAAATGTACCAATCAAAGCGGACCACTGCAAAGACTGTTCATGAAAAACTCTAAAAGAATATTTGAGTTCAAACTTGTTTCTTTGAACATTTTGTTAAAGGTCTGAATGAGAAATGTCTCCAAACAATGAAAGATGTCTTTGTATTAAATCTGTGATAATAAAGGAAGTAGTCTCTGAGTTCAACAGAATCATTTAAAAAATTATAAATTATGATACTTAACAAAGGTTGGAAATGACATGTTAATCTTGAACACAAGCCCAGACACATGGTCTGTGATAACAACCCTACACACTGATTCACATCAAGTCATCAGAGCAAGATTGAACGACTATATTTTTCCCCAGCAGATGAAGTCGAGGATTTACAAGTGATTTCAGTGCCACCACAAAGTGTCACAAAGCAAAAAAGAATATTTTACTTCAGTTATTAAAGAAAGTGAAAATTCGATTCGCTCTAGACTCTTTACATTTAATCGTTTACATGATTTTTCTGTTTTTAATTTGACGATTTTGGCCAACAGCTAAAAAAAATCATCTCAAAATAGTAGGTACAATTATTACGAAAGCGTATTGCATTCACTTACAAAAAAGAAACTTTGAGTATTCTTTTGTCTTTGCTATTTTTGTACTAATATTTTTCTTCTGTTTTGTGTACTAATAATTTTCCCCTCTTTGTGTTTTTTGGACCAATTTTTATTCTGTTTTTCGTATTTTATTTTATTTTTTCTGTTTTCTGAAAAAACAGTGAAAAACAGAAAAAAAATTGTCATAAAAAGAGGGGGAAAAATATTCCGACAAACAAAAAATAGTCAGAAAAACTGAAACAGGGTTCCTACGCAAGTATGAAAAGTATGGAAGTAATTTAACCAATTTCCAGGTCTGAAAAGTATGGGAAATGAAAATAAAGTATGGGAAAATATTGAGATTTCCAGACTATTACAACAGTAAAAAAAACTGTTTTCTAATTATAGAAAAGTAGGTATTTCCAGAAGTAATTTTAAAAAGAAGTGAATGGAAAAGTATGGAAGTTCCAAGTGACGGAAAAGAAAAAAATATAGTTCGAAAAAACAGAATAAAAAAAAAAATACTTTGAAAACCACTTTTTTTTTTGTGGGGGTGAATTCAATACGCTTCCATAAATTATAACAAAAAGCTACAATCTTTATCTTACGACTCTAATTTCTGACAGCACCATTTTTCAAATGTTGAGAAGATGGTGTGAATTTTATTTTAATGTTTTCTCCTGTTTCGTCTTCTGTAATCCTGTCTGTGATGTTGTTGCAAAAATCCCAAGATAATGTCAAATGATTGTAATACAGTTTAACCTGGACTTGATAAGTTTAAAGAAGCTGAAAGACAAAATAAAGATCTTCTAGTGAATCTCCTTTGATGGGGATCATGTCACAGCCTTCACAGCCTGTCTGTAGAGTTTGTTTTGTTTTCTTACAGTTATTGAGAAGCAGAATTATGTAAATTCATGACAGGAGTGAACTGAAAATCATCTCACCCACCTCTGTGTAACATCTAAAATAAAAATAATCATTTATTTCATACTGTTTTTTATTCTGTGTCCAAAATAAAGCAGAACATGGTACACTGAGGCAATCCGGGTACATCTGAGGTTTTTCAGGACAAACACCAGACACACACACACACACACAAAGTTTCTTTTTGGATTCAGTAAAACCAGTCTGTCGGTTAGAGGAGATGATCACTGGTGGTTTTATATGCAACCCAAAGCAAAGACGGATCATCTCTGCTCAGTCGATGGTTCAGCTTTGCCTTGACTCTCTTTGGGCACGAGGTGATTTCAGAGGATGGGGAGAAAAGGGGTGATATCTCTTTATTTCATGAGAGACGGGAGGAGGAAAGGTTCAACACTTCGATAAACTGCATATTTTGCTCTGAGGAGGTGTGTGTGTCTGCACTGGCCAGCTCAGATTTAACATCCAAGGGTGATTACATTCCACAAAGTAGATTAAGGTAGAGGTTGTGAGGAGCTCACAGGAGGAACAGACATCCACTCGATCAAAGGTTCATGTCAGTAATTCAGGTGAGTTCCTCAAATGAGCGTAACGTCCGTCCGCTTCGTCCGAAAGGTCCGAAGCAGATCTGTGATTGAGCCTCGCTCTTTGGGAGGAGGGGGGGAAAAAAAACGTCCTCTTTAAAAGAAGGAAAAAAGGCAAAAGAATCCATGCTAATCCACCGAGAAGTACCCGTCTTTGTGATTCGCCAAACCCAAACAACTCAGAGTCTGCTCCCACCAAAACGCCGCAAATCTCCAAGGTTTTTCCCACCCTGTGACTTTTAAAAAAAAGAGGCTGTGAGAAAAAAGGATTTCACCACAAAAAAAAGGGAAGAAAAGGTTTCAGGATAGTCAAAACGAGAGAGAGAGAGAGAGAGAGAGAGAGAGAGAGAGAGAGAGAGAGAGAGAGAGAGAGAGAGAGAGAGAGAGAGAGAGAGAGAGAGAGAGAGAGAGAGGCGATATGTACAGACCCTGAGGTGTGCCTGATGTTTAGGTTTTCTTCAGAAAAGGAAGAAAAGTCTGTCAGAGAACAGGCGTAATAGAGGGCAAGGCCAGTCCCACGCTCCCTCTTAAGTGCATCGGTGCCACTGCAATGTCTTTGCTCTTTCAAAATAAGAGTCTTTAATACGATTTAATGCAAATGTACAAGTTCAGCAACGTCAGTGCTGCGACTGAAGCCTCCCTTCAGCACATGGAGAGAGAGAGAGAGACAGGTCGCTGTCTGTCGTTATGGGGGTGTTATCTCGGGGATATGGGTGCAGCTGTGGGAAAGGAGGCGGAGTTTCGGGGCGATCCGAAGGGCGAGGTGGGTGAGAGGCGGCGGCTGGGGCTGGCCAGCAGGTCTCCGTTGTGCAGCTTCCACAGGAGCTCCTCGTTCTCCATGGACAGACGCTTGTTGACCTTGGACTCCTTCTGCAGCGTCTGCTGGAGGATGGCCTGCTCTGTGGACAGCTGCCTGCAGGGGGAGACAGAGAGCAGTGAGAGGGCTGCAGGGAGGGAGGGTGCGCAGAGTCTGATACTGACTTTAACCCTTTCAGTGAATGCATTTTTGTACTTTATTATGTCCTCGATCATTTTAATCTTTCCAACCCAGGCGAGAAAGTTAAGGTTAACTTTGGCGCCCCCCTGTGGACAAAGCAATCTTTGCTACGAGGATGAGTTTCTAACAGTTACCGTAAGTATATGTTATTGTTGATATTGGTATCAGACAAACTTGTGAGAGTATGTGAGGAGAATTTGTCTTTGACCATCATGTAGAGCGCCCTGTTGATGATTTCAATATATTTGTGAAAATAGTACTAGTATATAAATATGAAATATTTCTAACTTTTTATAATGGTATATTTTTTTGTCTTTTGATTTTATGATATCTTTCTCTGACTTGAACTTTCAGTATTTCATTTAATTGATGAGTTCTGCTTCGGTAACACTGTCCCTGTGCAGCAAAGTTTTAAAGTTGAACTGAGGCAGTTGTTGTGTGTTTTCAGAGTTTCTTTTCTAATTAAAAGTTTATTTTTGTGAGATTAAATAGCACTATAAAAGTATGAAAAAGGTTCATGTTGGTTTTAAGTATTTGCCTGATATGTTGTAACGTCTAAAGTCTCTCTCTCACACACACACACACACACACACACACACACACACACACACACACACACACACACACACTGTGTTCTTTCTTCAGGATTACGAGTAACAGGTGAGGTCAGGTGTGAGATAAAACCACTCGATCACATGACTGATCCACCTTTTGGTCCCTCTGACACAGTCTGAAGTCCACAGACAGTGAGCTGAATCTGCACAAACATCAAACATCTGATCTGAACTGATCTGATTTGAACTATTTACTATAAATGTGTGACAGTAAAAAAATGAAGTAAATTTTAGTGCTGAGGAAACACTGAGTTTATATATCAGGTGTTTTTTATTTTTTTAAACCAAACTGAAGCACTTTTAAAAATCTGATTTATCAGTGTCTCTAATTCAATTGAATATTACGATTATTATGATTTCATTCAATTGATAAAAATAAATAAACAATGATTTAAAAAAAAAAACAGCGGTCAAAATCTGTCTGTTCGTGGATTTTGCCGCCCCCCTGTGGACAAAGTTTGATGTACAAAACCCCTCTCAGAGTGTCCATATCAAACATATCTGTATGTGAATGTGAATAAGGTTCATCTAATGCTATTTTTAGTTGAAACTCAGTTTACCAAAGTGTTGGATTATCTGATCCTGAAAAGAGAAAAGAAGTTGATGTCCAAATCTGGGTAATTATTCTGATTCAACCCTTTGAAAAACTCTTTAGAGGAGAAAAACTACAGTCCCTGGAAAGTCTGCATGTCATTTTTCCACTTTTAGATTAAATTCTGGAACTTAAGGCTTTTGTTTCAACTGATCAAGACCCAAAACAGAGTGCTGCAATTGTGGAGAAAAAACAGAGGAGAGGTAAAAACACAAACACAGCAGCAGCAGCAGCAGCAGCAGCAGCAGCAGGAGTACGTACTTAGAGAGCGCTGCGTGTTTGTCCATCCTGGCCTTGTAGTCCTCGTTCTCCTGCTGGACTTTGTTCAAACACTCCTCCAGCTTCACGTTCGAGTCCACCTGTGACACACACACTTTGATTTTAGTGCTATAAATTCATAAATGATAGTCGACTGTAGTCTGCTCCTCATTCTCTGTCGACATTTCATTCCACTCTTCACTTTTATTTAATGATTGTGTTACACGCTGGTTTTCATTGTTATAAAATGAGCTTCATTTTCATATCAAAGTCTTATTTCTGTTTCTGGACCAGTTTTCAGATTCACCACAGATTGATGCTCACCAGTTTCTCCATCTCCATCAGCTTCTTCTCCTTCTGGTGCAGCTGGTTGTTCTTGATTTCCAGCACCACCTTCAGACTCTCCAGCTCCTGCTCCAGGTACAGCGTGTGTGAGTCCTTCTGGAGAGCAAACAAACACACACACAGACACACAAAGATAAGAGCAGGGCACCTCACACTGGAATAAAACACCCCACCGCACTGCGACACGAGTGCTTGAGAAGACCTAAAATCTGTTTCCTCGCTGAACCTCGTCATGTCAAATGCAGGAATGCTGCATTTCTGCTGGTTTATCTTGAGAAACGTGTTGTGAAATTTACGATTACAGAGAGAGAAAAAACTGGTCTGATGACCCCGCTTAATCCCCGCTTTGACTAACAGTTTTCAATCTGTGGTGGGAATTATCTTCGCTTGAGGGAGGAATTTCACTCGTTTGGTTTGTCTGTTAATCTCAACATTTCAGCTTTCTTTTTTTTAAAACAAATTTCTCTTCGTGTGTCTGAGAAAAAAATAAAAATAAAACAGTGTTTACCAGGTTTTTGTCACTGAGTATGTTTTTCCTCCTCTCCTCCTCGGCTCTCAGCTTCTCGATCAGAGCCTCGTTCTCAGCTGACAGCTTGGAAACTTTCTCCTGCGGGGACACAAACAGGAGACATTACCAGGGGCACAAAAGTTTAGGAACAGAAAACTTACATTTCTCCAAGCAAATACAGAGAGCACAGGTAACACACAAACACATAATAAACTGAAGATTAGGTCAGGCAGCAAATTCAGGGATTTAAAGAATCAAATTTTTTTCGTTACCAAGCTGATTCATTTCTCCACAAGAACGACATTTAAGAAGCTGAAGTTTCGATGAATTTTACAGCAAAAGCTTCCCAGATTTATAGATCTGTAACATGAACACAAAACCAGTACGTGTCATTTCACTCAGGGTTAATAAATCAAAGTTTCTTACAGAGAGAGACTCTTCAGTCTCCTGCAGAGTTTTCTGCAGATTCTCCAGGTCTGTCTGCTGGATCCTCTTCAGCTCTAAACAGATTAAAAAAAACTCCAGAATCAAAGACAGTCAATTAAAACATCAACATATCAAACTTTTTATTGTATTTAACTCAAGAAATAGAGAATTAAATTTGATTATGGCAACAACAAAATGAACAAATTCATCTAAATAAGAGAAATAATCAAAGATATAATAATCACCAAGATAAATCTGTATGTCAGGCTTTTTAAAATTAAATTATTGCTAAACTGGTTCTTATGTAAAGCATAAAAAAAATAATGAAAATACTGAAAGTCATTACAAATCATAAACACGACACGAAGGACTGATCAATAAATAACTGGATGGAAATATATTAAAATAGAAAATTTATAAAATTACAAAAATTAAAAAGAGACAAAATAATAGTCCAAAAATGAGATATTTTCTCTGAAACAAAAACTGTTGACATCTAATATTCTGGATTCAACTAAAAGTACAGATAACAAGAAAGAGGTTCAAACTTTTCAAACAACATTTAAGATTTCCTCTTTTTAAGTGACATAATAAGTAAAATATACCTTTAAAAAATGAGCAGTTACAGGTTTGTTTTTGTCGAAAACTCACCTTCTACAGACGCCTCATACTCCAGTTTGAGAGACTCGATTTTCTGGCTGTGACTCGCTTCCTGGTTCTTCCTCTCTGCTTCCTGTCGGCTCCTCAGCTCCTCCACCTACGCGATGAAATGAAAAGGAAACATGGCGTCATGACAATCCTTCTCTCTGGGTTTTAATCTGAGTTTCAGGTCATCTGGATTAAATCTTCAGATTACGCAGAGAGGAGATGTTTTTGAGTTGTTTTATATTTAAAGCTCCTGAGAGGAACTTTCAGATTTCTCCTACATGTGCGAGTTCTCACAGAAAATATCCTCCTGTGACCGTGTTTTATTGTAAACACAGCCTCAGACTTTTCAAACACACGCTGGCAGCACCTCAAACTGCTTCCAGCTAGACAGTAATTACAAATCAGCCTGTCAAACCATCAAATAAAAGTCTCATCGGGTTGAGAGAGCGCCGTCTTCGTCACCTGTTGTGTAACGATTTCAAAATAAAACCGGATTTTACGGGCGACGCAAGACTGAGGAACATTTTTTATGAGGCTAACAGGCACAAACCTGTAAGAGTGAACTCAAAACAGAGCAACTGAGATGGCGTGTGTGTGTTTGTGTGTGTGTGCTCGCACCTGCTGCTCCATCAACAGGCGGCATTTATCAGCCTCCTCCTGGTACGTCTGGTGGACTTTATCCCACTCTGTTTGGTAAAAGCTCCTCAGTCTGACACAAAGAGAAGATGAATCAGTGTTATCGGTTATGTATTTATGAAACGGAGCCGTAAAGAGGTAAAGGTGTCCATGAGCGTCTCACCTGTCCTCCAGCTGCACCAGCTCCTCCTTGTGCTGCTCCTCCAGCCTCTTCAGGGCCTCCTCCAGGCTGGCACGCACCTCCTCTTTCTCCTTCTGTAGATGTTTGCAGCTCTGCGACGACGTGACTGGAAGAGAGGAGAAGAGCAGGAGGAGAAGTTAGAAAACACTCAGAGGACCTGGACCTGGACCTGGACCTGGATAGAATTAACTGTGTCTGCATGCAGGAGCCAAAATCTCAAACAGTTATAAAATTTACTGTTTATGTCTCACAAACTATAAAAATGCTTCTCCACACTCGTGCATGGATTTATTCATGTCCCAGTAATTCTGTTTACTAACCGCTCTTACTCAGGATTTTAGCTGCACCTGCTCCCTGACGACTAAACCTCCACACCGGTCTAAACAAAGGTCCTCCTTCAATGTGGATTTTATTAAACAGTTCATGATGACTCACACAAATACGCGATCATTCAAAGTCTGATTGTTGACTTTCACTGTTATGTACCCTTGAATTATAAGTTTGAGAAGAAGATGAAGAAGTGAAGAAACTGTGACAGAAATCATAAAAACTCAGCTCAGAGGAAACTCATCATGACTTTAACCCGAATCCTTTAACAGCCAGAGCAGTTTGACTTAGAAACCACATTTTACTCTGATTTATGTCAGAACTTGACAAGACAGTCTGGCTGCAGACCTCCACTGTCAGGACCTACTACATAGAGCCTTTCAAAATAAAAGAAAATACACCAGGGGTACTTTTTTTTTCTTCTCACAATGGAAATAGATTGGAAGCCTTTCAAAATAAGAGCAAACGTACCAGGAATACGTTCCTTTTTTTTACGTTGAAGCCTTTTTAAAGCAAATAAACCAAGAGTATGTTTTTTTCTTTTTACAAAGGAAGTTGGTCGAAGCCTTTCAAATTAAAAGCAAGTATAACGAGATTACGTATTTTTTATGTTGGAAGTTGATTTGAAGCCTTTCAAAATAAAAGCAAATATATCAAGAGTATGTTTTTTTTTTGTGTGTGTTGGAAGTTGATTCAAAGCCTTTCAAACTAAAGCGATTAGATCAAAAAGTATGTCTATTTTTTTCGTCGTGTGTGGATATACTTTATTTCTTGGAGCTTTATTTTATGTATAAAATGTTGATATAATTTTTTTTGTGATAAACAAAGAGGAAAAACAAAATGGGATGACCATTTGACCAAAAACAAACTGAAGTGCGTGAGAAAAACTGTCACCTCAGGTCCTCTCAGTGGAAGCCTGCAGTCAGACCCCTCTTGAACTTGTCGGATAAATGAAATTTGTAATGGGATATTTCACCCCCTGTGGACAAACCAGTCTGTGCTCACCTCGTCCTCTATAGAAGATCTTAAAGTAAAACTTTTGAAACTGAATATTTCAATGACAGAGTTTTTCCTTTTGCTGTTTAATTAAACACATTGATGAAAAGGCACCAAAATGTATTTCAGTCCATTTCACAAACACCAAAAAAATAATGAAAAAAACTCCTTATGGGAGCTTTAAGGCAAATATGCTTTCGATCATTTAAAAATAAAAAAATGTGTTTTTTTAGACGGCAGAAAAAACAGTTTAAAATCAGAGCAAAGGCAGACAGCAGGCGTTTTATTTGAGTTTCTATTTTGACCATTTTTTGCAAACTATCACATAAGTCAGCGCTGACATGCCAGGAACAGTCAGTGTCTGAACAGGTAATGAAGAGCAGACCTTTCTGTGTGTGTGTGTGTGTGTGTGTGTGTGTGTGTGTGTGTGTGTGTGTGTGTGTGTGTGTGTGTGTGTAAGCCACATTCCAGTTCGACTACTCTCTCTGCAGACTGGAGCTCCAGCCCTGAAAAACATCTGCATGTCAGCTCAAAAATATGCAGAGGACTCATTCCTGTCATGATTAATTCAAACCTTCACAAGCACATGCACGCCGCCTCCATCACTCCCCGTCATCACAGGGGTACTCTTGATTTATGTCCGCTTCACCTCGGACATATCTGAGGAGACATCCAGGTGAGGAGAGAGCACCTGAGCAAACAGAAGTCTCTGAATGATCTAAACTCAGCTCTGTAAACTCAAACTGATCAGCTTTATTTTTTTATATGAATATTCCGTCTTACATAAACGAGAGCTGACAGCCGGCTGGAGTAAACAGGTGATGTTTCCCTCTGGATGAATGGAGCTCTACAGAGCGAGTGTGAGCGCCTGTCGCCGTGGTGACGGACACAGAAAGCCAGGGACAGCTGAGAGCAGCTGAGGCACAAACTTGTCCTCTGTGAGTCTCCGTACAGCACACACTGACCCAGCAGGTGGATGGCAGGTGGTGCAGCGTGAAATTATGACATCATTTCCTTTTCCTCATTTTGCACAGTTTGAAAAAAATGTCTCAGGGTCACTTTAGGTTGCCTCCTCTTGTACTTAGATTAGCTGTTTAGATTGACCATACGTCCTCTTTTACCCAGACATGTCCTCTTTTTGGGGGGCTGTCCGGCCTTGTCCAGGGGGGGTTACTACTATAATTGTTTTTATTTTTTCTGTAGATTAATTCTATTTTGGAGAAAGACGAACGACTTAGCTGATGCCGATACAATGCAAAATATTATTATTATTATATTTTAATTTATTGAGAGGACAGTGGATTGAGCTGGGAATAAGAGAAAGGAGTGACGTGCATGAAAGGAACTGCAGGCTGACATCAAACCGGGCCGGCTGCATGAAGCGTAACCTCCATATGTGGGTCAGCGGTAACCCAGCTGCACACTCCTAACGCTCAGAGGTCTACACCTGCTCTCCAAAAGGTAAACTCGTAAATAAAGAAACTTTAAAACAAACTGAGTGAATAAAAGCTTCTTCATGTTGGCAGCAGGCTGGTTAGCACACAGTGTACAGTTCACCTCCACACCGTCGTATTAAAGCGCAGTGGAATTCAGTGAATCAGGAAAAACTTGATTTCACCCTCAAACTAATAAATCAGACTTTTTTTGAGGTTGTGTGATATTTCACAGAGATTTTTCCCTCCGCTGACAGGAACAGTAAAAGTCAAACATCATGGAAAGGGTTCGAAGTGCCTCAGGAACAAATATCTCCCACACAGGCGAACATCAATCATACAGGAGAGACTTGAGCCTGCTTGCAGAGTCACTTTTGACTCTCTCTGGGAGGAAATGTGTCGTACTTTCTGCAGCACTGTCTGCATTAAGAGCAACATCTCAGAGCAAAATATCCTTTCAGGAGTTTCAGGTTGAAACACTTTATTAGGCAAGAAGCATTAAAAAAAAAACACACACACCCAGAAATGACACAAACAAAAGAAACAACAATAAAGTCGACGCTCGGGGACAACTTCTACTTTAACTCTGCGCCGTCAAACATCACAGGAAAACTATTAAACAGCCTGACATTACTCAAAGAGACTCAAACTGGCTGTTCCTGTTCAGTTAGGCTATGAAGACAGATCCGCGTGTGTGTGTGTGTGTGTGTGTGTGTGTGTGTGTGTGTGTGTGTGTGTGTGTGTGTGTGTGTGTGTGTGTGTGTGTGTGTGTTTGTGTGTGTGTGTGTGGCGGCAGCAGGGGTCGACACATTGCTGACATTCCTCAGCTCTGTGTGTACAGAGACGAGCCAAAGGTCAAACTTGCAGTAAAAGGAGAGATTACAGTCGGAGCTTTAAGAGTGATGGATGGAGGGAAAGTGTGTGTGTGTGGTGTGAGTGTGTGTGTGTGTGTGGAGGGGGGTGTTAGAGAGAAAGTGTTGGTGAACAGTATGTGCTTTTCAGCTCTGAGTGACTGTGTGTGTGTGGGCAGGGTGGTAAAGTGTGTATTCTGAAGCTGTATTTAACATGGCATCCAGAGCAAGTGTGTGTGTGTGTGTGTGTGTGTGTGTGTGTGTGTGTGTGTGTGTGTGTGTGTGTGTGTGTGTGTGTGTGTGTGTGGGTGCGCCCACATGCTGTGTATTTAAAAAGACAGATGAGGTTATTTTTAATCTGAACTCAGAGATGTGAAGGAGTCTGTGAGTAGGAGTGGGTCAGAAAAGGGTCCAGAGACAGAGCCGCTAAAACGTGACTAACTGTGGTGATTTTCTTTAAAATGAATATTCAGAAATCTGAGAGCCAATCCAGGGTCTCTGCGGGTTTTAACAAGTCAAATTTAAGACTTTTTAAGACCATTATGAATGGAATTTAAGAGCTATTAGACATCCATACTGGCGAAACAGTACAAAAACATGTAGGAAATCAGAACATTTTACATTTCTTCAAATGAATTCATTTTTTGGGGCCTTTTAAATTCATATTTAAGACATTTTATGAGAATTTTATACATTTTAAGGCCTTAAATTCAAATTATTTGATTTTAGACTTTTTAAGACTGTAATAAATGCAATCGAAGACCCATTTAACATCCATACTGGCAAAAAAGTTAAATTAAGTTAAATTAATACATTTTTAAGAGCTTTTAAACTCATTTTTAAGAAATTTTAAGGGATTTTTAAAGAGAATTTTGGACCTTTTAAGGCCTAAAATTCAAATAATTGGATTTTAGACTTTTAAGAACTCCTTTAAGGCCTTAAAGAATGCAATTTAAAACCGATTTACTATCTCTACTTGCAAAAAAGTACAAAAGACATGAAAGGAAACTGGAACATTTTACAATATTTAAGTTATATCTTTATTCATATGGCACATTATCTATTTGTACATTAAGTTAATACCTTTTTAAGACCTTTCAAAATTGTTTTTAAGACATTTTATAAGACTCTAAGATAATATTAGACATTTTAATGCCTTAAATTCAAATTACTGGATTTAAAACTTTTTAAGACTTTTTAGACCGTAATGAATGCAATTTAACACCTATTTCATATCCACGCTGGCAAAATAGTTAAAAAAAATTGAAGGAATTTGGAACATTTTACATTACTTTAAATCAATCAATTTTTAAGGCCTTTCAAAATCGTATTTGAGACATTTTATTGGATTTTAAGAGAATTTTAGACATTTTAAGGCTTTTTAAGAGCCTGCCAATCACACAGCAGAATTAAGACCATGATCTGACAGTGAACCTGCAGCTTCAAACTCGTGTGCTGAATATTAAACATGAGCAGTGAACTTCACTCAGACATGTCAGAATCTTATTTTATAAATAAACATTTTTTCACATGAATTTTAATCATTTCAGGTTTGACATCATGATGATATTTTGACTAGAGGCAAGGCGAGGGATGAACTGATATACCATAAAATATCCGCCCTGTTGACTGACATCAGTACATTAGTAAACACTGTGCTGTGCATTGATCAGTACGTCTACATGCAGAGTTAAAGCTCAATTAGGCGATTTAATCCAGTTACTGAAGCAAAAATCTAATTATTGGCTGAAGTAAAAGCGCCTAATATCAAGTCGTCTCCTGGTTAAAACAATGTAAATAAACTGCCTGCATGTTTGTCTGCATGCTTTTGTGTTGTGTTCATGAGCGTCACTTTTGAAGTCTTAGTGTAAATAGACAGTAGAGGTGTGTGTGTCTGTGTGTGTATTTTTATTAATCCTGATGCATCGACCAAACCGGCCGAGCTGCTGTTGACACGATACACAGTCAAATACAAACCAGGATCAGCTGATATTTAGAAAACAAAGTTTGTACAAGCAGTTGTACAAGGAGTTTTAATCTCCGTCGAGGAAATATGTCCTCCTCCTGAAAGCTCTCGAAGTGCGGTGTCAGTCATTCATAGAGCCACGTGTCTCAGGATCAAATATGTCATGTACGTCTGAAGTGTCTGCTCGGCGTCTGTTTGTCACCATCAGGCCTGAAAAGGTGATCGTCTTGATGACAGCGAGATGGCATTTCGCCAAATCCTGCAGAGTAACACACCTCAAACACACACACACACACCTTTTACACACAAACACTAAACATGGGAACTGTTCTTTAATAGTTTTCTGAGGTAGAGCCAGGAAACATTAAGAGTTATTATTATTATTATAATTATTATGTTGACTTAGTGTAAAAGTTTCCACTGCAGCAGTCTGACTGGATATAAGAGGGTTGCCTCCATGTATTAGCAGCTGTTGATACTCACGCTGCTCGGCGGGTTACTCCTCCAGGGTTATCAGGTATTTTTAAACCTGAGCAGCAGTTTGTTTGCTGTGTGTTTGAATGTCAAATAAAACTGGAGATATAAAAGAGGCCTGAATCGCTTTTGTTGACTGCAAAAGAAAAAAATAAAAGTTTGTCTGCTTTGAGTGGTTGTTTTGTTTAGTTCTGTCTTACACAGATAATGTCATGAATCCAAACGGACTATTTAAAGTCATGGTTGACGATTAGAGAGATTGGAAATTATTATGAACCTTATTTATATGGCGATCGTGGTCCTATAGTGTGATCTCCACAAAGTAAAGAGAAAAAATGATGTAAAAAATCTGTTCACCTTAGCAGGTGCAGGACTGCAAAAACACTGACCATTCGGAGCCAAAAAAAAAAAAAGAAAAGAAAAAATGCTGCAAGTGGTGGAAAAGGAGGAAGAACATCCTCAAGTTTAATGTCATCAGATCACCTCTGTTGAAGAATTTATGATGTATTGAAGATATGTAAATAAGCAAAACCACAAAAAATAAATGATGTACATATTGCAGAAAGTTTATCAGAGCTAAAACAACTAATGACAAAATCTGTGAATTTGAAGCACTCCATCATCTGTCCTTTTAAGAAGTAGAAGACTACGGTCCAAACCAACCCGATGGTGCAGGGTCGAGAGATAGCAGATTTTCAGGGCTGACACCAACTTCAATTACTTGAAGGTCAAAACGATTTCGTCTGATTGAAAATGGACTTTGAATAACATACTAATGCGGGGAGTTTAGAGTGACCAGCTGACCTGTCAGGCTTGTTTTCTGGACTGTCCGAGGAGGTCAGAGTCCGTCACACACATTTAAAGTTTGTTTTACTTCATTGTTTGTTTCCATCTGAGCCACTGCTCTGTAAAAGATACATGAAGTTTGTCTTCTCGATGTCTGCATCAGCAAATCTGTAATCGACCTTACAGTCTGGTTAAGGAAGCAGCGAAAGCGCATTTGCGAGAACTACTTACACCTGGTTTGTAAAGTCGCAACTCCTAATCCCAGCTAAACAGCCTGTAATAGATGGAGCTGATGTGAACAGATCACACGAGGTCAAGCATCGCTTTTTTCATTCATCCAAGATTTCTAAATTCTGCTTTTGGGGAACAGCCTTTGTTTTTTCATTCAAACTACAACACCACAAACGCTCTGACTGCTGTTATTAGTCCGGTGAGTTTATTTAGTTTGAGGGCTGAATGTGGAAAAGTCACTAAAAAGTCATACACAGGAGAAAACAACAGAGAACCGTTCTTTATATTTCATGTGTTTACAAAAGGTAAGTTCAGGTAGAGACTAAACCTCAGCCTTGTTTTACCCTCAGGTGTACACATTTGAACACTCATGACGCCGGTGTGTCAAAACTTCGATCCTCACAGCTCAATAATGATAATCCACAAGTCCTGGTGTGCCCGTGAAAACACAGGTGCTCTGTGCCGAGGACAGCTGTGCTGACAGTGAGGAGCAGCTGCACGCCGGTACGACAACAGAAATAACACTGAGTTTTGAATGGCAGTTGACCCGGCCTTGATAAGCTTTGTGAGTGTGTGTGTCTGTGTGCGTGTCATGCAAATGCACCAGAGAGAGACAGAGCATGTGCAGACTTATGAATTAGCATTTGGTATCATGGACAGGTGTGTGGATGTGCATAAGAAGCGTCTCTTACCCAGTTCATCTCGGAGGTTGGTCAGCTCCAGAGACAGCTCCTTCTTCTGCTTCAAGACCTCCTCTCGCTGCACAGAAGGAGAAAATCATCTGGTGAGTTAGGGGCCAAAACTAGAACCTGTGTCACTGCAAAAAAAGCTAAATACTTTGCACCAAGACTTTTGCGCTGAGAAGATTTGCCCACTCAAAGATCTTGTTGTTTTACCCTGAAAATCTTAAATTAAGTGTCAAACTGTCTGAAACTTTTAAGACTGATCCATCCAAAGAAAAACTTTTAAACCAGTGGACAGTAAAGAAAAACCTGACCCATCCAAATGATCCCCAAGGTGGTTTAAAAGAGAGTTTACTGGCAGCTGTTTTGTCCTTTCAAAATAAGAGTCTTTTTCCAGAGATCTGCCCTGTTAGGATGTCTTTACATTTAGGATTTCAATCTGAGGCTAAAAACAGTCCTCACAGTCTGATTCAGAGCTGCAGGCTGAGGTGAATTTGCAGAGCGGATAGAGTCGGGGTTTTAGACGGAGAAGAGTTATGCTCCAACTCAAGGGAACTGTTGCATATTTTTGAGGCAGAGTAATGAGCAGGAGCGCTCTCGTGAAGATAGAACAGTTGATCAAATATAAGAACAAGCTTATAGACAATGAAGAAAACTAAATCACAGCTGGAACTGAACAAACCAAACTCAAGACTGGCTCTATCTGAAAGACTTTTAAAGTGTTTTAAAAGTGTTAAAAAAGTCTGAGAGACACCACAAATGACAACAAGAAATGACAGAGCATGGACAGCACTAGTACAACTAAAACACAATTAGATTCATTTATAAAAACCAGAGTCAAAACTCTTTAAATCTTTCAAATATAGCGTTGGCACGCACAAACGAGACAAGATAAAGTGGCGTTGGAAGTTAAAGGACGACTTTTTACTGGAAATTTACGAAGTCAAAAGAGAAAGTGAGGGTGACCTGACATGGATCGTACATGCCAAAGCTGTGGTTTATTATAAAACACAGTCACAGTCTCAGTGATGCTGCATACTGGTTTCAATGGGGGTCGCCATCCCAACCCAAAATCTCGTTCACAGGTCATTTGTTTGGTAGAGGTGAGGTTGTGAGGATCATGCAGGGTCGTCCTGGGCCAGATGTGATAAATCTCTGAAGCACTGATGGAAACGCTGATTTAAAGGGATATTCTGGCGTAAATTTAAGTTTGGGTCAAACACATTGTAACACCTGCTCGCTTCTCTAGTTATACCAACTTTGGTAACGACCGTAGGATAGTAACACACAGCGGTCTGAGGAGCCATAAACAAACCTCAACCTAAACGCCACTCTATAGCCACAAATAACGCTCAGAACAGCACCTAACTTCATCAACAGGACATATAGAGACCAAGCCATAGTACTAGCCACCAAACATCTTTTTAACTTTGCCTGGTTTGTTTAGCAAAGAGACTAAACACAACTCACCTACTGTCTTCCAGCAGCCACTTGTTTGTGAAAAGTGACCCTGATAAGTCGATTATTGAGTGCAGCGGATCATTTCGGTAGTTCGTCTGCCTAAGCGTCTCGGTCTGATTGCATTTCCATAAAGTAATGATCATAAATGTTCTTCCTTCAGCTGTGAAACTCCGCTGCACTCAGTGATCAACTCATCACGGCTCCCCCTACAAACATGCGGCTGCTGGAGGAGAGTGGGTGAGATGTGTTTAGTCTCTTTGCTAAAGAAACCAGGCAAAGCTTAAAAGATGTTTGATGGCTAGTACTATGGCTGGTATAAGTTGGTATAAATAGAGAAGCAAGCAGTCAGCAACAGTCATCTCTTGAGGGGGTGTCTAACTTGGTGTTACAGTGTCTTTGACCATAACTTATATTTATGCCTGAATATCCTTTTAAGCTAACTAAGGATGAAAAAAGAAAAAACTGAGGGTGGCCGAGGAGGCACTTTGGCAAGCTGACTAAAGAAGGAACCAAAACAAATCAACTCATGATGATAAAAGTAAACACAAAGCATGAAGTCAGATGTAATTCACAAACGGAGGAACAACATGTTGATCTGGGGCAACAACACGTGTGTTTTGTAAAAATATCACAATCACATCTGTTAAGACTTTTAACAACTTTTAGTCTTGGCCTTCGGAGTAAAACGACTTTCATACCGCAGGAAAATCTGACAAAATAATCTTTAAAACTAAAAAAAAATCTGGACTCTGCTTCTTTTTTGAAACAAGAGTCTTAGAGTTTGAACCTCGTATTAAAAATAGGTAAACTTCACCTAAAGAGCGTGCAGATTACACGCTTAAAAAGTGAAAACATCAGACAACAGCCCTGCAGGAGTTCACAACCGGCTTAAGTAATGTCTGTAATATTTAGAGGCTTCCAGAAATGCTTTTGCAAACAATAATTTCCCTCTCTTTGCACTCACACACTCACGGACGAGGACTTGATAAGCCTAAGTGCTCGACTCTCTTCCATATTCGATTAAATAACAAGATTTACACACAAAGACAGCAGCCTCACAAGAAGACTAGAGGAATTTACAATGGAGACACACACACACTCACACACAAAAACACACACACACACCCAGAGTCATAAAGTCCATCTGCTGTCTGAGAGGTCAGCAAAGTGAGAAAGCAGACGGTGGCAGAAGAGAGCTTGCAAAAGTGAGATTATAAACATGAGAGGTTATTATCAGAGAGGAAAAACAGCACCATGAGGAAGAGGAGGAGGAGGAGGAGGAGGAGGGTCGAGTCGTATTATTTCATAACTTCAGGGACGTTCGAGGTCTGAATCAGGCTGACTAGGCTGAAAACACCATCAGCTAATGTGATCAGAGAAGTCAACCGGGGATTTTGAAATTCACTCGGCTGAAATCCTGTAAAGTGACCTGATGGTAAAACCTTTAATCCCCCTGACGTCTTCAGCTCCCAGAGAACGACAGAGGAGAAACAAAAGAGAGAGAGAGAGAGAGAGAGAGAGAGAGAAGACTTTCACGCTCACACACCTTGCGTTTCTTCTTGCGGCGCTGAGTGGAAATCTTCCTCGGCTTGGCGTGCGCTTTGCTGACGGTAGAGCCCATGAAGTCCAAGTGAATGACACACACTCACACACACTCTCACACACTCTCTCTCTCTCTCACACACACTTCTGACAACGTGCTCCTCTCTCTTGTTATGAAGTCTTTCCTCCTTCACACTCTCTCTCTCTCTGCCCTCCCACTGGATCTCTCTCTCTCTCTCTCTCTCTCTCTCTCTCTCTCTCTCTCTGTGCTCGCTCAACCCTCCTCCTGCTCTCTACCTGTTCACCACTGAGCTCCCTGTCCTCCCTTGTCTCCTCCTCCCTTGTCTCCTCCTCCTCCTCCTGTCTGGGTACTGTATGATTAGAGGAATGCGAGTTATTTCTTCGCCCTCTCTCCCCTCGTGTCTTTATTCTTATCTCGGTGGTTTACGAACAGAACTGGTGGATCTGGATTGAACTCCGTCTGTCTTCACTCAAACGCTTACCTAACCTTGAAAATTTTCACCTGTAAACCATTTAAACTTTATGTAACCTGAAACACACTGCCTTTACCTTGAATCTACGGTGGCCCCTGAGGTGCAAATCATAACAGCAAAACAGAAAACACATCCATAATTAGAAATCACAACAACAAAGCAGAAAACTGAAAAAAACAGCAAAAGAGAAAACAACAAATAAGAAAACACATTTGTTGATTTGCCATTGTTTTCTCTTTTTGTTGTTGTGTTTTCTTTTTTTGTTGTTGTGTTTTCACTATTTTTGTTTTTTTGTGTTTTCTCTATTTTTGTTTTTTGTTTTGATATGTTTGCTCTTTTTGTGTTGTGTTTTCTGATTTGTTGTGTTTTCTTTTTTGTTGTTGCATCTTCTCTTTTTGTTGATTAGTTTTCTGTTCTGTTGTTGTTTTCTCTTTTGTTGTGTTTTTGCTTTTTGTGTTTTCTGTTGTTGTTTTCTCTTTTTGTGATGTTTTCACTTTTGTCATTTTGTTTTCTGTTTGGTTGTCTTTCCTACATTGTGTTTTCTTTACTCTTTATGTGTTTTCTGTTTTGTTCTTGTATCTTTGTTGTTGTTGTTGTGTTTTCTCTTTTGTTTTTTTTGTGTTGTTTTTTTTGTGTTGTTTTTTCTGATTTGCTGTTGTGTTTTCTGGTTTCTTTTTTTTTGTTGGTTTTTTTTGCTGTTTTGGTGTGTTTCCTCTTCTGTGTTTTTTTTCCTTTTTATGTTTTTTTTTTTTTGTTGTGTTTTCTCATTTGCTGTTTTGATTTGCACCTCAGGGGCCACCGTATTAATCAGGTCAAACAAACTTTACCCAATAACGGTGACTTTGTAAAATATCTTGATAACCCATTTTAAATCAAATTAAGACCCAGTAATAACAATCCCTATTATGAGATAAGCATACGGGGGTAGCTAATCAGACTGATGTCGCCATAGCAACACTGGCGGGTTGATTTCAGCGCACAAAAAAGATGAACTCTTTTAAAAGTGCAGCTTTTTTACTGTTGATGCCGTGGGCAGCCATCTTGGATCCTGATCTGACTCGTAGGGGTTTTCCAGGTGATGAATTTTAAATTTCGAGAGCGAATGAAACACATCACAGTTACAGGGCGCAGCAGATTCACACGTACAGGATCTAGATGAACCCGAGGACGCATGTCAATGAGTTTTCTTCAGAGTGATTTTACCTCAAACTGACGATGACTGAACAACCTTTCTTTGAGGTCAAAAGCTTTTTTTTTTAAAATACGCAACCAAAAATGTTGTAAATCAAAAAGGAGTTACATTGACGGACAAATCTGCTCAAAAACAAACAGCTGACTTTTAAAAAAGAAACTCATCACTGTGTAGAAGTTTCTTGTTTTTGGTTGTTGAATCTTCTGCCCCCCTTGAGGCATTTATACGACACATTCACAGACAAAGAAGTCGGAGTGAAAAGAACAAACCAGCACCAATTAGTCAAATGAAATTTGAGGAAAACCCCACCCAGACCAAAACCACTACCCTCTGAGTGAAACCAAACAGCCCCCATTCCCCCCTCTTGCTCTGCATCAAGTGTGCAGTTTATTTTCACCGCTCACCTTTAAAGTGTGCAGCGCAGATTAGATAACTTTGGCATTCATGCTTCGGATAAAACACACAAACATTATCTGAGAGGCAGGAGTCAAAGAGCTCCAGGGCCAAATCTGCAGCTGCTGCATTCCTACACCCCTCCCTCCGCCCCTCTTCTCTATCCATCCCTCCCCCTTTACAGCACGCCATCAGTCTAATCAATAACCAGGCGAGCGAGCTGGCTCCAGCTCTGTTAACCCCTGGGCGCTCTCTCTCTCTCTCTCTCTCTCAGGTGGTCCGAAACACCGCAGAAAAATGGCATTTATGGAAACCCACAAAACTATTCTTATCGAGGACAGCACAGGGAGTTATGTAACGGTCACACACACTCACCGCCGTAGGTGTGTGAAGTTTTTACTGCTGATAACAGGTTGTACTAAAGATAAAGAGCTGCTTTCACTCAGAGAGAGACACACACACAGGCCGGTACGCTTCAGAAATAGTCTAAAAGAGCATAAACTATCTGAAATCACTGGCAACTTACACCAGTAATCTGTCTGAGGGGATACTTGTTCTTGATAGATGGTTTTCTCCTCGCAGGGAAGTTAAAAAACAGAAATGTTTCTGCCTGGAGTATGTTTCCTTAGATTTCAGTACACATTTTCATCTGGATAAGATATTTAAAGCACAAAATACTGTTTTTATCTGTGACTTCTGTAGTTTGTGGCTTTGATTGTGACCAAGAAAGAATAAATCTGTAAGGAATACAAATTTAAGGGCCTGTGTCCATTGATGATTGTTGTTTTATTTTTGTTAAGCGGGGGCATCGTGTACACCGGCGCTGTTACAGGGTTGTGAAAAATGTTCTGCAGCATTTCCACTTCCCTTTTCAGAGATTATTTAGTCTTTTAAGGTTGTTCTGCATGCTTTAAATTCGCTCTTATTCGAGGAAATTTTACCAAGAAAACCAAAAAACATTGGACCCCTTTATGATTCTGAAGTGACAAAGGCTATTCAGTTAAAAGCAGCAACAAAAAACAGTTGATACTTAGACTGATTTCACATTTTTTAGGACACCAAATGATGAAAAGACTGAACTGATTTGGTTTTGCATGAAAATGGGCAATAAACGCCCCAAAAACTGCTGTCAGTGGACACAGGCCCTAAAAGAGTTTAAGAGAGTTATTTAAGCCTTAAGCATTGATCGAATACTAAAACACTGAACGGACAAAAGGAGGGAAATGCAGAAAATATAATCAATTTGTTTCAATTTTCTCTCAAATAAAATGTGCTTATATTTAAATATATATATTTTATAATAATATATGATTTTGGTCTGTATTCTCGACCTTTATTCACATTTCTTTTTATTTTTATTTTAGTTTATTTTATCAGAGGGCATTAAAGGAAAGCAGCCAATGACAGTTTATTCATTTGTGAGAAGACCTATTTTGCCAGATTTATTTCACTTTTCATGATTTTGTTTTGTCATGTTTTTGCTTGCTGAAAAAAAAGAGCCTTAAATTTGTAGTAACTATGAAAAAGGGACATTTCCCGCTTTTTAATAATCTTAAACTTTTTACATAAATTATAATTTATGACCCTCAGTTCGGAAACAATTAGACAATTTATGGTAGATTAGTTTCATGGTACACAATGTATCGTAAGATATAAATAACTTTTGTAGTTTAAGTAGATTTTGGAAGAAAAGCTTAAGTGAAACTACAGAAGAAGATTAGGGCCACTAGAAAAGAAAAAAAAAGGATCCAATATTTTTTTTATTATTATAATAATAAAGTCAGAATTTTGACTTTGATTTAGCATTCTTTTTTTTTTTAATATTACATTTTTTATTTAAATTAAAAAGTGCAAATAAGGTAAATAATTTTTGCTAAATTTTTAAATCAACAATAGTGCTGAAAAAAAGATACAAACAATATAAAAATAATAATAATAATGATAATAATAATATATTTTTTTATTTTAATACATATAAAAAAACTGATATAAAACCTTTTTCTTTCTCAGTGGCCCTAATATTCTTCCGTATGGAACAGAAAGAAGACCCAAAGGCCAGAGATCAAATTTGCGTAAATGCATCTCATCAGTGTTGGCGAACAAGAATAAAAGACTAAAGCTCAGAGTGATGACAGATCTATTTTAAGTGTTAATTCACACACAGAGTAAAAACTCTAATGAGGTTTCACATGAGGTGGTTAAGGAGTTTCCTCTTTAACGATCACTCTTGTGGCTCCAGTGATGTGTCAGCTGTGTGTTTAGCTTCGACTCTGCAAAGAGAAAATCACTCGTCCCTCTAATCACAGAGCAAACATTTACCGAGCAGCCTCTAACATCCGGGAGGTCCGTGATTGACGCATCCTGGTGTCTGAACGAACCAATCAGAGACGGCTTAACCTGCGGTTAACCGGCCCACAGCGGGATTAACCGTCTTCAAGTCTTATGAAACCAGACGGAGACTCACAGAGGAGAATAACACCGTCATGTTTTATCAGGACACGAGAGAGAGAGAGAGAGAGAGAGAGAGAGAGAGAGAGAGAGAGAGCAAGAGAAGGAGAGAGAGAGAGAGAGAGAACGGGAAGCAAGATAAGGAGATAGAGAGAGATAGAGAGAGAGAGAGAGAGAGAGAGAGAGCGGAGAGAGAAAGAGAGTAATAGAGATAGAGAGAGAGAGAGAGAGAGAGAGAGAGAGAGAGAGAGAGAGAGAGAGAGAGAGAGAGAGAGAGAGAGAGAGAGAGAGAGAGAGAGAGAGAGAGAGATAGAGAGAGAGATTGAGAGAGAGAGAGTTAGAGAGATAGAGAAAGAGAGGAGAGAGAGAGAGATAGAGAGAGGGAAAAGAGAGAGAGAGCAATAGAGAGAGAAAGAGAGAGAGGGGAAAAGAGTGATACAGAGAAGAGAGTGAGAGAGAGAGGAAGAGAGAGAGAGAGAGAGAGAGAGAGAGAGAGAGAAAGTTGGCCGTTAACTTTTAGTTGCTTTTTCCATTTCTGCTTAATTCAATTTAGTTAATATATCAAAAATGGAAAAAAGGAGGAAAAAATGTCTTTGGGGATTTAAGTTTGGTTGAGATGATGAAAATAAATCTTTTTAATACCAGAGCCAGGAATGAGGTAAATAATAATTAGATGACTTTTATTTTTGTCATATTTGACCTGATTTTCTGAAATAAACCTAAAATCAAACTTAATTTGTGTTTTTTAAATCTCTCTTGCTGCATGGAGTCGAATTTGATCTTACATTTGGACGTTTTATTTTCATTTGTATAAACGGAGTTGACTTTAGAGAAAGAAAATATATATATACCATGAAGAAAAGCACCATGAGAGAGCTGCTGAGCCTGACAAAAACCCGTGAGATCTGCCTGCAGGAGCAAACATGCACAAAAATCACACCCTGTTCAAATGTCTTTCACCTCTTTTTGAGGGTAAAGTTATGATCCTGAATACTAAGCAGGCCCTCCATCACGATCACACCCTCATCTCTACGTTTCCAGCCATCATCTCCTCTTCTACTTGTTGTTGTTTTTGAAGGCAGCTGCTGCTCAGTCAGACGAGCCTCTCCCTGCTGCCTCATCACCTCCTCTAACAAACATCCATTAAAACTCCACTCCTCCTCTTCAAGAATCTCACCCAGCCTCTTAAAACGAAACACCACCTTATCACCAACGACAACAGCACAGAGGCTTTAATTACCGGCTTTGTTTTATTTCGCCAAAGGGGAAGGAGGAAGGGAGGGAGGGTGTGCAGATAACTGTTTCCCCTCATTCAGCCCCTTCAAGCTGCTCTCCACCAGAACATGCTAACATGTTCGAACACATCTCAGCTTTTCATGTGGAGGAAAACGACCCTTCAGCACAAAGTAATCCCCCATATTTACCAGAGACAGGAGAATTGTTCAGGGAGACTGGATGGTGACTCTCAGGCTGCGTCAAACTAATCTCAAATAAAAGCAGGAGGTTTCAAAAACTCATGGTTTTACTTGGTGCTTTATTGTTATATTTATTACTTTTTGGACCCAAGTTTCTTTTTACTTAAGTAATTTTAACACCACCAGTTCAAGTATTTTGGGATCTTGTTCCCGAGTGAGGGTAGGATGGAGCGGGAGATCGACAGGCGGATCAGAGCGGCATCAGCAGTGATGCGGACGCTCAACCGATCTGTCGTAGTGAAGAAAGAGCTTTCGATTTACCGGTCGATCTACGTGCCGACCCTCACTTATGGTCATGAACTTTGGGTAATGACCGAAAGAACAAGATGGTGGATACAAGCGGCCAAAATGGGTTTCCTCCGCAGGGTGTCCGGGCTCAGCCTTAGAGATAGGGTAAAGAGCTCGGACACTTGGGAGTCACTCAGAGTAGAGCCGCCGCTCCTCCACGTCGAGAGGAGTCAGCTGAGGTGGCTTGGGACGTGCCTTCTGGACGCCTCCAGTTGGAGGTGTTCCGGGCATGTCCCACTGGGAGGAGACCTCGTGGCCGGCCCAGGACCAGGTGGAGGGATTATATCTCTCACCTGACCTGGGATCTTTTTAAGACATTTTTTTGTTTGTTTTTTAAGTCATAGAAAGTCGAGGATATGACGTTTTCTCGTGACTCTTGTTATTTAATTTTTGTGAGCTGACAGTAACCATGGAAACGGTGCTGTACCTCAGTGAAGAGATGCTGGATGACTGTGGCCAGAGCCTCCACCCTCTTGTTCCCCTGGACCAGCAGCTTCCTCAGCTGGTTGATGGCCTGGTTCTTCTTCTCCGCCTGCTCTTTGCACTGGTTCGGTCTGGTCTGCGCCGTCCCATCTGACACAACAGCGGCCCCAACTGAGACCGGCTTTGATGCGGTCTGTAGGCGGGATCCGGTTCTGGGGCTGGATCGTGTCGCTGTTCTGGCTTTGAGCCCAGGACCAGAGGGTCCTGTAGGTCCTGACCCAGTGTTGGTGGTGTCGGGGGCTGGAACTGGTGTCACTGGTGCAGCATTAGCATTCACCACGTCTGGAGCCTGAAAATGGAAAACAACAGGTGAGACTAAAGTTCAGCTCGTGTGAAGAAACCGCACTTTTTAAAACCTAGTTCCTGCAGGCACAATACACATACACAAGATCACTGTGCATGAATGCAACTTATGAAAGGCATGGAAAAACATCAGCTGTTAAATGTCTGCACAGCTAAGATTTGATCCATTCAAACTTTCAGGGGAGCCCTTACGAGTCGATCACCGAGTGCAGCGGATCATTTCCATGAAGTAATGATCATAAATGTTCTTCCTTTAGCTGCGAAACTCCGCTGCACTCAGTGATCGACTCGTCAGAGCTCCCCCCACAAACAAGCGGCTGCTGGAGGAGAGTAGGTGAGTTGTGTTTAGTCTCTTTGCTAAAGAAATCAGGCAAAGCTAAAAAGATGTTTGATGGCTGGTGGTATGGTTAGGTGCTGTTCTGAGTATCATTTGTGGCGTTTTGGTTGAGGTTGGCGCGTGGAGACATAGACCGCTGTGTATTGCTGTCATGCGGTCGTTACTGAAGTCGGTATAACTAGAGAAGCAAGTGGTCAACAACATTCATCTCTCGAGGAAGTGTCTAACTCGGTTTTACGGTGTGTTTGACCCCAACTTAAATTTGCGCCGGAATATCCCTTTAAGTTTCACTGAGTTAATTCATGCCACCGTCAAATCACATTGTAGCACATTAACTGGTGCTTTAGTTGTACTGTAATGCATCAGTATTGATGTATGATTAATATCGATGTTTTAAATCATGGCTAATGTATTGAGATGTGTATCATAACAACCTCACACCACATATGCATCACTTTACCGGATAGAAATGATCTGCAGGGAGGAGAAGTTTTGTTTTTACATTTTTACATTTGTAGTATTTGCAGTATTTTAGTTAATCAGTCATCACAGTAGTTTAAGTCCACTTAGTTCAAACAATCCTATAGAAAGCAGAGACTGAACATGTAGAGCCTATAGCCTGTATTTTTGAACCAATTACACATTCAGAGAGTAAATATAAAAAGTAAATCATTCACTTTTATAAGTTTCAAAAACAGCTTTGACATCCACTTTTTTAAAAACCAAAAGTGAATTTATATCGGTATTATAAGAGCTGAAATAGAAGTGAAGAAGAAGAAGTGAAATAGTAAGTCTATGAGCTGCATAGACTTACAGACTGAACCTCTCCACTCCTTTGAGCTGAAAAGACTTCCTGTAAAGAGTCTGACAGTGACTTTAAATTTCCTTTTAAATATTATTAGTAAAAACAAGTCACTTCTTTAGACCTAAAACTGGGTCCTTCACTGATAACTCCTAATGTTTCACCCGCATGACTGAATCTCAGAACATAGAAGAAGAAGAAGAATAAAGGGCATACCAGGTCAGGTGGAGGCTGCTGCTGCTGCTGCTGCTGCTGCTGGTTCTGGTTGGTTCCTCCCGCCGGTGGTCCTTGTACTGCTGCTGCTCCCTGTGAGCTGCTGCTGCTGCTGCTGGTGTTGGCGGGTCTCGCCGGAGCCTCCCTGGGTTTGTTTTTGTCCACTGCAAGAGAACGGCGAGCTCTTAGTCGGCGGGCAGTGGGTACGACATTCAACATGGTGTCCACACACACACTCACTCATCCTCTGATTAAAAAAAAGGAACCACACACACACGGGTGTCAATCAAAACTGAGAGTAAACAAACAAACAAACAAACAAACAAGAACACCGGCACATGACACACAAACAACCTCTCTCATCTGGTAAACGAGAACACGCCCTGCTGACTGTTGGAGACTGATGCATCATGGGACTGCGTGGTAATGATGGCCAGTGTGTGCATGCGCAAGTGTGTGAATGTGTGTGTGTGATGGGCCCTGAGTGTGCATTAAGGAGTGCATTACCAGACACAAAGCAATTAGAGAGAGAGATCAGCACACATCTCCTGTCTCCTCCTCTGCTCTACTTTCCTTCACTCCTTCTTTCCTCGTAAATCATCTCATCTCTCTCATCTCTCTCTCTCTTCCATCTTTTTATTGGTTGTCCGTCATCTTAACAGCATTCAGCATCACCCTCTGACTGGAAATAAACCTCACTGCATGTCCTTTCTTCGGTTGATTACAGCCCTAGAATGGATCACCCTCTCTGCAAAACCTGCAGCAAAAAATGCTGCAACTCAAGGGTCAACATCTCAAACTTGATGCAGCATCTTATTTGAGATTTTTGTCAAGAGAGAAAAGAGGTACAGCTTCATCCACTCTGACCCAGAACGTAAAAACACTGCACAGTCAGAAATCAAAGATATGACAGATTTCAGATCAACTAAATTCACTCTTCAGCTCATGTGGAGTCTACAGGACATCTGACAGGTGAAGGTTTTTTTGTGCAGATGTGAAGTCACTGGGCCAGTAAATGTGTGCACCCTGCAGCGCCGAGAGAGAGGTGATGTTATGTGGAGTCTGAAGTTCTCAAAGAGGAAAAAGGTCGTACTTCTCAGAGGGGGATTTCATTTGGCTTCAGTGATTTTTCTTTAATAGTTTGTGCACAATGCTGGTGTCACCTTAAAGTTGATGCATATTTGACTCATGCTGAGAAGAGGGCAGGTTAACATGTGAGTACTGACTGCAACTTGAATGCACCAGAGATTACCTTGAAAATGCATTCATTATATAAAATTTCAAACACATAAGCCTCATGATTAAACTTATGACCAAATTTCTGCTATTTTTGTAAAGAAACCTGAAAAAATGTGAGGCTAAATAAGGCTAAAATCTAAAATTTGAGCTTCATTTCAATTTGAGATTTATCACTGACATGCTGTGAATAGACTTTGGAGATGTTAAAGAGAATTTCATCAAACAAAATTCCACGAATTTACATTTTTAATGGAGAGAAAAAGTGTTTGGATCAAGTTTGAAACAGCTTTAGCTCCAATTTGAGCCTGAATTTCAAAGTATTACAAATCTATAAGCAAAATTTCAGTCAGCTTCATGAGCTGTGTGTCTGTGTGTGGTTCAGGAAGGTCAGTACAGTCCTGAGGGTTGCTGCCACACTAAGAGACACTGCCCCCTGCTGGCAACCAGTGAGCAGGGCATGCAGGAGAATATCAGTGTGTGTTGTTGGAGAAAGGTTGAACATAATTAGAAACGATCAGACTGCTGTGCACTTCAGCAGGAGAGTGATTAGGTGGAGAGACACCAATCAGCTGATGTGACATTAGAGCATCAAAGGAGTTTGAGGCTGTCAATCACAGAGTCGCTTTTCATTAATGAGGCGACTGAAGACAGAAACAAACATCCTGATCAGTCTATAGAAAGGGAAACACAACTGAGAGACTCTTTATTTTTAATATTAATGTTTAAATGTTAGTTCATTATACCAGTTTAATTGTTAATCGGCATATTTTCCCCCCAAAAAAGGTTAAATCCTGCTTATTTTTACAATCAAATACACTGCTCATTGAGAATATTTGCTCTGATACCTGCCAAAACCCCCTAGAGGTGGTTCCAGGGATCAAAAATTGCAGGGACTGAAACATTTTGGGAGTTTTTTTTTCTTGTTTGCTTTTGGAGATCATGAAGACATGAAAAAGGCTGATGCCATAGCACACATTGAAAATGTCTGTGTGTGTGTGTGTGTGTGAGTACAGGTGACACTGTTTAGTACCTGGAGTCTGCAGGGGAGCCATGCAGAGCTGCTGAGCCCAGACTGAGAGAGAAACGACACTGTTAGCATGCAGAGCACCAAACAGGACCAGGACCAGACAGGTAAGTGTGTCATGAGGGTTCGAGTTAAGATGGACGACATTAGACATGATAACACAGAGAGTCCTGATCTAAAGACTCAATCAGTGACATTTACAGCCAACTTCTGACATGTTGGAATATTGTCACAGCTCTTAGTTTTTGAGACTGTTTTTGATTCAGTGTTATCATTGTCGTGTAAACCATCTTATTCGTACTTGTACCATCTCATGATCACTCTGTAGGTCCCTCCGTCTGCTGTTTTCAACCAGAAAAACGTCTACCACAGCGAGGGGCAGAGAGGGAGGATAACAAAGGTCAGGACACAGAGGAGTGGGGGCTGAGACAGACGAAATATGATGTACTCCAGCTCTGAAACTGAAACTGCCAATGACGGGAATATTTTGTTTTTAGAAGATGTTGCAACAATAAAAGCACCAGAGTGAAGATGCTTACTGACAGGCCTACACACCCCAGCAAGTTGGGTGGTCAAATATGATCAACTATCACACACAGAGAAGAAGAAACTCGGCTGTAACACAGTCCTCAAGTTTTACCATCAAATTATTTTGGTCACTTTTAAAGTCGTCATCACAATGAAGCTCAACATCCATCCATCTATCTTCAGCTGCTTATCTGAGGTCAGCATTCTGAGCAGAGAAGCCCAGACTTCGACATATGTCGCGTTCACACCAGCCTTGTTTGGTCCGGTTGAACTGAACGCTGGAGCGTTTACCTCCTTGGTGCGGTTCATTTTGGTCGGTGTGAACGCTGGCCTCAAACTCTGGTGCGGACCAGTCAACTGCTCTCAGGTTCTCCTAGTCGGGGTGGTCTCAGACCGTTTTTAAGTGAACTCTAGAGCGGTTTACTTCTGGTCTGAACCCTATTCGCACCAATCACAGGAAGCACGCCTCGGAAAAACATTGAGGTCGGCTCTCATTATATTCTTCTGTAACATGACCGTCCGATCGCAGAGCATCTCCTGCGACATTATGTATTACTATGGTATGGTAATTGCTGAGGTTGTAATTAAAAATGCAAGCTGTCAGCAACATTCACCTCTTCAGGGGGAGTCTAACTGGGTGTTAAGGTGTGTTTGACCATGACTTAAATTTACACCGGAATATCCCTTTACGATCCTGCTTCTGACCTTCAAAACCATCCATAACCTCGCCCCTCGACCTTTCAGACCTCCTCTCACACTCTCAGGTCCTCTTCCTCTCTCTACCTCACTGTCTCATCTGGCCATTTGACCACCATGAGCTCCGGAACCACCATAACATCGACTCTCTCTATCGTCGAATTCCGTCTTGAAACTCATCTTTTCAAACTGACTGATTCAGTCGACGTCCGCTATTTCATTCAATGTTTGAAGTTATTTTGTGGACTATTTATTTATGTCTCGTTTTAACCTCCTCTTGTAAGGCACCTACAAATAAAATGTATTATTATGATTATTTATGCTTAATTTAATAAATTAAAGTGACATTATTCGGCAGAGTCTATTTTTGTCGTTCATTTTTATTCATATCTTTCAAATATTGAACTTGTACTGTCTCGACTCCTCGGTCTACATTCCTCTAAAACCCTCAGGCCTGTTGGGTCCCAGTCAGCTCCTATTATGTTTCCGGGGTTGCAGACATCAGGCTTCATTAAATGAAGAAGTGTTGTGGGTCCATCTTTAATAAGCTCCCTCATTAACCCCGACGTCTCCTCAGGAACTGAAACCTGTGGTCTCACTGCACGGCTGCGACCAGCCGACTGAATTAAACACCGCCTACTGGGAGGCAGATTAACGCCGGATTACCTCGTCTGTATTTGTGTTTGCAGGACGAAAAAGTGTGCCAGCACGGTGACATGAGCAGGGACACGCACGCAGACACTCTGCAGGTCGTCTAAGCTCATTGATCGTCTTTATCTGCTGTTTTCAGATTACCGAGGCGGACAGGAATATAAATTAATCCAGCGAGGGAGACTACAGCAGAGGGTTTGGTTACTCGCCATGATTTAAATTCAGATCTGACTTTGCAGAACTGGACTTTTTCCCAGAGCTTCAATCTGGTTCTGATAAATCAATCACGCCAGGTTTAGCAGCCAGCTGGAAGACTTTCTCAAAGATTATGAAACACTCAGCTGCTCTCCGAGTCCAAAACAAGTTTTAATTATGGGATAATGACGTAAAGTGGATCAAAAAGATTTTATCCCTTATATTTTATCTTTTCATATTGTTTTCTTTTCTTTGGTATCATTAGAATCTAAGAAATCTGCTGTTCTGTTTCATTTTTTTAAGCTGATGCTAAAAACTGCAGATCCCTGATTGTCCACTAGAGGCGGGCTGCAGAAACACCAGAAACAATAAAACCAGTTTTTAGAGCAAAAATGAACAAGTTAACAGGCTGGTAAAAAAATCGGCTTGGCTCAGTAAATGTTTTTGTAACACATTTGTTTTAAGATAATAAACTAAGCAGATTGGTGAATCAGAGGCACAGCTGACTTGACTGACAGGCGGGAACACTGGAGCTATTTGTGAGGAGGCTAACGACCGTCTATTTGGCTAAAGCCGTCCTATTTGTGTAGGTACGACTGTAGTCTGGTTGAGTCAGCCTTAATAATACGGTGTCTGGTAGACACAAATGAGTGACGTCAACATCGACTTAGTATCTTTTTTTACAAGTTGTTCATAGTATATACAGTCTATGGTCCGAGCATATTATTCCAGGTCAGGGTCACCCATTTCGTCGATCGCGATCAACTGGGTGATTGCAAAGGTATACGTATGGCATTAAAACAAACTATACGCCAGCCTATCATCCGTCCCCATGATAAATTTGTCACTTGATTGACGTACAGGGCGGATGTCATCTGACCTTTTCTGACACATGCGGCACTGCGCGTGCACATATAACAGCTCTAAGTGCTGCAAAACTCTAGCGAGTAAGAAAGGAGATAAAAAAGAGTGAAGGAGCTGAACCAAGTAAGAAGCCAAAAATCTACCACTTCTGTATGGAGTGGGAGGAGGACTTTTTTTTTCCACTATGTCATTTTCGAAGTGCGTTTGCTTCATCTGTTAGTCAACCATCGCTATACCGAAGAAGGGAAATGTGGAGCAGCATTTTCGGACTGTTCATAAACACTACGACCCCGAGTTCCCTCCGAAAAGCATTTTTATAGTCTGTAGATCATTTTCACTCGGTCATTTAATAAGTAGCTCTCATGCTAAAAAGTGTGTGCACCACTGTTCTAGGTTGTTTGTTCTGTATCATATTGTGTAATCCTCTTTAATGGTTTTAATCAGACTGATTTGAATCTTCTTGTGTCCTGCTCTATCAAACTGCATCATCTTTATGGTTTATTGCAATGATTCATATTGTATTGTATCTCTTTGCATCCTCTCTTTTTATATTTCATTATTTGTTATATATTGTTATAATCATCCTTATACCAGATAAGACGGCAGTGATTGTAGATTCCAACACAATGAGGGTTATCTAATCATCTCAAGTTGACCTACATTTAGAGGAGAAACACAGCTGCTGCTCCAAAGCCACCAAAACTGTAAAAAGAGTTCACTGTTTGTGTTTGAACATGCAAACACAAAACTCAACCTCCTTTATCCATCTGCAGAACAACAACAAAACACACAACAGTGATGCTCCACAGCTGCAGGGCTGACTGAATAAAGACGCACCGATTCAGGAGGTTCGATAGAAACCATCATCAGCAGAGTCTTGACTGTTCTAGTTTTATAAACATTTACTAAAACATCCAAAAACACAAACACACACTCCATCAGGTACAAAGAGATTTTCATCGTCTGTACCCTGAAGATGCAGCTTTCACATCACTGTCTCCATGGAAACAGGAGAGAAGAGCGTGTCCGTGTTCACAAGAGTATACGTCCAATATTTGAGCCGTTTACATGCAAACTAGACCGTCCTGTCACCTAGCAACAACCTTCACCTGTCTGACATCCATGTTTAACATGAGGAAGAGGGGGGATGATATCAGCTGTATGATTTCAGGAAGCAGAAACTGACGACACAGTTTCTCTCTCTGCTCCTGTAGATTATATGTATCGTGGTTTTAATTCCCTCTCTAGGTTTCATCTCTCTCTTTTGAGTCTGAAGCGGATAAATTAGATTAAAGTCCATCTGATGCATCTCACTGTCTCCCTTTCTGCTCTCACGTTCTGTATATTATTCATGTGTGTCAAACAGCACAGTTAACCATCACTAATCTATCTTGAAATCTGTCTGGTTCCTGGCGCTGTTAAGGTTTTATAAGATCTTTCAACTCCCTGTGGAAACTCACTCATTTGCATTTTATTTTCGGCCACACTCAAAGTTTCGCCACAAATTGACCCGACAGTCTGAAGGAACCCGGGAGCTCTGTATGACCTTATGAATGGGTAACAGTGACTGCAGCAGTGCAGAGGGTCTAACCACACGGTTAATGACTTTAAAACTACAGAGCTGCAAAACCACAGAAGAAGACTTTGAGTGGTTATCTCTGGAGAGGTGAGCCAAACCGATTCAGCTGCATGGACAGAAACTAAAGAGTCAAAGAGGACATGGGGAGTTAAAATAGAAAGCTCTAGTCTATACTCCAAATTAAGACAAGGCTGAACAACCGCTGAGACATTAATGCACAAATAATTTCCACCATTTTAACCGCGACCTCTTTTGGAGTGAAAAATGAACAGAGTCGAAATGAGGTTTGTAGATCAGACTCTCCAGATGTGGATGAAAAAAAATAAACAGCACATGTCTGTCCTTGATCCACACAGAGAACATCTCTACCTCGTTTCACAAATATTAAGAGCATCCCGCAGCCCAGAAGTACTGGAATATTCCTGCAGAGCCAACCTCTAATGCCTTCATCATCTGCAGGAGGAAAACAGAAACCTCCACTTCAGATTAAAGCTTGCACGAGTGGCCAGCCTCAGCTGAACCGCTGCGCAGCGTGCATGAGTCTGTGAGTGTGTGTGTGTGGACGTGCACATGTGGTGACTAAAGCCTGCTGTAACCTATATTTCAGAGCGATGGCAGGCAGCAGCAGGGAAGTGGGTCTGTGGAGCTCAGACAGCGAAAACACGCTGCAGCCAAACACGTGCTGCTCGGCTCAGATGGGCCGGCGGGGAAACAACCAGAACAACATGACAGCAGAGTGAGTGTGCAGGCGGAGCTGAACCAAACAACATGACAGCAGCACTGAATCTGTGACCTTTTTATCAGGCCTTAAAGGAATAGTTCCTTTTTTCATATACGGGTGCATGATGCCCTCCCCAAACGCTTGTGTCAGAGGTCAGCATCAGACACCATCCGTACAGAACCAGGAGGTTTTTATTTGTCAAAGTGAGGTGCAAAAATAACAAAATTCACACTAAATCAGTTTGCTGGGTGAAAGTCGAGGCTGATAATCTTACCAAGAGACACAAGCACAGCGCTCCCAGCTCTGTTTCTAGGGCTGTAACCACCAAAAGAAATTCTTGGTCAACTAAAACCCTAAAATTTTTGACCAAATATTGACTCATCGGGAGGGGGATTTCCGACTCTGACTTGGCTGGGTGAAAATATACTGACAATATACTGAGACAGGCTGTTAGTTCTGAAACTGGGGTGCTCTGAAAACATCCCCATTAGCACTCGGTATGTTCCTCCAGATGAAATTAACCATAGATTGTAAATTGACATGGAAAAAAAATCAAGTCGACCAGTCAGAATTTCGGTTGGCTCAGCACGTATTGACCAATAAGTCGGACGGACGACTCGGACTTTACAGCCCTACAAAATTCACACTAAATCAGTTTGCTGGGTGAAAGTCAAGGTTGACCATCTTACCAAGAGACACAAGCACGGCACTCCCAGCTCTGTGAGGAAATCTCATCTCTTCTTTCCACCTAATGGCAAAACACTAATTTGTAAACGTTTCTATTTGAGTCCATCTCTTTAACCGGTTCTCCAAGCACACACAAACTAGCATCAACTTCACAGTCTAAGACCACGTTTACATCTGCCCATCTATTTTCATAAACGGACATTTCACCCTCTCCGTTTACAAAAGAAACTGCATGCACATCACTACGTTTTCAGAAAAGTTTTCGTTTACACTAACCCGTGTATATATGCTGTCAAGAGCATGCCAAACCTGTAGGTGGCAGTGTAGCGAAAAGCTCGAGCCCACATAAGCCAATCAGAATCCCAACAACGTCTTGTCAACTTGTATTTGCAAATGCTAACAAATACGAAGGGATTGCACCAGCATGAATGTGACTGCTATTCTGCATGCATCCATGATCACCATAGATTGTAAACAAAGACTTTAGATCGTAAACGTCGCATTTAACCCAGTTTCCGGCGCGCAATCTGCTGTCAGCTACCAAACTAATTTTTTCTCTGTTTACATGCAAACAGAGATTTCCAAAATCTCCACTCTGGCTGGAGTTTTTTAAAAGCATCATTTTCAGGGGCGAACTCTCCATTTGCATCTAAACGAAGAGTGCAAATGATGGTTAATGTCTCAGTTTTTAAAAATAATATGTATAAACGGGGCCCGATTCCGTGATCAGCGTGGCATTAATAACATGATTCTACTGAGAAACAGCAGAGTGATGTTACATCCAGAATTAGACAGCTGCATAAAAAATTAATAAGCAGGGGTACATGTTTTTGAGCAGCAATCGAATGAGATAAACAGCCTGTGGAGCATGACCTGATTTGTGATTTTGCTGCTGAACATGAGCGAGCACGCTGAGAGAGACTTTAAAAGGATCATCTGATTTGTCAGAAATGATGAAGGAATTAGAGAGTCATTTAGCCGAGACACATGTAAGTAATTAATGCCAAAGAGTAAAAGCCCAGAGGCCTGATGAAGCTGGCAAACACACGAGTCAGAACAAATATCACGCTAAGGGAGATCTATATTCATCTTCTCTGCTAAAACATAAACAAAGTTCATCTCTGCGGGGTCTCGCTTTCACAGCTGCTCCTGCTTCATCGCTTTCACATGAACGTCCCACATGTGAATATTTGACATCCTGATCAGAGCGCTGATGTTTGTTTGGATGATGTTTGTGACTTACAGTAAGCCTCTGACACAAAAACCCTGAAGTGGATTTTCTAATGAGTTTCCAGCTCTGGTTTACTGCCTTCATTTGTGTCACTGTGACCCCACAGAGCGAATTCAGCTCTTTAACACAGACACAGAAAGTTATTCTCAGGGAGTTGTCTCCATCCTTCGTAGGGTGTTTTCACACCTGAATGTCCAAACCAAAGTCTGTGTTTTTGTTACACTGTCTACATTTAGTTTGGTCTGTTTAGATTTCACACTGTCATTATTGCCAATGGACGAACAGATATCGTCATCAACTACGTGCTTTACATTGATTGGTCATTAGGCTGGCAGGTGTCTGGCGTCAACATGTTGAAAAGCGCGGGTCTTGAATGGTGTAAACATGGATGAAATGGTCATTCCCACCATCATACTACTTTTGATTTTCTACCTCTTGAAGAGCCGTACATGAGTCTGGTCCGAGGAAGTCTCATGAATTTGATTATTAGACGACAACTTGACGTCATCGACAGGAAAGGAAAAGAAAGTATGTAATCCTGCGACTCATTGAAACACCAGCTTGGGAGAAAAGTATGTGCAGTAAAACTCTTGAAACGATAACCTGTCAATGGTGAAGTTTAACTTTATCTACAATATAAAATTTCCTGTCATTGGACCTTCTTCATTCAACATAATAACAGGTACTTCTACTCCTTGTATCATTTCCTATCTTTGGTACGAACCTTTCAAAATAATGCTTTCACACCGGACATGAATCAGACCGTGGTTCGGTTTGGTCCGGAACAAAACCACCTTTTTTTGGTCAGACCAAGGTCTGGCTTTTTGGTCCGGACTAAGGTAAGGTCCCGGGGAGGTTTCACACCCATCAGTTTAGTTCAGACCAAACAGAAAAGTCAGAAAGTCCAGACCAAACAAAGTAGGTGTGAAATCCCGCTTACACTCATGTTTAAAATCTTCCCTCCTTCTTACAGAGTCATGATGCACATAAATAAACTTGACTACAAAGTACAGCCAGCTACTAGTACTCCCTAGTTCAGTTTTCGCAACACGTACCTCCAAGTTTGGACACAAAAGATCTAGACTTGTGTTCATTGAGTTCTGCAGGTTTTCACATTGACTAATAGAGCTATAAATATAGATATGGATGATCATTGCAGACTCGGTCCATCAGCTTGTCTGTAAAACTCTCTGCCTTGTTGGCTCTCCCATGATCCCCTGTGCACACTGCACCTCATTTTTTTGAGATTGCGCACAGTTGATGCACCAAACCAACGCTGGTGATGTGTGGCAGCCATCATGGATTTGTAGATTTACCCAGTTAACAGCAAATATATCTACAGTCTGGAATAGAAGAATGCTGCTTCTCTACTGCAGGTACCTGGATGGTTTGCTAAAAAAGATCTGACTTAAAAAGATAAAAAGTAGAAATAAAAAAATGGTGCATGTGTAAACGCAAACCTTATGTGGCCTTTAACTCAAAGACAGCCGCCGTTCTGGATGATTTCTCCTCCTGCGCACTCTATCCTCAGCTAAACCGAGCACATCTGACACAGAAAACCCCTCGCTGCGCAGTGCATGTGTAACAGAAAGCCTCTGAAAATATCACAGCTGATGTCCTGAATTGATCTAGAAAATCTCAGGAGCTCATGTGCAGTAGAGACTTCAGATTTGAGAAAACACTTTCCCGTCAGGATTCACGCTCCACATGAGAAAGTACACAATGTACACGACGAGCTACATGGCGGAGCGTGAGCAGAAGTGTCAGAATTAAGTACACACAGAGTGTGTTGTTGGTTTGGCAGACTGACCCCAATGACATCATCTGTTTCACTGTTTTTCCCTTTCACAATAAAACGCCTCGCAGCGTAAACAGCAAACATTCAGAGGAGCCCTGTGGATGTCTGAAGCAGCTCTTTGAGTCTAAAGAAATCAAATCCATTAACGCAGAGGTCTGCCGTGTTCCTCAGAAGCTTTTTACACACAGCCCTTCAATGGTTGGATAAATAAAAGCCAGATGCGTCCTCGGCTATTTCTGGTCTGTGTTTCTGTGTGTGAGTGAGTCACGTGATCGTTGCCCCCCTTAAGGCGTGGGTATCAGGGCTGCGAGGGAGCCTGCAGCCTCGGCGATTCATCACGCCACCGCTCAAGCACTCGTGCAGAAAGCCCGGCACAAATGCAAACACACACACACACACAGACTCGTGTACACACATTAAAACAACTCTATTGTAAACTGGTATGTGCACAGTGGCTGCGGTTTGCACAATACTGAAAGCCCCCACAGTGGAGAAAGAGACGGAGGCAACAATGGCTGCCAGAGCCGAGCAGGGAAACAGGAGGAGGAGGAGGAGGAGGAGGAGGAGGAGGAGGAGGAGGAGGAGGTGTGAGAAAGTGAAGAGGCCTTTGAGGCTGATCTGGAGTCAGTCTTGGCATCCCTTTACGAAGGATGGGGTCAAAAATCTGATTGACACACTTGATTCAAAAAGGGGACCACACCCATCAGAGCAAGTTTAAGATTTTAGAAAGAAGAAAAGTGACACAGATTTGATTTTTTTGTGCTAAAAATAACAAAAAAAATTAAGATTTTTAAATTCTGTAGAGGCAGATCGAGACACGAGGTAAAGCCTGGATGATCTTGTGCTAAAACTCAACTTGTGATGCCACCTTAGATAATTTATAAGACATAAAATAGGACGTAATCATGACAAATTTACTGATCTATTAGAGAGGTTTCTAACAGAATAAGGTCTCTCCTGTGTTTGGGTGTGGTTTAACCCCACCCTGCCACGTGTTTCTATGGAGGACGAGGGACGGTGGCGGATCAGCGTCAGGCCTGCGGGGACGATTTTACTTCAAAATGAAAGAGGATGATGATGGTGGATGATCAGAGGTGATGGTTGGTGTAAACACGAACTAAAACTTCAAATGAAAAAGTTTAAAGACAAATGTGAGGAGAAGGTGATGATCGGGGAGGGGGGACACAGAGTTTTTGGGAAACATCCAGACCTGCGTGGAACACCATTGTGTTCTTCCTGCATCCCGACAGCAGCTGCAGATTTCGGAAAAGTCCTTTTGCCGTCAGCTTCACATGGAAGTTGGACAGCGAAAGTCTGGGAGACCATAACATCGTCTCAGTCGGTAATCCAAAGCTTGAAAACTTAACTTTGGTTCGAGTCAAACTCTAATTTCAGCTCTTATTCTGCTCCTCTTGGGCGGCAGGACACGCTGACCCAGTTTCACTTCTCTTGGTCAAAACTCTCAGCGGTGCCAATCTCACACTCTCACAGGGTTATTGTACAAAAATGAAACACAATCCTTGCTTCAAATCTCTCTAAGAGATAAAACTGTTCCTCCTTTCTTAAATACAAAAACAAGTCAAAAACATTCCCGAGAAAAATAACTTAAAGGTTGTCGGAATTTCTGCCTCAATCATCCACAAAGAAATCATCTAAAAAGAGAGAAAAGCAGGAGGTTTTAAATCCTGAATTAATCCAGTGTTTGCTCAACAGTGGGGAAAAAAACAACAACAAAAAGGAAGGGGAGTCCGTGAATCTGTTTGCCGCCTTTCACCGAGAGTGCAAAACAAAAAACTGAAAGCGAGCTGGTTTCTGCTGCACAGCCAATAGATGGAGGAGAGAAAATGGCGCCAAAAAAGCTGCGTGCTCCACCGTTGTCCAGGTGGTTGTGAATCATCCAACGATGAAGATGGAGGGAAATGAGAGAGAGGTCGCACCGCGAGGAACGGAGGGAGGGAGGAGAGAAAATCCTCGTCGCTGCTGCTGCTGATCAGCCCTCCCTCTCAGAGGTGTGTGTGTGTGTGTGTGTGTGTGTGTAGCGTCACACAAACCCACAAAGACGAGCATTTACACTCTGCCTGTGTGTCGCTGCTGTTTGTGAAGCCGTGTGCACCCTGCATACACACACACACACACACACACTCATGCAGGAGGGAGGGATGCTGCAGGGGGAAGAAGAGGAGGTGGGGGAGGAGGAGATGGGGTGGGATCTGAATAATCCCCCTCACCCCCTCCCCTTCTTTCCTTCCCTCGCTCAGCCTCTCTCCATCATCATGTCCTCTGCTTTCTCGCTCGCCCGTTTTCTCCAAGACAAGGAGAGAGAGAGAGTCAGGGATGATTCATGTCAAGGTATGATGTGATGAAGAGGAAATACTGGGAAGGTGGGCGGAGTCTCACCCTCGCATAAACACACACATACATTCAGTATTCAAGCAAGTCCACATAATTTGACATCAGTGTGCTCCCTCATTCAAAATAAAGCCATAGTATAAAGGGGATTCACTTTATACTGAAGTAAATTAGATTATTAAAGAATTACAACGGAGTATTAGGACATTACTAACGAGAATAAAGTCGTAATAAAATCGTTATGATACTGATGATAAGTGGTGCTGATGTGTTGTTTCAGCTCGGCTCACCACGACAGTTTCATGAGCTCTTCTGTCTCACAACTTTGATTTCTTCAGATGTCACATGGCCAATTAAGTAGGGATGCACCGATCCGATATTTGATATCGGTATCAGTCCTGATACTGAAGAAAATTCTAGATAGGGTATCGTGACAATGGGCTCATTGCATAAGGGCCGATCTATTCAGTCTAACTCTATGTTATGCGCCGTGAGTGGCATCCACAAGTAAACTCGCTGAACGGATGACCACATTATTTTTAAATAGAGTGAGCAAAGGGGTCTGCTATCTTAAAACTTTATCACAATACCTCTGCCTACAAGCTCGACGGCCACTTGGGGGCGCCGGTCAAACTTCAGGTTACAAGAAAAGGTAATTCAGCACAGCTTTTCTGGATCGGCATTGGATCAGTATTGGCCGATACTAAACTGTAGATATCTGTATTGGAGGTATAAAAAGCGGATCGGTGCATCCCTACAATTAAGCACCAAAAAAGTCAGGATTTATGAATGAATGAATGAATGAATGATTTATTTTGAACATGCAATAAAGAAAACAGAGAACTCAATTAACATAAAGCTTTATAACAATTATCATGACACATTATAATACCTGACCTTGTAAAAGTCATGATAAAATGCTTCATAATGTGTTATGATTATTGCTATAAAGCATTATGATTATTTATGAGTGTTTATAACCATAGTTAAACAGTGCTGTAACATGATTATAAACTATGAAACATACTTATCATGTGTTATAGAGAAAGGCGTCAAGTGCACATACTGTTGCACTCTCTCTCAGTGCACCATCATATTAATACATTTAAAATTAATGTGTTGGATCATACCATCTTGAACCAAAGACGTGTGTGTTGTTTTACAAGGTATTGGCAAACAAAGACTTCAAGAGTTGGCTTGGTCTTGAGCTGGAGTGGCTCCTCCTGATTTATTTTGACTGCATGTTTTGCACAGAGCAAAGTAAAGTTCATGTAAAAATAGGCTTTAACTGTCAAAATCATAAAATAACACAGCAGTCAATAAAGCTATGTCCTAAAATCAGACTGAAATATGGGCTTTAAACTCGAGTTAAATTGAATCTATAGCACATAAATAGTGAGTTTGAGTTTACATGACTATGCACGGGTAATCAAACTAGAGTCCTGTGTGTGTCTGTGTGTATTAAAGTGGATGTTAAATAGAGACAGAGTTAAAGAAAGCCACAGTGAGTGTTAAAAGCCCTCACTGCTAACCGCTGTCGCCTGAGGGCTGCTGCGGTGTGCGAATGACAGAGAGAGTTGCATGAATCAAATGCATGTGCGAGACGTCTCGTGTGTGGCACATGTGTGTGTCTGTGTGGTGGTGACAGTATGTCTGTGTGTGGTGGTTCCCCATACGAACTCCTTTATGGTTTTGTCGCTGAGGGGAGGCAGAAAGGCACCCGGGGGCCCAAACCAGAATCACAACACAGGAGGGAAAAACTCCTGTACACAGCCTGGTTTCATGTCCACAATAGCATTGAGACACTTTCACCTGACTATATAATCACATCCATGGTGCATTGATTGGCTTAATTTCCAACAGCTCCAGTAAAAAGTTAAGGTTGTAATAATTCAACCAGTTAAAAAAAACAAGTGTTTATAATTGTAACTTAAGTGTTTGAATCCTCTACAGGATTTTAAACGAAAACACTCGAAAACACTCTGAAATTCAAAGAACATCCTCTATATGTGTGTGTGTGTGTGTGTGTGTGTGTGTGTGTGTGTGTGTGTGTGTGTGTGTGTGTGTGTGTGTGTGTGTCTAATGAGCAGTGGAATAATTACAGAGAGGCTGCAGAGGGATGATAATTATGTTTGCTGAAGCTCGCAGGGTAAGAGCTTCAGTCGGTGAGTTTAAATATGTGTGTTTGAGGGCGTGTGAGTGTGCGGCTGCTGCGCAATAAATGCTCAACTGTCTGCATAATGGAATGATATAATATCCATAATTACATTTTTACACAACACAAACACTAGGATGCACTGAAGATAACACACACGAGACAGCAGGTGACACCTGGTCTTGTTTGAAAGTCTAGCAGAGGAATTACTGATATTCTCCAGAGTAGGATACACTTGGTGTCGAAAAAACTTAAAAAATCACAGAAGTACTTTGACTTTGAGCTACTGCTTTTGAGTTCAGCATACAGGTGCACCATAAATCTATGAATCATGGTTTCAAACCACACAGGAGTAACAGTGCAGCGTTGATCAAAATGATCAAACTAAGAGTCAAGATTATAAAGTCTGTTTCATTCCATCAATTGTCCCTCATTGAATACTGATTGCTTTGGTTTCAGGGTTCCTATACAGTTGGAATTTCCACACTTTTCCATACCCTACTTTTTAGAATTACTTTAGGAAATACTTTTTTATTTTATAACAGTATTTTAGAAATGTAGTAATAGTCTGGAAACATAAATATTTTCCCACTTTACTTTTCATTTTCCATACTTTTTAAGACCTGGAATTTGATCAAATTTATTTCCTTACTTTTCCATACTCGAGTAGGAACCCTGTAGGAACTGTAAAATAGCTTTGCATGAATAAAACAGACTCGATTACAGTTTCAAATGTCACACAAATGGGATCGTGTACATGCGTCTGAAAATGCAAGTTGTGATTTACCAATTAACTTGGGTAATAAACTGCAATTCCAAAAACAGCCCGTCTTTAAAACAATAATCCAAAACGTTTGTTCAGTTTTTGACTCTAAGCTACACAGTTGGCCTCAGATCAACTCCATGGGCGTCAAGGATTTTCAGCATCTTTCCTCCTGCTCTCCCTGCTACAGGCTTTAACAGGGCAGGGAGGAGGACATGTTTGTCAGGTGGTTGTGAGGATGAGGAATGTTTAAGAGTGAGATCAGGACAGCGTCTTGCCAGTTTGAACAGGCTCACAGGCGTCGCCACATCAATCAAACTCTAACCGGCGGATTTGTGGTTTGGTTATTGCATAACAGATCGAGAAAATTCCTGCGATCAAAACTGTCGAAACTATCCTTCACCTGCTCAAAATATTTCAACCTGAGGAACCACAAATACTTTCATAAGAGTCGCATCATTTTAATGCTCGCGTATCATAAAACTGCGCAGGGTTTGATGCTTTCAGTTCTTCATTTTCCACAGAGTATTGTTCCCCAAAAATGCTTCATAAAAACAAAAACACGAGGAGCTGAGATTTAAGACGTTCCCACACACTTCAAAGCTCACAAATCAAACACACTCGCTGTAATAACTCTGGATGTTTGCCATCGAAGCCGCTGCCAAAACTCCTGGGATTACTGCGGTTTGGAGAACGCCGCCACACCTGCACACAAACACCTCTCCTCACAAACACGCACAGGTGACATTCACCCGTTTATTTACCTGTGCTGTTCATCCGACTGAGCCTCGCTGAGCCACTTCTTTGCAGGGGATTCTGGGACGCTTGCTTGGCGAGCCCCTGACCGGCTGCGGGAGGCGTCTTTGCCGCGGTTTGATTGGCGGCGGCTGTCTTTGCTGTAATGTGGTTGGTGACTGACGGGGCTTTCAGACCTGGGGAGAGGACGCAGAGGGCGTTCAGGGCATTCAAACAGAGTGTCCAACATGCGTGTTCAAAAACCAACCATCTAAACAGGTCATGTGACTCCTGGATGAGAAAATAAAGAGCTGTAAATTATCACTTAAACAAGAAAATACATGGGCTACATAAGGATATTCGTGTCCCACCTGTAGCAGGGTTCCTGGCCTGCAGAGACAGAGCTCTGGTCCTCATGATAGGAGGTTTCGGAGCTGCGGTGACTCCACCGTTTGCACTGGGAGCTGCGTCCCCTGCAGTACCGGCGCTGGTGGAAACGAGGGGCTTTGCGGCGCTCTGGTTACCCACAGGAAGAGTGCTCCTGCTGGGCCGATCCTCTGGCTTGGTCCCTGTTGGAGCTCCTGGAGGAAAAGGAAAAAAAAAAAAGGAAACAGAGGAGAAGTTAAAATTCAGATCAAGTTTTATACAGATGGAAAAGAGGAAGTTTGAAGAGGTTCTACATCGTGACCGCCTGCTGAGTTTGGCTGGATGTTTTTTAAACGGCTCTCCAGTTCATAAAAAGTGAAAATCTGCCCTCCTGAGTGTCTTCCTGTTAAGAAAATGTAAAAACCTGCCCTCTGGGTGCAACAAGATATCATTTTGGTAATCCAACCTTGTTATAAATCAATGTTTGGTTGACAGTAAGGTTCATGAATCAAGTTTAATACTTAGTAAAGTCTCTAGCATTTAATTAACAATAGACCACCCAGCTTTAAAAAGCACCACGAGGAAAACAACAAATCAAAGCCAAATCTTACTACAGTGAGAACTTTACTCAGTGTTTTTCTGTTACAGGATTAAATTTCAACCAGAAAATGTTGCAGAAATGTTCATCAGGATACAAAAATTAAGTGTTGGATACTAAAATATGCTGGAAGACGAGCTTAGATTCTTCTCCTATTAGTGTTGCTTTAATCATTCGTTGAACCCTTTGCTTTGGGTTACTCACTTACATGACTCCCCATATTATCAACAAGGCTGCAGTACATAAAGGAAAGTTTGTGGATTTTCATGCTCTCAGGTTATTCTGCAAAAATGTAGAGAAAGTGCTCTTTTGGTCGCCTCTGTAGTAAAGAAAAGATCATAAACGCCCTCTTTAGTGGATTTTGCTGGTCTAGTGGAAACGTGTAAAGAAATAAACACGACCGAGCGCCCGCTGTTCGACCCTCCTGGACATTAGGGTCAGTCTTGTTCAAGTTTACATGAAAAGAGCTTGAACAAGTTCATGCTCCAAGTTTCCAGATAAACATGGGAAAATGCGGAAACAAGCAGAAATTAAAGCTCCCACTTTGACCCAAATACAAGGATCAGCTTCGTAAAAGTGACGATTATCATTCTTCGATGTTCGGCGATGTTACATTATTGACGTCTCAGATAAACCCTGACCGATCGTCATCACTCTGAAAGGACCTTTTCTACAAGACACATCATCTTGTACTCTGGATCTTGGCCAGATGTGCTCCTCAACTTTTGCACAGGAAGTGGGCAGAAGTGGGCTCATTCATGCACACACAGACACACACACAGACACACTCTTTCACACAATCACAACACACACACACACTCCTCTCAGGGTGAGCAGAGAGGATCTGACAGTAAATATTCTCCAGCAGACTGTTTTTACAACAGTTTTATGAATTTTTGGGCTCTCAGCGGGATGTTCATGTTGCTTTAGGAAGTGTGTGTGTGCGCAAATGTGTGTGTGTACGTGTGTGTGCTTTTGAGAAACACACAAACCGACTGTGGAAAGAGAAGGAAGTTAAGTCAGCAGCAAAAGGGAAACCACACCAAAGAAAAACCTCCTCTGATGATACTCAGTGTGTGTTTGAGAAAGTGTGTGTGTGTGTGTGTGTGTGTGTGTGTGCGCGTGTGTGTACTGTGTGCAGACACACACTTCCCACTGCCTCACCTCTCGTTGCTCCATTGTTCTCGTTGCTTCCCAGTGACGAGGAGCTGAGGCTTGTGGGTAACCCTTTGACGGGAAGTTTCGACCCGGCGGCAGCAGCGGGTACAGCGGGTCGCCCACCCGACCCCGATGCTGGCTGCTGATTGGCTGTCGGTTTGGAGCTGGATGTTGCGGGACCCTGGGAGGCAGATGCGGCTGCTCGCTCTGCTGCTGTGCGAGGTTTGGGGAGACCTGAGAGAGAAAAGGACGATGATTTACTAAAACACAGAGGGTGTACAGCGAGTCCGTGTCCCACAGAAGTCCACTCTGCTGTAATTATGGAAATGTGAAGTATGACTCTCGTCATTTTTGGGGACTGAATCACACATTCTTCCCTGAAACTGAAGGAGGATGAATCCCTGAGAGCCGTGATGCTGTCCTCTTCACACAAGTGGAGCTGAAGAGTGTGTGCGCCATTGTGTGTGTGTGTGTGTGTGTGTGTGGGCGTCAGGTCAAGTGTGTGAAATAAAGACAAAAAAAACACAGAATAAAGAAACCTCTTTGAATTCAGATAATGTGTGAAATACTGTTTTTGATCCAGAGCCTTCTTTGCACATTTTGTCCTGACTCTCTTCTCGCTCTCAAAGGCCTGAACTGTCATGAGTAGGGGAGACTGGGGACGGTTGCAACACATTTTGTTTTCCTCTGAAATCATTTAGGTATCATTTTTTTAAACTTTGAAACCCGATCTTCTAACGTAGTAAACACCAGCACACATGCTTCAAGTTTGTAAACATAATCTGACCTGCAGCCTGATCTCCAGCTGCTCAGTGGGGGCCCACAGCCGTGCACACAGTCTGTCAAAGGGAGTTTGTTTGTTTGAGGTATGATCCAGGTTTTGTTGAGAAATTTAAAATGCACAGACATTAAGTGTTTTTTCTCTGGCCTTGGAGAGATAAAAGTCTCGAATTGATGGTTCTGGGAGTGATACAAAAGTTATGTCAAAGCGGTGACATTGGCAGGGATCATAAACAGTTGGGCCAACTTAACCCTAAATTTAACCTTTATGAGGTTCTGAAACACATACGCTCACTAAAATAGGACATTCAAAATCACTTGCCTGAATGAAGATCAATTTGACTCCATAAGCGACATTTCAGGTGACATTACAGGCATGTTAACATGGAAATCTGCAGTTTAACAGCACCAACAAGTGCATGAACATGAGCGATCAAGAAGTCCTCTGATTGGGTAAGCATGAAAGCCAAATGTTGCTGTAATAAAGCGATAGCATCAGAATTAATTACAATTTTAAAAACCCTGGTTAACAGTGTGCCATCTTATACAGGACTGGTTACGTCTCCAGTCTGATGCAGACTGAAAGCTGATAGGTCGGTGGTTTGTTTACGTAAAGTTATGAATATTTAATGCATACAGAGTGGACACTGAGAGCCTGATGTTATGTAATGTGACGTAACATGTGGAGACATACGAGCACTTTGTCATGTGTTTGGAGCAGACCTGCAGTTCTTCACCTTTCATCCCTCAGTAGTCAAAGTTTTCGCTGAGATCAGCAATTCAGAGAAATACATCAGAAAAACGCCTCCCTCTGAAAAGGTTGTGTGTATTTTCCTTTTGAGCCTCTCAGATAAAGACAGGAAGAAAAGAGGGAAACACTGCATCCAAAGTTTAGAAGAGCAGCAATTTGTCTTATAAAACAGAGATAAAGATTTCAACCACCAACTATCAGAATAATGTGAGAGTAAAACAGCATGAGCAGAAGGACTACAACTTTTAGAGGAATCTTAAAAACACTTAACTGCTGGAGGCTTTACTTAAAGGTGAAGACTTTGAGACTTAACCTCATGATGCTGTTGGTCAGAACTGCTTATTTAACAATGTATAAGCAAACATTTGGTTTCCTATTTTGTTAAAAAAATGAAAACATGATTGGCTCTAGCCCTCATTAGCCAATCAGAATCCTGCACAGTAGCTACAACAACAACAACGTCACTAACTTCTTTCCGGCACATAATCTAACGTTGGCTTCCCAAATCTCAGTTTTTCTCTGTTTACATGCAAACATGCAAACAGAGTTTTCCAAAATCTCCACTCTGGTCGGAGTTTTTAAAAAGCATCGTTTTCAGGGGCGAATTCTCCGTTTGTGTCTAAATGAAAAGTACAAACGATGGTTAATGTCTCTGTTTTAAAAATTTGTCAGAGAGGTGTTAATTGTACTGAATAATTACTAATGAAGTCATAATCTTTGGCTTTACCTGTCGTGTTTGGGAGTTTTCTAGGAAATCCTTAAAGTTTTATGATGATCCACAGAAACTAGACGGCAAACAAAGTGACACATTGAGGACAAAGCTTGATAAATGGACTGAATGTGGACCAGACACCTCCACATGAATATACAGGTGCAGGCAGTAAATAACAAACGAGAATCTGTAAGTTGGTCTAGGTATTTTTGAGTCTAAATGACAAAAACGAACAAAAAGTTTTTAAATTGTTCAGCAGACAGCTTCAGCCATAAAACAGGCTGTCACAGTACGAGGTATTCCCCCCGGAGCAAATGTGCAAAATGAAGACGGGCTCAGATTTAATTTGAGTGTCAGGAAACACTAAAGAGAGGATGACAACATGAAAAAAAGATCTCCTTGTCGAGGAAATCTGCTGCTTTTTTCTTTCGGTTTTGTTGCAGACACTTTAAATACCAAGCTGAGCCCATCAGAGGTAAAAAAAAGAGACTTTAATTACAAAACATGAAAATACAACACAGGTTTGAAAACACGAGAATGACCCTGATACTAATCGACAATTTTCTCTTTAATTCATGTGTTATTTTCTTTCCAAAAACCTCGCTTATCGCCAGACGTCATTAAAGTTTCAGACTTTCACTCGACTTTCTGCAAACACGAGTTCTGCCGAGCGAAGAGGGGGAGGAGACGGAGAGCACAAAGAGCTGTGAAGAAAAGAGCGCTTGTTGTAAAGAGAGGAAAAAAGTTTTCATGTGTTCGCCGCAATTACATTACCTCACATTAACACACACACACACACACACACACACGCACACACTCGGGGCTCACAGTCCTTGCTGGCAGAGGCAGAGCGGCAGTAAAACTTGTACAGCGACTGAAGCCAGCAGGAAACATCTGGCTCCGCTTGCTCTCAGTTCTGATGAGGAGCCAGCAGCTGGAGTCGCTTACCTTTCGTACAACGTTAGGTAAGAGCCGACTGCCTCGTGCCTGCTGCTGCTGATACACAAAAACACACACTGCTCTCCCTTTAAATGACTGCAGCTCCTCCGTAATCCTGGACTCTAACCTGATTCTGAACCGACATCTGAGTCCAAACAAGCAGCAGCAGCAGCGGGACAAATTCACTTCTCCTCTTTCTCAACAACACCTACAGTGTGGTTTTCTTTCAGCTCTCACTCTGCAGAGGTAAATCTGGTTAACGCTTCCCATCAGCTGAGTCAGAGATCTGAGTCTTCAATCACATGAAAGCACTAACAGGATGGAAATCCTGCCTCTTTATTTCACAACCCCACCAGACTGAGGACACTTTGATAAACTAAGAAGAGAAATGTGACCTGAGATGCTGCATTCACCTCACAAACAACCCGGAGAGCTTTGGGATTATTGCCTCGGATATTTAAATGCTAATAAATCACAAGACTTTTAGAGGACGACTCTCTTCGTGCCCTAAACACCCGACTAGTCTGAGACCAACAATCTGTAAATGAAATTCTGCAGAGTTTGCACATTTGAAACAAGAGTAATAGATTTATGCTCTTGTTGTTTAAATCTTTGGCTTTAATTTGGTTGGAGATTAGAGATGTTGCAACTCTGACAGAGAAATCTCAAAGTTGAAAACAAACCGTGAAATAAATATAAATATAAGAGGTGTTTAAAGACTGATCATTCAGAAAGAAGAAGGCACGCACTCCCAGGGGCTTCTGCAGCACCTCTTTTCTTTTAAATCAAATAAACCTCAGCAGCCATGTTTACATCTGGAAAATTTCTTGATCCGATTAAAAATTCGAGGGATCGGAAAATCTGAATCAGCTGTTTTCAATAAAAATCGAATAATCCGATCATGACGTGTGTTTACATGCTTTATTCAGACATGCGCAGAGATGTCTAAAATGCTAATCTATGTGCTGATCTGTCATTTCTAAACCCTAAGCATAAAAAAATTTGATTTCCCTTTTGTCAACAACAAAAGTCTGTACAGGGCGCTAAGTTTTGTTGGGGTACAACTTTCAGGTTTAGGGCTACAATAAAGTTAAGATTTATTTTTTTAATGCCACTGAATAACAGCAAATAAGAAGTACTCAGGGCATGTATTTATAGCAGACCCAACAGTCATCTCTTGGGCATTTTAAAGAAAATAAGCAGGCTAAAGTTTTAAGCTTGGGAGGATGTTAAAAATGGCTTTCCATGGAAGACTGTTGTTTTAGCTGCATAAATAAAACCACTTAGAAGTTACTAAAATCATCTTAACAGCCACTAATTCTACCCTTTTGTGTTCGTCTTGTTCTCAAGATACTAAGCAGACCTCTTTTGAGAAGTTGCTGGATGACCTAAAAACCAGCCAATGATTTTTCAGGATGACATCGTACTGCAGTGATAGATTCTGCTTTTTAGGTTGTCTCTATACTGGAGTCATCTATCCCAGACGCACGCTTAGCAGTTAACCGATAAAGGAATATTGAACCAGTTACTCAGAGTTTCTGTGCTGACTCCAAACCGACCCGTCAATAATAACCTGGACCGGTCAGAGTGAGGTGAACTCAGGTGACCCGACAGACTGATTTCAGCTGTTTGCAGAAAAATTCAACGTCAGAGAAAAACGGAGAAGGGAAACACTGAGTATGAGGATCAGCGAGCTAGACCTGGGAAAGATCTGTGAGGATGTAATCAAGACTGATTCAACACGCTGAATGTCACACACACACACACACACACACACACACACACACACACACACACACACACACACACACACACACACACACACACACACACACACACTCAAAGGAGTCTTTGATAGCGGGAGGTCAAGAGACGTCCGTTTGTTCCTGCAGATCAGCAGAGAGGACAGACAAGACTTTGTCCAGCAGAATGTGACCTTTATCAGAGGAGGGATCTGGTTTAACACACACACACACACACATTCACACACACACACACACACACACACACACACACACGCACACACGTTTCAACCACACAGACACAATATGCTTAGAAGCCTTTTCCAACATGTAAATGACACTGTACAGTTCAGTCATTCAGAAAAACAACGCTCAAGTTACACACACACAGACACGCACACACACACACACACACCCTCCTATACGTACAGGAGTGGAATTACAGACCACAGGACACCAGACAGGAGACACCATGTTTAAGTTGAGGGTTTTGTCACCAGCGTTAGACTCCATATTTACTAACACACACAATGTGAGGATGGCGGCACGCTGCCCCTCTTCAACAGTCGACACAAAACACTTTCAGAGCAAACACGTATGAAAATGGAAAAACGGGAAACAAACACACACCTGAGATCATCTGATCAAAACAGAGACTGAGAGGTACAGGTGAGAAATCATGTAAAACACGGGTGATCTGATTTCTTGAAGCATTTTAAAAAGTTGAGTATGATCTGAAAAACATTTTAATTACAGTCATGGAACTGTAAGAGCCATGAAAATATATACAAGTAAGTTCAATGACCAGAAAGTCACCTTTTCAGCAAACTTTGCTTCATAAACAAAATCAAGATATTCATCAAATGTATCAGTACTGGGGGGGAGGGGTCCTCTTGTCTTAACACTGCACCACCAAAAGTCTGTGTGTATATATTTATTTGTATATAAATTTTTCATTAAGTTTACTGCATTAATTCCACTATGCTGTTTTTCTTTTGTTTCTTTTAATCTTATTATTTTGGCTTTTTAATCTTTATTTTAAGAGAAACAGCTTGTAACTTTTGTCTTCATCTGAAATGTGAGGTTTTTTTTCCCTTTAAAAGTGTCTAATCTAAAGGCATTTTTCAACATTTTATATCCTCTAAATTTTATATCCTTAGTTTGCCGACTCTGACGACAAACCCTTCTGTGGCGGGGGACGACACAACTCGGCTCGGTGGGGTGAAAATCTACTGACATCAGCACAAAAAGGCAATTAAACACAAATATTATGTTAAGCAAACTACCGGACATTGATTAACATGGACACTCTTCAATCTGCGTGTTGGGCGAATCCAAATAAGGGGGGTGTTCTAAAACAGGCTGTTACCTGTAAAACGGGGGTGCTCTGAAAACACCCGCATTAGCACTTGGCACGTTCCTCCTGATGAAATTAACTATAGACTGTAAATAAACACGACCAATGAATCGACCAATAAGTCGACTGGTCGACTGGGACTTCACAGCCGTACAAACGTGTTGTGTGACCAACACAGAGGTGTGAACATTAACCTGTAAGCAGGACTGGAGGATGGTGGTGCTAGCTCTACTGCTGGTAGCGACACTCAGCAAAACCAACTGGACATTATTTTGCTGTAGACGGTTTTCCAGTGTGCTCAGTTCTGACTGTTTTTCAGGTGTTTTCTTTACTTTTACACAAGTCAGTTTGTCTGTGATTAAATTTACATTAAAAGAATTAAAACTAAGGACGCTCTGAGGTGATTAGTCTCTGAGGAGAGTTTACAGAGATGTTGATACTTCAATCTGCAGTCGGACAACGGAGGCTCATTGGTAATTCTGTAACTGGAGCATCTTAAAAAGTGTGTATTTTAGACGTTATCTAAAGGCGACTTAAGTCTAACGATTTAGCTATTTGATATCCCTTCAATAACAATCTCTGAGGGCATGTTTCGAGGAGTTCCCTGAAGTTTAAACCCCATGAAACATGATGTACTGACAACCCAAAGAAATCAGATCATGATGATGTGAAAGACGAGTGTGTTAGCGCTCGGTTCGATACTGACTGACAGCTCCGACTCTGTCGTTTTTACACTCCAGGTTGTTTTGAAACAGGAAATCCACCGCAAACCGAACTGTTTTCATGTGGTTCAGGAGGGAACTGTTACTCAAGTGTCCTCAAACTTCCTCTGAAGACAAACACGAAAGGTGCGGGGGGTGTAATTACTCTGCAAACACACTAATGAACAAACACACACACACACACACACACACACACACACACACACACACGAACAAACACAAACAAACACACACAGAGTCTGAGAGTCCAGCAGGAGTTTAAATGTCCTGTGGATGTGGACTGAGACTGAATACAGAGAGAAACTAACTCTGCTCTTATGCAACACTGCAGCGAAGACGAGGACACACACACACACACACACACACACACACACACACACATACACACACAGAATTAGACACACACTCACAAACTGAAAGACACACTCTGTTTTGAAGCTCAAGCACACACTGTTGCATGATTTCCACACTTTGTCACACGCAGGGATAGTTGCCGACAGACAGGCATGTAGTGTTACTGAGTGTACGAGAGTGTGTGTGTGTGTGTGTGTGTGTGTTTGAGTGTGTGTTCATGTAAGTGGTGTAGAGGTATGTGGAAGGCATTTTAACTGGCAGCTCTGCAGTGTCAGCCTGCTCATTTCCTGAGTCTGCTGCAGAGACTGAACAGTTCTCTTACACACACACTTGAACACACACAGACACACACACAGACACACACTCCACTCTGCATGCCTGTCTCTGTGTCTGTGTGTGTGTGTGTGTGTGTGTGTGTGTGTGTTTACGTTCAAGTTTCATGAAGTAAACGTGTCCACTCACCCTGGCTCTGATTCTGATTCGGCCTCCGTCTGGTTGGAGATCCTCCCCCGCCGCTCTGTCCTCCCTCCCTCACCGTGGAGCCCTCACCCTGGGTCTGCCTGGTCCCTGGAGGTCCGGTTCCTGTCCCTGGAGGAGCTGAAGCCGGCCCCGTGGTCCCCTTACTCCCCTGCTGCCTGGCGTTGGGCCCCAGCTTGGAGGAGACTTTCTGCAGGAAGAGCTGACGTTTAGTGACAGCGTCCCAGCCCAGGGGCCCCAGCTCGGCGCTGCGCACCGAGACCATGGTGTTAGCCATTCCCCGCTCAGAGTCAGAAATGTGGAATGGGGGAAGCGAGGGAGGCGGTGAAGGAGCAGAGGGGAGGAGTGAGGGAGAGAGACAGAGGGGGAGGAGGAAAAAAGAGAGAGAAGGAAAGAGAGGGAGGAGGGAGGGAGGGAAAATAGGGAGTGTGCTGCAGCTACAAGAGGAGAAAGAAAAAAGTTGCTATTGTGTCGTACATTCCCCCTGAGGATCCCAACTCTGACCGGGCCAATTTTCTCCCCCTCTCTCTCTCTCTCTGCTGCCCCCACCCCCACATGTTCCTCCCCCTCCTCCATAAACACCAGCACACATGGAGAGAGTTTGTGGATGAGGGTCTGGCGTCTAACTCAGACTTCTCAGAGAGAAACTCAGCTGTCACCGCTCGCTCTGTGGAGGTGACAAAGTTCACACAGTCTGGATTGGAGTAGGAGCTCAGATGGGTGCGACTTTGGTGAAGATAGAAGAAGTGATTTGACTTCCTCACTGAAGATAAAGTTTTAAAGTCCAGGCTCACAGAAAAAAAGTAAAAACTGTCGCTCTGCAGGACCTTATTCCTGTCTGAAGCTAACTGAATCACTTATACGTGTTATTCTAGGATTATCGGACTCAAAACTTCTATTCGTATGAATAAAAACAAAAAAATGTGTGATGTGTGGATCGAAAATGTTAAAAACAAAAAATCTTGCTGCCTCTAAAATGCATAAACACATCGCCCATGTGGGTCAGAGTCTGACAGGAGAACTCGGCAGTCTTCCTCTCGTCTGATTTGACATCTTCTTCCTCTTTGATGTGTGTTTGTCCTCGTTCCCCATCCACCTTCACCCACGGCTCATTTTTACAAAAGAGTATTAGGGCCACATTAAGAAAAATAAATTAAGACTTTGAGATTAAAGTCGTAGTAAAATCATTAAGATAGTATCTCCTTGTTTGAGAAACCGATATGGAAGTACATTTTCACAAAATGCTCCTTGGCTCTTATTTCAACAACTGTCATCCTAAACATCAGGTTTTAATATAAGGACTTTATTCTGACTTTATCTTGTTAGTTATGATTTTATTACGACTTTAATCTTATTAGTAATGACTTTATTCTCTTAAATTAAAGACTTTTATCTTGAAGTCTTTAATTTTCTTTCTTAATGTGGCCCTAATACTTATTTTTCATAACTTTAAATTTGTGATTTAAATCTGGATTTTACATTTTTTGTCTGCAACGTCTCTGCCTCTGTGCACTTATTGCATTAACTCTTCTACATCTACTGTCTCTTTTGTTTGTATTTCACACTTTACTCACTTCCCCTCTTTGCTGCTGTTTTTCTTCTCTTTTTGTACCGCAGCTCTGCGGCTCTACGGGGACAAACAACGTTATTTAAATTAAGATTGATTAAATCAAGCTGGCTAAAAGGATCCTGTTTTCTAACCCTATTTTCGGACGTGCATCTCGGTAGATTTCCTCTAAATTCCTAAGTTACATTCCTAATTACTAAAACACTGTCCACAAGTAAAACTACCAGCCTGAAAATCTACTTCAAACTCCAGTGAGGAACTTTTGCACACCGTGGACAGAGCAATGTTTGCTTATCCTGCTGACTTTTGACCGACAAACAAACCATGTATTGAGAATATTTAATGTACAAAATGTCAAAACAGGGTTGTTTCTTCACCCACCCTCCTAACACAAGTTTCAGATCAGCATGAGAATTATTAGTCTGCTCGGTGATGGTCTTGTTTTCTTTCATATGTCATAAATAAGCTTCAATAAACATCAAAAACTCCTCACAGGAGCTTTAAAGAAAAAGTACGTATTAAAAAAGAATTACTTGGAATCATGAGCTTAAAGGACTTGTCTGTGTGACGGGGTTAAAAGTGTGATATGACCCAAGGTAGCTACTGCAGTACAGCCAGCAGGAGGAAAGGATTTCATCGATGCGTCACCTGTTCAGGTGGAGGAAACTGAATATTGATGAATATTGTTTGTTTCTTCCCTTTTTCCTCCCCTGTGTCACCTCTGCCTCAAGTCATAGCCTTACGGTCATGTAAAGTAAGATTTAACCATATACTGTATGTTTCGATTGCACATGTTTGAGTTACAGTACTTGTGTGTGACTAGCAGAATGCACCTGTCTCTCACACACACACAGGGTTCACCTGTGCTGACATAAACCCCCTGAGGCTGCAGGTGAGAGAATACGTCAGGGCAGGTTTGAAAGCCGTCACCGTCTTCCTTGAATCTTTAAAAAACACATACCAGAGACGCACACACTGTACACGGACCGCTCCCTCGTTTAAAAACCCTGTAAAAATCAACCCTGTTTGAGCTCATGCCAGGATAACAATTTTTCTGCGAAGCTGAGAGTCGAAAATAAAACTTGAAAACATCTCTAACAGCCAGGTAATTTAAACTAAAACACACTGGAAACACCTTTGTATGTATGCTGAGTTTTAATCCAATAATGACCGCCTCTCACAGGTTATTATATCATAACTGGCAGGCTCTCATGGGAGACTACACCTCTGTGTTTCACAATAGCCCAGTTGTGTAACCTGAATCTGGAGCCAGAACTGTTCCTGCAGCAGCGCTGGCACACCAACTCAAAATGACTTCATGTTGTTGGTGTCAAAATGTGATCAAAAACACATCCGAGGTGGAGGACTCTTTACCCCACACTGTACAAGAGAAGGGGACACAGCCTTGGAGATGCTCTCAACATGCAGTACTCAAAATGACCAGCAGGGGGCAACTTTATAGTCTTCTATGTAAAAGAAAATACGCTAACTTCTGAGTAGCCGTGTTTACATGTGCAAAATTTCTTGATCCAATTTGAAAATCTGAATACTTGGGTATACATGCACCAAACTTCATTCAGATTTGAAGCTTTTGGACATGTGCAGAGTTGTCTGTCGCACAAAGGTTGAAGGGTCAAAAATAGGTTGAAGTAACAGCTACAGCCCAGCCATCTACTCATCATCCTAGTCAATTTCTAGGTAAACGTCAGCAAGTTAAGGTTGATATAAAAAAAGACTGCTTTGACCACAGAGGGCGCTAAACTGAACTCAAACCAAAAGTTCCTTACAGGAGCTTTAAGTTATTTTGATGTCGATTTTTCCTCTTCCTAAGAGATGCAATAACAACTTCTGTTTTTTTTTTTTTTGTTGTTGTTGGAAACTTTTGATTCTTCTTCTCTAAAGAAAGTTTTGACTATGAAGTGGCGCCCTCTAGTGAATGTATTGTTCAACATCCTTCCCAACATAAACACTTAAAAATTCAAAGCTCCATCTTTTTTATGTTTTTGAGGAAATTTCTTGTCTGATTTCTCAACAGACTCACAGTACTCACTCTGATAATATTCCTCGGTTTCTCTGCTGCAGTCTTTCCGGCCGCCTCCTTCTGGTCCTCCACAGACTCTTTCTCACTCTGGTTTCTCGTTTCCACACCTTCAGTTGATTCATGATTATCAGCCTTCCTGTGAGAGCCTGGAGGTCTGTCTTCAGTCACCTCAGAGCCCAGCGAGCAAGTGGAGTCAGAGAGTTTCCTGCCGATGGACAGACTCTTCTTCTCCGGCCGGGCCGAGTCACTGGATGCCGTTCGGAGGCCGTCGGTTTTCCCTCTGATCGGCCTCAGCACCACAGCCACTCTGACCGGAGACGACCGCTGCTTTTTGTCCACCTCCTCCTTCCTGGGAGCCGCTCTCTTCACATTTGCCGGAGCAGATTTAATTTGCTGATAGAAGAGATGTTATTAAAGGTGAATGACAGAACATGAAGTCACAGGAAATGAGCAAAAGGGTTAAATGTTGCAAGAGAAAAAGAAAATGCAAGTAAAAAATAATTAGGGGTTATTTTGGAGGAACTCATTACCTACAGAAAGAAATGAAATACTCAATAAACTCATCTGGGTTATTAGACAGGAGAATATAAATATAAATATAAAACTTAAGAGTCCTAAAAGTAACAAATAAGGAAGTAAATGAATAGTTAGACTTCATGAGTACAAATTTAAGTATTTTCTTTTGTATTATTCCTCGATTATGTCTGAATAGTGTCGTCAATAAAAAAAGTTTCATCGGGCTTATTAGAGTCTTTTTTCAAGTGACAGTTGTTCTGGTTCATAAACTATGACTCCACATGCTGTGGATAACACTACCTGAAGCTTATAATTAACATAGATAAATCACAGCTTTTTGGTGAATTAATGACTGCAATCTTTTGACGGGTTATCACGTTAAAAACAGAAAGAAGTCCGTAGCGTAGCTCTGATGTTTTGCTGATAACCTGCAGAGCTGTTTAGGCGGCTTTGTGAGCAGAGAAGCATTAAATGACTTCCCGACAGTCATATTCAACAGTCACTTTCTACCTGCAACATAAACTGAGTTCACTTTTTCTGCTGCATCATCATGATTTTTGTTTTTAGGACTAATTAAATTAAATGTAGATCCATAAAAATAGAAGTTTAACGCTGAAAAGTCCTATAGTTTTAGTTTATTTTCATGCCAATGTGCTCTATAATCATCTCTGGAGTAGTAAAATAATTAATGACATCCCTTATTCTTACAAGTAGATTTCACTAGTTTGCATTTTAACTAAATCCGGCTAAATTTCCATGTATTTCTACCTCCATTTTAAATTTACAGCTTATTTACAGATTTTTTTTAACTTTCCCTACCCAAAATTGGATGATTGACAGCTTTGAGGAGTAGAGGAAAGGATAGGAGCAAGGATGCAAACAATAATATACTAACAAAACTGTGATTAAGGAAAGAAATTATCATTTACATGGCTGATTAGACAAACAATTGTTTGCATGCATTAAACTATTGAGAAAATCTTTTTTTCCTATCTAATTTGATCTTTTATCTAATTTTCTGTAATATCTGAGTACCTTGCTGGGTGTTTTCGGTGGTGATGTGTTCAAGCGGGACCCGACTTTAGCCTTGACATTTTTGAGGTCAAGTTTGGAGACTCTTTTGACCTCCTGATTGGCTCCTCTGAGGACCATGGGTGTCCCTGTTTTTGCGTTTGTAGCCACGCTGGTGGGTTTAGCTCTTGCTGTTCTGGCTTGTGGACTGCTGCTTTGTTGTGTTTTTCTGTTGGACATTTCCCGTCTTTCAGCTTCTTCAGGTGGAGGTGGTTTGGCTTCTTTAACAGCTGGAGCTTGGTCCTGAGAGGAGGACGATATCTGAGGGGTTTCGTTCAGGCCCTCTGAGCCAGGAGGATCCACACTGTGAGGAGAGACCCCCTCCGGTTCTTCTGATTTCTCATCTTCAGCTGCAACAGCCTCCTCAGTCTGGAGCTCGACTGAGAGGCTGGTGAGAGTCGTGCTGCTTCTCCGCATGCCGACCTCAGAGCTCACAGAAAGAAACAATCCGTCTTCTTCATCATCATCATCTCCGGGGATTTCTGTCGCATCTGAGTCTGGCGTCGAGGAGCCGTGTTGTCTCTTCTCGCTGCTGTCGCTCATCGTCAGAGTCAAGGCGAGTGTCAGGTTGTCATTCCAGGTGTCATGGTGGGACTCGCCTCCGTTTGCGTCCAGGTAAACTGACACAGAGTTGTCGTTGGATTCTGTCACTTCTACTGCTGTGTGCATCTTTTCGACAGAGACTTCATCGTTGTCCACTCTACCCTCCTCCTCCTCCTCCTCTTCCTCTGGTACCCACTTTGTCACCACGACATCCCCCATTTCCTCCGTTTCGGTCGTCACCGTTGTCACCAGAGTGACCTCGAACATGTCGTAGTCCAGCGGGCTGTCTGTGCGGCCTCCGCTGAGGCTGCTCAGACTCCGCAGGGACTCGGGAGATGACTCCCCCAGGCAGGAGGAGGAAGATGAAGAGGAAGATGAAGAGGATATGGGGAAAGCGTTTCCATTATGGTCACCGGCACTGTGCAGAGGAAGCCTCATGCTGGATCCGGTTTTCCCTCTGACATGGAAACCTTCAGCGGGCTGAGAAACACTCATGGCTGCAACTTTCTACTGAGTGACGACAAAGTTTTGATTTCCCATCAGAATTTTGTTGGTTTCTTGTTGGTTTAGCAATCTCAGATTAAACGCCAGATTTATCCTTTATGTAGTTTTCTGTTTTGTTTTTCTATATCACTGTAAAGATGATTTTTTTTTAGGTGCCTCAGAGTCTCAGCTGATCCGTGTTTTTGTTTTAGAAGCTGAACAAAAGAGTTTCAGGGTTTCCAAAAGGGCTGAAAACCATCACACCCAATCCAGAGCAGGACTACTGTCCAGAAGTGTCCTTCAGGTTCAGGGTCCAGCACTTGAAAACATCTGGAAAATAAAAAGACAAGAAAATTAATTGCAAAAAAAAAAAAAAAGTATAATTCTTTAGAAGTAAGAATTTATTAGATAGCTTTATTTGTTTTGTTTGTTTTTCTTTTCTCTTTTGTTTTTGATCTCGAAAATGTCTGGTAAATTAAAAAAAATTAATTCGGGAATAAAAATAATAATATAATATTTTTTTAGGAATAAAAAAATCATTACATAGCTTTATTTGTCTTTTGTTTTTTTTGATCAAGAAAGCTGAAAAACTGACACTGTCAAGAATCAATTCAAGTCCCAGCATCAGCAAATTTAGATCCATAAAATCTCAATTTTTAATGTCAGATTCCTTTTAAAAAAATTTACATTTAGAGCTTTTTCCTTTAAAAAGAATCATAACCTAAAGTGACACCGACAGAAACATTTGTGCTTTAAAAAAGACGGTTTGTATTGAGTTAAAAATAATAACAGCTGAAATTAAAATCAGCTGCTGATGCTTGTTGTAAAACACTGCAGTGGAAAAAAAAGACAGAGAGACACAATATTAACTGCTGGGATGTCACTTTGTCTCTGACACTGTAATAGTTGAGGTATGCTGCCCCCTGCAGCTCAAAGAAGGAAGTGATTCCTGCCCAGTGCTGGGTGAACCAAAAAGGATGATACAAAAGCTTTTTAAATAAATAAGAAAATGTAAACTGCATAATTTTGATTTTGATGCAGTAATGGGGTAAACTAGAGGAGCATATTAATTCCTGAATCCTCTGGTTGTATCAGTCTCTTGGCCTGTGTTATTTTGACAAGAAGAAGTACATCAGTATCAAACCTCTCACTATGAAGAGGCTAAAAGACCAACTCAGATGGTTTGTCTGTAAAGTCCAGCTCTTGAGGGAACAAATACATGAAACCTGGATCTGAAATACATGATCAATCAGTAACTTTACACATCCAAGACAGTTTTGTTCACTTTTTTGGTTGCACGTTTTCACCTTTGTACTGAGAAACCTCTGCTTTCACCCTGAATGTCTTCAGCTTCTTTAGGGCCAACTCATTTTCAAACTCTTTGTACAAACAACGAGAAACTCAGGTACATTTTTCCTTTTCTCATTCTCATTTTAAGCTGACGAGATGTCGAAACACACAGCCAGAAAAACCACTAAAATACCCCGAATCAAATTCAGTGTCTCAGCTCTGAGGTTGGATGTCTGTCACTGCCTTTCGGTCCAAATAACTGAGATTGATACCTGCTGTCTGTACTTTCTCTCTGTGTTAGTACGTGTATGTGGGTCAGGGACAAAGAGGAAGGAGAGGAGCAGCTAAATAAAGGCGATCAGATCCAGGACGCTGCTCTGGCTCCATTATTTGCTAATGACAGCAGAGCCCATGGGCAGGTAGACAGACCGACAGACAGACCGACAGACAGACAGACAGACAAAGAGCTGAGAAATGAAGGAGTTATGGAAGCTACCAGCTACCGTAGAGGTCAGTGTTTGATGAGCCAATTATCCTGCAAAAAATACCTGATAATTTTCAGTCTATGCAAACAGAAAATAAAGGTCTAAGCCAGTTCACGTGGATCAGCATCGACTCTTTAAAAGCAGCCCTGAAATTTCAGAGAAGACTGACGGTGTTCATGTGACGTCCTGAGGTGAAGGTGGAGAAGGCAGCTGAGCTCGATCAAATATTAACTCTGGTCCTGCAGTCTGTCTGACCTGCAGACTGTGTCGGCCTCACAGTTTGAGAGCAGACAAACAACCAACCTGAGCCACTCCGGTATCAAAAATTCAACAGCTTCACTCGCTCTGTCCCTGCAGAGAAACTCGAGGAAGGTCTGCCTCTCTTCCTGCAAACACACGACAACATTTCATCTTTTTCATGTAGAAAAAAAAGGACGCTTTTATCAGACTCTCTGGGATTTCACTGACTTTTTCTGCAAAGTGTTGGATTGTGCAACAGCAACTTACTATGCAACTATATTTTCTATTGCTTATTTTCTATTTTTCTATTTCTATTATACCAAATCAAACGTGCAATGTTTAAAACTGTAAAATTGTAATATAAAGTTTAGTATGTGCACAAAGTAAAAATTCACAAAAAACCTCTCATCAAAGATTGGATCAGGAATCTGCTGAAAGAGCAGAACTTTGCAGAGCTGTAAAGATACTATGTCAAAACACCCCTCAAGGTTTTAATGATACTCATATTGTCATATTCTAGATACTGATGTAGTGAGTTTGTAAATAAAACAAAATAAGCAGTTTATCATCGGTTTTGTAAAATGCAATGAAATGCATGAAAAATCACACTAAGATCTATTTTCTACATGCCATGTTCTCCAGACCACGATGAGATGTTGGTGCTCATTGGAAAGCAAACACTGACATTGATGCCTCTCCAATAGGCTGTTTTTATTATTTATTATTAGGTGATCTTAGTGAAGTCCAGTACAATCCAAAAAGTCACAGAACAGCGGACAGATACAAAACAGAAGTGAGTGACCTGACCACTTCAAAATGTTGGAGATGTGAGCCGGTCTGTCCAATCACAGAAAATATTCAGTCAGGAAATGAGGTAGCTGCTTCCCTCAGGGGCATTTAAACCGTCCAAACAAAACATCTCAAACTCTCAGCCTGATAAAAAGTCATGAGGAAGAACTCGTCTACCTCTGAGTGAAACAAATTAAACTTCACCAGAGGTCTAGTGGTCGGTGTCTTCAGTAGTAACAACTGAAAGGACAGAAAGAGAGCTTCACTGAGGTGTTAGCATAGCTCGGCATCTTTTCAAGACTCTGACTCTTTGCAAAACATAAGTCCTGATAGCTGCTCTATTGAAACCATAGACTGTATATACTATGGACAACTTGGCTCCAACCTCCGTCATTATATGGATTTGAAGCCAAAAGGGTTTTTTTCTTCATTTACTGAAACCCACATTGCTATGATAATGCTCGACTCAAACAGCGTATATCCCAGTTGAGGTACGCAATCCTTGTACGCCTATAGGCTGTATCAAGTGTCAGTCATAGAAAACATGAACCCCCTAATAACTTTTAAAAACGGAGCTTCACAGAAAAAAAGGACTTGAGCACAAACCAGTCTGACAGTAACTACATGTCAACATCGCAACCAGGGAGAAGAAAAATGTATATTCTGTTTAATTAACTTATAAAGTTTGTCCACAGCTCCATAGGGATTGCTGGAGGAGGCGGGATTTACGACCTATACTGCAGCCCGTCACCAGAGGGTGCTGTTCTCATGGTTGCTTCACCCAGCGAGAAGACAGACGGCGTCCATTCTATATAGAGTCTATGGTTGAAACTGTCTGAAGTTTAAACTCTTAAACTTAGTTTCCTCTTTAGGCAACTAATCATCTGAATATTAATACTTTCTGTCTGTAATTTGTAACTCACAGGAAAGGAAACAACCGAAACCTAAAGTTTCAAAATAAAAGCATGAAAACAATCTTCTAATGAGGCAAAGTCCACCCCAAAGGAGGCCAGGTCACAGGTTTGGTGATAAATCATAAATCTGAGCATCATTAGAAACGGACTGAGATCAGACTTCACTCAGATTTATATTCCCATAAAGAAAAAGACAAATAGAGTAAGAGACTGAACCACTTTACTGTCAAACTAAGGAGCTGACATGAAGCCTTTCCAGCTGAACTGACTCTCTGCGGCAGGAGCTCGTGAGCCACCTTTCACTGACCCAACGTCTCATCACTTCCTGTTACGATCAGCTCGTCTGCTGGCCTGCGGGGCCTCAATGCGCCTAAGCGTCTGAGCGTGTGTGAGTGCGTACGTGAGTCCAAAGTGGATAACAGGGCTAATCCACAAGTTTAATGACTATTGTTGAGCGGTGGGAGCCCCGCTGTGCATTAAGACACGCTTGTCAAGCAGGTTCTGATCAGAGAGGAGAGGAAGAGGAGAAACACGAGGAAGAAGAGAGAGACACGAGCGAACGAAAGATTAAAGAGTCAGAACAAGAGGACGAATAACCTCTTTAAAATGACTTATTAACTCAGCAGCTCATTTAACTAACTCAGAGTATTTTATTCTGCTTTTAACGCTCCATTTAACTGCATCTCTGAATCAAAACACTAAACGCAAAGTAGCTCACAAATCTCACTGTTAAAGGATTAAACTGAAGTAAACTTGATTTAATCTCTATAGAGGATAAAAGTCGAATCTTAAGTTTGTTAAATAAAATACTATTACTCTCCCCTGTTGATTTCCACTCCTCCTCCTTTATGTTTCATTATGTAACAGTAATAAATGGGATCTGCTGCAGCACAGAGAGGTTCGCTGTTTACAAGTGAACTCCGCCTACGTCTTGATCTGTTTATCCTCTCATCCTCTCTGTGTACAACTGTCAGAGCCACACACACACACACACACACACACAAAGTTAACATCGCCATGTGTTGTTCTGCAGACACGCCAGAGGGCTGCCCCGGTGTTCAAAACAAACACCCTTCAGATCCGCAGAGCCATATGAAGTAATGTAACCTCTGCAGGGGGGGTGTGGGGTTGTATAACATCTCGCAGAGGGGGCGATGATTTCAGTGAAAGTCTTACTTCACGGCTTTTTTATGGATTTAAAGGTCAAGCCAGAGATGAGTCGAAACCAGAGAACAGTCGGTCAGTTTCTGATGTGTTCACTCTGAAAGAAACAAAACATCTGAAACTGAACAAAGAGAGACATTACTGCCCAAACAGAGCTAAGACGTTTTTAAGTTTTAAATGGTAATGTTAAGAAAGTTAAAGGGATATTCAAGCGTAAATTTAAGTTATGGTTAAACACACCGTAACACTGAGTTAGACACCCCCTCAAGAGATGAATGTTGCAGACTGCTTGCTTCTCTAGTTATACCAACTTTAATAACAACCGCACGATAGCAATACACAGCAGTCTATAATAAAAGGTAAAAAGGTAGACCGCTGTGTGTTGCTATCGTACGGTCGTTACTAAATTTGGTATAACTAGAGAAGTAAGCAGTCGGCAACATTCATTTCTCGAGAGGATGTGTTTGACCCTAACTTAATTTTACGCCAGAATATCCCTTTAATTTGTTATGATAAGAGACTTAATTTGAACTCTCAAAATTACTAAAAAGAGCCTAAATGCTACAAGAATAAAGCAGTCATGTTAAGACATAATATTAAAGAAAAAAAAGCCATCATGTTATAAGAGTCATGTCTTAATTTGAGTCAACGGTTAACCTATATGTTACTACAGTTGTGAATTGTTTTCCTACCATAAAGGTCCTCTTTTTTCTTCTTCGATCTCAACATCTGCTTTTGTACTTTGGAAACCCTAAACCCACCTGAGACACCCGAGCAGAACTTTCCGGTTTAATTCCCCAACAACAAATTATCCTGTCACCAGTTTCAGCTTGGTACTCTCAGGTTGGCCATCATGACAGAGGTGAAAAAGACTGGAGGGATGCCGCACGAGCGTACTCTTACATGAGTAAACGAAGAGAGAGGGAACTTTCTGCTGAGCACGATGAAAACAGCATGTGATGCAATTCTGCTCATTAGCTAGAGTTGGAAATTCACAACGCATACTGCGATCTTCACATTAAACCACAAAACACCCACAAAGTTCTGCTGCTCTGTACAATCTGTGTTTTGTGTCTAACGGTGGAGATGAACCATTAGCATCTCCTGTATCTGCTGCTTGGAGCTGCACTGTTCATCCTCATGAAGCTCAAAACTGCACACACACACGATGAGCTGGATTGTGAGTTGATGCTCTCTTTTTTAAAGATGTGATGCATATTTTACTGTTTATGCCCCAGCTAGAGCAAAAATAAAGTTTTTTTTAAATAAATCCAGACTGTGGCGCCTACTTGGACCTGAATCTGCAACAACACATCTTTTGTCTTCTGTTATCTCCTCCCTCCCTCTCTTCTCAGACCGTCACTGTGTCCCTCACACTTGTCAATGTCAAACCACTGATGCGACTCTTTGTGATAACACTGAGTGGATATGTTGTGTGTGTGTGTGTGTTAAACCTGAGAGAGGCCGTGCTAGCCAGAGCTGACAGCAGTAAAAGCGATTTGTGCTGACAGTCGCCGCCTTTGTTTTTAACTGGTTATGATAAAACCTGCAGAAGGTTCAGTTAATTAAAGAGTGTACCATCTGCTAATAACATCACCTCATCAATCTAAATGTAAGAACCTTTTCTGGACTCAGTTTATAGAGTTTACAGTCTGCTGTTCTTCCTGCGTTGCTTTGTGACAAAATGAGTCGACTCGTTTTCCCAACCGATGATTTGATCTCCTTTTCGGGGGCAGCCTTGATTTGTTCATCTCTAGTGTCTGTGGATGTGAAGTGACACAGTGACAGTGGGATTTAACTCTGCCTGAGCAAACTGTGTGACCCCAGTTCAGACTTATCAAGTGATGTGGCTTCAATTGTAGCATCGAAGCACGCCAACACTGCAGCCTATGACCACGCTGAGTAAATGTGTACACTTCAAAGCAGGATGGCGTTTACTTTCCTGATATGATGTTAGAGCTGCACGATTTTGGCCAAAAATAAAATCCAGATTTTTTCCTCTGAAAACTCGATTTTCGATTTTTTATTCAGTGACTTCACTTTAATAAGTTTTTCTATCAACCCTCAAATTGAAACCACTGAAAATGATGTACTGCGTATGCCAAGCCAGTAAGTGGCGCTGTAAGGCTGCACAGGAAATGTACAAAAGACAGAAGAAGAGTACAGAGCATGCGAATAACGGTTGTTTTGGCCGGATACGCACAGGCACCATAAAAGAGTTACACTGTGTGTCACATGATCGTTTAAAGAGACGCAGATAGGCAGGCAGTGTGTTATAGGTAGATTATGTCCCATAAAAAAAGTCCAATTAGCAAGTTTGTTTCTATATTTCGCTACTTTTCAGACCCTCCCTCGCAACTTTCTTTTTAATTTTTTTTTTGCCACAAAAAAAAAGCAGCTAGCGAAAAATCTAGGGACTTTTTCTAGAGTTTGGAGGTTTTGGCGGGGCAGGATTTAAATGTTAGACAATTATGCGAATTGACGTCATTCAGTGACGTCTCGGCCAGCCCCTAGCCACTTTCCTCACTAGGCGTTTTTTTTAACACTGTACCTTTTGTCTTAAAATTGGTTTGTATTGCAGTTTATGTTAACGGTTTTGTCTCTTTTTTGTCAAGTTTCTTACAACACTTTCATGAGGGACTACAGATGGAAATGAGAGGTTTGCTAAATGTGGTGCAACCATCCCTTCATTTATTTTTGCTGTATGAACAATAGTTATGTGGCATTGGCACATTGGTTTAACATTCAATACAACACCATAGGTGAGGATATATTGAAATAAGATAATTTGATACAACATGCATTTCAATTTGATGCAATACAAGATTACAGGATTTAAACTATGCATTGTGATATGACAAATGATATGGTGCTTTATGATGTGCTAAGATACAAGACAACACAATGCAAAGCGATATTATACAACACAACCCAACATGGTTCACTCCACTGTTCCCTTTGGGTAATTTGTCCTGGACCAAAGTGCTGCTCACATCAAGCTGCTTTCACAATACTTTCAATAACATACGTCAGCGCTGTGATTTCCTGTCAGAGAACACCAAAATATTTCCAATCTTTTTGGATTTTGAAGAAAATTCTCATGAACTGATTCCAGTCGGTTTGTTTTATTCATGATGTGAAAGAAAGCCTGCAGCTCTGTGCTGAAGGTTTTTGTTACAGCCGGGCGAACGGCCAATCAGGGAGCTTGTTAACAGGCAGGAGGCAGCAGGCTCACCTTTCCCTCCGACACACACTTGGCTGAGAGTCACCGCTGCATCTTTTTACAGCAACACACACAACAACAGCATCACTGAACACACCCACACACACACTCACTCCGGTTATGATAATATGACCACAAGCAGGTTGATAACACACAATGAGAGGGGTGCTAACATTATCCTCTCACTGCATCACACACACAATGGACATCCCCGACACAGAGAAGTGGTTGCTATGGAGATAAACGGACTGCTTAGTCATTCTGAGAGAAGATACTGCCAGTGTGTGTGTGTGTGTGCGTGCGTGTGTGTGTGTGTGTGTGTGGTATGACAACACACTTATGTCACTCTGCCGTCAGGATTTTCACTGCCTACAGACACAGACGATGTGTGCGTGTGTGTTTGTATGTGTGTGTGCATCTGCAGTTTATTCTACTCTGACATAACACAAACACAGTGTACAAGGTCGCATCAGGAGATGTGACACTGCTGACAGTGTGTGTGTGCGAGTGTGTGTGTGAGAGTTAGTATGACGTCAGCCTCCACACACAAGTGGTGATACAAGAGTGAGGGTGGAAGAGAAAGTGATACAGTCATATTCATGTTAGTATGTTATCTAATAACATGAGCAGCAGGGTACCATGTGGGTAAAGCTGCAGCAGACCAGCATCAAGGTGCAGCTCTGAAACTGCAGGAACAGACAGAGCTGTGGCGTCACAGTCCTGCTGAAGAGTGATAATGCTATAGGGAGTGGAGGTGAGGGCGCTGATGGAGCAGGGCCAATCAGAAACTGTTCTGGGTGGATCGAGCTGTTACATAACAAGCTCTCTCTTCCTATACGGATCAATACCTCAATGCATAGCCATGGATGAGGACTCGTGTAAACTGTAGCTTCATTAGCAGTGATGGACTTAAGTGGTGGTTAACGTTTAGTTCCAGTGAGGCAACAATCAAAACACAAAGTACCATTGAAGTTAATAGGAAGCAGAACTAAAGGGGGATTTCAGCATTTTTGTACATTTCAAAATCTATATAAAACATGTATGTAGTCTTAATTACATCTACTATTGATTTCTAAAGAGGAGCCATGTAACTGTAACAAGCTACCAGCAAATAAGAGGTGGAGTTAAAGCCGGTCAAACAGCTACAACACGCACATCTGTCAGTCAAATATGTTACCCCTGAATTATGCCTCATTATGCAGACCCCTTAGCCTCCAAATAATCAAAATAAATACGGTTTTAGTTATCACGAGTTAGGTTTGGATAACTGACTTTTCAAAAAAGGAAAAATATTGATATTGTTCTGAAAATAAGTTTACGGTAATACCTAAAGTGGCCATAAAACAGAGGACAGATAAAGAAGCAGCAGCTGTTATAGAGAGATGAAGCAACTCTCCGAGAGATGATTCTGCACTTTTGCAGACATTAAAAGATTTATTGTGAATCCATAAAACCACATTAGAGCTTCTACCTCTTCCGTTTGCTAATGAATTGAACCGTTTTCATTCTGTCCTGTAATTTACAATCTGCAGGTGAACTTCAAAATAAAAGCATGGTTCGACAATTTAGGATTGAAACCAAGACCGAAAACACACATACCAAAATAAAAGTATTTAAATCTTTTTATGGGGCAGGATCTTCTCCAAATAAATTTCAGTCACAGGGATGTTAATAACTCATAAATTTGAATATTGCTTTATGGATCATGACATTGAAGCCAAGTTTTGTATTAAAACTCTGAAATTGCAATATTTATACCCATGATAATCCTGATGTGAAAATCTGACGCCATGACGGACAAAACTGCAGCCTTTTGAGCATGCATCTGCACATCCTTCTCCTGCAGGTACAATAAAAAGTTCAGTCAGTAAGGCGTATTATTGAGAGGCTGTGGCATTGACCCAATCATCTCCAGGTATATTCCAGTATGTCAGTGATCCCGCTTGATATGTTTCCAGCGATACTGGAGCCAAAAATGAAACCAAAGACCACTACTTTCTGTCCCAAACTAATCTTTTACCGTTGTCACAATCGGCAAATGTTTCCAAGTTAGTGTGCAGACATGATTAATGCAACATAGGGGTGAAAAAAAAACTGCCTCGGTGTGTGAATACCCTAAATCATCAATTAAACCCGAACCCTCCAAGCAGGCAGACCTGTTGCATCTGAATCAAAGGGGACAGGTTAACCTGATCACTTTGTTGTATATACCTTTTAACGCGCCAGCCTGGCTGCACTAGTGTTTGGGGAAGTTGTGCACCAAAACAAGTACTTAAGAAAAATCAAAACACAAGTTTAAACCAGTGGTGACGCCACAGATCAAGTCATGCAGCAGCAGGGAAACAGGCTGTAATAGCTGTGACATTATCAATGGTTGAGTCTCTGACAGGGATCTGTACAGGGATGGACCTTTTTTCTTTTTAATAAGAGTGGAAAAAGAACACAGTTGTTGTTTTATTTTGAAGGATTGCCTCTGATCCCAAAAACCATTTCAACAAAGTGAGATACTGAGGAAATGGTCGACCAGCAGCTTCTGTTTTCTGCCAGGAAAAAGCATTTCTGTCAGGAGTCTGTCGGCCTGAAAGAGATTTTTTTACTTTTTTGGGGTCAATTTCTTAACTTTCAAAAACTTCTTGCTATGTACAGACATTAAGATCATTTTTGGTGGCAAAATGTAAGAATTTCCAGTGGATTAAAGGTTACACTACAGTCATTACAGCCTGTTTCATGGCTGTAAGATGGCAAACCCAAACTTTTTATACTTCTCACTCATGGAGATCCCAAAAAAAGGGGATCCAAAAGGGGAATTTGTGAATAATCACATCCCTGAGTGTTTGCCATATTTTATGATACTGGTTTTGAATGGAGATCTAACCAAACAGCACAGTATGGTACTGCTCTTTAAAGGGCTCCGCTGTGAGGCAGAGGGAGATACAGAAATACAGAACCAGGACATGTGATCCATCCATACATGGTCAGAAATGTTCCCACAGTCTGAGCCGTACAGTCATTTTACTCCATGAAACAAAAATTCCCGCACTACTCGACCTCACTCATCTCCCTCTTTTTTGAGCTTTTCTTTAAACTGGTTATACTTTAAAATATAAACAATAAATCCATCAAACTCTGGACTTTTCCGAACTTCCACTGACATGTGGAAGTTACTAAACTACTCCGATGAGGCCTCCCTCTGCCTGTGTGTGTGTGTGACCTGTTAGATCTATCACGGCTGTATTCACGATCCTGTTTATACAGACTGATCCTCCTCTGGGAACAGCGACGGCTCGACTCGGCCCGCTGAACTTCATTCGGAGCAGGTTATGTCATCCTAAAATGTTGTTTCCCCATCACTTTTAGACTAGGACCATTTCAAAATCTTCTAGTTCAGACATTTGTCTTTAAATGAAAGACGATAAGATGACTTTTCAACATTTAAAATGTACTTTTGCTCCCCTGAATTTGCAGCTACGGTGTCTAAGCTCATAGATTTCACAAAATACATACTGAAAGAATTTAACTGTGGTGCTTGAACAAAGCCAGCTGCAAACCCACCTCATGCAGCTCGGTGAAACAATGCTTCGACTGTATGTGCATACATTGTGGAGGGATTTAGTTTCACGTGCAATCATCTCAACAAAGCATCTGGAAGTCATCAAACCCACATCTTCAAAGAGGACAGAGGAAAGACCCCAAGACGGCTTAATACACACGATTCTCTCAATGAAGGTTTTTCTATTGAGACAAAATGTTCAAGAATTAGTCCTGCAAACAAACTCCAGAATTTTCTTACGCAAAAACTTTCGAAACTGAAAAAACTGAGCATCCACAATGCAGTAAGTCAAAAACAAAGCACATAAAACGATAAAACAGAATTTACAGTTACACAATTTGACATAAAAACAGATAATTGCTCAATAATCTCAGTAAATCTGCCGCAAATGATCAACCATGACGCCAGTTAATGTTAAATGATTGACTTGTTTTGCACCAGCCAATAAGTCAAAGTGCACTCACTTCCCAGAAGACCTATGCCCCTCACATGACACATACACATTTATGCAGCAGAGAAAACACACACACACATACACACACATACACACACCATGCTGATACAGTCTATAACTGTTGCCAAAACCATAACTTACTTCTGTGTCACCTCTCTTTCGGGCTGCAATGCCGCAAAAACATCCAGCAGGAATTATGGAAGCTCCCTCACACTCCTCTCCTCACACTGGCATGCACTTGGCTCGGCTTGCCATCCTCACACACACACAAACACATGCGCGCACACACACACACACAGGATCCACCTCCTCGCTCACACACACGTACGCTGTAATACCGCACTGCACGTTCATGTGCCGTACCTTATCCCGTCTCTGCTGTGTGTAAGTGTGAGCTCAGGCGAGAGAGGACTATACAGGCTGTGACGGTGGTGGAGAGAGGGAGGGAGGGGCGAGACAGGGGAGAGTGAGAGAGGAGGGGGTGGGGTGGGGGGGGTGCACCTCCCTTTTTGGTCCTGAAACACGAGCGTGCTCCTGCGGTAAGAGGAAACAACGTGTGGGGCAGTTTGAGTTGATGCAAACTCCTGTTTTTTTGGGACATAATGAAGCAAAAAGAAAACAAAATTCCTTCACTAACACACACACACACACACACACACACACACACACACACACACACACACTATGACTCACACACATACTTTCCTAACATACCAATCAAAGACCACAAATCTTAATCGACCATTTGTGGACGTCGGTTTCTGGTCATTTTTTAAAAAGCAGATCATAAGAGAAAATCAGAAAATGAAATATTCTTCCAAAGGTCGTAACCATCATTTTACTTAAGTTTCAAACTTTCATTCTGTGTCAACTTTGGCGCCCCCTGTGGACAAACATGTCCCTCGTTTGCCTGAACTGAGCTCCTGTCTGAGTCTGACTCTTGGCTGCGGTGAATGCTGTTATACTTTGGACTGAGCAGCTCAACTTGCAACTCATGAACAGAAACATGAGCGTAGTTCACTCAGAAGACAGTGATCAGCCACTCACTAGCCTCACCTCCTTCAAAACGCACCTTAAAACCTACCTGTTTACCCTAGCTTTTGGTTGAGTTGTCACTTGCTTTTACTCGCGTACGATTTTCTTTTATTTTTGTTTTTGTATGTTTCCCTTTTAATGTTGCCATACTTGTAGCTTTTATTATTTTATGTGTTTCTCCTGTAAAGCACTTTGTCTGGCCTGTCCTATAAATGTGCTATATAAATAAACGTGACATTGACATTGACATAGTGAAAGAGAGTCCTTGAGCGACACCAAGCACTGGTGCTTTACACTTCTACTTCACTTCCAAGCCTAGTTCATGGTGCTTTTTTGACAGTTTGAAGAAGTTGTAAGATGTTTAAGAAGATTTCATCTCATACCTGTGCTTGTAAACATCCGGGTAGTCAAGTATCACAGCATCATAGCTGTCATCTTTCACCAGAGCTCTGGTTTCCTGGACTCCCTTACAGTCAGTTCAGGTCTGCACAGCAGGAACCCAAACAGTTCGGAGAGTAACATTGACTCCTAAATAAAAATTTCCTCAAGAGTTTTGAACTCCATGAAGAGAGCATTACTGAACATTTTTGTACAAGATCTTGGATCTATTTCCAAAGTTTTGCACCGATAAATGTTTTTGCTAGTTAGAGATTGTGCAGAACTTTGCTGGCAATTTTTAACAGCCTGCTTTACAACACCAGCAGTCAATTGTGTTGGTACCGGATTCGTCTATGAGGTGGATTACGGACAGCAGGACTCACAAGAACTCACAAGAACCCGCAGATTCACATGCAATCGCGCGATAACGAGTCATCTCTATAGCCACATAACCATATTAACAGTACATTGTGTCCTTCCAGAGGAGGAAATCTACGTCTAGACTTTTAGAATCAGCATCTCCTCAACCATGGTGTCAACGGAGTGAATTGAAGTCTGAAAACCTTTCATTTGTTCGTCCCCATCCGTTTACATGGTGTGAAATACGATCCCCCTAAAACATGGAGTGTTTTATTTTGAAAAGAAGCCGGATGTTTTATTTTGTGTCTGTGTCCGACTTCCTTTCCAGCACGGGTTAATCTGTGCTGAATTTATCCAGCAAGCTTTGGCGTCCGGAAAAAATAGAACTCTTGCGATCAGCAGAGAGAAGCCGGTGGAAATCGCCAGACTAACTTGAATGGTTCTGATCAACTTTGATCGGTGGATACTGCCTTTTCGTACACATTCCGGAAGCGGTGGAAATTGTGGGCTTCTACGAGGCACTTCTTCTGACTGTTTAAAAATGACCATATTTTAGTGGATAGTCTTTACACTCAGGGTCTAGGTTCCTTTTAAAGTCATATAGAGGCATCAGTTTTCACCAGCTAAAATCTCCTCACAGGAAATCTGATTTCGTTTCTGAAGGACGACCAAGAGGAAATTCACATGCTTGAGTTGTGTTTACACACACCTCCCTCAAGGTTCAGTGTAGGAGTGGAGAGTCAAGTCTGTGTTTACAGAGAGAGCTGGTGTGTTTCTGCCAGGTAACCTAACCCCGGTCAGGATCCGCCCTCCACCTCCTGGTAGAAAAAAAAGGAGGGGTCAGTCCTGCCCGGTCCATAGGGGTTGGCTGTCGCTAAGCTGCGCTGAGCCCCCTCCCTGTTATTGGCTGCAGGAATCTGAGGGGGAAACAGAGAGGGAGGTTTTGGACTGAAGGAGAAAAGGGGGCAATGAGTGTAATGGAAAAGCAAGCCATGTAATCTGATGGGGAGGACGATAGGAGGAGGAGGAGGAGGAGGAGGAGGAGGAAGGTCCTGGTGAGCTAATAAGAGGAACAATCCAAGCAAGATTACATTATGTCCTGCCAATAGTCTGAACAATAACAAAGTGGATTGGCTAAGAGCCTCAATCCAAGCATTAGACTGGCACCGGTGGTCCTCTTTTTTCTACATCATAATCGTCATAGACTTTTACATAATACTATTACACCTCTTTTCAGCTAAAATGGTTCAAAACTGTTTTTCACAAGGACAGAAGGAACACTGTAAGGAACACACACACACATGTACTCACACACACACAACGTTACACTGGCCCTGATTTCTGTACTAAATCTGTCACTCCCTAACCGTCTGAGGATGCAAGGACGACCGATTCTGCAGAGAGGTCGACCTGAACTAACAGAAATAAGTGAACTGACCGCAACCTTTTCAGAAAACACAAAGACGTGTTAAAAAAACATGTCAAAGCCATTAAAAAACAAAATCTGCAATGGTATACTTATTGTTAACTTATACTTATTACATAATTTAGGGTTTAAATAAATAACAGACGGCATAAAAAGCACTGGAGAATAATTTTGTTAGTCTTATACCATTAGTCTTAGTTGGAGCTGCAACTTTTAATCTGAGCTGCTTTTATTGAAGAAAAGTGAAGCTATTTAAGTAAGGTGACCAGATTTCTGGAATGAAATCCAGGGACATTCAGAGCGGGGTGGGGAGCATGGACTGCGTGATCACAGACAACATCTCAGTACTACTGAGTAGCAGCGCACACCCCCCGTAAAAACTGTTGTTCAGGACTGCGCACAACATTATTGTTCTCATTCATGAAACGCTTGAATCGTGGCCATTTCCAGGGACAGCTGACAGCTGTAGCCGGGGACAGGTCATCCAATAGGGGGATGACTGGTTACCTTATGTTTCAGGGCTCACGTTCTGCTGTTAAGGAGGGGAAGGACAGTGGACTATTTTCAACATTCAGGATAGAGTGGCGCAACACAGCAGACAGCTCAATATTATTCAGCCTCTGTTATCATATTTATTGGATCGTGGGAAGCCATAATCGTAAAAGAAATCGAATAGACACAATATATGACCTGTAATAATTTTATAATAGGTTATTAGCCAGAACAACCAGTTAGCCTGGAGCTAGCTAGCAAAGGTAACAACATTTAATCACCAGCTTTATCCCTACTTGACCAATGCCAACCTGTGAAATTTAAGACTCGGCACAGGTGCCCAGTGGATTGGGAATCAAGCAGGGATTAAGCATGGTTAAGTTCCTGATATCGATCAACAATGGATGTTAGGTCTGTGAGGTAATCGTCTTTTATTGCATGTTTAAGTCCTAAATGACTGTCACTGCTTCCAGATCTCAGTGATAAAGTGTGAGTTAAGTTTTTTTAGCACCATGGAAACGCTCTGACGCAGAGAAAATCCAAGCAACTTCATTTTATCGAACCCCACAGTGTCAAGATCACTCCTGAGGCCACAGATCACAATCGAACATGAACATGACTCCACTATGAGCCAAAGTATGAGTCAATACAGGGATTGCATAATTCAAGTGGGCACTCGAACTCCACTGACGCCCTGCAGCAACAACTCCCCTTTGAAAATAGCGGTGGCCGATTAAACACGGGTGATTGAGCAATCCACCAGCCCACTGGGGACAACGAGATGACTTCATGTCCGTCACTATGATATGTGAAGGAGAGACTGACACACTAAACAATGAACTGAACTCTGGCTGTCCATGATTTTTGAAGAGGGTTTTTACTGATTTATGGATATCCAGGCTCGGACTGCTCTTATTCAGCCAACCAGTCACTGTTTTGTCATCCCAGTTTGTCAAAAAAATTATTCCTTTTGACGAGTTTTAATCAGCGATTCTATGCTACAAAAGGGAGCTGGTGTTTTCAACTGAATGCTTATAAAACTTGTGAAAACAGCATCAGATTATTTCCAGAAGCATGCTTCCAGAGATTATTTTACTGGCATACAAGTATTGACTGTTGTTCTCTATTTATCCAACAAAAGAGCTTTATTTCCTCAAACAACCATAAACCTTAACCCAAGATGACCTTATAAATGTGGAGTCAATGGATCTCTGTTCATTATGGTACCTAAATAATAAAACTAGTTTCAATGCAAATGGTGTGGAAAAATTACAGTCAACATTACTCAATAAAACAAAGTAAGGCCCAATCCCAACTGTCACTCTTCCCCCTTCGTTGTAGCCTCTTTGTCCACCCCTTCCCCTTGGCAAAACACGCCCCTTAAAAACGAGACGTATACAGTGTTGGACGCCAAGATGGACGCCTACTGTTGTAACGCAAAGATGTAACACAGTATTTTACCCATACAAGAGGATGTAGCTTGCACGTGAGAAGCTACATTAGCTAATGTAGCTTCTAGCACTGAATGTAGTTTAACTGTCTGATTATTCTGTGTAAACAGTCATGAAATGTAGTACATCATGGTAAAGTCCATTTGCTATGAATTTGTCTGACATCAGTGTAGTTAACATTAGCTTTAGCCTCGTTAGCTCGCTTGTTATAACAAGCTTAATATTTACATGGAGTAGCCAAGATTGAATATCTGATTAAAAAAAAACAAAAAACTGAAAAACATAAAAAAAATAAAATCGTCCCCATCCCCTTCAAGTGAGGTCTTGGTTTGTCTTAATTTCAAGGGCTGTGTAACTCTTTAGCCTTAGCGTTTCCCCTTAAGCTTACAGAAAATTGGATAATCCCTTCGCTTGACGTGAACATGCAAAACCAAGGGCTAAGGGGTACAACTGGGATTGGCCCTTAATCTTAGATCCTATAAAAAATGCGGAGAAATACCATGAAACAATCAAAATAAAAATCAGCGACTAGTTATCCATTTACATTTAATATCTGTAGTCCAACTCATGACAGCTGGCTGTTAGTGTTGGTGTTATAATTAAGAAGGAAAGTAGTCCGGCACGTTTCACTTAAGCCTGTTGGCATTGTCGCAAAAAAATGTGACTGTTCAAGCAAATAATGATTAGGAAATAATGAGGGTTAGCCGGCACAGATGTGAGAAGTTTGAGAAGATACTGAACTCTAACCATCTTTGATAAGGAAAACAGTAACTGAAAAAAGAAAACTTCTGTGAGGAAAATGTAAAATCGACTTTCATGTACTAGAATCCTCTTCAAGTCCTTCCATTTTTTTCAAGACTTTAAGCCAATTTGGCACAAATACAGTACATAGAATTAGCTTCTAGCAGTCCCTGATTTAAGTGTATTCGTGGTTGCAGTGTGTGAAATAAGTGAGTCTGTGCAGAGTCTGAAAAAACAAAGAAAGTTAAGAGGAATCAAGTCCTAGAAGTCATTACACAGCACATGCTACAGCTTAGAGAAGTAAACCCGTAACCTTTAACTTGACTGTGCGTGAGTGAACAGCGGAAAATATGTCTCTTAACCTACATACATGAAAAGCAGATTTGTTAGCTCACAGAAAGACAAAAATGAAAGATTTTTTCTACTTGCCTATTAAATCTGGAAATTGTGAAATTGCCTGATGACAAACACTGATAACTGATTTTTCATCAACTCCAACTTTTCTAAAAATGTTGAATTAATGCAAAGCACAATAATGAGATTAACTTTGAATCTTAACAAAAGACCTTTCATGAGTGAAGCAATTATGGTCCCATGGGCCCAGTCCTAAGCTCCTGGAGGGTGTAAAGGCTTAGAGGTGATACAAGTGGGTATGGACCAAGCGGCTGGCACCGAAAGCCCCCCAAAAACCCTTTAAAGAACATGTTACAGTTATGGGTGATTCAAACATGGACGTAGTCTCAGTGATGTTATCCATTGGTGTTTGAAGAGGCCAAGGATGGTGGTCGCCATGTTGTAAATGCTGACTCTGCTTGACTTTTGATAACCCATATGACTAGAAAAAAGGTCAAAATTCACTTGAAACTGTTAGAAGTTCAGCTACAACATGCCCATCTACACATCCACTCAGTTATCCTCCTTTATATGTGAATGTATTCAGAAATCTCAGTATTTATGTTGATTAAATAAATAAGGTAGAAAAATTCTCCTCATACAGGATGTACTGTATACAGGATGAGCTACTGAGACCTTTACTTTACTTTGTGCCAGTTTGTAAGCATTCTGTGGGAAAATGGACATTTTAATATGGGCCCTATTTGGGTTTTGTTTACTTTTGGTGCAGCCCCAAGTGGACACTTGAGGAACTGCAGTTTTTTGCAATTTGGTGTAGCTTTATTTAATATGATGTCACATGGTCAGAATGCGTATTCTTACAGCAGAAATAAACATGTTTATGTCCTGGTCCATGAATCTTTTTGTAGTGTGAGGTTTATATAGTTTTTGTTTATCAGCAAAAACTAAACAGGGGATGGGGAACCGATGGCCTAGCAGTCCAAGTGATCCATAGATCCATATGGTCCCGGTCCCGGTGGCCTCTCTGACCGCTCTTTCCAACGGTCTTAGGCAAAATTTCCCTAAACATCATAAAAATACTTAAAAAATGCACGGATGAAAACTTTTTTTTCCTCATTATTGCATAATTAGCGGCATGGCTAATTTGACCGACAGATGGGTATATTGTAGCTAAATGAAAGTTGACTTAAGTGAACATTTATAATATGACTTTAAAATGGTTGAGCTTCAAAAGGCCTCTTCAAAAACCACATACATTGATGTTTTTCACGCAGTCTATGGTGCAGGTATGCACTACACACAATCTACTTTGCAGACTGTTGCCCTGGAGACACTTGAATAAAAATGGTCCTCTGTCAGTGCTCCTGTATGTAATTGGCTTTAATTGAAAAGCAAAGACACATAATGCAAAAAGAATTTCACACAGCGGCGTGTTTCTGCTTGTACGCACGTGCCAAAAGTTAATGCATGTGCAAACACCTTAAAAAAAACATATGGCATACCTGAGGACTGATGTAGTGATGTGTTAATGGGTAAGTGAAGTCTGCCAAGCCTGAAGCCAGAGTTTTAGCTGGGTTCAAAATGGCTCACTTTACACATTGTAAATAAGTTAACCAATAATTAACACCAGACCTGGAATAGATCATGTCCAGGGTTAGCATTGCTGCCATAAACCCACCGAGCATAGCACTACAGTTTCTCTACAGCTGAAAAAAGCTGCTTATTCAAACTCTAACATGTCATTACCAATACTATAGATTGAAGCTGTGCATGCGGTTGGAGCAGAACCAATTAATGCCTGTAGTTTCCAATTTTGCATTAAGAAACACCTGCAAGCATCTAATTCAAAACACAGGATATCTAATAAATTAACCATCTTTATGGTGAATGAGAGAAAATAAGGGGTATTTTTTCAGCCTTGTTAAAAGCAGCACTTTTTTCAATGCCAGAATAACTTTAAGTTTCTGTACAATAATTTTCACAACTTGACTGAAACACACAATCTGTAACTGCTCAAATTAAGCCCTTGGTTACGTCCTCGTACTTTTGGCTTTTGTTGTTGTCTGAGACGGCCAAATTGGTGAAAAACTGGATTAAACTTGCTCGATACATCTCCCTACTTGTTCGTATTTTGAGGGCACTTGTGGTAGTTTTCTGAGTGTACCACTCAGACAGAAAAATAAACATGCATCAAAAGCTGCAGTAACTATTCTGAGTCCGACCGTGGCAGCAGAAGATAAGATAATCTCTCTGCAACTGGTGTTTGGAAACTCAGACTGAAATAGATGCTCTAATCAATTCCTGCCCGTCTGACACAGGAAGTGTGAGGGGAAAAGTGTGTGTCTGTCTGTGTGTGAGAGAAAAAGTGTGTGCTGCTCTTTAACACACAAGAGCAGCTCTTTACTGGATTATTTGCAAGTACAAAAAAATAATAAATTAAACATCACTGAGGAATAAATTGAAAAGTTGTCACTCCTTCATGCAAGAGACTGAATTAAGATTTTTAAGTGTAATTCTAAGATGCAGAAATCAATATTAAAACTCTCTTGAGGTGATGTTTGCATCGGTGGGCGTGATGTTTCTTTGCAGGGCTGATGATAAATCTGCACGACTGAAGAATTCAGAGCAGGATTGATGGATAAAATAAAGTTTGCACCATCACATACAAGAATTTGAAGTCATTAGCATAAGTATCAAAATAGCTCCGGCTTTAAATGGCAAGTAAATAACATTTCTTTCTGCAGGGGTTGAATGGATCCACAGACAGAGCACTGGCTGCCTCCTCTTGGTAGCTCAGTAACAGCCACTCTGTGTGTGTGTGTGTGTGTGTGTGTGTGAGAAAGACTGAAAAACAACCAAAAATAGACTACAGCCACAGACTGAGGATGCAAGTAGGTGGGAGTGTGTGTGTCCACCATCTGCTACAATTTGTGTGAATTTAGAAACCTACTTTAATGAGTTTAAATGAGCATCACTAAGACATTAAAAGGCTGTGTCTCGAATGCTCATAAGGTCATTTTGTTTTTCTTCCCACAGAAGTAAAGAAAAATATCGTGTAAGAAAAGCAAAATAAATAAGTATGACTGTAACTAGATTGTAGAATAAGTTCAAGAATAGTCCAAATCTTATAAAGAAATTAACAGATAAAGAAAAGTTTGCCAATTCTTTGAACTCTTTGTTTGAAAGTTGTGCAAAGACAACAGATCTGTAGACGTGTGTGAGAACAGGAGATCTCATTCTCGCCTGATATAGAATCTAAGCTGCTCAACAGTTCAGGTCTCCTATGACATAACTTTTGGGTCATGGTTCTCCAAATGTTTTTAATGGGTGTCAAGTCAGGACTACAGGCAGGCCAGATTAGCTGCAGGACTCTTCTACAACAGAACCATGCTGCTGTAAATGTGGTTTGTCATTGTCTCGCTGAAATATGAAAGTCATCTCTGATTAAGTCTGAATGCCAGCTTTAAAATCTGTATATGTTGTTCAGCATTAATTGAGCCATCACAGATAAGCTACCTTTGCCATGATCCCTATACCATCTAGGAAGCTCGCTCTTGGACCTTTATGTTTAAAACAAGCCTGGAGGTGTGCAGCCGCCATGATCTCCAAAAAGGATGTCAAATTTAGATTCGTCCGACCACATCAAAGTTTTCCTCCTCATCACCTCAGTCCAGCTCAGGTCAAGAAAAGTCAACTAGATTATGATTATTTAATGTTTTCTAATTGCATGGTACAGCTTTAGTTAGCATTTATGGATGCAGTGGTTTTTGAGAGTGATTTCCACTACAGAGCTCTGTCTATTTTTGATGCTGTCCTGCTTGAGAAACTGTAACTCACATCCCCATTCCTGTCTCTTTAGTCTCTCCCAAAGTTGTACATTTCTGTCCACCCTTCCCTCTAAGAGACTCAGCCTCTCTGCAGTATCCTTATAAATTGCAGATTATAACTGGATCAGAAATGTTCCTCCAGGTATTTTTTACTATTACACAACTTTTCCAGTGTTTGGTTGTCACTGCCTGAGCTGTTTAGAAATGCGTTACTAGCTGCCATCAAACTAAAAATGAGCACATGTATTTTATAAAACCATCCATTTCAGCTCATATTCCATATTTATTTATATATTGGATTTAAATAATTTGCAAATTCTAGTTTTATTAACATTTCACAATGCCTCTCAGCTCTCACGGAGTTGTTTACAATCTGACATCTGTCCAGAAATTGAAGCTCTCCCATGTTTTTGTTTCACAGACTCTTGGCTCACGCAGAAGTGACTTCACATACTAATAATTAAATTTAAACTTAGATGAGAACCAAACTCGGCCCGTCAAACCGGTTTAATTTAGGGCAGCTGTTACTTTTTTGTGTGTGTTACAAATACGGCCACATTAACGGCTGATGAGTGATTTTAAACTGCACCTGTATCAGATTCTGACAAGTCAAAACACCACAGTATTTTATAACCAGAGTAAACTAATTAGTTTAATGTGAAGGTTTATGGTTAGCGCTGCTTTTCTCGTGTGTTCCTGGAGATAATAAGACCATCAATCACAAGACGCCGCTTTGTAAATCCAAACAAGTCTGTGCAGAGGAATCCCTTAAAATACCACACACACAAAAATCCCAATCATGACATACTCTCGCAAACACATGAACCTGCAGCAGCTTAATCACTCTGGATTAGACTTGCAGAAACTTGGCACCTGATGCTCGTAGCTCAGTGAAAAGTGAAAAGGAGGCTGCATAACTCTGCAAGAAAAACGTACCATCCAAGAGTCCACACTTGAAGCAGGGATTTAAATGTGTTTGCATGAAAAATGTAAACTTAAATCACAGAGGAAAGCACAGCTGAGCAGAAAGCAAGACTTGTAGAGGTTCAGATGACGTGTTAAAGCTTAATGTAGCTTCTGTTTGCTCAAATGAAATGTCTCTTACTCAACTACAACATGAAAAAAGGCCACAAATTTACTTTCTGGAAAGCAGAATTCAAATAGAGGAGGTTACGTCACGGCAGAGATCATTATTCATGACACTGAGGCAGAGTACTCTGTATTTTCATTAAGGCGCAGCAGGGATGTGCACACTTACACACACAAAGCACTCCTCCATGCCAAGGAGAGGCACATAGTCTTAATTTAATCCTGGACAGCCCTGCAGGATGGTGCAGAGGACGACCTGTTATGTAACAGGCAGAATGCTGCCGCAGCAGTAATGTCCATTACACACACCGGCATACTTCACTGCATGGACACTCACACACTGGACACACAAACGTAGGCCTACACACAATGCCACAAGCAGCAGCAGCAGCAGTATGGACATCACTACAAAATGCCAAACATAACTGCAGACTTTCATGAATGGATGTTTGTGTATGTACAGTACACAGCAACTCACAAACACAAGTACAGTGTGATGCAGTTTAAAGTCCATGCACATACAAAGTCCAACACATGTCAGTGAACACACCCACAACTACACATGCAGGGTCATGACACACAAAGAATTATTTAATTGATAGGAGAGGCATTTTATGTTTGTAAACATTACATTACTGTACACAAGGGGAAAACGAGGGTTCTTTTTCACAGTATGAATTGAATTGATTTATTTAAAACTTGACTGTCTGGATTAAAATCAGATCCTCTTGCATAATTTAGACCACTGAACGCTTCAAATGTGAGGACCTTAAATTAAAAGTTGTTCATCTTAATGGGCTTTAGTATGCATGAACTTTTCTCAGGCTGTAAAAAAGAAACGTCTCCATTTTTGACAGGTTGTATGGTAATTAGCTGCGGTGAGCAGATAAGGCCGAACCCCATTAACAAATGTGTTAATTTTAGCCCATTTGGACCAGCCATGTTGTAAACAGTAAAATAACTCACAAATATTCTGATATTTAACATGTTCAGAGCTCGGACTTTGATTCAACAAACCGCCAGGATTTAAAAAACCGCTAACTCTCACGATGGTTGAATTTGTTTCACACAATTCTTTACCGGAAAACACGCCCACCGCCACGCCGATTCGGAGTGCAATATAGAGCAATAAAAACTTATTTTAAAGTTAAAGTGATATATTTTTTTATTTAAATGTTTGCCGATTTTTCCACAATAAGTTGTTGTCTCTGAATATGTTAAAACTTTTTTAAATGATATGTCTTTATCTCAAATGTAGCGAGTAAACATTTTTCGGTAACATTTCAAATGGAGTTCGTCGCTACCACACTCGTGGCGAAACTGCCCAATCCACGCTTATTTACCACTCGCTTAAATGAATGCACCGGGAAAACTGCCAAACCACGCAAGATAAGGACATGAAACAACACAAAAGTGCAGTAAATTAAAGGAGTTTAGCTCTGATTTACCGTTGTAGCCCAGTCCTTGTAGGTGATAATCTACCTGAACCTGCTGTCCTCTGCGTTCACCTGGAAACACCCCGAGTTTACCGCATGCAAACCGTGAGGCCACATCACGTCTCCGCCGCAGAGTCTCCACATGCCATGAAGTATATCATCTTTCTGACGGAGAAGAACCCGTCAAACTGACGTCTTCATTTTCAGATGGTCAGTGATTTCTGCAGCCCTCGAGCCTGATCAGCTGAGTCACGACAGAGCCCCCCCCAAACACACATGCACCCACACATACAGAGACTCACACACACCTGTGGGTAAAGACTCAATGATCCAGATCAATGAGGCTGTAACACCTGCGGCCTACTCACCTGTGGGAAAAGAATTTTATTTTAATGGTAATTTTTCTCTCAACCCTATAAATGCTAATTTTATTCCTGTTAATTATGAGTTTGATATACCTTAAATCTTTTTAAAATAGATTTATAAACATAAATAGATGAATAAATACATTTAGAAAAGTGTTAGCCTGCATTGAAATTTTGCACAGTGCATAAGCCTTGTCAAACTTTAAACTCGCAACCAAACAAACTAAAACAAAAGTAAACTTTGAATAAAATAACATTATATTAAAAAAAAACATAATACTGTTCATGCTCTTATATAAGTTGCTTAATAGGTGCAGACAAAACTAACTAGCTTACCTTAACTTACCTGTCTCCATGGTGGGTATTTTCATTTCCAACTCTGCCATCTAGCGGACAAAAGTGGACTAACTCTACATGTTTGGATAAAATCCAATCCAATTATATGGTGCATCTTGTATTGTTAGTGGGTTCAAATGTCTTAAGATTTCTCATGGGGCATCACTTCATGTTAGGACCTATAGATTATAATTAAAGTAATTCAATTAAGTATTAAAAGCAAAGGAAAACAAGTGTTTTTAACTTGTGGGTATCAATATGTAAGAGCAAGAACCATGACAGAACTTAGTCTTCAACTAACCACTAGATGGCAGTGTTAGATTTTTAAATATCTGCTGGTGTTGCAAGTACACTGAGCAGAGCCCACAGTTATTATAACAAATTTATAGGATAGAATTGAATCAATGTACAAATCTGTACCATATAAAAACAGATCAGATTGAGGAGTATGTACCCCCCTGAGGGCAATTAAGGAAATACGGCTTTGACATAATTTTTCTCCGAAAAATTTCAAATGGTTGTGACACAACTTTAACATGCCCTTGTGGGATGTGTATCTGGTTGGCTTCTCTCTGCACCCCAATCAGAGTACATATGCACACCTGGACCCTGGGTGCTGGAAGTATTTAAGCTACTACAGTTACTTGCAATTCCCTCTTTTGTTTCTCCTGACTGCCTTTACAGGTACTTGGTTTGACTTGGCTTGGTTTAGCTTGGCTTAGCTTGGCTTTGTTTGATTTGGTTTGGCTTGTCTTGATTTAGTTTGATTTGATTTGGTTCGGTTTAGCTTGGTTTAGTTGTAGTTTATGTTTGCTCTTTACAACACCCTCGCACACATATACCTACCTTTCACCTATGCACGCCTTACACAATACTGTTTTTTGACCGATTTACACACCTCATATCTTGAATATTCTAATTCTGTTAAATTTGAATTAATAAAGAGTTGTTTGGGAGTTTATACATGGTGTGTGTCTTCCTTCCTCTTTTTGTTGTGACCACCTGGGCCGGGTCATGACGATCCTACTTTGTAAAAAAAGTAAATTTCTCATCCTTATATCTCCTCAGATAATCTCCTCGGACTTTCAGCAGTAAAAGGCTAATTGTTGCCAGTTAACAGGGTTTGTTTGATGGTAACACCAATTTCTACCCATACCATACTTAAACATCATACCGTTACAGTATTCAGCAACATAAACATGGCGATGTGTAAGTGGTTGTCTTTTCCCATGTGAAAGTATTTCTCCCTGAGTCAAGGTCATTGTTGACTAAGAAATGGATGAATGCTGTGTTTTGAAGTCAATTTATCAGCTACCAATTAAAATTATTCCTTATTTCTCTACAGATTTTTCACTTTTTAATGTCTTTGTGGCAGCTCATCTATCAGGGAGAGAAAAAAGACATGGTATTTCAGCTTTTTACTGTGTGTGTGAAATGGCTGCAATGGGAAAATGGGCAAGGCTATCACCTTAACCCGCTAAGTTCAACACCTGAGGGTAGATTCTTCATCTGGTCGAACCTGTACCTGCTTTTACCACTAATAACACGACAGATTGAGTTTAATCGGCATCCCATTACGGAAAAAGAAAGCCCAGCTGGCGCTTGGAGTCTGTGGTTAGACAAACACCCTTCAGGGATGTTGCCGTCTGTTAACATCTATTCACTCAAGTTTGCACCGTCATAAAAGTTATCAAAACTAATGAAACAACAAGATAAATAAAGTCAAAAACATTTAAATGATAAGGAAACACCTGTGCATTTGAAGTTTGAAGTTTGAAGTTTGAAGTTTAAAAGGGAAATAAACAGGCTGTCCAACAGTAGAAGATTTATTGTGAAGACACATTATTACAACAAAGGAATTATCAACCAAACACAACTCAATAGTAATTATATACCGGTAAGTAATAAGGAAACTCCAAAACCACAATTTATATTGACAGTAAAACCTCAGCAGTTACCTCCCCCTCAGGGTAGAAGCTCAAATATTGCTGCCATATCTTTTTACTGTCTCTGATAATCGGATGAACCGCGGTCGCTTCCTTGCTCCTTGTTTGATAATCAACTACAATGAAGCCATCCATAGAGTTAAAAAACACTTTTCTCATCCATTGAAGTACTAGTTGACAATCCTGTTTGAGACTCACAGATAACATGGAAAGAACAAACATAATGACTTTAACGACGATTACTTTGGCAGCACTTGTGTTTGCTTCGGTTCCTCTTTCACAGCACTTAGCCAACAGTACAGTGTGTAGTGGGCGTTTCTCAGTTGTCAGGTTGGGAGTTTGATCCCCGGTCCTCTGGTTCAAAATGTTCGTGTCCTTGTGCAAGACGCTGAACTGTCTTCAGAGGCTTTTCCAGTGGGATTAATGTAAACATCATTGTTAACTATGAATTGGCTGAAGGCTGATATCTGCTGTGTACTGATGTTGACTAAAAGACTTTCAAATATGATATATCTTGATATCTCTCTTGATCCTCTCCGTGTGTTGTCCAGCAGCGAGAACCACTAATGATCAGAAATGCAAAATAAATGAAAGGCTGTGATGGTCGATTTCAGATTGGGAAATAATATTTGGTTCCCATTTTCCAGAGAAGACCTGAGTCAGACAAACACCTCACAGTGAACTCAGTCCTTCAGCTAATCCAACATGTATGCTAATCCAACTGGCATCAGATTCAGTATTAAAAACTTCATAATCCAAAGAAAGCCAGGTTTGCAGTTTTAGATGACAGGTTAAGTCAAAACCCTGACATGTTTTGTTTTCTTACAGTTCATAGTCAGCTATTTTTCGCTGGAAAAGATGTGTGATTACAAGGAAGCTGTGCAGCAAATTCTTCTATTCTGTAATAGAAGAAACTAAAAACAACCTCAGATACTTTTCCAGCAGACAGTCAGAGCTCCATGGAGCCGTGTATCCCTCCAGCCCTCAGCTGTGATGATTTTTAAACTTCTTTGTCTTGAATATTAGAGACTAAATTAGTAATCTATTGCCTCCACCAGGATTAGATCTAATGTGTACCTGGACTGCTTTCACCTTCCTAAACTGAATTCAACTGTTTCCTCTTAGACCTTGTCTCTCAGACCCAGTTCCTACTGAGCTGCTGAAATATATCTTTACCTAAATCGAAAAAAATAGTGTTCAGTGAAAAAAATGTATTCTAAGTTTAGACTTGTGAAAACCAACAAAACACTCTGAGGAAGATCATCCAGCAAATAAAGTTAATTTGTTACAGACTTGGTTTACAAGGGGCGTGAAGGGTTCTGGGTCTCTCAGAGGTGAAGGTTAACCACTCTGGAGAAAACGGCATCAGCAAATACTGTCGTTTAATAATGTTCCTCACTGTAAAACTGCAAAGGAAGTGGATATTTCATCATGTACAGGACAAAACATCATTGGAAATTCAGAGAACCTGGAGTAATCTCTTTTCAGCAGGGACAAAGTCAACACCGCATTAAACTCTGACACGACTCTGTTGTTGAAATCATCGCATGAGCTCAGAAGGACTCCTAAAACCTTTTTCTTTAAGGTAAAAACTGGTCAGCAGCTCATTTAGGATGGACTGAGGTGAATCCCAAATCACATTTTCTTTTTGGGAATCGAGGACACTGCATCGTCTGCTTTAAAGAGCAGCGGGACCGACCTACAACTGAACAGCCTGGGGATGCAGAAGTTCCCAGTGCGTTACACAACTTCTCAGAAACTTTTTGATGGCATCAAACTATTTGTCTTATTAGCATAATTTTCAATAACAAGAACAGTTAAATGATTTGCAAACCTTTAAAGCTTTTTTAAAATTCAACACAGCATCCTAACCTTTTCTGAGATGGGGGTTGTATCTGACCTGGAGATCAGTGTACTGAAGCTGAATCCCTTTGTCTGAACTTGCATCTGGGAGTGTCTTGTTTAAGAAGTCACGCTTCCTTATGTAACATGACTCTTTCTCACCAGTACAGTAAAACATCAGGTTTTCCTCATCTGCACTCTGTAGAAAACATCTTCTGCTGATTGTAACAGCCTGGAGGGTTTTGCCGGGGTTATAAAAGAAGTCGAGCTCCACCCATACTGCACTAATTCTCCTGCAGGCTGCTGAGGTAGGTTCGAGCTCTTTCTATTCACATTATAAACAGTTTTATACTAACTTTATCTCGCACTTTTGAAAACTGAGTAAAGGTTAAGTTCACATTGCATGTAACATCTGCAGGATCTCATTCATTTCCTTTTACCTCCTTTTTTGTACAGTGTTAAAACGGCGCAACCATGCCTACACCGGGTGTGTGTATGAACATCATCAATGCACGGCGCAAAAAAAACGGGTATGGGACTCCTACCAACCCCGAGAGGTTCCTCAACCAAGACTACGTGCAGCTGAAGCAGTACTGTCTGGCCAAACGTGTAAGATACGTCGATGACATGTTCCCACCTGACAAGAGATCCATCGGAGACGAGGTCCTGAGCCCTTCTGATTTGGCCAGAGTTGAGTGGCTGAGACCACATGTGAGTGTTTTTATTAATTAGATTTAATCTGAGGACTACTTGATACATTTGGATGTGTCTTGCTATCCCCTTACAAACCTTTCTTCTTCTTTCTACTCCTTCTGACTTATAAACTCTAGTATATATGTTTCTACCTGGCAACTCCCAGCATGATACACATTGAACTTTGCTCAGAGACGGGTCTGCCACTCACTATGATGTAATATTATTGTGGCATTCCCAGTCTATACAGTAAAACGCATGCGATACATGTACTTTGTTGGTCAACACATTTGAGAAAATATGTGATTTAACTCAAATCAGACTCAGAAACTCCTGTTTTTGATCCATCATGTTTTTGATCGAAGATTGAATCAGCTGTTCAGATGACTTTATATAGATAACCTCTCTCTGTCTGCAGCCGCTGCCACCGGTCGGTGTCAGACAGAGCGATTAACAGTATATCTAAACTAACACTTAATGAACTCCTGCTTGTTATTCTCTGTGTTTCAGAAAATTGTTAACACTCCATCTTTTACTGTCAGTGGGGTCTCCAGGTTCGACTTTGGTCAAGGCATGGTCGGTAAGAAATTGACTTCCTCGATGACTAATGTTACATGATTAACGATTAACAGAGAATAAGATTGTTAAATAAAGATAAAACAATTCTGTGCTAATAAAACTGCTCTACATTGCTCTAATAAAATCTGATCCAAAGCTTGTCGAGGACGCAGGAAAACATCCAAAGTCTGTTGATTGAATGAAAGAAATCAGAAAAAGCAGAAAAATGAAAGTGAAGGTTCATCTTTTAAACTGCTTTTCTGCATCCCCTCACTTGTTATGTCTTGTTATGTCTTGTTTCAGAAAAACAGGAAGAACAGTATGTTTAAGGCGACATCAGATGCCCTTTCCTCCGCCCTGTAATGAAACACAATGTCTGTTTGTGTCAACACCCTCAGCTGGATTAGCCGCTGGATTGACAGTCTTAATTAGCAGTTTGCGTCCTCTCACAGCTGCACTATAATAATCCCAATAAAACACTAAACCTGAGGCTTTTTTCCAACTCTTAACACATGCGCATAAAAAAGAACCTGCAGTCTGTTTCTTTTATCCTGCTTGGAGCCATATAGACCAATATCTCCTGCCTGATGTATCATTATTCAATGATTTATTAACAATTGGCATTCACGTTCACTGACAACCTGATCTGAACTCTGTTTTCCACACACACAAACAGACACGCACTCTTTCGTGTCTTTCCACATTCTTTTATAAGTTGTATCTTTCTGCTCTACTTAAAGTACATAATGTATATAAGACCATACACGGGTGAATGTCTTTGACTAAGCAGTTAAACTTGGAAGACTCTGTCAGTTTGAAGGATCTCTCTCTTCTCTCTGTTACGTGATGGTTTAGTTCAGTCTGATCAGCGGCAGCGTTACACCTCCCTATTTGAACTTTTCTCCATCTCGCTGCAGACCTAGATGATATAACAATAGAGTATTTTTTGTTGTGGGCCTCTGGGTCTTTCTTTGTCAGTATATCCCTCACACAGACATCTATACTGAACTGATCTCACATGTCTGGACATGCCCGGTGTTGTTTTTTTGTGCATGGCAAAATAAGAATCCCCTTAATCTCACATGATTGTAAGAGGACCTGACTGTACCTGATGGTACCTGTCAGTACACTTATGATTTCAGTTTTTGCTCTAATTATTAGATATTGATCTAACTGAGTCAACAACGACCCTAACACAACAAGTGTCACAATTTTAAGAAGAGCACTTTACAATTTAGTCAATTAAATTTTTTTGTTTTGTTGAAATTGAGGTTCCTGACAAAGTCAAAAAGTCTTGATGCACAAAAGCTAATTTAAGTGGTTCTTTTAAGCAAAAACGGGTCGGTGCAGACCCAGACACAGGAGGAGGGTTAAGATCTAAAGTTTATCTCACTAAAACTGGAGAGATGATAAAGTTATGATATTACTTGGATAATGTTACAGCTGTTAACTTTTATTGTTTTTTTTATTTGCACGTGCGCTCCATAGTTATCTTATGAAAGAAGTAGTGATTTTTCAATGTTGATTATGACTTTATTCTTGTAATATAATGACTGTATCTCTCAGTAATGTTTTTTTTCATAAAACCATGACTTTATCATTGTAATGATCACAAACTCTGACTTCTCTGATTTCATTCAACCAGGAAACTGCTGGTTCCTCGCATCTATCGGGGCGCTGACATTCCAGTCGTTTATTTTAGGGCAGGTTGTCCCACTCGACCAAAGATTTGATGAGGATTACTGCGGGCTGTTCCGCTTTAGGGTAACCACACAAACATCATAGCTTGTGTTGAACTAAATCATCAAAAATCATCATTTTGCTTCAAATAACTACGTCTCATTCCTGTTCTGTCTGATGAACTCAGTTCTGGAGGTATGGCAGATGGGTGGAGGTCATCGTCGATGACAAGGTACCAACGATTAATGGAAAACTCATCTTTGTTCACTCCAAAGACCCGAATGAGTTCTGGCCTGCTCTGCTCGAGAAAGCTTATGCAAAGTATGAAACACTTTTACTTTTATATTTCATAATTATTATTATAATTATAGTGTGCTGTACCTCAATAGTAGGCTTGTTTGTGGTAACTTTCCAATCACTTCTGACAGAGTGTGTGGTTCCTACACCGATATGAACGCTGGGACTCCCTCTGAGGCTCTGATGGACTTCACTGGTGTCATCCACATATGTGTGGACCTGTCAAAACCCCTGCTTGATCCCTGGGAGCTGATGTGCAGAGCCGCCCAGTCCAACTCACTGATGGCTTGTGGAACGCCCCAAGGGGTAAGTGCACACTTATGCAGCCTTCGCATGGGGTTTAAAACTGAGGTGTTATACATTGAATATTTTACCACCTTCATTTAAAGAGGAAATTAAACAAATTAGGGTTTATGAATTATCAGTATTATTACCAGTAGGCTAACAGTAAATTTCACTTATCAGCTTTTAATTTGAAAGGCTGTAAATAAACTTTCAACATAAGAAAAAAAAATACACTTGGTAGATTTGCTTTTATTTTAAAAGGCTTCGAAATTATCTCCCAACATAAAAAAATAAAAGAAAAAAAAGCAATCCTGGTATACAAGCTTTTATTTTGAAAGGCTTCAAATCAGTGTCTGGTCCACTCATTGGAGGTGGGTCCTCACAGTGGAGGTCTGCATTGTCTGTCTTGGAGATAGTGACAATAATGCATGTATTGTAAGTGCCTGATATTAACCATTTATTGTTGTGACGCTGTTAAACTGAGAATATTCATGAAGACATTATCCAGAAAGCTTTCTCATTGGGGTTCCAGCGTTTTGTAGGCTCTAGGATTGAGGCTCCATACACATTTCCCACAGTGACGGACCCGGTTGAAAGATTGGAGGTTAAACTGACCCTAAACTTTTGTACGACAGGATGTCGACCAGATCTGCTGTGTTGTGTCTGATGACCCTTACGCTGTTTTTACTGTTTAGGAGACATCGGCGAACACTGTGCTACCAAACGGACTGGTCCAGGGTCATGCCTACACAGTCACTGGTGTCAAACAGGTGAAGAAGTGTAATGGTATCTCATAACATATTTGACAATTGTTTAGTTTATATTATAAGTTTTATTCTCTGATAATTGCTGCTCAGATTATTTGCCAAGGGAAAACTGTGAACCTGGTGCGCTTGTTCAACCCCTGGGGTAAAGGAGAGTGGAACGGAGACTGGAGCGATCGGTAAGAGTCTTCTATTCTCCAAATTGGATATCATATAGAGATTTTGCTCTAAGTCTGAGTGATTACATGCACAATGATGTGTAATTCTATCTGAAACAATCTAGAAAAGATAAACTTTAATATCAACATTTTCTGTCTTTTTATTTGTATGATTGTTTGACTCTGAAGATCCCCGTTGTGGAAAATGGCCAGGCCTGAGGATCGAGAGCTGTGCCTCTCTGCGGCTGATGATGGAGAGTTTTGGTAAGGGTGTTAAAATGAAAACTTGGCAAATATAAGTTAAGTACTTGCTTGCATGGTCTAAATCTACCGCTGGTTTCAACAGGATGCCCGTAGAAGACTTCTGTAAGTTTTATTCCGACCTGGACATCTGCTGCATGTGTCCGGACTTCCTGGATGAAGGCTCTGAATGTCACTGGAAGACATCGGTCTATGAGGGACGATGGGTTGCAGGAACCACTGCAGGCGGATGCATGAATTACCCCGGTACTTTCAGGATTTCTAAATTTACACCCAAACTTGATTACATTATTTAGTGACCGGTGACACAAGATTAACAAATGCAGTCAATAGAAACTGATGTATGTTAGTTTAACAGCAGCTCTTCTCTTTGCTCCACCCACAAGATCGTAGCTACCATGAACAGCGACGCACAATCCTGATTAGTGCTGTTGCTGTAATGGGACGTTTTGGAGGCACTAAGTTAATAAATAACAAATTTGCTGCCAAGTGGAGCAGTTTGGCTTTATGTCACATGTAGGACCCATTTGTAGAAGCCAAAGAGTTTAATCAAACAAAAAAAACAAAAACTGTAAAACAACAAAAACGTTCTTACCTGAAAATCCAAATCTCGAATAACTAAAAAACACTGGAGCTGTGTGAACAAACACAAGGACATGGAGTTGATGATGAAAAACAAAAACACTGTTTGTTCAGGCGTGCCTTCATTGTAGTCATAAAACATAATCGTGCATTGGAATAGTCACTACTTTTGTGTGCTTACCACATTTTTTTTACTATTTAATTTTTTTCTCTCAGACAGCTTCTGGACTAATCCGCAGTATCGGGTGACGATTGAGAAGTTACCAAGTGATTGTGCTGCGAAACAGGGTGAAAAAAACATGTTTGTGTCCCTCATGCAAAAGCCAGACAAGAGGAACAGACGTCTGGTGAAGAATCTCCACATCGGATTCGCCATATATGAGGTAAAGAGAATAAAAAACAACATTAAAACTGTTTTTTTGGACAAAAGAGACAAACAGACACTCGTTAGTCATGTTTGTGTTTGTATTTGTTCAGGATTAAATAAGTGAAATGTTTTTAGCCTTTATTTTGACATATTACAGACACTTTTTCTTGTCTTTTTTTCCTCTTCCAATTGTCATCAACTTCTTCAAAGGTGACCCAAAAAGTGAGTATCATTTTAATCACAGTCCTCATGCACAGTCTAAATTGTGCCAATAATAAAAAACAAAAATCTTTCTTTACTGCTGTACAGGATGAGGAATATGGGGGAAAGTTGAAAGCCTCCTTCTTCAGGAAAAATTCGCCTGTCGCAGTAACAAAGCCATACCTGAACGCACGAGAAGTAATGGAGTTGGTGACGCTGAAGCCCGGCGAATACCTGATCGTGCCGTCAACTTTCAGTCCCAATGAAACGGCCTCCTTCATCCTGACCATCATCTCCAAGTCTGAGACCCACGTTCAGTAAGTTCCTGACAGCTTATCTACCGGTTTTCATGAGCACCTTTTTTAAAACTTGAATTTTTCTGCACTTTATTGAGAATATTAACCGAGAATCAGAAGCGAAGGATTGTATTTTTCATATTTTGTACAGTTAGCTGCTTTAGTGTCGTGTTTCCTAATGTACCAAGGAAGCTTATCTAAAACATGACTCCAAATTTGAAGTTGTATTTGATTTTTACCTGCTGATAGACATCCACAGTCTGGCTAATTCCAGTCAAAATGAGTCTCAATGATGAGATGATCAGTCAAAGGATCATTACTCTTAGTTTAGAGGTCAGAATAATCAGTGGATTCGTCAGACTATGAGTTAAAGAGAATTCATGTTGCTATAGTAGGAAGACAAGAAACTGAATTTTACATATAAATGTAATAATTATGAGAAAAAACTCCAAATTATGAGAAAGTGAAGGTTAAATCACGAGAGAGTGAGTCAAAGTTATGAGAAAAAAGGTTTAAATGTTGAGAATGTGAGTCAAAGTTTTAATGAGAGAGAGAGGAAACATTTTTCAAAAATCACATTTATGAGCTGAGACTAGATAATAATCATATGATAGATATTAACAAGATCAAAAGTGAAAGTAGATGATTCACACATCTCTATCTTCTTTAACATGAAGTCAATCTGCTGATTTCAGAGAGACTGACGTCTGTTTGACCTTTAGTCTAAGATCATTAAAACAGAAAGATAAACTACATCAGGTTTCCTCCTCACCCAGTAATACATTAAGCTCTTCTTTCTGTGTGAAAGTAACCTTTGCAATTGTCCGAGCAAAGAGAATATGGCTGGAAAAAAGCTCACTGACCCACGGACCAGCCGACTTACACGAGGGTAGGGCTGCCGGATTATGTCGTAAATCACAATGACGATTATTTTGATTGATGTCATGGTTATAAAAATCAATCACCTATGATTTGACATCGGCACCACACTGATCAGCCTCTTTATTTTGCACGTCTGTCTGTTTACCTGAATGATCTAAATGAATGAATAAAAAAATTATATCTACACAGATAAACTCAAATCCTTGGGTACGAGGTGAAAGGGTTCAAGTGACGTCACATGCAAGGGAGACTTAATCGAGCCCCGACCTTGTGGGCCGATGCTATAACTTGTATGTGTTTAAAATGTATACTATTATGAAGTGTTATCAGAATAAGACTGGAAATGTCGATAAAATACCACATGACACCAAGTTGGAGCTCGCAGCAGCAGCAGCGTCTCCATTGTCAGCCATCATTGCAGATGTGCGATTGGCAGATTCAGGGCTTGATTAAGTCTCCTTGCGACCTGCCTGTGACCCTGAGTGTGTGTAAATGAGTAGAAGTCTAGTAACACACACACAAACAAAAGTGAAAGTACAATGTAGTCTTGGAGAATATTGTGCATGTGTACGTCCTGATCCCAGCCTGCTACATGACTGACGAGCGCTGTCACTTTAAGGCTCCTCCCACAGGTGTCTGAGAGGCCGATCCCGAGGCCATTACAGCTAATACTTACCATCCCATATTATTATTTTCTTGTCTTTATGATTGTTTTATACGGTAGCGTATTGCATTCACCTACAAAAAGATGAACTTTTTTTTTTAGTTTTTTTTTTTTTTTTTTCCGCTGTTTTTCGGACTAATTTTTTTCTTCTCTTTGTTTTTCGGACTATTTTTTTCTTCATTTTTTTTTGTACTAATATTTTTTCCCCCTCTTTCTGTTTTTCAGACATATTTTTATTTTGTTTTTTGGATTATTTTTTTCCCCCTAACTAAGTGAGATACTTCAAAATCCTGCGAGAATCTCATACAATCAGATAACGTTAACCACCACAGCTCCTCAAAATCTTTTTTTTTTTTGGTGAATGCAATGTGCTTCCGTAGTTTCAAATCTCATATTTTATTATTTTGAAATTTTACATTCAATAAAGATATATATTATACTCTCTTTCATGATTTCACATTTTAATTTCCTAATTATTTTAACTTTTTAAAACTTTATTTCTATGTTTTTTACCAATGGAAATGGGCTAACATACGTTTAATTGTTAAACCATCATTTTTCAACAAGGTATTTTTTGTAATCTGTTATTTAATCAGCCGAGACTTTGTTAAATCAAAAACAACTCTCCTTGAAACAAAGTGATCTTCTTCACCCACTGTTAATCAATTAAGCGATTGTAATGTCCTACAATAATCACAAAATCGATTGTTAATGTGTCTCTGGTTCGTCTTTCCTCTCAGTGAAAATTCAGGTGGCCACAACTATGAACACATGGAAGTGGACGAGGTGCGTATCATATCAGTCATTGCTTTTGTTTTGCATGTTGATTGATGTCCATGAATCACTGATAGCTCCGGTGGTTCAGTGCATCAGCTGATCCCTGTCAATCCTTTGCAGCACGGTCCACACAAAAACGGAGAAGACGAAGCAGAAAAAAATCGAACCTTCTTCCGTCAGTTCTCTGACAAGGTGAGCTCTATGTTGCTTTTGGTGTTTCATAATGTACGTATCAAAATGAACTCAGTTTGGACGTGTGGTAGCCATTTAAGTCCTGTTTGCATTTCCTCCACAGTATGAAGAAGTGGATGCAGAGCAGCTCCGGGTCATTCTGAATGAAAAAATCCTGAGAGGTTTGGACTCTAAACACCTGCAGCCTATGAAACAAAACTGTACAAATAACATGCCTAAACTTGATGTTTAATGGTGCTTCATTTCTTTCTGTTGCTTTTCAGGAAATTTGAAAAATGGAGGCTTTAGCAGCGATGCCTGTCGCAGCATGGTTGCTCTGTACGATGTATCCTCTCATTCAGTGTTGACTCTTACAACATGACCCTCTAGTCACTGTTGTTACATAAAACATACCAGTAGCATGCGTGCCACAGCCTGCCGCCGCTTTTGTTTATTCAGTTCTTACAGTAAATACAAAAAAGGTCCAGTATTTCATGATGCAACATGTACTGGTTAAGTACCTTAATGATGGTTTAAAGACGTCAATCACCGGCAAGCTGAATGGTGAAGAATTTATCCGATTGAGTGACAGGATCATCACATACAAGGTAAAAATAAGCAAACAAGTAATGCTTAAAGATTACATTGGCCTCTCTAAAAGAGACAGGTGTTATGTAAGAGTGCATCCTGTTGAAAGATTGTGATCCTGATCTTTGGTTTGTGTGTTTTCTGGCAAAGTTTCCCACACTTTAATATCGTCCTTTCTCTGAACCAGGACATTTTCAACAGCATGGACGTCTCACAAACGGGAACACTGTCGCTCACTGAGCTTAGGAATGCCCTCATGGCTACAGGTAAGCGATCAATGGTTTTGATTTCAGTGTTTTTTCTGCTCAGTCTGTGCCAGAGAGCCTCAGTCCTCTCTGTCACTCTGTTACATAAGGTGTGGACTTCCTTGTGGCAGTTCAAATAGACTCATGAGACAGGTCTGGACAGAGAACAGGAAGGTGATTCTGGGTGGGCTCTTAAGGCCACCCTGGCTGAAGTTAAGCTCTGATTGTCGTCACTCAAGCTGCTTTTTCTGCAGCCCTCTTATCCTCAATTGCCACCGCATCTGGAATGGCGGCAAAAAGGCCGTATGCGGCGATCAACGCTGACCGTTTCCATTTAAGTTAACGTGTCAATTCCACTAGCTTCTTTCCATCTCACTGTGGTTCAGTGGGCTCCACAGCCAAACGGCAGGGAAGTCAGGCACAGACACAAAATAAAACATCCAGCTTCTTTTCAAAATAAAAAACTACGTGTTTCAGGCAGATTGTATTTCACACCATACAAACTTGAGCGGGGATGAACATGTCAAAGGTTTTCAGAGATCATTTCACCTCGTTGACACCGTGGATGAGGAGATGCTGATTCTAGAAGTCTAGAAGTGGATTTCCTCCTCTTGAAGGACACAATCTACTGCTTCTATGGTTCTGTGGCTGTCTCTATAGAGGTCTCCCAGGTCTTCCGGGAACTCAGAGTGGCTGCTCAGATATCACAGTCCTAGCTCTTTTGTGCTCCTACATGTCCAACATCTCTTCTTCAGAAGAGTTGTTAGATGTGGTAGACAGATCGATTGATCACGATGGATGGATGGATGAATGAATGAATACTTTGTCATCATGTAAAACAAATGGGAAAAGGGGGACCCAGATGGATTGTGCCCGGTGTTGAGGACATGTACAAACCTTGACCAGACCTTATCTTTCGTCCCTCAGGAAAGAGGATCAATGATGAAATGCTGAACTTGATGGCAGTGCGTTACGGCTCCTCCTCTGGACAGATGTCACTGGAGAATTTCATCAGCCTGGTCCTTCGTTTTGACTGCATGTACCGTAAGTGAAGTCAGATTTAATCACAGGTGTTGGTCGGTAACTGATGATGCAAAAATACTTTACACGTTTCAACACTAAACTAGACTTTTCTCACCTCCATTGTTTTTGTTTGTTCTTTACAATAAAGTTGTGTGTCCTTCTCAACAGAAATCTTTGGTCAGCTGTCAGATGGGATGACTGTGACTCTTCGTGAGAGTGAGGTATTAAGATTTTCAGACGTATTGATGAAACAGAGGGAGGAAAATATCTGATTTATGTTTGTTTTTGAAGCAGGATATCAGCTGTTAGTGAGTTCAGTGGGTCAAAACCATAGACTGTATATACAATGGACAACTTTGTTCTGCCTTCCACCTGTATACGGATTTGAAGCTGAAAAGCTCTCGGTATTTCCAGGTTTTTTCTCCACTTCCTTGAACCACCACTTGCGCAGTAGCATTGTACGCATTCGGCTGTATCAAGTGTCAATCATAGAAAACATGAACCCTCTAATAACTTAAAAATGGAGCTGCACAGAAAAATGAGGACTTGAGCACAAACCAGTCTGACAGTAACTACATGTCAACATCACAAACAGGGGGGAGAAACATTTATATTCTGTGTGATAAATTTCATAAGTTTGTCCACAGCTCCATAGGGATTGCTGAAGGAGGCAGGATTTAAACCTATACTGCAGCCTGTCACCAGGGGGTGCTGTTCTCAGGGGTGGCTTCACCCGGCGAGGAGGCAGACGGCGTCCATTCTATATACAGTCTATGGTCAAAACATACTAAGCTTCCTCTTTATTTCAGAGTAGGTGATAAAATGATCTTAAAAGCATGTTTATAACCTCTTTCTCTTTTGTTTTCAGTGGATGTACCTCTCCATGTACACCTAGAGGATGATCAGCAGGAACAAAAGCAGCAGATGATATAAAAGCCAAATACTAATTTCTAAAAAAACAAAACAAAACAAAAAAAAAATCATTTTTCTGCAAATGAGCTGTTACATTATGTGAAACATCAGAGCATTTACTCATATCTGGGGTTTGAGAGGTATGTCTTGTGCTCTTTCTTGTGTCTGCTTCCGTATTTTGAACCATCAAGAGTGAAATGTGTAGTGTAGCAGATGGTGTGAATGTTAAATCTGCTGCAGCTCTACTAAAGCATGGTGTTTACGACTGTATCTGACCAGCGCATATCTATCTTCGTCTCTCTGACCTCCTTTTACACTTGCATCAACATGAGGTTTCAGTGATCAGATCACAGGTGCACTGCCTTAGCGCCTCCTCTTGGACTTTTTTCAGTCAGGCTGAATGTTCTAGTGGTTTAAGGAGTGACTGTGAAAAACCGGTAGTACAAGGCTGCCATCTGCTGGGGAAAATGTCATCCGATGTTGTCTTATGAGCAGGAGAGGTGTGTCCGTGCAAAATGTGCATGTTTCTTTTGATAAAACCTCACATGAGTATCAGGTTTGAGGAGGATTCTGGGTTTTCCTTTTTAGTTTTTCTGTTAGAAGTCCTTCACTTTGATTTAAACCTCAACAGCTATCAGATCGATCATTCTGAGGTTTGGGCTCTAAGTGATGAAGTAGATCACTTGTAGTTGTCATTATCCTCTGATCATATTTACTGTATTAGCCAAGTCTGGGCGTGCATCCATATGTTCTGTCATCTCCACTCATTTTTCTAACTTCCATAAGATAAACTTTTCTCTCAGGACCCAAACAAGTTTTGTTACCTTGAGGTAGTGAGAAAAAAATCAAGAAAACAACTGAAACTTTTTAGATTTGAAACAAACCTCAAATTGTTGATACAGAAAAGCGAGTGCAATGTCAGAATAATGAGATAAATAATTCAAGATGTCTGTGAAACAACCAGAAATGATGTATCGTCTCTGTAAAACAGCGTTCATGAAGAGCTTGCATGTCTGTCTGTGAAACTGTGTTTACTCTTCGGTGTTCATACAATGTTTTCATGATTTTGTGATCCGTGACTTTACATGTAACTTGATGAGGTTAAAAAGGGGAAGAGACTGTGAACAAAGAAGTTCATACAAATGTACTAATTTTTGTTACTTATTAATCATTTGAGTATTTCATTATTTTTACTTTTAGTCTTTGCAGAGTTTTTAACCTTTCCCTGTCGGATGAATCAGTTGTTGCTTTGGTCTTTTAATAAAATTTTGATCAGAAATTCATTCATTCATTTATTATATCATCATTATTTTCAGCATTGTACTGGTACTAATACTCCTAACTCATCTGAACCGTTAACTGAATGCTGCTCAGTTTGATTATGATGCTGTATTAAGTGCTTGACTCTGATTGGTCAATGCCCCCTCGGTTTTTTTCACACAGCAGGTAAAACTGTGGATAAAAGATTGGAGAAGCAGCCTGGAAATAGTCCTTTTTCACATTTGTGTCCTGAAGCTGCTCTTATATCAGGCTGATGTGTCTGTGAGATAATCATTGAGGTGTGTGTTATAAATAAGGCCTACACACGGATGAATCGGTCAATTTTGACACGTAAAGGACTTTTTTCCTCTAAAACAGACATTAAATTAAGACAGAAACAGTTCATAAGTGATAGAATTGTAATGAAGGAAAATGAATTGATTTCATGTCGATGGAAATATGTCGCATTTTCCTTTAAGAGTTCTTTATTTAGAGGGCTCCTGGTTTAAGTATAAGGTCAAAGGATGGCCTTAAAAACAATTCCACAAAAAAGCAGTAGGCGGTGCTGTTGCTTCATTAGTTGCATTTTACACACTGGCATGAATTGAGTGTTCCCTAGTTTTGTAGTGTCAAGTAATAATATCCCACAGGTTATTGTTTTGTCAAGTAAATCAACTTTTTGTGGGAAGGAACGTCAAGTGACTGACGCAACAGGATGGCCCAGCCAGGCTAACATTTATGTACTGTCTTTAATGTTTTTCTGTAAAGACTCCTGTTTTCCTATATGTGTGGCCCCCTGGCAAAAAAGTGATTTTTGCTTGTGTGTTGAATTTTCCTGTTCTGTTAAACACTTGGAAAAAAAAACTATGAGCTGGTCTAAGACCCGAACTGCACGAATGCGGATATATTTCAAACCGCACATATTTATGTCCGATTAGGCCTCCCTACCACACCAAAACGGGAGTTTGGAGCACTCAAACCGGATAAATCTGAATCCGGAAAGACAAGTGGAGAAATTAAAAAATTTCCGTATCCCGTATCCCGTATCCCGTATCCGTAGTGGATTCGGGTGGTTGGACTTTTACGGATCGATGACGTTAAACCGCAGCTCGCGCATGCGAATTAAAAAGAAAAACAACAACAACAACGACGGCGGACAGACAGGGTATTCTTTACGTTTGTTTTTCCCTTTTGGGGCTAATTTCAGCCTTGCAAGTGAACCTTGTTTTATACAATTACATCCACCAGTCAGCCAGCTCACAGAGGGGTCTGCTGCGCCCAATACTTTCATTGGTCACATGGTCCGTCACATGGACCCGACGCTCTAGCGTAGCTTCCGCAAACAATGCATGACGCATCACGCTGTTATGATTCATCGGCCAATCAGGTAGCTTTGTTCCTGAATTTTTTTTAAGCGGCATCAGATAGGATTGAGTTTGAAGGCTACGTGTGGACGCAGATATTTTTGAGAACTAACACGTGTGGACAGATACATTTATTTAGACGGGAGTACAAAAATATCCTGATAAATAGATATCCATATACGTGTAGTTCGGGCCTGAGTTTAATGTGCAGTACTTAAGTTCACCAGAGAGTGGCAGCATGCGCAGGAAAGCAGCCTGTAGCCTTCCGGTTCAGACGAAGAAGTGTTTCCCTCTAGTGGCTGTTACTAGTCCTCTACCTTACTGCCACAGTCTAACGACCATAGACTGTATACGTTCTATGCTAACGACGATTCAAGCGCCTTCACCGTCATCACGCAGCACCAACGATGTCCCATTTGGCTCGTGATTCTGAGCGCGCGCCAAATGCGGGGTTAGCGCCATTTTGAGGGGTGTCCGAAACCTCAAGGATCAATTCCAGTGCCCAATACAGGTGAGTCAAAATTTCCCATAAAGCATTGCAAAATGTAGTGACCATCCGATGGTTACCGTCATGCATTGCGTCTTGCCATGTATTGCCTGAAACCTCTGCTAATTGAGTTCACTACATAGTCAACTTTATACAGTAGGGGGTTAGGGATTGAGTGATTCATTTCAGGGATGCACAACATCTTGAAATATATAGTTTGAGACAAAACTATGATGATTTTGTTGATGTAGTGATCTGAAATATGAAAACTCCACTCTCCCCTATATTTTCAGTAAACTAGTTAGCCTTTAGCTGTGGGGCACAGAGGACTGGCACTAAGATGTTAAGTCTTACTATACAACTACATCTACAACAACACTATGGATGTGTTACCCCTTTTTTTTTGCCTTTCCAAACTGATTTAAGTCTATAGTGACGGTGTAAAGCTAATACCAGTGTCATGAATGCAATGACATATATTTATGATCTCGCCTTTGGGTTTTATCCTTCAAATAAATGCTGCACAGCTATAAAGGGGTCTAAACCAATGGCTTAGTGGTAGAGGACATGCTTCAAAGTGCTGAACTGTGATGAAGCCTTTTCATGCTGTAAATGTTTTACAAATCGCAGGCCTATTTACTTAAATTAAAAACATGTCACGCCAGGAGTAAAAGCAACCCTTGACTTTTCGAGGCTGAATCAACTCTTACAAAACCGAGCACAGAGTCGAAGACGAGCTCCTGAAAGCTGACAGTTAGTGGATACAAGGCTTTCACACCATGTCAGGGTATTCAAATACAGACCTATACATAATGTGAACTGCTGAATGGTAACAGACACACAACAAAAGCCTTTACAAGCTGATTAAGTGACAGATTTTGACCCAGACAGCCAGACTTTACCAAAGTTAATGAAAGGCAATTAAATGTTGCACAGTGCTTCCATCTTAGAGACATTATTTGACCTTGTCCGCAAACAATGCATGACGCATCACGCTGTTACGATTCATCGGCCAATCAGGTAGCTTTGTTCCTGAATTTTTTTTAAGCGGCATCAGATAGGATTGAGTTTGAAGGCTACGTGTGGACGCAGATATTTTTGAGAACTAACACGTGTGGACAGATACATTTATTTAGACGGGAGTACAAAAATATCCTAATAAATAAATATCCAGATACGTGTAGTTCGGGCCTGAGTTTAATGTGCAGTACTTGAGTTCACCAGAGAGTGGCAGCATGCGCAGGAAAGCAGCCTGTAGCCTTCCGGTTCAGACGAAGAAGTGTTTCCCTCTAGTGGCTGTTACTAGTCCTCTACGGTCTAACGACCATAGACTGTATACGTTCTATGCTAACGACGATTCAAGCGCCTTCACCGTCATCACGCAGCACCAACGATGTCCCATTTGGCTCGTGATTCTGAGCGCGCGCCAAATGCGGGGTTAGCGCCATTTTGAGGGGTGTCCGAAACCTCAATGATCAATTCCAGTGCCCAATACAGGTGAGTCAAAATTTCCCATAAAGCATTGCAAAATGTAGTGACCATCCGATGGTTACCGTCATGCATTGCGTCTTGCCATGTAGTGCCTGAAACCTCTGCTAATTGAGTTCACTACATAGTCAACTTTATACAGTAGGGGGTTAGGGATTGAGTGATTCATTTCAGGGATGCACAACATCTTGAAATATATAGTTTGAGACAAAACTATGATGATTTTCTTGATGTAGTGATCTGAAATATGAAAACTCCACTCTCCCCTATATTTTCAGTAAACTAGTTAGCCTTTAGCTGTGGGGCACAGAGGACTGGCACTAAGATGTTAAGTCTTACTATACAACTACATCTACAACAACACTATGGATGTGTTACCCCTTTTTTTGCCTTTCCAAACTGATTTAAGTCTATAGTGACGGTGTAAAGCTAATACCAGTGTCATGAATGCAACGACATATATTTATGATCTCGCCTTTGGGTTTTATCCTTCAAATAAATGCTGCACAGCTATAAAGGGGTCTAAACCAATGGCTTAGTGGTAGAGGACATGCTTCAAAGTGCTGAACTGTGATGAAGCCTTTTCATGCTGTAAATGTTTTACAAATCGCAGGCCTATTTACTTAAATTAAAAACATGTCACGCCAGGAGTAAAAGCAACCCTTGACTTTTCGAGGCTGAATCAACTCTTACAAAACCGAGCACAGAGTCGAAGACGAGCTCCTAAAAGCTGACAGTTAGTGGATACAAGGCTTTCACACCATGTCAGGGTATTCAAATACAGACCTATACATAATGTGAACGGCTGAATGGTAACAGACACACAACAAAAGCCTTTACAAGCTGATTAAGTGACAGATTTTGACCCAGACAGCCAGACTTTACCAAAGTTAATGAAAGGCAATTAAATGTTGCACAGTGCTTCCATCTTAGAGACATTATTTGACCTTGTCGGGCAATAAAAGGCAGACACCCATAAAGACCCTCAGCTATACAAACGGATAAATGCTTCCGTCTGCCAATCATGTGTGACTGACAGCTGGTTGCTGGTAGTAACTGGGAAAAGTAAATCAGCATCATGGGAAGAGATTTTAGACTTTTGGCTTTAGTATAACAGTACAATTAGCCTTCACATGTTCTCACAGGGATTCACAGAAAAGCTCCAAAAGAAGAGTGCTAGGTTGATGGAGCTGTAAGGCACTTTTGTGTCACTGTTGCAGTAAATGGATATTTATGTGTCAGGCTAAAGGAAACAAAAAAGGCAGTGATTGGTTTAAACCTTAAGGGCACATTTAAGATGCCTATTTGTGACGAGATGCACTGACTGTATTAAGACGAGTGGATGTATAGAAGTCAGATGGCTGTGTGACAGTCATTGAGTAATGCCTGGGAGCGGCCCACACTGAGCCTGGTTTACCAGGATTATTCGCTAGTGCTGCTGGTGCGTCCACTGGGAACGGGGCTTTGTTTAATGTGGGGAGCAGTAAGCCTTGGATTTGTCCGCTGTTTTTTCCACTGGTTGGATGAGACCTGTCAGACACTTGAGACACTAGTTTTTAAGTATTATGATCATAAACCCTGTCTTCTCTGTTACCAGATGGGACATTGGTCAAAGCTCAAAACTAAAATAGATGTCAGATAAAATATTCATAAAGATGGCGTCTTGCATATTGCCTTAGCAGGCCCTGTAGATGAGCAAAAGAGTTATTAAGCCACACTTCAACTGGTATTTAACAAGCATTTTTTATTTTTTAACCAGCAAATACGATGAAAAATGTGTGTCTTCTTACCCAAAATAAAGGAGTTGTTACAGAGCTTTAATTTCTGCTGTTCATCTTTTTAATGACCTCCATTTTAATTCTAGAACATGCGCTCAACCAAGGAGCGGCAAAGTCTCTAAATTTTCTGCAATTTTTGCTTTTTGTGAACTGCTGATGGACGTTTCCGCTGGGAGAGGAGTTTGTTTTTTCTTTCATTGAGATGGAGCGGGTCCGGATGACGGCATCTGGTTCTGGCGGATGTCTGATGGTGTTTTTCATGGTTGCCGGTGAAGGCAAAGCTGAAGGCAAGGCTATGATGGCGCAAGTCTAGATGAATTGGGTTCAGTCAGTTGGCCCCTACTGTAGGCTGTGCTTAACTATCATCCCAATAGCTAGTAGGAGGCGCGGAAAGATGGTACTAGCAAGAGCTAGCATGAACTCAATAAAGGTTTTCCCACAGAAATACGGTGAGAGCCTACTTTCTATACAGCTTCCTAAATCTGGCCTGCACCTTATATTCTTGTGTCCTTTATATCACAGACTTAACGGTAAACAATGCATACCTCAGAGCAACAGATTCAGACTTTCCACAAAAAGCAAGAAAGTAAAAGCCATTTTAAACGGAGAGTGGGAATCATGAATCCTTTCACAGATTTCAAAATAGATCTGTATCTAGAGCGTGCAGCACTTTTGGAAATACAAACCGATATTTGGGAGTCAGTTTAAAGCACTTCAGTAAGTTCTTCAGGAAGCGATTGTGTCACTGTTCATGAGGTCTCAGCACTGCTGCTGATTACCTTCATTCAAGTTGTTAGGATCAAAGATTGAAAACAGGCCGCCCTCAGAAGAATGTAAATTACCAAGAGTTGGTGGGGCCTGTTCAGGAATGTGAGACTGAAATGAGTCCTAACTGTGAGTGATGGATCCAAGTGTATGAAGAAGTTTTTCCCCTTTACATGAAAAAAGATTCAATAAATGAAACAGCAGATATATGGCAGGGGTGGTTTTCTGCTCTGATTGCACATAATTTATTTGTAATAATCAAAATACAGCTTTTCAATAAAAGAAGGTGCATAGAGACGAAGCTCTTGATTTGGTCTTCTATTTGATCAATTTAAAGCCCCTGTGAGGAACTTTTGGTTTTTGTCATTTTTGGTGTCTTTGCTTATCCTGCTTCTTCTGCTGACTTGACGGTCAAATATATGACTTATAATAAAGATTTGATGTGGAAAATAAAAAAGGTTAAGTCTAAAGCTGCTCTGCTGACACCTACCCTCTCAGACCAGTTTCAGGCTTTAAAACTACTGTAGAGAAACGGTCAATTATTTATGTTTGTTTTTATTATCTGATTAAACTAAAACTGCCTTGTTCTGATGGTTCTCTGTCATCTGAGTTTGTTTTAAAATCTGTGTTGGTGACTTAGATTCTGGTATGTCCATGTAGATTCTCATTCATCCAGGTCATGGATATTCTTGAAATCTCCAAAATCAGGCAACTGGACTGTGTAGAGTTGAGAAGACGTTTCACTGTCTTCTCAATGTCTTCTCAACTCTACACAGTCCAGTTGCCTGATTTTGGAGGTTTCAAGAAAGACTTTGATTCTCGTTTTCTCATTTTTTTGTGTGTTTTTTTGTCTTTGCAGGATGACACAAAACTCGGAGCTGGCGATCATCACTCTAATGCCAACAGACGCTTCAGCTACAGGGTTCTAGCTTGGATGGATTTGGAACCTGGTTCTACTTATCTTCAAAACCGCAGGGGCAAACTGTTGCCAACAAGTCCCAGCAGAGATCTTCGTGTTGAGGTACCTCCTTTTTCTGTTATTTCTTTAGATAAAAGTGTCAGTCCCTAAATTCTATAAAAGCTTTAGGATGTGGCTTATTTAAAAAAGTCAACTCTGAGACTGTACAGCACGGAAAAAAACGGCAAGCGTGAGTAATCCAAATCAGATTTGTCTGTGGTGTAATCACAGCCTCCGAACCCACATTTTTGCGGACCAACGGATATTGGCATTCAGGGACTGGAGGCCATAATCATAGGGGATAGATGTGAGCCAAGCAGTGGACCGACTTGGAGAAATTTCATCCAGTAACCATGATTCTGCTGAAGTCAACTCATGTGTGTCTCGTTGTGTATGAGAGGCGAAAGGGCAAATTTGGTGTCAGCCTGTTTCCCATTTCCCCTCAATCAGGGGAACCTCTGGTCCAATTTCACCCTTCCCATCCTTTCACCACCCCCCATCCTCCGCTAATTAGGCTTCCAGATCACTGCCACATGCAAGTAGATCTGTGCTGTGTGTGTGTGTGTGTGTGTGTGCATGTGTGTATATTTATGGCCCATCTCAGGAGGTCAAGGAGATGTCCCACTCCCCACTAACTATTAAAAGCCTGACCCCAGATTTAGTATCAGATTACCAGATTGTTAAAGTCCTTCCACATGGTCTCTTTTGGATTAATCTGGACTTCACTGGCTGATTTTCTGTCCTGGCCCCAGTCCTCGCAACTCTCACCCAACTCCACAAACACAATGACATATAGCTCCCAAGCAGATGACCTCATGCCTGCTAATGTTTTTCAGACATTTTCCCCACATTTGTAATGCAGATTGAGTAGCCTGTTTTCCTTTAACCCAGCTACCAATTTTACAGTTTGAGGTTTTGGGCTGATTTATAGTCCTGCTGTGAGAGGTGAAAGATCAGGGTGAAATCACAGGTTTCTGTGGTTGGATAGTAATAATATACGAAACCAGCAGCCCCTAAAGCCGAGTGTTAGCTTGGCCAAAGAATGAGTTCTGCTGAAATGATGTGGGACTGGACCTGGGCAGCTGTGTGTGTGTTTATCATCATCATTAAATCCATATTTATACCTGTAATTTATTCTAAGTATGGAGTTATGATGTAACTGCTATGAGATTTAATATAAAACTGTCAGAGCAAGCTTTGACCATGCAACTGCGTTTTTAGATTTTTTGACATTTTTCCTGAGTATTTTTTTAAATTCTGGCAGCGGGGATGTTTTCATCACAATTTTTAATGGTTTCTTTTCATCTTTACTGAAGAACAACGTAAAACATGCAACACCATAATAACCTCTTGGAAGAATTAAGCAAATAAGATGTCATGACTTTAAAAAAAGACCTCCTCCAAACCTTCAAAAATAAACAAACGGCCTTGAAACATTTACTGTAATATTTGCAGTATAACTCTCATCTAGGGATGTAACGATTACCGGTCAAATGATAAACCGCGGTAAAATGTCTGATGGTTAGATGTGTGGCACTCTGCCCACAACTAGGGCAATGAATGCCATTGTCGACTATTGTGGAGTGAGGCATCTTAATTCATTACGATCTCTGCCTAGAGTCACACATGCGCAATAGCATCTCTGCCGAGGGATATTCAAACATGGTGGTGCCGGCGTCTCATAGTAGCTATGAGTACGCGCTTAAATCTTACAAAGTTTGGGAGCTCTTTAGCCTAAATAAGTCTAAAATGTTACATTTAAGAAAAAAAATCATAATTTTCCAATTAGTTGATAAATCGTTTCAATAGTCGGTGACTAGTCGACTATTAAAATAGTCGTTCATTGCAGCCCTACCCACAACCAATGCGCTGGGACTTGCATCGCCTCCCCCTGCTGGTCAGTTAATGTCACCCCACACCACAGCAATTATGTACTTGATAGTTTTGTGATTTTTGACCTCGCGAAGTAGAAAAGTGTAAATAAGAGGCACAGCCAGACTGGTCTTTGCTATGCTTGCAGCTTGCTGTAAAAAAGGTGGTGGTTCCTTTGTATTTTGAGCGCCATCTTCTGGGTAAAATACAGTAACTCCGTAAAAGACCCCACTCTAGATTTCTCACGAAATGTACTTCTTAATCACAGAGTTTAATATATTTTTCATCAGATTTCTTACTGAAGCACTTTTCTTTTTGTACTTCTGAATTTTCTGAAATTCCTCATACCATTACTTTCTGTGATTAACCGTATATATGAGGGTTCAAATTAGTAAACATGTATTTTTTCCTACATCTGCCTCTGCATGTGTCAGGACCTTCATGACACCAGGCCCTCTGAGAGAAGCTGACCAGACTTTTCTGCACACACAAATCATCCAGTTTAGTAAAAAATCTCCCCCCGCTGACTCTCCCACCCACTCACACCCCTAGCCAGTCTCCACTGGTGGGTTCTGCTGGACTCATAGCAAACAAACCCTGCAATAAATCACACTGTGTTAGACTCGTGGTCAGCAAAAAGCACAGCGTGGAGTATTATTTCCAACTGTGGCCACTTTGGTTAAATCTAACTGCTGTTTGAAGGTGGTATTTAGGAGGTCCCAGTGTACGTGTTTGAAGAGAGGGGGGTACTGAAAGAGAAGAAGTTCAAATTTCAGTCAGTTTTCAGTTCTGTTTCATGTGTTTGACTCAGTGTGTTTACTTGATTATGTTCAACCAAGCTAATACTCTACTGAGTGGAGCTTCTTGTGGTCCTTACACACCGGGAACGACGCAAATATGCGCTACAAAATTACAAAATATTCGGAGGCGAATTTTGACGCGCCTGATTATACAACCACGATGCGATTTTGCGACTTTCCGGGGGGAAATAAAGACGCGTCCTGGGTGGAAGCGAGAAGACTGACACAACAGCAGACTGAGTGTTTTTCAGTTCTGATTAGACACTAGTGTTGAGATGTCTGTCTGTCATGATAGCATGTACTGAGTCGGGGCCAGTACCAGATAAGCACATTAAACTTTAATCCATAAACGTAAGGTAACAACTGAGACCTAATGGTGCTGTGACAGCAATGCTGTGATTGAGAGTGAAAATACATATGGTATGTTGTATCTGAACAGGTTAGCTTACGAGCTAAAGTTACTTAGCACAGATGAAAGTTAAAACAAAGACGTTTAGCAAACTGTTAAAGCACACAAATCATCGTCATATGAGAAATCTGACGCTATGACTCTCCACAAGTTCTCCTTCAGGTCGTTATCTTTGTGATATTTGTGTTTTTTATCAAAAATCACTCTGTTCTCTGACACGTAAATAATCAGCCGGTCGGCCATGTTGGATATACTGGTGAATCTGACATTGCAACAACACGCAATCTGATTGGTCAGAAGTGGACACACAGTATGCGAAACTTTAGAAAATTCGACCGTGATCTGGAAAAATAAATGCTGCAATATTGCAGGACGGGAAAACGTCGCTGATGTTAACGCTTGTATTGACAGGATACGGGTTCGCAAAAAAATATAGACGTCTGAAATAATCGCACGAAAAAAAACGCTCCCGGTGTGAAAGAACCTTTAGTGTACATATAAATATGTGGACACGACAGTGACATATCATGTTCCTGACATCATGGAGACGCTGCACATTTTTCTGTTTATTGGCACATCTTGTGTGTTTGCATTTGCTGCAGCGTCGCGGCTCTTAGCAAGTCAGTGTAGTGTCTCTGCATATACCATTTGATATGGCTGGACCTGTCAAGCAGACCCTTGCAAATGTGAAATCATCCGCTTTAAAAGACTCCTTTTTTAACTTTGTGTAGTCCGCCAGCTGTGAGTCAAATTTAAAACCTGATGACGCAACTTTGTCAACTGTCCTCTCTGTTAGAAATATTGCTCTCACGCCACAGCCAATCAAAACTGAGGATCCCGAAAGGCCCCGGTTTGATGCCTTTTCTGTTATTCCTTCTTTATTAAAGTCAATAAGCTGTCAGCAGGCTTTAACAGAGACAGAGCGTCGTCTGGTAAAAGCGCTGGCTGCTCCATTGTCAGTGATTTCCAGACGTCCTTTGGCTGCTCCTCCTGCCAGAGAAAAAGAAAAGAGAAAACGGCGTGTAAAAATCATGTTGTAGCTGACCGGACGGGCAGGTGGGCGGGGTCATTTTGATTTATCACCATTGAAATGAGCCAGAAACTGTTCTGTTGGGTCAGGAATGCAACCCAACCCCATCTGATGGCTCCCAAGCTGCAGGTGTGGTGCTGGACTTCTTAATGGGAATTATTTGACCTCCATTTAATCAGCACAGTCAATTAAGAGCTAATTAGTTATAATGGCAGTCCGGAAAAGAGGCAAACAAGAGCGATGGAGAAACAGGAACAAAGAAAATAAACCAATCAGGAGGTTTGTTGTGATTTTACCTTCAGATACAGATGTTTCTTTTTTTAAAATGATTCGATCACTTTGATGGATTGCTGCGAAATGAAGTGTAAGTGCTGAGTTTTACTTCTCGAGTTGCATTTAGTGACAGCAGAGAGCCAAAACAAGAAGGAAACAAGAGAGCTTTAAACTGAGGGTAACCTCATCATGGGGAATAAAACCTATTTCTCCTGTTTAAACTGTGCCGAGACGTACATTTTCAGAAATTACAGATAAAAAAAAGTCTGGTCTGGTCTGATGGAGTTCATATAAGGGTTGGATACTATCTTCATAAATGCAACCATTTTGGCACATCCTGAATTATTTATCAAGTAGGGTAATCAAAACAATTAATCAAGTAATTGAACGTCAAAAATGTTGTCAAATGTTAATTTTTTGTTCACTTTTCACTATGTGTGTCATATTTCAAACTCAGCTGCTGGGTCAGAATTTTAAAGTCTCATGTAGGGCTGGACGATTATGGCAAAAGTAATTATCATGATTATCCTGACTGATATTGAAACCACGGTTAATAAACAGGATTATTCATTGATTTTAAAACTTGAGTATTAATTGAACCACTAAAACTTAACTTGAAATATAACTTAAAAGAACAGCCAGAAATGAATTAGTAAGAAGTAAACAAGAAAAAAAAGTAACAAGAATTTTTTTTTTTAACAATAGTAAATTCAAATAATGATACCAAAAAATAAATAAATAAATACCCAATCTACTTGCACTCCTGCAAAACTCGCAACATGCAAAAAAACAAAATACTCTTTGATCGTTTTTAGAAAACCTTTTCAGAAACCAAAAGGATTGGCCACAAAGCGCTGTTCGTCCTCAGCTGTGCGATTGCTGATAACTTGTGTATGCTAATACTCCGCGGTGCAGCACCCATGTACGCATGCATATACTGATATGTATGAGTCTTATCAATCGCACATAGAGAAAACCCCGAAGTTGGTCGTGTTGCCTTGGAAAGCAGACATGACAGCGTGACAAACTTTGCAAACAATTTCGTTTTGCTCAAAGTCTGTCGAATTGAAGCCAAAATGTTTCCAGTTTTCAATCACTCGCTCCTCATATTATTGATACACACACATCACATGCTTGCTGCTAACAGGGGTGCATTCAAGGTGCTTTTTCAGCACAGGAACTTACATACAAGCTATTAATCGCATTAATCTTTTTTCTTCCGTTAAAATGTTTTTATGATTGTGAGAAGCCAAATCGAAATCATGATTAAAATTCGATAAATTGTCCAGCACTAGTCTCACAGTAAAATGGTTGCAGCTATGCACCACATCTCCATGAGATTTTCAATATGAGTCATCAGTAATGGATCTGATTAAGGTCTTCTGACAACGACTCCTTATTGACGTTGTTTACGCTCGATTTGCAACTTGAATTGGGCTTCATCTCAAAGAAGCCGATTGTCTGCATTTGTCTGTTTATAGAAATCAATAAAAAGCTTAAATGAGAAATTTTTAAACTCCTATAAAGCCTGGAAATATTTAAGCTTCACTAGAGTTTTATAAATGGCAAAAAAAGCAGCTATAATACGACCTTTTCTCTTGGTTTTCAGGAAAAGAAAGTCGTTTTTATCTCTCTTAGTGACTACATCACTGTGCGTTGGGCTTTCCCCACTTTCTCGTGATAATTACTGGACTTGGAATGAAGTAATGTGCCAGTCTAACCAGCAACTTGTGGCCTCACATGGAGAGCGGATGGGAATCTTCCTCAGTCTGCCCACGCTCCGTCTTTAATTACAGGAGCAGTTTGTGAGGGAAAAGATGAGGGTCTATAATTACTTGGAACGGAAATAGTCACTTTGTGTGAATTCTGAATAGATTATTTCAGACAAAGGTGTCAGAATGCCTCAGAAATAAGGTCGTCCTGTTTTCTCATCTTGGTATGTGAGCTCTGTCATTTGGTGGTCATGCATGTAAAGATGTTTAGGTTGGTGGTGGGGTTTAAACAACATGTCAGCTCTTCTGAAAAATGTCCATGACCTGACTCATGTCCCATGAAATATGGTGGTGTTGGGATACCCTCAAAGTCTCAGTAATTTGTATTCCTTCATGCTATTTTAATCTTTCTTCATCGAAGTGGTTTTTAAATTACCCACAGATTCAAACCTTTTAGAAAACAGCAAAAGGTATTTAATTCTTTTCTTTGGTTAAATGGAGTTTAGAGGTCAGAAACTGACTCGAGCACAAAGTTAAGGAGCTACAAGACTCTTTGGTGACTCTTTGTCTTTCTAAAAGAGGGGAGTGTCATCGCTCGTGTGTGGGAACAACGGGAATGAAGGGGAGCAAGAGTAGTACGGCCTTGAACAACCCTGCAACCCTTTGGATAACCTTTTACCTCTGCGTCCTGAACAGTTGTACATCATACTGTGTGGTTACTGGGAAAATCTGCGCTCCGCAACACACCGATGACGAATGTCCACAAACTCTTAACAAATGTCTTAACCTCGGCCACACACATCAACTGAAATCCAGTGTGTTGGAGTTGTTTTCAAGGTACAACTTAGTCCAGACCTAAGAAAACCTGTTTTTAGGTATCTCTGTAAGTAAACACTACTTGCCTAAAAACACGAGCTGTTGTTCCACTGAAATGATGAAGAACAGATTTAAAAATAAAAATACAGCTGTCAGGACCTGACCCAAGAGGTCGCAACGAAAAGGGAGACACACACCATGAACTCAGTTCAAAATAATCCTTTATTAAACCCAAATTAAACCAAAGTAGGATATTTAACGAATCAGGTGGGTGAATTAGTAGAGTCAGTGGTGCGTGTGATGTCAGTGTTTCCCATATAGTGTAACGGTGTAACGGATACCCTCGCCATGCCAACGGATACCCCCGCCCTGCCAACGAGATCCCACCCAGAAATTAAGCTGCAGATTAATATTTACATTTTAATTTTTACTTTTGTCAAAACAGGGTATAACATATAATTTGTGCAATTTCAGCCTCTAAAGCTCGTTTCATTACTTTTAAGAAAAATGTATCTCTCCACTCCTCTGCAACGAGCGGGTGCTTACATGCCGCGTCGCGTTGTTCAGAGGTTCTGCATATCGGCGCCACTGATTCTGGTATTCTGGTGGCGAGCGCTTGCGGCTCATACCCTGCCAGTTTTGTGCAGGATGAATTTGACAACCCGGGGTTCTGGCTCCTTTCCATCGTGTTTGCCGCCAACAAAACAAAATAAAAAAAAAAGGTCATGGAGAACCGAACTGTCCCCGAACGTTCAGCAGCCCAAATGAAAATATCTGCATTCAACAAAAAGATGGTACAAAGTGATGCAGACGCCGCAGAGTCTCTCATGGATGTTAAATTAAGCATCTCACCCAGCCCCTGAAAACAGCGCTGGATCATCTCCCACCCCGTATGACGTATATGGGGTAAATCCCCGCCCAGCCAAAGTGAAAAAGCTAGGGGAAACACTGAACGTGAACCAGCTAAAGTGCTTCCTGTATCAGAGCTATGACCCATTTGATGGAGTGGTAGTATGCAAGTTAAAGTAGCTAGTAGGAGTGTTCTGGAGTAACTAGATGTTAGATTGGGAATTCAAATTTCACCTAGCCTTAATTCAAAACCTGATTAAAAAGTATATTTCACACCACTAAATACAGGGTAATCAACAGTGCCGGTTTAGTTTGCCAGATGTTAGCAGAGCTGGCACAAACCAGACTTTGGTCCTTCCTACAGGAAATATGGTGGTGACACATGTCTTGGGTCAAGTTCACCAGATTCAACATTTGACTGTCATAAAAGGACCACAATAATAAAATATGAACTTTTTTAAACACATGATAGGTCGATAACTTTACCACCAACTTTTACTCATAAAAACAGTTACCCTACTTCCATCAACCCCCGACTTTAGTTCCTGGTATCATGAGGGTGTAACTGCTGAGTCGGCATCCTCTGCTTTCAGTGAACAAAATATTTAGACTACAGAGTGACTACCAGTCCTTTGTGGCCTCTTTAGTCACTATAGCTCAGAAAATACAAACACTTCATGGTTCTATTGTTTACCATTTAGTGTGAGTCTGAGTGTGTTTCTTCCTGAATGTCAGCGCTGTAAACTGAGGGTGTGAGTGTTCCCAGCTTGCAGGCTTCTCCCTGTAGTCTTGATTAAAGGGTCTGTGAGTCTGCAGCAGCAGTGGAGTCGAGGTTAAGAGGGTCCTGCTCTTTTTCTCCTCTCCTGTCTGTTTTACAGTAGATGGCTGCCTTCATCTGGACTCTGTGGACCACTCAGCTCTGCATTTGTTTGGGTGAAATATACGCTGATGTTGACATCACATTGTAAACACAACAGGACAGGAGGGGTCCAGGGGGTGTGTGTCAGGGAGCTGAGAGAAAAAAATTACTTTGACTAAACACAGACTGTCTTGTTTCAGAGGCGACAGATTCACACCTGAGAGCTACAGTCCTGAAGCCTTGCTGTAGACCCGCCGTCTGTGGCTGCATCTCAGGACATTTAACCCTGAGTCCGCTGACTCTGACTGTGACCAAACTTTGTGTGTGTTCAGACCGTTTGTGAGTCTATGCGCTGAGATCACTGAATGTAGTTTTGTTGCTGTAGAGTTGCTACTTCTTGGCTTGAAACCATTTTCCGTAACATGCTTGTCCCAAAAAAAGGACAAAACTAGATGATTTAGGTCCAAAATACATGAATGGTCTCATCCAACATGAAGCATCAAGACCGTTCAGGTTGTTTGGTGCAGGTCTGCTCTTTGTCCCCAGAGTCAGGACCAAAATCTAGATCCAAACTCTCCAGGTTAAGCAGTTACTTTATCCTTATTTTTTAAACCATCTTGTTCTATGTCAACTGCTGACCATAGGAACTTTTCCAAACTGTTCTGAACTGAACAGGACCCCTTAGTATTTGTGTGGTGTTCAATCTTTACAGTCTAGCTGGCAACTTAAGAAACAAGGATGGAACCTGCTTCCCTTTTCATGACAAACATATCACTGTTTATTCATATTCCCTACTTTTTAACTCTTTTATATATTTCCGCGTGTGTAGTTCTTGATGTCTTTTATATCGTGTCCAACAAACTTGAAATTGCCTTGTTTTTGAAGGTTGCTACAAATAAAGAAGCCTTTCCTGGCTCCGTCTTGTGGCTACTTTACAGTGGTGGAAAGCCAAGTAAAAGCACCCAGAGAGTAATGAGTGTGGTGTTGCCGATGTGGAAACAGGCGACCAAATGCCTGCAGTTTGTTCCTCCAAGTCCATAAAACACCCAGTCCATTACAGAACACCTTTTTCTGGCTGCAGTTCTACTGTGAAATGCTTCTGCATGGCTGGAACAAAACCGGTTCATCTGTTTTCTACCCAAGAAATGTATAAAGTCTCTCTGTTTCTGCTGCATCGTGCATGATGTGGAGCAGTTGAAGTTTGAATCATCAGGATTGTTTTCTATTCCCCAAGTCTGAGCAGTTAAACAGCTTTTGGTGGTAAATAAACAGATGTCAATCTGCAGGATGTATTTTCTTCATCTTTTGTCTTGTTATAATTACCACATTGATGAAACCGTAAAGATAAGGACCATTTGGTTCTCTTAATGAAACCCATTCTTTTGTACGAGTCATACTTTATCTTATGTCTTCATCTTCTCTCATCACGCCATTCACTTGGATAGCTGTGGCTCGGTTTTGGCTGGACAACATGTGCCTGCAGCTTGCTCATGCCTGTCTTCTCACAGAGATTTCTTTATGTGTTTCTGTCACCAGGTGAGATTTGTCTCTCCGCTGTGGTTCTGTTTCTGCTCCCAGTGAAATGGCTCCTGGTTCATTTTAGAGCTTTTAAAGAACTTTTTAAAGCACATCTCTGATCTCCTCACACCTTATGAGCCCGGTCATACCCTGAGGTCCTCAGCCAAAGGTCTGATGACTATTCCTTAGTCCAGGCTGAGGACCAAGGGGGACCAGGCTTTTCCTGTCAGGGCTCCAGCTCACTGGAACAAACTAGCAGAGGACTTCAGATGGACAAGTTCTTTATGCTCTTTTGAAACTCATTCAAAAACCTGTTTTTATACATGTGCTTTTAATGGATATGACTTTTGACTTAGCTCTTAGTCCTTAACTTTTAATTATTTATTTTACTTATTTTATTTTATTTATTTTAAGTACATCTCATGTTATTAAAAAATGGATTTGCTGCATTTGTCTATCAGTAAATTGACTTTGATATTTTAACTGTGGGGACTGTCTGAAATCAGTTTCTCATACTTGGACTAACAGTTCGATTGGATAAGGATGTTGGGGATTGATTTTCATGCTTTGACCAGGAAGTTGATCAGTATAAATATGTTGTGAAAGCCAGGCAGGCAGTAAATGAAACCTAGACAGAGAAAGAAATAAAGCTGTATCATATGGAACACAGAGCTGTGAGATGCTTGTGTTTTCATTGTTCAACGTGCAACCTGTTAGCCTCTTGCTAGCGCATTTTTAGATTGTTTCGATAGGTAGTGTTACAGGTTAACCAAGAGTAGCGGTTTCAAAGGGAGCATATCGCCACCTGCCCTTAAGCAGACAGACGTATTTCAGTCATAGAAGACTTGGATAAGAAAATACTTCAGTTAAGTAAACAAAATAACCGGGATGTGCTGCCCTCTTGTGGCATATAGCAGAATATAACCTCAAAATTACCACTTGACAACTGGACATTCTCGACTCTTAATGTTCGGAAAATCACTCTGCCTCTTTTTTACGATGAAACCATCAGGTCCAGTTGTCTCATGCCAAACAGACATCATACAGTCTGATTTCATCCCTCCGTTTCTCTGTTTTTTGTCTTTTGTCAGTTTTTTGTCAAACACCTGGCATCTCTTGGGCCTCAACATCACACAGTGACGTGAGAATCATTACTGTGGAAGTGTCTCTTTCCACCCCTCTCTCTGCTTTTCCAGCAGACGCCCACAGTCTGAGCTCCCTCTCCCCAGGCTTTGGTGAGTCCTGTTGGGCCGGGAGGGTCCAGACGTGCAGCCGTGTCTTGACCGGAAGACGTGAACTCAGAGCAGCGCTGTTTCAGCAGGGGGAGGAAGCAGGCTCGCGTCTGTCGTGTGTGAGGTTTTTAAGAGCCCGTGAGTTTGGGTGTATTTTCAACACATTGAATGACCACAAATGATCGTTTATGCGCGTCCACGTATCATCTAGACCCTAATTAGGCCCAGCATGTGTGTGTGTATCAAGGTTACATGAGAGACGTTTCTCATAGCTGTGATACTTTGTTGGCAGAGGAGACGGGGGTCTGTGGTGGAGGACAGCAGGAGGGAGGAGGGGAGGCGGTCAGGGAATAAACTCTGAAAGCTGGTCCAACATTTCGACATTTCTCCGCCGCCTCTGCAGCTCTGCTCAGGGGCTTGTTAAGTGAAACAGAAGAAGGTGGAGCTGGGGGTAAAGCATGCAGAAAGAGTGAGTGGGAGTGCAGGAGTGAGCGGTTGAGTAACTGAGTGAGATGAGAGCGAGACGGAGAAGGCGAGTGTCAAAGTGTTCGCAGAGAGCCGAGGTGCTGATTGCGACATCACTCTCTATTTCCTTTAGCGGACAGAGAGAAGAGAAAAACACTGAAACTATGAGAGTTAGAGTTCATGTTGCAGGCGTGTTATTGTATATATCCATGCAGCCACAGTCAGGAAAAGAGCTGTTTGAAAATATATTCAAAAAGAAAAGATTTGGAGATTCTATGACTTTTCTGGTAACTAAAGAGGCATATAAGTTATCATGATTTCCTCTCTGAAGTTTGTCAACAGAAAACAGCTGCATTTTAGGGGTGTAACATAAACATTAGCTCCTCAAACATTAGCGCTATGAAAGAACAACAACAACATGTTAGCAATAAAATTCAGGATTCGGCTGCTGACAACCGTCAACTGTACATGCTTGAGTGAATTTCTAGTAGTCCATTTCTGTGATTGTCAGAATGCGTATAAATTGAGCTTCTTTTAAAATATACTGAAGAAAAACAAGGAAAAGAGCAGAAGAGAGAGAAGAAAGTTTGCAGCATCCTAGACACAGAGGGGGTTATTTTTTCACCTCTGTCATAACAGCTCCAAACATGCAGAGAGAAATTCATCACTATGTATTAACTGGGGCTGCCACGATTATTCAATTTAAGGTCCTTTCACACCGGGAAAGTTTGGCATACTGTGTGTCCACTTCTGACCAGTCAGATTGCGTGTTGTTGCAACGTCTGATTCACCGGTATACCCAACATGGCCGACTGGCTGATTGTTTACGTGTCGGAGAACAGAGTGGTTTTTGATAAAAAACACAAACATTACAAAGATAACGACCTGAAGGACAACTTGTGGAGAGTGACCGCATCAGATTTCTCATATGGCGATATTTTGTGTGCTCTAACAGTTTGCTAAATGTCTTTGTTTTAACTTTCTGTGCTAACGAATGCTAACGGTTGTTACCATAGTTTCATGTTCTTATCTTATCGCCTCTGATTGGCTGTAAGTGCTGACCGTTTGGCTTGAGCGTGTGATTACCAAAACTATAGAAGGGAAGTCTGTGAAATGCAAGATATGCAAGGCAGAGTTTATTTATGATGGCAGCATGACTACCATGCACCAGAAAACACGTTGGGTTGGCTGACGAAGAGGACGCCGGAGAAGGACCGTTGCCTCAGTAAGCTAGTTGGCTAGTTAAATAAGTTGCTAATAACATTACCGCTAACATTTGTTAGCAAGATAGCTTAAGCTTTACGTGTAAATGTTAATTAATCTGCAATAAATTTATATATATATATTTAACATTTATTTAACCAGGTTGGTCCCATTGAGATTAAAAACGCTAATGCATAAATTAAAAATATACGATCCGATTAATCGATTAATCACCAAAGTAATCGTAGTCGCGTCGATTATCAGATTAATCGTCTGTGGCAGCCCTAGTATTAACATATCACTGCAGAAGAGCCTTTATGGACCAGAAGTGCTGTTGATCATGTTTGGATGTGAGGAAGGATACACACAATCACACACTCGCTCATTTGATGTTTATTCAATCCACATTCCACCGACTCCCCAGCTGTGGATAATTTTGATTCTGCAAATGGACTGTGTGAGAGTTACAAGTTAATTATTCACCACACTCAGAAAAAGCAGGACTTGAACCCAGAATAAACTCCCCAAACTACGTCTGCAGCTCTGTCTTCTGTGTCTTGAGGGCTGAACGACATTTACACGGTCCTGTCTCAACACTCGCTCCAGGATCTGGTGCCAAATTCCGTCTTGGAGAAAGGTTTTTGTTGCAGCAATCAGTAGATGTGAATGTGAGGTTGAACCGGACCCTTTTTTCCCTGAAGTCATAACACAGATCTTTGGACATGAAGTACCTCTCAGGCTTTGGAAAGAAAAAGGAAGATTTGGACCATGATGATCATTTTTTTTCCAAACGTCTTGTATTTAACACCGACTTTAGTGAATTTAGCAGCTCTAAATCTCCTGCTGCTTCATGCATGATGATCTTACAAGACCCAGAACATCTCCTATAATGAGAAACATTTGTGTGTTACGGAGGTTGTAAAAATAGTCTGTTTCTACACTTTTACCTCCTCACACATAAGAGTCCATAATTCTGCTGAGACAGCACCAGGAGATGTATTGGTATAAACCAGAACTCAACCCTCAGCTTGATTGGATTTTAACAAGTCTGGAACAAGCTGAGTGAGATTATTTTTAAGAACAACATCTGTTTGTAATCAATCGTATTTTGACCAAATGATCTGATCTGGCCTGAAAAATCTAAAGTCTGCAGAAATGTCCTCCACAGAGAAACCTCAGCAGTTCCTGTTGCTATAGTTACCAAACCAAACAGATCCAGCTCGCCTTGTCCCCGCCGCCTGCGACATGATCGTGTGCTCTTCCTCTTTCCCGTCGGCTATAAACACCCAGACAAAACATTTCTCATGGTGTTTAACAAGAGTACTGAAAAGTTAACAACACCTTCTCGGTCTGCTCACCCAGCTCCTCATTTTGTTTGCTTTACCCACATTATCCTGGATTCACATGATGCCAGACCACACACAGCTGGGATTCATGCCGCTGCGGTAACACAGTCTATCTCAAGGTGTCTCTGTTTGCAGATGATGTTTTACGATGTGCTCCAGTGGATTTGCAGGTGTCTGCAGGTCTGTGCTGTGTAAATGTTACACGGCTTATCAGAAGGAGACGGGCTGAGGGTCCATCATCAGGTGGGATGGTCTGAAAGAGGAACTCATAAAAAAGAAACTCGTGAGCCAGACGTGTTCAGAGCTGTGGGGGAAGTTTCTGTCTACCTGTGGGTTGTTGGGTTGTCAATATTGTTCAGGCCCATCTTATCATTTGACAAAAATTGAAGACGCCTGTTTGGAGCGCCAGTATAGTTTAGGAGCCATATTCGCTGGGAGTGCACCGGATCAACGTTGGGCCCATCTCTGCTCAGACCCACTTTGGCTCAGTGCAGTTGACTTGTATCCTTGTGACTCCTGGCTCTGTTTGGTCATTTGATCGACCAGAAACACTGTTTGTCAAACTCAGACTTCGGAGCTTTAGAAAGTTTGTTTCTTCAATCAGATTGTTGATCATTATCTGGTTTTCCCCCCTCTATCCTCCCTGAATTCCTAAACTTGGTTGAGCTCTCTGTTGCTGTTTTGAAACTGAACTGTGAACTGTGTTGGGTTTCAAAACAGTAAAAGTATCAGAGAGGAAATTTGGGGATTTTAGAGCTGCCTTTGAGCCTAACCAAATCAGGGGGTGTATCCTATCCTCTTAAACCTCACTGATCCCACTAGACGGTTTGTTATTTTAGGTCGAATCGAAGGTAGAAGTTCAAATGATGTACAAGACCGGACTATTTTGCATTTGACAGCCATAAAATCCACCAAGTCTTGGATTCAAATATACCCTAAATATTTACATCAGTATACTTAAACCACAAGCTGAAACCAGATGGTACAGATTATAAACATCAAGATGATGTGGACTGAGATGGTTTTCCCATCTTTGAGTCTCCTCTGGAAAAAAGTGAAAGCTCTGGAATGAGGTATTCCATGCATGGTCTCAGGATGTCAAAGCCAGTCTTATTTAGTGTCCATCAACCCGCCTTCACTACCCTGCTGCACAGACACGTCACATCTATTTGACTTCAATTTTACAGTTTATTTTTAACAGTTGCACAATATAACAGCCCTCTATGACTTTAAATGATTACTGATAAATTTACCGTGGTCAAGAGTGGAATTCAGTGGTCAGGTAATAACGGATGATCTGATGTACAAAATTTTTCCTAAAGTTCAAACAAACACAATTTTTAGATTGAAGGTGAAAGCTCAAGTCCTCCCTGACACAAACCTCACTCAGACCTCCTTAGAAGTTGGTCATTTTGTAGTCCCGTTGCAGCTTGCTTTACCCCTAATCTTGTCTTTACATTGACTTTTCATGTAATGCACTCACAGCACAACTATATTAGGAGATCTCTCATGTGGTTTCAGGTCTCTACTCTGTTTTAAAATCATCGTGTCCCCTTAGAGTTACTCACACACAGTCTTTTCCGGGTGTCCCTGAGCTCCGTCATGCTGTAGGTTCCTCTGGATCATGGCTGCAGACGTTGTGCTGCCTCTGACCATCTCTCTCTTTCTGTAATTCTCTCTCTCTCCTCTCTAAACCCAGTGCAGTAGTGGCAGATGACTGTCTAACATGAGTCTGGTTCTGCTGGAGGTTTCTCCCTGTTAAAGGAAGTTTTTCCTCTCTACTGTAACTTGATATAAACTGCGAAGTCTTTCACTTGAGTGGTTGAAGATCTGATCTTACAAGATGGGGCTGAATCTGACCCCTGCTTTACTTTGGGACCTCATAAATAGTCTCCAAATAGAAGATCGATTGGCTTGAAAGAAACGCAACCTTTGATTTCATCTTGACGTTTCACGACGTTGGCCACTAATTCAGAAGTTGGTTGTAATGGTTCCTGATCCTGAACTCTTGCTGAACTGTAAATCCTCAGGGGATCTGTTGAAGTACACTGGACCAGAAGCTGAATGAAGTACAGTCCCCGTGTGCTTCAGTTATCGACATGAAGTTTGGATTGAGTGATGAATGTGTCAATGTCTGAGACTGATACAGCGTGAAGTGGCTGGATTTAGGAGTGTGGAGACGAATATTTTGGAGCTGAGAGGACATTTATGCAAGAATGTGTATGTGTGTGTGTGTATTTCTGTGTGCGCGAGACCTCCTGTTGGTTCATCCATTCCGCTCTCGAACACTAACTCTGACCAGATGTGACCGTTGGCCTTCGCCGCTGTTCGTCTCATTCTTTCTTTCTTTCTCTCTGCCCATCTTTCTTCCCTTCTTTGGTAAACTTTCACTCTCATCACCGTTTCGTCACGTTAACCTTACCTGCCAAGTTCAATCACTCCCACATGGATCATGGCGGTTTTACTCGAACGTACATAAAGGTATGGAGGTGAATTTACACACCGTGGTTGAGTTCTGGGTATTGAGGGGAGCGTGTCAGTGAGCCGGCTTAAGAACTACAGCATTAGATTTTGATTGTGAATGTGTGTGTATGTGTGTGTATGTGTGTGTTTGTGTGCGTATGTGTGTTTACTCTGGACGTTCACGTGGTAACAGGCTTGTTGCTACGACTAATCCAGCTCATTTCCTCTTCACAAAGACTCATCATCTGTCATCTGGCAGGCGTGGGTTTACTGTGTGTACCTACTTTAAACACATGTGGTTCCGTGTGTGTGTGTGTGTGTGTGTGTGTGTGTGTATTTGTACCTTAAGTCCATTTTATGCACACAGTCCGTTCACGCCTGTAATGCCTGTTTCAAGGGTTACATAGTCATGCTGCCAGTTTGGCAGGGCTGAAGCTTCCTTTATTGAGTATTTCTTAGTATTTCTTTTATTATAGATTGTCAGCTTGTATAAACTGAAGATAAAGAGTGGTATTAAAGTAGAGCCCTGTGTTTATTTTCTAACTGGAATGTCTACAAATGACTCCGGTTTTCTCTTTACAATTTGCAAAATCAGCACAGAACCAAACAATCTTTTACTGCTATGTAGTGTTTGGGAAGAGTCATGTAAGCCTATTTTAGGTCTTTAAAGTCAGGCTTCCATTCATGGACTGGATATAAAATGGACACCGTCTGTCTCCTCGTAGGCAGTTTAGGTCATAAATCCCGCCTCCTCCAGCAATCCCTATGGAGCTGTGGACAAACTTAAGAAATTGATTACACAGAACATAAACTTTTCTCCCCCCCTGGTTGTGATGTTGACATGTAGTTACTGTCAGACTGGTTTGTGCTCAAGTCCTCTTTTTTCTGTGCAGCTCCATTTTTTAAAGTTATTAAGGGGTTCATGTTTTCTATGATTGACACCTGATACGTTGTTTGAGCCGAGCGTCATCACAGTGACTCTCCCACTGAATGCGTACAATGCTACTGTGCAAGTGGTGAGTCCAGGAAGTCGAGAAAACCCCAGAAATCCCGAGAGCGATTCACCTGCAAATTCGTATATTGATGTAGGGCGGAGCCAAGTTGTCCATAGTAGATACAGTCTATGCTTCCGTTACTTTAGCTCATCATGCTCCTGTCATTCGCTAACATAGAGTTCATCATGTTGACTTCTGGTCTGCTAGGTGGCCTACAGCCAAGTATGTTCTGGTCAGGGGCTTCCTGCTAAGCACCTTATATATATCAGTACATGGATGTGTATTTGTGTGGTCATGCTGGCATGCTCCTCCTGTTGAAGTTGCATGTTGGTTCGGCTAAAGCTCTCTAAATGAAAGGTGTTTTGCTTTGATACTATCGGTCCATCCGTCCATCTGTCCGGCAGGGTCTCAGTCTCACAACCTGATTGGTCAGAAGTGGACATACAGTATGCGAAACTTTAAAAAAATAAATGCCACTATATCGCAGGAAGGGAAAACGTTGCTGATGTGAACGCTTGTATTGACAGGATACGGTTCGAAAAAAATATTGTCGTCCGAAATAATCGCATGACAAAAACAGTCCCGGTGAGAAAGGACCTTATGTCCCGGTCGCCTGTGAATCTGTCTTCACTTTTTTGTTTTCCTTCCTTGGACCACTTTAGAAACAACCCATGACAGCTGCAGCTCTGCTTCCACCTCATCCAGATTTAAGTCTTCAGCATCTTGTGATTTTACAAATATGATTTCAAAAAAACGATAAAACCTCCGTGTGTGTGAAGACAAATCATCCTAAGAATCTGATGAGGTGTTGATGATATGATTTCATTATTGGCAAGAGTGTCCAGCTTCTACCAAACTTTCCCAGGTCACTCATTAGAGGAAATAAATGGAGCTCCAGTGACTTGTTGATCATTGTGCTCACAGTTTGACTTTGGGAAACGTCTGCTTCAGGGACGATAGGAAGAGGAGGAGTGAGAGACATAAATCCTCTGCTGTGTGGTGGCTGACTCCCAGGAGTCAAAGTGTGTAACTGTACAAACGACCTCTGAACTGTCCACAGTCTGTCAGCGCTGGGAAAGTTTTCACTTTTCTAAGTGGTGGAAGGTTTTATTGCCTTAAGCGATCATGTTTTAATTTGTGGTTGTTACCCCAATAATGCCGGCAGATCAGTGAGTCTTGATTTTTACGTCACGGTCACATCATAAAAGTTTTCCAGTGGTGATGTTTACATCCTCAGTGATGCTCAGTGGCCGCTATAAAAGAGAGTTTAATGACCTTCAATCACTTTAATGCCCATTTGGTTCTTGTTGAGGTCGTGTTTGGTGGTTTCAAACATGAGACCACCCTTTCTCCCTCTTCAATTAGTCTCTCACTTTCACTCAACGGTTTTTCCTTTTGTTTTCCAACTCTTCTCCATTGTTTTGTGATTTCCCCTCATCGCTTTGTGGTAGACACACTCTGTCATGACTCCTCTGTCGTGGAGGTGCTTTAGATGAACCTGAACATCCCTCTCATCCGCTGAGGCCAGTGTTGAAATAAGAGGCTTGTGACAGCTCTATAATGATTCAGCAGAATGAGGCTGGTGGTCTGCTCAGGGCCTCTGTGCCAGCTGCTGAAAGACAACACCGGTGAGAAAGCAGCTCTGGCACGGCTGCAGTATCAGCAGCACGGACCACCCGCTTCCCCCCCAGACCCTCGCTCTCAGACAAACAGGTATTTTTAGCAGCTTAGAGAAATATTGCCGGGATCTTACCTCAGCTCACTTGATTGCTCAATGTTGTTGAGTGGTTTAATCCCACTCTATTACACACACACACACACACACACACACAAACCCCCCCACAGACACAATCACAGGACTGTTTTTGCATTATATCAACACAAACAAATCATGACTGGAATATTCTCTATAATCATTGTCTGTAGTGTTTGTTGACACTCCACAGTTATATTGTTTACCACTTAAATGAGAAGATGTTTTGGATCGGGGGTAGAGCCATTAGGGGTGGGAATCATTAGTGGTCCCACGATATGATATTATCATGATACTTGGGCCACAATACAATATTATTGCGATTTTTAACATTTTGTAATACAGTGAGTATTATGATACAATATGTTGTGATTTATACAATTTTTTCAACCATTTAGCTAATTTATCATTTGTCTTTCCTTTATGTTTGTCTTATTTATGCAGTATTTTATTTTCAAGTTGCTAAATTCTTGCAAACCTTATTTGTTGCACCAACTCTCTCCTGCTCTATGATGTCACCTCTGCCAACCTCACTGGACAAACACTTGATTTTATTTTTCCATTATTGTAGATTTCGACTTCATATTAGCAATTAATTAGCAAAAAAAATTGATACTTGGTAAATAAGATGATCCAATATTTTACCAGACAAAAATTTTGTGATACTTTGCTGTATCGATTTTTTTCTCCCACCCCTAAGAGTCAGGAGGTGGCCTTGTAAAAATCAAATGTTCGACTAATTGACCAGTAGGCTGCTTGGTTGCTTGTTACTACTTACGAGAATACGACATCTTATGTAATTATTACTCATTAGATATCATTAAATAAGAAGCTTAAGTAGACGGTGTTCATAGAGATAACGCTCTGAGGTCTGGGTAAGCCCCTAATGTTTACCACACCTGGCCAAAAACCTTGCTACCGATTATACTTTGGATATCTCCTCTGATTTCTCTACATGAAAATGTAGTTAAAGTCTCATCTTTACCTGTCAATCAAAGTGAGACATATAAAATTACAAACAGACAGTTTGTATGTGCTGTAGTCTAACGATGAATTGACTTGTTATCATTGCCGTACTAAATGTCATTGTACCCTAAAAGTAGGCCCTAAATATGGCCTTAAATCAGTATCGCTTTTAATTGAACATTTTATCTTTTTTATCTTTGTTTTTGCATTTCATAAGTAGGATACTACTTGCTGTCTCTCAACCCAGCTCTGAAGAGACAGATATTGAATGACTGTGAAAAGGAGGACAGTCTGTTTAAAGACCCAGTCTCAGTCCAGACTGTTATGTGTTGCTTGGATGGGATTTGGGCAATTCCAGAAAATCACTAATCCTCTACATGGAATAGAAAAGCTCTAAAAACTCCAATTTTAAAGTACGATCATCATGTGAAGTTGTACATTTGTGTCCGAATATGTTCACGCAGTAAGCATACAACAAGACAGAGGCATCAGGGTGAAATGATTGACTGTGAAGGTAGCTGGTTTTTGCAAACTTACTAAAAGTCAGAAGGTCAGCTCACTGTATTTAACCTATTTAGAGTTGACAAAACCTACTGCAAGTTGACAAAATCACAGTGAGTAAGGTAAAAACCATACTTCCAAAAGGTTCAGACGTTTCATATAGAAGTGGTTACATGTGTTTTTAGTCTCTTTGTTTAGAGGTGTTTGTCAAATTCAATATATCTGAACTTTTCCACCTCCATACTACCAGATGTCTGTGTTTTATAACAGGGTTGAAATGATGATGGTATCGAGTATATTCATATCCACACACACACGCACACACACACAGACTTTGTTTCCAATCTCTCTCCCTCTCTTTCTCCAACAATAACACCAGCAGGCCCTGACTCACTCCTTCCTGCCGTCTTCTCTCTCTTCATCTCCACCTTTCGGGACTTTCCCGGGTGCTTCGTTCCAAGCGTGGTCCTGGTTTGTGATAAATCTCCTTTCTGGATTTGGAAACCTCTTTCCACCCACAGAACTTTCTCCACCCAGTTTTACACTTTTCCTCCATATTATTTTCCCCTCATTGGTCATTCATTAAATGTGGGCCGACACAAAAACAATACTAATAGATGAATCAGAATATCATGACCAAATACATCATAGATGTTTGTTTAAAGGCTGATGCAAAGAGCTAACCTACGTCTCATTATCTATCAAATGTCATTCGGATCAGTCTCTAAATCATTAAATACAAACAGTTGTTTTTATTCAATAATAATGACATATTTGTCCCAATATGTACTGGAAAGGTTTATTATCAGAGCTAGAAGACCCTCATCTTTAGCTAGCAGAAATAAGTCATATCCTGTTGACAACTTGATATTAATACGACCAGTTGATTGCTAAATATCAGTCTTCTCCATACCACAGCCAGCAAGTTTGTGTCCAAAACCAACAAGTTTTGGGGAAACAGACACTTTCCAGCAGTTTGTGTCTCAGTCTGCTTAGTCGGTCTCACTCAGAGACAAGCACTTAACCTGTCTGCCTTAGTAAACATCCAAGTGTTTCCTCTGTGGACGTTAGCGCAACAATAGGAAGCTGAAAGTCACCCCAAGGCTGCTGAAAAGTAAATAAACTCTGGATTCATTCATTAAAGTCCATGAGGATGCTTCTGAAATCATCTGTTTCTAGTGCACTGTCTGTGTGGACTACATCCGTCCATCCGTCCATCCGTCCGTCTTCTACCACTTATCCAGAGTTGGGTCGCGGGGGCAGCAGTTTAAGCAGGGAAACTCAAACTCCCCTCTTCTCGGCCACTTTGTTCTGCTCTTCCCAGGCGTCCTCAAGCCAGCTGAGGGACATCATCTCTCTAGCATGTCTAGGGTTTTCCCTGTGGTCTCCTACCGGTGGGACGTACCCTGAACACCTCACCAGCGAGGCGTACGGGAGGCATCCTGATTAAGGCCACCTCATCTGACTCCTCTCAGTGTGGAGGAGCAGTGGCTCTACCTTGAGGTCCTCTTTGATGACCAAGCTCATTTTAGCTGCATGTACCTGAAAAAGTGAACATGAAAAGTTAATGTCTTGAAGACTCTTAACATCTATCAAGTTTTCCTCCTTAAGCAAAAGTTTGATTTGTGGTTTATTCCTAACATTTGGATCACTGTCACTTCATTGTCAGTTTGCGGTCTATAGTTTGGATTTTGTTGCTCATTGTTCCCTCTATTGCATCATTTGTTTTTATTGGACTTGGCATGTCCTCAACCCTTTTTAAATATCAGTATGATATCACTAGTTATGGTTGTGTGTCAGGGTGAGGGGGTGATGAGTCAGAGCCAGTTAGCACTCAGCTCAGAGATGAACGTGTGAAGCCATCGGCTTACTGTCAGTGTCAAAAGGATTTACAAGTGTTTGTCTTTGAGTGTGCTCAGTTATGGTTGTGTGTGTGTGTGTGGGTGGGATTAGGGGTGAAGGGCGACACTTGTCTTCCCTCTGCGACTGACGTGGTTCTCCGTCTTCCTGGCTCCATCCCAGATAGATCGTGGGAAGATCCCCCCGCCTGAAAACCAAACAAACAAAACAAGAAATATAAATCAATTCCAAGCACAACAGGAAAAAAAGCTCCTATTACCGCCTCCAATCTATATTTAGAAGCGTATAAAGAGGAGGGTCTCTCAAGGATTTTGGGGTTTACATTCATACAGTATATTACTAAGAAGTGTTGTTTACTCGGATTTATTACTCATCTATTCTTATGATTTATGTAGACGGAGTTCAATGCTTGATTTTGATTGGTCAAATCTCTAAAATGGGTCATTTATTTTCAATAGCAAACATATTTTAAAGATATATGAAAACAAACTCTATGCAGGAGATTATCTTGCTTCTATTTGTTCAGTAAGAGTCAGGAAATATGACAGTTTGCAGGCACAGATGAGAGAATAGCCAGTGGAGCCATCGGGCCTCAGTGTCTCAGTTTTATTATTCATTCAGATTTTCACGTTCATTTGTAGCATTAAGACTGTGAGGTCATAAGAGGCTGTTGTTCCAGTTTATAAACATATCTGCACTTTCACCCCAATGTCTTCCTATTAGGGCTGCACGATTTTGGCCAAAAATAAAATCCAGATTTTTTTTTCTCAGAAAACTGAAAATTCGATTTCGATTATTTATTTAGTGACAATTTCACCAAACTTCACTTTCAAAAAGGTTTTTCTGTCATCTCTCAAAACGAAACCACTGAAAATGATATGCCAAGCCAGTAAGTGGCGCTGTAACGCTGCTGAGGAAATGCACAAAAGACAGAAGAAGAGTACAGAGCATGTGTATAAAGGTTGTTTTGGCCGGACACGTGCAGGCCCCATAAAAGAGTTACGCTGTGTGTCACATGATCATTTTCAGAGATCCAGATAGGCATCCACACGGAGATGAAATGGTCGTCGTTTACGATTTATGCACTTAATTACCTGTTTTCAAAAAGTACTGTTAACAGTCACCTGAAATACCGTTTCCATGCGGATGAAACACAAACCCGACAAAAAACTTTTGTGTTTACTCCTGAATTCGTTTCCGTGTGGACGGGTTGATACCGCCTTCAGACAGACTTTGCAGCGGGGAGTGATTTGCTCTTTGTCCGAAAATGCGAAGCTGTACCAATTCCACACTACTGACTTGTTCTTGTCCTATTTAGCCACGAAATTATCGCCTTCTTCTGCAAACGCCATGTTTGTTTACACTGGTGTGTGTGGAAACTGGGGAGCGCTCCCGCAGGAAGGGTGGAGCCTACGATGGCCTGGAGGCACAAGACATGATAGAGAGGAAAATCAATTTGGCGATTTTAATTTTTTAAAAGCGTCATAATCAAATAATCGGATTAGGATTTAAAATCGATGAATCGTGCAGCCCTACTCCCCTTAAATGTCCCCAGTGCGAAAAAGAGGGACTTTATTTTGCATCATCTCTTATGTACCAACTGTTATGATGTGTTTCTTCAGAGAGAAAAAGTTCTCTGTTTTGTTGGAAAAACCCAGTGAGTTCACCCAACTTAAACCATTTCTAAATTTGCATCAAAGTAGACTTGACTGACTCAGGTCACGTCTCTTAAACATTCACTCTCCACCATTCAGACACTTCTCTGTGCAACAGTGAAAGAAGAGACTAAGAGACAAAGAAACACACTAACTGGACAGAAATGGTGAATTATGCTGTTCGGAGAGTTTCTGTGTGAAAGTGCTGAGGGGAAAGTGGGGGTGTCTGCGCTTTAGGGGAGTGAAAAACTTTCCCGGGGAGGTTTTTAAATTTTGGAGGGAAAGGAGGAAAAAAAGGAGGGCAAAAGTGAAGGAATAGGAGTCTAAGAGGAAAAAGGGATTAGGAGGCGAGAGGGGTCCAAGAGTAAACATTGAACCAGTGTATGATCGTGTGCGGGGGCGTCCGGGTGAAATCCAGAAAGATACGGATGATGGAGGGAAAGAAGTAAGAGGAAAAAGAAAGTTGGAGAAGTTTATTGTACAAGCAGGCTGTGTCCTCATTTTCTCTCAGTCTACTCCCTATTCACGCACACACACACACACACACACACACACACTGATACACACGCACACACACACCAGGGAGGTGGAAAACGATAACACTGTTATGAAAGTTAACACAAACCGGCTTTGTACTTTTTTTTGGGGCCTCCATGGAACACACACATTTCATGCCACACGCCTCCTCTCGGCGGGCCACACACAACCACATGCCGGGCCCACATGTGCTGAAAGAATTCACACACACAAACAAGCAGACACACACACACTCACAGAAACATACACTCATACAAACACTGAAAAGTAAAACAGTCACAAATACACCACAAAAGCCAGCACCTAAATACACACACAGTCAGCCAAGCTCAACAGGCAGACCAACTTCACACACACACACACTCACACACCTCCCTGCAAACTGTACACTCATGGTCCTGAGTCCACACTCAGAGGCCCAGGACGGAGGATGAGGGGATTTCCAGCCTGATGCTCCACAGCTGCGGGACGGCACCCAGCGCACCGCCAACCTGACGCAGAGTGATGACCTCATTGGGTGGGAGTGGCTGAGAAAACAAACCGCACACCCTCAGAAGCAAAAGTTTGACTCTGTGCTTCACAAGGACTTCATATGTAAAATATCCCGCTTTAAGGATGGAGGACTTATGGTGTCCCAGTCTGGACTCCCTAATCTGGAAGGTCCGGCTTGGCTTCTTCCTCACCATCCTCGTTCAGCTCTTATTCTCAGAGCTTCACGGTTGACACACCTTTCAACCAGGGCTGCAGCTATTGAATAAGTTAGTAATCGAGCATCCTACCGAATATTCCATTGATTAATCGCGTAATTGGATTAAACACGTTTTTTTTAGTTAAAGTGCAATTATCGCGGAACAATCGCGGAGCAAGAGTGCGGTAGCGGATTGCAATGCTTGTGAGAAAGCTAGACATCTATCAGTAACACCAAGCTACGACCTGTTGGCTGAAAACTCATTTTAACAGCAGAGATGGTGATAAAACTGTGACGAGTGAAATTAGAAACTGTGGAAACAGACTCAGCGGTTGAATTTAAGTTGAGTACAGACCCTTTTAAAAAAATTAGAATATCATTGAAAAGTTTGTTTCCATAATTCCACTCAAAAAGTTAAACTTTCATAGATTATAGATTCACAATTTGAACGATTTCAAGTATTTATTTGTTAATTTTTACATAATTTGGGCTTCCAGCTCATAAATCCAACGAAAACAGGAATTCAAAAAATCAGAATACCGCAACGAAACCAGCCCAAATTTTGCAGGGTATGAATGTTTTAAACTGTGTCACACACTATTCATCTACTTAACTCAAAGCACCTGCACAGGTTTCCTCAGGTCACATTGAATTAAATAAACTTTCCATGATATTCTAATTTTTTTGGAAAGGGTCTGTATATGTTGAGTGTTAGAGTGGTGGTGGCAGATGAAGACAGATGAAGCAGGTGTAGCCTTGTTGGAAAGTTCCTCAGATGAAAAAAAAAGGTACTATGAGGAGCCTCTTCATCGCTTCTCTGCAGATGTTATTCAAACAAATAATCCACTACGAAAGAAATCATCTCTCATCTTTCACAACCCATCGCTCCTTGGACTTACTCAGCACTTTCTTTGTTAAGTCTCTCACTTGTTTTCTCTCCGCTGTTTTGATTTCCGTCACTGCGCACAAAGAGCCGCCAAAAGTAATCTAACCATTCACACGAGTGCGGAGCTGGCTCAAGATGTTCACCCCTCACTGCGGGGCTCTTTGTAACTTCACAGTGCATGCAGTCTCAGGCTGATCCCCATCTCGCTATGCTTCTTTTATTGGGGAAATCCAAGAAATACACACTGCTGATAAACAGTTCTCAGGTCAGCTGCAAGTTAGGTAAATAAAACTGGATTGAGCGTGTTTCTTGGAGGACTGTGTGAAGCACTTAAAGCTTGACCAATCAGTGTTATAAGTGATCTCTTTTTGGTTTAAGTCTCTTCCTCTACTTCATGCACTGAAGGGGCTGCCAAACAGAAGTTGACCACGTTGTCTAAAAAGCATATTTCGTAAATGTTGTGACAAACTCACACATCCAGTGGCAGTCTAAATATGACACCTACCCTTCAGCAAAGTTTCTCTTAAAAAACAAAGATTGACACCCTCTTATACTTGGAGGTGTTCTGCTCATAGAGATTATTTCACAGATTTCCTTCTTGGAAATAAATGTTAGTGAAATGGAAATCAAGTGGAAACGCCAGGAGCTTATGGGCACACCTGCTCTTGTGTGGTAGTTGTTGATGTAAATGAATTGGTCTCTTAAGTGCACTGAGCATAGACTGTATATACTATGGACAACTTGGCTCCGCCCTCCGTTGTTAGACAAATTTGAAGCCGAATTGCTCTCGGTATCCCTGGGAGTTGTTCCACTTCCTGGAACCACCACTTGCAGAGTACCGTTGTAGGCGTTGTCCACAGCTCCATAGAGATTGCTTGAGGAGGCGGGATTTATGACCTATACTGCAGCCTGTCACCAGAGGGTGCTGTTTTTGCGGTGGCTTCACTCAGCTAGGAGGCAGACAGCGTCCATTCTGTATACAGCAATGCTAAAACGTTGTTCTAAAAGCAAGCTAGCATATCCTCCTTATTGCTGTTTTTGCGGTTCCCTGCAGCCCCAAAGAGGCTTCCTCTGTATTTACTGTCTACCCACTTTGGGTGAACCCATCCGTGGTTGTTGATGGGGTTCGTGTCATTTAGCTTCATTGTTTGCACGGGCGAACAAGTTACCGCACAGAAAGATTTGGACCTCGGTGTGTCCCAAAATATGGCGAGTGAATATGACTTACCAGAACCAGCTTACATGAAATCCTTATTGTTAAGATAGCACTAGTGTTGTAGTCAAGACCGCACCAACCGGGACCAAGACATTACCGAGACCAGAGAGGACCGAGACCGAGACAAGACCGAGTGAAGATGACTTTGATTCCGATACGACACCAAGACCCTCAAAAAATGTTCTTGAGACCAAGACCGATTTGGAGTACTACAACACAAGACAGTACACTGAGACGCCCTTGGATAGTTGGAAAAGTGCTTTTGGGAAGGGGGTTGCTTGAAAGTCCAGAGATTCCAAACGAATGCAAATGTCGTTTGTTTCTTTGTTTAAGTCTGACTGTGCATTCCTCTAACTAGACCAGGATATGTATTTGGACCTGCAGAAGTAATTCCTGGTTCTTAGTCTTCTGTTTGATTCGAGCACAAAGAAACTGTTGGAGAAATAGTTTGGCTTATTTCTTTATCATGGAGGGTCAGTTTTGAGGAAGGTTTTTCTGCTTCTCTGCGTCTTTCAGACTCATTGCGAAGTTGCACACTGAGCACGCACATGCACAGTAGTAAGAAAAGACAATAACCTTTTATAACCACCTCATCTGTCAGAGAAGTTTATAAACCTTGAATGAAGTGCAACCACAAGTGTGAGTTCAGAGCATCAACTGGAACAAAGTCTGGAGGAGTGAGGTTTAAGTTAAAGTTTCCTGGAAGAAGGAGAAAATCTAGACGTAGGGGACGGAGCAAGCTGGAAAGTTGCCGTACTACTTACATCAAGTTTTACAAAGTCCCAGTAATTTATGAAGCCCAGAGAGACTCCAGGGGTGGAATAAGTAACCTCCATTTTCTCCAGATGAGAGGTTAAGTGGCCAGCAGAGGAAAACTGCGGCTCACTGGGCTGCTTCCAATTGGTTTTCAATCTGTACAAGCATCCCTAGAATAATCATGTACACACAGAAAACAGTGTTTCTGGAAAAAAAACAGACAGGGTTGCAATCTTCTCGATCCTCCTCAGATGGACAGTCTGCTCGTTCAAGGCTCAAACCGTCAGCCAAGTAACAAACCTTTTCTGCGCCACAGCTTTTGGTCACCATTAAGAGAAACCCTCACTATGATCAAAGTGATTATTCGGGAGGCTTGTGGGGCCCGTTGTTGTCTTTGGCTGGTGGTTTCACAGCACATTGAGAATAAGGATCAGTCTGGAGAAGCCATTACCCGTCAGCATCAACAACCTCGGGACACACAGTCTGACTGAAGTGAGCGCAGCAGAGACCGCGCTGAGTCAGAAAAATATACCAGGTCTGTTGATTCAGACTGCAGGAGAAGATGGAGGAGATTAGAGGGGAGACGGTGATAAAGGACACAGAGGGAAGAATAATAAGTGAGCGGGTGGAAGAGCTGTAAAAAGAGAGAACACACACAGTAAAAGAGAAAAACTGAAGCTGTAACAAGTTACATTTCACTTTTCCACTGTAGTTTGTCGTTCTTTTTTAGTGGTGTGCGTTATTATTTTGATCTTGGAGAAGCAAAAATCCATACTGTAAACTAACTTACTGCTGTATGCCTGATCTGACGTGTCAAGTCCCTGGTGCAGTGCGTTCCTGCAGTTTTAGAAGGTGCATTATGGAGATAGTCCAATAAGTAAAATACTTTGCAATGCATGTTCTTGTGCTTGTTACACACAGAAAAACGACCGGCTTCACCTCAACCCACATGGACCATAAACCCCTGATCAAGTTTTTGATGCACAGCCTCTCAAGAAGAGCTTCATATGTTTTCAGTCTTCAAACTTTCAGTGCCATTATGTCCATTATTACTTATAAATACTGAACAGGATCCAAAACCAAACACAGCCAGCAAAAAACACTTTACAAATATAAACAGAATACCACTTTGGATGTTAATCTGTCTGTTCTGGTCTTTTCTATTGAGGTAGAAAAGCTGCTGTGTAAAGAGTAACATACCTGCAGGTCCCATGTGTCTTTCCTGAAACGAGACACATCTCAAGAGACTTAATCCAACCCCCTTCATGCCCAGATTGTGCGCTGCTTAACTAGCAAAACATAGTTGGAGACACCCCAATCCACTTCATGCCATCCACCTTAAATTATGGAAACAGGGTCATGTATGTATTAAAAAGCACTCATTTTTCAAAGCTTCAAACTTTGTCCAGCGGGAAACAGACATATGTTGTTCAGAAGTTTCCCCAAAAGGAATCAAACCTTTTCGTGCGTATAATGAAATGTAGACTCACGCAAAGTGTAAATATGTGGGTGTTCACAATCTGTTACAAGGTGCTGTAATCAAAATGTTCGAAACCATCTGTCATCTACAAACCAAAGCCACAAAACGTCTGCTAGAGCAGATCTACTTGTAAAAACATCTTCTCAGAAAATGTTTAACTGCCTTTTGTCTCCTCGGCTGTGTGTACTTGTCAGTATCCTGTTGGCAAGTAAAACGCACACAAATGTGACAATCATTTTCTCCTCCTGGAACCAAACGAAGAAGCTAATTTGAAAGTGATGGTTGGCATGTCATATTTAGTTCAAGCCTGTGACATGTTGAAAGGAAGCCAAGTTCAACAACACCGGTGGTCTTTTCATTTTATGCTCCATGTGGGAGAAAACATACTTGTTTCATTCTTCAGCAGAGATGAAAGAAACCTGACCTACTGTGACGGCCCGAGGCTGCGATGTATTTACACATCTCTGTATAGAAGTAAAGAACACAGCAGGAGATGGTGACAGATAACATTCATCCATGTCAGTGTTTGAGGCACGTTTTACTGCTGCTGCTGCTGACTTGTTTTTACTCTCATCAAAGTCTCTGATATTTTTATATCAACCTGTGATGTTCAAAGCATTCCTGCTGTTCCGGAGAAACACAGTGTTCTTTCTTGAGGGCTGATTTTCTGTCTTTACTTCAATCAGTGCTTCTAAATTTAAATACGATATAAAAATCAACAACTCTTAAGAGTGACAAGGGAAAAACTCCTCTTTGTACATATTTTTGTGTACTTTAAAACCTCATGTAAATAACAGTGTTTCATCTATGGCCCGGCCTCTAATAACTCTAATTAGTCTGCAGGGATATTACAGAGTTGACAGGTCTCACTCATGGGCAACATTTCTTGATCTGATGTAAAATTTGAGGGATCAGATAATCTGAATCTACTGTTTATATTGGTGCATCAAATCGAATAATCTGATCATGACGTTCGTATACATGCATCAAGCTTTATTCAGTTTAGAAGCATTCAGACATGAGTAGAGATGTCTAATTTCACTAAAACAACCACAGAAGAAGAAGAGTTGTATTTACACCTGTGCCGTCAACAAACCAACAAACAGGGTAGTGGCTCACTCCATCCAATTCAGGATTTTCCCCTCTGTTGAATGTTGTCACTAGATGGCGCCCTTGCGTACTTATTTTACTGTTCTGTCAAAGGTTGCACTGTGCGTGCATATGTAACATCATTTTGCTGTATGTACGCCTTGTTATGTTAGTGTAGGAGCAGACACGGCACCTGCACTTGTGTTTTATGCCAGAGTCTTAATAATGAAACCTTTTCTACTGACCTCAATAAATAAGACAAAAGGCTAAAGAGTGAAGATCGAGTCCGGTTAGAGATTCATGATCGGAATATAGTGGACGGGTTTCGGAATAACGATCGGCATAAACCACCACTCTCAACTGGAATACAATTTCTGAGCTGAATTGGATCAGAATCTTCTGATCGACGTGTTAACATGACGCATTTTTATTCAGATTATTTGAGCCCATGTAAACGCAGCTAATGAGCTTAATACAATTGGTAAAATCTGTAGGATATACCAGACAATCAAGTCTGATGCATGAAGCTCCACCTCAAAAGGATCTACTGCTAATGTCTTGGTGCCAGTTACCACCCCACACCTTCAGGGGTTTAGCGTACTCCGTGTCAGAATAATGCTGTTTTGGCTCCGACCTGTTGAAGGAGACTATGAAAACATCAGACAGGTACATAAAATGTTGTTGTCTACTGATGTATGATTGCTATGATCCACTTTTAGGTTTACTTAAACTGAGCCAGGTGAGCTGTTCCTTCTGCACAGACACTTTCAGGTACACATTTCTATTCCAGAAACAACAGCACTAAAAGATGTCATTATTTGACCGCTGTATTGCCTTCTACCTCCAGTCTCACTCCTTTTTACCTCCAGTTAAAACCCTGACATCAGTGTGACGTCGGTTCTATTTCCAGTGTATTCTAAGCTTATCTAATTTGTCTCTTGGCCACGACAGACATAGGAGTGATATCAGTCTCCGCACAGCTGAGCCAGGTCTCAGTCTGCAGCCATGAAACGTACAAATCCAAACAAAACTGTTCAGACACTAATGGGAACTTCATTGTTATTGCTGAGTAATTTTAGCCCCGACTATTTCTCCAAAATCATCTTATTTTAGGGGCCATCACAGTAATGTCGCCAATTTACTGTGTTCAGCCTAATTTTGGAGGCTCTTATGTTTTCGCAGCCGTGCAGCAGATGAGATCAGATGATCGTTCGGATGGAGGTTGACGGCTCTGACAGATTAATGTTTCTCAAAGCGTCCCCTCCTGTCCTGCAGACCCAGTTTGTTTTCAGAGATAAAAATAGAAAGTTGTTTTTTTTCCTGATATTTCCTCGCATGTCAACAGAGAGTACCCTCCTCACCTTTGATCCTTTTTTTAGGGTGAGCCACAAATACTCCAAAGGTCGACCCTGCAGGTGGTACGGCCCTGACCTCTCAGCTGTAAGCAGCAGTGGGGACAGCTCGTGGTAGTTTATGGTTTAAGTCCTGCACAAATGAAGATGTTTTAGTGTTAGGAGAAGGCAACTTTACTTGAGAGTTCATGAGAAAGTTCTGTATTAACATGATCCAGAAAAGTACGCGCATTTAATGTGGTCTAAGGCAAAGTGGAAAACCGTACTTTTAGTCTAGCAAATCAAAATTTGGTATTCTTTTGGATATCATGGATGCTATCCGTCCACTTAAAAGAGCAGAGGGACCATCGGATCGCAGTTTAAAAGGTTGAATCTGAATAATATTGATGTTTTTTAACAGGACAATGAAGATAGAGAGTGACTACTTTTAAGCAGTTCTTTTTAATGTCTAAAAACTCACATCAGCACAACCAGGAAGTTTCTCACAGAGCTCCTAAAACCTGCTCCCTCAGATCATCAGTATTACCATTTTAAAAAATTCTAGTATTTAGTATGCATCAACCTTGGGCTGCACGGTTTTGGCCAAAAATAAAATCCAGATTTTTGTCTCTGAAAACGTGATTTTCGATTTAGGTTTTTCATTCTGTTCACCAAACTTCACTTTAATAACAAGTTTTTCTATCATCTCTCTAAACGACACTGAAAACGATGTAGTTCATAAGCCAATTTAGTTAGTGGCGCTGTAATGCTGTGGAGGAAATGCACAAAAGACAGAAGAAGAGTACAGAGCATGCGTAAAAAGACTGTTTTGGTCAGACACGCACAGGCGCCATAAAAGAGTTGCGCTGTGTGTCACATGATCGTTTCCAGAGATACAGATAGACATCCACACAGAGATGAAATGGCTGTCGTTTACGGATTTATACACTCTCTGACCCGTTTTCAAAAAGTGCCATTTACAGTCACCGAAACGCTGTTTCCATGTGGATGAAGCGCAGACAAAAAACTTCTGCGTTTACTCCTGAATTCTTTTCCGTGTGGACGGGTTGATACCGCCTTCAGACAGACTTTGCAGCGTGGAGTGGTTTGCTCTTCGTCCGATGCTACGAAGCGGTACCAATTCCACATGACTGACTTGCTCTTGTTCTATTTAGCCACGAAACTTTCGGCTTCTTTTGCAAACGCCATGTTTGTTGACACTGGTGTGTGTGAGAACTGGGGGGCGCTCCCGCAGGAAGGGGGAGCCTATGGTGGCCTGGAGGCACAAGACATGATAGAGAGGAAAATCTGATTACGATTTAAAATCGATTAATTGTGCAGCCCTATATTAACCCTGCACAAAGAAAATCCTATTTAAAATATGAACTGTGTCTCTGAGTAAATTTCTAACCATAAGTGTGGTGCCTGTGAGGCTGAGGGTGAGTGTTTCCACCACAGCCAATTTTCTGAGAGCTTCGGAGAGGTGGTGCAGACAAACGGCTATTTGTTATGAAGGATGACCCCTCCTAAGAGACAGACCAGGAAAAAAACACTTAAGTGCATGCACTTAATCAAAGCTGCCTGCTGACTTGGCAAGAAATAAGTCTGGAATTATTGGTGTGCAGTGTCTATAATGAAAGGGGGTCTCAGTTATAGTTTGATGAATGAAGTGTTGAAATATGCCTCGCGCAGGCCTGCAGAAGAGGGAAAAATGAGAAAATATTTGTTTTTCCATTGTTGCACCTCAGGAAACAGCAGTTCTTGATATTAATCTTGGTGAAGTTCAAATGAAGAGAGAGAGAGAAAGAAAAAGGAATGGAGTCTGGACAATGGGCTAGCTGTGATGGAACAAATGACTCAGAGCATTTTTCCGTCCTCTGCTATTATCTTTGTCTAAATAAACATAATCAGAACAAACACGCTGGTCATCTCCAGACCAGAGTCAAAGCATTCAAAGACCTCTGTCATATTATTCCAGATCTCTTACTAAAGGTCTTGGTGAACTCTTCGTACTAGAAATGATGACAGTTTTACTGATCTGCTTGGAGATGTCTCTTTCACTCTTTGCACTCAAACAGAGCAAGTTATTTTTGCAAACTAAGCAAGTAAACGAAAAATATTCAGGCATTCAATTAAGTGATAATAAAATACATGTGATGTGAAGACAACATTTGAAATTGATTAGCATAGTAGAATCAACTCGGATTAGGGCTTGGTGATATGGCTTTAAATCAATATCACGATGTATTGAGCAGTTATTATTCCAATCCATGTTTTCAACTCATTCTGTCTTGAGAACATCAGTTAGCATAGTAAAACAAGGTATGTAACCATAACTTTAAGTGATAGGTTACGGAGAAAACTAATCTGAAATGTGAAAACATTTTCAACATTTATCGAAAACTCTTATTGCACAGAGTGAACAGCAGCAGCAGATCCACTGTCCGATGTCAGGCAGACCCTGATTGTACTCGTCTAAGCCCCAATCTTGAAGGAACGAGCTGGTCAGAAACATCTTCTCCACCACCTTAGGCCATGTTTGTTCGTTATTCTGCTATGTGTGGCTTACGGCTGCGATTCCATCACTCACACTCAAGTCATCAACTTGCATTTATTGCATTTATCGTGAGATGGCAAATATTCACCTTGGAGTATATTTCTGATGATAAATCGTGAATAATTTATCTCCCACCCCTACCTCAGCCTTATTCTCATTGTGTGTTTTGCAGACATCAGATTGATCAGATGTGAATCAAGTGAATGAGTTATACAACTGTGATGACTGTGAACTTAATGTGTCAGTGTGTTGTGTTTTGGCAACCTTGCAAGTACAAACAATACAGTCGGATCTTTTGTAAATCATCAGCAGAGTAAGACAGGCTTTTCTGGTCAGTTTACAGTCTTTGGCAGAGATCTCGTAAATACTTGACCTCAAGGCGTGGCCTCAATTAAAGGAAATCTTTTCTTTAGACGTTGATTTTTAAATAGTAACTGTAATTATCTAATCATGACAGAAAGAGATGGAAGTGGTTTTGGTGTTTAACAGAAAGATCTAGAGACCTGTGACCTCCTGTGTGTGGGAAGGGGAGCCTCTCTGCAGTAAAGTGAAATTCTGAGCTGCAGTTGAAGCGTGACGGGACTGACAGCGGTGGGAGCCTTCGTTATTAACAGCGACCAATAAAATGTCAAGTTTGTTATTCTCTGCCCTCACTCCTGCAGTCTGTCATTCACACTTTCACACACTCCTATTTACTCTACACATGGACTTTTTTTTACCATTAGTTCAAGAGGTGTTAGAAAGATGATCGCTGGGGACAAACGAGTGAAGATGATGGAGCATTGACCTTAATTAAAAGTACAGAAGGAATCAAAGTCAGTTATTTAAATGGACCTATCACCCACAGCCAGTCAAATCAATACACACCTGATTTTTTTTTTTATTACATGCATGCAAGATATTTTGCATGATAGGTGCTTGTTTTAGTCATTCTGGTTCTAAATCAGTGTTAGCTTACAGTTGAGTAACAAACCAGCAAAGAGAGATTTCCACAGCTACACTGCAACGACCTGTCAGTCAAACCAGCCACACCCCTAAGTACACTTCATTATGCTTAACCTTTATACAGCCAAACATTAAACCCTGATAGACATGAGGAGTAAAAATGAGACTTAAACCTGTTTTTTAATTTATTTTTACTTGGCTGTTAACGTGTTTAAAAGTTACAGAAAGTCGTCACTTGATTTTAACTTTGTGTAAAAAAAAATCACTATGAAAATAATTAGAAAAATGAGCAAGACGTTAGATCATATACTCATATAAAACATAAAATAGCAGTTTGATTTGATTTCTACACATTGAATTAGAGAGCTCTAATTGGATGTACATTATTCTACCATATATGCAGGAACTACAGTATATACAAATTAATTAGGGCCGGGACTTTAATGCGTTAATTGCGATTAATTAATTACAGTAATATTATCTTGTCAAAAATATCAACGCATATTAATCGCACCTATTGTATTTTTGCACCGTGGTATGTTTCTCACCAGACGAGTTTCAGGTATATCGCTAATACCGGCGTGCAGCAGTGATTCCAGTCCCACCCAGCGCGTGGAAAAATGAACGCAGTCGCGGATTAATGTGCTTTGGTCGGCTCTGGCATCTAAGGGCAATTTTGTTTTTGTTTTTGTTTTTTTTTAAAGGGGAATGGAAGCCTGGATATAAAATTTGTCAAACTATGCAAAAAAGAATTTGCATATCACCGCAGCACGTCAAGCCTCTGGTATCACCTAAATGTTAAACATGTTGCAGCAAGCGTGGAAGCAAACTTTAGTCAGACTCCGAGTACAGCGACCCACACCCAACCCACACTCGACCAGATGAGTGGATTCAGAGCTAAGATGAGCAAGTCCACATCAAAAAAATTAAACTCTCTGCCTCACTGGATAGCACTCGACTGTAAAAATGATTCTCACTGTTCTCAGATCAAACATTTATATGCAATTAATAATTATTAATCGTGATTAATAATAATAATTAGATTAAATGTTTTAATCCAGTCCCAGCTCTAATGTAAATATATATATATATATAAGAATACTCAGGAAAGTGTATCTGTTGGTGAGAATTTAAAGAGTCTGGACTCTTAAAGTGGGTGGCCCGCTGTGGGGGTCCTGTCAGATACTTGAGGAAGGTGCTGTTTGTGTGTGTGCGCGTGTGTGTGTGTATAAAAGTTGTTGTTGGCACGTCTTACTCTGCCTCCCTGATTCAGGTTGTCAGGGTCATGTGACGTTTTGACCCGGCTGTTTGCCTTCACAGGGTCGACTCTGTCTCCCAGATTGAAATCGATCCACATCTCAGTGATCAACGCCTGGCAAAAACACACACACACAAACACACACACACACACACTCACACAATGTGAATATCTTGGGATTACTTATATTACGCTTCAGTACGACATTCACAATCTAATAAAGGGAATCTAGTGAAGCAAACAGCAGATTTGGAAAATCACTGACATTCTCAGGTTCAGGGGAAAAGTACCGGTCGGTGTGAAGAGTAGAAGGTTTTACTCTTAAATCTCTGAAAGGTCAGGTCAGTTCATGTCAGATCTCTCAGCCAATCTTGGATAAACCCGTAAAAACAGTGTGGTGGTACTGGAGGTGATGAAACTGATAAAACCCACACTCCCAACGACGGCTAAGACTCAAATCAATATTTCTTCTTTCTTTTTATATTTGATTTTGTGTCTTTATTTAGGGGATAGACAGTGGATAGAGCAGGGATTTGGGGGAAGCGAGTGGGCAGCGGCATTTAGGAAACCTAGGCTGATCCCCTGAGGCATAACCTCTGTACACAGAGAGCACTCTGACTGCTCGGCCAGGGGTGTTTGAAACCTCCGTTAAAGGGTAAAGTCATAACCTGTGATTATTTATTGCCCTTTTCAGCGAGTCCATTAACAGGCTCGTAAAAGAAGAATTTATATTTAGTAATTGTCTGATCTTCCCTGCTGCCATTTTAATTTCTATTCTTCCCTCTCTTTTCCTACAGTATTAAACCACAGACAGACCACATCTCGGCCCTCAGACTCTCCCAGTGGTGAGAGCTGTTTATGTCTGAGTTTACAGTAAAACTAACGACACGCACATGAACTCATAATCAGCCTGAAACTAAAACAATGTCATCCTTTTCTTCTCATTTAAAATCCTGTTTTTCAGTTACTCTAAACTTGAACGGTTGCCATGAGATTTAAGAAGGAAAAAAATGAGGGAAAAAATAAATCCAAAGTGGGGAAATACCAAGTCCAGAGAGATCGTAAAAAAAACAAAACTTGAGGGCACACAGTGAAAGGAAACAGAAATATGGCTTTCAGATTAGAGGGTATAAATCTTTACAGGAATACTCTGCAGTCAGGGATTGTTTCATCATCTCTGAATAAAACTTTCAGTCAGATCAACAAATTATTACAAGAACCTTGAATCGGTGGGCCGGGCTGCACTAAACCTGTCGGCCTTTCCACCTGAGATTTACAGCAGGAACCCTCAGAGGAAATCCATCAATACTTCTGCTCATTGTTCATCTCCTCTGCTGCTTTTATTGATTCCAGAAACATCCATCTTTGCTTCTCTTTATACGCAGTTACTTTTTGTGCATGACCTATTTTAATTCTTCCACATTTCACCGAACTCCTGACTTCATTAAAAACGAAAACTAATACGCTGACCTGCAGGAAAACTGGCTCGCACACATCGTGTTCAGCCAGATGTGGGTCTTCATCAGTCTTTTTGGCGTGTTAATCTTACAAAAAAAGCTGACTGTGAGTTAAAATTTGATTTGTGGGTGTCTTATTTCCCTTCTGTATTACTGAATATAATGAGAACAGAGTTTGAAAAGCACCGTCCGCATATTTGTGGCCTCTTATTGGATTGCGCCATACCCTACTTCTCTTATTTTCCATTTTCTCTGATTCTCTGCAGATGGTAAAACCTTTGAGTTTGTAAGTAGAGTTTTGGGTAATATCCTTGTTCACTTCTTTTCCCAGGGTAGAATGAAAATATTGATACCTTTCTCATGTCTGCAAGATAGATATGTTTCACAAGTTTGAGCCAGTTAGACTGGAAACACTGAAACGGTCACTGAAGCTTGTTTCCGTCCAATGGCTGGCTCTGAATTTGCACTCACTGACACTCAGTAGGTTTGCATGCACAGTTAAGTGGAGCTGCAGCTACAGATTAGTTTTAAAATTTAACTAGAGTATGTCTTGTCCTAGTTTGTAGATGGCAACCTGCTCCCTTTCGGCTTATTACTTTCAGGTCGTCTCCCTGTTGATGTGTTCCGAATCAAAAACAATCGATAAAACGTTTATCCAGAGGCCCACAGGATGAAATAAACAACACTTTTACAGCTCTATACCGTTTCTTTATGCGATAGGATAGTTTCATCTTTTCTTCATCCATTGAGTTTTTCTTCCTATCAACCAATTCATCCCGTTCAATTTCCATCTTAAAGTCCGGTGTTTGGACACCGAATCACGCACAGCAAGACTTGGCCAGTTTCCGAGAACAAAGTTTTAAAAATTAAACCCCGTCCCTGTCTGTGACTCAGGCCTGTGAAACAGAGGACACTTATGTTTGACCTCAACATGAAAAAAAAGCCTTTTTGACACAAAGGCCACGCCCACATTTTGAGGTTTTCGCCCACTTTTTAAGGTGTTCTCAAAACTCCTCCTGTGCAAAATGGTGGCAGTGTGCTGGGGAGGCGGTCCACAGAGGTACCAGTGTGACAATGCTCGGGCCCGTCGGTGCCCCCAGAAGAATTTTGGGTTTATTTTTTGAATGAAAACAACTCTATTCAGTTCTTTTCTTTTTGTTTGTTTTTAATGGGATTCTGAGGGCGTCTTAATTAGTCCGCTCAAATATACCCTGATAATTGTGATGTTACAGAGTCATTTCTGAGTCAGTCTGGTCTCTGTCTTTTCACTGTTTCGCCTTAGTAATATTTTAAATGTCTGATCGCCTGCCGAATCCAAACCCTGGAAAAAAGTGACAGTTTTATGCAACTGGTGCAAATTTAGTGGAGTGACACACAACAAGATGATTAAATCATTGAGTGTAGCAGAAGAGTCGTTTTTGATACTAGGACAGCAAAGATGTTTGCTCATTTATACACATAGCATCTGCCATCATGTCCCACTTTCTGAGATTCATCTCCCTTCATCCTCCAATTGTGCTTTGTCAAAGTCGAGGGACAGGACCCTTGAAAATCTCTTGGGAGGACGTGTGTGAAAGTGTCTCTGAGTGTCCTATACTTTTGAAAACATGACTGTGAGAAAAATAATTCCAGAGCGGTTCCATCCATCCACATAATCCACTTGATATTTTACCTGTTGCTGCTGCTTGTATTTTTTCTCTTGGCTGGAACCTTCGGCGCTCCATCCCTCTCCCATGAAACCCTGCTTGTATTAATTAAGACCTGCACCGAGGTCTGACGCCCACAGAATGACGGCTGATCCTCTCCTGGAGAGTTGGAAAGCTGTGCTGATCTGACAGGCTCAGAGGAAAGAAAGAGAGAGAGAGGGGGATTTATAATGTAATTTTCAAAGCGGAGTTTGATTTCATCCTGCAGGTATTTGGACAGGCAAGAGAGAGGCAGGCTGCAGGGATAAGGCTCTCCTTTGTGTAAACTTTCCACTGTGTGAAAAAATATCAACAAGGAGAAAAAAGGGAGTCCTTCGATTTCTTTTTGAGGAGATGTGGTGGAAAGTGGAGGGCAAGTACCGGGCATGGTTTTGATTAAACGTTATGAGGTTCTGCAGGGAGAGCTGCCAGAACGTTTGCTCGATCTTAACTCTGTTCGTCAGTCGGCACTCGGTCTGCTCGGATACCTCAGAAGGAAAGACTGAAACCCTGAATGAGAAAAGCAGATAAGAGTCGTGGCTGCAGGAACATTACTCAGTTTTAATCTCATTGGTGGATTCAAACCAAGCTGTGCTGAACAAGGTACTTTTGTAGAGCAGATGTCATCTAACTCTACAGTAACATGTCTTTTTGTGGACTAACACTGGCCAAAATAAAGACGTGGAGAATATCCGATTCATATCCAAAGAACTGTATGACACAGTCCTGCCTATAAAAAATAACATATAAACTAAACATAAACTGAAATTATAATCTCTTTCTTATACATGTACAACTTTGTTTTGGTGATATTCTAACTTTAGTCTCATAAGATTATGACTCCATACTCTGAAATTGTATTTATTTCCTCATTTGAGACTCTTGTTCTCTGTCGTACCTTCAGAAAAGTGTCTTTATCGAGTCACTTTACCCTCACACATCAGAGACTGCTACCTTGTCTTGTGGTGTGCCTCAGGGATACGTAATAGATCCTGTTTTATTTCCCCTACGCATGCTTCCCATACTGTTGTTACACTCATATAATTGAGCTTTATGTATCTTGATACCAACAAACTTAATTTCCTGTCTGGCTGCATTCAAAGATCGAATGAGTGATTCTTCACTTGCCTTCGATCCCATTGCTTCCCTTCAATCTTCACTTTGGTCTGGGCAGTACTTTTAAGGGTTGTCATGATACTAAAATTTCAAACTCGATATCGATATCTACAGCTTTTTTTATTTTGACAGTTTCAGGAGACTTTAGGTCAAACTTTCTTTGTATTTCAAATAGCAGTGGAAGAGTAGCTGTGGTTTCTTCGGTTTAGTTGCAGGTCGACTTCCTTCAGCTCTTGCCGGGGCGGTTTGTGGCCGAGTGTGAAGCGGCTGAATGGGAATCAGCACCTCCAAGTCCGAGGCCATGGTCCTCAGTCGGAAAAAGGTAGATTGCTTTCTCCAGGTCGGAGGGGCGGTCCTGCCTCAAGTAGAGGAGTCGAAGTATCTTGGGATCTTGTTCATGAGTGAGGGTTGGATGGAACAGAGAAGAGCCGCTGCTCCTCCTTGTTGAGAGGAGTCAGCTGAGGTGGCCCGGGCATCTGGTTAGGATGCCTTCTGGACACCTCCCGTTAGAGGTGTTCTAGACATGTCCCACAGGGAGGAGACCTCGTGGCCGGCCCAGTACCAGGAGGAGGGATTATATCTCTCGCCTGGCCTGGAAGCACCAAGGAATCAAGAGAACGTGGCAAAACTCAAATCTTCCGACGAGTTTGACATGTCATGTCGGAATTTTTTATCTTCATTAAGTCTCACTTGCTCTCTCTGTGGAGATCTCAGATCTGACGCAGAAGTTTGCTGATAAGTTCATGACACACGGTGGAATGAACGCTGAGGCCTGGGGATCAGATGTCCGTATTGAAGTAATGCGTTCAACAGTCAAACTCTAGTTTTACTGAGTATGAGTCATGAAGACACATTTCATGCATCTGTTTTTCTAGAAGCTTGTTTCATAGAAACGTCACACCAAAGCTGCCATTGGAGGTTATGAAACCCGAACTCTTGCAGTGAAGTTGGCAGATCATGGACTTTAAAAAGAACACAGGACTAAACTTTCCAACATACTGACAGTGTGGCATCCGGGTAATGAGCTTCTTTCCTAATGAAGTCAGTGTCTTTAGATCAGAATGAAGACCAGGATTAAGAGTGCAGAAACTAAGTCCAGAATAAAAGGGGGGGTTATGTTTGTCTCCAACATTAAACAGTCCTCTTCTCACAAGATTGCATCATGGGAGTTGAAGTTGCAGCAGTGGTTTTGATTAGCTCTTCTTGTGCAACATTGGCTCATGTTCCAGAGTTAGTGCTCTAATCCATCTATTTACAATCCTGGACTGTGATTAAAATGTTACATCACACACTTTTACACTTTTTTCAGTAGTAGAGGATTAGTTGATCTTGGCCTTTGGAGAAAAATGAGGTAAAAGTTCAATTTTACGACAGCTTGTGGTTTTGTGCTGAAACGTCTAAAATTTACCAAGAAAACTGGAGCACAGTTTATGTGTATGGATTTTATTTTTGGGATTTTTGGCCTTTTTTTTTTTTTTTTTAAGAGGACAAGAAAGCTGATGGGGCAGGGAGTGGGGAGAGAGTGGGGAGTGGCACACGGGGAAGATGCTGCGGGCCTTAACGACACTTCTGTAAATGAGGTGTGTCATTGGACCTCCAGAAATGTCATTTTTCAATTAAACAGCGTCAAATTGAGAGAACTTAATTAGACGTTGTTTGACAAAGAACAAATAAACTCTAACATTATGGGAAATGTATGCTTCAGTGTTTTAGGTGTTTCGCCAATGCTCAGCTAAAATCCAAATTATCTCAACTTTTGTTTGGATCTTTTTTAGAAAGAAATATTTTATTTATATCGCACTTTTCAAGATACTTAAAGACACTCCACCAAATCATAACAGTAGGGTGACTATACGTCCTCTTTTACCCAGACATGCCCTCTTTTTTGGGGGCTGTCCCGCCGTGTCCGGGGGAGTTTATAAAATCCTTCAAATGTCTGAGGTTTTGTATGGAAGTTTTGAGTTTGTGTCGCGTGGACTCACTGAGTTAGAGATGAGTCAAAAACACTCAACCTAAAAAACTTTTACAACAATTTACAACGTGCAGTTGTAGTTTTTATCTGGTCAAGAGGTAGACTGAAATAAACGCTAATGCCTGATGATACAAAACAAGAATGATAATTTAAAATGAGACATCTAACTTGATAATGAACAATCGTTTTCCTTTTTTAGAAACAAGGAGCGCGGAACAACTGTGTGCGATGGATTATGATATGAACTTTCATCACGCCCCTAAAGACATTAGCTGAATAGGTCCTGTGTAACCTGTTTCTTCTGTTAGGCTACAAGCTAGCGTGAGGGGGAGTGTGCAGAGCAGCGCTGTCCCCGCCAACGACTCAGAGGTTGAGTTCATCATCATTTTTTTTGCTCCGCAAGACCGAAACTGCGTTTACTCCTCCTTCTACCGTGGTGACGTAAGAGCGTTGTGTCACCTTGAAAATAATCTGTGCTAAACAGTGATGATTTGAGCTTATAAACGAGAACTCTAGGCAGAGAAAATTCCTCTATCATTTTTTGTAATCAAGGAATCGTTTCAGCCCCAGATAGATGTCTGACAACAACTTAGCATGGAGAGCAAAATCACACACACCTGACAAACAAGGCTGATTTTCCCTCTGATGCTCTTGCACAAAAACAGCAGACTCTGTGGCACCTTCTCCGCAGAGGAAGATCCCTGCTGTTGTTTCAGATAATAGGCTGCATGTGTCTTCATGCTCATTTGATTCCTCAGGTTAGAATCACTGCCAAAATGTGTGGACCCCCTCAGAGATTATTGCTGAGTTTCACAACAGAACTTCTGATCAGATAGTTGTGCTGTTCTCAAGTGTTGCAGGATCAAAAAACAAAAACATTTATTTTCTGTTTGCCTTTTTCTGTTCATGTTTTGGTGATTTAGAGGGTTTTATAAACAGACTTTAGACTGTTACGTGAGTCTGGCAGGACGATAAAACTTGGGCGAGGAGAGCTGCAGAAACCCACATGAGACTTAAACTGAGGTCAAGAGTCAGTAAAGGCATTATTTTAGACAAAGAGACAATTATAGAGTTTTTATATTATGTTTTGCATGCATAAAAATGCAAAAAATACACACATCTGTTTTATTGCTCTGCGCCCTCTTCATGCATTTTCTTTTATCCGAGACAACCCATCAGCGCACACATCACGAGGCCTGCTTGTTTTTCAGCTTGACACTCGCTCATATCTCCACTCAGCGGACACACACCGCCCGCTGCTGAGATTTAAGATTCAATATCCCACCTGCAAGCCTTTCAGCTCACTGCTGATCCTGCACAATCCTAATCTCCCCGTGTGTTCGGAGAGTGGAGGGCGGTGCAGTGTGATTAGTTTGAACTGAGTTAGCGTGGATGAGATTCTGCGCTTTTCTTTTAACAGCAGTTCTCATAGTTAAAAACTAAAAACAGGAGGTGGTTGAAAAATACCAAATATTAGTTGAAGACTTTTCCACCTTTAAATGTTGGTCTTTCAGAATAAAAGCGATTATTTCATGGTCTATGTGGGAGCATAAATGCAAACGTGCGAAAAAAGCCCATAAATCTGTTCAGACCTTCACTTTGTGGTTATTTCTATGTGTTGTGTGCGTCTCTCACAATGGGAGCATAGCTGACCTTGTGTGCTCAGTCTCCGAGGTGACATCTTTGTGCCCTCGCCCGTCTGCACCTGCTAAGTCAGTCCCACACAGAGCCTCGTGAGATTAAACATTTCATCACACTCAGGCGCCTCAATAGAGACGGACACAATATCTTTTGTTTGAGGAGGGAGAACTCATAACTGAGAGTGGAGGTCATCATTTGTTTAAAGACTCGCGGGGAATTATTTACGTGAAAGGAAATGAGCTGCTGTTTGTCATTCAGCATGCTATAAGTGGCCTGGTCTGGCTGGAGTGAGGATGTAGGATTAAAAAAAATGTAAATAAAAAGAGGTTATGTATTGTCATCTTGGTCTCAGCGCCTCCCTCGGGATCCTTCAGACGTCCTGGACTTGGCTGCTTTTCAACATGACATGTATGCAGCACAGGGAGATTTAACGCAGGAAAGAGCTCTTTTTTTTCTCAGCAGAGACACGAAAAACTATTTTAGATTTAATGAGGAAGAGTTAAAGAGCACAGTTTGCTCATAAAGCGCAGGGAACAATATGCGTTTTATGAAATATTGGAGACACAAGACGTACTCCACCCAATATGAAACCTTGAAAATAAGTCTGCAGACTGTTTTGAGGTATGATTCATACACTTTTATTCCACTGACTTTTTCAAAACCGTCACTCTTTCGGTTTCCTCCTCACCTCCGCTGACAACCACTTACTCTAACTGTCCAAACCTTCTCCATGGTAGGAAACGGTGAATTTAAGACGGTCAGGCTCTGCTTCTGTTCACAGAAAACCACATTGAAAAAACATAATCCTCCCTGTGTTGAAAACAAGCGAGGATTATGAAGGTCGCCCGTCTGAAAAGCCACAGGAAGGTCCAAAGTCTGTAAAACAACCTGACAGCACTTTATGGAAAGAGCTTACAAACAAGACTGCTTTTTGTCTTGGTCTGTCTTTCCTCCAGTCGGCCAATTTTACTTACTGCTGTTAATGGAAACTTCAAGGAATGATTTCACATATTTAAACCAGGACAAGTGTTGTATATAGGCCTATTAAATAAAGCCGCATCAAGGAAACCATACTCACATAATCACACACATTTAACCCGCCATTTACATGAGGTAGCTTGTCATAGGATTTGTACGGTCCACAGCTGAACATCACAACAAGTAACTGCTGCACAATTAGTTTATTTGATTATTTTTTTAGACTCTTACTGAAAGTGGCATTCATCTTTTTCTGTTGTCAGAGACTCAACAAAATTTTGAGTTAATGATGAAAACTTATAGCCTACTTATTTTTTAAATCAAAGAAAGGCATTGATAAGAGAATCGTTAAAGAATTGAATCGATAAGTAGAATCAATAACGGCATCAATATCGATAAAATCTTATCAATTCCCATCCCTAGTGAGCAGAGGAGCATTTCACACTTGATGCAAAATATTCCTAATTCTACACACTGTACCTTTAAAACACAATAATTGTCCATTTTTATTGAATTTAGTGTAACTTACAATCAGTCTGTTAGTCAGCTCAGTTCTCATCTGGAGTATTTAAAGGGATTTGAAATGACTCTAATATAACACAGAAGTTACAGTTCACAAGATTGTAGTGAGTGAAAAGAAGCTCTGACTTCTTCTCTTTGTTTTAGTAAGAGGTCAACTTTGAATGACAGGAAAGCAGATGCAAAGAAAGGGTTAAAGGGTCGTATGTAACTTCAAGTGTCGGCAGATTTTTGTGGATTTGTAGGAATGAAGGAGGGAAAAAAGGAGAAGCAGAGCTTAAAGGGAAATATGAAATTTAAAGCATTCTTTGTCTGTTTGTGATCTTTGTTTTCATCCACAAATACCCCGACTGCTGCCAAAACTAGCTTTAGAAGGAGCTGTGCTGACGTTTGTCCACATTTAAACAGTCACGTTCTGTAATACTTGAAGATGCAAAACAGACGTCAGCAAACTACATGTGCGGTAATATTATGGCTTCAAACTGGAATAACTGGGATGCTTCCTTTGGAGCTCTTTTTCTTTGTTAAACTGTAAACATTTAGAGGATAAACGACAAAATCAGCCGGTATGATGCTGTGCACACACATTTTCTCCTCCTCCTCCTCTTCTTCACCTCTTTCCCTTTTAATTTCTCTCCCGTTTCCCTCTTCCTTCCTGCCAGGTCATGTCAGAACTTGCTCCACATCTGGTCTGACAAACACCATGAATCGGGGCCCTTTGTAATTCAGGGGGTAGGGTTCAATAACTCGATTGGTATCAATTTGATGAGGGGGCGAGGAAAAGCCCCGGGGCTCAGCAGACATTTCCTGAGGAAGGGATGAACAAGGAGAGTGGGGGCAGAAGCAGAAAGGTGGGAAAGTAATCTCATGTTTTAGGGTTTGATCAAATTAAACTGAACTATGATGAGTGTGTGGAGTGGGAGGGGGATGATGAAGACCAGAGGAGAGGAAAACCGAGAAGGAGAATAGAAAGAGAATAATTTCAGACGTCAAGAGGATGGGTAAGGTTACTGAAAATAGCCAAACACACCTTTTTTTGTTGCTATAAGTGGTCATGAAGAGGCTGGCTACAACCTATTTACACCAGGGGTCAAAGGTGACTCGTTTAAGGGTGGAAGGTCAAGGGGAACAAGCCCCCCAGCAGTAAACATTTTAGAGAGGAGCTTTGTGAGGGAAAACTGAGATGGACAGACTGAAGAAGCACCAGGAACATCTTCTGAGTGTGTTAATTCTTTATTTAGATATTAATGATTCAAGGATGAGCAACTCAGTGAGACTTACAGCCAGTCTGATAGTATTATAGTATAGTATAGTATAGTATAATAGGATTTATTTGCTTTATTTGCGAGAATCATTTAGTCCATTCGCTCCATTCATGCGGCAACACATTGCTTAAAAGCCGTAGATAGCCGCTTATGCTGATTTCATCGGTGATCCTTGCCAATTCAAGTGTCAGGATCAAGTGATAGATAAAGGTTTATTACAATTGACCAGATAATCCGACCTCCTCACTCACTTTCCTCCAGGTGAGCTCCTCTTTGTACAACAGTACCTGCACTCCGACACGATAAGTTCGTCCTCCATTTCCACACCAGTGAACGTCTTCTGGTCTGTTTTGATGCGTCACCCGGGAATCTTTGTGCTGATTGGTTGTCGCAACCCAGATATTCGCTAAGTTGAAATACTTTAAACTCTCGCGAAATCGCCTCATTCGTGCAAATAAAGTGCTGACTGTTTGGCTTGAGCGTGTGATGACGTTTCCAGCTTTTCTAGCCAATCAGAGGTGAAGGAGGCGGGACTTTCTTCGGGAAAAGTCTTCCCCGGGATGCGTTGAGAGTTAATCTGGCCAGCAAACAGACAACACATTACAGTATAAGATGCACTTGTGGGGTCATACGTGTTCTCCCTGAGCCGACAGGTTGCTCACAGGCTGTGACCTTAAACTCAGTAGATTGTTCGATCGTACGGGGAGATCTTATGATTACAGAAACGGTGAAAAACATGTTCTTAACTCTGACGGGGACTTTTTTCTGTCAATTGTGAGTGAGGTTGTTCGATAAAAAAGGATAGGTGGACTAAAAGGTACTTTTTTACCTTTTCATCCGACCTTCATTCGTACTCAACACGACAAAATGGCCATCTTCAGTTACCTTCATGTAGAACTTCTAGTCATCAGTCTAACATCACTTTTAGAGGTCCGAAACTGTGGAATAATCTTGATGCATCTCTAAAATCAATATCACCCTATAATCTCATCTGATCATGTCTTAAATACATCATTATCTGTTATGATCATATCTCTTTCCTTTTTATAAATACTTTATTTTCTTTATCACTGTTTGCTGATTTGTCTGTGTTCCAGTCTGTGTACTTAGTTGTCCGCACCTTATGTTTTCTCTGACCTGACGGGAGTGGAACTCTGTATAAGCCCATCGGCTTCGTTCCCTCCTTGCACTGTTTTTAATCTGTGCTAAATAAACAAAATACAAAAAAATGAAAAAAAAAATATATACAAAATACAAATAACAACACAAGATGGATGTAAGCAGCATTATTCTGCGGTTTCATGTATGTTTGAGTGAAATGGTGTTTCATACATCACACTCTCAACTCTGTGTTTACAGGCCGAGTCCGCTCTGTAATTGCTCTCTGCATCCATGTTTCACACGTCTACACACGTGAACGCTCCTTCCCATGTTCATGCATGATTGATGCCTCTTGCACATAGTGCGCATGTTTGCAGCATGTGCTTTGCAGGCCTGTATGCCTCTCTGAAGTGTAGTAAAAGTCTCCTCTGTTATGCTTCGCTGTGAAGCCCTAAAAAGGTGTGAGACCCTGTAATCCCTCCTCTGTGCAGTCATGTCATCTCCTGTCACAACATGACCCTGTTGGCCCTGAGGGTCTATTGTTGTTCTGCAAACCTACTGGAGCTGGATAAGCCCTCAGCTGCTGCTGCAGGGCCACGGGTTCCCTCCAAAAACAGGACTCTTCTTAGTGATGTGGAAAAACATCTTCCAGCTTTCCCTGTGTTTCACATTTCGATTTTAAATACAGAGCAGCCACACAACCCTGCAATGACAGAATGACCAGATCAGACCTCTAGGTTTTAGCTTTGTTGAGGTTATTTGTATTTAACTTCAGATTCGGCCTGAGTGAACATGGGAGTGATTAAGGGCCATGGGTAAAAGGAGACCTCTGGGCTCCAGGAGTAAATGAAGGACAATTAAAGCTAATTCAATTAAACTTGGTATTAAATTTCTGAGAGGGAGAGAACCATTCACTGTTTTATCTAACGTGTTCCTCTCAGGAGAATCGGGAACTTGAGCTCTCAGATAGTGTGGGAAGCCATTTTGGAGAGGAGTACAAAGTGTGTGAGCTCTTTAAGTGATTAATTCTGCCTAAAAGCAGAGATGTAAACACTGCAGCATTAGAGTTCAGTCTGTTTCTGTTCAGTCTCAAAGGTAAGACCACTGAGCCCAACATTTGGACCCAGGCAATCCTCTGTTTTCAGTCAGTAATACTCTGCATCAACTATAGCTAAATCACTAAAATACCTGTCAGTCTATCGATCAGTCTTTATTTATAAAGACCGATCTGGAAAGACCGATCTGGAGATACTGAGAGCAATTAGGCTTCAAATTTGTATAATGACGGTAGGCGGAGCCAAGTTGTCCATAGTAGATACAGTCTATGGTACAAATACAGAAATGGACTCTTTGGACCACAACATGTTTGTGTTGGCCTTCATACATTGGTGGTTATGGGGTTTCCTGGGCTTTTAGCGCCAACCTCTAGTGGACACTTAAGGAACTGCAGCTCAAGGAATCTATTACCAAAGAATTGATCGAAAGGACTTTTTTGGGCTCTTCAGTGTTACAATAGTGCTGTCATACCATACCATCATGCCGGACAGATCTTTATTTGAAGAAATCGGCACAAATTCAATGTCTTGTGCAAAAGTCCAAAACAAATGCAACAGCAGAAACGTACTGAAGTTAAGCTTCTGTAAAAAATAAATGTAAATGTTCTTTATTTATACAGCCCTTTACAAGAACCCCCTCGGTGAACCAAAGTGCTTTACAATACATAGTAAAAATGAATAAATGAAAACAATAAATATCAGTAAAAACAATAAAAGTAATAAAAAAAAGAAGATACAATGCAATAAAATTAAGTGTCAATTTGCACAAGTTGAGGGCGACTTAGAGATTATTGGGAGATGCCAACATAAAGTGCATTACAGTAGTCTAATCTTGAACTGATTAGAGCATGGATGGCTATCTCAAGGTCGTGATGGCGTAATAACATTTGACCTTGGCCAGGAGACGTAGTTGGAGGAAACTAGTCCTGACAACATTGTTTGACAATTTTGACTTTTGCATTGTTTGAGAATTTGCAGCACGTTTCTGTTCATGAAAATCATTCAGGTTGTGGCAGATTGTCTTCTCTTATTGGCCACCATGTTACCGAAAGCAAAGTCACAAGATTTCCTGCCGATAGTGGCATCATATCATAGCATGCTTCAGTGTCACATCTGACATATTCCCTCGTTTGATTGGGAGTCTTGTTGGAGGATTCTCTGAAGCTAATTCCAGGATGAGAAACATCTTCCCAAAGTCTTTTTAAAGATTAGAAATGCATTCCAGCTAAGTATCGTACATCTATGTGACGAGGACGTGCCAAAAGCTTTAGTGGATCCGTGAATGATTTTAAACACTGTGAAGTATGTGAACTCAGACTCAGAAACTCTTCAATGTCCAACAGACATAAAGCATGCATTAGCAGCTGCAGTAAACACTCCCTCACTATCTGTTATTGGCCCTTATGTATCACACAGGTATGTCAGCAATGATAGGAAGATATACTGCAGCACAAATGGGTTGCATATGGAGCTCATGCTTGATATATGGTAAGTTAGGTACATGCAGAAGTATGCTTGCACACACACACACACACACACACACACACACACACACACTAAGCAGGGGGGTTAGGAGTCTTGTAGGGTCCGTTTAAACCATTATCAGCTCCAACAATCTGTCTGCATGTTGGATTTCACTCCATTCACTCCTTCCTCCTCGCTCTTTTCCCCACTCACTCCGCCTCCCCGCCCCCAGCGAGCCTCGGCTGCTTTCATTACAACCAGATTGTTCAAATAAATCAAGCTTCTCCTTCTCCTCCTCCTCTCCTGCTTTCTTTCTTTCTTTCTCTCTCTTTCTTTTCTCTCAGCGCCCTGCAGCAGTTCATGGAGGCAGGCCGCTTAATGAGAAGCACATTTGGGGGATAATGAGAGTGATTGGCTGTGAAGTTAAGGATTGTTTTTATTCAGGGACTTTTTGTTGCAGTATAAATTGACACTCTGTAGGAATGCTTGTTTAATCCAATCACAACAACAGAGGGGAAAATCAGAGAGGCTTGGTTATCAGGCTTGGTCCTTTCAGTGAATTTTACGATTGTGAGTCTTAATAGAATCAAGGCTTGAGTTCAAATCCTGAATCCCAAAATCAGGATTTAAGTCATACTTGATCCCTCTAGGCTTGGGCGCTATAACTCTGTCATATATCAGCCTGACTGCGTTTTTGTCTGGTTCAGTCCTTTATCAGCCTTGGTGCATGTGTGCCAGAGAGAGATTTTAAACATGGTGTTCCTCAGGGACATGTTCTTGGGCCTGTTTTGTTTTCACTGTAAATATTATTACATGCCACCATGTCAATGATCATTTTTATGCCGATGATAACCAAATGAGTGCGGTATCTCTCTCAACACGTGACCTAATAACTTTTTTAAAACTGAGCGAGGAAAAGAACGGAAAAAGCAGCCAGAGAAAAAATGAACCCAGTGCTGGACAGTTTCAACAAGAAAACTAAAACAAATATGACGAATTTAGGATGGTTTAGATTCTGACTTGAAGGGACATTCCGACGTAAATTTAAGTTATGGTCAAACACACCATAATACAGAGTTAGACACCCCTCCAAGAGATGAATGTTGCTGACTGCTTGCTTAAATACCAACTTTAGTAGCGACCGCACGATAGCAATACACAGCGGTCTACAGCTCCACATGGCAAGTTGTGTTTGGCCTCTTTGCTAAAGAAATGAGTCAAAGCTAAAAAGATGTTTGAGTCTAGTACTATGGCTGGGACCCTATATGTCCTGTTGATGAAGTTAGGTGCTGTTCTGAGCATTATTTGTGGCTATAGAGTGGTGTTTTGGTTAAGGTTTGCACATGGAGAAGTAGATTTGTGTATTGCTATCGTGCGGTTGTTCCTAAAGTTGGTATTCAAGCAAGCAGTCATCAACATTCATCTCTCGAGGAGGTGTCGAACTTGGGGTTACAGTGTGTTTGACCATAACTTAATTTTACGCTGGAGTATCCCTTTAACATTTGACACTCATATTTACAATGTCATCAGTTCATTTGATCTCCTAAGAAACACTGCCAAAGTCAGGCCCTTTTATTCCAGATAGATGCTGAAATATGAATTTATGTTTTCAACACGAGCCGTATTGATTATTTCTGGTCAGCCAAAAAAACTTCAGCTCATGCAGAACAAAACTGCCAGAGTTTTAACATGCAAAAACGCAAAATTCATGTGGTCTGTGGTGCAAAATAGCCAAAGCATGAGCTTTTTGTGACAGGCTATCACTGGAATACAAGTTGATCCAATCTGATGGGTCTGTAAATTTAATTTTAACAAAAAGATGTCCTCGACAAGCGCTTTTCCAGCTCCCCATAGCATATTGCATTGAATGCACTTGACAGGTTCCGGCTGAGTTGGATGGCAGCCGAGCTTTGCACTGCTGTCTGTTATTCCTCTGGGGCAACACATCATCATCAAACATTTGTCATTAGTAAAATATGTTTGGTCTGGGCTGTTTTTCAGGCATTTGGCATGCAGACGCTCTCAGTAGGGTTGGAAAATTCAGAGCAGATGGCTATCGTACTCTTATTCTATCTTTTACTGTTTTTCAACTCGTGAAATAAACAGTAGACCGACATTTAGGAATTATCCAGTACACCTGTAAGATCGAAACCTTAGAGGGAAGTTTCATTTCTTTTTTATGGAGGAAAAAAGTGAATCATGTGAAAGACATCTCACTCACTCTGACCTAAAAGCAGATCTCAGGACTGAGTCTCGGCAGCTGAAACAGGCTGAAAGGGCTGCATTTCTGTCCCTTTTTTGGATTCCTCGGCACTATTCTAACATTTTATTAGGTCTGTTTTGACTTTTTTGTTCTCCCTGTTTTGCTGAATCCTTAAAAAGAAATCTATCTTTGCTCAGTGCCGCAGTTATAGTGTGCAGTTTAGGGACACACCCTGAAAAAGTGTTTCTTCTTTTAGCAAACAAACAAAACATCCAAACAAAAATGTTTACCCCTCAGTAATTTTCTGTGGAATTTGCAATGATGATCTTAAAAAACGCAACCCCGAAGCCACAGAGTTGTTGCAGCTCTTTCAAGGAATCCTCTAATTTTAATCTGCTTTTCATTAAAAACTGACAGGGTATAATCTGGCCTTTGAATGTATAATTAGGTATCAACTTTTTGCTGGTTTTCTGGGCAAGTGGCAAGGCAAGAGAAGTTTATTTATGTAGCACATTTTGTCAACAGGGAAATAATTAGAGTCAGAATACTTTATTTATCCTTTATTTATAAATTCGAAATAAAAAGCGCCTCAAAATAAAAGACTCACAGCAAATGTCAGAGAAATACACTGAGAGAAAACATTTAAAAATTAACAAGAAATGTAATTTAAAAGTCTTTAAAACATGCCAAAAAATCAGAGCGTAGAGAAACCAGAACAGACCTCTGACTTTCAGCAGACCTGGCATTTTCTGGAAGTTTCTTTCAGATGTTTGGTGCATAAAACCTGGAAGCTGCTCCTTCATGTTTGTGTCGACTCTGGAGACAGAAAACAGACTTGCTCCAGTCCACCAAAGTGGTTTGGATGGTTCGTACTGTTTGAGAAGATCACTGGTGTATCTCGGCCCAAAACCATTCACTGTCGACTGACGATAAATGCATGGACCAGTTTCCAGGTCCTGTTGGGACATGTCTTTAAACACTTGAAACAATTTCTAAGTGACAGTAGGCCAACTTTGTAATTGTCACATTGTGGTTTTTAAAATTCAGGTCTGACTCCGAGGCTACACCCAGAATTCTGGCTCGGTAAGCAGTTTAAACTGTGGTAACTTGAGCCGCTTACTGACCTTTAATCTCGCCTATTTGGCTCCAAAAAATATCTGCAGAAGTTTTAGCTTTAATCGAAGAAAACTTGCCATGGACTTAAAGGTGAGGTAGGCAGGATTTGAGGAAGTACCAGTTTTTAGGAGAAATCTTGAATGTAAACTCTACCCCTTCCAACCAGTTTTCCCCCCAGCTCCTCCTCTCCATCAAACCCCGCCCACAAACAGACGTTCCTGCTCGCTTGCATCGTTCCAATTAAATTCAGATATAATGCAGATAAATACTTCAGATAATTACAAATGGGGCCCAGTCAAGGTGAAAGTAAAAAGCATTGGTGCTACTGTAGATGCCAACAGACTACCAGCAAACACAATGTTTGCAGGACTTCTACAACTAGGATAAAGTGACATAGTCCAGGACCCGAGGTCAACAGTTTAGCGATGGCGCTACAACACGCTACAGCAGGTCCGTTTGACAAGAAACACTTCTGTTACAGACACTTGTCTTACTTTGTTAAATCTGTTTACCTGTCCAGCAGAAAGGTTACAGGGTCTGTAAGATCCCGAAGTGTCCCCCATGATTGTTGACTCGGCTTCTTAGCTCTTGTCCGGGTGGTCTACCTCCTTTTTAAGTGCTGTCATTCCTCCAGTCTCTGGTATTTAATTTGTTTTCTTGCTTGTGTTGGCAGTCGTGGCTAAAGGAAGATTAGAAAGTTTTCTGTACTTTCTGGTTGGTTTCTTCTGTCTTTGTTTGGCTCGTGAACGACACAGGGGAGCAGCGTCCGCCTCACAACCAATCAGGATCGGGGAGGTGGGGAATGGCTTTGTTTAGAGTCAGAAAGAGCGGAGTGCTCTGAAAATTCAAAAAGTTGACTACACAGACAAAACACAAAACACAGCGATATCTTCATATTACCAAATGTCATCAATGACTAATAGGTATTGACTGATATTAAAAGCTTTTTTATATATACACCACAAAAAAACATGCTTCTTTAACGGATTCTTGCCTACCCCACCTTTAAGGTGACATTGTAACTGTGCGATGTCAGTGTAGTTATAGTAATATATTTTGTTGTTTTCTATAACCTTATTGAGTGAGCACATACAATTATTAAACAGAAGAGGCCCCAGAATGGAGCCTTGGGGAACTCCGCTTGTGATTTTTGTTTGTTTAGATATGAACAGCACTTTTGAAGTTTGTCTAACACCAGCTGGCCTTTAAAAGAATTACACAGAAAAAAGCCCTTGCTAGTGAAAGATTTTTGCTTTTTTGGAAGGAAGGTCTACAAAAGTAGAATTCATGCATTACATTAAAGCAATAGGAAAAGGGAAAACTATTGTCATGTTCTTTCATAATAACCTGAGTCAATGCTACTTCCAAAATCCAAAATTATTACTCTACATAAACTTTAAAAACACAAAATTATGGAAAAAAGGATGGTGGTGAATGCACTGTCAGGGTTATGATAAAATTCAGTCAGTCAATTGAACAAGTCTGGACTACAAAACAAAACAATTCAGCTAAATGTCAACATATGCTGTCATCAAAATACAATCCAGAAACTTCTTGGCAAAGGGATTGTTTAGTCAACTGTGGGAAACTCTGTATTTGACTTATATGTTGTTGATTTAGTAACTGTTGCCTACACCCTTTAAATGTAACTTATCATTTTACCTATTTTTTTTAACCTTTGGAGCATCCATGTTGTTTCTGCTCTATGATAAAAAGCTCATGAACTCATCACGATTAAAAGAACGGCTTCCAAACTTGAAAATGGGACAGTTCAAGAAGATTGTGAGTAGACCGAAAACGACAGCACATAGATTGTGTATCCTAGGAAAGTCTCCGCCCCCTGAATATTACCTGATTATCTCAGCCAGACATAGCGTAATTATTATGATTACTGACACCACCAGTGCTTTTCCTCCTCTGACAGACTTTCTTTTCCTGTAAGGTTGCAAAAGCTCAGAAGCATGCTTAGTTTGGATTGCACCTCTGTTATTTTATGTCGGAGCACACATACCTGATCAGTAAAGTCACAAGTGTTTCTATTTGATTACCATGGATACTGAACCATGACATAACACCGATCCAGGACTGTCCAAATAGCTGACCCGATAGTCTGAATTTACACTCGCTGGTTCAGACAGAGAACCTGTGATAAATTCAAGTCAGTCACATTTGTTTTCCCTCACCGAAGCTCCTGCCCTGATGAATAAGATGTAAAAGTGCAGAGTCATCAAGAAAACATCCAATAGCGGAGAGCAGCGGAAACACATGACGTCCATTACGTGGAAAATTGTGTTAATTCGTAACATTTTCCACTCACATCTGTTGTTGGCTATTAGCGGAAAACACAGAAAATGACCTTCATCCACAAACCAGCAGAACGTCACAGAGTAATCATGTTGTGGTTGAGGTTTGGTGTGTGTGTGTGTGTTTATGGGTGTAATGAAGTACTGAGAGATGCAGGCTGTGTGTAATCAGCTTCTGTTGTTGCTGGAAAGTTTTTCGTTAAACTCTGCTCTTTGACAACATTCATGTCCATTTAAACTGACTTATAGCCTCAAGTAGATCCAAATTCCTTAAATCCAGGCGGAAAGAGAGAGATTTCCAAGCCTTCACTGTAGGATATATACATAAATGTATCATTTAGAAAGCTGCTATATAAAAAGACTGACTGAAACTACTGAGAGGAACTTTCATTATGCATCTTTTCCTCTCTCTCTGGTCAGACTCCCAGTTGATAATACAAGCTGACCTGCCAAGTGTCGGGTTAACTTCACTTTCATTGTAGTAAGTCGGTAATTTAGTTGTAAGAGTACCAATTTAAAACATCAACAGAGCATTTCATTATTTTCTGCAGCAGAAATCCACCGAGAGAGTCGGGTGGAACTCGACAGGTAGAACTCGCATTGTATCCCCAAGCTTTTTCTCTTTGGCAGGGAGGGGAGATGACATAAGACGTAGACATATGTTACCCCGTATGACATATGCCTACATCATACAGGGTTAGATGAGCTAGCGCTGGTTTTGGAGGCTGGGAGAGATGCTTAAGCTAGCATCCACAAGAGAATCTGTGGCGTCCACATCTCTTTGTACTGTCTTTTTAAAGGATGCTGATATTTTCAATTCAGGTGCTGAATGTTCGGGGACAGTTCGGTGCTCCATGACCAGTTATTTTATTGTTTTGTTGGCAGCAAACATGATGGAAAGGAGCCAGAACCCTGGGTTGTCAAAACCATCCTGATCAAAGTAATGAAACGATTGCGAGCTACGTGCGATTATTTCGGACATCAATATTTATTTTGAACCTGTATCCTGTCAATACAAGCATTCACATCAGCGACATTTTCCCGTCCTGCGATATTGCGGCATTTATTTTTCCGTCTCACGGTCAATTTTTCCAATGTTTCATATACTGCGTGTCCACTTCTGACCAATCAGATTGCGTGTTGTTGGAACGTCAGATCCACTGGCTGATTGTTTACGTGTCGGAGGACAGAGTGCTGTCTCCTACTGTCTTTTCCTGGTTGGAGGTTTCCTGACCAGTTGAATAGATGGAGAGAAGAATTCTTGATATCTGCCCTTTTGGTCGCCTCTATGGCTGTCATTTTTTCCAACAGTCAACTTCAAATATTGTTCACAACTGTCAAATTTTTGATTATTATGTGATCATAGCTGTCAGGTGAATAATGAATTAAGTAAGCTAAAAGGCCTAATCTTACAGGAAATAATAGAAATAATGTTACCTGTAGTGGTCTTATATGTACTTGCAGATCAGCATTAGAAATCCATCGCAAAACACCATCCAGAATGAGATGCAAACACACAGATGTTATAAAATTAAGTCTTTTTAATACTGTCCTTTTTCCTCAGCATTGCTTTTCTGCAAACATGTAAATACACAATAGACAAACATCAAACAATTAAAAAAAAGAAATTTCTCCCAAAATAAACAGGGAAAGTTCTGTAACAAGCATGTTGAAAATATTTCAAACATTTCCTGCTCCCTCTCGCTGTCCAAAGCAATTCAGAGAGTCTTCCAGTTGATATAGTGAGCGAGAGCAGATATATGAGCATCTGTGTCTCTGTTTATACTGGAAAATGGACAGAATGAAGGCTGTAGTGGAGCCAAAGAGTGGTGAGTTGATTTTGGACAGAGCCGGAGTGTAGTGCATGGACTCAATTATAAAGCAGACAATGTACTGTAGGAGCGGGAGGAGAAAGATAAAAAATGATAATAAAAAACAGACACATATGAGTGCACACACACCTGGACAAACAAACTGATAAGAGCGAGTCGTCCAAGGTTTCTGCTGTTAGATCACTGACAACCATGACAGGTCTTTTTTAAACCAGACTAAATTGATTGCATTACATTTCATATTTCTTCATCCATGGTTTGTAATGTAATAAAGCACAATGATAGTCCTCAGAGGCAAAATAAAGGCCCTTTTGTTCTTGAAATACACATCAGCGAGCACTGTGTACTGTAATGGGACACTACATTTCTCTGTAACCCGACTGAACTCTCCATTTCAGGATTCTTTCTTACAATAGCAGTGATTTAAAAATAATTGTGGCATTCCCAGACCTGGAAAGAAAAAGACAACAAATACACGAATGGTGCGTGTACAATTCACAGTCTGGTTAGCCGTAAACAAGCAAAACAGTCTCCAAATACAAAAGCCAATAACCCTTGTTGACCAAAACACACTGGATGGTTGGTGTGGAGGCACGCAGAGCCAAGAAGAGGAAGCACTAAAAGCTGCAGGGGGAACACCGTCTAGACCATATCTCAGACCTGACACGGTCAGTGGCAGCAAAAGGAAACTGTAGTGCTTAAAACTCTCACAGACACTCGCAGCAAATTGCCTCCGAAGTCTTTGAAGTTGCTTTCCGTTCCCGGCACGCGTGTGCTGTTTTATAGGGGTGGATTCTGTGGCTAGGCGCCTTTGAACACAGATTTGGGAGCTTATGAGGTCAAAAAAAGGTCTGTGGTTTTTCTTATGTGGCATTGGCAGACCTGGCAGAGAGAGCAGAGTGTCCAACACTTAAGTGTTACATTCACTTGGTGAGTTCCTAAGACACATTTTAATAAACCGTATACAATCATTACCTATATATAATATAAAATGACTGAATTTTATTTAGTCTTTCTAATCTCTAATAATACTCCTGGTCTCAAGAAGCCTACGTTAGTATCAATTCCAGCACTGGATGTAAGAAGATCTGGAAGGTTTAAGCTTGATTTCATATAGTCGAAGAAAATCAAAAACTCAGTGATGACTGAGGTGGGCTTTTTTCAAGGGGTAAAACTGATAGCTTCTGCAAAGAAAACAATACTGAGTGGAGATCAACGGCAGAAAAAAACAACACAAAAGTACAAAAAAACCCATAAGACAAAAGAAGGATATCATAAAGTAAGCTTGACAAAACAGCCTTCCCATCATGGCACAGAACAATGCAGGCAAAGTCCATTCTCAGTGGCTCTTCGTTCAGTCCATTTTTCTTTCACAGCAAGTTTATCTTTCACTGAGCCAAAAGCTTTTGGATGTGTGGAGAGAAAAATGGTGGACTGTTGACAACGGAGAGTCCAAATCCACATGTGAAGAAACTTGGAAGTTTTGTTTCAGATTAGCAAATGTCAACAGTACAGTATGAAGTTTAGACAGCTTTAATGGTCATCAACCTATTGCTAGTTTGAATAGTGTTTACTCAATTCATTTTTGTGTTGTTGCAATTCCTTACACAATCATCAGTCTTGTGGCAAACCATGGCCAGGACACTAAAAGGGAAAAGAAATACTTCTTTTCAGTGCAACATCATCTATAAGTCCCATGGAGTAGCTGGAGTTGGTCAAAAACCTATTTAGTACCAGGATGTGTAGTCCAAGAGTCGTACACCAGCATCCTTGCTTTCACTGAAACCACCATCACCTCCTCTGGTTGTGTTTCCCAAAGACTGGGCACTTCCTACCTACACTTTATCTCACAAATCCAGCAACAGGATTATAGTTCATTCACAAAGTTTTCATTTCTACAAAGAGTTTAAATAAAAATGAGCCATCAGTTACAGTTCTGTCAATGCAAAAAGGCACTTCCGTTTTCAGTCTGCTACTAGACCCATCTTGTCGATTGCACTGGTCTTGGGTTCATCACAATCAGATTGTGTAAGATGACTTATAACCACATCCTGAACCTTGCCCCTCAGTGGTTTAGCACTTTCCCAATAAGATTTTACTTTAAATTCTTACTGAGTATCTCTAAAATCATTATATTCTCCACAGTGTTACCTTTTGAACAACAAAGAATTGTAAGCGCCACTTTTGCGTCACTGATATGGGAATGAAATTAGATTTTCTTTAACACTATGTGAGCAGTAGCAGGACCTCACAAATCCAGACGGGCAAGCCCAGTCTCTAAAATCTTTCTCAAGAGAGAGTTGATGGCATCTCAGAAATATGATGGCTTTAGGGATGCTAGATTGTTATTTGATGGGCATTGTCCTTGCATCAGGGGTACTTCATAGTCCATTGCCCCGTTTTGTAGCAATGATGGAGGGGCTTGGGGATTGTGACAGCGGTCAATCTCAGGTTGTATGTGGGGCAGTGCACCATTCCCCCCATTCTCTAGACCAGCTTTTATCCCTTCCAATTCCATGGGGTCAGGGTCAGCGGGGCCCAGCTCTAGCTCTATTCCTGACTTGGCTTTTTTCTTCTTCCGCAAACAGATGATTGTCCCAGCTAACACAGCCAATCCAAGCACAAGGGCCAAGGCAGCAATGGCAGGGATGAGAGTGTTCGTCAGCTGGCTCTGCGTCTCCACCCTTGGCTCTACTGATGTAAGTGGAACTCCGTCAGTGCGAGCTTCTGTACACCACCCTGTTTCTGCAGAGCTGTTAGACCTAGAGCTGGTTCTCTCACCCAGGGGGCTGGCGCAGACTGAGTAGGTGCAGTTGGGTATCAAACCACGTAAGGTGTACTCAGGGTAAGATGCTGGTACACTCAGTATAATTGGCCGGCGGTCAGGTCCTGAGAGATTTCGATAAGTCAACCTAATGCCACGGATGTGTGGTCGTGTTTCAATGAAGCGGTGCAGGTCAAGAAGAATGGATGTGGAAGTCACTTGCCGTGAGCTGATAGCATCAACTTCAGTGGGAACCACAGGGCCAACTGTAGAACCTTCTGTTACTGAATGTTTTGGTGGCTCAGGAACCTCATCCACATTTTCACAGTAGGGGCCAGAAGTCCCTGTTGGGCAGAGGCAGGTGAGTTGACCTAGTGGGTCAAAATTACAAGTACCTCCATTTAGGCAGATGTTTGGTGGACAGATGTGTGGTTCATATTCCCCACTGGTGGAACTGGGGGACACAGGAGGATGAGGTGGAAGGGGGTAGCTCTCCGTTTTGGAAGAGAGTGTTTCCTCACTAGGTGGAGGGGGAGGGATAGCGTTGGTATGGGTGGTTTCTGGAGATGTGGTGGCTATCGGGGGAGCAGGTGTACTTCCAACTGGGGAGCCAATCTGCACTGTTGTGGAAGGTGGACATCCGAAGTCTTTGTGCTCAAGGGATGAAAGCTTCTTTCCAGCATTAACCAGAGGGAAATGGCACCTGGTTTCTTCTGGCCTCCCAAGCAACACATTTTTCTCTTTTAGCCAAACAGGGAACCAGGCCAACGGACACAAGCAGTTAAATGGGTTCTCAGCTGCTGTAAGTTGAGCCAACCTGGGAAAGGTCAGGAAGAAACTCTGTGGAAATCCTTGGAGATTGAGTCCACTGAGATCGAGTTCTACAAGTCCTGTCAGTTTGTGAAAGTCCTCAACTCTGAGCTCACCCAATGGATTTGTAGCCAGACTCAGCTTGGTCAACCCCTTGAGAGAGTCCTGCTTTAGGGCTTGGGGTACCTCCGTTAACTGATTCATGGATATGTCAAGCTCATGGAGGTTTCCAAGGGAAGCTATGAGATCCTCATCCACAGAGGTAAGCCCAATAGAGGAAATCTTTAGGGCCTCCAGGTGGGGAGTCTGGAGATCTGAGGGTCCCAAGATTGGGATGTTATTGTGGCTAAGGTCCAGAAGCAAAAGCCTTGGAAAACTTATGGATGGGAGAGTGGTGAGCAGGTTTCCTTGAAGCTTGAGTTCCAGGAGGTTCTCTAAACCATCAAAAGCTTCCAAATGGATGCTTTGGATGCGATTTGCATGAAGATACAGCCGCTCCAGCTGGACTAACCCAGAAAAACTGCCTTTGGAGATGTGAGTGATTTGGTTAGATGACAGGTCCAAGTTCTTCAGCTTTGCCAGCATCCCAAATACATCATCTGGAATCTCTGCCAGCTCATTCTGGCTCAGATCTAGCATCTCCAATTCTTCAAGATCTTTTAAGTCATCTTGAGACAAAGTGTTGATGCCGTTCTGGAAGATGTAGAGATTTTGAGTGGTGATGGGAACACGGGGTACAGTGTTTGATTTGCGATGAATGCAGAATATACCCTGGCCCGTGCAGGAACAGTCTGCCGGACAGTCCGAGGATATCACCAAACCAAATGAGAGGAGGAGGAGCAGGAGGTGAGGCAGCATGGTGACCTCAGGCCTTATACTCTGAAAGACAAGAAAAGGAGAGAAAATGGTTGGTTTTTAATCACCGTTTTCTTACGAAGTCAACCAAAATAACCAACATGAATCAAGTATGTTACTCTGCACACAGACTTGGACAACACTAGAGAGCAATACACAGGATATAGAAGCAAAAGCCCAACCCACAAACCATCGTTCAAAAGACACATTCATATACATCCATACAATACCATTGACTGTTTCAATATAGTGAAATTTGTTATATACTATCCTGGATGTGGTAATGCCCAATGGCTCAAGGCCCAAACGTTTGGTTTTGCCCACCCAGGGTGACCCCCTTCCTGGTGTCAGTGAAAAGCCCGTTCAGCCTCTACACAGTGTTTGTATCACAGTCCTTTGTCTGCACTTGCAGCACCAAACGGCTACAACATACAAAACTCAGAGAATATGCTAAGAGTGTGTTGAAACACGCTTACCTATTCCGTTTCACATCTTTGACATATTTGTTAACCTTATCACCAGAAACATGGGCACCACATAGGAAAATGCAAGGATCTAAAGGGGAACGAGAGACTGCTACATGGTGTGCATATGGATTTGCCAAGGCATTTTCTAGGGCTAGGGATTGGAGCTAAGGAGGCTTTCCTGTCAGACAATGTAGGTACAGCTGAAACAAAAAAGATTAATATGAGGTTAGCTTAAAAAAAACAAAAAGTACTATAAACACAAACTTTTTATGTGTGAGCTGAACTTCGAGCTAGCTTATGTCGAGTGTAAACCAAGACAACTGAACTGCACGTCATCTGATGTAGAGCATATCTGTCCACCACTCATTTTCTCTCAATCTGCTCTCGTCACGACTTCCCTCTTTAGTCTGACCTGGTTTGTGTTAGTCAGCCCTTACAGTCTTGCCCTCTCCAAGACTCCTGAGGTTGAAGTTGGGAGGAAACCTAAGATGTTTATTGAAGCCGGGCCCCATGCCTCCGTTTTCCTTCTGCCCTCTGTCTCCTCCATTTACCCTCCTCATCACAGGCAAGGTTCCTGCAGTTTCAACTGTAATGGACCTGACAGACCTTCATCAGAGAAGTCAAAGTGAAAATTGCACCTAGCCAGGTTGCGTGATAGTCCTTTTACTTTACATAGAGATAAACTACACGATATTGACACTTGGAAATGATTAGGCAGGAAAAGGATAAAAGAAAGGAGTGCAACAGAACAGGATTGGAGTGAACTGGATACATTACTCTGTCTTTTCTTGTCGTAAACCACAGACTGAAGACAGAGCTTGTGTTTGGAAAGTTATTTTTAATCCCTGCTTAAGTCTCTCTGTTGAAACTTGTTGGTACCTTGTTTGTGCCAAAACTTGATAATGGCGGGCAAATCCTTCAGTTGGAATAAGGAATGTCTGAAGCTTGACGACAATACCTAAAAAAAAAGTTTGGCTTTCAAATTGTCATTGTTGATGTCAGCCAAAGGACAAGGTATCAAACATCTTTGTTCTTTACTAGATTGCTGGATATTTATTTCTGTTAAATATTTAGTATTTTGGACTTTGAATATTCTGATAAAACTTCAATGTATAGTGGTGCTACATTCTTGCATTACTCATAGCCATAGACAGGATGTTTTGCACGGGAGTAGCACAGGTCATCTGGTAAATTACAACTAAAACACCAAATGCAGACTCTCAACTTTTTATCAGTTCATGTAGATGAGGATTCCCCCTTGGTTATCGATTTATCATCAACTAAAAAGAAAAGAAACATGGCCAATCCCTGATCCACGTTGACCACAACAGGCCTTTAACCTGCTAACTCTGTCTGAAGGTAACAGCACAGCAAAGAGGATCATAGTTTACTTTACTAAACATGAGTAAACCTGCAAAAATCTAAACTTTTAAATCACGTTAAAAGCTCAACAGTCACAGATTTTTATCCAAATTAGCTGGAGATAGATCACAGAAAGGCAACGCAACCTGCTTCTAGCTTAACACATCAGTCAATCAACCTTAATGTGAACATGTGGAGCCAGTTGACAGATTAGCTTTAAATCAGTGTTCCAGTATTTTGAGTGTGATAGAGGAAAAACTGTCAGACATCATGTCGCTAAAGTCACTGTGACGTCCACCAAAGGACATGTACCTGTTGTCATCATACACACCTCTTTTATTTTAAGCTAACACAAAGAACGATGCACTCCTTGATGCACACAATGACTGATGAGATGACAGAGCATCGCCGCTGTGACACCACCATGTGCAGTATGTTCGCTTTTGTTTGAGCTGCGTTTAAAGACACTCTTCTCATGAATCCGGATCCTCTTTTGTGTGCAGTCACTGACTGTTTATAGAACAGTAACAGGCTCATAATGAGAGCTGCCGATCATTCCTTTAAGGGTGCTGCTGCTGATGGCTCACTCGATAATTATGAAGAAGAATGAGTGGAATATGAATGAATGGATGAATCATTGTCTTCAAGAGAGGATGAACTAATCCGGTAAATATGAAGGCTTTGCTTCTGACAGTTCTTACACTGTGGTTTGATTCTCCTACCAAACAAGTGTCTGCTTTTTCTAATCCCCAGTAAACACTGTGTATGTGGTCTTGTGGCTTTGCTGCTCTGACAGGCCTGCTGTCAGGACTTGTACTGGAGCTAAAGCCCTTTCTGACAACATGTTGAATTCAGGGAAAAACACTAATTTATACACCAGGGCTGGGCGATAAACCGAAAATTTACTGATACCGAAATTTATGACAATAACCAACGTCATTTTGCCCATGACAATATATTAGGTGTCAAAAAAAAAAATAAATAAAAGTTGGTTTCCGATGTGTGTAGGTAGGCTATGGTCTCATGTCCCTTTAAGACGCTGTCCTACGTCAGAGACGTGACTCAACGCCATCCAGTCCGTAACAAAAAGGGAGAGACAGGTGAGGAGATGGAGGACGGATCAGTGAGTGTCTATTTTTGTCTTAAAATCTCTGATGACAACAACATCTCTTAAAGATCCCATACCATGAAGACCAGCAGATCAAAGAGTGTTGTAGTCAAGAGTCAGATCGGCTCAAGTCTGTATCAGGTCTTTAGGACTCAGAGTTTGAGTCTAAGTTCAAGTATCCAGAAGGAGTCAGAGACAAGTCTAAAGGTCTGTGGACTATGTTTGTGAGCTTCTGGGCATGTTTTTCAGATCAGTAAATCAATAAGTAAGGATGATCTTTAAGATTTTTCTCATTCCTCTTTCTCCTTTGCAGTCATGGAGTGTGTTAAAACTGATTATTTCCTCCTTCTTTTCAACTGGAACCAATAAAATCAGATGAAATCCTTGCAGGAAGTCTTGCTAAACAAGAGGCCATGTGAGGACATTCCTCTCCCTGCTTCAAACTGAGTAACTTCTTAAGAACTGAAAGCTCCTGTAAGGAACTGTTGGTTCATGACGATTTTGGCGCCCCCTGTGGACTAAGCAGGCTCTGCTTACCTCTCCCTCTAAGCTTGATGACAAATTTTATCCTGCCGACGTTTGCTCATCAGCTTTATTATATTTCATGAATATTTTCTGTGTTTCTTTGGCTCTTCAGTTGACACCTACCGCTCTGTACAAATTTCAGAAATGAGAGATTACAATAAAACATTTTAATCTTGCGCCTGATGCAGGGCTTGACGCTAACTTTTTTCACAAGGAGCACGTTGAAAAAGTTAGGAGCACATGAAGAACTTTAGGCGGACAATGAAAATTGATCAAATAGTAAGTGTCTTATTAGTACTATTATTTGAAAACGATTTTAGGTCAATTGGTCGCATGACATGGAAGCTATTGCAGGAAAACAGCCTTTTTGAGAACATCAACCGGTAATTTATTGATGGTCCCTAATTCAACACCCGACGTTGACAGCGAGGGTGCCGAGTAGATTTAACCATGCTGTTGTTGCTATTCCAGGTTATGGAGAGTGAGAAGACACTGGTAGAGACATATCCTGTCGGATATCAAACCTAATACTAACTTCGCCGCGGTATTTACATGAAAAAACATTTGTTGCCTCGGCTGATTCTTTTTTATGTGCCCCCTAAATACATTTTACAATTCGCTCACATCTATTTTTAGAGTGAAACGATGGCCCTGTTTCAGCTCTGTGATGGTCTTGTTTCCTTTCAGAGATCATAAAAGGGCATCAAAGTGGGATTCAGTTTAAACAATAAAGACAATATTCCTTAATCAGCCTTAGTCTTCCTCTCCATCTTCAAGTCTGACGGTTAACTTTTATCCCTCCAGTTTTGGACTTTTGTGCTACAACAAAAAAATTTGTAGATGTAAAATCTTCAAATGAGCTTTGAACTCTAAAAAACACCGTACATCAAATAATCTTGAAACAACAAAGCTTTTGTATCTTTGACACCACTCGAGCTGCTTCACACACACCTCTTTTGTTTTCAAATCGGCTCCGCTTTATTAAAGGATGACAGGTTAAGTGTCTGAGCGAGAAGGATACAGGAAGAGATAAAGACAGAGAAGCTTACAGCTCAATCTCTGCGTGCATATTTCTCTCTCTCTTTTTTAACATCTCGTCCTCTGCTGTTGTTTGATATTGACCAGGTGCCCCACATATGGATCCAAGAATCTGCCATGTAGCGTATAAAACAGAGCAGTCAAAATATGGAGGGCAGTTTCGTGCCGCATTACACAACAATCACAAAGCATAGAGTTGCAAAACCAGTCCTCTTTGCTCTTTCATAGATCCATAATTAAAAGTGACAGAGTCTTCTGCTGCTAAGACTTCATTGCACACGGTCTATCCTCTGCTATTTGTACGAGTGCAGATAAGGGCGCCTGATGAAAGAAAACCAGCGCTGTCAAAATGACACGAAGCAGGTCAACACGCACCCAAGACCCGCAGAGCCGCGCAGCACGCAGCCATGAACACACGCACACACACAGGCATTCCTGCACATGTTCACACCAGCAGACACACACGCACAAAAACACAGCGCCTACAACACAGCTGGATTCTGTTACCCACAATCCACTGCAGCCATCTCTCACTGTGAGACAGAATGAAAGGCCCACATAAACCTTTGTCCTCCCCCGTGATAAGAAGGTAGAGAGAGAGAGGGAGGGGGGGCAAAAAGACGAAGTGAGAGGTAAACTGAGAGGGACAGAGGAGAAATGTGGTGTCTTTAAGAGCTGCTGGCTGCATGAATAGAAGCTCCATTCATCCAAAATCTCTGTAAACACAATCCGAAGACTCTGATCTCAAAGTGCAGGACAAAGCCAGATAAAGCAGTGTTGTAATATGTTAGTAAATAATACGTTACTGTAACCTGCTGCATGTGGTAGAGTATCCCAGAGCTGTGAAGATATGATACGTAATGATCCAGTTCAACAATCTAGGCCAGGAAAGACTCAGAGGACTCAGATGTACTTCCAAGAAAGAAAGAAAGACTCATGTGGTTTTCAAGATTTCCAGGAGTACCAGTTACAGGTAAAGGGCTGCGAAAAGATTTAGAGGCCTTGTAACAGAGGTGAAGGGACAGTAAAATCTGCACTGAAGGGACAAAGAATGAGATAGAAGGATCGTAAATTGAGTTAGAGCGAGTTGGTCCAAGGGGAGATGACTTCATACTTTAGGGGACATGAGTTAGTGGTGCAAACCTACCCCCAACTCAAACAACGCAGAAACTCCCCGAAGTGGAATATTCTGAAAAGCCGACCCGTACAATCAGTTACTGAATGTCTTAATCTAAATCATTCTCTACAAAGTGCAAAAACAACAATTTCATTTAATAAATTTCAACCTTGCAAATTTGAGCTGAAAGAAACGCCCTGTACATCAAACGTGTGGATGCCATAGGTGAGGTTTATCCTACGCAGTACTTTCTCTCCATCTCCTGATGAAACTAATCCACGAGGCTGTTTAGTGCAGAGCTGCAAAGTTTTATGACATGAACTAAACAGAGGCTGTGAGACATCCGCAGAACCTTAATCATGATCGCTGCAGCCGTTAACACCTGAGTGGTGACAACTGCTGTCTAGACTGTAGAGTGACAGCTGTGATGAGGTCTGACATGGTTGGAGACTCATGAGGATGATATTTGTTCAAGCTAAAGAGCCAGAAAACAGTGGAACTGTCCTTTAAAAATTGATTACATCCACCACTCTCTGACTCTTTGGTGAATCTCACATATTCTCTGTGAGCTGATGTCCTTCTTAATCTTGTCATTTAAGGGCCAAACCCTGGCGAAACTGGACATGTCGTTGAGTGAGGAGCGACAGTGCTGTTGATTCATTATCATTAATCTCAACATTATGACTTTACTCATAAAATTTCATCTTTATTTGCAATGACTTTAATCTCCTAATTTCGATTCTAATCTTGAGGTAACGATTCAGCTGATAAAATTTCAAATTTATTCTTGTTGACTTTAATTTCAAAATTTTGCTTTAATCTCAAAATTCTAATTTTTTTAATCTCAAATTTTCAACATTATTCCTGACATTTTGTAATCTTGAAATTTAAATTTTTAAATTTGAAATTTCGGCTTTATTGACATAATTGTCGATTTTTAATCTCAAAATTACAACTTTGATCTCATAATTTCGACTTCAACCTCAAATTTTTAATCTTTTAAAACTTTGACTTTATGTTGAAATTTCAGTTTTTAATATCAAAATTTCAACCTTATTGACATAATTTAGATTTTTTTTTTAATCTCAAAGTTATAACTTTAATCTAAAAAATTTTGACTTTAATCTCAAAATCTTTTTTTTTTTAATCTCGTATTTAACATTAATCACAACATTTTGACATCTGGTAATCTCAAAGTTTTAACTTTAATCTCGAAGTTTCAACTTTATTGACATAATTTTGATTTTTTTAATCTCGAATTTATGACTTTAATCTCGAAATTTCGACTTTAACCTCCTTCTTGTAATTTTTTTTTTTCTTCATGTGGCCCTAATCCCCCTTTGTATGTTTGACTTTGACCGTGGCGATTCTGTCTCTGATGATTTTCCTGCATCAACGCGAGTAACTGAAGGCCGAACAGTCAGCTTCTTTGTCTTGGACAGAAATGGGTTTACATACAGCTCAGTAATTCTTTAGCCTCCATGTGGAAGTCAAAGTTCAGAGGTCACAGGTCACAGCCAGGGTCATGGTGAGGTTCTGGTGTCTGCCCCAAGAATGCTGCGCTCATATTTTCACAGCTCGACTTCAGCACAACACAAACTATTAATAGAACTTTTCATGAGCAGATTTCTGAGAGACAGTAGAAGAGATTAGGTTTTTCCAGCAGCTTAAGAAACATGCCAAATTATCATGTAGATACTAGTGAGCTTTTGTTGCCCTCTAGAAACAGATGTCCACAAATGATTGGTCGAGATGTTAGCTGTTATTCACCCCTCAATCTTGCATCTTAATCTTGCTAATCTGACTGTAATGATCGATATGCATACTCTTGTCAGTATCATGATTTTGGCAGCTGAATGAAATACAAAATGATCATGTGTAAATCAAGCACAAAAAAGAGCACAGATCTATTGATACTAGAATTAACCCGCAGTGGTATATCTACTTAAACAGTTCTGTATTTTGGATTTCTAGCAGATAATTTTTATGTTGTCATTTTTAAATAAATGATAGATTTGCTGGTTGAAAGTCAGCGGGATGATATTTTACTTAAAATCATGTTTCTCTTGTTGTCTACTTGTTCATATGGCCTTTTTCAGACACTCCAGGACATATGAGAATAATAAGTGAAAATTGCATTTCTGCAATTTCTGAGTATTTCTGCATTCAAATTGCTGTGAATCTCTGGCAGACCCAAACAGCAGGTTCAGACAGTGAAGTTTCCTTCATAGCAAATCCAAACTCCGCCCCCTGAACTCTGCTATGCAGGTCAGACTCAGAGAAATAGAAAGGACAATTGCGGAACAAGCGTGTACATTAGCAGATTGCAATGCTCGTAAGAAAGCTAATTATGATATTGGCTTTCACCATGCCACTAAAGACAGTGTCTGAGAGCTGAATAGTTCCTATGTTACCTGCCACTTCTACTTCACCGGCAATGTTAGGCTGCAAGCTAGCGTGAAGAGGAGTGTGCAGAGCAGTGCCCGCAATGATATATCTACTTAAACAGTTCTGTATTTTAGATTTCTACACCATGTGCAGGCTGTGATGTATGTCATAGGTTGCATGGCTTCTCACTGAACCTTTACAGGTCAAGTGATCACCAAATTTGCCTCTAAATGGTTAATGAACCAAAACCGAGATGGGAGCCTTTATTAGCATGGCCAACTAACAACAGAAATAGCATTATTTCCCTAAAAATATTCCACACAAATCATCACAAAATATCTACATTTTTAAAGGATTAGATCTGGATAGTCTCTGGAAATTTAAAGTAGAGTAGAAAACCTGGATGTTACAGATACACACTGTCGATCTCACGGAAGGAGTGGATTTTACAGTAAGACGATCCGATTTTTTCAGATGTGTCATGAGTGAAAAAGTCCATCTTAAATTCAGGTCAATACAGGTTATGACATAGACTGCACTAACTGCAGTTAATGAGTCCATCATCATCATCATCATCATCATCATCAGTGGCCCAGGCAGCCTTAGCGACGCCAGTGTGTTTTTTGCTGTCTGAGTCAGGTATGGCAGAGATGCCAACTATGCTGCTGCTGCTATGATAAACATGTAGAGTGACATTAAGGTGTGCTGTTGCTGCTTGTCAGACCTCGATCCTTCAGCCCTGGAGTTTTGGAAAGTTTGCTGTAAAGGGATCAGTGGATCAACCCCTCGCCAGAAAAATACCAGACGCTGCCTGTTATAATCTGCAGAGAAGTTTGTGGGCAAAACCGAACAGGCAGATTTGGATTCCAGATGAAATAGATCTAAATAGAACTGCTGAGACAACTTTCTGATACTAGAGAAGTTTGTGTGTTTGTTAAAGTTTCAGAGGAATAGAAACAAAAGCCTTTCTCACAGTTCAACAGGTGAAACTTCAGGAAACCTTTAATTGCCTTTTGGTATTTCATTATTAGAGCTCTGGTATTTCCGCCAGCTGACTCACTCATTGCAGTCTTTACAGTTACAAAACCTTTACTTTGGTAGAACATGTTTTGACCCATTCTTGAAAGATTGAGTTTGTAATCTTAACTCACCAACTTCCTTGTGGTCTAACCTTGAGGAGTAGGAGACAAACTGAAGCCTTGACCCATGACTCCACTGACTCGGAGCTACAGGGAGCTGGCTTATAGCGAAGCCCACGTCAGGTACAGAGTACACCAACATACTCCAGTTCAAGATAAGCAACAATCATGATTATTCCACACTAAACAAGTTTTCTGCACAGTTTATGATTCTTAGTGAAACAGACTTTTATTTGCAGATCTACACAGGTGTACTAACATTTCTTGAATGTTTTCTAAGACACATTGACTCATTCGGCTGACTTTTGACAATGAAACTTCAACTTTTTGTGACTATTTAGAGTGAAAATGTAAAAATGCGCCTCTTGTGAAACATTTTGTTGAATGCTTTGAAAACTTCAACCTCTTTTTGTGATTTTACAGCTACAAACAATTAGCGGTATTAGCGGTCCTTTTTTTGCAGCTAACCTCAATGTGAACCCTGTTATCCATACAGCCATCCATAGTTCACAAACCATACAAGGTCTTAATCCAATTACATGTCCATGCAATCAGAGTTTAAATGAATAAACTTCTTGAATAGAAATCTAAGGAGACTAGAGTTGGTCTACTTTGGATTGCACAAACTCTCCATGTGAGCACAGTTTGCATGAAGCACAGAGTATCAAAGGAAGTAGAAGAAGAGGAGAGCAGGTTGGTGTTTGCTCGTGGCACAGTTGGGCACACACCCTGCTCCTGGTTGACTCTTTGCGACACCGGTTTTTCCACTGAGGTGATGAAAGTCTTAACGCCAGCGACGCGGCGCCACAAGCACGCCGAGTCCTCCTGCGGTCGCCGCTCCAAAGCAGTCCTGAATGAAAAGGTTGACTGTGTGTTTTTATATGCCTGCACGCTCCACTGGCTCCGAGCCCGAAACTGTCTGTCAACGACTGAAAATTAGCCTGTCACCTGTACTCGCCTTCATACAGGTGTGCCAGCAGGCAACTGGCAGAACAAGCAACCCTCTTAAACATGTCCACACTTTTCTTTCCTACCCTTCCAGCTGCTTGTACAAATTTGTGTAATCCTTCCGTGGAAGTATCGGATCGTGTAGTTACTCAGACATGTTTCTGAGTACTCAATAAAACCTCTGCAGTCGTCAGTAAGTATGCACGGTCTGTAACTCACAGGAACAGCTGAAAAACTGAGTTTGAGGGGTCACCTTGAACACAATTCCCAAATCTGGGGTCCATAAAGACAAGGTAAGAAAGTATTTTAGGGGGTACTATAGGCTGAACCTATCATCTCAAAGTAGTGAGGTGTATTATTAGTTCTTCACTCCTACTGCTCTGATCTGTCAGTTCCTGCCCCGCCATCACTTGTCGCTCATCTTAATGAGCCGTTTACATCTGGAAACGGCATCTAGCCTGAAGCCGAGATGCCGACAGAAGCCGCAGAAGCAGTAAATATTTTCCTGGAGAGGTTGGCGGTGTTTTCCACTCGCCTTGTTTTCCGCGCACAAAACTTCTTCATGAATCTCTTCCCGACTGCACCCTGACATCTTACAGCTTCAGAGTCACACATACTTCACTTATCACCACTCGTCACCCCTTTATCTCCTGCCTCCCTCCATCCCTCCTCCAGGCCTGATTACTGACTGATGATCACCTGTGGGACTCTTACCCATAAAGGGGCCCCTTCACGCTTGTTAAGCCCAGCTGTCAGTTACCAAAGTGTGGCCTCTGGCAGGGTGCAGGTTGGGCTGGACTGTGGGGGCGAGTCAGGGGTGGTGGATGCCTCCCTTCCAGCATCTGCAAGTCCGGACACATACTGTAGCATTGCTGCTTATCTCTGCTTTAATACAAACACTAAACCCGGTTCTCATCTTACTGAAGCATGCTGTGGCACTGTTTTCATACTTGGTCCAGAATGAGGAGTTGTGTTTGTGGCAACTGGACTGAGCTTATCTGGAATTGGGCCTTTGTTCAAGACTGCAAAGTTAGTTTTTAATATTTATGAAACATTATGGTGACCATATTTTGAATCCCCAAAAAGAGGACACGACTGTTAATTTTGAGAGTTTTGCGGGTCGGATCGTGTATCTTTTAACATTTAACTGAAACATTATGGTGAACCATATTTTGAATCCCCAAAAAGAGGACACGACAGTTAATTTTGAGAGTTTATGGTCAGGGCTCGACAGGGCGACCATTTCACTCGCATTTGCAACTAAAAATAGATGTGTGCGAATTGTAAAATGTATTTAGGGTCACATGTGTGCATAAAAAATTTAGCTGAGGCCACAAATGTTTTTTCATGTAAATACCACGGTTAAGTTAGTTTGAGGTTGGATATTCGACGGACATTCACTGCAGATCTACTGGTGTCTTCTCCTCTCCATAACCAGGAATAGTAACAGCAGCGCGGTTAAATCTACATGGCATCCTATGCTGTCACGTCGGGTGTTGAATACCATTAAAAAATTACCGGTTGATGTTCTCAGAAAAGGTTGTTTACCTTCAATAGCTTCCATGTCATGTGACCAATTGACCTAAAATTGATTTCAAATAATAGTACTTATGTCGACCACAAGACCAACATTATTTGAAAAATTTTCATTGTGCCCCTAAAGTTCTTTGTGTGCTCTTAACTTTTTTAATTAGTAGCATTGTTGTCATTTTTAAATAAATGAAAGATTCGCTGGTTGAAAGTCAGCAGGATGAGATTTTACTTTAGCGTGAAGTGGACAAAATGAGCTAAACTGCTTTGTCCACAGGGGGCGCCAAAGTTAACACAAACACAACAATCCTCACAGGAGCCCAAATGTTGATTTCAGCTCTTCTGCACTCTTGCAAGAATGTCCATATTGGATCACACAGTCTGTAAGTGGACTTTATTCTGCAGATTTTAGGGCTTGTTTAAATCAGAAAAAGGGTCTCATCAAACTGTGATCTTGGCACTCAGGCTCAATAAGGACCCATGCATGACAGAAAAGTCAGCATGTAAACACCTGTCAGCTTTGTACTTCGCTGTCAGCTTTAGTGAAGAATAATTACAACTGTACCAGACATTTTTGTGCAGAATACATTTTATATTGGACTTTATTGAAGAACTTGCAAAGTTTTTGCACATTTATATTTGAAATCTGTGCAAAGAAAAGCCCCTGTGACTCCATTACGACCTCTGCAGTAGGTTACGAACTGCACGCTCTGGTGTTATCATGGGACTTCTGTCATCACCAAAACCTGCTCAGTCATTAGAGCTGGAAATTTACAGGCAGAGCGCATTCACACCGGAAAATCACAAACAATCAGCGCCGTTATTTACAATCCCACGACTGCAGATCCTATTTGTCTCGTGCAAACACACCTTCACGCCGTGTACGCTGCCTCTGCAACATGTACTCGCACAGAAAGTGAAACACAGCCCAAGTCTTTGCCAGCCGTCTCCCCCCTGCTGCTGGATCACCTCATTAACCCCGAGTTAGGTCAGAGAGTGGGGACGGATTTACTGCTGAGGGGACTTCTAGAAAAACTGCCAGTCAGGACGCACACATGTTCACGCACACACACACTCATAATTGGATTATAATTGGCGAAAGGGTTCACCTTGAGATTATGAACCAAGAGAAAGCTCATAGTTTGTGATACGAACTGTTAACCAGGAAGTTGTGTTGGCCTCTGTGTGTGTGTGTGTGTGTGGGATGGGTGTTTACTTTGTCACTTATCTATTTACTTAAACTCCTGATAGACTCTTTAAAGTAAACACACACACTTAGACACACACCAGCTCTCATTCTTGTCCCTGCTGGAGAGAGGAATCAATTAGTGCAAACTGAACCGCGTGTGTGTTTGTTTGGCTCAGTTGAAGCCAGTGACCTCGGCCGGTTCACGACCCTGAAACAAAGGCCGCCTTTACCGCAGGAACAGACAAATCTGATTTTTTAACTCTTTCCGGTGCTGCTCAGAGTCATGTCTGGACGTCTGCTTGGTTTACAAGTTTACAAGAGTAGATCCTTATCGTAATTTGCACAGGGTGGAGGGTGGCTACAGAGCGGCCCTGCTGAGCCAGATGAGTAATGTGCAGAAAGTCAGTCTTCATGGAGCAGTCATGTAGTGACTCTCTTCTGCAGAAACCATGACTGTTTACCCAAACTCTCAAATTTGATTGGTTTGGACTGCTGATGACATCACACATAAACACGTAAATTAATCAGAGCGCTTATCTCGTCGACAGGCCGTTAATCAAGACAGAAACCAGACCCTCTTTTGTCTGCTCACGTCTCACAGTCGGCAGGGAAACACACTCGTGAACGTTCACCTTAAATACGGAGCTGCTCACTCTGAGTCCCGTGTGAAGTCGACTGTACTGTGCGTCTCTGCAGCTGTAAGTGGTGCTCAAAAAGCAGCTCAAATAACCCCACCGGTGATTCAGTTGCATGAGGTCAGAGGTCATGTTAACACTCTGTCTTGCCCCCTGTGTTTGTTTTTTTTAAGGTGGGATGGTATTTTCTGCCCCTGGACTTACAGGATTTATTTCTACTGATACTTTTCTTGTTTCGCAAGAAAGTGGGTGAACTTAAACTTGATATAAAAAAAAAAAAAGTCTCTTCATTATTGAATGTCATCAAAGCTTGCAAGCGAAACACACTTCAAATTAAGTCTGGAGATGAAGACTTGTTGACACGCGGTGTTAGTTTTTGTTTTGTTTTTGTCACTTTGACCCTTGAAAGTTCAAGATGACGAAGTAGGGCCTAGAGCTGCACGATTTTGGCCATAAAATAAAATCCTGATTTTTTTCTGTGGGGTACTCCTGCAGGAAGGGGGAGCCTACGGTGGCCTGGAGGTGCGAGACAAGATAAAGAGGAAAATTGATTCAAGCATTTTAATTTTTTTAACATCGTCATAATCAAATAATCTGATTAAGATTTGTGGGCCTGAATATTTTCTTAAAATGATTTCATATTGGAGCCTATTACTTATACTGTATGTAAGTACAATCCACACAGGCAGGATTAGCCAAGAGTCTGATCAAACGCCTAAAACTTTGAATGAGCAACCTAAACTCCAAAGAGACTAACTTTAACATCCGTTTACACCGACTTTGGTGTAAAAATATCCCAATTCAAGATAATTTAGAGCAAACAGGCAAACAAAAGAAGAAAGAAGCTTCGTGAGAAGAGTGAAAAATATGAAGGACGACCCGAGAATCAAGGTGTGAAAAGGGGAGGAGTTAAAGAAAGTGCTGTCAAAGACTTTCAAAAGTTAAAGTTGTGAAACCAGCACCCTGCTCTAAAATCAACCAGTTTCTTGTTTAAACTATAAAACTATGTCCTAATCTGACATTTTAAAGTGTCAAAACATCCACAAAAAATGGAAAAAAGTAGAAAAAAATAAACTTTTAGGCACTGGTAAAAAAATTTTTTATCAAATGCTTTTGCTTGTTTGGTTTCTTTGGTTGTTTTCGGTTGCAAACATATCAACCTTATGCCGAGTCTCCTGCTGTCCTCACCACACACCATGTTAAGAGTGAACGGAGGCCAGAAATGTGAAGGAATGGCGACTTCACGCTCGGCTGCAGAGCAGGCGCTGACACACGACTTTGAAAGACGCCCTGAGGCTTGATGGGAAATTTACACAGGAAATGGGGAGAAAAACGATGTTGTGTTTGTGTGGATGGATGAAGTATACACACACTTACACACACACACAAAAACACGCAGACTTGCTCCCCTCACAGCTACAAGTGACCTCGTTTGATTTTCCGTTGATAGCATAATTGATTTCTGTGTTTTGGAAGTATTTTTGAGTCATTTCTGACGTGAAAGTTTAATGATATAGAAGAAGAAATTAACCGTAGAGCAGAAGAGACTAATAGAGATCCGATTTTTATCTTTATACTTAAAAAGTTTTAAGTGTTTGAAGCTTAGATGAGTTTTAAAGGAGTTAAACGGGCCAGTTAGAGGGACGTTGCGCTCCTGTAACTTTCCTTTGGAGATAATATCGGGTCGGTTCAAACACATGGGAAAATCTGTGAGTTTTAACACGTCAGTAAAACTGCTGGACAACAAACCCAAACATGGTGTGAGTCTGAGTGTGAGCAAAGAAAAAAGTGTATGTACAAATCAGGAAGATTGCATTTGACAACAATCCATCAGGTCTGCATCTGTCTCTATCATCAGGATCATGTAACCGTGTTAAAACGTAGATCACAATAGGATCACAATAAGGTCTGAAATAAATACCTGATTCTTTTAGACTTGCGAACCATTTTGTCCCTTATTGCTGACTGTAGTTGCCGCTGCAGTGTCTTCCTGCTTCCTGCTGACACCCTGTAGGAAAATTTCGACAGCACTGCACTTTAGGATGGTACATTTCACTAAGAAATACTTTTCTTGTCAGAGTGTGTGTTGAAAAACTCCCTTGCTCACCCCTCTGGTCAGTGAGGCAATGTTGGCCTTCAAGTAGGAAACCATTCGAACCGATACAATATTTATATCGGATATCGGTCCGATATCAGCAAAAGAAAAACGGATATCTCGGTTATCAGAACTCTGATACAAGCAGTCCATTCCAGACTCCGTTCCGGCACCTCTATCTAGCAGCATGCAGAGCCCACGTAATCACAACAACAGTGTGAGGGAGTAATGTCGGCTGTGTGGCACTATTTTTCGTTAAATTCCAAAAAAACATTGCAACTGAGTGCAAAACTTGTCATGCACAAGTTTGTGCCATCAGCCAATACTGAAGGCTACAATATCTGTATCGTATCGGAAGTAAAAAAGTTGTATCGGGACACCCCTACCTTCAAGGACAAAAAGCTCCTGTGATGCAAAATTATGATATTCCACTTATTACAGCGAAAAATGTCCATTAGTTAATTTCCTTCAAGCGTATGTATAAATATTACTGTTCCCATACTACATACTGCACCTTTAGGTACTTTCTTTCAATGGCTCTTATTTCTTACAGTCACTGCGCCCAAATGGAGCAAACATTTGGCCAAACTAGTCCCACAGTATTGGACCAGAACCATATTATATAATAACTTTTGTTCAAGTTTTTGCCCCTCTGATGCTTCTGATACAAACTGAAAATTTATCGAGTAAGAACGAGGTGAGCCACAAAAACGGTTCAGATGAAGTCCTGTAAACGCCTCTGTAGGCTCAGCTGTTCTTCAAACTGCTAATTATGAAAATACTGTATGTTTGATCAACTGTGGGGTCATTACTGAGCAGACTCACAGTTATGTCTCAATGCGCCGTGTTGTTTGCTTACCCAGCTGTCCGGCACACCATCCCTGATGTGTTGTTGCCCTTTGGCTGACAGACTGCGCTGCATTTGTTTCCCCTCAGCCCGGTTGTGACTCACTCTAATGAGGCAGACATTTATATGACCAGATTCCAGATTGGGCAACAAGTTTAGTTAATGGTATGTTTGGTTTATCAGTCACCGCTGTGAAGCTTGAGGAGTTGCAGCATATTATATGGACCTTTCCAGCCTTTCTGAATGATTGCAGCAGTCAAATTGTGATGATCGGGGAATTTCAGGAAGTCTCCAAAATAAGCATCGACTTACTCAAACTCCACACGGATATATTAAGTTCATTGTCTTGCTATGAGGCTGTGAAATGACTCCATCAATCTCTGCAACCTCAGTTTGTTTAATTCGTCCCATCTGTTCCAATGAGAGCAACAGTCTGGTGTGTTTTGGTAAAGAGCGGCGTTCCTGCAGCAGACTGACCCGCTGACTGCTTGTCTTGGACTTGAGCTGGTCCGTCTGTGTTTATGGAGGGTCTTGGTTTAGCTAGCAGCCATGGCTAACGCATTCACTGATTACACAGAACTGACAGAAAGAAATAAACACAGTCTCCTCGGTTAAATTTAATAACGAGTCCAGCGGGTATTGGACTACAAGAGTAATAATTTGAATCTTTTCATTTCGTGCAATTTATTTCCTCAAATAATGACTGATGTACAATGACTTTACCTAGGGTATATGTTTTAGTGTGCCAGCTAATAGCCGGGTTTTACGTGATGTCATAATGTTGCACTGCGAGAGCGCGAAATTCAGATGGAGGGCAGGAAGTGTTTCTTTACTGTTTATTTACTGAAGATTTGTCTGAGAGAATGCCGATGTTTTGTGGGCTTTACGGCTGCTGGAATTGTTTGAATCGTGAAAAGGAATATAAGTTTTATCGAGTGCCTAAGATCTTCGCACACAAAGATGAGAAAATTCACAGAACAACGCCGTAAAATGTGTATTTTAAACCGATGTCTGTGGTCGTTTTACATACTAATTAGGATTAAGTTATTGGTAGACTTATTTGGACTTCATCTGGACTTTTTAGGCTGCCCTCGCGCTTTGGGCGACGTTGAGTCGGTAGACTGGGCTCCGACAGTCAACTTCGGTTACTAACCGAAAAAACATTTCGTTTCGAGGTTGTGGACCCAACTGCTGACAAAAAAGTCATATGCCTCCAGACTTTTAAAGGCTTTCATCTGCTGTTTGGTGTCGTGGGATGTCTGAAGGACCAGATAGTTGGTGATATCAACAGCCTTGATTGTCGGCAAATCTTGAAAACTCACATCCAACGTATTTGCTAATTAATTGCTCGTATCTTTGTCTTGAAATTGGATCTACATTCGTACAAAACCGACTCTCTGCAGTGGTTTGCTCTATGTACGTGTTCTCCATGTTTACTTCCTGCCCTCCATCTGAAAGCGCCCCCGCCTTCTCGTGTCATCATAATCACGTGACCAAAACCCAGTTATTCCTAAATATGGATGATGCACCTCCATCTCCTCCCAGTGAGAAAAAGTGATACCAAATCTCCGCTAACACTGATCTGGTGACTTATTTTTAAGCCAAGATTTCTTAATCTAAATACTCATACTGCAGCCGGCCACCAGGGGGAGCTCTGAGTGTTTCAGCTTCATTTTCATTGAACATGAAAAAGACAAAATTTTATCCTCTATACTTAATAATCTTGTCAGTCTACCGAACAGGCCAGTTCACACAGTACCCCCCCACCCCCATCCCCCGCCCTGCCAGTCTGGATTAAAACGCTGCTGCAGCATAACTCTTGATCCACTTAGCAACTCTTTGAAGTGGCGTCTCATCTGTGAACAACATGTCCACGTTCAAAAAGGGAAGGAAAACAGGCTCGCCCACGGAGACAGTTGCACTGGGTTCAGTGGGCAGATAAAGGGTCCATTTAAGAGCCACATAAACTCAAATTATAAATTATTTTCTCTGTCTTTTGGACGTTTTACAATCAGCATACCCACTTTGTTTGCTATATCCATTCTGGGCTCCACGTGTGAATAATGAGGATAAAACTCGAGTCCAAAACAATAACTTTGATGTGTTGATAGTTCATACTCACAGTTGTTTGCTCGGTGTAATTATTCACGCCTCTCTGCATATTGTAATATCTGACTCCCATTTTTACAGCCAACAAAACCACATGAAGAAAATACAGTGCTTTGCTCTGCCTTTGCTTTTTCTCACAGCAGCGCCAGACGAGGCCGTTTAATGAACAAAAACACTCTCACTTTTACAGTTTTGAATCGTTTTAACCCCATGACTTTCATCTTTTTTTAATATCCCTTCTTGTTTTCATACAGTTTTGCTCACTGTCCTGTTCGTTATTAAACTTGACGTTAACTATTCAGATGTCTGACAATGAGAGCGCCTCAGAGTGTTGAAATCCTGACCTTTACCTGCACTCGTCGTGATAAACAAACTGAGAAACAGACGAATTTCTCGCACAAGCCTGAACGTGCTGCTTTGATGTGCTTGTCTCTCCGAGGTGGTCCGAGCATCACCAGACAGTCAGCTTTGGGTCGACAGCAAACATGGCGAACCAAAACAACCTCCTCTGTCTGAAGAGGAGGTTCCTTCTTATTTTGGGAGTGTGATTTGTAAGCTCTGATTCAGCACTCTCTCTCTCTCTCCCCCTCTCTCTCCCTCTCTCTCTTCTGCTTCGTCAGTTTCTTGTCGCGGTCTGTGGGTTGACTGGTCCTCGCCTCTGACTCCTGACCTCTTAATCCCCTGCCAGCTGCACTGAGGCCTCCAAGGAAGACACTGTGATTGTGTGTGCATGCATGTGTGATCGAGAGTGTGTGTGTCAGTGACAGAGGAGCTGTGCCTACTCAACAATCGGTGTATGAGTATTCAAGTTATGGACTTTCTCTGGCATTTAGCTTTTTCGTAATTTGGACTTTTGTGTGATCATCTTACATTTTCAAAATCAGTGTTTTTTTGTTTTACTTTGACTCCAAATTTCCGAACTTTTTCATGCTGTCACCTTAGGACCTTCTTTTAAAAAGTACTTGTTGCTACTTTTTGATCTAAAGTTTGCCGTACCATAAAACAACACTTAGGATGACTCGACAGAAACAGTTTCTAACACTTATAACTCGCCACCGTGTGTTGTTTGAATACCTTCACTCTCACTGCTCTGGAAGCTGAGCACCTCAGAAACTCTGTGAATGATATCCAGATCTGTCACTTTAGCTGTCTTCACAAAACTTCAGGAAACTTCCAAAAAATTTTCAGCCTGAGCTGCACGTGTTAAGGTGCACAGGCAAAAGTTTTCACCTTGATAATATCGCCAGTATTTCCCTGTTCTCCCTTCTGTAAAGTTCCCACATTAAGTTGTAAAGAGAGGACAGAAATATTCGTGCGAGCAGGGATGTTGATGAATTAAAACATACCTTGAAGACCTATAATTTAAGTGGCACTAGGATTTCAATCCTGTTCTTATACCGTTTGTCTTGAAACTTTTATCCCGTTCAGCAATGTGTCGTCTTTACGCAGATGTGTAGCTCTTTCTAGTGCTGGTTGTTTTTATGATGAAGTCAGCTCACAGTAAAGTAGCTTAGCTTAGCTTTTCAGTTGCAACGCTAAGTGAGAGAAACACATAATTTGAGACTCAGGTCACTTCCTTCTGCTGCTCATTTGTCATCTGAAACTGAGTCTTTTTTAGTTTAAGCAGCCCTCCACACGGTTTATTTATTTCATATTTAACCCCCACTGCATCAATATGACCTAATGAAGAAAAAGGAGCTAAAAAGTGCCTCAGTATATATCCATACTGCTTCGTACTTCTTCTGGGTAAAATACCATAATACAGGAGAATTTCACATTGGTTTAAGAGTGGAAGTACAGGGCTCATGATGTCAGTACAACACAGACAGCAACTGTACTTTCAGCAAATAGACTTCGAGATTAACTTCTCATCACTCTGCACAAACACAATGTCTGACTGTGGGCCAGTAACGTCACATCAGTCGTTATTTTCCCGGTTTAATTTGTTGAAGGACGAGTTTCCTGCCACACCTGCAGACAGAGCCGTGATTCAGCTGAAATAGCAGACGCTTCTGTTGATAAACTTGCACTAATGCATGACTCACTCTGACCCATTAGGGTTCAATCACACATCATCTCTCACCAAGCGATGAATTAAACTCTATCCAGTGTGTAATTTACTTTATATCCATTCAGGAAGCTGCAAATGAAAGACTCAACATCCATTTACGCTCATTAATTTCGATTCGATCCACCCTTGTGCGCAGTGACTTCCTCATCACTCATTATATGTCTCCTTTAAGATGATTCTGACCTCCAGTCTAACCCAGTGTGATAAATGTCGCCTGGTTATTTATGGTCTTTATCCGGTCTCTCTAATCGAGTCAAACTTAGCTGCTGTCTGATTGTGTATTTCACCAGTTTGTTTCTTGAGGAAAGAGGTCTTGATGCCGCTGTGAGGTCCTGAATCTTTGCAGTAAAAAGTGCCATAAATGTCATTATAACAAAGTAAAGACTGAAAAGCTACAGCTGGAAAAAGTACAATTTAGAGTATTTAGAGCTGCTTGCTAATGCTACCATCAGATCATACTGTCATGACGTCTTCACAGCTGGAACTCTTTTCTACGAAGGGTGTAGGTGAGGTGTAGTTTGTAAAATCCTTCGCCAAAATTTGATGTTGTTGTTGTTTCCTTCCTTTAAAACTAACGTCATTCGTGTTGAAGGTAAAAGGTCAACATACGAGTCCTGTAAGAATGAACAAACTGAGCACATATTTTAGAAGAAAACTCACTCAACTGGATCTCAGCTCTGACTGTAGGCCATCTTGCTTGCTTCGAGCGAGATCTTTAGCAAATATGTGAATCTTTACAGCATATTTTCTTTAATAACATGAATAACCTTCCCCGTCTTTTACTCCACCCGCTTCAACAACAATTCATGAGTTCAGATGCGCTCAGACACACCCAGACTGGCTGTTGCACAGTAACACAGTTTACATGTCGACCGCTCGACAAAAGCAGCGTAAAAAAGAAACACGACACCACATGCAGCGCAGACAAACGGTAGCTCAAGGTTTTACCTGAGGCGACCGCGGCTCAGCCATCTAACACACGTCCAGACACACACACACGACACGAGCGTGGTCCTCACTGCAGTGCACGCGTCCATGGTAACCAACACGCCTGGTGTGTCAAACAGCGCCTGTCCTCACCTGTTGTGACTTTAACCTGTTTAGAACCCCTCAGATCCAGACCCCCGCTCTTTGAAGAGCTCTGTGAGGCCTCTGCAGCCCCAGAGTCACTGTCTCCCTCCAGTCAGCATGTGTGTGTTTGTGTGTGTAGAGGGATGAGGGCTGTTGAATAGGGATGAAAGAGAGGTAGACTATGTGCCCCCAGGACACAAAAAAAGAGTGAAGGGCTCAGAAAAAGAGGGCTGGAAGGTGGGCTTCCCCTAATCTACCACACCCAAACCCCCAGACCTGCTCACGTAACGACTCACAGACTCCTCCCCTCGCCCGCAGGCCGTGCAAGAACTGCTGCATGTCGCAGGTGTGTGTTATCTTACAGCCCTCAGACAGATAAGGTGTCATCTAGACAATCTGTTTACATAAACTCTTTATCTTTAGTCTGGAGAGTTTGTCGATTTCTAGAAGTGAGTTTTTTTTTTTTTATACAAACTTTTCAGATAAAATAAAGATTCTGAAAGATAAGCAGCAGGATGACTTTGTCTGAACATTACGCTTCAGTTTGTAAGAGTCAGACATAATGAACTACAATAAAGAAGTGTTTGAAGTTTACACTGATGGTCTTGTTTACCTCGTTGGTCACTCGCAGTTGATCTAGAAGTTTAATAATGATGTCAGTGTTGAAGTTTGACAGTCTTAAACTGTATATTGTTTCATGCATGAAGTGTTTCCTCTAGAAATTTTGGCAGCTGTGGTGGTGTGGGGGTCGTTGATACCCCCACTCTCTTGCCGCTCCAGGAGCTACGCTGTTACATTCACGTTATGTTACCCGCGCTACTCGCTATACAGACCGTGTATAAGCTTAAACGTTACCCTTGACATTAGTGGAAGAGGGTCCGACAGGATTTGATGCGCTCCTTGATGACTCACAACAAGTGGGACATACCGTTGTGTGTTATTGTGCTCACACAGTGCGAGTAGAAATCATTAATGGCGCATTGATATTGATGATCATGTTAAATTTCAGATGCGGCGCACATAATTTAGCATAAAATTACGTTTCCCCCAATTGCATGGAGGGGAAACCATGTGCAGTGCGAATGGTGCAGGTTTGTTGTCAAGCACATCATATTGATGAAGATGCAACATTTCGATCACAATTTACAAGTCATGCCTTTGCAATTCGATCTCCTGACTGCCAATTTTACAGTTTCTCGAAAACTGTGTCCACTTCAAATATTAAAGACACATCCAGCACACATAGGGGTCTACGTATGTGCTGTAAAAAGAGCAGAAAGTGAGGCAGAACCTGCTCATATGGGGATTATGGTCTCAGTCTGGTATTTCTGTATTAGGTAACGTGAATGTTGGAGGTATCTCTGTCCCAGTGCCTCCTGGTACCACACAGGAATGTTACAAGGAGTCTATATGTGTCACGCTCTTTACCTTCCTACTGAACCACTGTGTTTATACAACACACCGCAAGGATGAGGGGGGAAGGTATTTAGAGACACGCTTCAAGGGTTAGTAAAGGAGTAGCAACCCCTAAACCCTCCCCTGTGGTCAAGCCGAAGAGGAAGGGGGGGTCGAATTCTAGGAAAGTCTGGTGAGCTGGTTGTCTGTTTGAGTCTAGGATTTCTCAGGTGTCGGAGGAAACTTGTAAAAATGTAACACAAGTGTTTTTATGTGCTGATAACTGAGAACACATTTAGCAACCATGCTAGCTGCCATCGTTTTAAAATTAGCATGTTTGAAAAGTCAGCTGAGAGACCCAGCTACTTTCATGCATGTTTGTTTGAAAGATAACCAAATCAATTAGCATTTAATTTTGCAAAATCCACTGATAAACCTGCAGAGGAGTCTTTTTTCCCCCCTCAACTTAGAAACACGAATTAGTCAAAAGTTTGCAGGACTAAAGCAAAGTCTACATTAGAGAACCAGCGTGTTGCAGTAAATGGTTTCAGTGTGTTTGCAGAGCTCCAGGTCGGCCTGTTCAGGAGAGGGAGTCAGCCCCCAACCCCCCCAAAACAGGATGATTTATCAGCAGTCAGAGGCCTGACGCTGGACGTCCGCTCCATCTGCGTGTTCCCCGCTTCCTTAAACGCTCCCAAATGAGCCGACAAGCAGCCCCGGCCCACCTCAACGACACATCTGTACAACAGCAAGAAGGGGGGGACGGATCCAGACCTCCTCCCCTCGCATGTTTATGTGCAGCTTGATTTGGTGTTTAAAGTAAACAGAAAGGCAGTGTTCAAGCTTCAACATGCTGGTGACGGTGAGAAAACGCAAAACTGTGAGATGTGGTCTCTTTGTCTTCAAAGCTGCTGTTCACACAATTCCAATTAAGAAACGTCCACCTGAATCCCTCCCAGTTCAGTACAATCATTTTTACAAATAAAAAATATGTAAGATTTTTATTCTGTCTGGTACGAAGTAGGAACTTTATACATAGCATCTGATTTTAAAGTGTAATGGGCTGATTTCTAACTTTAATTGTGTTGTGATTAAACCGCAAACGCTAAGCCGAAGAAGCACTGAAACTCAAAAAAACCCGGGTTATGAGAAATGAGACCTGCAGTGAGAAACTTACATGAGATTTTATGTCTGGAAAAATAACCTTAACATATGTAGAATAAAACCATCTGAGAAATAAGTAGCGTCACTTTGTCCACATGGGACGCCAAAATCTCCACAAACTAAAAGCTCCTTTAAATGTGTAAACAAACCCGAGAATAAAGTACGCAAGAGCACTCCTCGCCGCTATCTGCAGCACCGCTGTAGCTCGCCAGAATCTGCGCCCCTTCAAAAGACGTCTGTGATGGAGCTGGGTATCAAAAGGACGTGAGGTAGACTGAACGGCACTTGTAAAAATGGAGTTAAGTAAGAATATATATGAGGCTGAGAGCAAATGATGGAAAACAGATCGAGCGGAGGGGTGAGGCTGAGAGCGAGCCTCTCTACGGCGGTAAAGCTGTCACAGCTGCTGGTTAAAAACACGGTGGATGTAGAGAACAGGAAAAGACACAGCAAAAACATTCAAGACGGGAACAGCAGGGAGAATGAGTAATTACCTCCTGCTGGTGCCCTTATATAGAAATAATCACAGCAGAATGCCCTCTTAAATGCCCCTGTAGTAAATAATAAGTGATCTCTTGTGCCCCACTCATTTAATATTCATGAAAACTGACCTCTGATTGGCCCCCTAGTGGTAAAATGATAAAAAGTCCTCTGAATGCCCTTACAAATGACAACTTGTGGACGGTGCCCACTCTGATGCTCTTCTGGATCCATTTCAAGGACATAAAACAAGTGAAAAAGTTCCTCTTGATGCCCATCTAGGATATGAAAAATCTTGTAACCCTGGATTCCCTACCTGAATTTAAAAATTAATGGATTGTCTCCCTGTGGATACAACATAGAAAAGTTCCCTCTGCTTTTCCTCTTGATAAACTAAACGTATAAAAGTACTCTCTGGATGCCCTCCCAGTATACAAAGCATGGAAATATGCTATCTGGATAGGTAAGGAGCACTCTGGATGTCCTTCCAGTAAAGTTCCAGTAAAAAGTGCACTCAGGATCCCCTTCCAAATAAAACCGAAAAGTAAATAAATGCATGACAAGTTTTGTACACAGCTGCAATGTCTTTTTCGGACTTTAACGAAATATACTGCCACACAGCCGACATCACTCCGACTCCTTGTTTCTTTGTTAGTACCGTAGTACACACTGTTGTTGTGATCATGTGGGCTCTGCATGCTGGATCTGGGTGCCGCTAGCTAGAGGTGCTGGAGTGGACTCTGGACTGCTTGTATCAGAGTGATGATACCGGAGATTTTGGATACAGGCTGATACAATCCAATATTTGTTTTTTAGCTGATGATATTAGACCGATATCCGATATTAATATTGTATCGGGACAGCCCTACTAAAAAGGTTAACTCTGGATGCCTTACCAAGGGATGCAAGATGATTAGATGCCTTTTTGGTGCAAAGTAAAGCACTTTGTAGTGCTACTAGGTAGCTCTTCATTAATCACAACATCTGTGCCCCGGTGCCCGCCTGTCATACAAGAGGTGCCCTTTTTATTTTTATCGCCCCTGCCCCTCAAACAGCCAGAGTGCACCCGTTTTTTACGAAAAGTTCAGAAAAGCGTCGCCCTCGGTGCATCACGTGTTACAGGAAGAAATGAAAAGTGTAGGAAATAAAAACAGCCGTTTGTGTCACTGATTTTATTCCCCTGTAAAATGTCCTCCAGCAGCAGCGGTACAGTGACCGAAATGTGACCCTGAGGGGAGGGTGTGGGGGTGAGTGTGTAACTTCAGAGCACCACAGGGCGCTCTTAAACCCCAGTAAGAGGAGGGGCTTTAAGTTGGTGTGGCTGGTAACAACTGAAGCCTCACTTACACACACACACACAACACACATGCACACACACACTGTCCAATCCCCGGCTCCATCCTCCTCACCTTGTACCGCTTAACTTCCTTCATGGGGTTATTAACTCTCTGATTGGGGAGCTTTCCTCCAGGTTCACCCCTATTTAGTTGTCATGGTGGCATGACCCGAGCACTTATTAGCTGACCCCCTGGATTAGTCCAAGCTGGAAATGGAGAGGAGGGGGTGCAGCGTTAAGCCTTCACCTCGAGGTGCTCGCTGCAGCATCTCACTAAAACCTTAATTAAATTGCTGAGACACCGAGTCAGGAATGTTTGCTTTGCTCTCCCTCTCGGCTGTACGCACCTCAGCCTCATCGCTCTGTCTCCAGCTCTCTTTGCTTTTCCCAAACTCATACTCCACACCCCGCTCACCCACCAGCATTAATTTAGAGAGGTTTTATTGGACTGGAAGGTCCTCGCAGAGCAGGGACAGTGAAGGCAGCAGGGTGCAGTGTGAGGTGAAGACAGCAGCTCATGAGCGGAGTTATTAGATTTCTCTGAGACGTGCAATACAAACTCTCCCTGATGCACTACTCATGTATCCCTGTGACATCATGTGCAGGATTATATGAAGTTCAGTGACATGAAGGTGTTTTTATCAACTTTTCAAATGTTTTACTGTCAGTTAAAAACATTTCTAACAAGACCTATCAATGTGCATCTAAATATCCCAGCTGGAGCTGCAGCGTTTCCTTTTTTGATTTAATTAAATTAACAGACGCACCCATCCACATTTCATCTGTGAAATGCAAGATACCCCTGATAGATTTCCAGAATCTAAAGTAGAGCTTGGCGATATGACTTCAAATCAATATCACGATATATTGATCAGTTCACCTCGATAACAATAAACGGACGATAACTACTCCACAAGCTGCTCACCCCCTCCCACATCAACTTCGTCTACTTCAGCCGCTACAACTTTTGAACCGTCCTCCATCTCCTCACCTGTCTTTCCCTCTTAGCCTACCTACACACATCCAAACCCAACTTTTATTTATTTTTTTTGTTGACACTGAAAATATTGACATGGGCAAAACAACGTCAGTTATTGTCGTAAATTTTGGTATCTGTAAATTTTGGGTTTATCGCCCAGCTCTAATCTAAAGCAACACCTGCGGCCTCAGTTTGCTTTGTTTTCCTGCAACATGAAGAGAATCAAGAGATCCTCATGTGATATGAAAGAGTTTGCAAAAATTCTGCATTCACAGTGCCTCATATACTTAAACCCCAGACAGGCAAATGAAAAGGGCTGTGAGGTTTAATGCATCAAAAAGATGACGTTTGTTTGTTTGTAGTCTCTTTCAGCACACTGCAGTTCAGCTCTTACAGTGATAGAAAACAATAACACCGCTATGCTTCTAGATTTAACTTGGAGTCAAAACTGTATAAGAACAAATTTACTCCAGCACCTTATGATAAACAAGCGGCAACTTCCTGCAGACCTGTCAACATGGTGCAAGACTCTGGAATCAAGCAGGTCCCAATGTTGGCATGTTGAATCAGTCATATGCCAGCCCTGCTTATCGTAAACCATCCTGATACTTATACATCATACAAAATAATGGTTAAAATGTGATAAAGTAACTGTGTCGTGGTCTCACAGATTAAAATATAATATTTAAATGTTTCAAAGCTGTGATTCCAGCATCAAAAACAAACAAAACAAAAAAAACAGAATATGTGTTTGCTGAAATACAGACCCTGAATGTCAGTTTACAGAAGTGTTTTAGAGCAAAGAGGTAAAGTGGAGCTGCAGTAGTTCACTGCTGATTAATGCAACAAGTGTCTTCCATTTTATGATAATAAAAACGAAACGCCCGTTTTTCCAGAGCCAATTGATTTTTTTTTAACGAACACAAAATTTAACATTATATCAAAAGCTGGACTCAGTGGAGGATGTGGTGGAGAGATCTACACTGAGGAAGGTGGAGTCTATTCTAAAGAACATGGATCACCCACTTCACAACACCTTGATGGACCAAAAGGGCCAATGGTGGTGGACAGTTCTTCTCTCTTGGCTGCAGGACAGAAAGATTCAGGAGATCTTTTGTACCAACAGCCATCAGACTTTATAACTCTTGTGTAAATATTAGATAACTTTTAGAGACATATTATGTGAGACAACAGACAATTGTCCATATAGATTCTCATTCATCCAGGTCATGGTTTTCTAGAAGACTCCAAAATCAGGCAACTCTACACAGTCCAGTTTCCTGATTTTGGAGTCTTCAAAAAAAGACAACTGAATTTCCCTTTGGGTATTAATAAAGTTCTTCTTATTCTTCTTATTCTTAAAAAGCAACTATTTCATTAAAAAATACCTGAAACATTTCCTTCTCCAAACCTCGTTCACCTTTACGCATGAACACCTGAGAGCTGCACATGCAGAGGAGTTAAGGAAACCTGCAGAAACCACAATGTAGGAGTTTTAAAAACCCCGAACTAGAGGGAGCCTGTTGATGTGTCTCCGGGGATCAGCGGACCAATCACGCAGATTAACGTCTCTAATCTGAGGTGAAAACAAACAGCCACGAGTTGACAGAGCGCGCAGAGGGGCAGATAACGACCTCTAATCCGATACATTCGACACAAACACGGTCTGTGGCAACGAGCAGCGATAAGACCTAATCCTGTTTCCACATTTCTCCACAGGAAACACTCCTCTCAGTGTGTCTCTGTCCGAGCCTCCCTCTGAGCGCGTCTGACGGCTGATCCTTCCCCGAGATAGGGACCCGTGCGCCGGGGAGAGGAATGCGAGGAGACCGGGCCACAAGGGGAGGCTTTCACATGTGAAGCGCGCTGCGTAAATTAAACGCACTCAAAGAACCTGAAAGCTGGATCGATTATCACAGCTTCTCTATGTGTCAGTGTACACAGAGTAACCGATTAACTGTGAGGTTTGAATCGATCACACAGCATCTGAAAGACTCCAAACACCAGAGGGGCTTCCGTGGCGTAAAAGCAACCAAAATCACTTTAAGCTGCACCGAGGAGCATGCAGACTCACCGATCTGTCCAGTTGTCCTAAGAGTGCACAAAAATGCATTTCTCTGGGTGTTTAGTAAGAAAGTGCAGGAGACGCTTACCTCGGTACAGTAATCCAAAGTCCGCCGGAATGCGCTCTCGCAGCTTTTACCCAAACTTTTTTATCCACTTGTCTGGCGTGTCACTCAGTGCAAAAGCGGAAAAATGCGTTTAAAAACTTCCCCTCTTCTGCAGCAGGGTGGTAGGTGTCCAAAAGTCTGTACCGTTCAGGTGTGTGAGTGCAGCACACTGGATCAGCTCCGTCTGTCAGAGTCCGGGACCCGGCTCCGCCAGCCTTCAGGGGCGCACACACTCCGAAACTTCTCAACAATAGCGCTCATTCAAGTGGAGGAGGCGAGGAGTTAAACAAGCTGAGGGAAGGGGGAGGGACCGTGCGGAGCCGGGGCGCGTGGCCGTGCGCGTCCTCGAGGCGACCTGCACCTGCAGAAAGTGCACACAGCAGGAGAGATGCTGCATGTTTGAGACTCAAAGATGAAATCTGCAGGGTTTTTTTTTGTTTTTTTTTAAAATGCCATCCACGTAATTCTTTCTTTAATTTTATATCCCAATAATTACTGGACAGATTATTCTACAGTATTTGATAAAATCTGTATGATAATAATCTCGAAACTTCCTGGTAACTGAGTCAGCATTATCACAGACTCCATTCTAAGGAAGTCCTCAGGCTGGCATGTTAAGACTTGTCGTTTGCCTCAAGCCAAAGACATACAGGATTCATATTGAGCGCGTTCCGTGTTTGCACTGTAGTGCAGCATTAGGTATCACATACAGGATCAGCGTATTTGGACCGTAGCAGCAGCGTAGTGCGGCCCCGGTCAGCTGGGCTCAGAATAGAGGAAACAACATGAGAACAACAGGTTGTTTTTCCTTTCTGTGATCTGTTTCCTGCTCATTTGGATATAATTCAATGACTGTTGAGCTTCTACTGTATGTGAAAAAGCAACTTGATTTTACAGTTTGTTTTTTTGCAGGTTTACTCGTGTTTAATAAAGTAAACTATGTTCCTTTATGCTGTGCTGTTACCTTCAGACTGAGTTAGCAGTTTAAAGTCCTCTTGGGGTCCACATGGATCAGGGATTGACCACCTGATTATTCTGTGTGACTCACAAATCCAGAACCAGGAAGTACTTCTCATCTACACGAAATGATACACAGTCGGGAGTGTGGCTACCCGATCCGTCCCGGAAACACGATTTGTACTGCGCATGTGTGAAACGGACGTCACTTCCTCTACTAGCCATCTTGCGACAGCTCAGCAATTCTTTGCTCCTAGCCGTTTGCGACAGCTTTGGCACGTTCGGCAGCCTCAGCATCATCAACGAGCCCACTACAGAATGGAGGCGTCAATTTATCAACAGCTACACGCCTTTCTCCTGAACGGAGTGCTTCCCCCCTGACAAAAAAAAATCACAAAAGACGTGGTTTGGAAAGATCAAACGGAAGTCGAAAATCTTACTCTGTGCTGAGGTTTGATTTGATTGTGCATGCACATATTAAAAAAGTAAAGGGGTTCAAAGGCGTGTGAAACCACTAACAATCAGAAGTTTAATTTAGCTCCTGTCACTGTGATGGTTACTGGATTTTTGATTTTACTGGGAGGATGAAGAAATGAGGCAGCCGATTTTTCCGTTTTCCGGTGGAGTGAGGAGGGCGTCCCATACCTGCCTGTCTTGTTTATACCCTCCCATTTCAATTGAGGCGCACTCCACAGCTGCGAGTGTAACTTCATTTTGAGTGACACTTGATAGTGAAGGCCGAGTATGTAGGGGGCGCTTTGGGACTGGGCGGCGGACTACACAGACTGCCGTAAATGCATTGAAATACGAGGAGAGGCAATGACGTCTGTTTCGCACATGCGCAGTACAAATCGTGTTTCCAGGACGGATCGGGTAGCCGCAAGGAGTTCGCATATGGTGTTTTATTTTGAAAAACCGGATGACATGCACGGTTTTCGTGCCTGACTTCTTGTCTAGAACGATCTTCTCTGTGTAGATTGACACGCATTGGAAGCGTAGAGTAACAAAAGTAGACTTGTCGCGTATCTTTAGCGGTGCTGCTCACGATACGATCCTGCAGCGGAGCTTATACGCGTCATGTATGCTTTGCTGCATGGATTAGAATAGCAAACTATTTGCTGCGTGATTCACGACACTGCTGCCACGCTCCAAATACGCATCCTGTATGTTTAAGCCGTTACAGTCGCGGTGTTACTCTTCTTAAATGTTTTTTTTAAATTATTATCCACAGGAAAAGCACTTCGCTCCCTCCTCTAAGTCAAGGTTTCACACCTTACAGCAGAAACACAATCAGATCAGTTTCTGTTCCAGTTTAGATCAAAAAAACTCAAACAGGACCAGATAAATGATGCTTAAAACTGCATCATGTTTCCCTCTAAGCTCTCTGCAGGGAGTTTGTTATGAGTGAGATTGTAATCCCCTCATCAACAGCAGGAAATGACCTTATAACACAAGGGTTTATGGGTATGAGGAGACGGATGTAGAGGTCTGAAATGCGTCACTTCTCTTACACTTACGGGGACTAAAACTGAGCTTTGTTGAACTTCATTCTCGCCTAAATGAACACTAAAATATACAGTTTTCAAACAGATAAGTCAAACCACACTATGACCAAGACTCACACTGGTGCCGACTAGCCTTGAACTTATCATGACCAATTTAAGAAATCCGATAAAGCTGAATTTGTCGACTAAAAGTGAAAGAAAAAGTTTTTCAGATCTGGTACTAAATAAGGTCTGCAGGAACTTTTAATGTCAGTCAAGCTGTAACTTATTCCTATTAACTCTAAGATTCAGTTTTTCATGAATAATGAATTTTTCATGTAAGGAAACATGAAGATAACTTGCTAATAGTAGTTTTACATTTGTGGAAAAAAAGGGGGGTCATGCAGCACATGAACTATTGACCATTGACTACAATAGAAATTTCTGTATCTTTCAGGACCCACAGAATATCTTGTGCTTGGACGAGAATTAAGTGCAATATTTTAATAGATAGGGGTGATTCACCAAAAGCTAAAGTTAGTCTCTAACCCACTCCTGTGTTTAGTTATTGTCTGCTCAATGCAGCGGGGTCATATCATCTTTGCTGATCTGGAAAAAGAAACCTGAGAAAAAAACATTTTTACGAGGAGAGACTTTAAAGCAGAACTCTTATTGTCTAGTTCGTTTCACTTTAAACTACTTTACTGGTGGCATCAAGGTCCTCCTTCCTCAGACACCACTCAGATATGATTGTGATTGGTCACTTTGTGAAGGCTGGGAGTCGTATTGGCACTCGAGAATCTGACACCGGGACATAAACCACACGGTCTGCTCGCGTCCTCCTCACAGGGACTGACACTGAATTCCGGCTCAGTCTCGTTCATTAGTACTGGAACTGGCGGCACAATGACTCGCAAAAAAAATTGTATCTTTGATTGTCTGCTGACGATGTGAGGGTCCGGTACTGGGATCTCCACTGAATCCAGAGACAGTAGCACTGCGCCCATGGGAGCCGATGCGCCGAGACCGTTAGCTCTTGGCTAATGACTTTGGCATTTTCCTACTCTCTGCATAGTGAAAAAAAAACACTCCACAACTAGGCTAATTGGCACACTTCTCAGTGGCGAGTATTTGTTTTTGTTTTTGTAACATGCTTATGACGTATTTGTCAACTTTTCTGCGTTCAGAACGACACCAAACTTAGTCACATGTTGGGGAGGAGCACCCTCTCATCCAAATCTGTCAGTGGCACTGAATGAGTCAAAAGATGTCTCTAGAAGAGCTACACAGCTGCAGAGAAACTGCACATTGCTGAACACAGTGGAAATCATCCCACAGGACGACAGTTTAAAGATGTTATCTTACACACTGGTACGACCAATAAACCACATAAATGAACAAATTTAAAGACTAAATTAACAAATCGTTCTTGACTCCTTTAATGAAGCCGATCCCAGCTGTGTCAGAGCGGTTCTTCCATTTTAAGCCAGTATATTTTTACTCCGTCTTGGGAACGAAGCTGCAGGTGCTCGGCTAACCGAATACTTCCTCCTCTCACCTCACGCTGTAAATGAGCTGTGAGCGGACGCACTAAATCCAAAGTACCGGGCTGTGCTGCGGTCAGAAACCCACTGAAACCCGAGACCCTGATCCTTTTCCCCCCTGCTGCCCCTCAGCCCGGTAAAAACAGTTAGCAGCATCTCTGATCACTCTACGACACACGCATAAACACAGCCGCGCACATGTTCATAATCCACAAATAGAGACGGAACGAGACGTGCGGATGTAATACGAAGTGAAGACACAAGCGGTGAGAGACATCTGAGAGTCTGACATGAGACGGGCAGAACATGTGTGAGCGCCGTCCAGACGAAACCCTGTTTCTACATGACTCAGGCGCACCAAGATGATGAGTCTGAGCTCTTGCTGATCTGCCACTGTCCTGTCGGTTAAACTGATTTCTATTTGTTCGTTAGTTTCACAACTTTAAGGATTGAAGTTACGATCATCACAGTTCAGATCATGTCCTCAGAAAATAGTTGAAGACCTCTGCTTGTCTCATATGTTAATGTTTCCAGTATGTTGGTGTGTTTGACTCCCTAAACAAGGCCAGCTGTCCTGTGGGATCGAACCCGTCACTGAGCTGCTGCGTTTTTACGTGTTTGCGTGTGTGTGCGTGTGTGTTTGTGTGTGTGTTGAGAAAGAGGAACAGATTTTGACAGGAGCGCGAGAAAACAAACACGACATCCCTGCTCCTCTCACACTTGTGTTTGATCAGCAGCTTTAAACAGTGAAACGCTAACACCGGAGTTTCTCATGGGAAAAAAAATCAATACAGCAAACTGAAGGGGCGACTGTTCATTGTGTCCATTTAATCATCTATTCAATCAATACTGTAAAGAAACAGACTCAGATCGCCCCCACAGAAGGATAGTATTTCAGATGGACTATCAGGGTTTCTGCAGGGTCCAAAGGGTCCTTGTAGGACTTAGCTGCCATTGCACATAAAGCGTGAGGGAAAACACAAGTTGCATAAACCACTGAGGACGTTGGCAGTCGGTACGTAGTAGGAGTGTTTGATTCTGAGTGTTTATGTGATTCACACAGCTGAGGCTGGGGAAGACTTGACCCTTCACAGACCTCCAAAACACAGCGGAAATGACTCCTGTCTGTGTGAGACCCCCACTTCTCTTCATCAGTCACTCCCCAACTCCCAAATGGAAACGTAAATATGACAGGAAAACAGAGGGGCTGAAACGACCTGTATGTGTGCATATATTCTGTTCACTTCACAGTACAGCAGACGTTAGCTGAGTTACTGTGATGGAGGCTGTTAAACAGAGTGATTTTCAGAGAGGAAAACATGAAATAACACAAAGGAATTCAAGCCTGGAGTTACTCTCCCTGGGGGAGGCAGGCAGACTCGCTGTTTGGTCCTGAGCCAGCAGAGCTACAGGAAGACGACTACAGCGGCTATGTCTGCTTTTTATTCACATTTCTCTTTATTCGTCTGCCTCCCAACTCAAAACTTTGACACTGATATAATCCCATATCTCTGTCATCTTTTCCCCGCATGTGTGTGTTTGTGTTTGTGTGTGTGTTTATGTTTGCGTGTTGGTGCCCCTCTCAGATGTGGGTGTATTATTAATAGAACTTTTCTCTGCTGATGATGAAGTTACCACCTGCACCCTGTTACAGCCACACGCTCATCGGCACGTAGAAATGCACACTCAGACAGGGTCTGCATACACAGAGAGTGAGCATGTGCAGATAATATAGAGTGATAGATTGGCAGTTCTCCAGTATAACAGCTTATGTAGCATCTCAGGTCACTGGAGTGCAGTCAGGAGGATCTCTAGAGTCACAAACACAGTGAAAAATAGTCCTTTAAAGACAGAGTGATATCAGTTTCACTTTTATGAGTAGTAGTTTTCCTCATAAACATCTCAGTAACAAAACGTGTAACAGAAAACATATGCGTGAGTTTTTTATCTAAACTTTTCACTCTCTCTTAAACACATTTAAACTCATAAACTAAAGTGATTCAGTTCTGAATTATACTGTTTACCTGTAAAACATTCTCTATTACTGAGTTTGTAGTGAGTAAAAGTTTTATATCAATTTTAATTACAGTAAGTTTTTTTTAACTGGGGCCCTGAAGGTCAGTCTCTGTAATACTTCAGGAAGGCAATAGCAAACACAAAACAGAAAAACATTTCATTGAATGAAAAAAACAAAATTTAAGTCAAAAATATATTTTCAGTTGCTTCATTTTCTTTTTTTTTTTTATTTGATTGACGTTTCCAAAAAATTTTACTGTTTCAAAATGATTTTGTGTTCAAAAATTTTCTTGCATTTCCAAAATTTTTCTAGGAATTTTTGGAATTTCGCTTTTTTTGTTTCCAAAATCTTTCATTTCCTTTTTTTTAAAAATATTTATACATTTGAAAAATACTTTGATGATGTGAAAAACTTTTGCAAACTTTTTGCATTTGCAAAATTAATTCGCGTTTCGTGGATGTTTATAATGTTTTATGACTCTTCAATCGTTCACAAAATATATTTTTTTTATCTTCTGAATGTATTTTTATGAGTTTTTTAATGTCTCAGGTTTTGTGGGATAGGTTTTCTTCTTTTTTTTTTTTTTATTTCATTTTTTACCGTCCTGAATTATTTGTACCCTTGATTTTTGAATGTGTTAATTTCAGGACCTGAGTTTCCTGATCTTACCCTCTTCACACAGGACTAGTAAAACCCCTGAAACTTTGATACTCTGTAATAATTGTAGAGCACATCCCTGTTGTTAGTCCCATGTGAATCAACCATTTACAGTGAATGCACTGAAATCCACAGACGATATCAATCCAGTCAAAACTGACATCTCAGTAATTTACAGTGGTATTTCTATTTTCTTTTTAGAAGGTTTTGACAAAAGTTTGGGTGCAAATTCTGCAGGATCATCACAGACTCCTTGCTGACTGGACTATACTGGACCTGTGACCCTCTTGGTCTGCTGACTGAGCTACTGTACTGTGTAAATTCCCAGACCCTAAAGTTGACTCACCACCAAACTTCTTCAGGCTGCCTCTTTTCTCTGACTGAGAAAGTAAAATTTAATGATGAGCTCTGATGAGAGAGAAAGGAGTGAGAAAACAATGGAGGGAGGAAGGGAGGAGGGGTGACAGAGGGAGGTGGGAGTCGTCGACACAGACATGGGAACGCATGTTTGCTCCTCGCTCCAGACTCTACAGTTGTTAGTCCGCTCCGTGTTGTTGTTTTGTTTTCTCATGGCCTTCAACCTCGCCGTGTGGACCACAAACATGTTGGCGACGTTTCTCACAGCAGATTGTGCACAAAGTCATCGGCTGCTAATGAGCCGCAGTCGAAGTTCTCCTGATGATGGATTTCATCGCAGACGGTTGAAAAAAAATCAGACACATCTGAGGAAGCAGAAAGGAAAACATGCTGAAATTATACTACAGGGACAAGAGAGGCGGAGCTGAATGTTTGGTCATGTGACTTTTCTTTGTTAATGAACAATAGATGTAAAACAGTTGAGTTAAAGTCCCATTTGTGTCAATTAGTGGCACACTAACTCTAAACTACACTGTATACTGAGGCAGCGGCAGGTTTTTTTTAAGTTTAGGAAATGGATGAAAAATCCTATTGATGCTTTTTATGACATACAAGAGCGAACAAGACCATCAATTATTACACTGTTTTGGCCACAGGGGGCGCCAGAGCTTTAACTGAGGTCTAGAGAGAGTCACAAAGTCAAAGCATTTGCAGCCTGTGTTACTGAAGCATGAGTATACTGCAGCTGAGGAGGACCCTGCACCAGTGACACTCACCTGTAACCCCCAGTTTCCACCGCAACTGGAACGGCGGCGAAAAGGCGATCGGCACCGATTGCCACTGATCGTTTCTATTCAAGTTAATGTGTCAATTTCCACTGGCTTCTTTCCATCCTGCTGCGGTTCAGCAGACTCCGCAGAAGATCACCAGGGTTCTATTTTTTCTGGACGCTGCAGCATGCCGCATGAAGTCAGCACAGATCAACCCGTGCTGGAGAGGAAGCCGGGCACAGACACAAAATAAAACATCCAGCTTCTTTTCAAAATAAAACACCACTTGATCGTATTTCACACCATGCAAATGTAAGCGGGAACAAACAAGTCAAAGGTTTTCAGACGTCATTTCACCTCGATGACACCACGGATGAGGAGATGCTGATTCTAAAGTCAGAAGTGGATTTCCTTCCCGGGAAGGATACAATCTACTTCTTATATGGTTATGTGGCTGTCTTTAAAGAGACAACTCATTATCGCGTGATAGCGTGTGAATTTGTGGGTTCTTGTGAGTTGTATATGGTGGATATCGGGGTAAGTCTGTCCTTCACAGGGCTGATGCTTCTGGAACAGCCATGACAGCACTTTTCCGTAAATACAGTGTTTTTGCCGTTACAGGTGTGATTGACACCGCTCCTTTAATGACTGACTCAACAACATACACTCTGATTACATAAGTCACAGTGTGTTGAAGATGTCACAGATGCATGTGCTGCAGAGTCCAGCTGTGTTTGTTTAAAGAGAGGACGTTTAAAAGGAATCAGGAGAAAGAGGCTGTGTGCGCCGTTATGCACACGTGTTTAATTCTCTGTGTATACAACATATGTTCGGTCGTGACATGTTTGTGTGTTTTTTGTGTGCGTCTGAGCGTGTGTGTCAGGGGAGCGGGCCACAGTGTGAGGCCTCCAGAAGCTGGGGGAAGCCGCTGGTTCTCACAGCCCACGGAGTGACTCTCTGACAGGGATCGTGAGAACCTGAGTGGTGGGGGTCCTTGTGGTTTGGAGGAATTTGACGAAATGTAAAGAGAAGAGAAACAGTGGCGCTCACAGATGTCAACAGCCTAACAGTTTTACATGTAGAGAGGAGGAAACCAATGAGGCTGTTCGGAGGGGGACACCTACTTTATGACTCGTACCTTCGTGGACTTGTTATGGAGCGTCAAATTAGCTGTTAAAGTGTTAAATCGTAGCAAGGGTCTAAAATTTGTTTTCCAACAGGACCAGCATTTGAACCTGCACCAGGATGTCTGTCTCTTCTTCCTCTCGTCTCTTTGACGCCGTCTCTCAGCTCATCAAAAGACACCATCCCTCTTCTCTCTCCGTCTCTCTCTCCCTGCCTCCGTCGTTCACCTCAGACTGCAGCTCTGCTCCTGTCACTGCCTGGTTATTTATGACCTGATGAATGGAGAGAGATAGTCTGAGACCCAGAGCCCGGCCTCTACCCCTTTGCCGTCTGCTACCACTAAATCATCACAGGGTCTGGTTTACTTTCACATTGATGCTTTGTTCATGTGTCTGGTGACTTTTGAAAACTTTCATGCCTTTGATCGTTTGTCACCATCCTCTCCTGTTCTATAATTATGAAGTCAAAATATTGAAATACTTTAAAAAATTGTCACTTGCACATAAATCAGCATCATGAGAGCTCATGATTACGACAGCAACCGTGTGAATAAGAAATTTATTGTTTGTGTTATTTGGTTTTCTAGTTCGACCCATGTTCCATCTGTTAACATCGAGGTGGGGTTTCTGACCTGTGCTGTGCAGGGGGCTTTAAAGATTTTGGTTTCACAAGACCCAATACAGGACACATATGCAGTGGACTCAGGTGGGGTTGTTATCACTGTGAAATCACTTTTTGTCTCTGGAAGCGTACTGCATTCACTTCCAAGAAAAAAAAAAAAAAGGAAACAGTTTTTTTGATATTTTTTTCTTCTTTGCTGGTTTTGGGACAATTTTTTTCTTTCAATTTTTCTGACTTTTTTTTGTTTTTTTGTACTGCAATTTTTTCCCCCATTTTAAAATTTTTTTTTGTCTGTTTTACTACTATTTTTCCTCGTCTTTCTGTTTTTTGGGCAATGTTTTTTTTCTGTTTTTGTTCTATTTTTTTTTCATCTTTCTCTTTTGTGGACAAATTTTTCTTCTGTTTTTTTTTTTTTACTTTTTTTTTTTCATTTTTCTGTTTTTCTGACTATTTTTTTCTGGGTTTTTTGTACTATTTCCCCCCCTATCTCTGTTTTTTGGACAAAATTTTATTCTGTTTTTCGTACTATATTTTCTCCTCTTTCCGTTTTTTGGACAAATTTTTCTTCTGACTTTTGGACATTTTTTTTTTTTCATTTTTCTGTTTTTTGACTTTTTTTTCTTCTGTTTTTTTACTACTAGTTTTCCCCCTCTCTCTGTTTTTCAGACTATTTTTATTCCGTTTTTCTTACTATTTTTTCTCCCCTTTGGTTTTTTGGACAAATTTTTATTCTGTTTTTCGTACTATTTTTTTCTCATCTTTCTGTTTTTCAGACTATTTTTTTTCTCTTGACTAAACGAGATACTCCGAAATCCTGCGAGAATCTCATGCAATCGGATAACATAAACCACCGTGGCTGACTCCAAATCAGAGGATTCTCCAGCTCCTAGGTGATGATGATCTAAAAGATCGTTATCACAGAAAATACGAAAAAGAATTAGTCTGAAAAACAAAACAAACAAAAAATGTCTGAAAAACAGAGAAGAAAAAAAATTACTCAGAAAACTTCCTGTTTTTTTTTCTTTTCTTTTTTTGTTTTTTTTTGGTGAATGCAATACACTTCCATAATTGTCACTATTATGGAGCAGAAAAAGTTTGTTTTTAGGGGCCACATAGTCATGAGCGTCATCTTTATTCATTCATTTATCTATTTATTTATTCAGCTCTTCCACGAGCAAAACCAAAAGGCAACAAGACTGACTGTTTCTTTATTGTCATTTGTAATTCTAATCCCGTTACTAATCTGATTTATTTCACTGGACCTGTTAGGAAAATCTGGGGCTCTGGTTTTTCAGTTTTTCTGTTCTGGTTTTAAGAGGGAAAACAGCGTAAAGATAGATGTCTGAGGGTCCGTCTGTGACCAAAACAGGACCAGCTGAAGTTTATGACCCTACAGTGCTCTCTGTTTACTCAGGGTGACAGAGAGGACAGGCGGTCTGCAGGGGGGCAGAGAGAGACGGGGTGGGGGTAGTTATGCTACAGGAACACCTGGTCTGTGAGTTATTCCAGGAAGTGCAAGAGGAGGGATGTGTGTTGAACTCTTTTATATTGTCTCTTTTGAAAAAAACAGATTTGGACATGAGGAGGACCAGTCTGAGTCCTGGATGCTGGACTAGTTCTCACTAACTCCCCCCCTGCACTGAAACACTAACATGGTAAGTAAAAGAGCATAAATCACAGCCCATCCCCACCCTGCTGCCCCACACACACACACACACACACACACACACACACACACACACGCTCAGACATTACATACAATAAATAATAACAGAAATCCATCAACCCAATCCCATCTGAGAGCATCAAAGGAGGCGGAGGGGAGCAATTTCCTCTGCAGATGTGGGTGTCTGTCTAGTCTCTATGAAGGTCTTGTGTTTATACCTGAAATACTGAGGCAATAAATGGGTCTTGTAACTCACAGGCAGCAGACACGCACCTAAACAAACTGTCCTGAGTGCACAGACAGGAAGCAGGAGAGAAAATCTGCATGTTTGAAAAAGAGAGAGGGAGACGGAGTGAAAGTGCTGCTGACAATCTAAACTTCTCACACTACATAGTCAGGTTTCTCAGGTGTTAAGTTGTGCCTCATGCAGACTTGGTGACAGTAAAAGTGAGTTATGACATAATGCCAACCGCTGAGGAAGATCTATGACGTCAGTTGACAGTAAAACAGTGAGTAACGTGTGGATCCAGGGTTCGGCTTTTCAGCATGCTTGTGATTTATGCAGGCTGCAGTCAGCAGGAAAAAAGAAGAACAGGGCCTTTGACTTTGGGGTCCCTCCCTTATCTGACAGAGGGAGAACAGATCATAGACAGCTGGAGATGAATGAAAACACATGGGAGGGACTAGTTCACGCCAAAGAGCGAGAGGCGGCGAGAGAATGAGAGGTCACCATCCTCTTTTTTATTCGCTTTTCCATGTGAAGAACAAATACTGAGTCAGAAGTGACCTCTGGCTCTGGAAAGCTTTGAACTCTATTTAACACACAGTTAATAATCCTGATAAGTTTGTCAGTAACACTGGAAAGTTTAAATGTATAGATTATCCCGAACATACCATGTGGATGAAAAGTACTTTTGACAACAAAAACAAGCTTAAAGGTGGGGTAGTCAGGATCTGAGGAAGTGCCAGTTTTTAGGAGAAATCTTGAATGTAAACTCTACCCCTCCCAACCAGTTTTCCCCTCAGCTCCTCCTCTCCCCTCCCTCTCTCCTCCAGCAAGCCCCGCCCACAAACAGACGCTCCTGCTCGCTCGTATCATTTCAATTAAATTCAGATATAATGCAGATAAATACTTCAGATCATTACAAATGGGGCCCAGTCAAGGTGAAAGTAAAAAGCATTGGTGCTACTGTAGATGCCAACAGACTACCAGCAAACACAATGTTTGCAGGACTTCTACAACTAGGATAAAGTGACATAGTCCAGGACCCGAGGTCAACAGTTTAGCGATGGCGCTACAACACGCTACAGCAGGTCCATTTGACAAGAAACACTTCTGTTACAGACACTTGGCTTACTTTGTTAAAGCGGTTTACCTGTCCAGCAGAAAGGCCCTGCTGGACAGGTTCCCCATCGTTTATGTTGACCCGGCTTTTTAGCTCTTGTCCGGTCTACCTCCTTTTTAAGTGCCCATTATTCCGCCAGAGTCTCTGGTATTTACTTAGTTTTCTTGCTTGTGTTGTGGTGCAGTCGTGGCTAAAGGAGGATTTAGACAATTTTCTGCACTTTCTGGTTGGTTTCTACTGTCTGATTTTGTAGCACGCTAACTTTCTTTGGGCTCGTGCATGTTATTGGAGGATGTGGAGCGTGCCTAACAACATGAAGGAGCAGCGTCTGCCTCACAACCAATCAGGTCGGGGAGGTGGAGAACGGCTTTGTTTACCAAAAATTTTAAATGTTGAAGACACAGACACAAGAGAACACAGTGATAGAGTGATATTACCAAATGTCATCAATGACTAATAGCTATTGACTGATATTAAAAGCTTTTTGTTTATCAACACAGAAAAAGATGCTGTCATGACAGATTTCTGCCTACCCCACCTTTAATTTTACGCATTTTAGAGACGGCAAGATGAGAATTTTAGTGGTCAGAGACAAGAGAAAGGATAATATGAGTTTATTCTATTAATAATGAGATTTCTTTGTATTAATGTGGCCTGTTGCACCAGATACCCATGTTCAATTCTAAATGTCTAACAACTTGCGCCTTCACAACTTTTGCAACTTCTGCATCTGAAAAAATCATTGAGTATTTGTGATTTTGTTCTCAGCTGTCACCTCTCCCAGATTCATACATTAAAAAATACGTTGAAAGATTCAATTCGCAGTTTTATTGACAGTAATGCAAAAACTGAAAATATAAGTAAACAGAGTCTGGAAATATAAGTTGGTGTACAAACTCAAGTCTGCAGTGACACTTGAGGCCCATTCAGTCTCAGCAGAGCGTACATTTATTCGTTTTTTTTATGGGGTTATTTTTCATGTTTGGTTAGACTTTGTTGTTGCACACTGCATGAGTGTTCTCCGCTCTTTTCCAAATATACTGTGCGGTTATCATATTCCCTTATACCAGTGAATGCAAACTGATGAGTAAACATCCCAGAGCAAAATTACTGTCTGATAGCTGTTTTCAATATGTTCATCTGGATTAAAATATCCCCACTTACAAAAAAAGAAACATTAGGTACAAGTGAATTGGTTTGATTGTAAAGTTTTAACCCAGTGTTTGTCCGCCCTCTGCTGGAGGAGAGAGTAACTACAACTGGACACAGACTTGATTCAGACGCTGAATGAATGAAGACACAGGAGACAGTCTGCAACACATCTGTGATCCAAAGTCCAAAACTCTTTGATTTTACCAGCAGTTTAATTTTATAGATGCATTCTTTTTTTTTAAGTAAAAATCAAATTTCATTGCATTTTAAAATGAGGGTCACATTTGTCTTATTTTCACCATGAACCCTTTTTGTTTCTCTTATTACCACTGGGTGTCACTCTGTGCACAGTTTTTAAGCATTGTTACCAGCTATAAGGTCTAAACTGAAGTTGAGAGCAAACCTGCTTCTCATTTGATATTTAGTTTAAAAATTGTTCACATTATCTATGTAATAACCTCATGACAAACTAAACTTAAAATTGTTTTATGATCAATTTGAACCTTTTTTAGGTTGGATTTGTCAGTAACATGTTGCACGCATCTAAAGTAAGCATCCTTCCAAGTCAAAATTACCTCAATATATACGAACCAAGGAGCAAGAATACGGGCACCACAATATTAGACTTTGCTACAAACTGTCACACTGTGTTTTGTGTTGTCCAAATAGTCTGACTGAGAAAACCCACGGGGCACCGAAGCCCAGAGAAACTGCTCACAAAGGTTCTGTGATATTTTCATAAAGTTTTAAAAAGTCCATAAAAATATCAAGAAACTTTTTACAAACCCCAATTCCAAAAAAGGGCCAGGACTTCTATGTGGAGTGAAGCATATCTTGCTTTTTTTTTGCTGTTCATTTAAAGACGATATAATGTGCACGGTCAGAAAATAATGTTTATGATATGTTGACAAAAATATTCACAGAGCTGCGTTTGAGAGTCATTTCTTTAATTAATTATCTTTACATCTTCCTGTCAGAGGTCAATGGATTATTCCTTTGCAACTTGCAGGTAACATGAGTACAGACATCATTTGTTTAAATAAAACAGTGGCACACCCTGTCATTAGCAGACATGCATTTGGATAACAGACAATATCATCTTTTCAACTTTAAGGCCAACTCATCAAAACATCGCCCCACAGTTACATTAACACTCACAGGCTACTTTTAAATGCACCTATTCACATTCAATTTATTTCACATAAGGAGAAATAGACATCCGCTTCATAATTTTGTCTTGTTTGCAACCCAAAAAACTTATAAATACCAAAAAGAAGATTTTCAGAAACCTCTCTAACCTTTGGGCGGCAACAACTGCAAGGTTGGCGGTTCGATTCCCCCCTATCTTCAGTGTATCCTTCTGGAGAAGACAATTAACACACCCTGCTCCCAGTCTGTGTCCTCTGCTGGTGTATGTTTGTGAATGATGTTTGGTGGTGGTCGGAGAAGCCGTTGGTGTGGATTGGCAGCCACGTTTCCATCAGTCTGCCCCAGGGCAGCTGTGAATACTAACGTGGTTTACCACCACAAGGATGTGACTGTGAGCGAATGAATGACGTATCCAATGTAAAGCGCTTTGGGGTCACTGACAAAAAGCAGTGTATAAAATCTGATGCATTACTATTAGGGTTGCAAAGGAGCGTAAAATTTCTGGTAGATTTTCAGAAACTTTCCATGAGAAGTTAAGCTGAGGAATTTTGGAAACATTCCAAATTGGAAACTTTCCATGGGGATTATGGGAATTTATGGTAATTATTGGGAATTAATGGGAATCAACTGGAAATTGGGAGTAATTTAAACAAACTGTATCATATCCAATCATAAATGTAAATATTTTATGTTTTGTCATAAGCAGACATTAGCTTGTGTGAAATGCTTCCATACACCAGATGGCGAACGTGGCATTTTTCTGTAGAATAAAATAACAAAAAAGCCTGTAACAGAAATATAGTTGGCTAAACAACTGGAATCGTCTTCAAAATATTTGACAATTGATGTATAAATCATTGTATGGTTACAGAACACCGTCTTGCAGGAGTGATGTAGCTACCACCACCATAATAAGATAGTCCCATAAATGGTCAATGAAATTAAAATAGCTTACATTTATCACCTATTTTTATTTAGTTTTTGTAATTTAAAGATTAATACTACTATAGATCAAATATTTTTGCCCCCATAATATTATCAAAACTTGACTTTACATTGTGCATGGGCTCAAATGTCTCATGCTTTGGGCTCAAAAGTGTGGCCTTCAGGGTTCAAGAAATCAAGTCTGAAAAGTCTGGTTGTTTTAGCCAAGATTATGCTATAGTATATTTTCCCCAACTATATTTTGGTTCCCTGTTTAGGGCCAACCTTCAATTTTGTAAATTTCAAATTTATTCTTGTTAATTCCTGTTAATTCCCACATATTCCTGTAAATTCCCATGGAAACTTTGAAAATTCCCAGAATTTTCCAACCTTAATTACTATTATTATTATAATTATTATTTTTAAAAACTGATAGTCCTAAACCTCATATTTAGACAAAATGGCACATCTTCACCAGAGCAGTAGAAAACGAGAAATAAATTAATCTCCTACTTCTCTGTAAACCAACCCATTCCACCTGAGTGAGTTCTAAGTGCATCCTAATTGTTGACCTAGCACGGAGGTTCTGGTCTCTTCAAGTCCGTCCAGAAGTTTATCAGTTGCTGTGGGGACTCAAGAATGTAGGTGATGACCTTAGAGAATGCGCAGCGGTTAAATATATAGTTGTAGGACATGAATTGGGATGGATTTGGTGGCGATGTGGGTTCAAGTCCCAGTTTTTTCAAGCACATCCCGATGTAAGCATCCTCTATTTTAAAGGGTTTGATTGACTTTGACGCCTCCACAAACTTCTCTGGGAGATCATTGGAGAAGATGTATCCCATACCTAGAACGTAGGTCGGGTATACCGATTCTGGGTACAACTCTATGGGGACGTACCACTTGGAGTTCTTTGAGCGCACAACAGGTCGGTTCCGCATCAGCTTCCCTGTTAGATAGTTCAGCTTAGGAATACTTGGCTCTAGTAGCATGATGATTAGATTATCAATATTAAGGAACATATCTGAATCTATCTTCATGCCGAAGGCTGCTGTAGGGCAGCGCGAAGCCAGCCAGTCCATGATCACCATAGTTTTGATGGTCAGGTTCCCGTAAGTGTCCCTGAAGTTGCTCTGGATCAGATCATGGTGCTTCTCATTCTCCCGTTTGAGCTCCTCCTGCTGCTCCACATTGGCTCCTCCAGAAGATCCCAGCATGAACAAGGTGAGTACCACCTGACCTTGAACCTGCTTCTCTTTGCCCCACGTCTGCCTGATGGCATCCCGAGCAGCTATGTTATATGGCTCCACAGGAACCATCAAAACCAGGAAAGGGGTCTGGTTCTTGCACACCTCTGGGTTATCCATGATAAAGTGGTAGTTGCGAGGATAGGCAAGGTGGTACTGAATCCCTGGTGGTGCTGTGGTTGTTGGTGCATCAGTAGGCAGGGCAGTAGTTGATGCTGTAGTTGTTTCAAGGATTAGTCTGGGTCCAACTCCGAGGGAAGGAGTGGGGGGATAAAACTGGCTCGTCTGATTGAGCAACTTCTTGAGGTTAAGTGGGCAGCTGTCCGACAATGACAGACAAGTGTTTGACAGGGTAACACTTACAATGAAGAGCAGGAAACAAAACAGGAGCAGGAACTTGAACCTGGATCGAAGTGAAGGCGTCTTCTTACGAAACGGGCTCCCGTTGACATATCTGAAGACACAAGAAAGAGAGTTTGGGATAGCATAAAAAAATGGATCCCAAAAACATGCTATTGCAAAATTGAGTTATTACCTGAAATATGTCTTTTTAAAACTGTTCTAATATAAAATATCCAGCTGGATGGCATGTTCTGTTTCGAACAGTAGTTTATAAAAGGCTGATATTGCAAAACTAGAAAAACAAGGAAGCACCCGTACTAGACCATTATCTATTCAATAAAATTAAATGAAATAAAAAAACAAACAACAATGCAGCTTTAATTAAAATTCCAACACTCAAAAGAAACTGTGTTTAACCAAAGTGACCAATATTTGCGTTATTTCATACTTTGACATAGCTTTTAAACTTTTGCATCCAGATATTCTGCCAGTATTCAATATTATATCGTTTAATTTCCTTGGGGAAGCCCTCCCAAAAGGATAAATAAAGTTGTATCTAATCTAATCCAGTTTTTGTTGTATCTTAGTTTGTATTAATTATTCCAAGTACGTACCTTTTCAGCCCTTTTTCCGCTGAGTCAGTCCACGAGTCCCCCATGACCCTTTCCTTCTCCAAAGACATCCCTAAGTCATCTGCACTTCAGGTATAAACTAAATAAACAGGCAGGCTATGACTCTCAAGATGGCCAATCAGCTCCCTGAACTGTTTACCCTAGAATGAATGGAGCAGAGACTATAATCAAATAATAATAATAATAATAATAATTCATTTTATTTGTACAGCGCTTTTAAAAACACTCAAAGACGCTTTACATAGTACATAAGACCCAAGATAATAAAACAAAGACATGAAAACAGTTACATGAATAAAACAGTTAAATATTAAAAGCAATTTTAAATAAATAAATGTATTATTGTTCTGTAAAGAAACACATTCATATCCTCTGAGCGATGCTGGGAGACCTGTTTCCAAATAAAGAAGAAATATAAAAAAAACTGAAAAAGTTGCGTAGTGCTGAAAGAACATCTCCCATCCCATTTGTTTTATTTGCAGCAAGTTATTAACATAACTGAATATCTTTAAGACCTGAAAGTCCGGACCAAGGTCCGTGTTGTTGTTACATTGTAAATATTTGGTTCAGTTTTTTTAGTTTTCACACTGTCATTGTTATTACGGACTTATCCTTGCAAACAGAACAACAGACTTGATATAAGGAGCCTACATGATACAGTTAGTGGTTATGTGCTTTGCATATCTCTGTAGTTTACATTGATTGGTCATTTGGCCGACTGGCCTCTGATGACAACATGTTGAATAACCTGGGTCTTGAATGTTGTAAACATGAATGAAATCGTCATTCCCACCATCACATTATTCTTGATTTTTTACTTCCAACAGCGATAGCTTAAACAGCTGTACATGAGGCCGATTTTTCCTTTGCATTTAGGTATCATATTATAAGGTTTAATTATAGACCATACTTTAATGAGGCTTTATGCTCACTCCTGTGGATCTTTGATGTTTTATCTGTGAGTAACACAGAAACAGTGTGACGTCAGTCCCAGATCTTTTATGGTGTTGGACTAATAATGCAGTGTCACTCTGCTGTCTCTTAAACCTTGGCTGATATCATTCTTTTCAAGGCACATACTTGTACAATGCATAATTTTATCGGCATGATATTAGTGTCAGCAGGTATGAAAATGTCTTGCCAAAATTAGTTCAAAATACCGGCAAAGCCAATATCAGCAAAAATCCAATTTCATGCATCCTTGAATCAAATTCTGTAAACATCACCACCATCCCTGCTCTTTAAAAGAGAGTCAGAGTTCACTTTGTCTGCTTGTGATCAAGACTCAAATAGTATGGGATTAAATTCAGCCATTACTTGGACATATTTTCACCATGAACCCTTTTTGTTTCTGTTATATCTTCTTTCACCACTAGATATCACTCTGTGCTCAGTTTCTAACTATTGTTATCAGCTGTAAGGTCTAAAAATGAAGTGGAGAGCAGACTTGCTTCTCATTTGATATTTATCTTGAAAGATGTTCTCATTTTCTTTGTAAAAATATTGTAATTTAAGAACTCTTTGACAAAAATAGACTAAAAACAGTTTTTTGATTTGTTTAACCTTATTTATGTTATATTAATGTTTGATTTGTCAGTTAACATGTTGCAAGCATCTTCAGTGAGCATCTTTCCCAGTCAATAAATTAGCTCAGTATATACTAACCAAGGGCAAAATACTGGCACAGACTGTCACACAGTGTTTGGTGTTGTTCAAATAGTCTAATTGAGAAAACCCACAGGGCTCTGAATCCTGGAGATAGTCCTCACAAAGATTTGAAATATCTGTGACCAGTTCAAGATCAGTGATGATCTATTTACAACAACCAGTTAAACTTTAGCGCACCAGATGTCTGAGTCAATATTAAGAACTTTTCCTGAGAGAAAAGATAAGAAAATAAATGAGAAATATTTCCTTACTCAGTTCCGTCTAAGGGTGGAGATGTGATAATAAGACACACAACCACTTGATGGTAATAGCAGAGAAACGGTAGATGATAACTGTCTATGCAGTTTGGTTTGTGCAAATGTCATCTGGAAGAGCTAAATTATTTGCCTATTTCTTTTCTCTTCAAATATTGTGAACCCTCGATGCTTGTTGGGTGTCTTGCTCCTGACTTATCCGAAATGTTGCATCTTCTAGTAAGTTAGCTTGAGCCTGTCCTAAATTTCTTTTTCTAAACTGGAGGCTCAGACCCCTAAAGTGAATGTCTCGGCTGCAAAGGAGGCTTTCAAAATGCTGTTATCATCCCTACTGACTAAAGGCATTGCATTTTTTTTCAATAAATGTTTTATTTAAATCAAAAACCCAGGCGCTGACAAACACCCTTTTTCAAAAGTAGTCATCATACTTTATGGCTTTCCAAATTCTAATAGTCCGTGACTGAAAGGCCCTCTTCCAACACAGGTTCAGACTAAAGTTTCATGAAGTCCATAAAAATATCAAGAAATATTTTACAACCCTAATTCCAAATAAGGGTCAGGACAAATCGTAATATGTGGATGGAAACAGATTATTGAAAAGAGAACATAATGTGCACCATCAGAAAATAATGTTTATGACATGTTAACAAAAATATCCTCAGAGCTGTGTTTGAGAGTCATTTCTTTATTTTCATTCAAAATTGAAAATTTACATTCATCTGTGAAATACTACTATTCTGGACACAGGCTTGATTCAGAAGTCAGTGGGGTTTCATGATTTGCATATACTTCATCTTTTTAAATAAAGCAGTGGCACAACCTATGATTGACAGACATAAGTTTGGATTAACATTCACAGGCTACCTTTAAATGCACTTATTCATATTTAACATAATTCACATAAGAAAAATAAACATTCTCTTCATAATTATGTTTTGTTATTAACCCAAAATACTTTTAAATACAAAAAAATAATAATAATTTTTTTAGAAACCTCTGTATTGTCAAAAAAAAGAGATAACCCCAAACATCACAAAGGGACAAAATGGGACATCTTCACCTGAGCAATAGAAAACTAGTTCTTAGTACATCTTTATTGTTGACCTAACACGGAGGTTCTGGTCTCTTCAAGTCCGTCCAGAAGTTTATCAGTTGCTGTGGGGACCCAAGAATGTATGTTATGACCTTAGAGAATGTGCAACGGTCATATTTGAAGTTGTAGGTCCTGAATTGAGAGGGTTTTGGCGGCGATGAAGGTTTAAGTCCCATTTTTTTCATGCACACCCCTATGTAAGCATCCTCTATGTTAAAGTATTTAATTGACTTTGACGCCTCCACAAACTTCTCTGGGAGGTCATTAGAGAAGACATATCCCATGCCTAGAGCGTAGGTTGGGTACTTTGGTTCTGGGTACAACTCCTCAGGGACATACCATCTGGAATCCTCTGAGCGAATAACTGGTCGGTTCCACATCAGATGCCCTGTTAGATAGTTCAGCTTAGGAACACTTGGCTCTAGTAGCATGATCACTAGATTATCAATATTAAGGAACATATCTGAATCTATCTTCATGCCGAAGGCTGCTGTAGGGCAGTGTGTGGCCAACCAGTCCATGATCACCATACTTTTGATGGTCAGGTTCCTGTAAGTGTCCCTGAAGTCACTCTGGATCAGATCATGGTGCTTCTCATTCTCCTGTTTGAGCTTCTCCTGCTGCTCCACATTGGCTCCTCCAGAAGATCCCAACATGAACAGGGTAAGTACCACCTGACCTTGAACCTCCTTCTCTTTGCCCCACGTCTGCCTGATGGCATCTCGAGCAGCTATGTTATTTGGCTCCACAGGAACCATCAAAACCAGGAAAGGGGTCTGGTACTTGCACACCTCTGGGTTATCCATGATAAAGTGGTAGTTGCGTGGATAGGCAAGGTGGTACTGAATCCCTGGTGGTGCTGTAGTCGGTGCTGTAGTAGTTGACACTGTAGTTGTTTCAAGGATTAGTTTGGGTCTAACTCTGAGGATAGGATGGAGAAGATATAACTGGCTGGTCTGATTGAGCAACTTGTGGAAGTTCAGTTTGGAGCTGTCCCACAATGACAGACAGGTGTCAGACAGGGTGAAACTCACTATGAAGAGCAGGATACAAAACAGGAGCAGGAACTTGAACCCAGATTGTAGTGAAAGCGTCCTCTTACGAAACGGGCTCTCATCAACATTTCTGAAGACACAAGAAACAGAGAGGATTAGTGGGTAAAATAAGTTCCTAGACTAGCATCAGTTGGTATATCAGACACACCACTGGACTGGTTAACATCTTATCTCCCTGGCCATACTCCATTCATCCAGTTGAAAACTATCAAATTCCAACCATTTCCCCTCTCCTCTGGTGTTCCCCAAGGCTCAGTCCTCAACCCCGTCCTGTTCATTATTTACTTTCTTGGTCACATTTTCTGCAAGTTCTACATTAATTTTCATTGTTATGCAGACAACACCCAGCTCCCCACCAAACCCACCTCCACCTTCCTGCCTTCCTCCCTCTGTAACTGTTTACAGGAAATCAAATCCTTGTTCACATCCAACTTTGTCAAACTGAATAGCGGTTAAACTGAGGTTTACCTTATTGGCACAGTCAGTAACAATCTCATCCTTACCATTCCCATTGACAACTCCTCTGTCCCTCCCTCCCCTACCTCAGGTCAAGAGTCGAGGTGTCATCCTTGACAGCACTCAGACATTCCAAAGCCACATTAATTACATTACGTGATCAGTCTACTTCCATCTTTGAAACATCAATCACCTCCGTTCGTCCCTCACCCCCAACCGCCATCCTGGTCCATACCCTGGTTACATCCCACTTGGATTACTGCAACTCCCTTCTTATTGGTTTCCCCCACAAGTCCATTCATTAGCTTCAACTAATCCAGATCGCTGCTGCCCCGATGCTTGTATCATCACTAGAACCCCATCTATCAGTCCCATCACACCTGTTCCTCTGGTTACCAGTAAAGCTCTCCAGTAAAGGATTACAAAATTCTGCTTCACACATTTAAGGCCATCCACAATCTCACTCCTCCATAACTCTCTGAACTTCTCCACATCAACACTACCACCCGGACTTCCATCAGACTCGTTGTGCCTCTAGCCCAGGGGTGGGCAACTATGTGCCATGGAGGGCCGAGAGGCTGCAGGTTTTCTTTCCAACCCAAAACTCCACCAGGTGATTTCATTGATTACCTTACCTCCAAGCAGAGAGCAGGGACTAATCAATGAAATCACCTGGTGGAGTTTTGGGCTGGAAAGAAAACCTGCAGCCTCTCAACCCTCCATGGCACATGATTGTCCACCCCTGCTCTAGCCTGTCTGTCGACCATGGGATCCAGAGCCTTCATTTGCTCTGCCCCCCACCTTTGGCACTTCCTCCCCCCAGACATTAGGAACATTGACTCCTTGGGAATTTTCAAATCTCGCTTCAAAACACACTATTTTACACAGGCCTCCTCACACTGATTGTTGAGTGTCCTGATTGGCGCCTATGAATGACATGTCATTATTATTTTTGTCATTATTAACAATTACGGGGTTGTCCAAGAACCTCTACAGGTGGCAGCATGTTGTATGGTTTGTGAATTCTGCAGTGTACAGGGTAACAAGTATGACAACCCGACAACTGTCATTTCATCGAGCTTCCTCAAATGTTGGCCGCTGTTCCGTGTCTAATTATCTGGTGCCAGTTCAACAGGGTATACAATTAAACCATCATAGAAAAACAGTTCCTTATTCTGTCACCGTCGGGCCCGAGCAAAGGTGCACACCAGTTCACCTGTTCGCCTTTGGAGAGCCAAGTCCTGCTTGTATTTGAGGCAAACATGTAATTTACCTGATTATATGTGATGTTCAACCTGTAAACCACACCCTGACAAACCAGTCATTTTGCCATGAACCACCGCTGGGTTCTCTCTCTCTTTCCATTGTTTCCAGGGGAAGTCTCTCTCAGTCTACTTTATCCCCCAGTACACTAATAAATCAGTAAAAATAGGAGAGGCAGCTATAAATTAAGTTTATTCTGATAGTACCAAAATTGAAAATTCTGCATTGTGTCAAAAAAGATAATGAAAGCCATTACTGGTTGTCAATATTGGAGCCATTCCATTATCCCGGGTTTAAATAATTTAATCCAAAAATAGTTCAATTGAATACCAAAAATTTTCATGATGAGTTACTTTAAATGTTATATTCTGACATAGGTCCTCCTTAAATAAAGATTAAATAAGCATCAAGATTTTACACTTATTTAATAATGAAGTCAATCCCACCAACAAAATACCGACAAACTGAGCTTGGCAATTTAGGGCCAATTTGGGTCCCAGAGTTGTATAGTTTTAATTATTAACCTCAGGTATAAATCAAATTTTAGTCTGTATTAATTATTCTAAGTACGTACCTTTTCAGACCTTTTTCCCCTGAGTCAGTCCGCGAGTCCCCCATGACCCTTCTCTTCTCCAAAGACATCCTTAGGTCATCTGCACTTCAGTTATAAACTAAATAAAATAAGCAGGCTATGACTCTCAGAATGGCCAGTCAGCTCCCTGAACTGTCCATGTGGATTCTCATTTATCCCTGAACACCCTGAACTCTTCAACCAACTCATCTCTGTTAGAATAAATAGAGCACAGACCATAATCAACTACGTTATTGTTTTGTAAAGAAATACATACAAATCATCCGTACAATGAAGAGGTTGTGTAGTGCTGAAAGGACGTCTCCCATTTAATTTGTTTAATTTGTAACAGGTTATTAAAATAAATGGGTATCTATGAGGGCACCCCAGAGAGGCAGAGTATTCTAGACCTAATTTTCCCATGATTGTGGTTCAAAAGTTTACACCCAATGTTTGCTCGCCCTCTGCTGGAGGAGAGAGTAACTACATCTGGACACAGGTTTGATTCAGAGGCAGAATAATGAAGACAAATGATGAGTCAGTTTGCGACACACCTGCCATCCAAAGCGCCAGACTTTCTAAATGAACCAGCTGTTTAATTTTACAGGTAAAAACCATTTGTAAAAATCTCATTTCATTGCATTTGAAGCTGAAATCAAATGGAACATCTATGAAAATACAAACAAGCAGAGTGGAAACAGGTTCTATATGAATTTATTTGGTCAAATTCATATAAAACTCTCCTTTGTAACATGTAACTGCAACAAAAATAACATTTGGGTTATACAAATATATCAAATGTAATATATATTAGTATTAGGTTAAAGCTTCTGTCAGGGTTTTTTAGCTGGTAATGAAATATTTTTGTCCTTCAAAAGCAGACCAATCATCAGAGAGAAAACTGGTTATTAATGATTAAGTCTTATAAATACGACAACATGTTAAAGCATGACTGAGAGCGCTTTAAGTGGCAGCACTGTATGAGTGTCAGATTCTATTAACTACACAATTCACAAAATTTTCCTTGCATTAAGGTATAATATTATAGGGTATAATTATAAACCATACTTTAATGAGGTTTTATGCTCACTCCTGTGGGATCTTTAATGTTTTATCTGTGAGTTACGTGGAAACAGTTTGAAGTCAGTCCCTCATGCTTTTCACGGCACAGTGCATGATATTGTTGTCAGCAGGTATGAAAACTTCTCACCAAAATGAGTTTTAAACACTGAAATAGCTGCTATGAGGAAAAGACGCATCATTAGCACAAACATGTTCGAAGCTGGTGGTGAATATGTGAGGATGTCTGTTTATTTTGGAGCTGGTCTTTGAGTACGGACTGATTAAAAAAATCGAAGAATAATTCAAATGAATTCAAGAGCCGACAGATGTTCCCATGACGAGGTTCAGCATTTCGCACTAGGCTGCTTGCTCCTCTCCCAGTAACCCGTCATCTGTTGGATGCTCGTCGTTACTGCAGCGATCATTTTTGAGAGGCTGCAGTCGCTCAGAGGATGCTTGGGGTCAACCAGAAACATTGTGTTTTCAGGAGGGTCAGTGGGGGGGATGCCCAAACGTTTCAGGCACATACCTAGATAAGCGTCCTCGATAAAGAACGCTTTAATCTGAGGGGAAACTTCCAGGATTTTTTCAGGCAGATCCAAGGACATGACATAAGCAAATCCCAGAGGATATGGGGGGAACTCGGGCTCTGGAATTATGTCTTTTGGCACGAAGAACTTGTTTGATTTGTCCCTTAAAACTGGGCTGTGCCACCAGACTAAACCTGACATGTAGTTCTGTTTGGGTGTTTTTGGATCCAGCAGCAGTTTCACTAAATTACGGACGTGGAGTAATGTATCCGAGTCTATTTTCAGAGCGTAGGAGGCTTTGGCGCAGTGAGCAGCCAGCCACTCCAGAGTCATCATGGTCTTGATGGTCAGATTGTGGTAGCTGTCCTGAAAGTTGCTCTGGATCAGGTCATGGTGCTGCTGGTTCTCCTCTTTGAGCTTCTCCTGTGTTTGCTCAGCATCGGCTCCTCCAGGCAGACCCAGGATGAAGAGAGTCTTCACCCGCTGACCCAGGACCAGCCTCTCAGTCCCCCAAGTCTCCCGGATGGCATCACGAGCTGCCACGTTACCTGGTGCGACTGGAACCATTATAAGGAGAAAAAGACTGCTGGTTCTACATGTTGGCGTGTCATCCAGGATGAATTTGTAGTTTCTCGGGTAGGCCACATGATGGGGTCCAGGATCAACATAAGGAATGTTCACGTTTTGTTTCCCCAGGTAGGAGTTGAGAAGGGTAAAGAAGATTGTCCCCAATACCAGGGAGAAGACAAAGATGTGCTTTAAGTACCTCCTCTGGCTCTCCATGAAAAACTGCATGAAAAAGAAACATGTGATCAGCAGTTACTGGCATTTTTCTCATGAATTACACTTCAACACAAATTCAAAAGTGACCATAGATAAAGACTGTTATAATCATTAGTATTATTATTAACCCTAGAACATCATCACCGGGTGATTTTTACCCGACCAAACATGTTTATGTGATTTTCATTGTTTCGTTTGTCTGAGTATCATGGGTCCCTGGGTAGCTTCAGCATTTCCATTGACATCTTTAAAGGCATATTTGTTTCCCCGATCCAAAACCTGCTTTCTTCTCCAGACGCGTGTTCAGGTGATTTTCACCCAGCAATAGTGATAGAGGGTAAAGTAGGTTTGGGTGGATTTGATAGCTGCATGTAGGGAATAAGGTCAGTTAGAGTGGTCCTGGAATTTTTCATGCTAACTTTATTTAGCGCAGTGGTTATGAATAACTATCACAAAGTAGTGATTTTCAGGGGAATCCATATAACAATAAGAAATATTTGAGTCAGCTGGTCATTTTTACGCACTCAAAATCTGCCATATTTTGGTTCTCTCTCCTGTAGCTGTTATTGTGCCAAAGACCTTGAGTCTTCACTAGGGCAGACTCACATGCCTCAGGAACGGGTGGAAAAGAAACTAAGTTTATATTTATCAGGAATTTTTTTTCATGAATGGCTAATTTCAGTTTTTTTGTTGTATTTTTATAGGGTCCCCTCATTGCATTTTTTCTCCTCCCTTTGGACATAGCACAGTTAAAAATAAAAGAAAACTACTTTAATTTGTCATGTATTGTCCTGTTCTGATATATTTTGTTGACCAGTACTTTTTCTTGGGTGTATTATTTCGGGTTAAAATCACCCAGCGAGAGTGATGGTGTTACTAATTTTAGCGATAGTGTTCTTGGGTTAATATTATATCCTGATCAATTCTCCTTAACAGGGCTGCTAGATCCAAGGCTGATGACTCATCTGCCCTCTGCTGGCCATGAGGAAAAATGCAGGTATGAGGCATGTTCATTTTTTGAGGTCACTTTTTTCTTACACACAGTACTGTATAGTAAAGAGGGAAAACGAATGTATTCAAACTGTCAATGTTTGGATAATCAAATCACCACAGAGAGACAGCTGCTGGTTTCATGCCCATTACTTCACCAGCAAACACAGAGATGCTATCAGGTACCTGTTGCAGTGAGATCAGACAACGCTCATCTGCCACCACTTCACTTCCTTGTCTGGATATGTTGAATCCAGAATATTTATACATAATAAAGTTGATATAATGAAAGTAAACTGCCGCTACTTACTGTTTATTTCAGGAACTAGTAACTTGATCCTGTATCTGATCTCCCCAGTTTAACCATTTCTACCTCTCCTTCAGTGCTGCACTTTCCTGTGAACAGAGAGGAGTGTGATGGCTGTGGTTTCCTGTTAGTTCAACAAAGCTCTCTAAGCTCCGCCCTCTTCCTGCTTCACTGAGAGGTGACCGCATGTGAGCAGGTGCTTCATCTTTTCAGACACTAGCTCAACATGGAGAAATTCACACACCCATCAGACAAGTCCAACTTTCCCAACACTCAAGGTTACGACTTCTTATGTTTGCTTTCACTGTAAAATAAAGGTATAATGGTATCTAATCTAATAGCCTGGAATTACTGCAAAATCTGATCATTTTAAGTTACGCCTGTTTGCCAAATTAACAGCAGACCTTTACATGAAGCCAGTTTAAGGTCCTCCTGCCTGGATGAAGACTAAAGGATGAAGTCTGAGTTTGGTTTGGTTTGTAGGTGTTCCCTCACACCTCTACAGAGTCGACTAAAAGGAGCAGCAGAAAGTGATGGTTAGGGGAGGGGAGACCAGGGTAAGTTGAGCCAAAGGGTAAGTTGAGCCACCCCCTTTTGCTTGGAAATGGTGTAATAAATTGATCATGTGACCAAATATTTAGGAGATGGGCATCAATTCATGGAGTCTGTGAAGGTTAGAAGCACATGGGTGAAGGGGTTAGACATTTATTTTAAAAAAAACAAAAACATTTTTCACTCTTTAAAGTGAATTTAGTCATAAGTTTGATAAGAATTGTGTTCAGACCAATAAAGATCATTTTAAATTTGTTTTATACATCCATTGTGGTATCTATGAGCTACAACGTGAGGTCAAAAACCTATAAAAGTCCACCATTTTATCTTAGAGGACTAATAAAGTCATGATAGTAGTTCTGGGGTAACTGAGAAAGTAAAGTCATCTGATGAGAGGATCAGAGTTTCAGTTCAGTTATATGCAATAATAATAAATGAATTTTTGTACCAGTTGAATAGTGTATAATAGATAAAAATACACATGAAAGAAGTGACTTATTTAGGTAGAGAGAAGATGAGGGAGGATACACGGGGTAAGTTGACCATAGGAGACCAGGAGACACTTTTTTTTTTTGGCATGCTATATCATCAAGACAGTTCTGTTTACACTCATTCTGTTGGTTTGCAGGGATGAACAACGTCTTGGAATGCGGATACTCTAGTTAGAGACAAAACTATGATTGCCTTAATCTAGTGATCTGAAATATGAGAAATGGCTCATCTTACCCCACTCTCCTCTAAGTTATAAAACTGGTCTGTAACACCCCACATCAGCTCTCATTATGACCCCAGTCTGCAGGCTAATGCCGGTATGGAGAGGCACAAAAATGAAAGAAACAACCCCGGTTTTACGTCTTAAGGTTCAAACAGGATCTCTGCCACCTAAAATGATCGCACAGATTTAATTTAGCGCACATTCACACGGACATGGTGCAAAACAAACAAAAACACGCGAAGTAAACCTCATCTCCGTATTAATATCTCACCTTTACCTCGTCAGGTTATGTTCCGTGCTGTCTGATTTTCTTTTTTCCTTGAGTAATTTTCCGGAAATTGCAGGTAAAACAAACGCAGGCACCACTGTAACTGCTGGACTGCTGCTGGAGGTTTTTTTTTTTTGTTTCTCTTCGTCTTATTTCACCTGACTAAGTGAGCCACACCCACTCTCACCTGGGCTTCCTACAGTTCAAACCACATCAGGCTTTTCATGGAAGTGAATTCAAGCATGCTTAGGCACAAGAATCATTAACCAATACTCCTGAATTCCTCAAGTTGTTTATCTTTCTAAAAATAGGCCTATTCATCCTTTTGCTACCAAAGGGGTAAAAGCAGGAAGTACAGGTGTAAGGAGAAAGCTGGGGTAATAACACCTGTCTGAGTGTTTGGGATGTTTACAAGCTGATGGGCTTCAGTTTTGGCCAAGACAGTTCACAAAAGTAGCTTTACCGAACAGTAAAAGTTCTTAGTTTAAACCTTTGGTGAGAAAGGGTCAGTAGTTTGAAGTTGATAGGACCACTTACATAATTGCTGTTGTGCCAAATTTGAAAAATATTCAGTCAAAATCAACAATGTCCTCTCAATAAAGACAGGAACAGTCACAGATCTGCCAGCTTTAAGTTTTGAAGGGTCAGAGTTCACAATGTCTGCTGGTGACCAAGTCCCAAACAGTATGGGCAGAAGGTTAAAAAACCCAAAACCATTTTAAAATTATCTTAATGCCTAGCAGCTGGGATCAACTGCAACACCATGAACCTATTTTGTTCCTGTCATATCCTCTTTTCACCTCTAGATGTCACTCTGCACTCAGTTTCTAACTATTGTTACCAGCTGGATTAGTTCGATACTTTCCCTCAGCATGACCTCGCAAAGGATTTGGGAGTCTCATCATCTGTGGTTAAAAATATTAAAATATTCAGGGAGAGATCTCCATGCAAAAGAGACAAGGCTGAAAACCAGTACTGAATGACTTGGATTCTGGAAATCACTGTATGGACTTGAAAAAATGAGAAAAGTTGTTTTTTTTTAAGGCAGCTGGGGTTGGGATTGTTGTACCATTCAAAGATGACATAGTGTACACTGTCAGAAAATAGTGTTCATGTCATGTTGAAAAAAATATTCTTTGAGTTGTGTTAGAGAGTAATTCTTTAATTTAAATATTAAAATTACATTCATCTGTGAAATATTTAGAAATTAATTTTACACCTTTCTGCCAAAGGTCAATGGATTGTTCTTTTTCAACTTGCAGGTACCATGAGGAAAGCTTTTCATGTTTTGCATAGACTTTATTCATTTAACTAAAGCAGTGGCGCACCCTGAGATAAGCAGACATGCATTTGGATAAGAGACAATATCATCTTTACAACTTTGAGGCCAACTCATCGAAACACCGCTCCACAGTAACATTACTTTAGTTATTTCCACAGGCTACCTTTAAATGCACTCACTCACATTTAAATTATTTCACATAAGAAAAAATAAACATCCTCTTCATAAATTTGTTTTGTTTGCAACCCAGAAGACTTATAAATACATAGAAAGTAGATTTTCAGAAACTTCTGTAATGTTAAAAAAAACTAATGATCCCAAACCTCATATTTAGACAAAATGGGACATCTTCACCTGAGCAATAGAAAACTAGAAATAAGTTAATCTCCCACTTCCCTGTAAACAAACCCATTCCACCTGAGTGAGTTCTTAGTGCATCTTTATTGTTGACCTAACACGGAGGTTCTGGTCTCTTCAAGTCCATCCAGAAGTTTATCAGTTGCTGCGAAGATCCAAGAATGTATGTTATGACCTTAGAGTAGGTGCAGCGGTCATATTTGGTATTGTAGGCCCTGAATTGAGAGGGATTTGGCGGCGATGAGGGTTTAAGTCCCAGTTTTTTCATGCACATCCCGATGTAGGCGTCCTCTATGTTAAAGGGTTTGATTGACTTCGACGCCTCCACAAACTTCTCTGGGAGATCGTTGGAGAAGACGTATCCCATGCCTAGAGTGTAGGTCGGGTACTTTGGTTCTGGGTACATCTCCACTGGGACGTACCACTTGGAATTCTTTGAGCGCACAACAGGCCGGTTCCACATCAGCATCCCTGTTAGATAGTTCAGCTTGGGGATGCCTGGTTTAAGTAGCATGATCACCAGATTATCAATATTAAGGAACATATCTGAGTCTATCTTCATAGCGAAGGCTGCTGCAGGGCAGCGCTTGGCCAGCCAGTCCATGATCACCATGGTTTTGATGGTCAGGTTCTTGTAAGTGTCCCTGAAGTCGCTCTGGATCAGATCATGGTGCTTCTCATTCTCCTGTTTGAGCTTCTCATGCTGCTCCACATAGGCTCCTCCAGAAGATCCCAACATGAACAAGGTGAGTACCACCTGACCTTGAACCTGCTTCTCTTTGCCCCACGTCTGCCTGATGGCATTCCGAGCAGCTATGTTATTTGGCGACACAGGAACCATCAAAACCAGGAAAGGGGTCTGGTCCTTGCACACCTCTGGGTTATCCATGATAAAGTGGTAGTTGCGAGGATAAGCAGTGTGGTACTGAATCCCTGATGGTGCTGTAGTTGTTGGTGCAGTAGGTGTTGTTGTTCTTGGTGCATCAGTAGGCAGCGCAGTAGTTGATGTTGTAGTTGTTTCAAGGATTAGTTGAGATCCGACTCTGAGGGAAGGAGGGGGGAGATAAAACTGGCTTGTCTGATTGAGCAACTTGTGGATGTTCAGTTTGGAGCTGTCCCACAATGATAGGCAAGTGTCAGACAGGGTGAAACTCACAACAAAGAGCAGGAAACAAAACAGGAGCAGGAACTTGAACCCAGATTGAATTGAAGGGGCCTTCTTATGAAACAGGCTCTCGCTGACATATCTGAAGACACAAGAAACAGATGAGAGAGGATTAGTGGATAACAAGAGTAAGTGTTGTGATGTGCCGTAGTTATTTAAATGTAAACTGACACAAAGGTACAAAAGTGTACCATGGTGTAGTGATTTAAAATTAAAAACATTCAGTCTCTAAGTTTTAAACATGAGAAATGTCTGATATCGGGCCTGGCTTTGCTGCATGAATATGAAGGCATTCGAAGAGACAACCCTAAAATCTTGTTTCTTTCACACTATAACTTATCTTATGACAAGATTTTTCAAATACATTTAACAGTTTGTCTGGTGGTGTGACATATTTGTTAAGAGGAACGAGGTTAAAGGCTACATAAAGGCAGAAGAAAACGGACACCAGGTGGGGGTCTGCAGCCTCCAGGTAAGACAATCAAACAAATCAAGTGTCAAGCCCTGCTACCATCAAGCACCCGCACGGACACTGGGAAAACAACCTGCGGCCTGAAGTCTTACTGTTCTGACTTGAGTCGTTTCAACCCAAACGTTGTCCGGGATCCCAGCGAAGACGCAGAAAGCGTGGTCAGAAGGACGCCGACCTCCGCCTTGAGAGCGCGCCTGAAGCGGCGAGTTGACACGAGGAAAGACCGCCGGGTGAGTGTCGGAACGCGGGAAGGGGCAGCTGTGAGAGCCGCAGGCCGGACAGCACGCCCCCCGGGGACTTTGTAAAGCGGCATTGGTGACTTTTAGAGTAGAATAAGTGTTAAAAAACAACGTTTTTGGAGATATTTGAATGGCATGGTTTGTGGGAGGTCAGGGGAGTAAACCAAGCAGGTGTTTTTGGCTAGCTTAAATGAGGCGGCACGTGAAAAAGGATGCGTTTGAGATATATCACAGTGCGTGGAGGAAGAGAAGGCGGGGTTAGCATGGGAAAGGTGACCGTTTGATTTATACAGTAAAAACTAAAACTATGAAAAGAGAAACGTTAACATTATGGCGTTTTTATCAGTGTTTGACATCTCCTGTATGTTTAAGCAGATTGGTGTCAAAATTGGGAAGTTTTTGGGAAGCAATACAGAAGTTTTTAAACATTTTGTCAACAATTTTCCATGATTGAGTCCTTTTTTTTTTATCGGGCACCTTTTCCAATTTCCTGAGGCGTTTCTAGACATGTATGCAGAAGTGGCATTACCACCCTTTGACATCTAGTCAGCCACCCTGGGCACTGCTCCAAAACCCAAACTATGATGAATGTCTATTTTTTTTAGAGGCAGGGCTCTGTTATTGCAGTATGATGCCATACTGCTCGGTTCACACGACAAGAATTCGAAGGCCCCCTTGCTATGCACAGACTTAGTGTGGTGGCGAACAAAGGAGGAATCATCGGGTAACCTGGCCAAACAAGTTTCCTCTTTTCTTGTGTCAGGATCATGACCAGACGAACCAGTTGGGGGCTTTTAGCAAAAATGTGCTATGTGCCTCCACTGAACACCCAACCTGTCCTACCTGCTGCCTCCAAATTTCCTGTCAGCAGGTGTAGAATGTGCACAATAGAGACCTTGCTTTAGCTCATGTCCTACTCCAGTTCTGCAAATGTGTTAACAATGGGGCAGCACAACGAACCACCTTTTCATTGTCATTGCAGAGCACTCAGAGTAATCACATTTCAGAAGTCTAAATAGGATAGGTCTAGATAGGCTCTGTTTATGAGGTTTCTGAGGGCACAGTCAGGGGGAACTGTAACACAACAATCTTCTGCATCGGTTTCTCAAGACGAGAGGTTGGCAGATTATCTCATGCTAATTTGATAGTGAGAAAAATACTGTTAGGAGGGGTTCTGTGTAAACCATGAACAAAAACAGATACAGATAGATACTGAGACAACGATAGTGCGCGCAACTTCGCTGAATGTTGATGTTGATGAAGATGGGTCAGAGTGGGTCTGGTCTTGCAAAATGGGGCTCAGTCTTGTCCAGTCTTTACATTGGGTCTTTGTAAATATCATAAAGAGTATGGTCTTGACCAGCTCCTTCAGGCCTGGACTATTAACCTACAGGTGGAGTATAACCCACCTGCCTCTGTTACAATATAAATAATGTGAAGCAGTGACTTTGCGACAACAAATATAAAAACGAAGAAACGACGGAAAGTACTATTTGATGCTTTCTGGTAGGTTTGTGGGATGGACCTACACGATTTATTTACCTGCCCATTTTTGTTTTGTTTTGTTTTGTTTGTTGTTTTCTTTACTAAATTTTTTTTTAGCTGTATCTACCTGCCCCCCCTTTTTGTTGTTGTTGTTGTTGTTGTTTGTTTTTTCCTTTATTAATTTATTTTATTTTATTTTATTTTATTTATTTATTTATTTATTTATTTTTTTGGGGGGGGGGGTGTTTGTCGTTTCCTTTTATAATAATTATTCTTTTTATTTATATATATATATTTTTTTGGGAGCTCTATATACCTGGCCCTTTTTTTTTTTTTCTTACTGAATTCATTTTTTGGTATGACCCGGGTCCTGCCCTACCGGTTCTGTGGTCCATGCGTGTTCATGGCAGCAGAAAGATGCGGACTGGTTAGTCACGGTGTGAAATACTGTTAATCGGGTGAATCACGTTCGCTTCAAATAAGAGCAGGGCTCTACTCTCCAAGAGGTTACACAGGTGAACCTCTGCTGGGGACCCGACACAGACAGTTATTATTAAAGGAGGTTAGAGATTATTCTAGTGTGTTATTATGACTGTGAAATATAGAGTATTTTACTATGACGGTTTAACTGTACACCCTGTTTAACTGGCACCAGTTAATCACACACTAACATTGAGGATATCAACATTTGAGGAAGCTCGATCAACTGACATAAACGCAACAATAATCAGTATTTTTATGTCATCGCGACAACTGTGAAAGTAATTAAAAAAAAACCGCTGCTTTTTTCAAAGGAACCAACACTCAAAAGAAACTGTGTATAACCAAAGCGAGCAACATTTGACTTAACTTTTAACCCATTTCTGATATATCTGTTTTAGTTAGTTTGAATTATTCATTCGTAGTACGTACCTTTTCAGCCTTTTAACACCTGAGCCGGTCCGAGAGTCCCCCATGACTGCCACGACCCTTCCCTCCTCCAGAGACTTCCTTAAGTTTTCTGCGCTCCAGCCATAGATTCAGTAAAACAAGCCGGTTGTTACTCGTAAAGAAAAGGCCTATCGGCTCCCTGTAGCCTCTGTCCAACTCATCCCCACTGACTTCTGCTTGGAAACGAACGACAGGGGAGAGAATAAAGGCACCTGTAATGAGAGAGAGAGAGGGGGAGGAGGGGTGGGGTACGTCTGACAGCTTCGCACCTTTAGTCGCCTTGACTCTGTTTGTCACACTGGGACTGAGGCACAAGCTGCAGAGATATGGAAAAATTCCTGTTTTAGATTTGTCCCTCCCAATTAAAAGCAGCCCATCCCTCCAACACCACGACTGAAAATTTATTACTGTGGGTTGGAGTGTGTGTGTGTGTGTGTGTGTGTGTGTGTGTGTGTGTGTGTGTGTGTGTGTGTGTGTGTGTGTGTGTGAGAGAGAGAGAGAGAGAGAGAGAGAGAGAGAAAAAACACAGACTCCACTACAGTCACTAAGCAGAAGTTGAAATAGGAAACCTGTGCAGCTAATACAGTCAGCCAACACTGTAAAACTATTTCTAATCAATTTATTTCACACCCAAATAAGTTATATAATTAAAAACCATACACTGTATATACTATGGACAATTTGGTTCCGCCTTCTGATTGTATACAGATTTGAAGCCGAAAAGCTCTCGGTAATTCCGCGTTTTCTCTCCATTTCCTGAAACCAACATTGCGCAGTAGCGTTGTGCGCATTCGGCGGGAGAGTCGCTGTGATGACACTCGGTTAAAACTGCGTATCCCCCCCCGGGTGAGCTACGCAGTCTTCGTATGTCCATAGGCTGTATCAAGTGTCAATCATAGAAAACATGAACCCCCTAATAACTTTTAAAAATGGAGCTTCACAGAAAAAAGAGGACTTGAGTACAAACCAGTCTGACAGTAACTACATGTCAACATCGCAACCAGGGGGGGGAGAAAATTTTTTACTCTTTGTAATAAATTTCTAAAGTTTGTCCACAGCCCCATAAGGATGGCTGGCGGAGGCAGGATTTATGACCAATACTGCAGCCCGTCACCAGAGGGTGCTGTTTTAGGAGTGGCTCAGACCGTGATTGAATGTCGAATCAGACCACGTTATTCATGCGTACAGAGCCAGCGAACATGTTTTCAAATAATAAAGAAATTTAACAAACATTGAAAAAGTTGCGTTGTACTGAAAGAACATCTCCTATCTCAGGGTCTTCTAGAATTTAAGATGTGAAGAGCTTTGGCTTAACGCTGTGAGAGACTGTGAGTAACAGATTGACAGTTTCGGAATAATATTCTACAAAGTATTTTTGGGCTTCAGAAACCTGTGTGGAAAAGGGACTACTCTCAGTAACAAGACCGGGTCTTTGTGATCTTGAGACCATCAGGTGGCGCTGCGATAAGAACAGACATGACTCTGATGTGGAACTCACGGCATCAGCTCAAAATATGATAAAGATCTTGATTATTTCAACAGGACAATGCCAAAATGCGTTCCCTATATAGTAATATTGTTCTTTAAGGTGCCAGACTGTCTACAGTCCCAAATCTTCATCCTCTGAATACACATGATGATAAACTTGAAACAAACAAAGATCACCTGACTCCAGTGACCCGTATGTATCCTAAATGTAAGGCAAATATTGGACATCATTTCACCTCGTGACCTTCTGAGACGAGTCTTGTCAACTCCTCGACGTTTGCCAGTGTTGCTCAAAGAATCGGCTATGAAACATGACTGTAAACACCCCAGATTTTCTGAAATTCAAAATGAAGATTGATTTATGAAGAAACAGAAAAATGCTGAGTGCTGTATCAGCTGCTGCACCACGGTGGTTAATGATTTATCTGATAGAATAAGTATGGCATATACTGTAAGTGCAGAGGGTACGGTCTAAAGCCGAAAACATATCTGAGCTTCTGCAGTATTTGTTTGTAATAATAAAACACAGAGTGTACTCCACGGTGTGCAGAGAGGTCATGAATAAGTGTAAAATAAAGAGGAAATTTAATAACAAATGAAGGCTTAAATGAGGGCAGACATTTTAACTCTGGCAGTGAAGTTGTTGAGTCTTCAAAGCGTCAAAATGATTTTGCTATCAGAGTATAAATCACTATGAAATGTCTGTCTTTACCAGTGGCGCTTGCTCTAAGACTGCAAGGGAAGCTCAGCTTCCCTTAAAATGTCACCCGCTCAAAAAAAGAAAAGGTGGTGAAATACGTACTGCTGTGTGTACATTTCATCAACTAAGTACGCGCTAGAAAGCCTTGATCTTTTCATTCATCCTCGCAGCGCCTCAGCGCTTCACACAGCCGGACGCTCAGCGTCTGCTGACTTCAATGTGGAAGCTCAAAGTGGGTTGTTCCAGCAGCGAAACTAGACGCTCATTGGATAAATGCTGGGCTTTGTCCCGCCCATCAGACACTCAGCGTCTCTGGAGTTCTATGACGAGAGGGCGGTCCCAACTTTCTCGCTGACGCTGAGCTTCTGCATCCATGATTGGATGAGCTGTCTGAGGCGAAATCCTTTTTTGATTGACGGCTAAACAAGCGAATCAGCGATCTTGAAGAATAAAACATCTACCAAAGCCTTTTCCAAGCTATTCATCCCGTTGTTCTTAACTGCTCCGGAGACTTTACCGATCCTCAGCGACTTTTGTCTTTGTTAAAAACGACTGCCGTTGTGTTTGGCGACTGTTCTGTTACATACAAATAAACAAACACAATTATGATGTAGGCCAGAAAAATGAGCTTCCCCTCCTTGAAAGACCAGCAGCCGCCACTGGTCTTTACAAAGGTCAAAAGTGGATGCCAGGTCATGGTTGCTTAAATCTCTAAAGGATGATACAGTAGAGTTAAATATATCAATATCTTTGTTAATAAAAACCAATGAAGTTCTTTTTATCTTATATCTTTTTTATCTTTGGAGGATAAACTGATCACATTTCCTCACTTAAGCTCTCAGGTGTCTGTGTAAACTCTGCCATGACCACGTTGTTATTATTTATTGGAAAACGGATCTGCAAACACGGGCCGACAGCTTCTCTTTGTCAGAGACGCACACTGGACCGGGAAACTCACACGTTTCGTTCATGTTTTATTTAGATAGTAATCCTAGCTGACAGGAGTCTACATCCTGCCAAGGCCTTTCGTAAGAGGCTTTCATGTGTTGTTTGCATATCAAAAGTCCTTCAGTCATGAAACCACACCTGTTCAGGTTTTGCCCTTTTGCTCACCTTAACGACTAAAAACCACCTCAATAGCACCTGTGTACAAATCATTCAGGAGCGGGATGATGTTGGCTGAGGTCTAAGTCCTGACCAGGGGAGCGAGTATAGCCAGCAAGCTAACCTCCTGATAAGTCAAACAAAGTGTCGTCTAAGTTCAAAAGTTGTAAATAATTAAATAAGTAAGGTAACACGGTATCTTTTTTATTCTGTAGTTTGAAAAGATCCCCCTCTCCTGCAAACACAGATGTCAAAACTGTCCTTTCTAAGATATCCAAAGGTCACCCTTCCAATATGAAGACGTGTGTTAGACTTGAGTAGGAGATATCAGCACTCTCTCTCACATATGACCATTTCCATCACTGGGCTTAAAATCTCTGCAGCTGGATGTCTCTAATCCACAGTCTTTTCTTTTTTTTTAACCAAATTTTAATGTTAAAATCTGGTTAATGCTCGTCATGTTGCATGTTTACGTTTTTAAAGACGACTTTGCATTGCATCTGTGTGATCGGCACACCTGATTAGTTCTTATGTAGACTAACCCCCAATTTCCACCGCATCCAGAACGGCTACGAAAAGGCCGTATCCGTTGATTGTAGCTGATCGTAACCATTCAAGTTAATGTGTCAATTTGCACCAGCTTCTTTCCGTTCCGCTGTGGATCGCCGGACTCCGCAGCTTACGGCAAGAGTTATATTTTTTTTCTGGACGCCGGAGCATGCTGGATAAATTTAGCACAGATTAACCCCTGCTGGACAGAAGGTTGGGCACAGACACAAAATAAAACATGGGGCTTCTTTTCAAAATAAAACACTCCGTGTTTCAGGCAGATCATATTTCAAACCATGCAAATGGGTGGGGATGAACAAGTGAAAGGCTTTTAGACCTCATTTCCTCCTCTGGAAGGACACAATCTACTGCTTTTATGGTTAGTCTATGTGGCTAAAGACAACCTGTTATCGCCAGTTACATGTGAATCAGCAGGTTCTTGTGAGTTCTTGCGTTTCCTGTTGTTCGTAGGAATCTGCGTTCGGCAAAGATCACCGCCGTTCCGGATCGGAGCCGTTTCGGATTTGGTGAAAATTCCGGGTAACTTTGACTTCCTTGTGGAAATTTTGCATATGGGAAAGAGTCAGGGTGAGAATTTCGCCTGTTGGCTGGATGAAGTCTGGAGATTTTCTGCAGTTTGATCTAAGTGTGAGTAGTGGAGTAGTGACTTACACAATCAGGACTTGGAGTGCGATGTGGGATTTGGGGGTATCCTGCACTAAAATATTCAATAGTCTGGCGCTGACAATGAAGGGATGGGAAACTGATAATCGTACTCAGGGAATGTTTTCAGAGTTGACCAAAGAGAGAGAAATGCAACTGGAGGTAAAAATTCAGGTGAAGTAGTCCCAAAGTTCACCATCTTGCTGTCTTTCTTTTGCAGAGAGTGTAAGCAGAAGCTCAGGGTGATGTCAAGTCCAACCTGTTGGCAGTGATGATGACAGGCACAGCAATAACTGTTGACAAGTCAATCCCCTCATAGTTTGGTTTGCTCCAGTAGATCAATGACGTATTTCCATGAATTTTTGTCTTTTCATTGTGTGTTTTAATGTACTGATAAAATCCAGAATTTAGAAAAATCCCCCCCATGTGAAGAATAACTTGAGTTCAGAAAAGGTCATGAGTATACCTCTAAACCAGTCACAACAATTTTAATGGTGGAGCGGCCACATGTTGTAAAGGTCACTCTGTAAAGGTTCGTCCGATTTTATGAGCTCAAAGTTTCACTCAGTAAGAAGCTCATACACTCACCGGCCACTTTATTAGGTACACCATGCTAGTAACGGGTTGGACCCCCTTTTGCCTTCAGAACTGCCTCAATTCTTCGTGGCATAGATTCAACAAGGTGCTGGAAGCATTCCTCAGAGAGCTTGGTCCATATTGACATGATGGCATCACACAGTTGCCCCAGATTTGTCGGCTGCACATCCATGATGCGAATCTCCCGTTCCACCACATCCCAAAGATGCTCTATTGGATTGAGATCTGGTGACTGTGGAGGCCATTTGAGTACAGTGAACTCATTGTCATGTTCAAGAAACCAGTCTGAGATGATTCCAGCTTTATGACATGGCGCATTATCCTGCTGAAAGTAGCCATCAGAAGTTGGGTACATTGTGGTCATAAAGGGATGGACATGGTCAGCAACAATACTCAGGTAGGCTGTGGCGTTGCAACGATGCTCAATTGGTACCAAGGGGCCCAAAGAGTGCCAAGAAAATATTCCCCACACCATGACACCACCACCACCAGCCTGAACCGTTGATACAAGGCAGGATGGATCCATGCTTTCATGTTGTTGACGCCAAATTCTGACCCTACCATCCAAATGTCGCAGCAGAAATCGAGACTCATCAGACCAGGCAACGTTTTTCCAATCTTCTATTGTCCAATTTCGATGAGCTTGTGCAAATTGTAGCCTCAGTTTCCTGTTCTTAGCTGAAAGGAGTGGCACTCGGTGTGGTCTTCTGCTGCTGTAGCCCATCTTCCTCAAAGTTTGACGTACTGTGCGTTCAGAGATGCTCTTCTGCCTACCTTGGTTGTAACGGGTGGTTATTTGAGTCACTGTTGCCTTTCTATCAGCTCGAACCAGTCTGGCCATTCTCCTCTGACCTCTGGCATCAACAAGGCATTTCCGCCCACAGAACTGCCGCTCACTGGATATTTTTTCTTTTTCGGACCATTCTCTGTAAACCCTAGAGATGGTTGTGCGTGAAAATCCCAGTAGATCAGCAGTTTCTGAAATACTCAGACCAGCCCTTCTGGCACCAACAACCATGCCACGTTCAAAGTCACTCAAATCACCTTCCTTCCCCATACTGATGCTCGGTTTGAACTGCAAGAGATTGTCTTGACCATGTCTACATGCCTAAATGCACTAAGTTGCCGCCATGTGATTGGCTGATTAGAAATTAAGTGTTAACGAGCAGTTGGACAGGTGTACCTAATAAAGTGGCCGGTGAGTGTATATATTCACTTTGATTCCATGATCAGCCAAACTGACGTAAACATCCCTCATACTTGCTGTAATTCAAATGTGAAAAGATTCAGTAGACAGAAAGAAGTTTTGGTATTGAAATGTACTTTCATGTGAAATGTGGTTTGATCTCTATCTCTGATCTATGTTATACAAAAGTTAAGAATCTGGTCCAGCAGGAAGTCTCACGTCAGTCACCTGTGGCTTTCAGAGTAAGGGTGGTGAGATTTCACCAGCATTATGTTCCTGTTTGACTGGTTTCATCAATGATATCCAACGGTACACATACACTGTAGCCTTCAGTAACCGATGTTAATCTGATACTTGCACAAACTTCCGCATGACACGTTTTGCACTTAGCTGCAACGTCTTTTTCTGATGAAAAATACTGCCACACCGCCAACATCACTCCTATCCCTTTCCACTTTGTTAGTGCCTCGGTACACACTGTTGTTGTGATCACGTCGAGTCTGCATGCTGGATCTGGGCACTACTAGCTTGAGAGGCTGGAGCGGAGTCTGGAATGGACTGCTTGTATTGTTTTTTTTTGTTTGTTTGTTTTGTTTTGTTTAGTTTTTTGCTGATATTGGACTGATACCCGATAATTTTTAGCACTTTTAATACCTTTTAAAATCGTTTCATAGTCAGAGTGGTGATAATCGTGATCTTATCCTTTAAACCACCTGCTGGTACTGTCAACAAGTCAAATAGTCAGTGCCGCAGGGAGGGGGGGACTGACCCTGGCGCTGACGTGTGGGTTGGGCCTTTCTTAGTGATCAAATCAGAGATATTCATTGTGCACTGCCGCCATTGTGTCGGAAAACTCACTGGCACAGCTGGTTTGACCACACATTGGCACATCTCAAAATGAAGTCGCAACACGAAATGAGATTTTTTGATAATTCGTTTATTGACTGAGTCGTTGTCCTCGTCATTGTCCTGGTGACGTCCGCAGACAGTGTTGCAGTGGCCCTGATGTACAAATCACATCTGTTGTCATTTCGCTTTCCTAGCATGTAATGAAAAGTATTTTTATACACTTTACATTTGTGTAAATATTTGTCGTATATTGTGTTATATAGTTTGACTGAAACACAAGGCACTTAGACACCATTGAAATACTGATTAGGATAATTCAAAGTGCAAACAGGAATACAAGAGAAATCAACATAGAAACAGGCCTCGCATGGCCGTCGTCAAACATCCGCACTTCAAACAAACAAACAGAGAAATGTTATAGTTTGGTTTCTGGTTGGATACTGTTCCGTATTTAACAATTATCTAAAGCAAATGTGTACGCATTATTGTCCAATACACACCGTTGTCTGTTTCACTGTGACTGCAGTCCTCAGTTGGTCTCGTCTCGAAAGCAGAGCTGATCCTGGTTGGATCTTTGTCTTGGAATGGTTAATAGAGCGAGTACGAACATATTAAGTCAACCTTAAACTTACATTCAGTTGCGTCAACACAGTTCTTCTTCTTGTGACTTTGTAAAACCACATGGTCAGACAGGGAGCTTGTGTTAGCAAAGCCGGTCACCACACTCTGTAGTGTCATAAATGTCCGATACTACTCCTGAGTCAGTTCGTTTCTGAGTTAATTCATCCAAAGAGAGGCTGGTAGCCTTTCTGTGATCACTTTGTGACTAGTACTGTGAAAAACTCAAGTATAATTCACAATGTATCGTATCGGGCCCAGGATTGTTGTACTATAAAGATCTGGATTCAGAACTCAAAGATGCCCTCTTTTCAGGCCTTCGTTATTTAAGGGCCTGTGTCCACTGACGGCTCCAACCCACACCCACAAATTCAGAGTACTCCTCACAGTCGGTCACTTTTGTAGGTTCACAAAAGTTATCACTTTTGACCTCTCTGAGTTGGGACCACTGAATCTGTTTCAAATGATCTGCTCATCATCTTTTTTTAGAAGTCCCGCCCCCTCTAGATTTTGATTGGTCATTGAGAGGAAAAGCATGTAAATAAGCACTGATGTGACAGTGATGTGAGCTCAATGGAAAAATCAGCTGATCCAGAGTTCCCATATGTACTGAAATCACTGAGCTGTGTTAGTTTTGTACAGCCTGTGAAAAGCATTAGATGGACACAGGCCCTTACTGCATTACCACAAGTGGCCACCGGGTAAAAATAGAGGCAGGTCTGAGCAGAGCTTCTTTACCCAGGTCTTGATAATACACCCATGATTGGGCCTCATTATTTTGATGATGAGGACTTTTCTCAGATGCACATAACAATTTCAGTACAACTTTAACCCACTGACACTTTACAGGAATCACCACATAGTCACAAAGACATGGTAGGATCTGATTTGTAAATGCTTTAAATCCATTTTATGACTAGATGACAAAAAAAATCTCATGTGTGTCATTATCAAACTAACTTTAGATGTTTGGACTGTTTCTCTTTTTGCCCCCCATGATCATGTTTTCCCATTTTTTGTTAATAAGCATGAAAGCAGTAAGCTGGGATGTTGCAAAAAAACTACAGAATGATGAGTGTACCTGATTTCCATGTCTTTGTTTTGTAAATGTTGCAGAGGTGATTGTTATCTGTAAAGTGTTTTGGTTAGGTTGCTGATGAATAGAAGAAAAATAGAGTCAGTATCCAGCCATGCAGATAGATGTCAGAGGTTCAGATCGATGCCTCCAAATTCAATACTTAAACAATTCCCTGGAAACTGTTTATACTGTTTTACTACTGTCTTGTTTGTTTGTTTGTTTGTTTGTTTGTTTGTTTGTTTGTTTGTTTGTTTTAGATGATGCAGAAATACATTTTTACTATAAGAAAAAACTGAAGACAGATCTGCATGGCTGGATTCTTCCAGGTTTCTTCTTGTTGACCTTTAAAAGTGTGTAACAGCTTTAACATGCAAGGTGCAAACACTTAAGTCTCATTAAAGTTCTGTTTGATCAACATTAAGACTTGTGTGCTTTTGCTCTCAGCTGCTCTTGGGCTGGAATGACTGAAGTGCTCTTTATGGCTCTGAGGGGAACAGTGACCTTTGATCCCTCTGTCACACACACAAACTCTCTCTCTCACACACACACACTCAGTTAAATTTCATGCAAACAGGGACACACGCTTTGCCGAGTCCATGTCTAGCTGACAACAGCTGGTTTGAGCAGAAGTGCCCTTGGGGGAACAACCACCCAGGATAAAGGGTCACTTCGTCTGGATCCCACCCCTGCAGACAGGTTCAACACCTCCCCTTCTTCGCCGTCCTCCTCTTCCTCTTTACCTTCCATGTCTCTCCCTGCCATCCGTCCCAGTCCTCCCAGAGCTCCCAGCCCCAGCATGGATGCAGCTGAAAGTCCGTAGTGTAACAGAGGAGAGTCAGGGAAGCCTGCGCCTCCTCCACCCAGGGAGAAGAGCGGCGCCGCATGGTGGCCCAGAGCTCTGGCGTGGCAGAAAGCAGAGAGAGGCAAAGACCCCCCGAGGCCCCCGAGAAGAGCTGCTGCAGCACTGGGGATGATGATGTGGGCTCCGCCTACAGCTGGATGCTCAACTGGGCTCTGGTGCCCGAGGGGGCCTGTCCTGGTCCCCAACCTGCTGGAAGCACCTTGCTCCTGGGAAACAAAGTGCCCGTGAGCCTTGATGTGCTTGCGTAACGAGCTGGGATCTGTGTACCGCTTCAGGCAGCCTTGCATCTTGCAGTAGTAAGGCTTGTCCACATAGTGCGTGCGGGTGTGTTTGAAGCGGTCGCTGGAGTTGGAGTAACGCTTGCTGCAGCCTTCGTAAGGGCATATGTAAGGTTTTTCTCCTGGAGGATGGAAAAGAGAATAAACAGCGTGAGGAAGGGTTGACTTGAGCCTAAAAAAGCTATGGCCAGTCATGTGGTCTTACTGATATGCTTTGAGTTCCCTAAATCCAGTCTGCACAACCCAAGTCCTTTCTAAACAAAATCCTTAATGAGATCTGGACAACAACTGCCAACCACATGAAGTTAAAGGTGGAGTAGTCAGGATCTGAGGAAGTTCCAGTTTTTAGGAGAAATCTTGAATGTAAACTCTACCCCTCACAACCAGTTTTCCCCTCAGCTCCTCCTCTCCCCTCCTTCTCTGCTCCAGCAAGCCCCGCCCACAAACAGACGCTCCTGCTCGCTCATATTGTTCCAATTAAATTCAGATATAATGCAGATAAATACTTCAGATAATTACAAATGGGGCCCAGTCAAGGTGAAAGTCAAAAGCATTGGTGCTACTGTAGATGCCAACAGACTACCAGCAAACACAATGTTTGCAGGACTTCTACAACTAGGATAAAGTGACATAGTCCAGGACCCGAGGTCAACAGTTTAGTGGCGCTACAACATGAAGTGGGTCCCGTTTGACAAGAAACACTTCTGTTACAGACACTTGTCTTACTTTGTTAAAGCGGTTTACCTGTCCAGCAGAAATGTTACAGGGTCACCAAGATCCCGAAGCGTCCCCGAAGTGTTAATGCTTAAATGATGTTGACCTGGTTTCTTAGCTCTTGTCCGGTCTACCTCCTTTTTTAAGCGCCTGTTATTCCTCCAGAGTCGCCGGTATTTACTTTGTTTTCTTGCTTGTGTTGGCAGTCGTGGCCAAAGGAGGATTCAGACAGTTTTCCGAACTTTCTGGTTGGTTTCTACTGTCCGATATTATAGCACGCTAACTTTGTTTGGGCTCCTGAACGACACGGGGGAGCAGCGTCTGCCTCACAACCAATCAGGTTAGAGGAGGTGGAGAACGGCTTTGTTTACAGTCAGAAAGAGCGGACCGCTCAAAAATGTAAAATGTTGACGACATAGACATGAGAGAACACAGCGATATTGTTATATTACCAAATGTCATCAATAACCAATAGCTATTGACTGATATTAAAAGCTTTTTTGTTTATACACCACAAAAAAAAAGATGCTTCTTTAACAAAATCCTGCCTACCCCACCTTTATAGTGACAAAACAGTCAGACATGCTGTTGTAATCACGGCTCCATCATTACAACGACTGCTTTTTCCTGTTTGGGGTCGGTTAACGTCACTGCTCATACTGAAACACATTTGCACTGAGCAAACAGTGTTCAAGTGCATGAAAGTAAACGTGTCACCTTTGATTACAAAGACAGTAAGTCTTTGTTTAAATAGCCGGCCTCCTTCTGTCACTGGATTTCTAAGTAAAAAGGACACCAAGGACGGGAAAAGGTTGTGACCTCAACTCTTTAACTTTTTAGTCATCCTCTCACTGAGCATGAGTACAAAGGTGATTTTCTCCTATCTAACTGACGGTACACTGTCACAAACATACATGAGTGAATCCTAGGACAATGTTCAAACAAAAACTAATTTACCCACTTAATATGTTTGAATGCTCTAATGTTTCCTGTTGCCTCGCTCTATTAGGGCAAATGGCCTGCTCTATTTGCATGCCACATCTAAATGCACAAAGATGCAAATTAATACAAGAGAGGAGAGGTTTACTTTGTGCTCCTTTGGTTTGTTTACATCAAACATGGTCAAGGTCGACTACACAGATATCATCTTTTATCAGTTTTCCTCAGAACACTACAGTTGGTGTTATAGTTGATTGTGCTCATGTTAGGCTTATCTTGACATAAAACGCTCATCTGGGTTGAATTTTGTCTAATCAGATATTTCTGACCATAAACAACCCAAATCCACCTGCTTGGATTTCCACTTTTTGCACTGTGCTCTTGCTGTAAGGTGATTTCTCTGCACAGAGAAGACCTGACTTTAACTCGTCAGCCCTGTCTCCTTGGTTCAGACTTGTTTTGTGAAATAAGAAAGTCTGTCAAGAGTCATGTAGCGTCTAGATCTGGAACTCTGTGAGCTTCATCAAGGACGCAGACCTTCCTCTAGAAGAATAATTATGATAAGTGAATTTTATCTGCTAAGGAGGGTTACTAGTTCCTGCTGAATCACTTGAAGCTGCACTTCAGGGGAGGAACCTTGGAGAGGCTGCAACGAGCAAAACTATTGACTGTATAAACAGACAATGAGCCTCCATCTCCTCTTGAATTGCACTAATAAAGAAGTTTCCATTTGTCCGCTGTAAACCTGTAAAACCCAACACACCTTCAACACGTCACTCCTCCAAATCATCAGACAGAAAGGCTTTGAAGCCACACGTTTGGACTTTGAAACCCACATTCCCCAGTCTCCATAGTCAATAGTTTTTGTCTTTCTTTAGGATACATTCATAAAGGTAGAAATTCTGAGCATCTGCATCATGTCTAGAGAAGCTTCCAGGTCGTATTTTCACACCCTGCTAATTGAATTTCCCCTCGGGGATCAATACAGTTCCTCGATCCTGTCTCACCTGTGTGCGAGCGGGTGTGTATCTTCAGGTTCTCCAGACGAGAGAAGCTCTTGTTACAGGTGGGGCAGTGGTGCGGCTTCTCATTGGTGTGCGTGCGGATGTGAATCAGCATCTTATACCTGTAAAACAGCGTGAGAAGGATTCAGTTTGCATGCACACGGATGTACAGTGCAGTATGTTGTTGAGTGATGTTTGGTGTTGTCCAGATGTCCAGTCTGGCAACCTGCCCCCCTCAACAATATTTGTTGGGAATATTTTACTTCATCGTGTGAAAGTCTGGAAAATGTAAAAATAGTATTTTTACTCCACTTATAGGGATAGTTTAGTTTGGTTACAAGAGGTCCTTTGTTGATTGATTCCCTGCACACAGTCTGAGGTCATCAGGGAACAGGATCTGTGTCCGTGTCGTGATAAATGGATGAACGACTGAATGAATGATTAACCTTTGCTCTTAAAGCTCCTTTAAATTCAAGAGAGAAAGAGAGTGACATCTGATTCCAGCCTATATGGACTCATGAGACACCGAGAAGCAGAACAGATCATCTGAACAACAGCATCAAACAGGAAGAGGAAGAACAATTTTGAACCAACAGCACCAACAGATGGTAAAAAGATGATGTTTACGGGAAAAAAAAGGCCCAAAAAAAAGGTCAGAGGAGACACCCCAAACACTGACAAAATAAGTGGACCAGACCGTGAACCCTGAGGAACCCCACGTTTGAGTTTTATAAAAATAATAGGGAGAAAAGTTGTACCTCTGCTGTGAACTTGACCACATTTGGATTGCTGACAGAAACGTAAATCAGGAATTGTTAATTATTAATACAGCCGTATAGATATGTTTTATAACCAAGCCCACACATAATTCAACCTCATAATTCAAAGTCCCAACTTTATTGATCCCTGTTTTATTTGATCATTATTTTATTGAGTCCAAGGTACACATCATATACGTGTCCTCTCAATAATATCATAAAGAGTGGATTCACTTTGATTAACTTTGACTGTAAATCTAAGTTTTTCTGATGTAGGTTTTTACTTCTTGCTGGTTGGTGAGTGATGTTAAAAATCTCCTGATGCCATCATCATCGTTGTTGTTTTAAATGGAGACTTTTCCATCCTCGAAAAATGAAACTAACTGATAAAAATGAATGTTTTTAAAGACTATCAAATATGAACATTAGCTGCTCTTGTCACTGTTGGTTGAATAGTTTCATTCACATCTTTGCAACAAGTCTCTGAGTGTATATAAGATATTTAAAGAGTTCATAGTGGGTTAATCTGTCATATCTGCGTATGTGTTGGGATTGTTTGCCTCAGGTGAGGTCATGGTATGAATGTAAATATACCTGGCGTTGAAACCCCTCCCGTTACGAGCGCAGCCCTCCCACTGGCAGCAGTACCCAGAATCCTTCTCAGGCTTGACATGAAAGTCGTTGATGTGATCCACCAGGTCCTGCAGCGAGTCGAACAGCAGGTGGCACTAGAGGACCGAGCAAGAGAGAAAGAGATACACTGTGAAGAAAACTAATTACACATAGTGCACGTTTGAGGTGATTTTGCAAGGGTTTGACAATTGATACTTTATTTATTAATATTTGATTTGGACAGATGATGTGAATTACACAGACAATCTGGAAACAAGTATCATAGCGTAGTTTTTAGTGGATTCTGGTGTCCAAGAAAAGGTCACCAAACTCACATTTAGCAGCAACAAAGCCGTAGAAAATGTTTCAAAAGTTTCTCTGATTAATTGAATTTAATTGTTTTAATTGAAAGTTTTGTCCTGATCCAAATGATCCTGTAAATGTTTGATCATCCAATCCCCCCAAACTTCAGACTACCTCATTTTTAGTGATACAACAACAAAAACAGGCAGCAAATCAAACAGTATTCAGTGTATTCAACTATAAAGTCCTGTGCTTTATCGAGTTAAAACATATTCATGTCTTGTAGTTTTAATGTAAATAAATTTGCAGTTTCTTCCTGTTGTAATTTTTAAACTTTGTCCACAGCACCATCTAGTGGCTAGACTTATTTATGCAGGGTGAACACATCCAGGTACATTGATATTGACTGAGGAGGGCTGAGTGTTGACCTGGGATGATGTATTGTATTTAATGTAGGACTATGACTATCCAAGCCTATCGATGGCGAGTGCGGTGTATGACTTCCGTCTGATATTCACCTTCATCCATCGGCAGGCCAGCTGACTGTCCAGCGAGGGCTCTGGTGAAACTTGCTTCTCTCTGTTCTGACCGATGAAGATGGGGGAGGGGAAGCTGTACGCCCTCGGCGGACTCCCAATGGGCAGATAAAAGGGGAAACCCTGTGGTGAAGCTCCGCCCTCCACACCTCGATGGCGAGTTGGTTCCTGGAAGATCAGACAGACAGGTAACTTCAAGCCGGCACGCTGTCTCAACTGAAGAATTTATTTCTATAGTGACAATACATGAAATCTTTACTCTTACCACTTCAAAGTTTTAGTAGAAGTTTTTAAGAAACATTTTAAAACTGTATTTACCACAGATTAGATTTTGTCTGTCATCAGTGACACAAAATGACAAAAGTCACCAAAAAATTAGTTAAAAAAAAAAACAAACTAAACAATGGTGTTTTAATTCACATTTGTCGTGTCCCTAATCGCATACTTCTTTTTCAGATTAATTTCCCGAAATTATAAAATCTTTCCCAACACGGACAAAAAACTGCACATTTACTCACTATGGAGTCGTTAATTGCAACAAATCCTAATAAAATATATGTTTACAAGTCCAAACTAAATGTCCGTGAACAGATCTGAGGTGAGGCCCTGAACACTGATAAAGAAAGTGGTCCTGGTATTGAGCCCTGTGGAACCTCACCATAAACCATGACAACAAAATTATTTGTGGTTAAAAAGTTAAAGAACAAAATGTGGACACTTATTTTGTATGACATAATCTGAAGCTCGTTCGGTTCAGAGAGCTCAATTTAAAAAAAACGCCCCAGTTTTGAAGAATCTGCTGATATTACTGCGAGGAAAATAGGTCGTATTTACGCTCGCCTTAGATGAATTAAATGTTTTAAAATGTGTCCTTTCAAAGCTCCAGAATGAGTCTGAGAGATATGAGGTTTTAACAAAGGAGATCTGTGTGTCGTGTTTTATCGTTTAATCAGGGTTGAAATTAGATTTACGAGAGTCAGTGGACGTCTGTGTGCTGTGTGCAGACACCGCAACAGTAAATTAGATTCAATCACAAGGATCCCAATTCAATCCAGTGTTAAAGAAGAGCGCAGCACATTCAGACACGATCAGCTGCTGGCTGACGTGGGACGAAAAGTCTGTGACCCTGGAGGAGATTATCTGCTGACATGCGAAAGTACGTTCACAGACGACTCTGAGGGAAACAAACCAGCAGTACTCCCATGATCCTTTATGATTTTAAAACATTTAATCCTCAACTCTTTCTTGTTTAATATTTAGCAAACTTAAGGCTGGGCGATATGGCCTCAAACAATATCAATATCACCTCGATAACGATAAATGGACGATAACTACTCCACAAGCTGCTCACCCCCTCCCACATTAACTTTGTCTACTTCAGACGCCTCTCCAACAACTTCTACAACTTTTGAACCGTCCTCCATCTCCTCACCTGTCTTTCCCTCTTTGTTTTTTGGATGGGGTGGAGTCACGTCTCTGATGTAGGACACCGTCTTAAAGCGACATGAGACCATAGCCTACCTACACAAATCCAAAACCAACTTTGATTTATTTATTTTTTTGACACAGAATATATTGACATGGGCAAAATGAAGTCGGTTACTGATTTCAGTATCTGTCAATTTTCGGTTTGTCGCCCAGCCCTATATCAAACCAAAACAAACTCCTTCACCGTATTTCCCTCTTTAGACGGAATAAACCGCAATAGAACTGTGACTTGATTCTGACTCACCCGTGGAAAGTGATGCGGCTGAGGGCTGCTGCTGCAGTTTGGGGACTCCAGGGGTGAGGCAGGAGAGAGAGAAGAGGGTGTAGAAGGAGAAGGAGACAGAGAGGAGGCGTGGCGGGAGGAAGGTGACAGGCTGAGGTCCATGGCTGGAGGGCTGCAGCAGGACCCGGGTCGCTCTTGAGAGGAAGACTGAGAATCTGGAGAGTCAAAGCAGAGTGACGTTACTAAGATCAGGGGTGTTAATTTACAAGCTCTTGTTACAGTTCGGTTGGACTTACAGCCTGAAGGCACAAAGCTAGAAAAAACAGACTCATGCTGAACAAGGGGTACAACATATCAACGTCCTAAACTCTAGATCAACTGGCCAGTCAGTGTAAGCGTGTCAGTCAGTTTTATCACTTTTAGATTGATCGCCAAAGATGGACTTTAACGTGGAAGGACAAAGGTGAAGTCTCGGTTGAATCAAAAGTTAATGTCCGGGTAAGAGTGGAAATAACACAAAGTTTACGAAGTATCCTTAGTTCCTGAAGTCAGCCAAAGGTCGTCTGCTTGTGTTTCTGAAATTCCCCTGTGAGTCCCAGTAGAAAAAAAGGTCAGTGTGGTTTTCACTGGGCTGCCAAGTGTTGTTACACCTAGGTTAGTCACTTCCATAGAAACCCTCGAAGTCATGTGGAAACGTGGCCTCGAGATGAAGGTTTCTAAAACAGACCCGTGAAGTCCCCAGGAGCAAACTCTGAACATTCAGCTTCAAAGAGGATTCACAAATACGGTTAAGGAGCTTTTAAAACATCCGCTGGTCATTCTGCAGAGTCCGTTCAGACGGTCTCAGGGGCCCTGAGGGTGACTTCTTCATGTCAGTGTCATGCTTTTCTTATTGAGAGCCACTTATAGAGAGAGAAATCCATGAACAATGTGCATCTTATAAGGGACAGAAGAAAGCTGTCATTCACTGAATTCACAGAATTAAGTTAGTGGAAGAGTGAGAACACAGAATCCACTTAATAAACCGTTCAATTAAAACCGTCTTAGTCTTAAACACTGTGAAAAAATACTGGAGACTGAAGACTCAAAGCTGAATCTGTCTGAGGAGGATTGACTTATGTTTCGTTGTCTTTTACCTGGGGAAGAAGGTGGAGATGGAAAGGTGGAACATATCAGGCGTGGTCGTGTGGCGTTGAGGGGGGCACAGATAGAAGAGGGATACGATCGTTTTCCTAATCTCACTGGACCATCTGAGCGTCCTGAAGGGAGCTTCAGGTCCAGTGGCTCGTCTAGGGACAGCATGGCTGCTTGTTGCTGCGGTCCACCTGAGGAGAAAAAAACACAGTGCAGTGAAGTTACAGTAAATAACTGCCAGTTGGGGATGGGCTCAAAAATTTATCACGATAAGATTTGCCATTTTGGCGATTTTGTCTTGAGAACACCAGTTGGAGTTGTCAAATAAGACGTCTTCTTTATTAGCTTCGGCCATGTTTGTTTGTTATTCTACTCTGTGTGGGCTACGGCTGTGAGTCCGTCACTCGCACTTATGTCATCAACTTGCATTTATCGCATTTATTGTGAGATGGCAAATATTTATCACAGAGGATTTTTCTGACGATATATCATGAATGATAATTTATCGCCCATCCCTACTGCCAATATTGGTGTTAACCAAAGACTGTATATAGAACGGACAGCATCTGCCTCCTCGCTGGGTGAAGCCACCCCAAGAACAGCACCCTCTGTTGATGGGCTGCAGTATAGGTCATACCCTCGGCGACTCTCCCTCCGAATGTGCACAAAGCTACTGCACAGCGCTGATTTCAGGAAATGAAGAAAAATCCCGGGAATACCGAGAGCTTTTTGGCTTCAAATCTGTATACAGGCGGGAGGCTGAACCAAGTTGTCCAGAGTATATACAGTCTATGGTGTTAACACATCGATCACTGATTTCTGCAGAGACAAATAAATGTTTGTCTCGGCACAAGTGATCATAAACATCTAAAGATATTGATAAACTCTGGACCAGACAATGCAAAGTCCGGCCCTGACACATGGCTGCCATTGAACTTACAAACAGACGACTGCATTCAGATCTCTGTTAAAATATTTGCTTTTCCTGTCAGCTGAACTGTCATCTTACTTGTTTGCTGTTCCAGTGATCCGTCTTTCTTTGGAGTACTTGTGAAGTAATTCCAGTGACATGAGTCATAACAACAGTGGGATCTGATTAAACTATTATTCAAACATGGTGGTTTGTAGACAAAGTGAACCACAGGAAGCCTCTGTAGCGGCTGTGGTAAACACAGAGTGAATAACTCAAAGTGACTGTGTAACAGCGGCATTAGATTACCATGTACAGGGACATACGAGGCATTTGAGTCCGAGCTGAATATCCAGATCCATTCAGACTCACACAAATGTTTTTATCTACTCAATGAGTAATATGCAGTGGCGTTGCTCTGCGGCGACCCCAGCTCGAGTGCTGCTGCTGTGTCTTTCTCTTGAAAATACTAACAAATCTACCTCGCTATTGCGGCTGCATGATTTTGGTCAAAAAGTAAAATCCTGATTTTTTTCTCTGAAAACTCGATTTTTAATTTCAATATTCTATTCAGTGACAACTTCACCAAAAGTTTTTTTATCATCTGTTGAAGCAAAACTAATGAAAACAATGTCGTGCATATGCCAAGCCAGTAAGCATGGTAATTCATGCATCTATACATCAAATAGTCTATCAATACCCCATTCAACCATCTGTCCGTTATTCCATCAAACATCCAATAATCAAACAATCCAATAATCCTACAAACCATAGAATATTCAATCTGTCCATCCAACCAATAATCCATCCATCAAACCTTCATTGACCAATAATCCATCCATTAAACTTTTCAATAATTATCCATCCAGAAAACCAGTGTATAATCCATTAATCCATTAATCCAACAATCCATCTAACAGTTTATTCATTGAACCATCTAATAATCATCCGTCCAACAAACCGTCCAATAGTTCATCTATTCAACAGTCTTTCCAAACATCCGGCAATCAATCTGGTTGTTTACTGGAGGTTTTAGTCACATCAGCCTGAACATGATCATGATATTTTGACAGGATCAAGTTAAATCAATCACTGTGAAAAAATCCTGTGAAGGTAAATCAAACGATCAATGTGATTGATCCCATTGGTCCAATACATCTGACCCTACTTGGAATAATGGTAATTTTTCCCTGACAGGACAAAATCAAATAACCAACATGTTTTTGTGTTTTAGACACGTAGAAGTTTGTTTTCCTGTCCTCCAAGTACTCTAAAACCACTTAGTCAATCTGGGAGCGATTAATCCTCTCTTTTGAATTTGACTTGTTTCTCGGTCCCAGAGGGAAAATGTCTGAAAAACATTATGATGTGGGTTTGTTACTGGGATCCTCTACATTTCTGCGGTCCAGCTTCACTGAGGCCTTTACAAGATTTTGCTGTAGTTTTCCACCCGTAGCAGTACGACACTCTGAGTGAAGCTTCTGATAAAAAGCTTTACTTCGTCATGACTCAGCCCGTGAGTTCTTGTCAGACCGAATGACTCAAGACCCAGATATCTGCCTCAAGGGAAAAAAAACTCACGGTAGGGGACCTAACGTGCTCATGTCCAAAGTACACATATGTTTTGGCCAAACCTGTCAGAGCTGGACACCTGATTGTCGAGCCGTTAATTAAGGATACTTGTTCACCAGAAACACATCTTGATTGGGACTGAATGCATCTCTCTTTTAATATATATATTTTCATATCGTGCTTCTCATTTTTAAAGCTCAAGAACGCCATGTGATAGTCAGATGACAATGAGTACAAATACAAATACTCTGATTTTGGATTAAAAGAAGTCAGAGCCCTATTACCCAGGGTCGATTAGTTTATCTGAAACAGAAGAAGGACCTAAACTCTGCTCCAATATGATAAGATGGATCACAAACAACATGAGCCAGAGCATACAGCCTTTATGGATTTTAAGTCATCTGTTGATCCTATGGGTATTTTTATACGTACGAAGGCAAGGACCATTAGACTTAACTTATTTTTACATTTGCCGTTCTGATAGTTCAGGCCTTTGTTGACAGATTGACAGATAGATTGACCGAGACAAGCTCTTTAGGTCCGGACTAAGGTCCAGGGGAGATTTCACACCTATCACAGAAAAGTCTGAAAGTCCGGACCAAACGGCGCAGGTGTGAAAGCCCCCTTCATCTCCGCCCCGCACTCATAATGCTTTTATGGGGCTAAAGGTCCTTTCACACTGGGAACGTTTTTCGTACGATTATTTCGGGCATCAATATTTTTTTTCGAACCCGTATCCTGTCAATACAAGCGTTCACATCAGCAACGTTTTCCTGTTCCGTGATATTGCGGCATTTATTTTTTCGTATCACGGTCTAATTTTCTTAAGTTTTGCATACTATGTGTCCACTTCTGACCAATCAGATTGCGTGTTGTTGCGACATCTGATTCACCGGTTTATCCAACTTGGCCGACCGGCTGATTGTTTATGTGTCGGAGAACAGAGTGCTTTTGATAAAAGACACAAATATTACAAAGATAACGACCTGAAGGACAACTTGTGGAGAGTCATAGCGTCAGATTTCTCATATGACAATGGTTTGTGTTCTTTAACAGTTTGATAAACATCTTTGTTTTAACTTTCATCTGTGCTAAGTAACTTCAGCTCATAAGCTAACCTATTCAGATACAACATACCATATGTATTTTCACTCTTAATCGCGTTGCTGTCACAGCACCATTAGGTCTCGGTTGTTACCTTACGTTTATGGATTATAGTTTCATGTTCTTTATCTGGTTCTGGCCCCGACTCAGCACATGCTATCATGACAGACAGACATCTCAACACCAGAGTCTAATCAGAACTGAAAAACACTCAGTCTGCTGTTGTGTCAGTCTTCTCGCTTCCCCTGGGACGCGTCTTTTTTCACCCCAGAAAGCCACAAAATTTGTTCCCGGTGTGTAAGGACCTTAAAGCTAACCGGCTGGTTTCTTACAATACTTGCAAAACCCATTTGTCCGTGCATTTGTCTTGTATTGGTGGAAAGGGGTCTGAGGAAAAGTTTTTGGGCAGTTCCTTACAAAATATGTTGCTTACAATCTGGTTAAATTCCAACCTTGGCATTCGCTGACCCTGTTAGAGCTCAGAAAACTCAATGTTCCTATACCCATTCTGAAAGACTGTTTTTCAGGTATCTGTTTTTTTCGGCGTCATTTTATATTTAGCCGGTCTTTGCCTCCAGTGGAACTTCTAAATGGCACCAGATGTGGGTTTCAAGCAGATATGTGACATAACAGCAAACCCCCCTTTAGGGTGTCTCACTAAATGGCCCTTTAATGATAGCTGGCAGTAAGTGCATTCTTAATTTACTTTCACTGCCTGGATTTCCAAACACAGTCTGGGATTCAAACTGGCGTCTTTCCAGCTACATGTACACCTCTTTAACTTCTAAACTTGCTGTCACCACAAATTCTTCCACAATCACCGACAGGATCCCCTGACAAAATATCAGGCAGAGGCTAAACCACAATGAAGTCAGTGTTTAGGTCCTGCTGCCAGCCTGCCAGCTACCTCGCCACACTGGTTTCACATTCCACAGCAACCTCGCTGACTTCTCTCTCTCTCTCGCTCTCTCTCTCTCACACACACACACACACATTTGGAAGTATTGTGTCGGCACGCACACACAGTACCATATGTATCCAGGCACGCAAGCAGACTGACGTCACACCAGCAAGCATGCTCAAATCTCATAACCACACGTGAGCCCCCACCTCCAGCAGCAGCAGCTCCTCCCCCACTTTTCCCTCAATGACCTGCGTTTGGGCTGCATGCCCGGACCCTCTTATGGATCCCCTACTGCCTAGCAAAACACAACTTTTGGGTATTCACACGCCACACACAGAATTATGTACATGCTAGCACACGCAACCACATATAGTGTATACTCTAAACAAATGGGCGAAATAACTAACACAGACACACAGAGATGTGGTTCTCCACTCTTGTGGACCCATGTTATCAAGATAGACCCGTTACCTGAATTTAAGTCCAATCTTGATGCTAAATCTGACAATTATTTTATGGATGGAGACTTTCTGGGTGCTGATGTTTCTCTGATTCACTGATCTTGAAACAAACCTGTTGTAAAGGTAAAATCACCCTCCTTTCTGTGGGTGCCGTGCGAGCCCAGGCCAAAACAACCAGGCTGTAAAAAGACACCGGTGTGGTCCTGTAGAATCAGGAAGGCCCGACATCCACGATTGTGTCACTTTCAGGCTAATAAATGGAGATTACCAAAGACAGGTTTCTGGTTTATGAAATATTCTGATAGAAAAGTGTGAGAAAGTCGAAATTCACGTAAACCCAGACAGACCGATGCCCCCCTCAGGTGTTTTCTACATAAACAGACATGATACTCTGTCCTCCCCTCATAGAGAACCTTTTCCTCCACTGCGCCCTGATCTGGCCTCTCCCTCTCTCTCTCCCTGTTTTACTTTTTTTTCACTCCTCTCTCTCTCCCTCTCTCTTGACTTCCCTCCCTCTCACTCCTTCCTGTGGTTTTCCTCTCCCAGTCCTCCAACTGAGCATACCTCTCCTGTTCTCCTCCCCTCTCCTCTGCCCTCTGCACCTCCCACTCTTTTCTTTCTTCTCTTCCATTTTATATCCTCCAGAGAATTTTTTTTTAAGTCCCCCTTTTTTTTTTCTCCTTCATTTTTTCAACACTTGCGCTCTACGTGAAGCCGTTCTCGTCTTCGGGATATATTGCTTCCTCCTGTTCGGATGTTATTACTCAAAAACTTTTTAATCACGTCTTCCTCATCCTCGTCTTTCTCCCTCTTTTGTCTGAGAAGTCTGATCTTTGTGAAAAGACAGACGCAGAGACAGACTCTCCAGTTGCCGACTGGTGAATGAACTCTGTTTTTAAAGTTGCTGGTGTAGAGAATCGATTTCAGTGGGTGGAGGGAACGATTGAAGACGGTCCATCACTTCATAAATGATGTCAGGCCGTGTTTTTTTAGGGGTTACATCCTTTGATCTTTCCATCCCACATCCTTATAAGGTATTACGCAATGCTGCTGCAACAGCGAGGATGACAGGAGGCTTTGTTTTCGTGACTTGGAGGCATATGGAGACAGAAGGAGAGAGGCTGACTGTGAAGGGTGACGTGTGGTGCCTTCATGGGAAATGGCTATAACTGGTTGGAAATGAAAAAGCTGGGAACAGTTCAGCGGACAAAACAAAAAAAAAGAAGGGAGAGTGGTTTAAGTTGAGCAGTAAGGAGTCCGCTGAGGACATGTAGAGGGGTTAAAAAGCATGAAGGAAACAGCGGGGAGTCCTCTTATCACGCAGACTGTGGTGAGCTGGAGACGAGGATAACTGTGTCCTTCTTAGAGGCACAGAAAGCAGACAAACACACAGCTTTCTTTCCTTATTGACCTCCTGGCACCTTTCAGATTACAAAATGTGTTTTTTGTTTAGGCCCAAGTCCTCACACATCATCCAAAACAGTATAATGACAGTATCTCGTTTCAAAGTCACGAAAACAAAACCACCGCCACTGCAGTTAGGTGGTTTCTGCCTCCACGGCTGGGAAGGGAAATTTACTGTCTGTGTTCACAGCTTGTGAGTGTTTTATATCATGTCAGCTCTGATTCACGGCGTGGTCTCACTGCCAGCATTCAGGAGAGCGAATTTCTTACCGGACAGGAGAAATTTAAATGTTTGAGAGGAGAGGCGGTGGAAAACCGGGATAGAAGAGAAGACGAGGGGAAATACAGAAATTATAGAAGACAGACGTGGGTTCCCACCCTTTCCTCTCCTTGCACTTTCCGGTTTTATTTCTCAGTATTATGCTCCTTTTCTTTGTCTCTCTGTCTCTCTCTCTCTCTCTCCCCCCTCTCTCACCAGCGCAAAGTGATGCAACTTTGCAGAGCAAGTCTGCAATAGCCACCAGTCGAGCGTGCCGTGTATCTCACTCTGACACAGGCGTCTGAACCATTTAGGAGGGGAGTGGTGGTGACTGAGTGGGGGAGTCATCCTCGGTGTAGGGTTTATCCAGCTTCTCACTTTGAAAAATACTTTTTCTTTACTTTTACGGAAACTTTTGCATCACTGTAAGACGCAGGAAATTTGATGCAATTTGATGAAATTCATGTTAAATTAAACTTCGATAATAAATGTATGATGCACATACAGGATATACTGAAGTAACAGTAAATTAATTTCGTTTTATAAAAGTGTAGTGTTTCTAAAGTGAATATTTTTTTACTCTTGACTCATTTTCAACTTTTCCAAAAAGACAAGGATGCTGTTTAAAGTGTTAATGAAACAGAAAGTGATGCTTTGACAGTTTTTCAGATCCTGAATTTAACTAGAAATGGGGCAAAGACAACATACTGGATGTTGAAATGGAAAATTAGTCATTTTAAATTTGATGCCAACAAAACTTTTTTTTTTTTAAAGTTTATTTGGAGACAATAAAAGATGAAGGAAATGTGAAAAAAATCACCTGAAGGAGCCTTAACCTGGGCAAATAAGAGGCTTTTAAGTCCCTCAAAGTAAAGACAGATAAAGGTTCATCATTCTGAGACAATAGCAGTAATAATAATATATTGTATTTAAAGGTCCCTTTCAAAACACCCAAGGACACCGCAAAAGACACAGATAATGTGTGAGAAAATAGCTTGACAGGATCAAAATATTTAATTGTTTTATTACAAGATTCAGAGAATCTGGGAACATTTCTGTGGCACAGCTGACCCAATTTCCACCGCATCTGAACGGCCACGATTTTCGCTGCCTGCCAATTCCTACACGATGCGTTTGTGAGGTAAATTTCATGGACATCTGAAGACCTTTGACTTGTTTGTCCCCCGCCCACGTTTGCATGATGTGATGTACGATCCGCCTGAAACATATAGTGTTTTATTTTGAAAAGAAGCCGGGTGTTTTATATCGTGTCTGTGCCCGACTTCTTTTCCAGCACGGGTTAATCTGAGCTGAATTTATGCGGAATGCTGTAGTGTCCAGAAAAAGTCAGCTGAACCTCTGGGGGGCTGGAAAGAAGCCGGTGGAATTTGACACGTTAACTTGAATGGAAATGATCATTCCAAAATCCGACCCTGTGCAGGAAAACCAAACTACAGCTCATCAGGCGTGTAGGCAGAATTTTCTCTGACATGAAACCATGTAAACTCCTGTCATTATCTAATGCTAAAACAAACCTTCTCTGGATATTACCAGAGAGAGTTCATTCCTAGACAAACAGAGGATGCATCAGAGTCAGATAAGAGTGAGAGGAGTTGGGTTTGGTGAGGCGATGCAGTGAGGATAAACTCAACTCATCCCACTTTATCCCCCCGCAGCTCAAAGATGAACTTAACCATGTATAGGCATGATACACAAACTCCCAGCTGAGACCATCTCGGTGCAAGTTTGTATGGATCACGTTACTCCTCTACTGCAGAGGCTGAAACAAAGATTAACCTTTAAGAGTTGAAGAAAATCTGCAACTTCTGATCATTTTCAGTGGACAAAGTCAAAGATAAAACACCTCTCCTTCACTTTAACTCATGCAGACTTAAAGTGCATCAATCCTGGTAAGAGTCTTGTCCACAAATGTTTAATGTTTGTCTGATTTTCTCTCAAAAATGTCTCACTGATGACTTTTTAAACGATCAGTCATTTCTGTGGGCGTTTAAGAGTATGTTTAAACCGCGCCTCATGATGGCTCTTCTAATTAGACAAAAACACACAGTCATCTTCAGCATGTGATTTTCACATCAACACAATATATATGTGCCCTGCAGGTGAAAGTAAACCCTCTGCGTCCTGTTAGTTTTACAGCCTGTACCTGTCCCGACATTAAGAAGCAGCTAGACGAGCAGGATAACACCCGCCCACTTAAACCGTGGGACTTTTTGATAAAACCAACTCTGATTTTAACTCACCGAGGGAGAAAAGTTGAAAAATGAAGAATTAAATACCAAATACCATAATCTGGCTCACTTAATCTAGTGTTTTCTGGGCGTCTCAACACATGTGCATGTTTAAACTTGAGGGTCATGTGACTCAAATACAGACACTGGCTGTGTCCGAAATGAATCACTCAATCTCTAACCCCTAACCCCCATATGGGGTTTCACTATATAGTTGACTATGTAGTGAACTCAATCACCAGGGGTTTCAGACACTACATGACAAGACGCAATACACGACGGGATGCCCACAACCGGTGGGTGACCATCGGATGGTCACTGCATTTTGCAATGCTTTATGGGAAATTTAGGTCGTCTATATGGGGCACTGGAATTGATCACTGAGGTTTCGGACACCCCTCAAAATGGCGCTAACCCCCATATAGTCGTCTATATAGGGATTAGGGATCCATTTCGGTCACAGCCACTGTCAGTTCCTCCGTGTTTTTAAATGAGGGCCTATGCAAAGTAACTCTAGGTGCAGGATCTCAGGTATGAACAGTTGGTGAATTAGCCAAGGAAGTAGGCTTTACCATCTGTCAACACACCATGATACACCCTCATTGGCTACATTTGGTTAGATTTTCTTCTCTGGACACTCCCACCCATCTAACCCCACCCCCATAGACACGCCACTCATCTAACCCCGCCCCCTGTCAAAGAGAGGCCAGAATGTTTTGTACAAGCATCATTTGTTTACGACACTTCAATTTGCATGAACGATGCTTCCTGGCCTCCTTTTGACTCCATACTGAGTCTATTACAAATCTTATTCTTCCTTCTTTTTTAGGTTCTCCATTAATAGGGTGACCATATTCTGAAGGACACTACACTGCGGGGCAGACTCACGTGCAAAATTTTTGTGTTTTTTTTGGGGTCAGGTCTAGTGTTTTTTACACTCTTCTAACTCAGTTAGTCCATGCTAAAAAAAACTCAAATCTTCCATACAAAACCCCGGACATGTGAAGGGTTTTATAAACTCCCCCTGGACAGTCCAGACAGACCGGACAGCCCCCAAAACAAGGACATGTTTGGGTAAAAGAGAACGTATAGTCATCCTATCCTTTAAGTATCTACTATTCTACCTGAAGTCTAACCCACTCACAATCATACACACTTCCACACAATATAACACAATAAAACCAACAAAGCCACTCCCTAAAAAATCAAAAATGCACATATATACATACATATGCATGCATACATACATACATACATAAACCTTGTCAAAACCCCCTTCACTCCATCTCTCTGCCTGCCCTCTCTGTTATTCTTCAACATCAGTCGGACAAATATTCCTCCTCCACCTCCCCCAACCTGTCATCCACTTCTTCTGAGGAGTAAGGGAAAGAGAGAGAGACAGAGGATGGAGATGACGGATGAAGGATGAAGGATGAAGGATATGGGGACAAACAGAAGGAAGGAGAATTAGGGAAATGAATGACAGAAAAAGGAGGGGTGGTAAGAAAAGGAGAGGAAAGGGAGTTGGAAGAGAAGAAAAGTAAGACTGAGGGAGAGAAGTGTGTTTAACCTTCGTTGTCAGGCGAGACAGACGAGGCCAAGAACAGTCTGCGTGCAAAAATCAATCCCTTTTCCTTCTCTCGCTCTTATTTTCTTTTCTTTCTGTTTTGTCCTCTCTTTCCTTCATCCCTCTCTCATTCCCTCAGCTCTGTCATCCAGACCTAAAACACACAAACACATGCGCCTCACATTCCTACGTGCAGAGCAGATTCACCCAATTTGTTTCCACTGCATATGTGTGTGTGTGTGTGTGTGTGTGTGTGTGTGTGTGTGTGTGTGTGTGTTAGTGTGCCAAGCCAGTAAATAATAACCAATCCCAGCTGTACTGGAGGCCGGTCCTCTCATTCTCGACGGGAAACAAAGACAGAGAGACAGAGAAAAGGCTCCATGAAATAACAAAGTAATGAGCTGGAAAAATGTCCCGGTAAGGAGAGAGGAATTAATAATGTTGAAACAGATCTGACGTTATTAAAGCTGCCAAGAGGACTCCACATGAAGACACGGTACACAACTTCCAATGTCTGCTTCATTCAACAGCTTCTGATTGGTCTGATGACTTTTCTAAGTTGCTGCAACTATCTTTAAAATACCTCAAACGACTAGTGATTATTTAACATCATATCAGGATTTAACATCTTCACTTCACATGTTTACAAAACTTAAACACTCTTGAAATCTTGCGTAATTCAAACACATCAACAAGTGAAATAAATAGTTTTCTCCTGCCGTTATTGATTTGAGGAAAAGGAGCCATGAACCGATTCATAACCTCACTCAATGAGCTTTGAATTTACTTTGATGATAATACTCTTTGAATAAAATAACATGGTAGGGCGGGGCGATAAACCAAAAATTTACCTAAACCAAAATTTACGACAATAACTGTCGCCATTTTGCTCATGTCAACATATAAATAAAAGTTGTTTTGGATGTGTGTTGGTAGGCTATGGTCTCATGTCCCTTTAAGACGCTGTCCTACATCAGAGATGAGACTCCACCCCATCCACTCCATGAAAAAGAGGTAAAGACAGATGAGGAGATGGAGAACGGTTCAAAAGTTGAAGCGGCTGAAGTAGACGAAGTTAATGTAGGAGGGGGTGAGCAGCTTATGGAGTAGTTATCGTCCATTTATCCTTATCAAGGTGATCTGCTCAATATGACGCGATATTGATTAGAGGCTGTATTGCCCAGCCTTATAACCTGGGTCACGTTTTATCATCATCCTGCTTTTTCAAGCTACCAAGACTTGACATGGGCTGCTGTTAGGTCTGGCAGCCACTGACGCTGGACGCTCGTGATCACTGCAGCTTCTTTGTTGTTGTGCTGTCCCTTGGCTTTTCAGACATCACACACATCCGCCTCCTCCTGCTCCTCTCCCTGCCCTCCTCTCTCCACCTGCCTCTTCCTGAACGCAGCAGCCTACGATGAACTTTCCTATTCCCTCTTGCTCTCAAACTTGTCTCGATAATCATCTTTTCATGATTGTTAGGAGCCATGATCGTAAACTAAATTGATCGCCCAGCTCTTTGATAGATTTAACACCAGTTCGTTTGTGGTGGAAAAACCAGGAGACGATTAAAACAGAGGAGAGAAGACACAAAAACTGGATCTACAACTTGGCTGCAACCGGATCTACAAAATCGAGTCAACACTTAGCAGAACACACGATTAGATCAGGAGAATGGATGAACAGAGGAAAATCTCATTAGCTGAGGCAGAAAAACTCTTGAATTACATTAACAAGTTGTTCAAAACTGATTTATTGCAACGGTCTGACTGTAACTGACTGTGACTTTTAAATACATAAAAACATGTTAACCTGACTGAAGTCTCACTAAAATAAACATTTTGTGACGGTGTTTTCATCGCTGTCGTCCTGTTGGCCACTTGCTAGCGCATTTGTTTTGGTGCATAAAAGGTCGACCAGGAGCTGAACCGGTAACAAGCAGAAAGGGAGCATGTCGCCACCTACTGTTGCGGAGGCAGAAATGCCTCCATCAATAATTAAATTTCTGCCTCGTTCTTGTAAACTGGGACATGGATAGTTGTCAAATTAAATCACCTAATCCAGCTGTAATTGTAGCTTGATTTAACGGTGCATGTAAATGTACAGACTCGAGTCCTGCACTGATTTATGCAGCTCTGTCCAAGTTGTTTAATTCTACCAGTTTGATTCGAGTAACAACAGCTACGTTAGCTCACTTGAGGAAATCATTAATTGAATGTGAGTTTCCAGAAGTTCAGGGGTAGGCCGGTCAAACTGGACCGCTAACTAATGCAGGGGTCACGTTCTTGGGTTTTGCACCATGAGCAAACCAACGTTTAAAAGTACCGGACTTCTTGTCTTCTTCTCTGCACATTGGTATGATTACAGCGAGTCCGTTAGAGTGTGGCTGCGTTTCATCAGAAGTCAGATGTCGGAGCTGAAAGTTCCCAGCGTTTCAGTTACCAAGTCGGAAAAAAGCAAAATAGGAGGCCTAAAACAAGATGTTGACATTTACGAAAATTATTTTAGCGCTTGCCTTATATTCGGACATGGCAGGTGCTAAAGTAACTTTCGTAGATGTAGCCATCTTGTTTCAGGCTTCCAGTTTTGCTTTTTTGGGAACTTGGATGTGATGTCATTTTCAGCTCCGACTTCTGACTTCCGAGGTAACTCGAACGCAGCATAAAATCAGAGCCACACCCTAACAACAGCCAGTTCCCCATAGCAACGGTCTGCTATAGACAGATAACAGACTTTGTTTCTGAGTGTTAAGCTTTGAATTGTGTACTTGAAACAATAAAGATTTCAGTACAAAGTTTTCGATGCTGAGGATCTGATCGCAGCAGTAAAATAAGACAGCCGTTTTTTCATCCTCGTTCAGTTGTACGAGCCTCTGGGACACAGAAAAAGCTCATTTTGACTCTATCGCCATCTGCAACGGCGCTCCATCCCTCTTTTCACCCATTATTCCTTTTCCTTTCCAAGACATCTTTCCTCCTTTTTCCATTTTTCCTCTTTCTCTCCGCTCACGTTTTTCAAAAAAGGCTTTTTCATGGAGTCTGGTATTTTGTTTGCCCCCCCTCCCCTCTTCCTCAAACACAAACTAAAAAGTAAAGGAGCATAAGGCAGCTAGAGGGAGAGACGGAGGGGCGAGGAGAATAAGAAAAGGGGGAGAGAGGGAGCGATGGAGGGGGATGTCGGGGTGGGGTTTGTGGAATTTGCTCTATGTTTGGTTTGGAAGTGAAGGCCTCCGTGCTGGGCTCTCAGGAGGATAATGGAAAAAGAGCGAGAGAAGAAAGGGAGGTTTATGGATGTGTGTGTACCCTCACAGGTGGTCGGCACACACTGACAGGGGGGCCTATTGTGTGTCAAAGTGTGTGTGTGTGTGCACGTCTGAGTGTTTATTAGATTGTGTAAGCAGAGCATGTGCACAGATTTGAGTGTTTATCTGCAGATGTTGGAAAAGATGCATGCGAGCTTTTAGCGTGTAGGAATCAGAGACCGGAGACAGAGAGAGGAGGTGAATAAGACATTCCTAAGATGGAGGAAGAGGAGGAGGGGGAGGAAGAGGAGGAGGAGGAGGAGGAGGAGGGGGGAGGAGATGCAGGGAGCCAGTGGTTAGTTAGTGGTTAGAAACTAAGAGGACAAAAATGAATGTCTGGTCCAGGGCTGGGCCCAAACACGAGACCACAACCCGCCGAGGAGACAAGAAAATAAAGTCAAAAAGAGTTATGTACAGTAGAGGCAGAGGGGAGAATCAGGGGAGGCCTCCTTCTCCACCACCACCACCTCCACCCTCACCTCCCCTCTCCTCTCGTTCGAGGCCTCCTGACTCCTGCCTCAGCCGCAGGGGAGAAAAACGGGGGAGTGGTGCTTTTATAGCTGAGCTGAACCCGCTCAACCCATCATGTGTAAACAGCAGGCAGAGTGTGGAGACAACAGAGGGGCCAGGCCAGCGGCTACACGGGGGGCTTCAGGGGGGAGGAGGGGGGAGAGGGGTGAGGGTCTCTGTCTGTCCTGAACTTCAAACTTTAGCACTTTATAAACTTCTTTTTCTGTCTATCCTCAACTTTTTTTTTTCCTTTGGCATCTTCAATTTCCTTAATTTTTTCCATTTTTGAAAAAAAAGTTTTTTTCCTTTCTTTCTTTCTTCTTTCTTTCTTTCTTTCTTTCTAAAAAATGAAATTTTCTCTATTCCTTTGTTGATTTTTTTCCCCATCTCTCTTTTTTCTGAGCATTTTTTCTTATTTTTTTCTTCACTATTCCTCCTTTTTCTTTATTTTTTTCTGATTTCTATCTCTCTCTCTCTCTCTGTATTTTTTATTTCATTCTCTTTATGTGTCTTTCTTTTTATTTTGCCTTCTTTCTTTTACAATTTTCTTTTGTTTCTTGTTTCTTTCTTTATGCATTTTTTATTTTTTATCGTTCTATATTACTTTCTTTCATGCTTGTTTTCTATCTTTCCTTCTTTTCATGTTCTGTTTTTATTTGTCTCTTTCTTTCTTTCTTTCTTTCTTTCTTTACCAATTCTTGCCAGTTTGTTTGTTCTTTTAACATTTTTTCATTACAAATACTTTTGATTTATTTTTTCTTTCTTCATTTTTTCTGTTGACTCATTTACTACTTTTTCTACTTTTTCTTTTTTGTTATTTCATGTCTTATACCTTTTTTAAACATGTCTTGCCTTTTTCTTATTTATATTTTTTGTATCTAGTTCTTTTCTTTTTCTCTTTTCCTTTCTTCCTTCTTTAACTCATTCCAGTACAACCACACTAAATTAGCTCAACCCCTCTGTCTCTCTCTCTTTCTCTCTCTCTCTCTCTGACAGAGTCATATATGCCATATGTATGAGCGAACACTCCGACCGTGCTGCAGACAGTGTGGGTGGAAGTGGGCTCTGAGACAAGCGCACCCAACAACAACAGGAAAGGAGTTTGCTCGGCTCCGGGTCCAGTCTGCAGAGAGCAGCATGATGCAACGAGGCTGCAACCTGCAACATCGCTGCCTCCACGCACGAAAACCTCACATCCTCCAGACCTCTCCGCCCTGACCACCATGATGAGTCTCAGATTAGTATGGAGGGGTTTGAGTGGAGCTGACGCACTTGCGGGCCCCGCCCTGAACCTGCCCTGCCCTCTGGGTCCCCGAAGAGTCCGAGTTAGGTGAAAACATTCAACTCTTGGCGGCTGAAATTGAAAGTTTGAAAACCTGATACTGATAGATAAGACAGGGGCTCATGTCAGTGATGGTCTTAGATGGTGTGTTGTAATCGGGGTGGAGGACTTGTGAGATTTGGTGAACCAAACTGAAAAACAAGAATTAAAGGTCTTATCTCCTCCCTGTGTCAGCGGGGAGTTTGTGTGGGTGTATGCGGGAGTGCGTGCTGGTGTGTCAGGTTCCCCCCTCTTTCACACATAGACTCTGTTTGTTTTCTCGCAAATTTCATTGGCTTTGACTCAGAAATGTTCCAGAGTTGCTCTTTTACACATGTCCCTCACTGGGTGAAGGTGGTGGGGATGGTGCTCTCCATCATTTCTCATTAATCACCAGCTCAGGTCCCAGGTATGTCAGCCGGATTAACATGTTTACATGCATTTTAAAAGTCTCGTTTCAGTTGGACCATTGCAATAAATTGATTTTTTTAAGTGCATGTAAACATACTGAGTGTTTATAACATGCAGACTAAGCAGTGACAACTTCTGCATCCATACTGGCGCTTCATTCAAACCTTTGCTGGAGCTGGAACACTGAGCTCCTGTATTTCCTTCTCTCTCCTTCATGTGTGTCTCTATCTCTAACTTTAAATCTACATGTCCCAATCAACTTGCTAACCACACTTCTTTCTCTTAGCTCCCTCATCCTGTAGCTTCCTGTGGACTGCTGCTGCAGATGACTCGTTACTGACGACCAGCCTGATCCCAGCTGCTTCTCACTATTATTTTATTACAAACGGCACTTTTTCAATTTGCATTGTCTCCGTCCATCTCTCTCTTTTTGCATCTCCTTCTCTCCCCCTCTATAATCCTGGCACAATCTCAGCAGATGACTGACAGACATCAGTCTAGGGCTGCACGATTAATCAATTTTAAATCGTTATCGGATTATTTGATCATGATGATGTTAAAAAAATTAAAATCGTCAAATCGATTTTCCTCTCTATCATGTCTCACACCTCCAGGCCACCGTAGGCTCCCCCTTCCTGCAGGAGTGCTCCCCAGTTCCCACACACCAGTGTAAACAAACATAGCGTTTGCAAAAGAAGGTGATAATTTTGTGGTTAAATAGGACAAGAGTGAGTCAGTCGTGTGGAATTGGTATGGCTTCGCAGTTTCGGATGAAGAGCAAACCACTCCCCGCTGCAAAGTCTGTCTGAAGGCGGTATCAAGCTGTCCACAGGGAAACAATTTCAGGAGTAAACGCAAAAGTTTTTGTCGTACCAGCGTTTTATTCACAAGGAAACAGCGTTTCAGGTGACTGTAAACAATACTTTTTGAAAACAGGTCAGAGAGTGCATAAATCCGTAAACAACCACAATTTCATCTTCGTGTGGATGTCTATCTGCATCTCTGGAAACGATCATGTGAAACACAGCATAACTTTTTCATCGCGCCTGCGCATGTCCGGCCAAAACAACTTTTATAGACATGCTCTGTACTCTTCTTCTGTCTTTTGTGCATTTCCTCTGCAGCGTTACAGCGCCACTTACTGGCTTGGCATATGCACTACATTGTTTTCAGTGGTTTAGTTTGAGAGATGATAGAAAAACTTTTTATTTTTAAAGCGAAGTTTGGTGAAATTGTCGCTGAATAAAAAATCGATATCGAGTTTTCAGAGAAAAAAATCAGGATTTTTTTTGGGCCAAAATCGTGCAGCCCTACATCAGTCTGGTTCTGCTCGAGGTCTCTGCCTGTTAAGGGGAAGGTTTCCTCGCCACAGATCCAGAGCGGATCTTCATGTTGGGTCCTTGTTAATAATAACACACAGAGTCTGATCTGCTGATTAAATGATTGATCTTAAATGTGAGATAACTAACAGACCTAACAGACCTGAAGTATTCTACTTCACTAAACTGAGATGTTTCACTTAAAGCTGAAGGCACACACAGAAAACACGTAACTCACAGGAGTCCAAAAGAAGCTCATGATTTTTTGAGTCTACTGTAGGACTGTTTTTGTCTTTCTCTTCTCTGGAAAAAAGTAGTCAAAACTATTGGAGAGTGACTGCAGAAGTCATTGCCAGAATCTCCCCAGTTGTTCTTATTCCTTTTGCCAGATCCGACCAAAAATTTGGACTTGCATTGGCAGACTTTGTTGGCGCTTCAAGAGCTGCTTTCCAGCCTTGGAAGAGTCAGACAAAAGTCTGTTTCTGCTTAATTACTGGAGGATTTTTTCAGTCTGGTTCTGAAAGAATTAGAACAAAAAAAAAAAAAGTTCCCCTTTGCCACCTTTACTTTTCATGTGCCTGTCTGGTCCCAGCTTTTTCACTCATTTTGAACGTCCAGGCGTAAACTTTGAATTACTCAAAGGAAGACGCAGTCCTGGTCGAGTTGCTTTTTTGTAGACTGTGATTTTTAAGGGGCCCAGGATAGATCCTTGTGGAACTCCAGAAAGAGTGAATGACATCAGGAGGATTTTAGAGTTGAAAACACACTTTGCTAAAGAGGACTGCCATCTTCAGTCATTCCCACTAATAGATGTTTGAAACCATGGGCTCACTTTCAGACTTGTTTCTAACACTTGTTTTCACTCACAGAATACAGCCTTCAGTACAAAATATACAACATGTAAGCTGTCATATCATTTCTGATGCCTTATCAATAGCTGAATTCAAGTGTGGACATGTTCTACAGATTGAAGTCCTCTAAGTTTCACGTTACAGTAAAAAACAGTAATAGATGATTAAGAATGTGTGGATTGTGAAGATGCAAAAGAAAAGTCATATTTACCTTAAATCAGCCTTTAGAGAAACAGCCTCCTCTGTGCTCCCTGCTGTTTTTCAAAGATGCTTCAGAGCCTCCAAATCACTCAGACTGAGCACAAAAACTCAAAACAAAGCGAGTGTTCCCAGCGTTTTCAACACCATCTCCAGTAAAGCAGCAAGTCGGTGTTTAGAAATCAAATCCTCCCACGGGAGATCGTTCAGGAGTAAGAAATGTTCAATGCGAGCAGCCAGTTTTCAGTTCCGAAAACCTTGTCCTGTCAAGAGTTTTTCTCTTCGAGTTAAAGAGGCGTTAGTGAAGTGATGAAACAACAACAACAAAGTGTCGCTCAGGTCGTGAAGGATTTAGGATTTAGGATTTAGGGTTTAGGCTGCGAGATGAGCGTCAAATCCACCACGAAAAGGTTCACGCTCTTCTGGAGGCGCATCGCTTAGTTGCGACGCTGGTCAACTGAACTTCCCCCAGACTGAGAGGAGGAAAGAGGCTGAGGGGGGAGGAGAGGAGGTGAGGAGAGGAGGGGAGAGGAGAGGGGAGGAGGTACAGAGACTCTGGAGGAGTGGAAAGGACAGAGAGAAATGCCAGAGATCCAGCTTCCTCCGCCAGCTGTTGACTCTCACGACAGTCTGTGCAGTGTGTGTGTGTGTGTGTGTGTGTGTGTGTGTGTGTGTGTGTGTGTGTGTGTGTGTGTGTGTGTGTGTGTGTGTCCAAAAACACAAACAGAAACAAAAGACGACCCTAATATGATTTACTTCGCAAGTATGAGCCAATCCGTGTCGCCTAAGGATTGAAAGTAAAAGAAATGATGGATCTATAAAAGAGCAAGCGTATGGTTTGATGTAGTCGTGAATGAATATAGATTTTTCTAACCAATAAGTGATCGTTTTAAAGGGGTCAAAAGTTAATTTAATTATAAAATTATTTCTTGCACTTGTTCTAAACGGATAAGAGATTAAAACTTGGAGAAAATCACACAGGACTTGTTTGTCTTCACAGGTTTGGGTTTATCCAGTTAAAGAGCTCCTTAAAGGGATATTCCGGTGTAAAATTAATATAAGGTCAAACACAACATAACACCAAATTAGACACCCCCTCGAGAGATGAATTTTGCTGACTGCTTGCTTACAAACTTTAGTAACAACCGCACAATAGCAATACACAGCAGTCTACGTCTCCAAGCGCAAACCTCAACCAAAACGCCACTCTATAGCCACAAATAATGCTCAGAACAGCACCTAACTTCATCAACAGGACATATAGGGTCCCAGCCATAGTACTAGACACCAAACATCTTTTTAACTTTGCCTTATTTCTTTAGCAAAGAGACTAAACACAACCCACCGACTCTCTTCCAGGTCGTGAAGGATTTAGGATTTAGGATTTAGGGTTTAGGCTGCGAGGCCAGACCATTACAAACTGCAGCGGGGTGTCTCAGCTCAAGGAAGAACATTTATGATCATTTCTTCATGGAAATGCAATCAGACTGAGATGCTAAGGCAGAAGAACTACCGCGTCTGCAGTGCAAAATGATTATTATGATGATTATTACTTCAAGTAAATGATAAAGAAATGATGATGAATGTTCTTCCTTAAGCTGTGAAACTCCACTGCACTCAGTGATCGACTTGTCAGGGCTATGGAGTGGCATTTTGGTTTTGGTTTGCATGTGGACACGTGAACCACTGTGTGTTGCTATCCTGTGGTCGTTGCTAAAGTTGGTATAACTAGAGAAGTAAACGGTCGGCAACATTCATCTCTAGAGGGGGTGTCTAACTTGGTGTCACGGTGTGTTTGACCCTGAATTATTTTACGCCAGATTATCCCTTTAACCATGCATCGTTTATCTTTATTACTGGCTGAATCTTGATGCGGATTTCTGTGTGATAAATCACGGCTAGATGGTGTCAGTTTCATTCAACCTTATTTTATGAGCCATATGTATGCATTAGTACAGTGAGTTCAGACTCTTTCATAAATGATAAAACTGTGTTGTTCACGAGCCCTTGTTTGTGTTGCAGTCTAACTTTGTACCGTGACTCCCTCTAGTGGTCACAGGTGGGACATCAGTGTCTGCTCAGTCATGAGAACGCGTACTGTCAGGAAATGCTGCAGTGATTGAGAGGTTGTTTTAGGTCCTTCTTAACAGCATATTAACACATCTGCACATAAATCTTTTAGATTGTTTAGATTTGGGTTGTGTATCTGCATATATTTCAAGATGTTGTGCATCCCTGCAAACTAACAGAATGAGTGTAAACATAACTGTCTTGATGATAAAGCATGCAAAAAAAAGTGGTCTCCTATGGTCAACTTACCCTGTGTATGGGGTAAGTTGACCATAGGAGCGGGGTGAGTCGAGCCATATCCCTACTTCCCCCCACTCTCCACCCCAGCCCTCCCTCACCTTCTCTCTCCCTAAATAACAGTCACTTCTTCACATTCATGTGTATTTTTATCTATTACACACTATTCAAGTGGTACAGTAATTCTTATTATTATAGCATATAACTGCTAAAAAGCTGTTTTGTAAAAAGTCATTTTAACATGAGAATGTCTTTAAGTAATTCAGAACATTCACAGCTGTAGTTTTGAAAAGAAAAAGTAAAAAAAATCAACAATCTGAACTTAAACTCTGATCCTCTCATCAGACTCCTTTACTTTCTCAGTTACCCCAGAACTACTATCATGACTTTATTAGTCCTCTAAACTAAAATGGTGGACTTTTATGTTTTTGACCTCATGTTGTAGCTCATAGATACCACAATTGATGTACAAAACAAATTTAAAATGATCTTTTTTGGTCTGAACACAATTCTAATAAAACTAATGACAGACTAAATTTACTTTAAGGAGTGAAAAATGTTTTTTTTTAAATAAATGTGTAACCCCTTCACCCATGTGCTTCTAACCTTCACAGACTCCATGAATTGATGTCCATCTCCTCAATATTTGGTCACATGATCAAATTCGTTTACCATTTCCAAGCAACAGGGGGCGGCTCAACTTACCCTTTGGCTCAACTTACCCCACTTTCCCCTACTCTGTGAATTTAGCCTCGAGGAGACAAAAAACGAATTTATCCGCAAATTTCTGCAGTGTAATTCTCATAACATTGTGTCTTATTCTTGTATTTTTTTCTTTTAATATTCAAATTTCTCTGTCTTGAATGATTCACTTAAAATAATTTGAGTATAAATCAAAGTGGAAGGATGAAAAACAAGTCAACTCTTCCACAACTCTTCCACCAATATGAAGTCTGCAGATTTCCTACCGTATAATTAATGTAAACTTTAGCACCATTATTTAAAATGTCCTGAATAAGCCAAGAAAATCTGGGAAAGTAAAGAGTAAGGAAGATTTTATAAATAGTCAAGAATGTGGGGGAAAAACTATTCGTTGTTTTATTTCATGTTTTCAATTTTGCATTTCAAGATTACAAGCCAAACAGGATTGGATTTTTTATTTCATGCTTTGATTTGTTTAACTCAGTATTTAGACTTGTTTCATTTTTATACTTTAGATTCCAATTTTAAATTTTAAGCCATATTTTGACCTTTTAAACCTGATTTCAACGTTCTGCTCATGTATTTGCCCTTTAAATGCATTATTTTTCTGTGTTAATTATCATGCTCTGATCTTTTGGACTAAAACATACAAATAGAATAAAAATTTTAGATTTTTCTATCTTCTTATCATATTTGAATTTCCAAATGATTTATAATCATTGCTATTTTTGTTACATATTTTTTGAAAAGGGGGTTGACAGTTTTGGTGAAATGTTGACCCTCTTTGGCCCTCAAGTGAGACCTAAATCCTTGCTGTGGTTGAGTTTGACACCCCTGATCTAAGGCAAATATTCTATAATTTTCTTCTATGGTAAATACGGGCCTTGTTTGTTTGTTTGTTTGTTAATTCAATTAAAAAAAAAAAACTCCTCCACAACTCTTCGTGCGGCGTAGCCTACGTAAACTGAACGTACGCAGAGCGTAGATGGTCACGTGACATTTCTAGCGTTACGGCCATAGACGGCTCTGGCTCACCGCAGTGAACAGTTACTGTTCACACAAAGCGTAACCACTAACGGAGCTGCTGCTACTGTGATTTCCGATCTGCTCAACTGAAAAGCACAAACACACCATGGACGGTAGAGGCTACGGTTCGGGTAAATATCAGTGATTTTTCATGTTTCATCTCGTTATTTATGTATTTGGCGCACTAACATCTACCGCCCCTGGTTAGCTGCGTGCTAACGTAGCCGCAGTGTTCCAGTTGTTAGCCTGATCCGCCTTCAGCCTGAAAGAACAGGCGACTGCAGCTCGAACAAAAAGTACCAGTCTACAGTGATGAAATATTACCCCCTATGTTTTGACGAAAATTAGAGCCAGAGGTTCGCCCCAGTGTACACACAACCGCATTTACTGCATAACGAGGCCCTGAGCAGCATTTTGGTGAGAATAGCTGACTCGGCTCGCCCCCCTCGGTCGTCGTGATTCGGTGCTAACATGCTAACGTGAGGAGCTCCACTGGCCTTTGTTGGGGTTCGTAGGCGTGCGAAATCTCTGCTAAAAGGGGCTTTTAATTCTACTAAAATGGAGTCTGTGAGAATAATACGACTTTTAAGCGTTGTTAAGAAAATGGCCGCCCCAACCAGTCAGAGGCTGAGTCTTTTTTGTCTTCTTTTTAAGTATTTGTGTAATTTCTCACCTAGATAGTGTACACTTGTAAGTTAAATGCTTAGCCATGCAGTTTTATTCGCAGTCGATATTATGCTGTCAGTGTAATATCCATGCTATTTTGTTAGTTTAAAGCCTTGTGTTCTCTTTCTTTAGGTTACTCCAGCTGGGGAGGTGGAGGGTCCGGCAGCAGAGGTGAGTCTGAATGGAGGAGTACTGAAGGTAGGGCTGAGCGATAAAATGAAAGTATATCAAACATTAATTTCCCTTGATATCAATGTAAAACATGGTCAATATGCTTTTCAGTAATCGTCATTCTGCCAATCATGCGCTGAATTAGAACCAAGTAGCAGACATCTGCGTAGTGGCAGGCTGCAGCAACAGACAACTATAGCACTTTAACACCGAAAACAGTCAACCATTCTGTCTGCTTTCTGTGGCGCAACGCCTCAAGGTCCTTACACACTAGTGCCGACGCGAATACAGAATGCAAAATATTTGGAGGAGAATTTTGACGCGCCTGACTATTCACATCAAGTCTGATGCGATTTTGCGACTTTCTGGGGGGGAAAAAGAATTTTCCTGGGGAAAGTCCCGCCTCCCTCACCTCTGATTGGTTAGAAAAGCTGGAAACGTCATCACACGCTCAAGCTAAACAGTCAGCACTTATAGCCAGTCAGAGGCAAAGCAGGGCGGGACCTTCCCTTACCATCCTACAGTGTCCTGGGTGGAAGCGAGAAGACAAAAATGGAGTCTACTTCAACTTAAAGTGATGGCGAATTGGTGCTCCTTTTGCTCTCTCAAAAGGAAAAGAAACGTAGCACATGGGTGCATCCAAAATTACAAAAAAGAAGAGAACTTGGTGAGTTTCACTGCTTGGTTCAGGAGCTGAAACTGGACCACGGTCACTTCAGAACCTGTTTTCGGATGTCCATTGGACTATTCGAATTTTTACTGAAACACGAGAAACATTAGCTCGAAGTTTGAAGAAGCAGAGGACTAGACTCTAGTGTTGAGATGGCTTTCTGTCATGATAGCATGTACTGAGTCGGGGCGAGTACCACATAAGCACATGAAACTAGTGTTTCAACCGTCAGCTTACGTTAGCACAGATGAAAGTTAAAACAAAGACGTTTAACAAACTGTTAAAGCACACAAACCATCGCCATATGAGAAATTCGATTGATATGAAAAAATATATATGTATCGTGATAAACTTTTTCCCGTATCACCCAGCCCTAGATGTAGGCCTGCATAATTTCAGGGATAGTGCAAAAGTGCAGGTCTATTTCAGAGGGATATGGAGTGATATCCACTGCTAAAACAATCATGACATGGGCATCATTTGAGTCAAGCTTTATGATACTGCAGCATAGCGGAGTAAAAGCAGAGCCATGAACCTCTGACCCCCCCATCCAAGAGGCAAAACGTTCTCAACCATGTTCAGAGAGTCAGATATTTGTGTAATATATAGATAAGACTCACCATCGTTTTAGAGGGCTATGTAATAATCAAAGCTGATGCAGGTGACTCTATCCTTGTGGATTTTGTCCACACTATGGAATGAGCTCTTTATTAATATCCGTCAAAAGCTCTTTTGATGAGCTCAAATCTCCCACAGGACCTTCAACATTTATTCTGTGCGACGACAAGAGTCGGTCCTGATTTTCTGAAGTTGCCAGGCGAGCATCTTTTTCTCTAGAGAGGAAATTTCAGTGCGAGCGCTTTGACGATGTGCCGATGTCATGTGCTTTGTAAGACTAAATATAGCCTGTTGTAAAAAATGTATAAAAGCGGATGAACATGCATTAATAGCTTCTGTAATTCAATGAAGTTCACGCACTTTAAAATCTTATTGCAGGACAGAGAGAAGAGAAAATTAGCTCAAAGATGATTTGAAGACAAAGTGATGCTGTCAATCGTTTCACAGAACAACGTGCATTTAGTGAATCCTCATTTTTCCAGGTTCCGGCGGCTTCGACATGTATGGAGGAGGAGGAGGAGGTTATAAGGACTCCATGTCAGGGCTCGGTGGTTATGGAGGAGGGGGCCACATGAAGAGGGGTCTCTCAGGATCCCTGCTCTCATCCACGGGCACACATGCAGATGCAGTCATTGCGAAGATCAATCAGCGCCTGGACATGCTCACTCAGCTGGAGGGGGGGCTGAAAGGGGCTCGGAGTGACAGGTAAAAACTGTTTTCTTCCGCTTCTAGGTCTCCATCTGTTCTCCAACAAGCCGCACATTCATACAAGTCGGGGTCTTACCTGTACTCTGCCTTATTAAAAAAAGGTCCAGTCATGATATAGAGTGGCGTAAGGTTTGAACGCTTACCCCGAGGATGTGCTAGAATTATGATTGCAGGAAAGATTTTATGGCATTACTGCTTCCTCCTGAAGTACCTCGATAGAAGAAGTTCAGGTCTTTTACTGTGGCCTGGAGTTGTCAGTAACATATTTTATAGATGTTATACTTTGTTTTTAAAGGTACAGTGTGTAATATTTCATGTGGACAGGTTTGGTAGAAATACAGTGCGATGTAGTTATATTTTTTGTTGACTTTAAATGAGCCTTTTATATCTACCTTGTCTTTAAGTAGCACAGAATGGACGGACTATGAACATGGTGTGACTGTGTTCAATGAATAGCCATACAAAATGGACTGCTGGAAAGAGAGTGGTCGTTTGTGTATAAACGAATTACTGACATGTTTTTGATATTAAAACCTAGACAAATGGGAGATCATACTTGGCATGCATCTTCTTGTCCTTAAAGACCACCATGGCTCCCCGATAGGTGGAGAGAGCGCAAGAATCTGACAGAATCTTAAACCCACATGAAGCTGGATGTCCTCATTTCTGTACACAGTACCGTTTAAAATGAAATAACAAACTGGAAAAAAGCAGTTTGAATTTGAAACAAACATAGACTGTATGTAGAATGGACGCCTTCTGCCTCCTTGCTGATTGAAGCCACGGCGAGAACAGCGACCTCTTGAAAGTTGAAAACGGTTTTCTGATCCGATCAGTCGGTCTTTTGGTCGAAGAGCAGTCGCCTTTTTTTTTTATTTAAAAAAATCAGCCGATTAATTGGTAATCGGATTTTTCGTCTCCGTAATAATCGTCATCGGTCGGGCGTTAGTATATACAGTCTATGGAAAGAAAGCACCAGCTCTGCTCTGATGTTCATCATTCAACTGGACCAGTTATCAGCTGAAACAGTCATTTTTATAAGCAAAACCACCAAATTAGTCAGTTCAGCACAATCATTACCTCCTTTATTGTTAATGGTAGATTCAACAACAGTCCCATTTCTGTGTTCAGCCCTGTTCTGAGTGTTGTCATACAAGCTTTGTGTTCGTAGATGTATCTCAAAAGTATCTCAACGCATTTCTAGATGATACTTTGCTCAGATATGTGAGGTCCTGAAGACTTGAATACTGACAGTAGTTTAAAAGTCAGCCGAGTTTGTGTGTCTGGAGTACACGGCCAATTAAACCCACAAACCACAACACAAGCCAGTGCAGTTTGAGATCTGGTTGTTATTGTGTTTCGATGGTCAGCTTGGGCTGTTTTGGATTCAAATATGTGTGTGTTGCTCCCGGGCTGTACTTGAATGTGTCAGCAGTTGATTATTCTTTGTTTGTTGCCAGTTTGCCATGTTGTGGTTCATCCGATTGCTACAAAGGAAATGTTGTTTTGACCCTCAACACTTTAGCCTCCATTAATGTGCACGGCCTCTTTCTCGTGGAGACGCAGTTACACGTTTCTGTTAGTTTTCGATTGACAGTGTGCATGAGGCCAGTCCATCCCTTCACAGCCATCTTTGAACATTTCCTTTTTGTTGACTTTGCTTTGACACGTACTTTGTTTTTCATCGTCCATGTGACCTAACCCTGTGTTTTGGCCTTAGGTTACACAAAAGAGATAATAGAGATAATTTAATCGCCAGTTTATGTTCTATCCCCCGTTTGAAACTATGAATCCAAATCCAGACCACTCCCAGGGTGCTTCACTTCTTGCATGTGTCCAAAGACATCCCTGGTTTTGAGGGATTTTCCTCGTATCTCTTAAAAGTTTCTCAAATAAGAAACCGTTTTCACACCAATCTGCAGGATAACGATTGAGCCCCGACACCGAAAGTGGTTGGATAAGTTTCCGTTTACGAAAGAAAATTGAACAGAACCAATATTTACCACAAGAGGAGCATTAAACCTGTTAAAGATCATCAGTGTTTGATCTGTTGTGGTTTTTGAAATTAATCTGGGAGTGACGGAACAAAAAAAGAAAACGGAGAAGCGAGACCATGGAGGAGAAGGAAAAGCAGGTGGAGAAATCCAAACCTGACTGCCCTCCCTGCCTCCCCTGCTCTCTGCTCTTCTCTATCAACCCTCTCCCTCCCTCCTGCAGGTATGACCAGTACGAGTCTTTCGACTCGCGCACCTCAGCCCCCACCTCCTTCCGAGATCTCTACAGATCTGGCGGCGGTAGCTATGGTTATGGCGATGGCCGTGGGGACAACATGCTGTTGGGACAGCGAGGAGGCTCGGGCTTCGGAGGGGGAATGGGGCTAGGGGGAGGAGGAGGCTTTGATAGCCCCTCCTCTTCCTATGGAGTCGCTAAAATGCGACAGAATATGAGGGAGTCCTTCGGCAGTGTCCAGGGAGGAGGCTCTGGAGGAGGATGGGCCGGAGCGGGCCGACGTTCCCCCAGAAGGGGTGGAAGTGCCGGGGGTCGAGGAGCTGGAGGAGGGTTTGGAAACCGCAGGTCTGACCCCACTCCATTAGGCGGAGGCGGGCGGGGAGGTGGTAGTGGTGGCCAGTCCCACCATGGCCACTCTCCAGGAGGTGGTAGAGGCAAGCTCCCATCCCTCCTGTCCAACCGCATGTACCCCGAGAGTGGGGGCTTCCACCAGGGTTCCATTCAAGGCCCTCACGACTTTCCTGGGAGGCATTTTGGAGGGGGCCCACGGGCTGGCCGCCAGCGAGGCCGCAAGAGACCCCTCAACAAAGTAAGTACCTCCAGCCAAATAAGACCTCGCCAGACACTGGGCTAAGATTTCGCCCTTTCTGATTCCCTCCTATTGTTTCCTCAACCAACGAGCAAGTCAGCATAAAGTGCTAGAACCTGCTATGTGCCATGTTAAGCAGTTTGACTCAGATAATTCCCGACACACATTTGAAACACAACTCGCCCCTCAAATCTGCCCTGCCCCTATTTGACCCGGTCAGACATGTATCACGGACTTCCCTCTTTGTAGAGTAAAGGCAAGTGAGAACTCTTCTGCCCAGCTCTTTGACTTGTTCTCCTGTGGGGATACTAAATGAGTTTATTTTGGTTCTTTTCTTTCTTTCGTTTCTCTTGCTCATTTCTGGGTAGTCTTCTGATAAGGCTAAGACTATTGATAAGGAAATACCCAGAGAAGAACCTTGAATGATTTCTGTAGTGCAGATCTAACAGTGTGTTGATATGTAGCTGTTTGTTTGTCTCTTTGTCATTATGAGTGCAAATGCTTCTTGTTGACTGTAGCAGGTGAAACCACAGCGGGACGTCCAGAAGAAGAGGAAGCAGACACCGACTGCAGGCGATGAGCCTGAGTCCAAGATGAATAAGACAGAAAGTGAAGACACAGAAGCTACACAAGGTGATCAGCTCCGTACGTGTGATGTTACTGGAGATAAGTAGGACGTGGTAAAAAAACACTTCCAGGTCCAACGTTGTCTAACTCTGATGTTTTCTCTTTTAGTGGAGAAAGTTGAGAAGAACGGTGACACCAGTGAGCCCAAGACTGCAGATGAGGTTAGTAGGTCCTGCATGAGAGAGAGGAAGGTGTGATGATAATGAGAGTCTACATCCACTGTTTCTGAATTATTCCAGATCTCTACTGTAGACATGTTTATTTTCTTTACATGAGCTACTGAACTAATAAAAAACACAGTACCATGGATTAGGGCTGCCAAAAATAAAATCCTGATTTTTTTTTTTCTCTGAAAACTTAATTTTGATTTTTTTATTCCGTGACAACTTCAGCAAACTTCACATTTTTAAGTTTTTCTATCATCTCTTATAACGAAACCACTGAAAACGATGTAGTGCATATGCCAAGCCAGTGAGTGGCGCTGTAACGCTGCACAGGAAATGCACAGAAGACAGAAGAGTACAGAGCATGCGTACAAAGGTTGCTTCGGCATAAGGCGGCATAAAAGACTTAGGCTGTGTGTCACGTGATCGTTTCCAGAGATGCATGACCCTCTTTTGCAAACACCATGTTTGTTTACACTGGTGTGTGTGGGAACTGGGGAGCCTACGGTGGCCTGGAGGAGCGAGACGATAGAGAGTAAAATCAATTTGAGGATTTAAATTTTTTGAACATCATAATCAAATGATCTGATTAGGGTTTAAAATCAATAGATCGTGCAGCCCTACACAATACCATGGATGAAGGAACAGATACACACACATGTCATATAGTTGTTCTTCAGCTTTTCTAAGAACCATAACTAACAAATCTCTCTTGTACAGGAACCTGCTGCAGAAGGAGATAAAGGTGAGCTCACCTCAGTCCTTTCTCTGTTCTTGTTTTTCTTTCTATTTTTAAAATCATGCCGTGAACTTTGACAAAGTTGTGTTGACATGCCCGACGTGTGTTTGTGCTCAGCTCCAGCGAAACAAGAAGAAAAGAAAAGTCCTCAAGTCAAACAGATCCCAACCCCGGGTCAGGACAAGCACCCAAAAATGAGGAAGAGGCGAGGCTTTCTGGAAAGGTGAGAGGATATTTAGATCTGATGGGGGAAGTAGGTGATGTAACAGTGTCATCAAATGTGTATGCCGAGTGAAATATCGAGTCTGTTGTAGCCCTGGTCTGAAGGGACATGGACTAAACTCGACTTCAGAAGGTGCTCTGAAGTAACTGGAATCAAGAAGTTCGAATCAGATCCTGTTAGTCCTGTTTACCCTGTGAGGTGGGGTCTCCACGGATGCACAATCTGTCAAAACTGTTCTGACTTGAACAGTTTTAACAGTGAAAGCTCCAGTAGCTCTTCTGTTGGACCACCCAGGCCATCCCTAACCCCTGTGCACATCGAGTACCTTTTGCCCCGACCTTGTCACAGTTGCCAGTTCTCCTTTCTTGGTCCTCTTTTTATTGAAACTGACCTCTGCAGACCAGGAAGACCCAGTGAAACCTGCAGTTTGTAGAAATGCTGCGAGCCAAGGGTCTAGCTGTCGAATTTGAACGCTCACATTATGCCCAGCTGTTATTTCCTGCTTCCAGCTCATCAGTTTGAAGAACAACCATGTTCACTTTCATGCTCAACACACCCCACCAGCTGATAGTTGTAATAAGATAGTCGGTGTTAATCTCTTGACCTGTCAGTGGTCGTGGTGTTCTGGCTGATTGGGGAATGTTTATGTATGAATGCATGTTTGTGTTTCTGACCCCTGAGCCAGGATTTCACATTTCACCTCTCTTCATATCTTTCACCTTGTACTTTAAACCCTTTCACGCCCTTGTTGTCGCCCTTCTACTCACCTGTGTCGGACTGACTGTTTCATTTACTTTTAAGGGTGATGTTTGCATGCTCTGTGTGCAAGTTCCGCTCCTTCTACAAGGACGAGATGGAGACCCATCTTGAGAGTCGCTTCCACAAGGACAGCTTTAAGTTCCTCTCCAGCCAGCTGTCCAAGCCCACTACAGACTTCCTCCAGGTAGCTGAGACCTTTCCAAACTCACACTGAGAGATATTTCAAAATCAAAACGCTCACACACATGCTCCATAGTGTGTCAAATGTTTTTCTCTTCTAGGAATATTTGCTGAACAAGTTTAAGAAGACAGAGCAGAGGGTAAGCCAGCTGGAGAACCACAGCGCCGCCATCTGCCAGGTGTACAAAGAACAAGACCTCACAAGAGGTAAGCAGCAGCTGCAGATACGTGAACATAAAAATGAGGGTTTAAGAGATGGATCATTGAAGTATTTCATATTTCTGCACAGATCTGGGCATGGAGCACTTCATGAGGAAAGTGGAGGCCGCTCACTGCGCGGCATGTGACCTTTTCATTCCCATGCAGCCCCACCTGATACAGAAACACATCAAGTCCCCTGACCACAACTACAACAGAAAGGTACGACACATCACACCTGAGAGGATGATTTATCACATGTAAAACTGATGTCATGTTTGTCAGATTTATAGTTTGTCTGTCCTGTGAATAACGGATGTTACATTTCTCTGTGTGATTCAAGGGGATGATGGAGCAGTCCAAGAGGGCCAGTCTGTCTGTGGCTCGCAGCATCCTCAACCACAAACTCATTGGCAAGAAGCTTGAGAGCTACCTCAAGGTTTGTTCACCTGTGCTGTGGCTTCATCTTCACCAATAGGCTGTCTGTTTTTGCCAGTGTTTTTATTGTCTTCAACTGACAGTCTGAAATCCTGGATATCTTTAAGCTGTTAATATTCATCTGAAATATAAACAGGACTGAAATCTTCAGATGATTTTTACAGCTTTCCCCTGTCATGATTGGCACTGTGCCGTTGTTTTGTAAAGGGTCATGAAAAACATTTCCAACCAAATCTTTAGACTAAAGGTTGCAGGCGTTGAGAGAAAAGCAAATGCACTTATGATGTTTATTCTTTTGTCAGGGTGAAAACCCCTTCACCGGTAACCAAGACGACCAGGACCCAGAGGATTCCATGGTGATGGACGTGTCTGAGATGGAGTCGGCCAATGAGACGACAGACAGCCACACAGACAAGGCAGCAACAGAAGAGCCCACAGCCGAGGAAGAGGCAAGCCACGAGGCGGCTGAGGGAGAGGGAGAGGGAGAAGGAGAGGGGGAAGGGGAAGGAGAAGGAGAAGGAGGAGAAGAAGAAGAAACAGCGGCAGCGGTGGCAGAAGTGGAAGAGGAAAAGATGGAGGAGGAGCCGGGCCTGGAGGAGGAAGAGGATCAGGGACACCAGGAAGACGAGGAAGGTTTTGAAGTCGGGGAAGAGGAAGAGGAGGAGGAAGGATTTGTGGTTCATGATGAGATTGGTGAAGAGGGATTACCTGTAGAGGAGGATGAGGATGAAGGAGTTGAGGCAGCCGAGGCAGATGAGGAAGTAGAAGGGAACGATGAATGACTCTCTCAACATGGACCAGTGGATGACCCTTTTTACCCCGTTTCACTGCTGGGTGCATCTTAAAAATAAACCCCGCTGTTCCTCCCATTTCCAACTGTCTAAAGACTTTGAGCTCGTCTTATTTTATTTCATGTTTAGTTCAAAAGATAGTTCTTGTTATTTTTGGGAAATACTCTTATTCCCTTACTTGCTGAGTGTCCCGTTATGGCTGTAATTCTGTCTTTTATATTTCTACCAGCTGTCTTTTGAGACCGTTGGGAGAAGGAAGACTTGATGGAGCCAGCCAGTGAAACTCGGTCGGGCAGCAAACAAGCGTATTCCCCCAAACTTTTCTTCGTAAGACTTTTTCTCGTGCCTTTTTTTGTTCAGAGTATTCTCGGTTTAGATTATCTTGCTTAGGGTTGCTTGAAAATTCCTGAGTATCGTTAAGTGGAGGGATATTCCGTATGTTTTCTTATTAGTGTAAGCATTCTGTCAGTGACAAATAAATTTCCCACTTTTTTGGTACAAAGTAGGCGCAGGTGTTGACTTGATATTCAACAGCTGAGATGATGACGACGACTGAGGGCGCTGTGACTATGAAACATGTATGGAGTTTTCCAAATTAGTATTGGACATGTAACACTCTAAGTAGGTAATAAACTTCTTGAATAAATAACCGTTTCATTCTTCTTCAGTTCAAAGAGTCTGAAAGTCTCAGAGAGTTTGTCTTGATAAAAGCTATTAAAAAAAAACAACATCAAATATGTTTCTTAATTTGCGGCATTATATCAAAAACTTAGAGAGAGAAGTCTTCAGTTTGTTTTCAATAGAAATGGATCAACTTCTTCAGCATCCAGCCTGAAAAGAAGAGTCATGGCGTTTGTTTTTTGGCTACAGATTTGCATGTGGTCTAGAGTGATTGCATGTATTTACATTACAGGTGATGCTTCAGTAGCCTTGATACATCTTTTTCCAGCCACATACCTGACCACATAGTGCTGCCTAGGACCTTTAGGCCCATCAGTACCACACTGGTTTCACAATAACGGTTACAATTTCACTGATTTTGTCAATGCAAGTAGTGCATTAGAAAATGCGCTACTGGCATTGACATCTCAGTTACATACCATACAAAGCAATGCTGTTATATAATGTTACGTGATGGTTAAGGGAATTATACTTGGGTATAATTTTTTCTTGTCCCATTTTTAGTTTTTTAAAAACAGTTTCATCAAAAAAAAAAAAAAAAAAAAACTTTGAAGGCTAACCTTTTAATCTTTGGAAAAAATGTCAAATCATCTTCACAAAACTGCACCTTCAAGGCAAAATTAGAAGGTTTGACGCATTTCTCAGGAAAAGTATTTCACAACAGTATGTGACATGTTCAGAGAGAAAGATGATTAAAAAAAGTGATATGAAAGAAAACCAACGACAATGATAATGTAAAACCAAAGAGGTATAAGACAAGATAATTCTGCTATATCAAAAGACAATACCAGGACCCCTACAAATGTCTCAAGTCTGTGTATTGTGTCTTTAAAATGACAAATTTCTTCACCATTTCCATTTACCAGTACTTTTTAATTTCCCTGATCAACTCTTTATTTTAGCTTAATCTGATTCTGTTTTTATAAAGGACTCCCGATCGAGCCAAAATCTTTTCACAGACAAACAATAAAAAACGAAAAGTTTCACATTCAATTAAATAAAAATAGAATAGAAAAGAATTGCAGTTTGCATCCATCCAGAAGTGCTTAGCAAGTATAAATTTGTTTACAAATGTACACGGTATGACGGAGATATATACATGAGTATATCACGGGTATATAACATTGTTATGAATATGCTATAACTATAAGTATTTACAGGCTATAGTAGTGTATGTACAGGCTGATTATACCTATAGTTATAAATATGAAGGCTATAAACAGACTATAAATAATAATTATAATAACTTTATTTTTAGAGCACTTTTAAAAACAGAAGTTTACAAAGTGCTTTGACAAACCGCTGCAAAGCACAGAACATCAGCACATGAAAATAAAAACAAAAGCTCAGTTAAAAACAAGGCCTTCGAATTGAAGGCCAGTTTCATTTTTCATAAGGAACCCAGACAATACAAGAACCCTACGATGTAAAATGAGACCATGAGGACCAAAATAAAAACATAAAATAGGTCAAAAGAACAAAATGTAATAGAAAAGGGGGGCAGAAAGCAGGAAACAGGATAGTAAGTTTAAAAGAGGATATTAACAATGATAAAAGAATAGTGGTCATATTAATAATAAAATGGAATAATAAAAATGAGCAGGAAAAACATCAAAATCAATAAAGGGCCTAAAAGGTAAAATAAGAAAAGATTATAAGTAAAAGAAAGGTAAAAAAGTGTGTCGAAATAAGATAAAAGTAAAAAATGGAAAAGATAAGTATATGACAGATAAAATATGCAGTAGTGCAATATTGGATGTATTTACTTGTTAAAAGGTTAAATAATCAGCCTGTACTCACCGGAGATCATTACAAGGTGTTGCATGATGTTTACCGGGGGTGGGGGCGGAGTTGTGGGTGACATTTGAATGACAAACTCATGACCCGCCCCCGTGCGTCTGACGTCACCGACGTCAAACGGGACTGTTTGTTCTGGATTTGGGGCGAGGAAGGTCTGCGAGCGCTGACAACCAACAGAAGAAGGTAAAAATAACCGTTTATGAATCTGTTAAGAGGACACTGGTATACTAGACGAAAGAGTACAACTCCGAGGACTGGCTAATAGGTGAACAATGGGTATAGAGGGCGTTTTTCGCGCGCTGTCAGTGTGCGCTTCGCCAAACCGAGCATGAGCTGTCTTCACAGGCCTTGCACCGGTTCGGGCACACGAGATAGATGATTTCTTGTCTTTAGAATTAGCGACATTTGGTGTATGTGTGCCGTTTCTATACGCTGTCTTTCTCCTCTTTACACTCGTCACGGGGTCCTTTTCGTGGCTGCGAACACTCTGTGCTGTCAGTGTGAGCACGTTAGCTGCAGGTCGCTAACACGTTAGCCGTGTTAGCTGCTAGGCTGTTTGTTTGTAGCCCCGTAGGCCGTATTCGTGACACAAGTTACGTCCTATTGGCGGCGTAGATTACGTTCGATGGCGCAGGAGCTCGCGCGGAGATCGGCGTACGTCATTTGGAGAATACCAATCCCGTCCTGGTCGTATTCTCGAAGGCCGTTTACGTCCGGAGCTGTCACCTGCCCGGAGTAGACATGGCGGTGCACTGACATGGAAGGTTAGCAAGACAGAGGTGTACAACCGAGTTATTAACCATGTAAACGGATATCTGTGTGAATTAAATAATGGATTTTTTTATGTAACTTTCTCATAGTCATCTTTTATGGCTGTTTTTGCCCTCCTCGAGAAACGTTATCGGTGGTTTGTAGACCATAGCTACGTGATACGAAGTAATATCAAAATGGCTGATAAATTTGGTGGATTCTTTTATTTAGGTTTTAATTTATATTTATTCGTCTTTATGTAAGGATGATATATTTTTTATTTACATTACATTGCGCCCTGACTCCCCGTGTCAAACCTGCTAGATTTCAGAGTCTTATTCCTCAGACTTTCGTTTTGAAGCCCGAATCTTTGACCTAAGTAAGGTTTTCTGTTAGGTGTTATAGTATAACTAAAATATAATTATGTGATTTTGCTTTAAAAAGAGCACTAAACACAATATCAGACACTTAATAACAACGTGTTACAATAATACAGATGTTCAGAGAGAAAGTTAAATTTTCTAAAGTCTTTTATTTCGTTTTTCAGTTTATATTTATTCTTTTTTTCTGTTAAGATCATATATTTTTATCCAAGCAGCTGCGACATTTCATTGCGCCCTGACTCCCCATGTTAAAACTGCTAGATACTAGAGTCTTATTCCCCAGAATTGAATTTTGAAGCCCGAAGCTTTGACCTAAGTTAGTTTTTCTGTTAGATGTATTAGTATATTTAACATATAAGTCTGTTATTTTGCTTAAAAAGAGCGCCAAACACAATATCAGACAGTTAAATAGAACGTGTTATTCACTGACCAGGGTTACCATTAAAATCATGACAAACCAGTAGAACAGCTCAAACTGATTTTATGAAGCTGTTGCACTTTTAGTTTCTGTTATACTGGTAAATTAATCACTGAAGCTGTAGGAGGAAAATCGGATTGTACTACATTGAAAAATGTTCCTACTGTTTTGTGTATTATTGAAAACTAAGGCTAAAGTATTCCACCACCATAAATATACAGCACGGGAACCACTTGTCTGAACACGTAGACAAACACTGAAAATTTGGAAGTTTTCTGAATCTAGATTTTGTGGTGGTGCTATCATACTAGATTTCCTATTTGTTGTGTTATGGTTGGTTGGTGTGTATTAGATAAGAAAGCTTGTTGAAAAGATTATGCAAAGAAAGAGAGCAATTAAGATCCAATAATGTGAACCTGTAGAAGATCACATTGGACTCATAATATTTGCATTAATTCACCCAAGCTTGGATAATTCATGTCTTAAAATCTGAAAATATCAGCAGGAAACAGATCTTGTTGTCAATATTCAGAAGAGAGGCATTGTCTTGTTTTGTTGTTAAAAAGACCTTTGAGCCCTGAAACATACTGGGAGCTTCTGAATGATTTTTGCAGTTAAAATTTCCCAGTGTTGCAGTTAGATCAGAAACCCTCAGCGTTTGATGGAAGAGTCTAGTGTCCTTATCTTTTTTCCCTCTAGGAATAAACACAATCATTGAATAGAAAACAGATGGATTTAAATCTAAATGACACCACTCTAACACTGGGCTTAAATACACCTTTAAACGCTTGTCGCTACCCCATAATGAACAATAGCCAATCACGTTGCAGAATAGAGTTTTGCAGACGCACTGACTGCAGAAATGAGGGAGAGTAATATCAAAGATCACACAGTACCAGCCAGCGTTAACTGCGAACTCTGCCACACGTGCCAGCAAAAAAACCCCAACTTTAATGTAATATCACCCGTACGAACACACCATGAGCAAGACTTTACAGTCCCAAACATGTGATGATGGACCCTCAACAAAGACCCGGCAAGTAAGTTGGACACCAAGACGTAAAGACACAAAGACATGAGAAATGCAGCTGCATATTTTATTGCAAAAAATTATTCTTCCTGTCAAGAAAGGGGGATTCAAGACATTAATCAGAGCTCTTGACCCCAGATAAGCGCTAACTAATCCTAGGGTTTCTCCAAATTTCACTTTAGAGCAGAAATCAGCCTATAAATGTGGAAGAAATAACTTTTTACATTCATCATGATAATTCTCTCCATAGCTTAAAATGAAAAGGTAACATTGTAAGATTGACCACAATAATCGACAGTACTTTCTGTGTATGAGGGCTGATGAACCCTGTTCAAAATCTCCGACCAGCCCTTATTGGATTAACTCATAAACTCGATTTCAAACTCTGCGTTGTTGTTTCTTTGCATCCTCAGCGTGTCACCTCGTCACCCCTCAGACTGAGATATGATCCCCCAGTAGGATCAAACCACAGCTGCCCAGCAACAAACATGTGAGTCTTCAGAAATTATTTTGCTAAATGTATTTAAGATCAGAGCTGAAAAGTCACCGCCAGCCACTCATCCCACCATTTGGTACATGATGGGGCGTCTTTGTGCCCAAAAAGCCAAATCCCTGTCTTATGCTGCCCTTGCCAACACACCATGACAGGTGGAGGTTCTCTGCCATATGAGTTGGGGTCCTTTTTGACTTTGAGAGGTCATAAAATAACTTTCTTTGGGTTTTTGCATGTGAACATTTTAATTACAGTTTTAGTAAACTAGCGTTTTGAGGTCAGCTGTCAGCACTGATGTGTGCTATTACAAATCTTACAAATATTAATAATAACTTTATATAGCACTTTTAAAAACAGAAGTTTACAAAGTGCTTCGACGAACAGTTGCAAAGCACAGAACATCAGCACATGGAAATAAAAACAAATAAAAACAAAAGCTCAGTTAAAAACAAATCCTCCGAACTGAAGGCCAATTTCATTTTTCATAAGAAACCCAGACAGTACAAGAACCCTACGACATAAAATGAGATCATGAGGACCAAAATAAAAACGTAAAATAGGTGAGAAGACGGCATCATATAAAAGCAAGTCTGTAAAAGTGAGTTTTTAAATTTGACTTAAAAGAAGTGACTGTCTCTGCACGCCTTTTCTCCTCTGGCAGGTCGTTCCAAAGTCGAGGAGCTCTGATGGAGAAAGATCGATTACCTTTAGTTTTGAGTCTCGACTTTGGAACGACCAGGAGGACTTCAACAGAGGATCTGAGGCTGTGAGTTGGCTCACAAGGCATTAAAAGCTCAGAAATGTAGCTCGGAGCAAGTCCTTTGAGCGCCTTAAAAGTAATCAATAAAATCTTGAAATCAATCCTAGAACTGACAGGAAGCCGGTCAAGGGAGGCTAAAATTGGAGTGATGTGATGCCGTCGACTAAAACCAGTTAAAAGCCTTAAATCTAAAATTAAAATCTGCTTTTTCTGTCAACAGCATCCTCTTCCTCTTTCCTGCTTTCAATAATGAGCTTCTGAGAGTCATGTGATATTCAAAAAGCAGGAGTATGAAGGGTTAAAGTATCTCTGTAGTACTCAAAGTTAGAGCTAAGCATACAGACCACATCACAGAAGCCAGCAGAGCTCTTTTATGTACAGCGCTCGCTAAGAGGTGGTAAGACCACGACCGCAGTGGTGCATTTGTTTGATACACTGCTTTATATTGTTCATGTGGTCTTACAAACAGTCGTTAAAATCTAAAAATGACTGAAATGATGCCATCTTTTATGACTTTTCACATTAATCCCTTTACCTCTCAGTGTGAGCAGGTTGTGTTGCTCTACATTTCCTTCTCTGAATTATTGACTCATGCTTTCAGATGTTTGCAACCAAAAATGCACTTTGACTGATCATATTTAGCGGCTCGGTAATTGTCTGACCTCTAAAATCCTTCAGTGTTGAAGTGTTGACAAAAAAAACATCATGTTCCGGTGTCTTTATTGTTAATATCCGATCGCTCCTGTTTTCTACACCAAGACGACTTACATAACCTCTGTGTTGCTTCATATTCCCGGCTGGCCCTCGTGAAAACGAACAAAGATTTAATAACAGGTTTGTGTGCACTTGATGACAGATGAGCCTGCTCAGCTATGAGCAGTCGTACGACACACAGGCGTTCCTCACAGTTGTACTGACAGTCTAGATTCTGTTTGTAGACTAGTCTGGCTCGGCTTATAGTCAGTCGGCTCTAAGTCTTTGATCACAGACAGTGAATTTTAGTATCAGACGAGCGGAGAGCGTTGTAATGACATGAGAAAAAACACTTTAACTTGGCACGGCGTATGATCAGCTGCTTTCTGTCCATGTCAACATGTTTCATGAATAAATCCTCAGTCCAGATGTTCACCTGGTCACTTTTTCACCCGTCTGATGGTCTAGAAAAAGACCTCAAGACCCCTCTCACTCAGACTTTCATAGTCTTCTGGTCTGCTGTTTTTTGCCCCCTGTGCTTTTGAATCTGGATGTACAACCTGTTAGTGCACATTTCTATTTATACATATTTAGACTCTTGATTTAAAGCTTATTGACTTTATTAAGCTTATTATGTTTTTGGAGCACTGGTCGTTTGTAAAAATGTTTATTTTTCGCACATGATCCAGGAGTGACACAGAGCTCGACAGTGTGACCGTTTCACTCGCATTTGCAGCTAATAATAGATGTGTGCGAATTGTAAAATGTATTTAGGGGCACATGTGCGCATAAATAAAAATCAGCTGAGGCAACAAATGTTTGCGGTGAAGTTAGTTTTAGGTTGGATATCCGACGGACATTCACTGAGGATCTACCTGTGTCCTCTCACGCTCCATAACCGGGAATAGCAGCAACAGCAGCAGCGCAGTTAAATCTACTCGGCACCCACGCTGTCAACGTCGGGTGTTGAATAAGGGACCATCAATGAATTACTGGATGTTCTCAAAAAAGGCTGTTTTCCTTCGATAGCTTCCATTTTATGTGACCAGCTGACCTAAAAGTTCTCTTAGGAGCACATGTGCTCCTTGTGAAAAAAGTTAGTATCAAGTTCTGTGATGCATGTCTGACAGCAAAAGAAGTGACTCAATCTGGCTCAAAGTGATAGGGGGGTGGTTTACGGTGGATCAGAGATCCCGCTCTGATGATTCTTGGTTTGTTTCCTCTCTAGAGAGTCGAGTAAGGAGTGTAATGGCCTGAGGGGGGTCCCCCCGGTTCCACCTGCCCCTGCCAGGTCCTATCTGCCTAAACTGTCGGCTCAGCCACTGCAACCCATCTTTGCCATGGGGGACGGACTGGATGCAGGCAGCAGCCAGAACCCTCCCTCTGCCCCGCCCCCTCTCCCCTTCAACCCCCCACCCCCTGAAACATGGAACTCCTCCAGACCAAGACGACAGACCAACCAGCTACAGGTACACAGATTCTATCTCTGCTCTGTTTACATCTGTGATAAATCTGTCTGAAGACCTGAATCGATGCGTTTCTGTTTTATTTTGCTCCTCCTCAGTTCCTGTCTAAAGAAGTGTTGAAGACGTTATGGAAACACAACTTTGCTTGGCCCTTCCAGACTCCTGTAGACGCCATCAAACTCAACTTACCTGTGAGTCCATGTGTTGGTGTTGTTAAACCTTGGATCACAGACCCTCCAGCCTTCAGTCCTCATACTAATCTGACTAATTGGTGTCCTTTCTTCATTTAAGGACTACTATAAGATCATCAACAGCCCTATGGACATGGGCACGATAAAGAAACGTCTGGAGAACAACTACTACTGGAACGCCCAGGAGTGCATCCAGGACTTCAACACCATGTTCACAAACTGTTACATCTACAACAAGGTCACACAGATGCTCTGCTTACATGTGTCATCATGTCTCATGTGTTTAAAAGGAATCAGATAAGCATTCAGGTGTGTTACGCTTTTCCAGCCTGGGGATGACATCGTCCTGATGGCGGAGGCCTTGGAAAAGGTCTTTCTCTGTAAGATCACCGAGATGCCGCAGGAGGAGAAGGAGATCGCGTTGGTCACCAAAGGACGAAGAGGCCCCAGACGAGACACAGGTGATGAGTTTTTGAGCGTCCTTTCCTGTGTCCTAAATTCATTTTTTACTGCTAATTGTAAGGGAGAGGTTGTGTTCCTCTGACGGGTGTATGACATTGACCTAACTCTAACCTAACCTGTATACGCGCCTCGTTGTCTAGACTGGTTCTGCCTGTTCCCCAACCACAGCAGCTCTTTGATACTACAGCATAAATCTGCTCCTGCTCTCTCAGTGAAGCGTGTTACAGACCCTCCTGACAGGTTTTTGATTTATCTGGATGAAATGTTCAGTGTATCCATGTCGACACCCTCACAAAAGCCAAGAGTGGATGATACTTTAAGATTTTCAGCAGTCATGCAGGGGACTCCTGTGAACCCTAATAATATGATATGATATGATATGATAGAAGATGATATAATATATGATATGACATAATATTATAATTTAATATAAAATGATATGATATGATAGAATATGATAAAATGTGATAATATATGATATCATATCATATGATGATTTAAAATGATATGATATTATATGATATGATATGATACAATACAATATGATGATTTAATATTTCATATAATATGATAGTATATATGATATGATATAATATGAGGATTTGATATGATATGATATGGAATTCATTATGTATATATAGTATGATATCATATAATATTATAGAAGATATGATATGATGATTTAATTTGATATAAAATGATATGATATGTAATGATAGAATATGATATAATATATGATATGATATGATATATGATTTAATTTGATATAAAATGATATGATATGATATATTATGATGATTTGATATGATAGTACATGATATAGTGTGATCTGATATGATATAATGTATGATATATATTATATCATATATGATGATTTGATATGATAATTTAATATGATATATGACACAATATAATAAAGTATGATAAATATGATATGGTATTATATTATAATTTATTATTTTATATTTTATTACATAATGTGTTATCGTAGATGTTGCATATTTAACATGATCAATCTTGTTATAGTCGTTCAGTTAGTTATCAATATAAACTTGTCTAGCTGTTGGGGGCGGACATCTTTGAACTCACAGGGTTCTTTTTCTTCCTCCAGGACTCATAAAGTCAGATTCAGGACAGGACTCGTCGTCCCCCTCAACCACCCCCCACACACGAGGCTTCTCGTCCCCTTCAACAACCCCGCAGCCCCGATCCATACCCACCACTCCAGGCCCTCCCGCCCTGACCCAGCCTCAACCTCAGCCTCAGCCTCAGCCTCAGCTTCAGCCCCAGCCCCAGCCCCCACGCGTGCCTCCCACCCCCCCCTCCCACACACCCCATTTAGGACCTCCTTTTTCCCTCTCGACCCCTGATGTCCTCACACAGGGAATGACCTCGGTCCTCCCTGCGGCCCCAACACACCCAAGCCTCCACCAGGCCCCAATGCTGCAGAGCTCCCCTGCACTCGTCAAGGTAAGGACAAGTCAGCAGCTGATTTGTTTTTGTTATCTCGATTCCTCCCCAACCTCTGACCCCTGACTGTTGACTGACTCCAACAGCAAAGGAAAAGCCAGAAGAGGAAAGCAGACACCACCACGCCCACGGCCAACGACCAGCTCAGTGAATCATCTCCCGTCTCCACTGAGACTCGGCCTCGCAGGGAGAGCAGCCGCCCGGCAAAGCAACCCAAAAAAGAAGCCTCACAGCCGGACTCGCAGCATCACCTGGGAGGCGGTTTGGAGACGGGAGGGACGGTGACGCAGAAGCGGCAGGACCAGCTGCGTTTCTGCGCACGGCTCGTCAAAGAGATGCTGTCCAAGAAACACGTAGCATATGCATGGCCTTTTTACAAGCCTGTGGATGTAAAAGCTCTGGGTCTCCATGACTACCATGAAATCATCAAACATCCAATGGACCTCAGCAGCATCAAGGTGAATTCATTAGGACTTTTGAATTTATGCATTACTGTGTCAGGTGATCCATCAAACGACTGTTTATTCTGCTTTTGTGTTTGAGTCCGTGTAAACAGGGTGAAGTATTCTGATCTCAGCTGTGTGATTCTGTCTCCCTCAGAAAAAGCTGGACAGCCGACAGTACAGAGACGCTCAAGAAATCGCAACAGACGTCCGGTTGATGTTCTCCAATTGTTACAAGTACAATCCTCCTGACCATGACGTGGTCGGCATGGCCCAGAAATTACAGGTAAATACATCAGACACGCGCACATTTTGTACAAGATGAAGCAAGAGGTTCGAGGACCTCTTGACCTCTGATGTTGTGGATCTGGGTTTTTGTCACTGGACTCTTTATTATTATTGTTTAATTGGTCCAAAGTGCATTGGAATCATGGAGCAGCAAGCAGAACTAGGGCTGGGCGATATGGCCTCAAATCAATATCACAATATATTGAGCAGTTCACCTCAATAACGATAAATGGACGATAACTACTCCACAAGCTGCTCACCCCCTCCCACATTAACTTCGTCTACTTCAGCCGCTACAACTTTTGAACCGTCCTCCATCTCCTCACCTGTCTTTCCCTCTTTGATTTGGACTGTATGGGGTGGGGTCACGTCTCTGACGTAGGACAGTGTCTTAAATGGACATGAGACCATAGCCTACCTGCACACATCCAAAACCAACTTTTGTTTGTTTATTTATTTTTTTTGACACCAGATATATTGACACGGACAAAATGACTTTGGTTATTGTCGTAAATTTCAGAATCGATAAATTTTCGGTTTGTCGCCCAGCCCTAAGCAGAACCGAAGTATATATGATATGATATGATGATTTAATATGATAGGATATGATATGATATGGAATGATATAATAGAATATGATATAATAGGATAGGATATGATATAGTATATGATTATATATGATTTGATATGATATAATATGATGATTTAATATGTTATGACATGCAATGATTTGTTTATTTATTTATTTGACACCGGATATATTGACGCGTAAATTTCAGTATCGTTGAATTTTCGGTTTGTCGCCCAGCCCTAAACAGAACTCAAGTGTCCACATACTTTTGGCCATAAAGTCTTGCCTGTTGTGTACTCATATCAAGCAGTATTTTAAACCTCATTGTGAGCTGTTTAGTGATAACTAACCGTCTCTTCTATAGAAGTGTTCACACCAGAGTGGCGATGAGGAGGAGGAGGGTCTGGATAGTGTAGACACTGAACACAAATAAACCCTCCCTCTGATGTCCTTCTTCCCAACAGGACGTCTTTGAGATGCGTTTCGCCAAAATGCCTGATGAACCAGAGGAGCCCGTCCCTGTTCCCACCCCGTCGTCGGTCCTCCACCCTGCCCCCTCCACTCGACAAGCCCCGCCTCCTTCTACCGTCTCTGAGGACGACAGCTCCAGTTCCTCCGAATCGGAGTCCTCGGGAGGAGACTCAGATCAAGAAAGGCAACAGCGATTGGCGGAGTTACAGGAACAGGTTAGAGGATGGAAAATGAAGGGGGAGGGAGGCTTATGAGACACGACAGGTGGGTGGGCCACGCAGAGCAGCTTTACCGACCGTGGGTGAATGCTGAAAACACCAAGAGACTGTTTCACCTGCTGCTGTCTCTTCCTCTCTTAAAATCACAACCTTGTCTTTGTCTTTCGGGTGTGTTTGGGTGTCTCCCCTAGCTCAAAGCTGTGCACGAGCAGCTGGCAGCGCTCTCCCAGCCCCAAGCCAGCAAGCCCAAAAAGAAAGAGAGGGAGAAGAAGAAAGAAAAGCACAAGAAGAAGATGGGAGCAGAGGAGCCAGCCGAGAGCCCTCCGACCGTGATGCTTCAGTCTTTGAAGAAAAACAAGAGCAGCAAGGAGCCGATAGTTGGAAAGAAGGAGAGGAAAAAGCAGGGGTAGGTGTCCCAGAGGTAACAACATATATGATGTTCCTCTGGCCGCTTAACCTGGAGCTAATCTGATCATCTGTCAATCACAGAAAGAAAGAAGGGGTTAAAAATAGCCGCCCAGCCGTGCCTCCTCCACCAGGGCCGACTCCTCTCGTCCCCTCGGCTGCTCTTGAGGCGGAGGATGACATTGGTAGGTATCCTGCCGAGATGTGAAACACGAAGGCTCATGTCTGTAACGGCGGCTAAACTTACAGCTGCTTGTGTTTGTGACTATGTCCTCCGCAGACGTCTTCGGGGCGGGGTCCGCAGACAGGGCCAAGCCGATGTCGTACGAGGAGAAGCGTCAGCTGAGCCTGGACATCAACAAGCTGCCCGGCGACAAACTGGGCCGCGTCGTGCACATCATCCAGACACGTGAGCCGTCTCTGAAGAACTCCAACCCAGACGAGATCGAGATCGACTTCGAGACGCTGAAGCCCTCCACGCTGAGAGAGCTGGAGAAATACGTCTCCAGCTGCCTCAAGAAGAAGAAGAAGCCGTCAGGTAGGCCGATGGAGCTGCTTCTGTTGATCGTAATAATGTTATCTTAGTCAATGTGTGTTTTTCTGAGTACGCTTTCTCACTGAACCTCTAAATGTTTGTGTGTGTGTGTGTGTGTGTGAGCAGAGAAGCCTCTGGAAATGTCAAACATGTCAAAGATAAAGACCGAGTCCTCGTCTTCAGGCAGCAGCGACTCCTCTGACAGTGAAGACTCTGAGAATGGTAACCCACATACAGCTGTCAACCCTCCTGACTTATTACCCAGCATCCATCAGTGTTCAGAAATTCGGCCTTGGAGGTACCGCAGTTTTAAAATTCAGAACCGTCTCTGTCCAGCAGGGCTGGTTCCCAAGCAGCAGAAGAAGAAGAACTCGACTAACAAGGACACCAAGAGACCGCCCCACCAGCCCCTCAGTAGTGGAACGGGTCCAGTCGCTCCTCAGCCCCTGACTCAGCCTCCGGCGGTCCAGTCCAAACCGCCGTTCGTCCCCCCTCTCCCAGTCCCCGTTCCTGTCCCGTCTCTGGACTCTCAGCTGCTGAGCCCTGGATTTGATCCTCTGGCTCACTTCATGAACCCTCACCTGACTCAGTCCAACACAGAGCCCAATCCGACCATTACTCCCACCGGTGCCCCCGTCATGTCCGGCCCCCTTAACGTAAACCCGCCCACCGGCCAGACACCCGCTGAGACGCACCCTTTCCTAAACCAACATCCCATCATCCCCTCACCAGGTGTGTGGACTACAACAACAACATCACAACTTCCCTGTGGGTAACCTGTTTTAATGACAATCAGCAAACTCGAAACTAGGGACAGATCCAGGTTCAGTTCCTGGTCTGACATCAGCTGTTACAGAGGAGACTTTGTTTTGTTTTGTTTTTTGTTTTGTTTTTATTAGAAATATGTTTATTAATTTCCAATGAACATTAAAATGAAAAGAAAAATATAGATAAATGTAAATAATGAAAAAAAAAACAGGAGGACAAAACGCAGCACATCAAGAATTAGAACTATATTACATGTTTATAAAATGAGTATCAACTATACAGAATATTAAAGCAGACATAAAATTATGACTGTCATAATAACAGTAAAGTAAATAGGTCGGTAAACAAGATCATACTTTTGTTTGCACTGTGAGGCTTTTTTGTATAACAGCCAGAGACTATGGGCTCACATTTTTAAGGTAATTCAGTACAGGGTCCATGTTTCATCAAATGTTTCCCCTCTATCTTAATTGTAGAATCACAGTCTCTCCAAATGTAACATGTTTGACGGTTCTCCCAACCATAAGTTTTAAGTGGGCACAGAGTCTGTTTTCCAAACTCGTAGAATCAGCTTTTTAGCAACCATCCTAAATTGAACTGAACATCTGACAGAAAAAAGGATTTTTATCAAAAGCCTTAGAAAAACACTGAAAATAAATGAAGTTTACTACATGCCCAGAATGGATGTGTTAGTGTACCTATCGAGGATTTACATTTGTTGCATGTTGGTGGGACATCAGGGTAAAATTTATGTAGTTTTTTCTTGCGAGTAACGAAGTCTGTGGAGCACTTGATACTGTATTAGGATGTGTCTGGTGACACTTTTGTACATTTCGTAGACATTCTTCCTAAATCCCATCTGTTATCTCCATATTCAACTGATCTGCCCATGCTTTTTTAGAAGTTTCTTTATTCACTGGGCCTCCATCATGAAGCATTCAATAGAAAACAGAGATTGCTCCATCAGTACCCGGGTCCAGACACTTTGATTTTTGATTCCTGACCAATAAGAAGAGATGTTACAGAGAGGCCTGACTCTCTAACCAAAAGTCTCTTTCAGTCAGATCTCAGGATAGTGATCCTGCTAGTGCTGAATCTAGATCTAATCTAATCTAGATGTCTCACACTGTATAGATATTGAGTTTGGACTTGTTCTGATCCGTTCTTCTTCCTCTTCTTGTATTTTCACAGCGGTCCATAACGCCCTCCCCCAGCAACCATCAAGACCCAGCAACAGAGCGGCGCCGCTCCCTCCGAAAATCTCCCAGCCTGCCCCGTCCACGCTCCCCTCCCTGCCTCCATCGTCCTCGCCCAAGCTTCAGCCCTCGCTGCCCCTCTCGCTCCCCCAGCCCGTCCCCCGCCCCCGCGTCCCGTCGCCGCCATCGCACGGAATCTTGGGTACTCTCTCGGCACAACCGCCCCAAGCCCTCCTGGAGGACGACGAGGAGCCGACGCCCACCAGCGCTGACATCACGTCCCTCAGTCAGGTCCACACCTTCCTGCAGTCGCTCCAGCCTCGACCGCCGGCGCAGACCTTACACACGCTCACGCATTCGCCCATGTCGAACACGTCTCAGCTCATGCAGTCAATCAACGCACAGCCGGTGACCACATCGAACCCCGCTCTGACGCAGAGACTCAGCTCGGGTCATTCTCACATGCGGCAGCCCTTCCCGCACATGAACACGTCGGCGCCACAGCAGCAGAAAAGGGTGGCCCTGCAGCAGAAGGTGCATCAGATGCAACAACAACATCAGCAGCAGCAGCAGCAGTCTCCACACAACAAAGCAGAGCCTTTCTCAGCAGGTGAGATTTCTGTTTCAGTTTGAAGTAGAAGCTGCCGCCAGAAATCAAACAAAACCGACGTCAAACAAACTGAGAGGAGAGAGAAAAACTGTGATTCAGAAACATCATGACATCCCCACCCAAAGGCAGCCACAAACACACGAAGAAACACCCAAACAACAAAATATTAAAATTCTCTTCGGACCGGCCGATTTAGCAAAAACAATGATCACGATTTATTTTGTCATATCGTCCGATCTCGATTATTATCAAGATTTGTTTTGTATTTTTTTAAACTGCCAGTTTAAAAGCAACTGTGCTAAAACTAAAGAAACAGAGATTAGTTCATTTTATTAACATACAAAATAAATAACAAAGCAAACTGAATAAAATAAACTTAGAAAAGTTTATTAAAAACATTTTAACTCAACAGAACAACAAATGTAGATAAATACTAAATAATACAGTGAATTAGTTTACAGTCCTGAGTGTTTTTGCAGTAATGTAAGACCCAAAATAAACAAATCACCCCCTCAGGGACAATGAAGACGCCTTAAAATGTAAACATTATATGATGTAAACGTAGATGTGGCTAAACTGCTAATGCTACTTGTGCCGTCAGGCTGTGCAGACACCTTTCGCATTTTCATACTTTCCCCATAATCACTTGGGAGGTACTTCTTCGAACGATTAAACAGATCTGTTGTGTTGCTGGTTTTTGAGGGCACCAACCGCCGACATACCTTACACATCAGCTTAACCACTCGACGTCACTTTGGAGATACCAGAACACAACCAAGAGAACACAACCAACGTTGAATAACTTTTCTTCTCAACAATGACATCTCTAGAAGAATGACTCACTCACGGCTGACATCTATTTTGCTGCCCTCAGCTCCACATTCAGTCGTTCTGTTTGCTTCTTCGGTAACTTAGAGAAGTGAGCAGGAAAAGCTCGGACACTGATTGGCTGTTGTCACACACATTACCGCCATGTTTGATCGAGTAAATATGCTCACAGCTAATCACCGTGATCGATCTGAAATTTATTACGATCATATAATCGCCCAGTCCTAAATTCTCCCAACTCAGCAGCGGCCTGATGGCTGTCTAACATGAGTCTGGTCCTGCTCAAGGTTTCTGTCTGTTAAGAGGAAGTTTTTTCTTGCCGCTGTCACTCATGTTAGATGAGATGGGTCTGGCTCTGTTTTTGGAAAGCGTCTTGGAATAACGACTGTAGTGATTTTTTCGCTATATAAATAATTTGATTTGATTTGGTAAATGTTTTAAAGTATTTCAGGTTATACATCCTGCAGGTACACTTGTCTGCACTTCTTCCTTCATATATTTCACAAGTTACTCATGTTTCCAATCCTTATTTTGAAGGTTGCCAACGTGAGAGCCCGTCTCCCCTGATGATGCACTCTCCTCAGATGCCTCAGTTCCACCCGATGGGACAGCAGTCACCCTCACAGACCAAGAAACACGTGAGCGTTACACCTCTTCTTCTCCTAACTACATATACGAGCTGTCCACGTGTAAAGTTAACCCTTAAAGTCTAGTCTCTTCATTAAACATGCTGTGTGTCTCTGTGTAGGAGCAGAGGTCCAACCTGGTGGGTGTCAAAGAAGAGAAGCCCACCCAGTCGCCCGTTCTGCCCCCCTCGCCTTTTAGTCCTGTGATGCGGCAAGACGTACACAAACCTGACAACAAACACAGTGAGGCAATATTCTGCTTTGTAAAAAAGAGTCTGTTACACTGAAAGGCTGAAGAAGGTCCCACTGCAGACGTTTGACTTCTAACTCATTCAGTGCCACGTTCATTTATGCAATTTTCACCCAGTGCCACCAGTAACTGCAACCTTTCAGGACCCACAGAATATCTTAGACTAGAATTAATTTCAATATCTCAAAAGAAAGGGGTGATTCTCTTCTAACTAAAAAGTTAGTCTCTAACCCACTCCTGTGTTTAGTTATTGTCTGCTCAATGCAGCGTGGTCATATCATCTTTGTTGATCTGGAAAAAAAAACCTGAGAGAAACACATTTTTACGAAGGAGAGACTTTAAAGCAGAACTTCGATCGTCTATTTCGTTTCACTTCAAACTTCTTTACCGGCGGCATCAAGGTCCTCGCTCCTTGGACACTACTTCTCATCACTCTCGAGATCCGATTGTGATAGGTCAAAACCTGATGCTGTGATGTAAACCCCGCAGACTGCTCGCATCCTCCTCGCCGGGACTGTCGCTAAATTTCGGTTCAGTCTCTCTCACAACGACACGTCGGAAAATTGTTTCTTTTATGGTCTGCTGACGATGTGAAGGTCTGGTACCAGAATCTCCACTGGATCCAGAGATGGTAGCACCGCGCCCATGGGAGCTGATGCGGTGAGAACGTTAGCTATCGGCTGATGACTTCAGCATTCTCTCCGCATAGAGAAAAAAACTCCACAACTCGGCTAATCGGCACACTTCTAACCGACGAGTACTTGGTTATGACGTATTTGTCGGCTTTTCTGCGTTCAGAACGACCCCAGACTTAGTCCCATATCGGGGAGGAGCACCCTCTGGTGGAAAACAAAGGAAATGGCACTGAATGACTTAAAAGAGAGTCAGTTTAGGATTTAGTCAAGATCAGAAAGTATGAGGGTTCACTTTTACCACAGGGGGGCACCAAAAGCAAACAGGAAGTTCCTCATAGGAGCTTTAAAGTGGTGTTTGTTTTCTTCTCTCAGGATTAGAGTCAAAGTCGTTGGACAACTCCCGCACTGGTTCCCGCCACACGGACTCCCCAGTACCCCCCTGCCCCCAACAGGACAACAAAATCAAGCAAGAGCCCAAAACTCCCATCTCTGGCAAGAAGACACAGGTATGTAGAAACCAGACTTCAAGGTTGACAGCCGAGTCGGCGCCACACTTCCTCCATCTGACACCTTCTCCTCCTCCTCCTGTTCTGACCCTGGACGTGAAGTTAAAGAACATGGGCTCCTGGGCCAGCCTCGCTCAGAGGTCCCAGTCCACGCCAGCCTCCTCCGTGCGCTCCTCCAGCGACAGCTTCGAACAGTTCAGACGGGCCGCCAAGGAGAAGGAGGAGAGAGAGAGACAGCTGAAAGCACAGGCTGAGCAGGCCAGGAGGGAGCAGGAGAAGCTACGGTACAGTAGAAGAAGACGTTCACACTCATGAGCGTCACTTTAGCTCCATCAGCCAGCTGACCGATCTCTGTTTTCACTCTGTAGCCGTGACGATGATGACACCATGGAGCACGCTCGCCGAGCTCAAGAAGACACCCGCCGTCGCCAGGAGCAGCAGTCTCCTCTCGCCCCCACACCTCCAGCTTCGACCCCGCCCACTCACTCTCCGCAGGCCCCTCCCCCTCCGCAACAAGCTCCGACCCCGCCCTCCTCCGCTTCACAGAACGCCCTCGACCAGAGGGAGATGGCACGCCGCCGCGAGCAGGAGAGACGCAGGAGAGAGGCGGTGAGTTTCTGTCTTTAAAGTCCCACTCCGATCTTTTAAAAAAAATGTTTTATAACAACTCAAAGTGTTCTCAGATGTCTTTAAATCGTGATGATAAAGTTTTTAGTCAAAATCACGTTACCAGTGTTATTTTCAAGGACTTTTCTTCTGCAGAGCTCCAGCAGCTCATTTGCAATTCGTCTCCGAGTCGTGGGCGGAGACATTGCCGCCCCACACACTCCTCTTCATGCTAGCTTGTAGCCTAACATTGCCGATTTCGTAGAAGAAGCAGGTAACATAGGAGCTTTTTTCAGCTGTCAGACACTAATGTCTTTAGGGGACATGATAAAAACTAATATCATAATTAGCTTTTTTACAAGCATTGCAATCCACTAATGCACACGCTTGTTCAGCGATAATCCTCTCTACGTCTCACAAGCTGAGTTCCGATCCACACCGTATTCCCTGCTTCCTGCTCATGGATTACTCTTCGTTGCCGAAACACCCTGTTACATCATCAGCGCATTCCACACTTCCTTCGGTCGTCACCAAAATAAAACATTACATCCGTTACAAATTAAAACAGCTTTCACAGAATACAAATGGCCTTTCTAACTTATTTATTGCAATGCAAGTATCATAGTATCCCGTTATGTAATGACGACAAAATGTCATAAATGTTCTCGTTACTTAAACGGTATTGGATAAATTTGCTATCTGTTTGGTGTCATTCTTAAAAAGATTGTTTTGCAGATTCTTATGTAATGAGGCTGGAAGCCGTTATAATGATATACGACGATAATTATGATTGAAATAAAAGGTCTTGTGCTCTGTAGCTGCTAGCTTAGCCAATTTACGGTACGCTTAACTGCCAAAAATGAAGCCTGACTTCACTTACACACATAAATGAACTCTCTAATAGCCGTCTTTTGCTCAGTGGGATGTCTTTTGGGACATGATAAAACTTCATATCATAATTAACTTATTCGATCCGCTAACGCACACGCTCGTTCCGCGATCATCCTCGCTCAGGGGGCGGAGCTTGGATTCGCTACGTAGGAAATCTCACTGGGTCTGAACCTGCTGTTTGGGTCTCCCAGAGATTCACAGAGATTTGAATTAGAGGATGACATTTTTCGAAAATTCCCGTGGGTCCCGCGGGGATCCCACAGGATGGGAGTCATTTTTTTAATCAATCCCATGATCAGGGCGGGACGGGGAAAAAAGCAACAGGAGCGGTCAGGAGTGGGAACAACAGTAATAGATGATCATTTTCAGCCGTGTTAAACAACCAGATGAACAAATGCGTCTGTTTTTTCAACATGTTTGGTTTCATTCAAACGGGAGTGGGACAGGAGTGGGAGTGGGAGTCATTCTATGGGAGTGGGACAGGACAGGATTAATTTTTTTACTCCGGTCCGGGATTGGGATGGGACAGGAATGAAAATCCGCTGTCATGCTCTAATTTGAATAAAGAAATACTCAGAAATGCGATTTTGTACTTATTTTTCTCATGATACGTCCTTCAGCATCAGAAAAATGATCATGTAGACAACGAGAAAAACGTGATTTTCATCTGAGTGGGTCTCATCTTCGACATGCCTGTAACGCCGAACTTTCCCGCTCTCTCCCTCCACACAGATGGCTGACACCATTGACATAAACTTCCAGAGTGACCTGATGGCCATCTTTGAAGAGAACCTGTTTTGAGCAGAGAAAGGAGCAGAGTGAAAGAAGGACCTACAGAGAAACATAAGCAAAATGTCCAAACATGCATATAAACCACAAAGCTCTGAAAACACAGTCGCTGCTCTCACACAAACACACCAACACAGACTCGATAGTAACTGTCCCTTTCTCTCAGTAGTTGAAACAGCTGGCTTGTGTCATGTGAATGAGAGGGGGGGAAGTGAAATAGAAAAAAAGCAAACCCTCCTTTCCTCCAACCTCAGATACGTTTTGGTGTCTGGCTTGGTGTTTTTGCTGGTTGGGTCCGGGTCTCCGGGGCGGACGGATGGACAGTGAAATAATCAGATAGTCGTCTCCCTCGAGGTTATTGAGAAAAAAAAAAAAAAGAACGAGGCGAGGCCGAACGAAAAGGAGGGGACAGAACTTTTACACACACAAAGAATGGTTTAATTTAAGAAATTCAATAAATGCGCATTTCTCCGATGTCTGAGAAGAAAGGCGGAGGTGTAGAACGAACAGGTGAACAAATTCACAAACGGACAGATAACTTTGTTTTCGTCTTTTCCTCTCTCCTCGTCTGTTCAGTTTTTTTTTTTTTTAGTTTCTGTTGGATTTTAACTGAAGCTGATGTGGTCTAGTTTGTGGGGCACAGGAGTCACCTGAGAGTGGCGCGTTTTCTCGGGACACAGTGGGACACAACACCCTCGGCCACTCCCACTCCCACACACACACACACTCTTCTGATCCATCCTTCCTCCCTTTACTTCTTATTCTCTCTCTATCTCTCTCTCTATCACTCTCACTCTCTCTCATCAGTCGATAAGACGGAGGCGTCAGCGATGCTGATGACGAGGAGGAGGAGGAGGGAAACGGTCATTTTGAGCGTCTCAGAGTGTGTCCTTTGCCTTAGCGCTCCGGCCTGTAAACTAACAATCATACCCAACAAATTATACATATTATATATATAAATAGATACATGAATATATATTATATACGACGCAACGTCAGCGCAAAAGAACATGAGAAGAATTAGGATTTGGGAGGAGTGAAGCTCGTCTCTGTGTTCATCTCTGAGCTCTGGTTTTGATTTTGTAGAATTTACTGTAAAGAAGAAAAAACTTTTTTATGATTCTATTGAGAGGATTGTTTCGTCTGTCTTATTCTCTCTCTCTTTCTCTCTCTCTCTTACCTTTTTTCTGTTTTTTTTTTTTCTCGACTCTATGCCAAAACCAATCTATTGAGTGCTGAAAGTTCATTCTCATTTTTTACGTGTAAAATGCATCTTCTTTTCACTTTATATTAAAGGCTATGTTTTTATTGCTATTTAATTTCCCCCTTCGCCCGCCCTTTTAAATCCGAAGTTTTGCAGCAGTTTGCTCTGTCATAGATCGAAGAAGCGGCTCCAGCGTCGGTTCGCGTGACGCCGCGGTCATTGTGTGTTCAATACCTGCACTTATCTCATTATGACTTCCTTTTTTTAAAGCCCTCCCCTCATCATGTTCATGTTTTTAGTCTTTCTAAGCCGTCTGTCCTCTCACAGCTTCGGTCTGTAAAATAGGTTTTTGTTCGTCTTCTTTTAGTTTTATTTTGAAAATCCTTCACTGTCCACGCTGACTCATTTGGGATGTCGTGTGCCATTGTGTTTTTCTGGAAGTAGGACATTCTCCTGACTTCATTCGGTTGGCCCAGAGATCTGTGAGTGTTCTCGAATCTATAACCGCTTTTTTTTTTTTTTTTTCAATGTTTCATTCATTTCTTTTCCCTTTTTCATATTTGATTGTTTTGAGTTCTTTTTTTTTTTTCTCCTTTGCCATTTTCCTCTGATTTTATTTTAACCAGAACAACCTGTCGGTATGTTGGTGAGTGAGGCATTGAGGTCAATAGATTCAACATGTTCGGGTTATGGAGTAAAGCATCTTTTTTTAAGAAAAGTATTAAAATAATATTTAAAAAAATCTTTAAAACAAACTGTTTGGACTCTTTTCTGTCTTTGGTCTGAATTGTGTTTTGTTCTTTAGCCAGAGGGGGGCGCTATAGAAGAAGAGGACGCTCTCTAACTCTGGTATCAACACAACAAACACACTATTGTCAAGTCTGAGAACGCCACAGCTCTGCATGTTCAGCTCTTCTCCTCGCCCGTTCGGTCTTGTTGTGGCAGGATAATCCTCCGTCCACAAAGACAACAAACCTCAAACCTTCAAGAACGAAAAATCTCATAACGCACCAGATGTTTTATTTCAAGTCAGAGTTTTTCTGAGCAGAATCACATTAACTTTATTCTTTTCTCTCTTTATTTTCTGTCAGGTGAAACATCTCAAGCTTTCTTCTAACTTTGGTGATTTTGTCTCTTAGTTCATGAGAATTATAACTCTAGTGTTTTAAGGTTATTGTCACATTTCCTGAAAAAAAAATATAATTAAAGCTCCTGTGAGGAATTTTCCATGTTTACCAAACAGGCAGAAATTCATAGAAATGCATTTTTATGACACATGACAGAAAAGAAGACCATTAGCAGCAACACTGACAGTTTTTATGCTGTGAAATGTGGGGGGTGGGTGTCACATTTGACTGTCAGGAGTCAGCAGGGAAGGAGGTTTATTAAAAGACAACAAAAGAAGAGTCTGCTTTGTCCACAGGGGGCGCTATAAAAACAAAAATTCCTTAGAGGAAGCTTTAAAATACATATCCAACCTCCAACTTTCATTTTACTCTCAACACTTGGTTGAGGCTCCTTTGCACATTTTCCAGGGTCGCAAAGAGTCTAAAATCCAATAATTTCAATAAAAGGCTGTAAAATGTCTAAAATTCCCTTAAAATGTCATAAAATGCCTTAAATACAATTTCGAAGGGTCTTAAAAAATTAACTCTACTTATAAGTGTTTAGTCTCTTTGCTAAAGAAATTGGTCAAAGTTAAAAAGATGTTTGATGGCTAGTACTATGGCTGGGACCCTATATGTCTTGTTGATGAAGTTAGGTGCTGTTCTGAACATTATTTGTGGCTATAGAGTGGCGTCTTGGTTGATGTTTGTTTATGGCTCCTCAGATTGCTGTGTATTGCTATCGTGCGGTCGTTACTAAAGTTGGTATAACTAGAGACGCAAGCGGTCGGCAACATTCATTTCTCAATGGGGTTTCTAACTCTAAGTGTAACAGTGTGTTTGACCATAATTTAAATTTACACCGGAGTATCCCTTTAAAGGTCAACTTGAGTCTGAAAAATTGAGCATTAGTGTCACATTTTAGAGACCGGGTGTCTCTAAATGGGGGTGAAACTCTGGAGGGAAACCAAACCTTGAGATTAGACACAGATAGTCACTAGCTTCCTTTACAGTCGTCATTTCCCATTTCTGTAGCACATTTTAAACCCTTGATTGAGGAGTTACAACAGACAGAATGATAATGTTATACAATCAATCAGTGAATCCAGACAAAATGTGATAAAAACGCTGAGGGAGAGAAAAAGGGAGTGAACGTCATGAAAGCCAGACCAAACAGACCTGTTGTCAGATCGTTTTATTTTGTGATACGGAGCGAATGTTTTACAGTTGAGCAATACTTTTATTATCGGGTTTGAATCTCTGTCATGAACCGTAAAACATCATCGGAATCTGAATTATTTTAATTGACCATTTAGGAAATCACTCTTCACCGCTGTTATAAACTGTACTGTCTTATAAAACTTGACTAGTGCTTAAAAATAGTTCCTCCATTCATCAGCTCCTGGTAAGCAGTTAGAGAGATCCTGCTGCAAGAACTTGACAAGTCTGCAGCAGCGATCCAGAGGACCCATAGACTGTATATGCTATGGACAACTTGGCTCCGCTCTTGGTATTTCTGTGATTTTCTCCACTTCCTGGAACCATCACTTGCGTAGCAGCGTTGTACGCGTTCAGCGGGAGAGTCGCTGTGATGACGTTCTGCTCAAACAGCGTATTCCCCAGGTGAGCTACACAATCTTCGTACACTCATTGGCTGTATCAGGTGTCAATCATAGAAAACATGAACCCACTAATAACCTTAAAAAATGGAGCTGCACAGAAAAAAGAGGACTTGAGCACAAACCAGTCTGACAGTAACTACATGTCGACATCACAACCAGGGTGAAGAAACATTTATATTCTGTGTAATAAATTTCTGAAGTTTGTCCACAGCCCCATAAGGATTGCTGGAGGAGGCGGGATTTACGACCCATACTGCAGTCTGTCACTAGAGGGTGCTGTTCTCGTGGTTGCTTCGTCCAGCGAGGAGGCAGACGGCGTCCATTCTACATAAGATAGGGTGACCATATTCTGACTACCCAAAAAGAGGACCCGACTACGCTGGGGGTGGAGTCACAGAGTCCCACAAGGTTAATTTTGAGAGTTTCTCGGGTCGGATCGAGTGATTTTTACGCACTGCTAATTCTGTAAGTCCACGTGACACAAAATTGAAACTTAAGTACAAAACCGCAAACATTTGAAGGATTTTATAAACTCCTCCGGACAAACCCGGACAGCCTGCAAAAAAAAGGACATGTCCAGGTAAAAGAGGACGTATGGTCACCCAAATATAAGAGGAACCTACAGTATGATGGAGCTCAGAGACTCTCAGAAAAGACTGTATATCAGTGACTCTGATGGGACATGATTTCAAGTGAAGAGGATGGAGAAGGAGGTAAAATCTAGACCTAAAGCAGGTAGAGACGGTTTCTGCCCCTTTAGCCTGGACTGATAGATGATTCTGCTTTACCACCCAGACCTGCAGACGGGTCAGTGAAGAAATATTTCTGTGCTGTCCTAACCCTTAAAGCCGGAGCCTTCCTGAAACTGATCCTGGGAGGAGCAGGAAAATGGGATCCAAAGAAAGTTCGAACACACTGCTTTGCATTTTAGAAGAATCCTCCACCCCCGGTATCTGGATCCTTGGCTCAGGCACACTTTGACACACTCTGGTATTTCATCTGTATCCTAAACGGTGTCTCCTGTGGCCTTGAGCGCTCTGATCATGTGCGCTGAACCCTGATAACACCGCCGCCGCTCTTATGAGGCTCGACTGTTTTGTTTTAATCTTATCCAAGAGGCTTTTCCGCTCTTTGACTTTAAAATGAGTTTCCTTTGTGTTTCCTCACTTTAAAAATCGAATCCAGAAATCAGAAACTAAACGTGGAAAAACAGCAAAGCTTTGCTCTGAGTTTATCAGGTGTGGACGAGAAGAGGCCAACATCTAGATAAGGGATCATTCAGCTGAAAAGTCTGGGAATAACCTTGAGGCCTTGAGGTTTGGTGGCAGAGCCGAAATGTGGAAGTGAGCGTTTACTGTGTTTCGGTAAATAGAGGATCCGCTCTGCTGCGTGGTTGGATAAATAAAGAAGTAAAAACAAAGAAAGAGGAGTGAAAACAGACGAGGAGGAGGAGAGGTTAATGAATAGCTGAGGAGGAATGAGAAACATTAGTTACTACTACATGTGGCAACAGATACGAGAGAGAGAGAGAGAGAGAGCTCCGAGTGTTCCTGCAGAGGTCATGTGATCCTCTCAAAGAGGCAGAGGAGCTCGACTCTTCGCATTCTTCACCTCTTTGGTTCGGCTGTTTCTGTCTCTGCTTTTACAGGCTGAAGGCATGTCCACTCATTTTTGTCATTAAACAGAGAGAGAGATTTCTTCTTCCTGCTGTTTCATGAAACTTCACTTTTTTCCCATTATAATTAGAAGGATGTACACTTGCAACCCCAAGTGTGCGGTCACTAAGAAATCCTTGAATACTGTCCTCGTCATCCGGCTGTTTTTGAATTAATGATTTTTTTCCTTTAAAGGTGGGTTAGGTGGGATTCTGTTAAAGAAGCATCTTTTTTTGTGGTGTATATATCTCCCCAAAACTGGCACTTCCTCCGATCCTGCCTATCCCACCTTTAAGGACCAATTTAATCGATTACAGAATCAGCTCAACTTTTAAAAATTTAACATGAAATACCCACAAAATGATACATTTGACTGCGAAAGGTCAAATGTGATTTACCGATGACGCTATTTTCATAAGTAGCATCAAGATAAGCAAAGATGACTTTGTCCACAGGGGGCGCCAAAGTTTACACAATCTTGAAAGTTTTCTAGTCAGTGTGTCGGACTTAAATGCAAAATTTGGAGCAACTTTAAACAATTGAAGTCCAAAGTTTGCACATTTTTGCTCTGTTTTTGGTCTCCTCCACACCTCGAAGGACACATCAGGCTGTGTCTTCAGAAAACGCTCCTCCAGCTCGTCTGTTGTTTGTTGCTTTGAAGGGGAAATCGACTTGAATTGATCCAGAGTCGTGTTCGTGCCAACAGCTGCTTGTTGTGTCTGGATATGATGTTAAACTAAACAGAAAAGATGTGGGCAGTTAAGACGAAAAAAAAAAAACACTCAAATGTTCCGGCAGAGCTGTGTGGGGAACTCCAGATCTGGATGCTGATACTCTGCGGACTCATCACTGTGACCGATTGGAGAAAAATCTAAAACAGCTGAGCCATTCTGACTTTTATCCAGATCGTGTTGATGCTGCGGCGCTTCACTCTGGATCCTCCGAAAACAAGCGCCAAGTTGTCTCTTTTAGTCTGCCATGCGTGGCTTTGATGACGGCTGAGTTACTAGGATGTCAGGGAAATGTGTGCGTTTTAGTGAAGGGGGGAGAAAAGGGGGCTTTACAAACACTACCAGCTGCCAGCTGCTTGTAGCGCACATGCATGGCTTCCCCTCCGCTCTCTCCTTAAGTAGGATTCACTTCCCGTTAATGGCATTAAGAGCGGTCTGGGGTGGAAATCAGCGATGAGGGCAATCACTGGGACATCAAGGCCCTCCTAAAAAAAAAACCAGAGCCAGATGACAGTAAGCAGCTCCATATGGGGTTCATGCACACGCAAACACGTACAGCCGCAACTCAGACTCAAACACGTTGCACAAGACCCCACATGATTCTGACAAACATGCACGCCTGTGCACACTCGCTGACACAGTCTCCAGCTCACACGCGACCCTCTCTCATGGCGGCCTGCGGGAGGTGATGTGGCCGTCGTGAAGTTGTTTTCCCGCTCTGGCACGCTGGGTAAAAAAAAGTCCCCGCCCTCTACAATAAATCACTTATGCTTTTCCTCCGTCGTTGTGATGGGATGCACACAGAGTTTCCTTTTCCTCTTTTTTCTTCCTGCTCGAAAAAATAGAGCTTCCCTCCCTCTGTTTTAGTAACAGAGCTCTCTTTTTAAAGAGTAACCTTTTGGCCTTGAACTGAATTGTTTCTGTTTCTTCTGATGCTTCAACTACTTGTTGCAGAAAGGAGGGACAGGAAGCTGAGTCAAGGTTTGGGATCCTGCATGTATTAGCGGTTCTAATAGGACCCTGAATCCCAAACACTAGAGATAAAAGGAAAACAACAACTGAAGGTTGGAGCTAAATTTGAAGGGAGAAGATAAGGAAACTAACCGTTTGGAGGCTGCTGTTGAACTCTCAGTCGTGTCGTGCTGCTGCAGTGATCCTAGCCTGCTGAAGTTACGTACTTAGAGAACATTCCTGCAGTTTTTCAGGGAGGTATGTGGTCTGATTATAAAGAATGTCAGGTAAAATAACAAAAAAAGGACAATAATATGCCAAAGACAAAAAAAAGTTATTGTTTCACCTCATTTGCGTCTGTCAGTTTTTGTCCATTTCTCTGTTCTTGTGCAGAAAAGATCCCCGTCATAATCTGACCTTTTTTACTCACCAGAGACAAACTTGACTGGACTTCTTTCAGCGGATTGATTAAAATAACTTATTAAGGAGTCTGCAGAGCCGTATCCATAGCAACAGTATCCTACTGGGAAATAACAGACTGTTGCTGAGGAGTATTGACCAATCAGAGGTAAGTATTCAACATGGCTTTAAGATTAAGCGCTTTGTCGGGATCTGAATAGTTTTTAAGTGAGTTTATCTTTGTTTATTGGAGGAAGTAGCCTCATTAGGCCTTTTGTCTTCGTTTTGTTGAATATCAAAATTAAATATCATGTTTTTAATTAAAGGTGGAGTAGTCAGGATCTGAGGAAATGCCAGTTTTTGGGAGAAATCTTGAATGTAAACTCTACCCCTCACAACAAGAGGGAGCAGCTTCCAATCAGGATGGGGGAGGCTGAGAATAGCTTTGTTTACAGAGCGGGCTGCTCAAAAAATGTAAAAATATTGACTACACAGACATAACAGAACACAGTGATGTTGTGATATTACAAAATGTCATCAATAACAAATAACTATTGACTGATATTAAAAGCTTTTTTGTAAATACACCACAAAAAAAGATGCTTCTTTAACAAAATCCTGCCTACCCCACCTTTAAGCCGAGATTTGTTATTTTGTCAGTTAATTGGTCGTATCAGAGATAAATTTCTTAATGAGACTTTTTTGTGATGATGCCATTACATCTCCAAACTATAACATTAAAAACCAAACGCAGAGTCTTGGAGGAGTGTAGAGAAGAGAGCGAGCGGCAGCTGGCAGACACACAGAGGATGTGGGTTACATGTGCGTTGGTATCCAGTTGTATGATGGGTTGTTTTTTAGAGTTCAAACTTGAACTTCTTCGTGTGAAACTCTCAGAATTGCACAACTAAAACAAAACAAAAAAAAAGTACAGATTAAGTAATACTTTTCTGTTCCTACAGTACGGTTAAACACTGAGAGGGCAAAGCCACTTTGGTGCCACATTTGTCATGCTGAGCAAAAAGGAGAGGAAATGAAATGGGGGCATGACCACAACCCAGACACAACCACAGACTGACGTATTCTCACTTCAGCTGAATTTCTGCTGCTCGGTTTGAAAGTTTCGTGTGAAATGAGTTTTTGTTGAACCTTCCTTTCAGAGCCGTAAATATTGATCAGTAAAATCACGGACACAGATTTTGTTCCATGTTGCTGTCAGCTCTGACTAGATCGTCCTGATGAATGGGGAAACAAACCCTCTCCCCAGCCACTGTTTCACGTTCACTCATACAAAGAGAACCGACATCAGATATGATCAATGGAGCAATAACAGAAGATTTCAAACATGTAATTTAATCGTACGTGTCTCTGGCCTGCTGCTAACCTGCGTCTGGAAGGAATTAACCCCCTGCGTGAAAGATGTGTTTGGACATGTTCGCCGACAAACAGGTGCGGAAGACACAGAGGGGCAATCAGCATCCTCGTCTCTATGGCGACCGCATGCGCAGGCCTCCCCCTCCCTGCAGCTGGCTGTGACGCTGAGAGAGAATAAGAGCAAGAAGAGGCCCGATACGACAAAGTGGAAACTCTGACCGCTGGAACACACACGGGTACACACAAATGTGCCTCGAAGGAAAGCAGATTGTTCATGTTGGACAAACACGCCTGTCACAGCTCTCACACGCTAACCTCCTCGCTCTCTGCCGTTTGTATAAACAGGAAAGTGTGTCCGCTCTGCCCCGTCTGTGTCATTCTCTGCTATCGTCCTGTTATTTCCTCTTTCATCTTCTTTTCTCCACTCATTTTCATGATGTCTTTACTTTTTCAATGAGACTCTGGAGTACCGTAAACTTCATCGCACTGATCTTGAGTGCAAAGAGCTCGTCCAGCGCTGCAGCTCTGCCGTCTGAAGTCATTTTGTCCCTGACATACTTCATTCAGTGTTTTCTAGTTTACACAATCCTCAAAAATTTACAAACCAATGAAACAAAAAGAGGAACAGAAACAGGATAGATATAACGGCCTTCAGATGGTCAGGAGTCTCCTAAAGATCTGTCAGACAAGATCAGGAAGTTTGAATCAGTTCAGTTGGCATTATTCTCAGGCCAGTCAAGTCAAAGGATATGACACAAAACAATAATATATAGTCCAATATTGTGTAATATCGTTTGGTGTCATACAATAGGTTACTGTATAATAGGAGATGACGTGATACAATACAATACAAACAACATAATACAACACAAAACCAACAAAAGACTACACTCTGTGATACAACCAAACATGTTAAACTTAAATGATGTGATACAATGTGGCATGACAAGATACAAAATGATACGATCAGTACAATATGATACAGTACAATACGATACGATATATTACAATACAATAAAACACGTAACAGCATGACAAGGTACAAAATAAAATGAGACGATTCAAAACAAAACGATTCGCTACAGCGAGCTACAAAACAATATGATACGATATGCTAGTATACAAAAATATATGATACAATTCGAAACGATATGATACACAATACTATACTGTTTGATGAGAGGCAATACAATATGATGTGATACAACATGGCATGACAATATACAAAATGATACAATCAGCACAATCTGATAAAATACAATACATAAAATATGAGACAGCGTGACAAAGTACAAAATAAAATGATATCGTAAGATACAATTCGGTATAACACAACACAAAAACAAGACAAATGATACAATATGCTATTATACGAAACTATATGATACAGTTTAATATGATATGATACACAATACAATACTGTATGATGAGAGAAGATACAACAGTACAATACTACACAATATGATAAACACGACAGGACTCGATAAAACAAACAAACAAAATGATACGATATGAAACCATATGATACAATCCGTTATGATAAGATACACAATACAATACTGTAAGATGAGAGAAGATACAATATGATATGATATAATACAGTACAATACTACACAATATGATACGATACAAAACCAAACTAACTAATATGGTAAGAAACAAAACACAACAATGCCTCAATAAGATACGGTACAGTTTTATTTTACACAGTGCAGTAGTTCCAGAGGCTGGACCTGGTTTGATTTCTTCTCATCCTCCATCCAAAGATTCTCCACCAAAAAGTGGAGTCACCCCCCACTGTTTAAAAGAATATTCAGACGAGGACTGCACTGTAAAGAGACTGAAAGTAAATGATCCATAGACAAAACCAGTGAACAGTTATTCAACAGGGAATTACATAAAAGTTTCTGACATTCTTCTCATGCTAAAACATCCTCTCTGGACTCTGGACTCTGCTCCCTCACTGGGGTGGTGATCGGTGCTGTCTGCAGGCCTGGTGCCCACATCTTCTGAATTAAAGATGAGCCTGGAGGCCCATTGTTTCTGGTGTTATTTCTGTGGCTGTCACTGTCCTCATTTAAACAAACAAGAGAAAGATTTAGTCAGGATTAGGAAAAACAACAGGATCAGAACTCCTGACGCGCTGAGAAACAGTTCAGGATTCGGACGATTTTTAAATGTTTCTGCCTAATTTGCTTCAGTTTGATCAGAAGGCTGTAGAGCAGACTCCTCTCACTGCTTGTTTTAGCAAAATGTGGCTGTAAAACAAACAAAGCTGCATCTAATTTAAACCCTACAGAGGCTGACACAGAACAACCTGCACCAACAATAGAACAGACTAAAGGGATCCATACCACAAAATGGATTAGACACGCTCTGCGCCAAAAGAAAAGCAGAAACTGCAGCTGCTTGAATGGAAGTGTAGAGAGGTGGACGGGAACATTAAACTGCACTTCTGAGGTTCAGACAGGCCACTACAGATGGTGTTTTCATTCTTCGGGTACTTTTTCTACCCATTAGTTTAAACAGGGGCAGCAGATTAAAGTATTTAAGGCATTTCCCCCTTATTCAATGGGAGACAGTTGAAAGATGACAGACAGGAAACATAGAGGAGAGACAAACACAAAGGTCTACAGCTGGAGTGGGACCAGCCGTGCTGCAGTCACTTCTATTGTATGTTTGGGAGGCTGGTACGGCACTAAAGTAGATAAAAACCTTCACCTTTCACCTAAATCAAGACTCTGATATTCTCACTTTCTTTGCCTTTGCAGCCCTGAAAGTGTTGGATTTGCAGGTCGTGATGTAATACCACATGCATATTCATGCACAGTTCAAGTTAACCACATGTACCTATACTCAAGATTTAATATTATACAGACACAGACAAACAGACAGTAGGGACACGGCTCAACTTTCCTCGCTCCTATGGTCAACTTACCCCATACACGGGGTAAGTTGACCATAGGAGACCACTTTTTTTGGCATGCTGTATTATCAAGACAGTTCTGTTTACACTCATTCTGTTGGTTTGCAGGGATTCACAACATCCTGAAATGTATGCAGATACACTAGTTAGAGGCAAAATTATGATTACCATGATGTAGCGATCCAAAATATGAAAAATGGCTCATCTTACTCCACTCTCCCCTTTACCTAAACTTAAGATTTAATATTATACAGACCCAGCCGGTGCACACACTGCCTTTGCTTGCCTTTCTATTCGTGATCAACCGAGCAGCAACTTCAGAGAACTTCAGTCTTTTTAAAACATTTTAATTCTGTCCAACTTTGTTCAGAAACACTTTCTCATGGGAATAATAACAATCTGTGTTTAAATGTAAGTTTTAGATCTCAATTTATGGCTTTTAATAAGAGTTGCTGAGAAATAGCAATATTTGTTTTGCAAAATAATAATACAAAACATCAATTTTATTTAAGCCATCAACCTTGAGATGGCCATCCATTGACTATTGTAATGCACTTTATGATGGCAACTCCCACTCATCTCTTAGTCGCCTTCAACTTGTCCAAAATGCTACTGCCTGTCTTTTAACCAACACTAACAGACGTGAGCACATCACTCCTGTCCTCAGCTCCCTTCATTGGCTTCCTGTCCCTTTTAGGATTGATTTGAAACTTTTAATATCTGTTTTTAAAGCTCTTAACGTCTTTGCCCCCATCTATTTTATCTATCTATCTATCTATCTATCTATCTATCTATCTATCTATCTATCTATCTATCTATCTATCTATCTATCTATCTATTCCCCTGGATAATAAGTTGGACTGTTCTAAGAATATAGACTTCATCTACAGAAAGGGGCAGAGCCGCCTCTTTTGCCTGAGAAGACTCAGGCTGGGGGGGAAGCATCAAACACAAAGATGCAAGACATCTGAAAAACTCTGTGGTTGGACTCAAGCTGGACTCTGTGGAGGATGTGGTGGAGAAATCTACACTGAGGAAGGTGGAGACTATTCTAAAGAACATGATTCACCAATTTCACAACACCTTGATGGACCAAAGGGCGGTGGTGGATGGCTCCTCTCTCTTCGTGCAGGACAGAAAGATTCAGAAGATCTTTTGTACCAACAACCATTAGACTTTATAACTCTTGTGTAAATAGTAGATAACTTTTGGAGACATATTATGTGAGACAACAGACAATTGAATTTCCCTTCAGGGATTAATAAAGTTCTTATTCTTATTCTTGTTTAACTGAGCTGTTAACGTTTTGGGAGCCGGGTAGAGCTCTGAGGTCATCAAATCAACTTCTGCTGGAGGTGCCCAGGTCCAAACACAAACACTGGGGTGACCGAGTCTTTTCAGTCGCTGGTCCCACGCTCTGGAATAAGCTCCCTGACGAAATGAGACTTATTTACAACCAAATCCCGATTGAGAACATACTTATTTATTCTGGCTTTTAATACCAGTAGCGTGGTGACACTTTACTATATTGTATTGTATTTTATTCTTTTTTTAAAATTGCTTTTTATTGTTTTTATTTATTCATTTTTATTTTCTATGTATTGTAAAGCACGTTGGTTCACCAAAAGGGTTGTTGTAAAGGACTGTATAAATAAAGAACATTGACATTTATTCTTTAATAAAGTAACAAAGAGTAAACTTTTAAAGCTTTTGAATGCAAATAGCTTATTCGTCGATAATTTTCTTTTTATTTAAAAGTATTTTTTCTTCCTCTTTTTTTTTAAAAACAATATTCCAACTCATTTCAGGGAATCAGCGCTGACCTCTGCTTTACCTTGCCTATCAATTATTCACCACCCACTGATTACGGTCTCTGCTCTTCCTGTCAATCACTCTCAGCTCCTCTCTCATTGGCTGTTCGAACCCCCCCATTGGAGGAGGGCGGCCCCCTGGTGGCTGGGGGCGGGTACCACGCGCTCAGGTTGGTAGGAGCAGCATACCAAAGCTCTCCTCCTCCAGCAGCACGCGCCTTTGTCAGTGAGCAGCGGAGGAGCCGCCGTGCCGCACCCTTACTGCTCCTCGCGGGACTCACCGCGCGGATCACTGCGCACAGGTAATTACCGCCCAAAACTCCCGGAAGCTCGGGAAAAGTCCGAACACAGGTGAAGGACTCTGGTCTCCAAAGTTTGGCATTTTGAGACGGGATTACAGGCTGGGATGGAGCTTTGATAGACAGACAGAGATAGAGAGAGACTTTATTTTTCCTTTTTTGACTTAGAGGGAGTTCAAAGTGCGCGAGGAGCTGACCTCAGGTACGACACGAGCTCACTTTGTTTCTCTACTCGACGAGGATCTGGATTTACTTGATTAACAAGTTCACAACCACGAGTAAAGGTGAGTTCAGCTTCTTGTACTTGTTGTGTTATTGTGTTTTAGTGAGTGAAAATGTTCCTGCTGAGAATTTGAAGTTGAAGCCTGTGTGTGTGTGTGTGTGTGTGTGTGTGTGTGTGTGTGTGTGTGTGTGTGTGTGTGTGTGTGTGTGTGTGTGTGTGTGTCTCATTGTTCCTCTGCCGGAGGTTTTGGGGCTCCTCTCATTAACATGCTAAGGCATCTGTGTGTAAAGTCTGGACTTCATTACAGCCTGAACATCACTATCACTGTCAGTTAGATCATACCCTTTTCTGAGAAATGATGACACTGTGCAGAGAAACTCAGAGATTTATGTCTCACCCTCAGAGACAATGTTTTATTCTTTCATACAGTAAAATAAAATATTTGGATTGTACTGGGATACTTTGACTTTGACTGAGTTTAACCTGCACTACGCTGCACAAAGAGAGTTTAACTTGGCTCACTGATACGTTGATAAGCTTTTATTGTGGTATTTTACAGCACAGGTGTCTACAGTCTAGTGCAATCCTGTACAGCTGTCCTCGCCCCATAAACTGTCACGGTTCAGGTCGTACTGTTCAGGTGTGACTGACATTGTGTTTATTTACATTTGTGGGGATCTCTGTGAAGTTGTGAATGGTTGAACTGTTCTGCAGAAGTTTACTACGAAACGTGCTGCTATCTTTTCCCCTGTCATTATATTGACGGGTCATAAATCTATGAAATGGGATGTAACTGTTTGTCATGTTTGTTGTCATGGAGGCTGCAGCTGATGGCGGATTTACCCTTTTTAAGCTGCTATTGATTTGTTAATTTTATAAACAGAAATTGGACAAATTTGGAATAAGCCAAAAGACAAATGTACTGATGTACCGTGAGACCTCGACCTTTCAGAACAGCTGGAGATAGGGCTGGGCGATGAAACAATAATAATACATATTGAAAATTGATATCCCTCAATATCAATATAAAACATGGTCAATATGCTTTTCAATAGTTGGCATTCTGCCATGTTTTGGTAGACTATACGAATAGCCAATGAAAAGAGGAGTTGCTCCGGGTCCACTTCACAATGAACCAATCGTGCTGAATTAAGGTCCTTTCACACCGTTTTTGGTGTGGACCGTTGGTGGACCGTTTTTGTTGTGCGATTATTTCGGAGGTCAATATTTTTTTCTAACCCGTATCCTGTCAATACAAGCATTTACATCAGCGACGTTTTCTGGTCCTGCAATATTGTGGCATTTATTTTTTTGCATACAGTGTGTCCACTTCTGACCAACCAGATTGCATGTAGTTGCGAGGTCAGATGCACCGGTATATCCAACATGGCTGACTGGCTGATTGTTTACGTTTATTGTTTGATAAAAGACACAAATATTACAAAGATATCGACCTGAAGGACAACTTGTGGAGAGTCATAGCGTCTGATTTCTCACATGACGATGGTTTGTGTGCTTTAACAGTTTGCAGAAATGCAGATGAAGGTTTAACAGATGATGACAACACTGACATGAAAACGTCGGTGATGTGGAGGTATTTTGTTTTTTTGAGGTCCGACATGAAGCGGAGTAATGTGCACTGCAAATTATGTTGAGTACAAGTCCTTGCAAAATCAGGAAATACCTAACCATACCAAACGCCTTACAACAAAACGTCAGAGACACAAAGACCTCACAGATGCCGTAGCTTATAGTATTGCAAAAGACATGCTACCAATAAGCACTGTTAGATTTCATTTTTTATATTGTGATGTATATCGATATCGACTGATATGAAAAAAACATATTGTGATAAACTTTTTCCCGTATCGCCTAGCCCTAGTTGGAGACGAACGGTTTTTGTTGACAGGTCAGCTTTGGTCAAATATTATCAGCTTAAACAGCTTAGAGTCGTTATCTGTGTCTTTGTCCTCATGTTAACACTGGATTTGTATTTCCTCCAGTGATTTTTGGATTCACCCGTTTACATCAGTGTGGTGTGGTGCACTCATGAAGTCTGTGGTTTAGTCAAATTTACTGGCATTTTTGATTCTGATTGTTGAGGTGCACTTAAACCACCCGGTCTCTGGGGACAGTATCACACTCTGGAAACAGAAAAAGATATCAACATCTGGTTAACTGCCACAAAGAAGCTGCAGGGAAACATGTGAAAGAGTTTCATACAAAGCTTATAATAAAACACATCATGAGTCTGATTGTCTGATATGATTCGAAAGTGTCTGGATGGACGGTTTGGCGGTTGCTAGGCAACAACAAAGTGCTGCACACCTCATGTTTTGCAGGCGACTTTAAAAAGGATTACCGCATTACTGAGTGGATTGATTTTATTAGAGGATCTGTGTCCCAAAAAAGGTTCGATTTGCCATAAAAATTCTGCTTTAGATTTTACACACATGGTCTTCCACAGGTTATCCTGATCCTGTACAGAAAGACACTTTAACAGCGACTGAATGTCCTCTTAGGTTTATAAACAAGCTGAGCTGTTTTTAGAGGAGGTGGTCCTGAGTTTAACAGGTGCTGGTTCGGTTTGGCGGTTGGTGGTCGGACCCCCAGCTCGATCTCTTTGTCTTCTCCTGTTCTGTACACCTTGCATTTCCTGTCTAACTTCAGCTGTGTTACCTTTACAAATGAGTGATTTTCTGAAAATACTTGAATGAATTTAAAGGGATATTCCGGTGTAAAATTAATTTAGGGTCAAACACACCAAACAACACAGAGTTAGACCTCCCCTCAAGAGATGAATGTTGCCGACCGCTTGTTTCTCTAGTTATACCAACTTTAGTAACGACCGCACAATAGCAATACTCAGTGCTCTGAGGAGCCATAAATAAACCTAATGCTCAGAACAGCACCTAACTTCATCAACAAGACATATAGGGTCCAAGCCATAGTACTAGACACCAAACATCTTTTTAACTTTGACTAATTTCTTTAGCAAAGAGACTAAACACAACTCACCTACTCTCCTCCAGCAGCCGCTTGTTTGTAGCAAGACCTCAGGCCAGTCCATTACGGACTACAGCGGGGTGACGCAGCTCAAGGAAGAACATTTATGACCATTACTTTATGGAAATACAATCAGACCGAGATGCTAAGGCAGAGGAACTACCGCGTCTGCAGTGCAAAATGATTAATATGGTGATTATTACTTCAAGGAAGTGATAAAGAAATTATCATAAATGTTCCTCCTTGAGCTGCGGCTGCTGGAAGAGAGTAGGTGAGTTGTGTTTAGTCTCTTTGCTAAAGAAATCGGACAAAGTTAAAAAGATGTTTGGTGGCTAGTGCTGTGGCTAGGACCCTATATGTCCTGTTGATGAAGTTAGGTGCTGTTTAGTAGCACTAGCCACCAAACATTAACGACCACTTTCAAAAACTTCACTCCGCATTTCAATGGCTCCCCTCTGGGCGGCGTCTGCGCTGCATCGCATGCAAAACCGAGAGAAGGAAGGCCGCTTTTGTCCCCAAAGCCACTCTGCTTTTCAACTCCAGTTGCTGATTCCATCACCACACCAATACACCCTCCCCCCTGACTACTTGGCACAGCTGTAATACTGCCGGCACCTTAGCCCAATAGTCACTTCATTGTGCATTTTGTATATTGTACATTCATTTGTTGATATGTGGATTTTATATTAAACAGGTGTGTTTATTTGTTCAGTTTATACTGATTTTATACTTTTTTTTTTCCTTTGTATCTATTCTATTTTAATGTTTGCTTAGCTGCTGCTTTTCAATTGCCCCTAGGGGATGAATAAAGCTATATTGAATTGAATTGAATTGTTCTGAGCATTATTTGTGGCTATAGAGTGGCGTTTTGGTCGAGGTTTGTTTATGGCTGCTTAGACCGATGTGTATTGCAATCGTGCGGTCGTTACTAAAGTTGGTATAACTAGAGAAACAAGCGGTCGGCAACATTCATCTCTCGAGGGGGGTCTCTAACTCTGTGTTACAGTGTGTTTGACCTTAAAGTAATTGTACACTGGAATATCCCTTTAAGAGATTTTTGCACGTTAAGAGACGAGTCAAAATTTCCCCGAATGAGCTTCATGGTGACTTATCTTGACTTAACTTATGAGGTGGGCGCATTAGCTGTCAAAGTGTTTGTTTCCTTGTGAGTCAGAAACAGGAAACACTTAAGTTATTTTGCATTTCTGCTTTTGATAAATATGCGAATCTAAGATTACGGACAACAGCCTCCATTTAAAAAAAAAATACTGAAGTTGACGACTTTTCTTTTGAATTTGCGACTAATGTTTTTGTGATTATTAAGTTTGCAGCTTTCGATAAATAAGGTCTCTGTTCCGATCAGTCACCTCAGTCTGGGTTCAAGCTTCGATAACACAGGAGGTGTGTGTTTGTGCGTGTGTCTGTGTGATTAAACGGCTGGAGGTAATCATTATGCAGATGACACCCCGGTGTTCCCACCAGTTGCATGTCCGCTCTTCACAGTTGGACGTACGCCGTCTAGAGGAGGCGGTTAATTATGAGAAACGAACCCCTGAGAGAAAGCTCCTGAGGTGGCGAGCAGAATTTCCGTTTTTACCTGGAATTAGAGGTCAAAAACTGTCTTGACGTGCAATGCCACCTCCGCTGCAATCACGGTTTCAGTCACGGATGTGTGTATGTTTGCGTGCGTGTGGTGTAGATCTTTCCTATCGCTGAAGAAGTGCTGACTGCAGCTGATGTGCTGAGGATCTACTTTCAGAGAGAAGGAGGGAGGAGGGAGAAGAAGAGACTCGGGTGTGGCTGCTCTGGTAATGACCGGTTTGCATTCAAACTGGTGTTTACAGATTCAGCCCAGTCCATTCACACACAAACACAAGCATATGGTGCATGAAAACACGCAGTCATGCAAATGTAGGCCCTGAGAGCCACACAGAGTGAAAGCGCCACAGTGAACCTGGTGACTCATGGAAGGAAAATACTTTGGAAAGAGATACACAGCTGGTGCCGCGAGATCAAGACAGTCATCCCCGCGGTTTCAGAGTGAAATTCAGAATTAAATGTATATTTTCATTCCTTTCTCCGTTTTAAACAATTCTGTCATGTGGTTCAGCTTTGCACAAACACTGAAAAAGGTGGAAAAATATCACGTGTGAGGTTGGAGCTGAAACTTGCGAGCATAGATCCTCCATTTCGTTAGCATTCGTGCAGGACTTATCGTTGATCTTGAATATTATCTCTTAAATATTCGCCTGTTGCCTCGAGATAGAAGAGAGTCAAAGTCGTTTTTACCATCTGCTGCGTGAACAGGTTTAGCAACAACGCTCGAGCTAAGTTTACTTGTCCCTGCAGCCGTCTGTAGTTTCAGTTCTAGATTCACGGGCATCAACGTGACAGTGTTATTCATTTAGTCCCCAGACTTAGTTTGAGCAGCACTGATGTACCTCACTGATCATTTTTATGAATCACCTGACTATAATGAAGGGTGTGCCCATTTAGCAGGTGCGAGTTAGCAGCAGAATTACGAGTTGGTTGAGGGGATTATGCGTTTTGTTTAGTTGAAGGCCTGAAAGCTCAGTCTGATGATCTGTCTAAGCCAGGAGAACCAAGAGAGATGAAACCAGCGTGTAACCCTCTACTATCTGGATGTTGCAGCAGGATGTGGGTTGATCTAGAATCTGGAGATAACATCGTTTGCTGTGCCAAACAAGTTCTTGACCACAGATCTGCAGAACAAGCAAAAAGTGGACGTTAACCTACAGGAGGACTTCCAGCTCTGCTAACGTTGAATATTTGACATGTTTACTCCGTGATCCTGCGTTTAAATCTTGTTTTGTCAGAGAGTCCCGCTGTGACATCCAAACGAAATTCAGACGAAAATATTTCATCAACGCCATCGTCAATGAAAGCAACACTGACGCACTCTCTCTCTCTCTCTCTCTCTCTCTCTCTCTCTCTCTCTCTCTCTCACTCACACACACACACACACACACACACACACACACACACACACACACACACACACACACTCCTCTCTCTCCCTCCTGTTTTTCTTCCTTCAGGCTAAATTCAGACTAAACTCTCAGATGGTTAAATAGTAAATCTGACTGAATTCTCTCGGAGCTCATTGTTTTATGTCTGTGAGAATGTATGTTTAGCGTTCGACTGACAAAATTCTTGTGAATTTAGCAACACTGTTCGTCGTCCACCACAAACGTTTTCATCTAGTCTCATCAACATAAACGCACATTCGTCTCGTCACATTTTAGTAATCTAAGACTTATGTTTAGCTCGTCAACGTCACGTCTTCATCGTGGAAAAAAAGGGGCGTTGACGAAAACAACACTGCACTGAATACAAAATCGAAAATTGAGTTTTCACAGAAAAAGTTCAGGATTTAATTTTTGGCCAAAATCGAGCAGCCCTAAATACAACTGCATCAGTTGCATTGCAGAATTGTGATGGTTCAATGGTCAAATAAAAATAAAAATACAACATCCTGTCTGTTTTCCTGATCCTTCTACAGGTGAAGCTGTCACTGAGTTGCTAATCTTTCACTGTTTGGTGCTTGTAGCCTCTGTAGAGTTATCTTCTTTCGTTTAGCTGAAAGTCACCGCCTCCTGCGGCTGGAAACAGGTGTGATGAGATCATGGTTTCTTCAGGGATTTGATGCTGCTGATTTACATCTGCTGGTTCGACATCCTGTGATTGCAGCTGCAGACGTAGACTTGAACCTTTTCTTCGTCTGGTTTCATGTCCGCCTGAGAAGAGCTGTTACTCTTCTGTGGACCTGGTTTACCGAAGGTGCACAGCCACAACAGCAGAAGAGGAAGTCAAGAAAGGCCGAGTTTTCAGCCCCAGCCTTTGGAAACCTGTTGGCTGGGAGTCGGTGTCTGTTGCCCACCGCATTGGGCTGTGTGTTGTGCAACAGTTCCTCATAAAGAATTGCCTCAGTCACTGATCTTTGTGTGTTTTTTAAGTAGGGCAGTATGCAAGAATCAAGCTGCACTGTGCTTTGAATGTTTGCAAAAGAGAAATCCTGAGGCTGAGTGAGGTTTGCTGCAGTCGTGAAGTGATCTCAGGACATGTCAGGGTTTGTTTTTTCTTCTCTTTGTCTTTGTTTTGGAGAAGTTCTGTTTTCAAAGTGAAGAACAGCTCACCCGTGTATAATCCTGCAAAGATTTGAACCCTCAGATCATTGATATCAGTCCAGAGAAATCAGTTCATGGTCAAAAATCAGTGTTTCTTACATGATCTCCTAAAATGCATACAGATATTTTCAGTCTGATGAAGCGTGTTTGATAAAGACGAGTCTGTGAATCATATTGCAGCTCGACCACACAGCAGCAGTAGCTCAAAGTAGTATCTCTCTCTTCAGTCTGTCACGAAGAGGAGGTTTCACACCTTTAGAATTAGATTGGTGAGAGCTATCATGAGATCTGTACCCTTCCTGTGTTACCATTGAAACTCGAGCACAACAGAGACGCAAAGACAATCGGAAAAGGTCAGCCAGAGAGTTCACTGACCGTCCTGATGGAGGAAGGAAACGGAGCGACTGTGTTTGCTGCACACCTCTTTGATCTGAAGGGTCAGGGGTCAGAGATCGATTGTAGTTCTGGTGCTGGATTGACGGGACAGAGGTGTTCAAAGCCTCTTTCACACACGCACTCATCGCCTCAGTCGTCCTCGTCTTTTAAGACATGATAGTGATACGAACACAGAGATGATCACAGACTCTCCCTCCTGCTCCTGAGACAGCATGTGTCATGTTACGCCAAAGCGCGAGGACTGTTGAGGCATGTAGGGATGCATAATATAACACACGCACAGTGCAGCAACAGCCTCCTTCCTGTAATAGGCACATCATGTCCTACCTCTCAGTGTTTCTCCTTGCACGAACTTCTAACCAAACCAACCTGAAACTCTTTTGTATGTCAGGACGTCAAGTTAACACGGCAGGTATTTTAAAGCTTTCAGTCGATGTTCTGCTGTTGCAGCAGGTGATCTGAGCATAAGGAAGGATTTCTTGTTTTCGTGAGGATTAACTTAAGAAAAAGTGGAGACCTCTCGGAGCCAGTGATGAAAGATCATGATGAAAAGTGGTCGATGAACTTAGGTGGCTGAAATGACACTTTGACAACCCACCAGTTTTTTGCTTTTAATGTGAAAAGGCTCAAAAGAGCTTGAACAGACACGAGTGTCTCACTTCCTATCTGAAAACCACACAGATGAGTTCTCAAAGTCCTCAGACACCGTTTTTGAAACTGCCTAATATACCAGCAGAGCGTACTGTGGTATGCAAACAAAAGCGAGAGTCGCAGTATGCCAAAAATACCTAGATGATGTACTGATGTGTTGAGCCAGTCTCCTTTATGTGTCGTTACCATAGACTGTATAGAATGGATGCTGTCTGCCTACTCGCTGGGTGAAGCCACCTCGAGAACAGCACCCTCTGGTGACAGGCTGCAGTAAATCCCGCCTCCGCCAGCAAAGCTTAAGGAGCTGTGGACAAACTTAGGATGTACGTTTCGCATATGTGTAGTACAAATTGGTTTTCTGGGACGGATCAGGTAGCGGCAGTGCTCCTCTGTCTCTGTGAAGTGTACAAAGCTAGCATGCATCCGGTTCTTTTTTCATTTCAAAATAAAAGCCAAAATATAACATTTACTGCAAATGAATATTGGCTCTAAATATCTGTTATCGGCTTCCTTGATTACTAATACTCGGTATCGGTATTGGCCTTAAAGAAAAAGAAAACAATGTATATAAATAAATATTAGGGGTACTGTGATCGTGCAAAATTGGACAAATAACAAATGCATCTCAGCTGTTCAAATATTATTCCTCTATGAGATACTCACTGAAAGATCGAACAGTTTTATTCCTTTTTCTTTTTGTTTTAGTTTAAATAAAAAGTCAGGGAAGAAGGGAGTGGATTTTATCATTTAATATCTATGAATATGAAATTTACCAACTAAAATCTTTTAACCTAAAATTCTCTGTTATATTTGGTGCATTTGAAGTCTATAAAAACATTTTTACAGTCATTAACAATATTATATTCAGTTTATCAATAGATGGCCGTGTTGTTTGCAGTTTGTATGATGTGCCTCCATATGTACCATGTTCGACAGGGGTATGCAGTCGGCAGTTTTAGTCTCAGAAACACACTTTAAACTCTTTTGTATCCCGCTCCTGACTTTGGTTTTGCTCTTTCCTCCCTCTTTCAGACTCTCTCTAATCGAACCCGTTTCCTGCTCTTTTGGTTCTTCTCCACCGTTTCATTCTTAATCCCGAAGTTCCCACTCTGTGCACATTTTTCTGTTTCTGATTTGGCGTCTCTCTTTGCACACCCTCGGCTGGAGAGTGGGTCACTGAGGCTCCCTCCCTGTGCGTGCTTGCGTGCGTGTGTGTGTGTTGTGCATGTTTGGATTGAGATAGAGTTACATAGCTGGATTGTGTAATTGTGAGGTGTGTCTCTGCTGTAGGGAGCCGCTCTCTGTTTCCATTGTCGACAGAGTTCAACTTGAAATCAACAGAGCGGTTTCTGAGCGGTGCGGGTCGTGGCGCGGCGCTGGCTTTGACAGTAACGTGGAGAATATCTGAAGGAGGGTTGTTGACTCAAAACTCGCCATGCAGCTCGCGCACGTTTACTGTAAATAGAGGATTAAAGCAGGTTGTTGTTGACCACGTTTTAGTTGTGTGTCTCGAGGCGGAGGCCAGCTCTACTTTGAGCTGCAGCATCGCAGTCATGAAACTCCTCGTACTCCTGTCATGACATGCCAGTGTAGATGCTGCTCAATAAGCTCTATGGTAATCAGATAATAACTGCTGGTGCTGCTTAACGAGACTTTCTGGTCCAAACATCTTTAGCTGGAGAGAGTGAAAGTATCATGTTGTTTGAAGAGTGACATGATTAGCTTCTTGAGTAAACGTGTCAATTAAAACACTGGACCCACACTTTCTCACGTAGGTCTGAAGCTGAGTATCAGATAGATGGTGGCCTCTTACATAGTGTGCTGTAAGGTGGTTACTCAACAGGACAGATTTTTATTCTCAGTGTAAACTTATTTTTCTACTTCTGAACTGAAACTATATTTTGTATAGGCTTTAATATATCCTCAATCCCAGAGGGAGAAAAAAGTCTGAATGTCTTCCTATACTCGGATATTTCATCATTACCTGTAAAACTGGTGAATGACTCATGTAGGGAAACTCAGATCTGTACTGTATATGGATCTGTGTGGACGAAGGATAAATTAATCTAATCTAGCTGTACAGTTGTTGTTTTTTTTTTTTTTAAAGTTGATGCTCAAATTAAATATGTTAAATGATAAAGTCGGAGCTGATACTCATGTTTAAAATATCATGTTCAGCACATCTTATAAACCGCATATTAGGGGTGGGATTCACCTGTGGCCCCGCAATACGATATTATCACAATACTTGGGCCACGTTAAGATAATATTGCTATTTATATAATTTTTTCCACTGTTTAGCTAATTAAGCATTTGTCTTCCCTTTATGATTGTCTTATTTAGCTGTATTATCTTATCTGTATCTTGCAAACCTTGTATTTGCTGTGCTAATGTTCTCCTGCTGAATGATGACACCTCTGCCAACCTCACTGGACTAACAGTTGATTTATTTTTTCCATTATCATAGATCTGTCTCTATATTAGCAATTGATTTGAAAAATCGATACTTGGTCAATGAGACGATATGATATATCACCAGATAAAATATTGCGATACTATGATGTATCGATTTTTTTTCTCCCACCCCGACTGCGTATGGCTGATATTTAGCAGATACAGTTACATGCATGTAAATAAATCAAATTATTGCTGTAGTCCGACTGAAACAGGACTTGTAAAATGTATGTGAACTAGGGTTTACATACATTTGATACTGATATTGTAGCCTTCAATATTGACCGATACCGATATTGATCCGATATTGGCACAAAATTGTGCATGAAGAGTTTTGCAGTCAGCTGCAACGTCTTTTTCCGACTTAAACAAAAATACTTTCACATGGCCGACATCGACCCTACTCCTCCCTACTTTGTTTGTACCTTATTACACACTGTTGTTGGGATCATGTGGGCTCTGCATGCTGGATCTAAATAGAGGGGCTGGAGCGGAGTCTGGACTGGACTGCTTGTATCGGAGTGCTGATATTAGAGATTTTTGATGCAGGTCGATATAATCTGATATTTGTTTCTTTGCTGATATCAGACTGATATCTGATACCAATATTGTATCGGGACACCCCTAATGTAAACACTTTAGCTGAACTGAAATTGTACTAAAATTGAACCTTTCATAGGCGGACCAACACACCCAGATGATGCTGTCATAATACGACTCAATCAGGCCTAGTAAGAGCCTAAGTAGAAGAGATGAAGCTTTCCTGAAGTTGTTAAAATGATGCACTTCGTCTCTTGCTCGTGTGTTTTCACCTCCTACCACAGTGGGGGTCGACACGCTTCTATCAATAAATCTGTTCTTGACCAGTTCATGTAAACTGGGACAAGAACAGTAGTCCAGTTAAATCTCCTAATCGAGCTCGACTTCACTGTGCATGTGCAGTCCTGCACTGATGCATGTTCATCGAGTCCCCTTCAGCACCAGAATGTCCGGTTGGTTTAAAGTCTTACTAATATAGTATCTCACTGTCGCCCCAAAGCACAGCTCACTTTTGAATTCAACTGAGGCAATGTGAAACCAGCTCAAAATACAGATGTTATGGTGGGAGGAGGACTAAATGCTGGTGGTGCTAGCTCTGCTAGTGTTAGCCACAGACTCCATGATCCTGTGTTCAGCTGTGAAAGATAAAGCGTGTTCAGTCTTGGCAAGGTTTGGATTTTTTTATATCAGTGGACTAGTTGTTCCTGAATAACTCAGATATTTAAAATGCCTCAGTAGTTGAGTTCATATCCATGTATTGATCTTGGTTTTTTTTCCCCACAGATTGAAGAAGTGGATTCAGCCTCCCAGAGCTCTACAAACTGGATCCCTCCAGTCCTCACTTGTCCGGCTGATGGCATGCTGATCTCAACCCAGCAGGGGTGGGCGATTCTGAATGGCACCCTAAACCTTCCTCTCTGCGTACATCCACGACACCTCTCTCTTCTCTGTCCGCTCTTAATTCTTCTCTGATCACACTTACACCCGACGACTCATCATGGATACGGCGTTTGAAGACAAAGAGGGATGCTACTACAACCGGAGCATCAAGTTTTTCTACGAGGAGAGCGGGAAGAATATCAGTAACAGCTGGAGAACACGCGACTACGTGATCGTCACTCTGGGGATGACTGTCTGCTTCGTTGTCATCTTCTCCAATCTCTTGGTCATGGGCGCCATTTTGAAAAACAGGCGCTTTCACTTTCCCATCTACTACCTGCTGGGTAACCTGGCTTTGGCAGACCTCTTCTCAGGTACTCATGTTCGGTTTGTTCTCCACTGACAGTAGAAGTATTTCAGGTGATAGGAATAGGCAACCAGGTGTAGTTAAAACTAAAGAGGTGTGTCTTATCGTCCGACCGTAGTACGATTATTTAAAATCAGTTTTAGGTCAATTGGTCACATGACATGGAAGCTACTGAAGGAAAAACAACCTTTTTCGAGAACATCAACCAGTAATTTATTGACGGTCCCTTATTCAACACCCGATGTTGACAGCGAGAGTGCTTAATAGATTTAACCGCGCCGCTGTTGTTATTCCCGGTTATGTAGAGTGAGAAGACACCAGTCACTCCGCAGTGAATGTCCATCAAATATCCAACCTAAAACTAACTTCACCGCGGTATTTACATGGAAAAAACATTTTTTGCCTCAACTGATTTTTTTTTATGCGCACATGTGACCCTAAATACATTTTACAATTCGCACACATTTATTTTTAGTCGCAAATGCAAGTGAAAAGGTTGCACTGTCAAGCCCTGTTCCGATACCAGTTTTTCCCTCCAGATACCGATTCCGATACTTGTGCTGTGGGAATCGGCCGATACCAAGTACCGATCTGATACCAGTATGTTATAAAAAAATATATCATGACTGTGATATGATTATCATTGTGGTAAGGTTAAACCCTTTGAAAAACACAAATAAATAAAGCAAATTCAAACCATTTATTTTCATATAGAACAGTGTAAAAACAGCAAATGCAATTTAACTAAATAAATCTAGGAATAATTATTTTAAAAATTAAAGTGCAACCACAATATTTTTAAATAAAAAGGGAATTTAAACAGAACAGAGCTAATGAAGCTAACCAGTAAATTAATTACTAATTTAATTAAATACACGGTATCGGATCGGTGCCTGGACTCCAGTACTTGCCACTACCAACGCCAGCATTTTCGGCAGTATCAGAGCAATTTCCAATACTAGTATCGGAATCGTTACAACTCTAGACTGCAATGGGTTACCATGGAGACGGAAAGCACGTCCGACAAACTCGCACCTTAAAAATCATAACCACAGTCAAACCAAACCAACACTAGGCGCCCTCACGTCTTGTGCTGAATGTTTCATATCTGACCCTGAATCTTGTTCCCTCCTCTCAGGTGTCTCCTATCTGCACATGATGTTTCATACTGGTCCCTGGACCATTAAGCTGTCCAAGCACCAGTGGTTTGTGCGTCAGGGGCTGATCGACACCAGCCTGACTGCCTCGGTCTTAAACCTGCTGGCTGTGGCCGTGGAGCGTCACCAAACCATCTTCAACATGCAGCTGCACAGTAAGATGAGCACGCGCCGCGTCTTCGTCATCATGGTCTTCATCTGGCTGGTGGCCATCATCATGGGTCTGGTCCCCACCATGGGCTGGCACTGCATTTGCGACCTGAAAAACTGCTCCACCATGGCGCCCTTGTACAGCCGCAGCTACCTGGTGTTCTGGGCCGTCCTCAACTTGCTCACCTTCTCCATCATGGTGGGCGTCTACACCCGCATCTTCATCTATGTGAGGCGCAAGAGCAAGCAGATGTCGCAGCACACCACCCAGATGAGACACAAAGAGACGGTGCTGAACCTGATGAAGACCGTCTCCATGATTCTGGGTGAGAAAAAGCGCAAAACACAGACAGACACCGAGGGGAAATCATTTTTTACCAAAGGTTGACCTCGTTATGATTCGTCAACCTTCAGATTCTGTTTTTATAAAGATCTTGCAGCTTCTCGAGAATTGAGTTTGTATTTTTTGGCCTTAAGCAAACGCTGTGACAAAGAGTTAGACAACAGCTACACCATCCTTCTCCTTCCCCCCCTACACACACACATACCTCCACCCGCTCTGCTTTGTTAGCGATAACACCGCCTTTAACATATTTTCCTCATTGAACAGGCCCTTTTCGGGGAAATGCTCACCTGACTCCCCACATTATCAAAAGGTCAAACACTGACAACTCCTAAAACCTTAAAACCTCTGACTGCACACACACACACACACACACACACACACACACACACACAACACACAAACAGATAGGCATGCAGGCTCCTCTCTCAGCATGTCTTCACTTGTTAAACTAGAATTCACTCCCCCATCGTTTCACTCCTTCTCCTCCTCGGTTTCCCCTTGTTTGCCGCTGAACTCGCCCGCTCCCCTGCTCTCTTTCCCAGCCTCCCCTGCTCGGATTCTCGCTTTCTGAACTTTCGATTAAATTCTTCAAAGTTTTCAAAACGTTACTCGCCTTTCTCCCGTCTCCCGGCAGCCGGGACTCAGCACCTCTGGCATGTGAGGAGGGTGAGGAAAACCCTGAGCATGCCCTGACAGGGAGCCGCATAGTTCAGTTTATGTGACAGAAAACAGCTCCTCTCCTCCTGCTCTCGAACGACACCACCGAGAGTGTGTGCTGGCGTTTTTGTATGTTTCTGACCTTGTCTGTGAGATACCAACGCTTTCTCTTTTCTGCATGTCATCAAATTCCTTCCAGAGGGTTAAGATTTGGATTTAGATCCTAATGTGAGGTTAGGCGTGTAGTTGTGACACTTGAGGTTATGCTCAGGGACAGAGGAATGCATTACTCACTTTGTGTGCATGTGTGTTACCGCATCGTTTTCACATTTCCGCCTGAAGTTCATGCGTGTGCATATATCGGCGCTGAGCGTGCTGCGGGTGTGCACATCGTGAATTCCTGAGCGGCCTAATCGACTATTATGATAATGAAATCTGATCATTCAGACTAAACCCAGTCCACACGCCGACATGTTATGCATCTGTGTGTGTGTGTGTGTGTGTGAGGAATTTACAGTACATTCCCCTTCTCCCTCAGCTCCCCTCTTCTTCTTCTTCTTCGCATTCTTCTGAACTCCGTCTGTTCATTTTCTCTCCTCCTCTTTTATCTTAGACTCCTCTTGTTGATTTTTTGTGTTATTTCAACCCTCCTAATGACCTTATGTACCCTTCATCTCCTTCCTCCTCATCCTCCTCCCCCCCCTAACAGGCTGTTTTGTGATCTGCTGGACGCCCGGCCTGGTGGTGCTGCTGCTCGACGGCCTGGGCTGTGATAAGTGTAAGGTGCTGCGCTACGAGAAGTACTGCCTGGTGCTGGCCGAGTGCAACTCCTTCGTCAACCCCATCATCTACTCCTTCAGGGACAAAGACATGAGGAGGACCTTCAAGGAGATCCTGTGCTTCCTGTGCCCGCGAAGCGGCGACAAATCGGGCATGTCTGGAGTTCACTTTAGCACCCTGGACCATGAGGTACTGTCTGAGAGCAACGGAGGCGAAGACAGCAATCACAAACACAACAACCACTCGCACTAAGGACTCGTAAAGAGAAACGCTGCAGCCACACTGAGACAAAAACTTTAAGTACGACTATTTCACAGCTTTACAAGGACCGATAACCGCAGACTCGGATGATTAGGGTTACTTTTAAACTAAACTAATCTAAAAAATAAAATTACAGAAAATCTGTCACTCCAGATCACTACATTTAAACCACTCTGTACCTTAACGTGTTAATCTCATCTTATTAATAAATTGTAAATCTAACTGCTCTGACGGAGACGACACCACATGCGGATCAACAAAAAGTTAGCAGCTAGTTAGCGACCACGGTGTTGTATTTGAAGACTATTTATGATCTCCAGAACCAAATACTTTTGACTTATCGACTCAGACTCGGACTAACTAGGTGGACTGAAAGAGACCAACAAAAACTGATGGTTCTGCTTATCTCTAATGTACTGTGTGTATATAATACATATATCTAAACAACATAGAGTGATTCCCGTGTTGTGCTAAGACTTTGTTTTTGTCGCCCCCCCAGGAAGCCCACTAGATCAGCTATCGCAGCTTTGAAGAGAAGACGTTAACAAGAGCTTATTTCTGTTTTTGTGTCTTTGTTTTGATTTTTTCAGGTAGATTTTGAGTCGAGTTTAGTGCCTCATTGTCTCTAAAATTCAGTCTAAGCGTAGCTATAAACAGCTTTGCATATAAAACAGGACTACAAATGATACTCATAACCTTGAAATCGACTCTCATTAGATGCAAATGTGGGGATTTATTCTTTTGTTCACTAAAGCCATACTCAGCAATTTTATTCACATTGTGTTTGTCATACTTTGTTTTGCTGCTTTCATCCAAAAGAATAAATGTGCTTCTGCTTTTTATGCGCTTTTAACTCTTTGTTATTTATAAAAACTTAAACTTTGTCTCAACGTCGTCAATGTCGCAGCTTGCTTGAAGTGTTAGCATGCTGCTGTTCATTCTTCATTCTTTACAAATCAAGAAAAAAGTTTTTGTTTGCAACTTTTGTTGAGGAAATTTGCCTCCTTAAGACACAGAGACCCTGCTGTTTCCTTTGTGCTGCTGTACAGGGGCGTGTCCAGACCTTTTGGGTGGGGTGGCACTAACATAGACGGGGTGCTACACCATTCCGTGTAGCATAAAGTGTTATTTTATGTTTATTAGGCATCATTGTTTTATCTAAAACAATATTACTGAATAAATATTATAGCATATGTTCAGTTCTTTAATGTCCCTCAACAAAAGGGTGAATTTGTTTTGCAGTTAGTACAACAAAGGGGACAAACCAGACAACCAAGACATTAAAAATTAACATTGAAATCAGCAATCGCAGTCACAATAAAACAAGGAATTAAAAACAATAAAAGCAATGCTAATGGAGTGCTTTTTACCTGTGCAGGCAGATAGCATCTCAAGTAGAGGTTGCCAATTGAACTAGGAATAAAAGAGAGATCGATATTGAATTGAAATTGTGATTTAAAGGACCAGGTGGAACTGAGTTGTGATGTTTTTGAAAATTCCCATCTCCGGTTGAAATAATGTTTGCTTTGTTTTGGACTTATTCCTCATTAATTATCTCAATCAGTCTTTCTAAAGTTTTTTGGTCATATTATTCAAACTCGTTTGTCAAATGTAAAAAACACTTAACTTCTGCACTTTTTCACTTCTATATAGAAAATGTCGCTTCTATTTTCACTAAACTGGACCTTTGCTCTCATGCTTTTTCCAAACAGTCATAAAATACCATAATTGAAACCTTGTAAAATGGTGGTCCTCACCCTGAAATATCGGCAATGTGTTTTTGTCCTTTAAGCCAAATATAGACACTCAGATAATAGATGCGCTGTAAAGATTTATGTTATCATTCAAGGAAAACCTTTTGTATATTTGTTGGACCTCATGAGTCATTGTAGGCTCCTCAGCTCTCTTTACGGCGTTGCTTGAGCGTGAGCTTTTACTTCATTCCCTGTCTTCCTATGAATCGGATCATAAATTGTGTGTCAATTTCAAAGCGCAGATGGGACATTTTGTGCTCTTTGCACCCACAAAAGATGTCTTTTGTGTTGAAATTATTGTTGCATGACAAAAAAATTTAGTGCGAGTGAACCAAAATCACTTTTATGCTCTATAAATCTTTCAAGCGTTTTGTGTCATCCACAGATGTTCACAATAATCGCTTTCTCACATAGCTTGGTTCATTTGCCTTCTGTGGCCTCGTGCAATCTGGATCCCACAGATATTGCTCAATTGGAGTGGTGTCTGACTGGCAGGTTTAAAGACTGACGTCATTTCTTGTTGAAAAGGGAAAGAAACAAAGAAACAACACCTAACAACCAAAAAGATGCAAAGATGAATACAAAGAGAAACAAAAAAACTTCAAAGAGGAGCACAAGCTGATAAAAACCAGTCCAACGAGACACAAAACAACAACAGAAAGATTTCAAACAACTAAAAAGAGACACAAAACATCTATGAAGAGACTTAAAACAAGTACAAAAAGATTTCAAATAAGAACATACAACTACAAAAAGATTTCAAACAACTACAAAGACACGTAAATCAACTACATAACAAGAACAAAGAGACACAAAACAACTACATAGAGACACTATACACTCAAAAAGATTTAAAACAAGTGCAAAGAGATTGAAAAAATGCACAAAAAGACAAAACAAGTACAAAGGGAAGCAAAATACCTCCAGAGAGTAGCACAAGCTGAAAAAAATAACTACAAAGAGACCTAAAACGACTACAAAAGATTAAATACAACTACAAAGAGACCCAAAACAACTACAGCAAGATTGAATAAAACTACAAAGAGACACAAAACAACTACAAAGAGATTAGATACAACTACAAAGAGACAAAAAATTCAAAAAGACAAAACAACTACAAAGAGACACAAAACAACTACAGAGACAACAAACAACTACAGAAAAATTAAATACAACTTCAAAGAGACACAAAACAACTGCACCCAAAATGACTACAGAAAGAACAAATACAACTACAAATGGACAAAAACAACTACAAAGATACAAAAACAATTACACAGAGATTACAAAAACAATTACATAAAGATTACAAAACAACTACAGAAAGCTTAAATACAACTACAGAGACAAAAAACAACTTTAAAAAGACACAAAACAACTACAAAGAGACACAAAACAATGACAGAAATATTAAATAAAAACTACAAAGAGACAAAAATAACTACAAACAGACACAAAACAACTACAATCAGGCACAAAAAACTATGAGACAAAACAACTACAAAGAGATACAAACGACTACAAATGTCAAAACAACTACAAAACCACTATGAAGAGACAAAATAACTGCAATATGACAGAGATTTAAAACCTAGACACACAATATGGCCACAAAAGACACAGGCATTTACAAAAACACTACTAGATATGCAAAATGACAAATAAATCTACAAAAGAATATTCAAAACAACCACAAAACCACACCAAAGTGAAGCTAACCGACCACAAAGCCATGCAAAGTGGCTGCAGTGATACACAAGCCTCAATATAGACCCACAAAAATAATAACTAGATATGGAGCAAACTTTTGTTTCTCGTAAGGAGGTTTGGGAACTGTATACTGTTTCATGACTAGAAGTCCCAACAGTATCAGGTGTTCAGAGTCTGTTTCTGATCAAAACTTCTTTAGAAAATATTATCTGTGAGTGCAGATCATCCCATCATGAAATCAGAGCTGAGACACAAAGATAATCCCGTACATGTGTCTGTCCATGCTGCCAGGTTGTCAAACTTTCCATGAGGTAAACTGGAGCCGAACATGAGGGAGAGGATGACCTGAATCAAACCGCTCTGAGCTCATAAAACAGAGTTTAACCGTCACTCTGCCTCTCGCTGTAAACACGTTTATTTAGTGTAATTATCCAAATGCCAGGAATTACCCCGCTGCCTTATGTTACTCTGTTTATACGGGGTACAACATTACTATGTCCTCTGTGAGCTGTTTGTGTGTGTTTATGTGTGTGTGTGTTTGTCAGATTGCGTGCTCGTGCTAAACGTGTCCAGATGTGTGCTTGTGGTTGGAGTGGGTCATGCTCCTTGCCACATTTCCTCTGACTTGTTATTCTGGCATGTGAGCATGTTGGAGGCATGCTTTCTGTCATTCGCTCACAAACACACACAAACACACACACACATGTGGGCTGTTACGGCTGTTCACAGGAGGAGCAGCCATGAGTGTGCGGTCTTTTTGTGTTACTGTGAGTGTTATTTTCTGCCATAGCTCTATGAAGATTAGAAATGAGGCCGAGAAACTATGAGACCATGTGAAATGATTAACAGTGAGTCGAGGGAGAGAGGAGAGCAGGGAGAGGAGGAGGCAGGAGTGTGTCTGAAAAGCCAAGGGACAGAATGAGATTGATAGCCACGTTTAGTCTATGTTCACACTGCAGGTCAATTCTGATTTTTTAACCATATGTGACACATATCTGATTTTTTCATGTAAGTGTGAGCAGTGCAATTCTGATTTTTTCAAATCCGACCCAGACCTCGTTTGTATGTGGATATAAATCGGATATGTATCCAATGTGACTGCAGCGTGGACGCTCAGGTCGCGTTCATCCGACCTATACGTCATCAATATGTGACAAACGTCACCGTTTTTCGACAACACAAACAGGCGCGGAAAGCAATTTGTGCTTTGTGCACATGCACGTCACTTCGTGGACGCATTCCGTTCCCATTAGATGCTGCATTCGTTGTTGTAATGTGAACGACCGCACAATAAGATTGGATTTAACAAAAAATCCAAATTGTTCATCATAACCTCCATTGTGAACGTAGCCTTACATGTGCAAAATTTCTTGATCTGATTAAAAATTTGAGGGATCAGAAAATCTGAAACCACATGTTTATACAGGTGCAAAATTAAATAATCCGACCATGATGTTCATATACGTGCACCAAGCTTTATTGCATTCGGACATGTGTAGAGTTGTCTGATTTCGCTAAAACAACCGCAGAAAAAGAAGAGTTGTATCGGCGCCTGTGCTGTCAACAAACCAACAAACGTGTTGGTGGCTCACTTCATCCAATTCAAGATTTTTCCCGCTGTTGAATATTGTTACTAGATGGCGCCCTTGCTTGCCTATTTTACTGTTCTGTCAAAGGTTGCACTGGGCGTACCGATGTGACATCATTACGCTGTATGTACGCCTTGTTATGTTATCGGAGGAGCAAACATGACACCTTCATTCGTGTTTTATGCTAGTGTTAATGATGAAACCTCCTGAACTGATTCAATAAATAAGAGTGAAGATCGAGTCAGGTTCGTGAGTCACGATCAGAATAAGTGTTTAAACGGACGTGTTTCGGAATAATGATCGGCTAAACCACCCCTCTCGATCAGAATACAGTTTATTTTCGATTGAACTGAATTGGATCAGAATCTTCCGATCGTCATGTTTACCTGAAGCATTTTTATTCCAATCGGGCCTTTATTCCGATTATTTGTGCCCGTGTAAACGCAGCTATTGAGAGAGAGGGTGCAGCAATCACAAGAGTTAACGTCTCTTCAGTCAAAGTTTTGGTGCATCATCGCTTTCAGCAGCAGCACATACAACTTTTTATACCATCCAGTAACAGACAAGAAAGGTTTTTTTGTACTTATTCAGACGATAAAGTGTTTTCAAGTGTTGAATTCTGTAAATACCTGCGACACAAGTGGAAAAAACTCAATCATTTTGATTTTTGTCATAATTGAGCTGCCATACCTCCTTATGTTTTCAGTTTAATTTTAGAGATCGGCAACACAGAGAAGCCGCTGCCCAGTATTGTCATGCTATCTGTGTATTAGCTAACTTTCTCATGTGTCACCCGGTTTAGTTCAATACTTGATTCTGATTGGTCAAAACCTCCCTGCCAACAGCTGAGAGGCAATGACGGGATGTTAAAACTGAGTGAAAGGGACTTTGACCAAATTGAAGAAAACAGGCTGACAGGAAACGGTTAAAGGATGACTGTATATTGAGTATTTTTGCATAAAGCAGCATGTCTGTGCTTGTGTTTCTCGCCCTGTCAAAGCTAACTGTAAGCGTTTCGCAGCGTTTTCATAGTATTTCGTGTTTATTTTTGTACCAAGATTGTCGCCTCTAATGTAAATAAAAAGGCCTGAATCTGTGTCTGCTCATGTCTGACTGTCTGCTTTTCAGCATGATTGCTATTGTGATAACCAGTAAAATATTAATATTGGAATCATGTCAGACTGTGTGGAAATGCAGCCTGAGGAATGAACGTGGATCTCATTACTTTCTCTGTTAGCTTGTTTTGCTCTGTTTGCTAGTTCAGACACGACTAACCCAGTTTCTCTTCTTCCTTTTCCACTTCCTGGCTTTTGTTTTCTTCTTTATCTAACCCACGCTCATTTGTTTTTTCGTCCCCGCCTATTCCTGATTCCTCGCTTCATTCCAACTCCCGCCTCTTACCCCCATCTGTCTGTCTCTCCACCTCTTGTCTGTCTTCAGAGGTATAAGTCTCGTGTGGTCGAGCCGTCGGAGAAGAGCAACGGGGCGCTTCTCATCCACCAAGGCTCAGAGGACAAGGCTGCTCCCTCAGAAAAGTGGAATTAATATAAACAACGAGAAACTCTCAGCACACGAGAGACAGAGTGCAGACGGACAGTTGACACTGAAATCCTCCCGCCTGTCGGGGTATGCACACATAAACAAGCCAAAGGACCCCGCTACAGTCTGCGACGGGGTCAGGAACTGTTTATTCTATAGACAAAGTTTAGATTTTACCTTGACGTGGATTTTCCTGTTTGTATCTGGTCCTGGAGCAGAGAAGTTCTGGTTAACTTCTATCAGCTCACCAGTCGCAACCCTTAGCTTGAATTTAAATGAAGTCTGAGGAGGATGACTCATCTGCAAACGGGCAAATCATCTATTAATGGGCCTTCAAAAGAAGATGGAGGAGCTCACTTCCTGTGGAGTCATGGATGAAACAGAGGACAGTAATGACTGGATCTTAAAAATATTCGGACACTGTTAATAAAACCTCAGTTTCATGGTTTGTGAATCATTTAAACCCTGAAAGTGGGGGAAGGATGTAGTGGGCTAATCTTCGATTTGTTTTCAAAGGTTGACGAGTCAGGACTGCAGGCGGGCCTGTTTGACTCCTCTGTACAGACCCATACTGTTGGAATATATGCAGAATGTGTTTGGCATCCTCCTGCTGTAAAGACGTTATCTCGATGGCAGCATGTGTTACTTTAAAACCTGTAAATATTGTCCTGCATTATTGGTGCCTCTCAAGATGTGTAAGCTACCCAAACCGAGGGTGATCATGCATCTCTAAACCAGCTGGGTGGCATCATCCATGATTTCCAAAACAAATGCTACACTTTAATTCTCCATCAGCTTTGCCTCAGTCCATCTTAAAGGGATATTCTGGCATAAATTTAAGTTATGGTCAAGCACACTGCAACACCAAGTTAGACTCCACCTCAAGAGATAAATGTTGCTGACCGCTTGCTTCTTAAGTTATACCAACTTTGGTAACGACCGCACAATAGCAATACACAGCGGTCTGTCTCCACGCAAAAAACTTAACCAAAACGCCACAAATAACGCTCAGAACAGCACCTAACTTCATCAACAGTACATATAGGGTCTCAGCCATAGTACTAGCCACCAAACATCTTTTCAACTTTGCCTAATTTCTTTAGCAAGAGAGACCAAACACAACTCACCCACTCTCCTCCAGCAGGCGCTTGTTTGTAGGGGAGCCCTGATGAGTCGATCACTAAGTGCAGCAGAGTTTCGCAGCTCAAGGAAGAACATTTATGATCATTTCTTCACGGGAATGCAATCAGACCGAGACGCTAAGGCAGAAAAACTACCGCATCTGCAGTGCAAAATGATTAATATGATAACTATTACTTCATGGAAACAAGCGGCTGCTGGAGGAGAGTGGCTGAGGCAAAGCTAAAAAGATGTTTGGTGTCTAGTACTATGGCTGGGACCCAATATGTACTGTTGATGAAGTTAGGTGCTGTTCTGAGCATTATTTGTGGCTATAGAGTGGTGTTTTGGTTGAGGTTTGCACGTGGAGACGTAGACCGCTGTGTATTGCTATCGTGTGGTTGTTACAAAAGTTACATAAGCAGTCTGCAATGTTCATCTCTCGAGGGGGTGTCTAACTCATGGTGCAGACAATGGTTTGACAGGCTACATCCATTATTGCTCTTCAGCGACGTCCCTTATTCACAGAGAATCCTCTGAATCACAAGATGTTCCTTTAGGTCCTTTAAGTTAACAAAGGGTTAAAATGATTTGCAAACCACCAAAATCTGTTTTCATACAGACGCCCAATCTTCAGCGAGTCACGGTTTGAGTGGTTTTAGTAATGTCCGAGTTCAGCTGTACTTTTCTTTTATTCTCATGTTTATGTCAAGACTGTTCCAACTATGTTATCCTGATGAATGCAGATTTAGTTGTAAGTGGAGTATCCTACTTTTTCTTGCCTTAACAGGCTGCAGGGCATCCAGATCTTCAGCTAATTTCAAAGTTTTAAGCTTGGTTTTGTTGTAATTTAACCGACTTCAGTCATGATAAATGAGGATTTTTCAGGCCTAAATGCAGTGCAGCCGTCCCCCTTTTTCCAACTCTTATTTTGTGTTACTGTTGTGTTTTCACTGTGGACACTCTCTCTGCAGTGAAATGACACACATACTTCTGTAAATTGATTGTCATACAAATTTTATTTATGATCATATTGCAACTGTAATGATTTTGTACAGTACTCAGTGCACTTTGGCAGATCTGCCAACTCCTCGAAAGGAAATCGATCTATTCTCAGTTTTAAGACAAATATTTGGAAATGTTTTCGTTTTGTTTTTTGTTCTTTTATCCAAGCATGACAAAACAACAAGACAAGTGTGACATGAAATTTTAGGGTGGATGAGTTCTCCTGGTGTTGAGTGTAGCCGATGTCAAATGTTAGTTAGGAGGAGCCGTGGTGATTTTGGTTTGTGTTTCTGGTTTTTCTCCTCGATAATCCGTCCTGACAGTGTCGTCATTAAAGAAAGCGTGGATACTGAAGCTGTCCCACCTTTGTCCAGCCTCTTTATTCACAGATTTTCAATTCTCTCATTTGTGAGGTTTTCTTTGGATCCACACTAACAGTTTGGGTCTTTTTGGAGGCTTTTTTAATCAATCGATCTCATTTTCTTGCAGTTTTTTCTAGACGGAGGTAAAGAAAAGCTTTTGTCAAACACAGACCCCTTCCTCAGTTTCTCCATCTGCTCCCCCCACCCCAGCCCTCCCCCGTCCTCCTTCCCCCCAGGTGAGGTTTTCTGTATCGACTCCTTCCTGATGTTCCCCAGAGAGAACCTTTTCTGTGATATCGGCTCCTTCTTGTCCGTTGGCAGGGAGAACCTCTTCTGGGAGTGTTTGTCCTTCCTCAGGTTATCCAGGTTCAGTTTCTCCAGAACACCCTTCTTCTTCTTCTTCTTTCGTTTCTTGGAAGGCAGCGCCCCCTTCAGGCTGCTCCAGGCTTTGTTCAGAGGAGACTTTTTCTTCCTCTGCCAGGGAAATGTTTTCTTGGAGGAGGAGCCACCCATGACCAGCTCACCTGCAGGAGGAGGAAACATGATTTTAACTTGGAGGAGAGAGGGTAAGCTGGTTATTAAAGGTTGATCAAAATCAGAAATATAAAGTAGGTTTGATTGATTATTGTGACAGTTTCAGCAGCGTGAATCCTGCAGAATAACCCTGATCACTCCTCTGCTGATTTATAAAGGTAAGTCTTCTCAGAGTTACCGTCTAAACACAAGATGACTTATGTTCTCACTACAGCCTTAATTAATGATTATATAATCATAGAGTAGTGATCGGCTGATTTTTTTCGTATTCGTAGTCTGAATGTCCATTTTTTTTTTAATTGGCCTATTAATGTTGGGTAACTTCTCATATGGACAGTGGGGGTCCTGAATAATGGGTAATGTCTAAGATGTGTTTTGATGTTAGTTTTGAGTCTGTGCTGTTATAGACAGGGTCAAACATGTTCAAGATTAGATTAGATACAATTTAATTTATCCTTTTGAGAAGGTTCCCTCAAAATTTAACAAAGTCCTGTCATTTTTCATTCTATCTAATCACATCCTATTGTACTACAGCATACTGTATCATATCATATCATTGTACTGTATATTATACAGTTTTAGACCACAGTATATCATATTTTATTCTATAATGTTATAAAATATCATTTCATATTCTTTTACATGGTTTCATATGAGGTGGTATTGCTTCATTTCGAATCATTTCACACGGTATTATATTGTCTCATGTGTATTGTATCATATCTTATCATTTTGTTTAGTATCGTATCATTTCATTAAGTATTTTATTATTTACATCGTATCACATCTATTCCATAATGTCATATAGTACTGTTTTATATTCTTTCGTTTGGTATCATATGGTACTGCTTCCTTTCGTTTTGTATCCGATCATATCTTACAGTACCGTATGTGTTATGTTGTAACGTGTCGTTCCGTTCCATATCATAGCTTAGCGTCTTATTTTGTATCGTATCTTTTCATAAAGGATTGCACGGTATTTATCGTATTATCGGTTTCATATCATGTCATTCCGTTTCATATCGTATTTTATTGTTTTGTTAAACATATTGTTTTGTATCATATCGCACAGTATCGTTTTGTGTCATTGTGTCGTACATTTCGTATTCTAGCTATTGTAGCTGTTGTATCATACGGCAGCATACTGTCATATTGTATCTTACTACATTGTTTCATATCATTTCCTTTCATTTTGTTTTGAATCCTACTGTATCGTAGCATCTCATATCATAACATAACATATCATATTGTAACATATTGTAACATATTGTAACACATCATGTCTTATAGTATCATATCGTATCATATAGTATCACATAGTATCATATCATATCATATCGTATAGTAACATATCATTTCATATAGTATCATATCATATCATGCCATATCGTAACATATTGTAACATATCATATCTCATAGTATCATATCATTTTGTATCATATAGTATCATATCATGTCATATAGTAACATATCATATCACATCATATATAGTATCATATCGTATCATGTCGTAACATCGTAATTATCATCTCATATCTTGTCGTATCATCATATATCATATCATATCATATCCAATCGTATTGTTTCATATCTTATCCCATTGTGTCTAATCCCCATCAGGATGCTCTGAGGTGACACTGAACTGCTCTTTCAAAACTGCTGACAGATTTTATTCAGTCTCCACCAATAAAATATTCATGTCAAAGTGACACTGTACCAAATTAAATTAACACATTTCAGATCTACCCTCAGACATAATTATCAAAATTAACTTTGATTCCAAACAAACAGAGCCAACACACTTTAAAAGAATAAGAAACATGACCTACAAAATAAGATATACAGATAAATAACAACTGCAGAAAAACAGTTTTTTAAGAGACTCTGTACAAACAAATACTGGATCATCCCCATTAATTAGTCCGTTTAAGAAGGGAGTCTACATGAACCTTTTGTTTACACATCACAAACACACACACGATAACCTACAGACAAAAATCTGTCGATACACACCTGGTTTCTCTCTGCGGTCGGTCAGAACAGAAGGTCCTGTGTCGTCTCTCTGTCCTCTGTCCTGAGCTAAAACCTGGGTTTGAAGGAAAGAAGCCTCTTCTTGCTCTTATCATTGCTTAAACTTCGATGAACGGAGCAGATATCTGCTGTTTTTACTCCTGAACCAATGAGGAGATCAGCTGAGGGAAAAAGTCTGCCCTGATTTCTTCTTCTCTCAGGCATGCAGCGACCAAACAGGAAAGTAGGGACTGGTTCAGTGACATTCCCCGAGGCTGACTCTGGATCTGTTGTTTAAAAGTCTCGTTCTCATTAAGTCCTCAGACTCCTATTGTTAACAGGCCTGTATGTATCTACTGTTAATGACTCCTTCAAGTCAGGTGTAGCAGTGAGGGTGCGCCCAAAACACCAGGCCTCTAAAACTGAAGCAGCCAAGGAAGTCAGCCGACATTGTTTAACTTTTTGTTTTTTGTTTCCTGATTACATCTGAGCTGTTCGCACCTCAACCTCAAGTTTATCAGAAGAGATGATTCAGCGCAACATGTTCCACACCTGACACTGATGTTATGCTGAGACAAACCTCTGCGGTCTTCAGCTGGTGTTCTTGCTGACATGAGAAGTTCAGCTTGTTTGTTGTTCCCTGTTTGTCTCAAACCCCCAAAACTTGAAGAAATTGATTTGAAGTGATCTGTTGTGGTTTTAGAATTGTTTTTCTCTTTGTAATGTCTAAAAAAACTTGGTTTGTTCGCTGCACTTTGACTTTTACATGAGGGAGATCTTTCATGAGAGCGTCTGGTTATTTTTTATTTCTGAGGTTTTGGTGTCGGATTCTTACAGACCATGCAAACACAAACTAGATTTCACAATATGTGCTTGTGTGTATTTTAAAAATGCATATTTGGTTTAAGAAGTTTGAGAACTGTGATTGTGCGCCGGTCTGCAGGGGCAATGACAGGAACCCTATGCCCTGTGCAAAGATGTGAAATCCCCCTCACATACACACGTGGACAAAATTGTTGGTACCTTCGGTCAATGAGAGAAAAACCCACGATGGTCACAGAAATAACTTGAATCTTACAAAAGTAATAATTAATAAATATTCTATGAAAATTAACCAGTGAAAGTCGGACATGGCTTTTTAACCATGCTTCAACAGACTACTAAAAAAAATAAAATCATGAAACAGGTCTGGACAAAAATGATGGTACCCTTAACTTAATATTTTGTCGCACGACCTTTTGAGACAATCACTGCGATCGAAAGATTCCTGTCACTGTCAATGAGACTTCTGCACCATCATTTTTGTCCAGACCTGTTTGCTGAGTTTATTTTTTTAAATAATTCTGTTAAACTACGGTTCCAAATTAATGCCGAATTTCATTTTTTCCTTTTCATAGAATTTTTATTTCTTACTGCTTTTGTTAGATTCAAGTTATTTCTGTGACCATTGTGGGTTTTTCTTTCATTGACCGAGGGGTACCAACAATTTTGTCCACATGTGTAGATCCTGTAGAAAAATACTGCTGCGTGCTTTATGTATATATGTATATTTTCTACAGTATTTTTCAAGCAATTTCACGGTGTTTTAGTTTTTTCATGTTCTGCATTTTGCACTAAACCATCAGGATGGATGGAGGGAGTGGAGTTGGTGCCTTGCTCAGTGGTTCCTCCATGTGGCAGAATCAGACACTGTTCCTAACGCTGCTGTTTCCAGACCCTTCAGAGAGACACACAAAAGTGACGATTTCACTCCCTGTGACATTTATTTAATGTTTTTTTCAGTCTCTGTTTCCACGGGTGAGGAAATGCTGAAACATTAGGTAAGCGTTTTTCTGTCACACCCCCATTGGTCGACATGTGACGCTCACGGGGGCGTGGAGCCGGACTGACACCCTAATGTGAGCTCCTCTCCTCTCCTGTTTGTGCTTTTTATTTAAATATAATCTAAATCAAGGTTAGTTATTTCTATTTTCACGCTTTCTGTGTCAATTTTAAGAACTGGATGTTATTCTTCTGCTCCAGTCTGCATCACAGGACCCTCCCTCCTCCTCCTCCTCAGTCTCTCCTCTTCCTCCTCCATCCCTCCTCCTCACATTTTCCCGGCGCTGCTGCTGCTGCTGTCTGCGGGCTCTCCGTGCGGCGCGCCGCGGCCATGGTGGACTCTCCGGGCGCGATGAAGAAGACCTTCTCGGTGCCGGAGATCAAACCGCTGGACCAGTACGACTTCAACCGGGCCAAGATCTGCGCCAGCGTGCGGTGGCTGCTGTCCAAATCGTACGGATCTGCAGGTATACGCGCTTTTTTCTCCACGCATCTCGCATCTCCGAGAGGCTGCTTGGGTGGGGCGCGTAATAATTGATGATGGTATAGTCTATATGAAGCTGTTGGATTGATTTGGATGTCCAGGGGGGAGCCTCCAGCATCCTCCTGCAGATCATCCATCCTCATCTGCCTCCTCTCCGCTGCTCCATCTGCTCCTCCCTGCATGCGGGGCTGTGCAGCTTTATGTGGGTTACCATGTTATTAATGAGGAGCGTTTGCAGCCAATTACCGTCATGCATATGAGTCTAGTCGAGAGGGATCTCCTCGGTGCTGCGTGATGCGTGGAGGAGCTGGAGGCTGTCATCGCTGCAGCAACAAAGCCTTTTGTCAGAGCTGGACTCCTCCAGGCCTGAGCGCCTCCATCATCTTCATCATCAAATAGTCTTAGGAGAACCACGAGTCCTCATAATCTGGAGTTTAGAGAAACAGCTGCATGCTCATGAGTGGGCTGCCTGTATATGGGTCAGGGCCGCATAATATTTGTGTCAGTGTTACGCACGCACGTTCTGCTATAGCGCGTGGCACTCCAGTGAAGGTGACATAGTGGGCTTGGAGACAATGGAGGAGGTTCTGCTGCAGGATGAATGTAGTGAGTGAAGAGGGATTTTACAGTTTGATTAAAACAGCACAGGTACAGTCAGCGTGGACAAACAGCACGTGCTCTTATGTAAGCAGGGGAAGGAGATACACTCTTCAGATGGTTGTTATCTATTGTTGTCCTGCTGACATTAACAGAGCTCTCCTCGGGCTGAGTCACAGTTTTAATGTCATGTTCATATAAAAGTCTCTAATAGTGTTGTGTTGGATCACATCATAGTGAAGAGCTGAATGACTGTTTCCTCCAGTTTACAAAGTGTAAGGATGCCTAACTGCCTATTGCTGTCCACATTTCCAAACATTCTGCTGACGTTTAGTTGACCCTAAGAAAAGTCCATGTACGGTAAGAACAAAGGACAACATATTTTAAGGAGCCTTAGATGAACATATGGAGAGTCCATAGAGGGAAATATCATGACAGAACATATTTTGGGGACCTGAGTGATGTCAAAAATGTGTACAAGGTTTTTTGGTTGAGGAAGGTTGTCGGAGGCCCCCGGCTCCAGCAATCTAACACCAACACATCCAGTTGCATGGCTCCACCACTCTAAAGGCTGATGGGATTGGCTAAAGAAAATTCTCCTAACACAAACACTATGTGAAATCTTCATTCTTATTGAGTTGATCGTTTTTGGTCACAGTGAAGTTGAAACATGCGTGTCTCTGTTTTCTTCAATTTGGTTGATGTCTCTTTAACTCATCTCCTTGCATGTTTCACATCCCAACTTTTACCCCACTTCTTATTGTCTTTATTATGAAGCTTTGACCAATCACAATGAGGTATCCAACAGAGCTGCGGCTCAGTGGTTGAAGCGGTTGTCCCTCAAATTAGAGGGTTAATAATAATTATGCATCAGATTTCATGTAGCGCTTTATCAGAGACCCTTAAAGTGTTTTATATTGGATACATCATTCATTTGCTCACACAGTCACACCTTGGTGGTGGTAAACTACTGTAGTAGTCACAGCTGCCCTGAAGGAGACTGATGAAAACATGGCTGCCAGTTTGCACCTATGGTCTCTCTGACCACCACACAACACTCACTCAGTGGAGGACACACACTGGGAGCAAGGTGTGTTTAAGTGTCTTGCCCAAGGACTCAACGGACAGATTCAGGATAGTGTGGAAACAAACCGCCGGCTTTTCAGTTATTGGGCAACCGCTTTACTGCGTGAGCTACTGCCAGGTTGAGATGTTAATAGAGGCCCTGCTGTTGGGAAAGATACCTGACCCTGCTAGGGCTACACGATTAATCAATCATAAATTTAAAAGAATGAAAATCGTCAAATCGGTTTTCCTCTCTATCATGTCTCGCGCCTCCAGGCCACCGTAGGCTCCTCCTTCCTGCGGGAGCGAGGAGCAGACATGAGTGTGCAGTCTTTTTGTGTTATTGTGAGTGTTGTTATTTTCTGCCGTAGTCCTATTAAAATTAGAAATGAGGCCTAGAAACCAGAATATGATGTTAAATGATTAACAGAGAGTTATTTAATTAAGAGGAAGTAGGGCTGCACAATAAATCGATTTTTAAATCATAATCAGATTACTTGATTATGATGATGATAAAAATTAAAATCCTCAAATGGATTTTCCTCTCTGTCATGTCTCGTGCCTCCAGGCCACCGTAGACTCCCCCTTCCTGTGGGAGCGCTCCCCAGTTCCCACACACACCAGTGTAAAGAAACATGGCGTTTGCAAAAGAAGGCGATAATTTCGTGGCTAAACAGGACGAGAGCAAGTCAGTCGTGTGGAATTGGTACGGCTTTACAGTTTCAGACAAAGAGCAAACCACTCCCCGCTGCAAAGTCTGTCTGAAGGTGGTATCAACCTGTTCACATGGAAACAAATTCAGGAGTAAACACAAAAGTTTTTTGTCATATCGGCGTTTCATCCACACGGAAACAGCTGGTCGACTGTAAATGTTACTTTTTGAAAAATAGGTTACAGCGTTACAGCGTCACTTACTGCCTTGGCATACGCACTACATCATTTTCAGTGGTTTTGTTTTGAGAGATGATAGAAAAACTTTTTATTTTTACAGTGAAGTTTGGTGAAGTTGTCACTGAATAAAAAAATTGAGTGTCAGAAAAAAAAAATCTGGATTTAGTTTAAGGCCAAAATCATGCAGCCTTTAGATGTGAGAAACACCTTAAAAATAATAAAACCGCCATATTCAAAGTGCAATCAGCAACATTTCCAAATATTTTTGATAATAAATGAAACTGAATGATTAAAAATCAAAAGTCAGTGACAGACCGTCTTTAATCACTTTATTGTTTCAGTGCCGAGTCTCGATGATCCACTCGATGACCTTGTCCGCTGACTAACAGTGATGTCACTCTGCAGGCTAATAATGCTGCTGTAGTAAACTCTCATATCACTTCTTTGTGTAATAATCCGTGTTTCTGAGCTTCAGACTGAATTTCGTGTCATGCTGGTGTCCGGTCTGCCTCTCAGCGGAGCAGGAGGAGAGATGAGCTGAAAACCTCCCAGCAGGACGCTCCATTGTTGTCTGTCAACTGGAAAATGCCCAGTGGGTGCCTCATTGATATTTAATGGAAGCCCAGAAGAAAATAGCACTAATAAAAACCCCACATGGGGTCCAAAACACACACACACACGCACACACACACACACACACACACACACACACACACACACACATATTTATGAATCAGCTGAGATGGATTTTTCCCGACAGGGTCTGAGGATGACTCCTCCAAAAAAAGTATATATGTGGAAGAGGGAATATTAATGAAGGCTGTGTCTTTTTGTGGAAAAATAATCGGCTTTTACTCCGTGGAGTGGAGAAGGATTTTGTGAGGATAATACTTCATAACTTACTTTAGCTCCACACTTTAATTAAACCAGGAATTACCTGACTGGGATTAGAGACGTTTGCTATCCCTCAAGTTTTTACTTCTATATATCTGTCGACTTTTGAGGATGATTGACCCAAATCACAGATAAAAAACAACACTTAAGTTCACAGCTGCTTATGCCAAAACTATTCCTATAATAATTATAATAATAATATCTCAAAAAGCTAAACTAACTCCTGTGTCTCTCCGTTGTAGCGATCCATATTAATGAAGGCATCATTATTGTTAACTCTCTAATTTATTCAACCACAGTAGGCAGCTGTTTTCCCATAAAATCGACCATAAAGGAGCTAAAAAGACAGATATTGTCCCGATTTGCTGGTGGAGACCAAAACCAGAGATAAAAACTGGTAAAAGTCGAACAAAAACACTTTAAATACAAGCTCATGTAAGAGTGGAAACTCTGTAGGTAGGATCCAAGTGTGGATTAAGACGTTCATCAATCACTTTATCATCTTTAAAGTTTAAGAACAAATGTTATTTTGTAAAACTGTAAAAGTGCTGTAAAAATTAGGTTTACTCTTTTATTTAAGTTCCCAAACCAAGTACGGTGGCCTTTCAGGTCAAACTGTGAGATTTTGCTGCTTTTTTTTGCTGTATTTGAGCGTAAACTCCAGTCTTTTGTAAAGAAAAGGAATTTAAAGACTCTGGTTTCAGCTCTGGGAAATCATAATTATCATTTTTTCAGACAAAAAGAATCAATTAGTCGAGTTTGACAAAAGCTGTTTGCTCCGAACTTGTTATGGAGGTAAAATTTAAATGACTTCTTCGTGCATGGTTCCTCTTTCCTGCACAGCCACGTTTTTTCTGCGTCACTCCCTCCTCCTGGAAATGAATCAGTGCTAATTTAAATGGGTTAGCTGGTTCCTGCTCTGCAGTCCAGTCTCATCGTCTCTGCCATGATTGAGACAGAATGGCCGCTTTCCAGTTCCTCCATCCCCATAGCGACAGCAGTCCTATTTCCTCCCCGGAGCTGCAGAGTGTGAAAGGCGAGGGTTTAACCCCCCTGAACAGCGAGTGTGTTTCGCTGCAGTTGTGTTTTAGCGCTGACGCAGATTCATTTTCTCTTGAATTCCTTGTTGTTGTGTTTTAATTTCTCTCCTCTCGACGACGAGGGGATGGGTGGAAGGAGTGACAGTTACATAAGCGGGCCTTACTCCAGTAGGTTACAGACAAAGAGGAGCAGTTGTAGCTCTCATTAGGAGTCACAGTGAGATGCGCACAGACGGACGCAGGAGGAGAAGCGAACAGGCAAAAGCTAAGAGGGGAGGAGGACTGACTTTTGTAGTAAATTGAAGCGATGTAACCGCTGATATTCCCTCCTAGAAGTCTGATCCAATCTGCGGGATTATCCCAACTCCTCCTGCAGCCTTCCAGAGCCGGAATATGGGTCAGTCAGGGAAGTGTAGGTTTTTGTGTCCGCGGTGCGTGTATGTCTATGACGTGACCCACTCGTACTGGTCTTAACATGGAAGTACACACACTCACTTGTCTGGGGGACCTCGGCTGAGCTGTTCATGCACATGATGGCATTATCTCCTCCTGCAGGCTCTGTAAAGTCAGACACTGTCACTTACTGTCACCTCGTTTCCAGAGTTCACTTTGATTCAGTGGTTATTTAGTTTACTCCTCCTCCACGGATATTAAAGCAGAGCTGCAGTTTGTGTGACCTCTGTAATGTTTACAACGCGACAAAGCCATCCTCTGCATTAGTAAGCATCCCTCTGTTTTCCGGAGAACAGAGCAGGAAGGCTGACTCATTTACCCCTCCTCCTATACCTGCATGGAGGCCACAAACATCCCCCTCCTGCAGCATCAACTTCACGGTTTACTCTCCTTACATGCTGCAGACTGAGCAGCACCGCCGGCTAATGATCTCTCCCTCTAGATAATGATGGAGTGGACTCTTTCATGCACTGAAATATTCATCCTAAGCTCTTCTGAGTTCATTAGCATGGCTGTTTCCTTCCCCTCTCTGAGCCCTGTGAGTCTGCACAGCAGTCCTTTGAGCCTAATAGGAACCATATCTATAATACTTGTATGTGATGATAAACAGGTGTAATCTTTAGCTCGTCTAATAAACTGGTGAAGCACATAAACACTCTCCAGGTTGCACTAAACACAACATAAAGCTGAAGCAGATGGAAATGTCAATAGTTGTACAAGTGCAGTGTTAACAACCTGCAGTAATTTATTTAACAAAATACGTGAAAGCTTTGACTTTAAGGTGTCAGTGGGAGATAAATCAGAGGGTACCGCTGCTTTAGGTTTATCTGTAGGGCTCCATATGTATGTCTGATAATCCAAAACCTCGAGGTATCGGGGTGTTTTTGTTATATCTAGATTGGTGACCTGATCCAGAGAAGAAATCAAAGGTCACCAAAGTCTCAAAGATCCATCCTCTGGAAACCATGAATGCCAAATCCTGATTTTAATGAGTTATTTGACAGTTGAATAAAAAACTTTTACTCCACTAAAGTAAAAGGCGTCAATTAGGTGTTAAACTTCCTGATGTCATGCGTGCACACCAGATATTTTAGTCCCAAAACATCATCTTTTCAAAGTTTTAGTGGTTTGGAAAACAGTCAACTGTGTTTAAGGAGAATTGAAAAAAAAAATGCTTTTTCAAGATTCATCCTCAGGGAACCACGAATATCAAATCCTGATTTTATGCAAATCAGCTGGTAAAATAATGAAAAATTAGATATTTAAATACATTTTTCTTTACCCCAATAGAGTAAAAGATGTCAGTTAGGTTAAGTTCGTCTTATTAATGTGCATCCTCTGGATGTCATGCATGCACGCCTGTTATTTTAGTACGAAAAAATTCATAAAGTTTTAGTGGTTTAGATTTATCCTCTGGGAACCATGAATGCCTCATCTGGATGTAGGGTGAATCAATCAGGAAATCATAGAGTTCATTAATTTTATCAAAGAATCTAAATCTTTTACACGCAGAGGAAATCAGAGGATGTAAATGTTTACCGAGTTTTGAATCCAGAAATATTAAAGTTAAAAAATCGATTTTCTCCTCTTGGAACCATGAAATTCTTTACTGTTGCATTTCCAACCCCAGAACAGTATAAATGTTGATTCACTTCAAATCTAAACCAGACTTCTCTCTTTGTATTCTCAGAAAATGTTCCCGTGGAGTTGCGAGAGCCGCTTTACAAGGACCAGTATGAACAAGAGCACCTTAAGCCATCCGTCTCCAAGCTGCTTCTGTCCCCCGAGATCTACTGCAGAGTCCAGGCCCTGCTGACCCAGGCTCATGCCACCTCCCCGCCTGCATCACAGGGGTCCCCTGCAGACAACTCGGCCCTGCTGCAGTTCCTCATAAAGAAAGGTGTCACTGCGAAAGTTCAGGACACAGACGTCACAGAGGAGGACCTCAGCCACGTCCCCATTAAGACGGTGAGTCCAGGGACAGGACTTATTTATGCTCCATTCTTTATACTCTGATTCTGATTTCATCTCCCCTCCTGTGATCGGTGCAGAAAGCCCACCTGGCCCTGATCGAGGCCCTCATGACTGTGGCTGCTAAAGAGACGGTGGGCCAGGTGAAGATGGCGGCGGAAGCGGAGCAGATGGGTGTCGGAGCTCCGTGGGAGAACGCTCTGCTCTTCTGGGTCAACAGGGTGAGATTTCGCTCTCACCGCCTTCACCAGGGGCCTCATTTATTAACTGTGTGTACGTATGAGGCCCCTGGACTTTATTTTATTGATTTTACTAGGGTTAGATTTTAAAAGCCAGCGTCCCTCATGATATATGTTTTCATAAATCACCAGAACTTGTGACTTTAACTGAGACTTAGATAAACTAAATAAAATATTTCTTTCGTAGCTGAACCAGAAGTTGAGAGAAAGCACCGAAGAAGAAGAGCCCCCCAGGTCCCAGACGTGTACAGACCTGCAGCCTGCTCAGGACTCGGTACCTCAATACACACTCTAACACACACACACACACACACACACACACACACACACACACACACACACACACACATGCATGATGTTTTTACTAATAACGCAGCGGTCTGTCAGCTTCTAACAGCGCCCTCGCTCTGCTTCTGTTTTCTCCGCCCCTCCCTGGTTTGTCCCTGTCACGCCCTGCTCTCTGGCAGTGTCAGTCCACCCGCTGGTACTGGAAACTAGTCCCAGTAAGTGACTCTTCTGCTCTTTGCCTCTGTGAGTCTGTCTATCTGCTGTGTTTGGCTGACTTTTATGTGCTCTCTGGAAATGCTACCTATAACTCTAATCAGTCCTGTTATGGAAAGTGCTTCTGTGTATGATGGTTGTTTAGCAGTTGACCTTTTCTACTGACCAATGAGAAGCCAGTAAACTGATGATTATGATCAGCTGATGATGTTTAGGATTTGGTTACACTGGGTCATCAGTTTCATCTCAAACTGCCCAGGTTTATCAGAGCTGAGGGGGAGAAGGAGAAGCTGGAGAGGGAGATGACCTCCCCGCTCATTTCCAAAACAACCTCCTGCCCCCTTTTGTTTGCCCCCTTCCTCCCAGCCTCCTCCTCCTCCTCCCCCGTCGCTCTCCTCTCCCTGAGCAGTGACTGTGTGGTGTGGCGGTTCCCATGATGACCGGCCCCCTTGTCATTTATGCTTGTTTCCCTCTCTCTTGCCATCCCCCCATCCAGCATGCTATCGCTTTTTGTTTGAAGGAGTCGGGGAATAAGCCGCCTGTGGTAACGTATTACACCTCGCTCTTTTCTCACCCTCATCCTCCACGTCTCCCGTAGCAACGCACTTGACTGACAGACAGACTGACCGACCAATCGCCACACCTCTCCCACACTCGACTGTCAATGACTGAATGACAGACTGCAAACTAATCACTATTCCAACCCCGAGGTTGGATGGATCAATAAAACCTCATTAGCTCTGACAGTATTTATCCATTTATTTACGTTTTCCTGCTTTTCTTGAAGGTGAATGTTACAGAGCCATGTTACAGGAGTGAACCTAACCTCTATCTCTGTCCTCCTCCAACAAGGCTGTGTCACATCATTCAGCATAAGTTACACTTGATGCACAGATTATTTTGATTTATGCTTTTGGGCACATGAACAAAAAATACAATAAAATAAAAAGTCACCTCTTCATATCTGATAATGTTCGTTTTCCTGATCAGGGTACAACCCGATCCTAGAAAGTTGGGATGCTGAGTTCAGTGTTCATTTAAAACATAAGTGATGATTTCCAAAATCATTTCAACCCTTTATTTACATAAAAGTTGTGCAAAAGGAAAAACTATGTTTGATCCAAAAATCTACATACCGTATTTTTCGGACTGTGAGGTGCATTTAAAATCCTTAAATTTTCTCAAAAATTGACAGTGTGCCTTATAATCCAGCGCACCATATGTATGATTACTTGTCGTGTTCACTAGCTGATTTAGTGTGGTACAATGTGCTCAAAAATCTGTCGAAACGTGTAAATACGACTTTGGTTAGCAATGAAGCTGCTCCGTTCAGTGAATGTTTGGAGCATTACTGTACGCTGACTGTAATGTCTAAACTAGGAGTGCATTCATGTGAGGCAGCCCGGGCCCGGAAACAATATTTTTTTTCATAGGATAGTAGGGGAAGGTCCCGCCTCCTTTGCCTCTGATTGGCTAGAAAAGCTGGAAACATCATCACACGCTTAAGCCGAGTGCGGGCTGTCGGCTCTGTACATCGAACAGAACATTACAGAACATTTTCACAATTCTGAATCTCCTAACCCTAACTCGACAGAAGATGATGTTTCACAGCTATAAGGAATACCCAATCGGAACCCAGCACTTCTCGCCAATCAGAGGCAAAGGAGGCAGGACTTTCACCTACCATCCTACGAAAAAAAATATTGCGGCCCGGAGTATGCGCTAGCAACCATAAACCAATCAATGCACCAATGCTTAATGCGCCTTACAATCCGGTGCACCTTATGTGTGAAAGTAGACACGTGAATTTGCAGTTTGCTGTATAATCACGAAAAATATGGTAATGCCAAAAAGACCCAAGGAAGAGTAAATGCAAGCTAGTCAAAGAGATTTTTCATGTTTGTGAAATAGAGTGTAATTTATATCGGTGTCTGTTCATAATATCTAAAAGTAAACAAAAGCATCAGAAAAAAGATTGATTATTTATTTATTTTACTGGATTTAACGACTGAGTATAAAGCTTTGAGTTGCGCAATATTAGATGAATGTTCCGCGGCATTAATGAGGTTGAGGATTTCATTATTAACAGTAACACATAAAGATTCAGAGAATCTGAAGAAAGGCTAAAATACTGGTGCTAGAGGACTTTCAGGCAGCAGACATGACTCTGGAGTAGAAATCACCGCATGCGCTCAAAATTCCCTCCTAAACTCATCATCTTTGACCCCAGTTTGTCACTGTGTCCACAAATGCAGGTTAAAACCACCCCACACAGAGATATAACCAAATAAATATGTAATCTGTCAAATGAAAATGTGAGATTCTGTTTGGAAATCATGGATGAGACTGTCACGGTTTATTATCAGTGCTCATGGCATGGATTATCCATCTGGGAATGCTGAACAAACACAGATTTATCAGAAACATATCAATGTTTTAGTAAAACAGATATAAAGTTCCTGCATGTCGTCTCTGTTGTCTTTGCACCATTTCCAATTAAATCCAGGGTTTATAAGATTTGGAAGCCGCCTCATTCTGGTTTTTACATTTTACTCAGACTCCCACTTGCTGGATCAGGGTTGTCAAGAGTCCACAGTATCACCAGTTTCTGCTGCATGGACACCACAGGAGAACATATTTTTTTTTTCTCTTTCATTTTATAATTACGATGTTTTAATTTTGCAATGTCTTTCCAAAACCTTTGCATTGCACCTTTTGGTTGGTGTGTGAGTGTGTGTGCAAATGTTTCTTATTTTAGGCATTGCTGGTCTTGCTTTGATTCTGTTTTCTTCCCTCTAATTTCTCTAGTTTGGCTGGCATCGTAGTTTGAGTCGATGGTTTTAGTTTTTGTCTGAAAGAAGAACTTTTTTTAAAACATCATTTTAACCCTGTGAAAAATAATCTCTATTTTATAACCATAAGTTTTTAAATCGGCTTTATAATCCTCATTTGCCCTCTCTAATTTCTGCTCATCTTTGCACACATCTCTTCCTTTTTATTCCCTCCTCTCTCTCATCGCTCTTCTTCTTCCTCTCTTTTCTTTTCTTCTGCAGATTCGCTATAGGAAGGACAAAGTGCAGTCCAAGCTGACGCCTACTTTCCCTCTGGTTTCTGCGGTCAAAGATTTGTCTAATGGCTGCGCTATAGCTGCTGTGCTGCATTTCTACTGCCCCAGCCTGCTGCCTCTAGAGGGTACACACACACACACGCACGCACTCAGACATTAACACACGTGCACGCTCGTACATATATGATGATAAAAGATTTATACCTGGCTGATGTTTGCCTGCAAAGATGGTCCTGTCATTATGAAGCGGTCTCCTTGATAGATGTTCTGCTCACTAGGAGAGAATACAATGATTGTATTTTTATATCTGGACTCTTATTGGAGTTCAGGTCAACATTGTACAAAATAGGTAGAAAACCATATGACCATGATTCAGGGATGGCAGAAGTTTCCTGGGGCCAAGGCTTTTTTAAAATGGACCGAGGTTGAGTGGAAAGCTGATGAATCCAAATTTGTCATTCCTTTTGGAAACAGTGGACACATCAGTAAGTATCCCTGATGGCAGAGGGATGCTCAATTACCCGATGGCATGGGCCGCTCCCATTATCTCTTAACAATACACACAGACTTTGGAGCAGAGCCTTTTGTTAACCTTTCAATAAAACATTCATAACTTTTCCTCATACATTTGTCTAATAACATCACAAACTGAAACATTTCTATATTACTCTCCTGCTCCTGACAGATGTGTGCCTGAAGGACACCATGTCAGTGGCCGACAGTCTCTACAACTTACAGCTGATCAAAGAGTTTTGTGAGAGCAGTTTACAGAGCTGCTGCCCCCTGGCTGTGGAGGACCTGCTCTACGCTCCGCCTGTTTTGCATGTAAGCGTTTGGATTTACTGATGAAGATGCATCGGTGCATTAAAAACGAGCAGCTTGAGAGGTGTGGGATCAAGTTTATAAAGGGTTTAGAGCTTTTAGAGTGACCAGGTTACCCATAACAGATCCTCAGGCTCGGACCTCTTCTTCTAAAAACTTGTGATCATTTACAATCCCACCAGACACTTCAGGGTAGGGCTGCATGATTAATCGATTTTAAATCTTAATCGGATTATTTGATTATGACGATGTTAAAAAAATAAAAATCCTCAAATCTCTTTCCTCTCTATCACCGTAGGCTAGGCTCCCCCTGCCTGGGGAAGCACTCTCCAGTTCCCACACTCACCAGTGTAAACAAACATGGCGTTTGCAAAAGAAGGCAATAATTTCAAGGTTAAATAGAACAAGAGCAAGTCAGTTGTGGGGAAATGGTACGGCTTCGCAGTTTCAGATGAAGAGCAAACCACTCCTTGCTGCAAAATCTGTCTGAGGGCGGTATCAACCCGTCCACATGGAAATTAATTCAGGAGTAAATGCAAAAGATTTTGTCATATCAGCGTTTCATCTACACAGAAACAGCGTTTCAGGTGACTGTAAACGCTACTTTTTGAAAAGAGGTCAGAGAGTGCATAAATCTGTGTGGATGCCTATCTACATCTCTGGAAATGATCATGTGACACACAGCGTAACTCTTTTATGGCGCCAAAACAACCTTTATACGCATGTCTTACTCTTCTTCTGTCTTTTGTGCATTTCCTGTGCAGCGTTACAGCGCCACTCACTGACTTGGCATGTGCACTACATTGTTTTCAGTGGTTCCATTTCGAGATGATAGAAAAACTTTTTATTAAAATAAAGTTTGTTGAAGTTCACTGAATAAAAAATTGAAATCAAAAATCGAGTTTCTAGAGAAAACTCTTAAATCACCATTAAATCGTGCAGCCCTACTTCATGGTGTAGAAGTTAAAGGTGCCATCATTGCCTATACTGTTTAGTGCACTCATAAATACACACGTATAGCCTCAATGCTGTCCACTGATGGGGGATAGGTTATGGGATTGCACTTAGCCTAATGTGTTTTCCTGCTCAAAGCTGTCCGGTCAGAGCTACTTAAACGACAAACTGAAAGTGAAACTACTCAACAGATTCTGCATTAGTTTGTAAAAGGGTAAATAGGAGGAGTTATCAGGTGTTGGCAATCGCCCTTCTGCTCAGTTTAACTTTAAAAATGCTTCTTTTTGTTGTCTTGTTGAATCAACGTCACAGAGACTTTGTCCTTATTCTGCCCCTTCTGATCTCATCACTTGTGAGTCACCTCCACAGTAACCCTAAATTCCTTTTCTTTTCTTCAGTTGAACATCATGAGCTTCATAGCTGAGCTGCTGGAGTGGTTTGAGGTCAAGAAGCCTGATTTCGTCAAACCCATACAGCCCGTTGATCTCACAGGTTTGTGACATCCAGAACCTTTATAGTGAGCACTTAAATTGGTCGTCTGATGAGTAAATGTCTTACAGATGTTCCTCTTACTTTCAGATGTCTCGGGATTACTCGACTGCACAAGTCCTATGAACGGGAACAGTAACAGGTACTAGCATCCCATGAGAGATCAGAATCCAAACTACAGCAGCATTTATCGGACAAAGTCCCTGATTTGAAAACTGAATAAACCTCATAAAATATAGTACAAGGATATAAAAGGTCTTTTAAAGATTTTGAGCATCTACCAATTTGATGGAGTTTGGAATAACGTCACATTTTAGTGTAAGTTTATGACTTGGATTGGCTTTAAGAAAACTCTTTTATATTTCATGTTTCAGTGGATCTCCTTCCTTCATCTTTAAACAACCCTTCGTGCCAATCTCCTCCCCAGTGTCACCAGGTAAGAAAGTATTCATGTGCAACTTTGATGGTTCCAGTTTCACAGGATGCTCTAGGTTAAATATTAAAGCTGTTAAAGTCAGGTTAAGAGACTTTTTAATCGAGGTTTTAAGTTATTGTGGAGCAAAACGTAATATGTAATTCTTGCATCAATAAAAAGTTTAGCATCATCAAAACATGGTACGCCCACCACCCTGAGTCCACAAGTCAGGCACCAAATTCTTTCCAAAGTTCCAGAATATTGTTAATTTATCTGATGTGCTCCATAATGTAACCAACATTTTAACCAAAACGGACTCTTTTGCGTTTGTCTTTTCAGAAAACAAAAGTTGGACAAAGAAACAGATCAGGTACTAAAGCGCCTCAGCTGATATTTGTAGTAAATGTTGTGTTGCTTTCATATTTACCTTCATTTTAACCTTCTTACCTTGGCTTCTGTGGTCTCTGCTGTACCATTTGTGTTTGGCACAACCCGTCCATTCATCCACCCCACCATCCTCATTGACCTCTCTGCAGTCGTCCTCTGTCAGCAGTGGCTTTCAGCATCCCATTTGGACTGGACAGTGATGTTGACATTGTCATGGGAAACCCAATAGATTCTGTCTTTCGCTCTGTCAGCTCTGACAGCCTCACCACCGGCATCCCTGCAATGACTTCCCCTCCTGAAGACTTCAGCCACCTGGTCAGTGCTTCGGTACCGTCGCAGCGTTCGTCCTGGGGTCCTTACGCACACACAGCACCACTTGGGGAGCTGCCAACCATTGAGGAGGCACTACAGGTGGTTCACAGTCCAAGCAACAAAGATCGTAGAAAGGTGAAGAAGCCAGAGAAAGGGGGAAGAGGGCTTCTCGGAGGACGGCCAGAACCCAGGTTACGTCCAGAAGGAGCCCCTGCTGGTTTCTTCCTACACTCCCCAGAAGAGGATAATCCCCAGCTCAGTAGCTCTGCTCCATGTCGCTCTGGGCTCCTCTATCGTCCTGTTGGAGGAGAAGTGGTTGAATCCAAAAGGCAAGGAAGGGGAGAGAAGAAGGAGCGATCAGGACGCTCTTCTGACATGTCACGTGACGATGACTCTGTCCTACGAGACGGAAGCGTTGACTCCTCTGAAGCATCAGATGATACCCCGAGAAACGCACCCGGCAATATCAGACCGAGTAGCAATCGCCAAGGAAACCACAGCACTGGCAACAGTCCAAGGATGACGAGCTTTGCCGAGCGACGAGACAATAGACGAAGACATCCAGCTGCTCCAGGGGAGGACTCTGTTTCAACCCCGACAACCCCAGGCACTCCCCATACACCCTCCACCCCAGCAGGGGCACCAGGCCACCAGGACAGCCCAGGTCCACGAGGCCCTGAACCGGGCTCTGAAGCCTGGGAGTTGGGGGCACGTCTGGAGGAGAAACGCAAAAGCATTGAAGCCCAAAAGCGACGTATCGAAGCCATTTTCGCTAAGCACAGACAGAGGCTGGGAAAAACAGCTTTCCTTCAACTAAAACGAGAGCAAGGAGAGGGAGGAGGTGAGGGAACAGAGGAGGATAATCTCACCCTAGAGGAGCGTCTTACTTGCATGGAAGAGCAGCTGAAACAAGAGGAGGAGAAGGAAGCGAAGGAAAAGCAGGACAAAGAAAAGGATGGAGAGAAGGAGAAAGACAAGCCATCTGTGTCCAATCCTCCTCGCTTAGAGAAGCAGGTCACGTTCTCAATTGACAGTAAGAAAGGAGCCGAGAAGGAGAAAGGGGGTGAGGGAGTCATGGTTGAGTACAACGAGGTTGTGCAGAAGTTGAGTGAAGCTCTACAGTCGCTACAGAAGGACATGCAAAAACTAACAGAGCAGCAACAGCAGCTCATGAGCAACCAAAGACCTAGGAATACACCCAAAGCCACTCAGAAATCAACACCAAAAGGAAATGGCAAAACTCCTCCTCATACCCCGACCAAGACACCACCAAGAACCCCGACAAAGACTCCCACAAGGAGTGCCACTAAGGCTTGGATGATCCCTGCTGGTCCCAATGCCCCCTCTGCTTCCTCTCCATCACGGCGTTCCCACGGTCTTACCTCCCCAAAAACCTCAATCATCTCATCCTCTTGCCCTGCTCCCCGCACTAAGATCCACTCCTCCACAACCCCCCGCAGCCCCAAGCACCACACACGTACCCAGCATCAACCTCACCCTCGGCCCTCTGAACTCAAGTTCCCCCCACTCAACCGTGTCCTGACACCAACCCAGAATGTGGACACCATCCCTCACTTACGCCGGGTGTCCCCAAGCAAATGCCAGGTTCAGACTTCCTCTACCTTCCGTATCGGTGGACCACGGACTCCTCAAGAAGCTCCTCAGCCCATCCAACAGCCACAGCCTGATGATAGCACGTCAGACACAGCCTCAAGCGAGACCCCGACTCAGTTCAGCCTGGAGCTGGAGCAGGAGGACATGGAGGCTGTAGGAGGGCTGCCGGTCTTTCAACAGCCAAGACAAGATCGTGCACGGGCTGCAGGTGGAAGCAGCTCTGAAGCACTTTCTGAGTGCTCGTTTGAGAGCGATACTTTGTCGCTTTCTGCTGCCTACAGTGCAGGAGGTGACGGTGCAAGGGGTGGGGACGCAGGAAATCGCTGCAGCCTGATTGAGGTCTCAACATCCTCTGTTGGAGGCCAAGAGGGAGGCAGCGATGAACCGACTGACGAAGGGCACGAGTTTTCCTCTGATTCCATGAGTGACCACACTGAATCAGCTGCAGAACCAGCTGCAAGACCGGCTGCTGAACCTTTGGACCCATTAGAGCAACTGAACCGAGCCATGGGAATCATCAATTTGCAAGAGCAAAAAGCTGAATCAGAGGAAGAGCAAACAAGGCAGACTGAGACTGTGGAACCAAGTGGAGAACCGAATGACCAGGGGCCGAAAGGAGGAATTCAGTTCTTCTTTAAGGTGAGTGCAAGTACACAACAATGAAAGATAAGAATATTTGTTCTGAATGACAGCTTCATCTTTATCTGTATTTTAATGTGTCAAAATATGGTTCTAGGAGGATGTACATAGTGAAGGGGAGATGGCCCAGCGTAGAGCACTCCTGTTGGAGAAACAGCAGAAAAGAGCTGAAGAGCTGAGAAGAAGGAGGCAGTGGCACGAACAAGAAAGGTATATTATAAGCACAATTAGGGATATGATAATACCGAAGCCTCATGATACAGTCATAACACGACAGCAAGTGCACGGAAAAATATTTATGTAAAAGCAGGAGAAAATGTCGCTCTTAGTATGAAGTCAAGGAGGTGAGATGAACTCTGCTTTCTTGAGGCTCTCGGTAACTTAAGTATTTGTCTTGTGTCGGACGAAAGTTTGGCCATAATGGGAATTTAAACTTTGGCTCCAGATTTTTGACTTACCTTCTAAATCCTTCATTGCCGACCACAGTTTATCACAGTAATTTGACACTTCTATCTTGTCTGAACATTCACATTTAGTCCAAAGCTCGGCTCCACCTGTGTAAAAGTAACCCAGTTCCTCTTGGTTTCAGGCCATTATCCTCAGACAAAAGAGGGGCATCTCCTTCCAATACACCCCCTGCAGGCACAACATCCCCTTCACCTACACCTCCTGCTACACCAGGCCGTCGGGGAGATTTCACAAGAGGGGAGTACGCAAGGAGGCACCAACTCAGGATCATGGAGGACTTGGACAAAGTTCTTCAACAGAAATCGTCCAACCAAGGGCGATCTTCCACGAAGAAAAGCCGCTGTAGACCTCGGAGCATGACCCGGGAGGAGACAAAGCTGTCGCTTAGTCCCGCCAAAGGAACATCTGGTAAATACGAAAAAATGTTAACCAATTCAGAGAGTTTGTGGATTTACTCTGTGATTAGAGTTGCTTTGACATCTTTGAATTGGATTCCCCAGGCGCCAAGTTGACCAAAGTCTACTCTCACTCCTCACTCAACCTGGCAGCAACAGACGAGCCAGGAAATAAGTCTGCGGACCCCGCCAAGAAACCCCAAAGGTAAATTGATGTACCGATCAACCATATTGTTATTTCTAGTTTGTACATCTTCAGCCACAAGAGTAACTTTAGAGACACTTTTTCTATTTTAATATCTTATGAGCTGAACCGTGAGACTCGGCCTAAAAAGCTCCCAGTAATCTCCACATTTAGATTATTTTGAAGATAGTTAACGTATCAAATTTGGACCTGTGCACCACCTAGGTTACTGAAAATGTCATAGCACCATACCTTTAAAATTTGCCTAAATAAAAACCAAAGTGCAGAAACCCTCATTGTTACCATTTAACATCCGTAGATCTATGCCTTTAAATTTTGCAGATCTGGATTATGATAGGGACAGAAGTAGGTGTTAAAGTAAAAGTCCACCCTCATGCATGTTAGGCTTGGTTTGTTTTGAGAGTTCACTTTTTAAACTTTCCAAGTTTAGTGCCAAAAGTCAAACTAAAGCAGGTTTTTAGTCACTGCCCCACCTGTGAGGATCCAGTGAGTATTCCAGTCAAGTATGTAAAACATGGAAGATGATGCCACGATGGTTAATTGGTGGATGTTTGTCCCACAGCCGTCCGGACTCACCCTTGGGATGTGTGACGCCCAGCAGACTGGCAAATCAGAACGGGGACAAAGACTGGGAGACTGGGTCCAACGGAACCTCACCTGCCCCTGAATACACAGGTACAGTTTCACATCCTACAGTATCTCGTGATCTTATTCGCTTCATTCTGGGTTTGCAAGTTCTTCAGAAGCAGAGATGGGATCTGGTCACGTTTACAACTGAAAACCATAGACTGTATTGAGCGTAGATCTAGTTTGGCTGACTTCCTGCTATTCTTTGTCTTATGAATTGAAATGATTTATCGAATTAGCATGGCATGCAAACACAGAAAACATTGTGACATTTTAAATAAAGGTAAAGTGCAGATGAGTTAGCGTGAGCAAACATCCTTGTGTTTGTATTTACAGGTCCAAAGCTTTTCAAAGAACCGAGTTTCAAGTCGAACAAATTCATCATTCACAACGCTCTGTCCCGCTGCTGCCTCGCCGGGAAGGTCAACGAGACCCAAAAAACCAAGATCGTTGAGGTAGACTATAATTGTTACTGTGAGACTCTTTTAAAGCTAACTGACTTTAAATATTACAAACTTTAACTCTTCATCCTTTAGGAGATGGAGAAGAGTCCGGCCAACCACTTCCTCATCCTCTTCCGTGACTCTAACTGCCAGTTCAGGGGCGTTTACACCATGAACTCTGAATCCCAGGAGCTCGTACGATTGGCCGGCGTGGGCCCGCGGACAGTTAGCTCCACCCAGGTGGAGTCGATCTACAAATACAGCTCAGACAGGAAGCAGTTCAGCGCCATTCCCTCTAAAACCATGGGCATGAGCGTGGACGCCTTCACCATCCCCGGCCATCTTTGGCAAGGAGGAGGAGGCGGCGGGGGAGGAGGAAGCAGGAGAGCAAGCATCACCAAGAAGGCGGTGGTTACCAAGTGAAGGAGATTATTGAAGGAAACACTTTATACTGTAATTAAAGTGACAACTGTAAGTCAGATATGAAATACAGGAGGAGGAAGTAACCAGATCTAAGATGGCGGCAAATCTTTCACGTAGAGAGAAAAACATTACGGTTACAGATCATTTAGAAAAACACTAGTATTGTGGTGAAATCTGTTAAAGTCTCACATGAACACAGACGAGCCGTTAGCCATGTGTGCATACAAACACCGTACCTCTGTCGCTCTTGGATTTTACTAGAAATACAAAATATAAAAAAAAGTCAACCCCCCTTTTAATGTGCATGAAAATGACGACAGCACAGCTTCCTTTCCCCAAACAGAGAAAGACGAAGGTTTTATAAAACGTAAGGTTAACCGCACAAAGAAGAGTTACTTTTAAAAAGTCTCAATACTTATACTTTCATTGTTTGAAGTACAAACTCAAAAGCGATTTTTTTCTTTTAGAAGAAAACGACATTTAGAGACGTGATAACGGTCTGCTCTCTCTCTCTGAGTCTGTGGACTAAAGGCCGCCCTGAACCAGTTTTATACTCGAGGCCTAGCAGCAGAGGAAATCCTGTTTTCTGTGGGAGTGAGTGGTAGGACTTTTACCTTCTGTGGCGTCGAAGTTGGATTCTCCCGATGGCCACTTGGTTGGTTGAAGCACATTTGTTTTTTCCGAATAAAAGCAGCCATAACCATGAGGCGTAGAGCGCAGATGGAACATCAGAAATCTGTGAGCGTGTCGGTGGTTTTCAGAGATGATCACCACAGCATGAATGATTATTTACTGTAAGTGGTATAAGCTCTTTAAAGAAATCATAGTAAACTGTAAGGTTTGATGGAACTATGTGGTCGAAAGTGGGCGTGTGCATGAGCATCAGACGCCGATGAAACGTCACCCAGCAGTTTTAATGTTTGGTGGATGACCTGTCACATACATTTGTCTTACATTTAGGTGATTGTTGCGCTCTCGATTGGGAGTGGGTTCAATAGCCGGACCGCCATACAGAATCCCTTATTGAATCTTTTTTATTACAACTTTAGAAAACTGGTGACCCACACAAACGCGTGCCAACCCCACACAGTTGTGACTAACTCACTGTAAACGGTGCAAAGCCTTAACTTCGAAGATTTGGATTTCACAGAAAAGGAACCACAGGTCTCACGTTTGAAAAAGACCTTTTCCAGCCTAATACCGACATAACACCGTCAATCTGTGACTTGTTTCAGACCATCGTTTCTTCAGGTCGTGTTCAAAGTTGCAGTTCAAGGTCGGTTAATGTTTGCAGAGCACTAGTGTGTAGTCGCTTTGGTCACCTGTGTTTTCTTTACTTAAGCGTCTTCTGCTGTCGTGGTGCATCAGTGCGAAATTGCAAAACAGCGGGATGTCAGAAGTTTACATAATCAAAGGTACAGAGTGTAGAAATGGGAATATTTGGAAACGTTCCCTTGCTCGCCCCTCCAGGATGAGAAGCTCCTGTGAAACACGTGATTTTACCATCAAAACAAACAAACACTTGTTCTTTGTCTTCCAATCAGTGAATTTCACTCAGACACTTAAAAACATGTTATAAGTTTGTCCATTTTGTGCCACCATAGAAACATTCTTATAGATACTATTATAGTATCAAACTTCTACTAAGTCTGCTCTGCTAAATTTCACCAAATACTACACGCTGTACCTTTAAGCGGAGTTAGAATTTAGTGTTTTTTAAATCGTGGATCTCCCATCCAAGCTGCTCGATTGAATAAAGGATTCTGTGGAAGAAATCAGACTTGACCAGATCTGGTTTCAGATTTAGTAAAATGCTGTTGAACCCCATCTCTAACTTCAGTAGAGTGCACAGTTAAATTGGTGTTTTTCAGACCAGCATTCATGTATGAAATTACAAACTGGATTAAACTCCACTCATCAAGATTTCACTGTCTTTAAGTCTTTTTTTTCCCCACTCTGATTAATGCTCCTATTGTCTTATTAGCAAATAAGGAGATTCTGATAAGAAGCAGAGGCTACTTTTAGACTTATGTCCGTCAACCTGGCAGACTTGGACGAGAAACTCTGCCTCCTAGCTGAGATTGTGTCCACCGACCTGCGACCGGACCTTGCTCTGTGGTCATCCTCGCTCAATCGAGCTGATGCACAACAACAAGGCTGGTAAGTGAAGGTACGGTGCAGAAGTAGGCTGCGGAGGGTTTGTTCGTAGCCGCCTTACCATCCAGGCTACCCAGAGAGATGGGGGAGCGAAGGAAGTCAAAGACCTCTCCAAGGATGCTAAAAGACGGGGAGTCATGGGCTGTGGATCAAGAAAAAGGACCCAACCTGGGCCTTCAAGTGAAATGTTGGTATCTAGAGAGTAAACCTGGGATGCTGGATTCACTGCTGGACCCTCTGGAGGTGTCGTGGGCCCATCGGTGAAACACCCAAGAAGGATGGTGCCCACTTGAGAACCATCACTCAGTTGACCGTCCCACAGAGTCTCAACTGTGCTTCAAGTAAGTATCCAGTCATACACAATACATAATCACCTTGAGTATTTTCCTTCATTATCTTTCCCTGAAGTCGGAAAAAGGTAGATTGCCTTCTCCAAGTTGGAGGGTTGGTCCTGCCTCAAGTGGAGGAGTTCAAGTATCTCTGGATCTTGTTCACGAGTGAGGGTAAGATGGAACGGGAGATCGACAGGTGGATCAGAGCAGCGTCAGCAGTGATGCGGACGCTTAACCGATCAGTTGTGGTGAAGAAAGAGCTGAGCCGTAAGGCGAAACTCTCAATTTACCGGTCGATCTACGTGAAGACTCTCACCTATGGCCATGAACTTTGGGTGATGACCGGAAGAACAAGATCGCGGATACAAGCGGCTGAAATGGGTTTCCTTCGCAGGGTGTCCGGGCTCAGCCTTAGAGATAGAGCAAGGAGCTCGGACACTCGGGAGGCGCTCAGAGTAGAACCGCTGCTCCTCCATGTCGAGAGGAGTCAGCTGAGGTGGCTCGGGCATCTGGTTAGGACGCCGTCTGGACGCCTCCCGTTAGAGGTGTTCCAGACATGTCCCACCGGGAGGAGACCTCGTGACCTCTCACCTGGCCTGGGAGCACCTGGGAATCCCCCCGGAAGAGCTGGTGGAAGTGGGCGGGGTTAGGGCCGTCTGGGCTTCCCTCCTGAAGCTGCTGCCCCCGTCAGACCCGGATGAAGCGGAAGAAAACGAAGACGACGATCTTTCCCTGTAATGCCTCAGTCTCATCAATCTCACCCCCCAGTGGACAGAAAGTGTAACTACACCCACAATAAAAGCATTAATCTAACACTGAAGTAAACACAGAGGGTAGCTGTCGTTTGTTATGGTCTTTATTGCACCTTCCACAGATCATCGTACAGCATGTAGCTCAGATACACAAGGACAGAGAAGGTCTTTTAATAACAGATGTAACTCGTATTGCATTGGTTCATCAGTGTGACTCTTTGGGATCTCTGGGGCGCTCTCACCTTTAAAAGAGTCAGACCTTTCTGTGAAATCATACAAATCTGCAGCCAAACCGATCATCTGTCTGTTAAGTGAGGACCAGGGTTCTTGGAGGACTTCAGAAAATTGTTGGGACCTTCTTTCTAACTGCGAGAGGATTTATCACAAAGAAGCATCCTAATACATCCTGATTTGAAGCTTTTACTAGAGATTTTTGCCTCCATTGCATCTCCTCAGTGTCAGCCTGCACCACAGCGCCCCTAGTGGTCCAAAACTCATATGGACACCTTGACATGCAAAATGAAATAAGACTCAAAACATTTTGGGGGGAAAATTCCTACAAATTTGTTGAGTTTTTTTCCATATTTTGTAAATTTCCCTTTGGTCACGTCTATTTCTTGGTGTCAGAATAAGTTTCTTAAAGCTGGTTTTTAAGTATTGAGACAATAATTTCTGCAAAAACAAATGGAGCAAATGTTTCCTCAGGCACTTTTGAATTGACTGGACGATTACTAGATTCCCTCAAAAAGCCATCCTGCACGTCGGGGTTTAAAGCTGCACCAGAGATCCCGGAGGATATACACTGTGATTTTAATCATGATTCACCACAAACAGTATCATTAAATGAACTAACATGGAGCTAAACAGAGAGAGGAGCTTTAAGGATGTTACGGGCTGAAAATTACTGACGGAGGCTTTAAATAATCTCTCATCTGAGTCCTCATCTCTGTCTGTAGCAGTCACAACATCCATATGGATCAACAAATGTACTATTAACAAATATAATACTGTACTTGGATTAAACTTGTGATTTCCAGCCCTAACATGACCTTTGACCTCTACTCTCTAACTAATACGTACATGTAGCTTTGACGCAGCTGTGCGATAACTTCAGGAGGACAGGTATGTGTTTGCTTACAGGAAGCTGCAGGTGCAAAGCTGTGATAGAACGAAGAGTTACTGTGATACATGGAGAGAGAGAGAGAGAAACGGAGGGAGAGAGAGAGCAGCTTTACCTTTCTATCACACACACACATCCACACCGCTGCTTTTCTATTTGGCTTCCATGTGAGTATACCTGGAATAGCTGCTTGATTCAGACTCGCCTTTAGCTGATGCTAATGCTAATGAGTGTTATCCGGCTCCACCACAGGGTTACTGTCGGCCTGCGTGTCCACAGAGCTGTGGGCCGTGCTGTTCCACAGGCTGGCGTCAGACTGAGGCTCCAGGGATGGACTTACAGAGGCCGGGTCGGAGGAGTTGGTGGTCAGGTCCAGCAGGATGTGGGCGGAGGTGGGGGGGTTGCTGAACGCGGCCTCGGCGGACAGGTTGGATGAGAGGCTGGGAGGAGCGTCAGACGTGGGGAGAGCGGGCGTGTCGGAGGGGGTTTGAGAGGAGGAGTTGGATGAGGAGGAGAGGTTGGAGGGAGGGAGGTAAGGGGAGTCAGAGAGGGTGTGTGGGAGAGGGTCAGAGACAGAGTCTGTGGGGGAGTGGGTGAGTGTGGGCCGGGGTGTGTGTGGAGGAGTCGGTTCTTGGGGATCTGTGCAGACTGGCTCGCCCTCGGCCACGTACCACACCTCATTGTGCCTGTTCAACAACTTCAAGGGACTACACACACAAATGAGACACACACAACAGACAAAGGTGAGAGTTTATACCTGTGACACCAAAATAACAGTTTGTAAATCCTCATCAGACATCAACATGAACATCAGCCTGTTTCATAAATGTTCAAAAACTCCTCACAGGAGCTTTAGAGATGCATGTCCGTGTGGGGTAAGCGCTGTCGCCTCACTGCGAGACGATTCCATATTCACCTTTCCATGCAGCATTTACATCATCTAGGTTTTCAGACAATCAGTCGAACTTTCTGGTAAAGGAGCATTAAATGTGGAGTCCCACAAGGCTTTGTTTTGGGGCCCAAACTTTTGAATTCGTATATTCATACCTTACATTAACCTATGTGAAGTTATTGCAGTTTGTGTTTTTTGCTTTTAAGAATAAGCTGTTATGTTGTTGCAAATGTGTCCCTTAAAGCTCCTGAGAGGATTTTTTAAAGTTTATGACATAGACTGACATTCATACAGAAGCGTACTGCATTTCCAAAGAAAAAAATAAGCTCTGTTTTGTAGAGTAATTTTTTTCTGTTTTCTTCCCTTGACTATTTTTTTTCTGTTTTTCAGAGTAATTGTTTCTCGGTTCGGTTTTTCTGACTCTGTGGGACGAAAAAGGAAAAAATTTTGTCCGAAAAACAGAAAGAGGGGAAAAAATATAAGTACAAAAAAACAGTCAGAAAAACAAAAAGAAGAAAAAAATTGTACAAAAAAAACAAAAAAAAATGTACAAAATTCAGGAAGATGAAAAAAAGAACAAAAAAAAGAAGAAAATGTCCAAAAAACAGAATTAAAATAATAGTCAGAAAAACAGGAAGAAGAAAAAAAAATTGCCTGAAAAACAGATGAAAAATTGTCTGAAAAATTGAAAGACAAAAAAAAAAAAAGTAAAGAAAAGAAAAAACAGAATAGAAATTTATTTTTAAAAAAAACAGAAAGAGGGGGAAATATATTAGTTCATAAAACAGAATAAAGAAAATAGTCAGAAAAACAGATAGAAGAAAAAAAAATTAACAAAAAAGGATTTTGTATTTTTTTTTTAATGCCTGAAACCTGTGTGAGAGGGAAGCAGCTGTAGAATCCGTCCTGTTTGACATTTTTCCCGTAAAATATTTACGATAAATGATCAAGTTGAACAGGACAGGATAAACACAGACAGTCAAAGTCAAAAATGTTCGACGATCTGTGGACTGTGTGTTACCTGTCATAGCCGACCCCGTAGTGGAAGCTGTGGTTGTACGCAGCTCGAACTCGCTCCAGCTCTTTGGTCAGCAGGTGGGCGTGAAGCCTGGAGGTGACTGACAGCATCCAGCCGCCGTAACTCCTCACATACACGTCCATCTCTGGCATCTCGGTGAAATACAGCTGTGCAGGACAGAGAGAGAGTATGTAAAGTGTTGATATTGTACACGACATACAAACGGCTAAAACCTGATGAATACAAGAGAAGAACATGTTCATTTGCTCTCTTCACAGAGTCACCATCAGCGCTGACACCGACATGAGCCGGCGCCGTTTCTTTCTCTTCTGCTGAGAGGGTGAAAGCTGCTCTGAAAACTGCACAAGCATCACTGCCCTCTATTGATCCTGCAGCGATTAGATTACACTCCGACTCCGGCAGGATGACAGTTTTGACCTCCTGACTGCCGAGGACGAAGGCGAGCTCGCCAACTTCCAGAAAGTTCTATCTACCGTCACCCTGCACCCCCACCTGCCTCACCACCTGTCCGCTCAGCTCACCTTGTCATTGGTGGGTGTGGGCGGCTTCTCCTGATAGGCTGATGGCAGAGGGAAGTTGAGCGTGTAGACAGCTGGTTCCCACATCTTGGTCTCCTCCGGGATCTTAACAAGGACAGGGGCCGTCATCTCCATCTGGAAACCTGCACAGAACACACACACACACACACACACACACACATGCACAATCAGAATAACGCACACACATGCAAACGGCAAACCCACACTTGACTACATGTTTCTGTTCTTACCTCCTTCATTGGCTCCGGTGATGTACTGGAAGAGTCTCCTGAAGGCCATGGCTGCTCCCACGCCCATGAAATAAGCTTCTGCGTCTGTGGACACCCAGCGAGTGGGGCTGTAGTGCCGCACCTGAGGCAGAAACACACACATACACAGGTGAGATAAAAACTTGATCAGAGAATAAACCTGCTGTCAGACTTGTCATTACTCACCTCGTATTCATCTGTTTTGCAGACTAGCTCATATTCCAGACACTCCTTTGACTCGGTGCAAAAACTGGTGTTGGTACTGGGTCTATAAAAAAGAGAGTACAAGTTTGAGTATTTAAGATTTAATTAATTTAGGGAGGTAGTATGACTATTTTTTATATGGGCTAATAGTGCTGGAAACTGTCGATCTCATGCACAAAAAAAAAGAAACCTTGTGACTCAATGGCTGCGCTAGGCTAGGTAGCTAATTCCAGCATCCAATTCAGAATAAGATATTCAAATTTGACATGATTTAGACGCCTTCCATCCATATCTGATGCCGACTACTGTCCACTTAAGCGGTAGTAATTTTAAAATGTCATGTACGCTGCAGCCATCTTAAGTTTTTACAAAAATTCAACAACGTAAACTGTTTGAACCAAACAGCAACCTCAACCGCTGAGAGTTAAAGCTAATATGGAAGAAAAGCTGCAGTTCCTTGAGTGACCAGAAGGGGCTCTAGGGGGGGAGGAGACAAGGTTCATTACGAGCAGGATGTGTTGCTGTTTCATGTACCTGACAGAGTACTTTATTGTTTTCTTGAAAATGGTGCTATGAATGTAATGTATTATTAGCAGCCTGGTGTTCGCCACATTGTGTAACGTTAGCCTAATGGGCAGGAAGTTATGAGGTATGTAGCCTGTGTTGATGTGTGTAGCTTACTGTGGGGAGTCTGTGTGCTCTGATGAGTAACTTTAGTAGATTACACGTTGTGTAGACAGTTACAGTCCATATACTGTGACGAGTGTTAAGGTCGTTACACACCGGGACCGTTTTTGTTGTGCGATTATTTCGGACATCAGTTTTTTTTTTAACCCGTATCCTGTCAATACAAGCGTTCACATCAGCGACGTTATTCCGTCCTGCGATGTTGCGGCATTTATTTTTTTGGATCACGGTCGATTTTTCTAAAGTTTCGCATACTGTGTGTCCACTTCTGACCAATCAGATTGCGTTTTGTTGCGACGTCTGATTGTTTACGTGTCGGAGAACAGAGTGATTTATGATAAAAGACACAAATATTACAAAGATAACGACCTGAAGGACAACATAGCGTCTGATCTCTCATATGACGATGGTTTGTATGCTTTAACAGTTCGCTAAACACCTTCGTTTTAACTTTCAGCTGCGCTAACGTCAGCTAACGGTTGTTACCATAGTTTCATGTGCTTATCTTATCGCCTCTGATTGGCTATAAATGCTGACCGTTTGGCTTGTGTAATGTCGTTTCCAGCTTTTCTAGCCATCAGAGGCAAAGGTGGCGGGACTTTTCACAGGAAAAGTCTTCCCCGGGATGCATCCCCCCGGAAAGTCGCAGAATCACATCAGGCTTGATGTGTATAGTCAGGCCCGTCAAAATTCGCCTCCGAATATTTCGTAGGTTCGCGTTTTATATTTGCGTCGGCCCTGGAGTGTAAAGACCTGTAAGGTAAAGACCTGTAAGGTCGGCCATGTTGGATATACCGGTGAATCAGACGTCGCAACAACATGCAAACTGATTGGTCAGAAGTGGACACACAGTATGCAAAACTTTGGAAAATCGACTATGACCGTGATCCGAAAAAATAAATGCCGCAATATAGCAGGACGGGAAAACGTTGCTAATGTGAACGCTTGTATTGACAGGATATGGGTTCGAAAAAAAATATTGAAATAATCAATATCAATATCATTAATCAATACCAATACATCAGAAATAATCGCACAACAAAAACAGTCCCGGTGTGAAAGGACCTTTAGTCTAAAAATGGCCCCATATCTCATCTACTGTTTTATTCCAGCCCTGAATCTAGCAGGTTGACTCAGAAATATGATTATAGAGATATATAAAAGGAGCATTCACGCCCTTTTGAACATGTGGAAAAGTTACTTCTGCGTCAGGCCACACCCCTGCCCCATCGGCGCTCTTCCACCTTTGGTTTTACTCTCAATAATGTAATGGGTAGAGCTGTGGTTTTTGATGCAGCTCAGCTGATGATGTGCTGCATCATTGAAATTAAATCACACTGCACAACCCAACTGCGGATATTAAAATCATATTGAGACTCTGTTCAGTCATGGACCTCTAGAAGTGTCCTAACTTTTCTCCTCAGGGCTCTCTTCCTGTTTTGGGTTCAAAAATTCTGTTTCTGTAGATAAATCTGAAGTAATAAAACTTACCCAACACTTCCTTCAGCACAGACCAGGAGAGCCAGCACAGCGAAGACTGAGAGAAAAGCCCTGAGGAGGCAGAGATCATCAGACATCTTTGAAAAAGGATTTAAAAAAGCTTTAAATGAACATTTCCATGAACATTAAGCTGCCAGTCTGTGTCAGTCTGCGCATCAGTGTGCTGCGTTTCTCACTGCAGAGATGAAATGGGACACGTTTCCTGCTCTGAGAGGAGAGAGAAAGAGAGAGAGAGAGAGAGAGAGAGAGGTGGAGATGTGCTGCATCATCAGAGTCTGTCTCCTCCAAAAAGCAAAGACGTTTTAAGGTCACAGAGGAGACCAACGAGCATCTTCATCATGACCATTTCAGCATCCCATTAAACCGGTGAGAGCGGTGGATGGGAATGAAGGATGAGGAGGATGAGGAGGACTGAAGTACAATCAAACCCTGACTTTTCTGTCTGTTCTCCTCACATTTATGATTTTAATAAAGTGCTGCAGTGAAGGATTCATTCATTCAAGCGCACTGATTTCCTCGCACGCCATAGGCTACCGACCGACAATGGCGCAAAATGAACTTCACCTGTGCATGACGCTGCAGAAAAGTCGCTGAAATGGCTGCAAGGTTTCATTCTGTCTGAGGAAATGCGCCACAATCTACCTCTACTGGATAAAATCAAAGGTATCAGAAAGAAGTGCCGGTATACTCACATTGTCCCGGCCCCGTCAGCGTGTCCTTTCCACCTGCCAGGGGAGCGCAGGGAGGAGGAGGAAGAGGAGGAGGAGGAGGAGGAGGAGTGGTGGAGACTGCAGTGTGCTCCTCTGGACTGACTGCAGACTGCAGAGAGGAGCAGCGTGCTTGTGGAGCTCGCGGGGAGGGCGGGGCCGAGCTGTGCGGGACAGATGATGTGTGTGTGTGAATGGAGGGGGTTATTCTCAGAGATCACCTCCATCACTTCAGCGGTGAGGAGGAAGAGGGGGAATGATGAAGAACCCGCCATCAGTAATCTGTCAGGGCTGGGACGATTTTTTTTTTTTTAAATTAAATTGCGATCCTACGATATTGTCGATTTTTTCGATATTTAAGGTCATTACACAGAGTCAAAAAATCATAGTACAGTATAATTAAAATCTTTTGGAAAAATTGTTCGATAAAAATTTAATTGAATGGTATGATAAAAATGTCGTAGTATAGTATGATGAAAAATGTCATAGTATAGGAGGTTAAATAATCAAGGTAAAGTATGATGAAAATGTCAGTATAGTTAAATGAAAAAGTCTAGTATAGTATGATTTAAATGCCAAAGTATGATAAGAATATCATAGTATGGTTTGATAAAAATGTCATAGTATAGTATGATTAAAATATCAAAGTAAAGTATGTTGAAAAAAAACAGTGAAGTATGATAAAAAAATCATAGGATTGTATGTTGAAAATGTCATAGGATAGTATGATATAAATGTCATAGTATAGTATGATAATTAGTCAAAGTGTAGTATGATGAAAAATCTTAGGATAGTGTGAAAATAAAAAACATAGTAAGTTTGAATGAAATATCATAGTATAGTATGATATAAATGTCATATTATAGTATGATAAAAAAACTGTAGTGAGTGAAGTATAATAAAAATATCATAGGATTGTATGATTAAAATGTCATAGTATGGATTGATAAAAAAATCACATAGTATAGTATGATAAAAATGTCAAAGTGTAGTATGATAAAGAAAATCATAAAAAAGTATGATATAAATAGTTTTGAAAAAAGGGTCGCAAATTGTTCGATAAAAATTTCATAGTATGGTATGAAAAAATTGTCATAGTATAGGAGAATGAAAAAACATTTAAAGTATGATAAGAATATCAGAATAGTATGATAAAAATGTCATCGTATAGTTTCATGGGATAGTGTGCAAAAATATCATAGTATAGTTTGATTAAAATGTCATAGAACAGTTCGATAAAAAGATAATAGAGAAAATTTTAAAAAAGTCACTATATTGTTTAATCAAAATGTCATACTATAGTTTAATAAAAATGTCATAGCACAGTATGATAAAAAAATGTCGTAGTATAGTATGACAATTAGTCAAAGTGTAGTATGGTGAAAATCTTGGGATAGTGTGATAATAAAAAAACATAGTAAGTTTGAATAAAGTAACAGGAAAGTATGATACAAATGTCAAAGTATAGTTGCATAAAAATGTAATAATACAGTATGATATATATGTCATAGTATAGTATGATAAAAAAACTGTAGTGAGTGAGGATTGTATGATGAAAATGTCATAGTATGGGTTAATAAAAATGTCATAGTGTAGTATGATAATTAGTCATAGTGCAGTATGATGAAAAATCTTGGGATAGTAAGATGAAAATGTCATGGTTTAGTTCATGGGATAGTAAGGAAAATTTTATAGTGTAGTTTGATTAAAATGTCATAGTACAGTATGATAAAAAATCATAGTAAAGTATAATAAGAACTATCATAGGATAGAATGATGAAAATATCATTGTAAAGTATGAGCAAAATTAAAATGCCACAATATTGTTTAATCAAAATGTCACAGTATAGTTTAATAAAAATGTGATAGTATGATAAAATTGTCACAGTATAGTTTGATAAGAGTATCATAGTGTAGTATAATAAAAATATTTTGGTATAGCATTAAAACAATGCTTCTGCGCGTGCACCAACATATACACTTACCCATCTCTGTACAAGCAGCGCCTTCTAAAAGACTTTTTTAGGGACTTCATTTTTCCACAATTGATTTATCAACTGTTTATACTTTTTAAGACCCGCAGACACCCTGTTGAATGATTTTGTAAAAGTGGAAATACGGAAATATTCGCTTTAAGAAGCAAAGTATTCTCTTTTTTTTTGATGAGTGGATTTCTTGTATGTGGTAGCAGCATGCCTTGAGGTGAAGAAATCCATAACAACATGATTTAAGTCCTTTCCAAAACACCAGCTTTATTGTGACAGTTCACACAGACATCAAACATCAGTCTGCAACAAGCACAAAACCTCTTCTGGTTTGTAGACTGTTTCCCGCTGTCCTCTCAGAGCCTGAACAGTCTGTAAACTTTGTCTGCGAACAAATTTCAGTAGTCTTTCCTTTATTCTTTGAACTCATTACCCCCCTGGGTCTATTTTAGGAATCAAAACTGAAACTGAGCTTTTGTCATTGTCGCTGACTCTAAAGCCTCTAAGCAGTTCTTATGAAAGTGTTATGTGCCTCCTTTTGTATCAACAGTCTTCCTCTGTAAATTATTTACAAATGGCCGTCTACCCCGCCCGCCTGCCCGCCGTACTGCAGCACACAGAACCGATCTTTCACCAGAAGTCTTCAATAATTAATAAAATAAGCTTCACATCAAGAGCAAAGAGGGTAAAACTGAAAGCAGACAAATTTAAAAATAAAGATGGATTAGGTCACTTCTTTGCCAAAAAAGAACAACAAAAAGGCCATGTTTGAACACAACCGAGCCGATGAACCACTAAAGCTCTAAATTACAGCAGCAGTCCGTTTGAAGGACCGCGATCTCTCCAACATAAACCATAATACTGAAATGTGACACTTCAATATTTCAAAAGTTTATACACTGAAATATTCAACCTCAGACGCCCAGACAGTATATTTCAGTATAAAATCAAACTTTAGGGAAAGAAAAACTGTGTGGGAATGAAGGCGAACAATCACCAGTGGGATGTTAGCGAGCCCTGAACAGCAGGAAGGAGAAACGTGTGTACACAGTCGTCTAAATTTGAAATATATACTGATTAGCCTTTTACCTGAGTGCGGGCCATTGTCTTCAAAGGGAAGAGGAAAACAAGCTGTGTCAAAACCTTGTGTTATTCTACATTCACACGCACTCACACACACACGCACACGCACACGCACACTCACAAGCACCTGTACTCACATCACACACGTAAAGGTACAGCAGAGGCTCGCAGAAGTACCGTTTTAAATAGCCAATATAAACACAAAGGAAAGCAAGGCTTCCTCTAAAATGACCGTGATCTTTGGAGATAGAGAGAAAGAGAGAGCGAGAGAGAGAGAGAAATCGAAGAGCATCAGAGCTCCTTTTCCGTATCTCCATCCGTCCGTTCATGTGGCAGGAGCACGAGCTTTCAGAGTTTCTTGGTGGAGTGCTCCGAGGAAACAGAGTGAGTGTTTTTTTTTTTTTTTTTTTTTTTGCATAGCCAGACAGTGGGCTGCAACCACTTCGAGAGTTCAAAAGGTAAAGCCGTCACTGCGAGGGGATGTTCGGGCGGGGAGCCTTGGTCCATGAGTATCCCTGGGGATGTTTACTGGGCCCCCCCTCCTCGCCGCCTCCTGCCCCCATGATGCAGCTCCACGCTCACAAGCTGGACTCTCTCTGGCGATCACGTCCGTTAGAAGTTTTCTTGACTTTGGAAATTCCCTCCAGTGCGCCTGATTCAGTCACTCTGGGAGCAAAGAGACAAAAGGAGAACCGATTATTCAGTCACTCTGTACTGTTGAGAAATACAGGGAATGGTCGGGGCTGGAAATTGAACCTGTGACCACTGCGGGGACTATAGACCCCATACATGGGGCGCGCTTAGCTTTTTAAGAATCAGCTTTAATTCAAAGTTATTGCTGTCTTGTTTCTTCCCGGTATTACAGATGAAACAGACTAAGGTTCTATAGAACTCAAAATTGCAAAATATTCAGAGGCGATTTTTGACTTTACACATTAAGCCTGATGGGATTTTGCGACTTTCCGGGGGGAAAAAGACGCAACGCAAGAAGACTTTTCCCACGCCTCTTTCCCGCCTCCTTCGCCTCTGATTGGCTAGAAAAGCTGGAAACGTCATCACACGCTCAAGCCAAACGGTCAGCACTTATAGCCAATCAGAGGCGATAAGATAAGCACATGAAACTATAGTAACAACCGTTAGCTTACGTTAGCACAGATGAAAGTTAAAACAAAGGTGTTTTGCATACTGTTAAAACACACAAACCATCGTCATATGAGAGATCCAACGCTATGTTGTCCTTCAGGTCGTTATCTTTGTAACATTTGTGTCTCTGTTCTCCGACACGTAAACAATCAGCCGGTCGGCCATGTTGGATATACCGGTGAATCAGACGTCGCAACAACACGCAATCTGATTGGTCAGAAGTGGACACACAGTATGTGAAACTTTAGAAAAAATCAACCATGATCCGAAAAAAATAAAGGCTGCAATATCGCAGGACGGGAAAATGTCGCTGATGTGAACAGGTTCGAAAAAAAATATTGACGTCCAAAATAATCGCACAACAAAAATAATCGCTCCTGGTGTGAAAGGACCTTTAAAGTGGTTTAAACGGATGTCACAGGAAATGACAGCATGACTGACAGTTGTATGTGTTTTGGATGTCTGGGGTTCACGGGACCTTCTGGTGTAAATAAAGGCAGTAAAAACTGAGAAGGTGATCTTGTCTGCTTACACTTCATCCATTTCTACGTCCTCCTCGTCCTGGGGAAGCTGGAGGTAGGGGTTGTTGGACGCTGGCCTGAACTTGTAGCCCGTCAACACGAAAAAGATCAGAGTCGACACTTCCACCAGAAACTGAGGACACATGAGAGAGAGTGTTACAGACGAGCTGGACCAATGAATCCTCACAGCTGAATAATAAGTGACGTATTAACAAATACCATCCTGGTGGACGCCCCAGCACTGCTGAATGACATTTTTGTGTGTTTGTGTTTGATTAAAAATAGGAACAGGATGTACTCGACTTTCTACAAACAAGCATAAAGTCAAAGTTTTTATTGTCCATCATTCGTTGCTGGTCTCACCTCGTAGCACCACTGCCACTGGAAAGGCATGGTGACCTTGAGCAGGATGGCTATAATCCTTGTGAAGTAGATGTAACACACAATCTGAAAAGACAGAAACAAGAGTATTTATCATTTACTGAGACACAGCTGCAGGATTCAACGACTGCAGTTTAACCCGTTATTATAAAAATATCTATTTTGACTTGTGTGGGTGAGATACTGAGAGCCAGTGAAGCTTTTATTCTGGCTCTGACGCGGTGATTCTGCTGCTGTGGCTTTCCCTGCCAGCTGCCATGACTCAGTTCATTTGTTCAAGATTAATAATTGATGCCAGCGAACAACAAATCGGATTCATGCAGCACTTCTTTGACTGTTGGCGTCATCGAATCTGATCCAAACTCATTCTTACCATCACATAATAATGCCGGAAGAGCTTGAGCTTCTCCAGATTCATGGCAGCTAAAAGAGACAGAGATCCAACTTTATTAACAAACTTTTAACTGTACGGCTTTTTTCATCTTTAGGCTGTGTCCGATGAGGATCCTCACCTTTGCCGTCAGTGCTGGAAGCCTCTTGCAGGTGACGGATGGACCTGCAGAGAAAATGAGACTTAGAGAGTTAGAGTAGAGCTACATGACAGATGGTAAGTTTGTTGAGCTCTGGAAACAACATCCCTGATGGCTTCCATTTACAGGTGCAGGTGTAACTAGCCCCGCCCTCTTCTTTCTAATGTTATCATGTTGGTCAAATTGACAGGTCGGGATCTCCCGAGTCGACCTGACATTAATTTTTTTGCTTGTTGATGGGCAAGTCGGAGACATAGTTCACCATCTGACTTTGGCATGAACAAAAACACTTCACTATTCTTTCATTAGACTAGAGACAAATAAGAAAACATTCACATTCAGCTGCTTCCTAGTCGACACTAACGTTCAAAAATCACAGATACAGCAGTGAAAGAGACATGTTTGGTTTATTTAGCCATAAAACAACACCTACAGTTGGGTAACGGTGTCCTACTTTCAAAATCAGGGTTATTTTTCAGAACTTAACTCTTCCCCCGCCTGCTTTTTTTTCTTTTCTTTTTTTTTAAAGATAACTGTGTTCTGATGACTGAATCCTCTCCTGATCATCTCTGTCTTGGCTGGTCATCATTCAGCGAGCTGTGAAACCATCACTATCCCACCCTGAGCCCTGAGCCTGCACCCTCAGTGGAGAATTTAGGAGCCATGATGGTCTAAGCGTCCCCATCATCTCACCCAGCCCCAGTTTAAAAACCAGTTTAAACTCAATTTTCCATGTATTTTCGTAAATGGAAAGTGTAACTGATACACATTAGAGGGACTGCACACACACTGACCAGACAACAGGGAAGAGGATGGCTCCGCAGCAGATGAGGTCGACCAGGAAGAGGATCTCCTTCCACAGATAATACTCGCTGGAGCCTTCCTCTGTGGACTCGATGATGATGTAGGCCACGTTAGCCAGAACCTGGAGGACGAGACGTGGGACGATCATCGACACACACTCAGAAAGAGTCTAAATAATCCCCCCACTGTGACTGTGTCTTATCTGCACACACCTGCAGAGGAATAACGATCATGAAGATCTTCTTCTCCTTGTCTGACAGGATGTATTTAACGAAAGCCCAGCCGGTGCCGATCAGTGCCAGCGTGATGAAGAGGAGAGCTCCTTTGAGTCTGGAGAACACATCAGTCCAAACTTTAAAAACCACAACACAAGAGAGCGGCGTAGATTTAACCCTTTACATCCTGGCCGAGTTATACGTACAAGTGGGTGATATAATACATGACAGCCCAGCCTTCGATGGGATGTCCCTCGGTGTTGATGAAGTGATAGTTGATCTGAGGGATGAAGAGAGAGAGGGAGAGGCTCCGATTAAAGACAAAGACTCGGTGTGCTGAGACTACGGTGAGCAGAACAGAAAGAGTAAACACAGTCGACAAAGACGAGGCTGTAAAAGACGAATATAAACAACATTTATGACAACAGAAGTCTGCTCTGTAAGGAGGATTTACTCACGCTGTGGAAAACCAGGGACGTGGCCTTGGTGAAGGCCAGCGCCGCCATCAACCAGTGGATCTTAAAAACGCTGTACCTGCAGACCAGAGCATTTCATAAGGCGCTGATTAAACTCTGTTTGAGGCTCGATGATGAACAGATTAATGCAGAAACATGTTATCTGTCCAGAGCGCAGTTTTAGCACATGGATCCTGATGACAGACCGAGGCCCAGAGTCGAGGAAGTGATCAGGATTTACACGCTCAAAACAAAAAGCTCTGATCAGCTGTTTTCTTCAATAAACTCTTAACCACAAAGTACGACTGGTTTATTTATTTGTTGTTTATTATGCAGAGCTTTCAGTCACAACATCAAATGTATTTTTCTTATTTTCATTATTTTTATTCTTTACTGACTTTAGGGTCCCTCAAGGAAGGTTTTGGTTGTGTCTGAATGTGACTTGTGGTCAAAATTCAATAAACATTAAAGGGATATTCCAGTATAAGATTAAGTTAGGGTCAAACACGCTAAAACACAGAGTTAGACACCCCCTCCAGAGATGAATGTTGCCGACTGCTTGTTTCCCTAGTTATACCAACTTTAGTAACGACCGCAGGATAGCAATACACAGCGGTCTGCGTCTTCACACACAAACCTCAAACAAAACGCCACTTTATAGCCACAAATAATGGTTTCTTTAGCAAAACAGCACCTAACTTCATCAACAGGACATATAGGGTCACAGACATAGTACTAGCCATCAAACAACTTTTTATCTTTGACTCATTTCTGACAAGCTGAGGTAGGAGAGAGAGGAGTGACAAGTGATTGACTTGTCAGGGCTCCCCCTACAAACAAGCAGCTGCTGGAGGAGAGTGGGTGAGTTGTGTTTAGTCTCTTTGCTAAAGAAATGAGTCAAAGTTAAAAAGATGTTTGGTGTCTAGTACTATGGCTGTGACCCTATATGTCCTGTTGATGAAGTTAGGAGCTGTCCTGAGCATTATTTGTGGCTATAGAGTGGTGTTTTGGTTGAGATTTGTACGTGGAGACGTAGACCGCTGTGTATTGCTGTCGTGTGGTCGTTACTAAAGTTGGTATAACTAGAAGAAGCTTCTTGGATAAGAGGCGAAACGTCTTCTCAACTCTTCACAGTCCAGTTGCCTGTTTTTTAAGTCTTCAAGAAAACCATGACCTGGATGAATGAGAATCTACACGGACATATGAAGCCTAACAAGGTAACCTAGAGATGAGAACCAAACTGGATGATAGAGAATTGTTTATAATTCATGGGTTGAAACTGACCTGTTGACATAGTGGGTGTGTAGTGAAAGCTAACACAAGAGGAAGGTAAAAGGGATCGGCATCCATTGTGTCTGTACACCTGATACTGTCAAACTTACTTCAAAAATACTGAACTATCCCTTTAATATTTGAAGAAACGTAATTTTTTTGTACCTGATAAATGCTGCTCTGCACGCTCCTTTCTTCCCTAATCTTATTGCACCAATTTCACAACGGGATGTTACAACAAACCAACCGAACAAATCGATAAAAACAACGTCTGCCATGTTGATAATATGCTGTTGCTAAAGATTAAACAAAATTCCAACTCTGCATATCGTGATCTTCAGATCCAAAAACACGACAGGATGAGCGCTGATGTATGTGCATGTACCTGTGCTTCATGAGCGTGTACACCCAGACTAAGGCGGCGGTGAAGAAGACTCCCGCCATGCCGATGTAAAGGCGAGACAGAGGAATCTCTGCAGCAGACAGGTAGCCGCCTGGATTCGTCTCTACCACCTCCACCTGCGGAGGAGACATTCAGATTAACGCACACACACACACACAAACACACCTGAGCGCGCATGTACTGACATGAAGCTCACTCGACTTACTGTGAATGAGTAGGGGTGTTTGGGTCCGGGTATCCTGTTCTTACAGTAGTGGAACTTGAGGCTGTAAAGACCCTCCGCCTGCTCGCCCACCACCATGTGGAACTGCGGAGGAAGGACAGAAAAACCCCCTGATGGCACAGTCAACCACATCCACCCTTCACTTTAACAGATATGAGAGGAGAACTCACGCTGAAGTTGTAGAGGTCGTTCACTTGGCCCAAAGCCAGAGTCAGCTGTTTGGTCTTCCCCAGCTGGGAGCAGATACAGATTAGATTAGCAGATTAAAAACACTGTCATGAATAGATCACGCCTGCAGACACACACAAACACATCCTACCAGGAATTCCTTTTCATCCGCTTTTTTATCTTCAGCTGCGACGTTTGCCTTCCCGTCAGTCACATCTTTACTCTTCGGGTCGACATCTTCGTTCTCTTTCGGTTCCTCTTTTGGATCGGCTGCAGCCGCGTCCTCGCTGTCTGGTTTTTGAGCTTCATCTGCTGCAGCCTTGGGCTCAGCATCAACACCTCTGCTCTTTCTCTGACCTGCAGAAAACAAATGAGCAGATAGAGCATTCACTGAGTTATCCATCATGTCCCTGTACAGGTGAGTTTCATCTATTTGTCAACAGGCACAGTGAGAGCTGACCTTTGGGTGCTTCGGTCTTCGGCTTCGCTATCAGGAGGTTGTCCTGATCACCCATGGCTTTCACAGTGACACTATAAAAATAAATCATACAGTGGGTTTCACAGTGGTAACACTTACACAGCTGGATGCTGTTGCTGAAGGACACTTACCTGCGTGTGTTGATATCAATAAGAAACAGAATGAGAGGCTCTTTGTTGGCCACGTTTGTGAGGGTGAGCGGGCAGATCTCCGGCTCCTCTGCCTGGAGTTTTAAAAAACAGAAACACGAGAAAACAGGTTAAAAAAAAAAAAAAAATCACACTCAGTTTCTTATACGAGCTGAAATATTACAAAGGCTACAAAGAGCCTGTTTGTGGGATTAATTCAAGCATTTTTTACAAAATCAGAGTGATTTTTTCCGGACTGAATGTACTCACTGTGTAAGTCAAGACTCCATTCACACGGGACCTGGAGAGGCTGAAACCGACCTAAAGAGAGTTGTGCAGATGTGGTCAGTGCATGGCTCATGTCCTGTGTAAATACTGTATCTCACTCTTCATGGCTGTTGGTATTCAACTCTGAATTAAAGCTCCCAGTCTTTCCTGACAGTTTTAGACCGGTGTAGCGGTGACACTAACACACATCCAACATGCTCAAAGCCAGTTCAGCAGCACCGACACCGACTGACTCATCTACTTTATTTACAACACTTCAATATACGACCATAAAGTCATGTGTGGAATCTGTACAAACGTACATGCTGCCACATGTAAGCTGTCTTTGCACGCACATATTTCATACGTCATTTTGTATCTGCACAGATGTTCACTTCTGAAACTAGAATCTGCATTCAATAATACCCAGCATTCCTACATTGTGCAAAAGCTGTTTTTGTTTCACTGTCTGTAAACGAAACAAGACCAAAGAGAGAGAGAGACCAGTTCAGCTCAGTTAAAGGGTTAGTCCTCCCTCCATCAGCTGCAGGTTTGACTCCCAGTCTCGACCTTTTTTCATACGTCTTTCTCGTTCCCTCTTCACAGAGCCCATCGATACGCAGCTATCCAATCCACTGATGACTAAAAGACCAAAACAGATTCTCTAAAAAGGATGATCTAGGAAATTAAGCTTTAGTAACTCACTGCCTTTGGACTGACTCTTACTTTAGCGCATACTAGGGCTGGGTTAATAAGGCGATTTAATCAATTTTAATCGATTTTCCTTTAAATGGTTCATAATCGATTCATAAAATCCAAAGATCGATCTTTTAATTTGAGTAGTTTTTTCTCTATTCCAGGAGAAGCAGCTCGAAGTATAAACCCTTCTAGTCTTGTGTGATTAGCATTTAGCGCTGCTTTCAACATCTCGTGAGATGTTACTGCCAGCAGTCAAGCGAATATGACGGAGGCGAGTCCACCTCTCAAGGCGCCGCCAACGAGTTTAAAATGTTTGGATGTATTTCAGATTTAACAAACTGGAAGAAAACAAAACACGGAATATGCTAAATATGAAACAGGAAGGTAAAATACAGTGGCAATACGACGAATGTCCGAATCTCCACCATTTGACGAGACATCAGCCAGAAACAGTCAGCACGCCTCAAACAGACCAGCCTGGAGCAGGTGTCGGTGTGTACCGGGTATCAGGGTCCCATCCGAGCGGGTTTTTCCCACCGCTGGTGATACTGTCACGGCAAAAAGGAGCTGCCTTACTCCTCAACATGTTGATCAGCATTTTTTGGTATTACACTGTATGTTAATATACAATTTATGCTCTAAAAAACCTGACTTATTGTACAATTTCAATTCCCTTACATTTATCTAGGAGTCAAAGATAGTTGATCGTGTTCTGATACGGTTGTGTGTCTCACAACCACTGTGGTATTCTTGCACAAAAGCTGGAGGACCTTTTTATTATTATGTTTGTAGCTACTTTATTTACATTGTCTGCTTTGTAATTTATTTTAATTTAATTTAAAATAAAAGCACATGATTAAGGTAACTGGTTTGGGTTAATAGTGTACCAGGTTGGTAACCTTGTTAAATTTACAGCATTATTTCAACTGATATCCCTGACTGAATCGATATAGAATTGAATCTTGAATCGAAGACCTTGTGATATTGAATAGAATCTATCTTGAAAATCTGAATCGATACCCAGCCCTAGCTCATACCTGAGCATATTCATCTCCAATACATAACCACAGCCTTGAGTGAGATTCATTACGAAGCAGACAAAGTTGAACTGAGGGTCATTTCACCTTGAGTCCGGCTTAATAAAGTTCTATTTTTAGTTCTATCCGGCTTCGGCTGCTCTGGTAACACTTAACACATTAATTCATTGTTGCTTTGGGTCTTTTTCAAGGATTCAAATTAAGGCTGACAGACTTCCAAATTATTACCCCGCTTATGCTTTAAATTATATTTTCACCTTGGGCCTGCGTTTGTTCCTCATCATTACTGTAATGACTATTTTGAAGAGCGTGACTTCACCTGTTGAAAACAAAGGTTGCAGCTACAGCTCAAGAGTAAAACCAGCACTCATGAATAAATGTTCACACTCACACTCACACACATATTTATAAAAGAAAAACAGATCTCACAGGGTTCAGGCTGTAGTTCACCACTTTTTCAGGGATGCTCAGAGAATGAAGGTTGACGTCCAGAGTCCCGTTGGCATAGAAACCAAAATTGTTGAGGTCAACCGCCGACCGAGTTTCATTCTGGGAAGAGGAAGAAAAAAACATCAGAGAGGCTTGAGCAGACTGTTCAGACATCGGGGGATTCAAGTTCATATCTGCTTCTTTTTTCAACTCTTAAAATAAACAAATACAAGAAAACCAGCACTTGACTTAAGAATAATCCTATTGTCCTCCTCGCCGTATCGACCGACTGTTACAGAGTCTGTCGATTGTTTTGAGACTGACTGACACACTGTTGGACAAAATTCAGAGCTTCAAGTCTTAGAGGGAAAATCATTATCTGTGCGCAGATTTCTAACTTTTATCATAAATTAGCTGAGGTGTAGGGCTCAGGTTTGTGCCAACTCCTTATAATCATTATAAGTATTGAAAGTAAGGAGCACACAAAGAACTTTAGGGGCACGATAAAAATTGATAAAATAATGTGTGTCTTATTGGTCGACATTAGTACTATAATCTGAAATCAGTTTCAGGTCTGTTGGTCACATGACATGGAAGCTATTGAAGGAAAACAGCCTTTCTTGAGAATATCAACAGGTAATTTATTGATGGTCCCTTATTCAACACCCGACGTTGACAGTGAGGGTGCCGAGTAGATCTAACCGCGCTGCTGTTACTATTCATGGTTATGGAGAGTGAGAAGACACCTATAGGAGCAACATCTGTTTGTTTGTCCGTCATGGGTTACGTCAGGTCTCCACTGGTGGCAGTGCAGCGTTTTCTATAAAGGCACGGGGGGCAGGTAACCAGGTGACACATGGGGTGAAGGGTCATGCTGTTTTTACCGCTCGCCAGGATCACTCACCTCACCGTTTTTGTTTTCCAGCAGCATCACCTTGTCACATTATCAGTTCTTTTGCATCAGTTTAATCCTTTTGTTTTGGTCTGAATTGGCGATCATTAAACGGGAGCATCACCTGAACATGGATCATCGTGTTGACAATTGTTTGTAAGAGTGCGGCAAAAACAGTCTCCCACTTGCATGCACGAGTGACTACAGGAGGGCAGGAGAGTCGCTATAACACCGGTAGATCAGCGGTGGCCTCGGCTGATTTTTTTAATGCGCACATGTGCCCCTAAATACATTTTACAATTCACACACATCTGTTTTTTAGTTGCAAATGCGAGTGAAAGGGCGGCACTGTCGAGTGCTGTATACTTCCATACTTGACTTTTCTGTGATAACAAGATCATTTCAGTTATTTTCCTGACAGCTCCATCTTGGGGACAGAAATGCTGAAGTGATTCATTTATCCCAGTATCTTGAGATAACAAAACTTTATTTCATGATAACAGGATCTGGACAACAAACCTGGGCTGTCAGCAGTCATTCGTTAGGCCCAAAAGTAACACCTTTTTTAAATTGTTATTTATTGTGAGTGTGTGTGTGTGCGTTTTTATCCTTTTTAGCGCACCAGTTACACTTCTGCCGCAACAGAAAACCACCACTCTTTTGACTGGCATACTTCATGTTAAAAACAACCAGACAGCTCAGTTTAGATGCATTTTGTGTCAAGATTAATGTAATCAGACTGATGTCAGCAGGCGAGAAAGCCTGGGATTGGTAACATGGATAATAATATAGAATGTTGAGATCAGTGATATGCCCTCCAGTCAAAAGGAGCAACATTTGCTCAGAGTTTGATCAGTCGGTCTTCCTGTTGGCGTGAAGAGCAGTAGCCTACAGTATATATATACACACATACATACATATATCTATATCTATATCTATTTATATATATGTATGTATTTTTAAAACTTCAAAAAAATTGGCTGATTAATCGGTAATCGGATTTTTTTCCCCTCTAATAATCGGTATCGGCCCCAAAAAAATCCATATTGGTCGGGCCCTAGTGTGTATGTGCGGGTGCGTTGGCGTGTATGTGTGTGTGTGTGTGTAGGTGGGGATTGGGGGTAAGGGGGCATCTAGGATAGTTTTTTGTTCTTTTTTTCAACTTGACTGTAAATCACTTTGAGTCACATTCCTGTAGGAAAAGCGCTTTTTAAATAAAGTTAGATTGATTGATCTCCTTGTATTAACAGTGCTATACAAAGAAAGTCTGATTGATTGATTGATGTCCAGAAAGATTGGGTTATTGATGACTATTTGATATGACTGTGATCACTGACTTTAAAAACCATGGAGTTGAATAGAAACACATTTTAGTCTATTTTTTATCCACTTCTTTCAGCCTGGGGAACAATCTTCTGTGACCTATGTAAACACCAAACTCCTAAGGTATCTCTAAGTTCATCTGTTTTTGTTTTATTCATTTTTATGAGTTCTTACAATAACAAGACTCCCTGTCCTGAGCTCCATCTGTCAACGCCAACAAACGCAGACTAGCTGCCTGACTCTGACAAACGATGTAATATCATAGAAGTCACAGTATCCTTACCTTCAGAGTCAGTTTATGTATCCTTGCTTTACATCCAGCCAGCAGTAAGAGTATATATCCAGCTAAAACACACACTCTCTGTGCCACAGCCATCACCGGGCACAAACCGACCTGCTAACAGCGAGAGACGGCTAACGTTAGCGAGCAACAGTCTGCCAGATGGCTAAAGAGGCAGATATCCAGCAGTGTTAACGGAATACGTGGTAAATTACGGATATGCTAATCCTTAAATTTGTTGTATTTTCTCTTTAAATTGTCGATTATTTCCAAATTGAGACAAATGGTGTTATGTTTTTCGATTCTTTTGTGTCTTCATCGCGTAAAGGTAACAGCTAGCCTGAAGATGGTAACTCTCGCTTCCTGGTGGTGAATCCAGAGCAAAACATTCGGCAAGGTTCGGACACACACGTCATGCGCCGCGAGTGGACTTCCGGGTGTACCGCTGCGGGTTTCAGCATTAGACAGAGAGAAAAATCCACAAAACGCCACATGTGTTCATTTAAGTCTGATTAAACAAGATTTTATAATCAATTGTTGTTCTTTTATCAAATATTCGCGGTTTCAACGTTTACGCTCCTGTCTAAACCTTGTGTTGTATAGCCTAGATTGGTGACGTGCCTGTTTTTCGGTCGTACGCTTCCTGTTTAAAGTGTTCACGTGACTGCCCCTGACCCTCCACGTCGGACGAAATCTCCGGGTTGCCATGTTTTTTTAATTTTTATTTTTTTTATTGAATTATAAACACACAAACAAGGCACTTATTTATCATAAAAGAAAATTATAGAATATTTGCCTTAGATTGAGCATGAATAACATCAAAAGAGACAAAAACAACAACACAATTTCAATGTTAGAGGCCATTCTATATCAATTTAAACATTTCTAGTGAGGAAAATAGGCGTAGGGCTTTCTTGTCTGTAACAAGTTTTAAGGATTTACAAAAAAGTAGCAGCTCTTCGTCTTTTTCTTTTTAATCTTATCGAAATCAAATTGCTTTGAAATACACATCCTTTTAATTGGGCTTGGGTAATATTCGTTTACCAACATATTTCTGAGAGCTTTGTTGTTACATCTGCGATTGTGTGCGCCAGAGATGTGTTATTAAACTGAGCTATCTGAGCTTACATAACTGAGCTATTTATCAGTCGCTTGCTTTTTTGTTTGTTTTTGCTTTTTAAATTTAATCCTATTTCTTAAAATGTCACCCCCTGTTATTATTTTTTATTTTATTTTTTTTACCTAGTTTATGTGTTTGTGCTGTTTCAAGTGTAGGCAGTTATTTCCTCAATCTTCATACGCCCATTGGCTGTATCAAGTGTCAATCATAGAAAACATGAACCCCCTAATAACTTTTAAAAATGGAGCTGTACATAAAAAAAAAGAGGACTTAAGCACAAACCAGTCTTACAATAACTACATGTCAACATTGCAACCGGGGGGAGAAAATTTTATATTCTGTGTGAAAATTTCTAAAGTTTGTCCACAGCTCCATAAACTTTGCTGGAGGAGGTGGGATTTATGACCTATAGTGCAGCCCGTCAACAGAGGGTGCTGTTCACAGGGTGGCCTCACCGAGCAAGGAGGCAGACGCTGTCCATTCTATATACAGTCTATGTTTATAACACATTGATAATTTGAAGTTTTTTTGGGGAAAAAACGACATTCACTGACTTTAAGTCATATTTTAATCACTTTTAATTTTCTTAAGGGAACCTTCCCGAAAGGATGAATAAAAAAGTATCTAATCTAATCTAATCTAATCTAATCCATTTTCTGTGTTTGGGCTATTGGATTAGTCTGTACTCTTCCTTTTGCTCTGTTTTGGTCACCACCAACTCCAAAAACTGCATTACACAATAAATTTGCAGACTTTCAAACCAAAAGACTACAAAAGATTTTAAGTTGGGTAAAATAGCAGGGTTGCCAGGTTTCAGAAAATGACAAGAGTGAGACTTGGGCGTTATGATGTGAACGTCGATTTATACCTTCAGACTGATGTCCTCATCTCCACGCCAACTGCTCTCTCTGCACTGTGGCCTCCTAATGCTAGTCCTAATTAACCAGAAACTGGAAACTAGGTTTTAAATGTTGGCGCTGTTGTGTGTGAAAGATAGTTAGAGACGCCAAGACCTGCCTTACGTTGCTTCTGATTGGTTTATATTGCGTGGTGCATTCTGTGGTTGGTTGGATTTAAGCACAAAGGACTGATGGATTGGTCTGGGATTAGTTTAGCCAAGTTTATTATCATGAAAAAATTAATTCAGAGTATTGAATGGGAGAAAATAAGCTGGAGAAATGTCAAGTGTGGCGTGTGGTGTGAGAGTGGGTCAAATTACATGACTGTCACACTCAAAACGTGATACTTGGCAGCTCTGCATATAGAAAAGGCCTTGAAATTTGACTCAATAAAAACAAAAGAAACACATATTAAAATGGTCAATACTATTTTTAGCGGGAAAACACCAGCAGTTTATTTCATTTTGTAAAGAGGTTTAAAACCATTCATCATCACTCCAGGATCATTTATTTGTGTTGATGTTCAAATTAATTGTTCCAGCGCTGGTGCCTTGAATATTCGGTGCAACAACAACGCCTCCAGCAGGGCAGGAGGGGAGGGAAGGTTGGGTTTGCCCTGCTGTTCCTGCTGATCCTCCTGTTGAAGGGAGAAAGAATTGAACCATAAACTCTCATTAAAAAAGGGACATTTTCAGCACTAAGCAAAAATCCAAACACCAGAATAAGATCACACTTTATGAGGTTACCCACCTGAATATGCTCTCCTTAACTTCTCTGCTGTGTTGTTTAAGTTCATCCTCTGCAGGATTTCCACAGTCAGGTTCACGGCCATACTTTCACTGTAGCTGTCAATCATTTTGCTGACGGTGTCTTGCCGGTCTGCATTCTCCAGGTAGCCTTTACGAAGGGGCTGACATCCGCTCAACACCGGCTGACTCAGGTTCCAACGAAACCTCTTGAACTCATCAGTGCCCAGCTCATCCAGGGTGTCCAGGATCAGAGTAGCAGCCTGCATTTCTGATCACTGAAGGAACGAGAGAGTATATTTTATTTATTATTAATCAACACTGAGCAGCCTCTTGTGTGTAAAAGCTGTGACTCTTTATCAGGTTGATGTCAGGGTAGTTTGCACTTCACTATCAGGGCTAACTACTAGGAAACTACTTTTCTTTTTTGCTACCTCATTTAAGTTCCTTAAAAGTTAAAGTTCTGTGACGATCCTGAGACAGAGTGTTCCAGTTGTGGCTTTCATCTGATTTTCACCTTATAATTGGTCCTAAAATACCCCAATAACAATATTATTGTAATATTTTGGAAAATTCGAGATATAAAACAACACAGTCAGATCGAAAATATTGATTAATTGCCCCAGTCCGACTAAAACTGGACCTTTAAAAACAAACACTGAAAGCTCACTAATTTAAACCTCTCAAAACCTGGATATCGTTTTTCTCTGTCATATATAAAAATACGATGAAACTGGCCTCAGCTTTCTGAGAGTGCACCAGTGTTTGTGCTGAAGTTGAATTGCATCAAGGTTTTGCTAGGAAGCCAGGTAGTAAACCAAATCTGGTCAGACCGTTAAAAAAAGAAAAGTAAAGAGCCGTAAAAGTGAGAGTATTGTCATCGTTCAATAGGTTTTGTCTGTTGTGGAAGAGGTTTCTGTCAATAATTCCATTTTTGTCCGGTGTGTGTAAACTGGGACAAAGATACTAGTCCAATTAAATACCCTTACTGAGCTCAGAGTAACTGTGCGTGTAAACATACTGAGAGAGTAAAATGAAAAAAGGCAACTTAACTATAAAAACAGTAAATTTACAGCCTCATAAAAAAGGTTGATTTTTCCTTTCTTGCGTTTATCTCTCACACCGTTTAAGTATACTTTTATTTTGAAATAAATCCTCCACTGGTAGATCATACGACTCAGAACTGAATGAACGGTTAGAAAAGTATAAATGTCACTTTATTTAGTAATCGAAGTGGCAAATCCCAAAACTCCAACATTGCAAATCTTGGACTTTCACTTTCTGAAAGTGCTGATTCATCTCTTTGAGAGCTGCTTTGAGCCGGTTTACTGGAGGTCTTCTGCTTCTCCTTCATCGTTTCATCTTTTTTTATATAAGTTATGGACTCACAGTATTACTGTTTGCTGATTTTCAGTACGATATGAATATTCAATGTTCAATATTTTTAAGAGGCAGTTACCGTAAATACTGGTGTATAGGGACAGCCCTGATTAGGCCAAAAGATATAAACATAACGTGTTTGCAACTCTGTACTAATACTTTGTTAAAGGATTGCATCTTTTTGCTGCCATGGCCTCATACTACCTGTTCATTTCTTACTTAATGCTTACTTATAAATCTATAATAAGGCAAAATGATTAAGTAAAAAAAAACAGGAGTTAAATTTCTGTTTTTTACACTCATCTATGCCATAAATACATTTTTCAGCGAGGTATTTACGATACAAGATGTGAAAGTTTAGCAGGAACATCAGGCTGTTTGACAATTTAATTATCTGACAGGTTGATTAGGCTACTAAATTTAACTATAATTAAGTGAGACATATTCTGTTATTTCAGTAAATGTCTTACCGTCGCTGTTGCGGTGATTACACAAACGTCTTGGTACACAGTGTTTTATCAAAGCAGCAGTAGTCTGAGAGGACAAAATGCTTTCAGTATCAAACTAACTTTGTCGGAACAGGAAATGTGACCGACCACAAACACGCACACATGTTCATGTTACAGAGCAAATACATGCTAAAAGGGTCGTTTTTAAAACAGTTCCTCATGAAAAACGCATGTGTGACAGCGAGACAACTCACGTACTCTCACCACAACCAGCAGTTTCTCACATTTTCATCTGACAGAATCTGTTTTTATTCAGACAACCGGTTAGATGCAGCAAACATTTACCACTTACTCCAAGTTAAAGAGACTTCATAGATTCACACTGCTCTATCTATCTATCTATCTATCTATGTATCTATCTATCTATGTATCTATCTATCTATCTATCTATCTATCTATCTATCTATCTATCTATCTATCTATATATCTATTTATTTATAAGGATCTTTGAAAGATAGAAATTACAGACTGTTAGCAAAAGATGCTAATGACTAATCAGAATCATGTCCTTGAAGGTGCATTGTGGAGAGTTAAACTGCATTTTTCCAAGTAAAATTAGTCTGAGTGTTAAAATTAGTTCGTACTGAATGAAATATGTTTATAGTTTCAATTCTGATGACTTCACTCTATAGCCACAAATAATACTCAGAACAGCACCTAACTTCATCAACAGGACATGTAGGGTCACAGCCATAGTACTAGCCACCAAACATCTTTTTAACTTTGCCTAATTTCTTTAGCAAAGAGACTAAACACAAACTCACCTTCTCACTTTCAGCAGTCGCTTGTTCATAAGGAGACCTCCAGGTGAGTCCATTGACTACAGCGCGGTGATCCAGCTCAAGGAAGAACATTCATGATAATTTCTTCATGGAAATACAATCAGACCGAGACGCTAAGGCAGAAGAACTACCGCGTCTGTAAAATGATTAATATGATGATTATTACTTCAAGGAAACGATAAAGAAATGATCATAAATGTTCTTCCCTGAGCTGCGTCACCCCGCAGCAGTCTGTAATGGACTGGCCTGAGGTCTCGCTACAAACAAGCGGCTGCATGAAGAGAGTAGGTGAGTTATGTTTAGTCTCTTTGCTAAAGAAATTAGGCAAAGCTAAAAAGAAGAATCACAGTGTGTTTGACCCTGTAAATCTGTACAGGAAGGAGTTTTGACAGAATTGTGTCTTTAAATGGATTTAAATGGCACATATTCAGCTTCACATTCACTCCTGCAAAGAAACTCTGTTTTGTTTGCTGCAACAGTAAGGCCACAGCTCCACCTGCAGAAGCTTCAGAGGATATGATGAAGCTTAACCCCACCTAATTTAATTCAAGTATATTTTTACAACACCATTAAAGTTTTTTAAAGCCATTTATTAAACTTTGGTATGAAAATTACATGTAAATTGATTTACATTTCAATAAAAAAATAGTTTAAAAAATCATTTTTTTCCTAATTATCCTGATTCATTATTGTTTCATTGGTGTATTTGTTGATGGTTATGTTCCATGCTCCAGAGGTACCACCAACGAGATTTGGGGCGAAGATCACTCCTCCGTCCTGAGCTGTCAGTGATGCAGGAGCTGCTGAGGGGGCAGGAGCTGCGGGAGGAGGTGCAGCAGCAGCAGAGGTGGAGGGTGCTGAGGTTTTACCCCCTGCAAAATTAAAATAAAGGAGAAATTAGCGGAGGAGTTTAGTACAGTGCATGCGCACATGTAAGTAAAAGATTTTGCTCATGTAGTCAAACATTTCTGACACCTTTGTGCTTGCTCTCTAACTTGGCCGCAGGGTCATTGAGGCCCATCTCTCTCAGGATCTCCACAGCGATCTCCACAGCACGATCCTCACCGAAGCTCTGTGTCATCTCCCTCACGGTCTCTATCTCTGTGGCTTTCTCCAGACGAGACACTGGAATTGGTCTCCAGGTATCATTGTTTGAGATCCCTGAGTTGAGAAACCATTTCAGCTTGTTGAAGTCTCTTTCACACAGGTTCTCCAGAGTGTCCAGCAGCAGCACCTTTGGGGCTGGCATGGCTCACTGAAGAGGAAAAGATAAAGTTTACAGATTAGATCGAAGGTGCTTTTTCATTTCTTCAGCAGGCTGAAAAAGGCAGTAAAAGGTTTCACTCTTTAAAGGGATATTCTGGTGTAAATTAATTTAGGGTCAAACACACCGTGACACAGAGTTAGACACCCCCTCCAGAGATGAATGTTGCCGACTGCTTCCTTCTCTAGTTATACCAACTTTAGTAACAACCGCACGATGGCAATACACAGCGGTCTGAGGAGCCATAAACAAACCTCAACCAAAACGCCACTCTGTAGCCACAAATAATGCTCAGAACAGCACCTAACTTCATCAACAGGACATATAGGGTCCTCGCTATTGTACTAGACATCAAACATCTTTTTAACTTTGCCTGATTTCTTTAGCAAAGAGACAAAACACAACTCACCTCAGACCGCTGTGTATTGCTATCGTGCGGTCGTTACTAAAGTTGGTATAACTAGAGAAGCAAGCAGTCGGCAACCTTCATCTCTCGAGGGGGTGTTATGGTGTGTTTGACCCTAAATTAATTTTACGCCAGAATATCCCTTTAATGACCTTCATGTCTGCATTTTTAACTGTTCACAGATGATCAGTATTTTTCTCATGTCATCCTGTTTTCTGTAATGTGTTGGTTTATCATTAATGAGTGTATAAGTTTAAATTAGCATCATATTTGCAGAAAAAGGCTGCGTGGTTTGAGTTATTTCCCCACGTTGACGGCAGAATAGCGCCACCCCACGGTTGTCAAAGCATCGGTTCAAGGGGGGACATTTGAACAACCTGGCAACCCATCATGATTAGCGCCGTATTAACACGATTTTATTGGTTAGAAGCGCGGTGCTTTTTAAACAAAGTTGATTAGAGAAAAGAAACTTAAAATCGTTCACATGGAGTCTGATTCTTTCATGGAAACAAACAAACAAACAAACAAACAAACAAACAAACAAACAAACAAACAGGACTTCCTCGTCCCTGAGTTCTTCTGCTTTTAGCTTCTAACGAGTGACTTAACATGTAAAAGCTGATTGAAAACTTACTCATTTAACTAAGTTCATAACAACTGACGATGACTGATAAGGGCAAACAGAACTCCGAACTAGCCGATCAACAGTGAGCTTCAGATCTCAAACGTCGTTGATCATCAGACATCCTCCACAATCTGAAGAACTCAGACAAGAGCGCATGCAGGAGGAGCGACAGGAGAACCTTCAAAACAGATTATAACTCTATCGACAAGAGCAGAAAATAGAAATAACTTACAGCAGCTCGGGCAGATATGCTTCTGAACAGCGATACTCCGGACACGAGAAATGAACACTTTCAGTTTCCGCGGAAGTTTCATAATCATGCGCAAGGCACAGATGCGTAAAGATAAGCCAAGCAGGACGAGGACGAAACACAACAGAGCACCAAAACATGCCACGATGTATTAATCACTTCTCCAGACCCTCACAGCACCGGGGAACCTCCACAGACTGCAGGGATGTTTCATCTGTCAGCAATGACTGTTCCCTCCGCAGTTTACGCATGGGCCAGGAGTCACAGCGCACAGGACTGAGTGCAGAACCAGCGACTTATGGATCTTTTAGATGCCACTTTGGTCTCACCGCAAAACTCCAGAGGTGACTTTGAAGTAACGCAGATAAACAAGAAGCTCGATGGCCGGTCGAAACTGTTTCAAAAATGGCAAGTTAAAGATTTAATCTTGGATTGCTATGCGCACAAAAATAGTTGAAGTTTCCAAACTTGAACTAAGACGATGTTAGAGAAAACTCAAACAGTAAGCGAGCTAAGAGAGTGAGCACCCCACCTTTACTGGTTTTATGTCCTTCAAACTGGGAGTGTCTCTGGGTGTGTGTTTGTGTGAATAGTGAGGAGGGGTCATGGTTGCGGTTCCTGTAGACCTTCAGGATCCTGATCATTTGATCCAATTTATCCTTTTGGCAGGTAAAGAGTCAGATCTGATACTCACTCACTAGTATCATCACATTATGATTAATGATTTGATAAGAAACACATATAAAGAAATGTAGAATCACATCAAACATTCTCATTAAGTCTTACACTGAACATGCTAAATTACGCTGAAATAAAACAGATGCCAACACACTGAAACTGTGAACAACAAAAGAGTAAACACACATGAATGAACTTCATCAGGATTAATAATGGATTCTAAATACTCACATGTAACAGAGCCGACCACTTTCTCATCCAAACCCCCCAAAAGAATGTAAGGCTTACATCTGCTCAACAGAGACAAGATGGTGTAAACCTTCAACACCAGATCACAATCCTTCCACAACCTCCTGTCTCTATACAAGATAACCAAAGAAGCCTTCCCAAAACACAAACTTTATACCCTTTCTACTTCAAAGAGACAAAGACTGTTTATGGCCAGCAGTAGAAAACTGCAGGACCACTCGATCAGATAAAAATCTGGCATCACAGCTTGACTGGGAAGCGTCAGGTTTATCAGCTGTCGTGGAGGTTTTTTCCCGTTGCTGCTGGTGAAGAATGAAATAGAGACTTTTGTCGGCCAACAAGGTTTTATTTATTTTACATTGAAAAAGGTCAATCTGAATCAAGAAAGACCCAGAACATGGGGAAACATGAACATTTATGCTTGAGGACCGCCCCTCAGATATATATATCACATATATAATACATATGTGATCATACAAAAAGCATCACTCGTACACGCAAAAAATGAAAAATATTTTAATTTTTTTTTTGATTGCTCTTGGGGGCCCCCTACTGGCTGCAGGGCCCTAAGCGGGCGCTTAGTTCGCTTATGCCTTGGGCCGGCTCTGCTTTATTCTCATAAATTAATGACTTCAGTCTCAAAAGTAATGACTTTAATCTCAAAGTCTTCAATTATTTTTCTTAATGTGGCCCTTATACCCTGTTGTATTTATTATCTTCAATCAATCACTTGGGAGCCTTGAGTAGAAGAGTCCAGCCCTGACTCAGTGAGATATCAAAATACAAAATATAAGGGGATCACAAAATATCCAGCAGATAAAATCCTGAATCGGTCAGTATTTGGACAACGTGTTACTTCAAAACTTCTGAACCTGGTCTCTTAGTGTCAGAAACTTTAATGTAGTGTTGCGGAAAAAGCTCTTTGAGTTTAAGTGATTACTCATCATCTAGAAAGTCGCTGTTTTCTCTCCCTGTAGCTCTTCAGCAGCCCCTCATGTTGCTGCTTAAACACACACCCTCCCACACACTGATTCTTGCCCTCTGTGCTGCAGTTATATTCTTGACCCTCCCTTCCTTCCTTTCTTGATGTACCAGCAGAGAACGCCCAGGGTGGTTTTCCAGATCATCAGCTTCAGACACACATAAGAGAGCACACACATGAAAACAGCGCTTGCATACTGTACACGCCCACACTCATATAAAAACCTGAAGTACGGCGTGTTTCCTCAGAAGGATCGGGACGTTTCACTTGCAGCATCGCAGAGCCAACAGGAGCCGGTGTTTGACAGAGACATCGTATTAGCGGCACAAAGGAAACGGATGAAGGATGATTACACTTAGGTGGACGATCACACCTCTGCTGCTTTACCTGCTCAGCTCAGGTGAGTGAAATGACAGCTGGATGAAGGCAGAACAGATAAATAAGAAAAGTAGGATTAAAAAAGACCAACTTTTCTTCAAGGGAATATTAGAAAAGCCCTTTTTAGGACCTCAGTACCCTCATTTTTGGACCACAGGTAGAGGAGATCTCAACAGCAGCATCATTAAGAGGAGAGTAGCAGTGCTGCAAAGTGTCTAAAAATGCTCTCTGTGCCGAAACAATATTTGAAAAAACTGGGAAATATTTTAATATAAATCATAAAAGATTAGGTGAATGTGTAATTCTGCTGATGTTTATTAACATGAATGCACTTTTGCTCAAATATTCCCAAGAGATAAAAAGTCCAGTTAAACTTCTTGCGGTGTATGACAGCATCAGTAAAGTTAATCACACATTGTAAAACTAAAACAGGCGCCCCCTGAACTGACCCGGTCTGCACAATAAGATCTTCTTCCTACTGGCTGGGTCTCCACCCAGTTTGGAGCCAAATTCACAATAGGACACTTCACCCTGAGGGGATTCAATCAGACGAATGTTTTTGTTTTCATACGGGGATTTAAGAGACGCTCACTGAGAGTTGGTACCGTGGACTAAATCCTGTTTTGGAGTTTATGTTTGTGAATTTGGAAGGACGTGAGCCTCGTCTGTTTTCTTTTAGCACTGCGTGAAATAATTCAAATTCAGTACTTTTGGGAAACTCTTTAGTTTAAGCTTCATTTCAGTGATAACTGCATGGAGACAGATGGATAGAGTCATGCAGACAGATGGACAGAAGGATCAAAGTGATGCAGAGAGCCGGCGTAGAACCGTGGTGTTTTTATTCCTGGTAGGAAGTATGTCTCTGTCTGCAGGCGTGGGCACGTATTCAGGGAGGGTGGAGCGGCGTTATCAGACCTGAACTTAAAGGGACTCGCTACTAAAATGAAGGTTCAAGCCCAGGTCTCTCAGTATACCAAGACACTGACCCCTGAACTAGCTGTGCCAGAGGTTTCACTGTGATAAATAGGTCACTGATAGGTGCTTTAATTTGCAGCGTACGAGTGTGTCAGTGTAACGTCTCTTCTCACTGACTCAGGTTCGAGAGTAACTCAGCGTGTCATCATGTGACCTTATTTTGACCTGCGAATGCACAGCTCAGCCGGTCTTTGTTGACCTACTTGAACCACCCGTTTGTCTTATTTAACTTGTTTAGCTGAGCGCCATGTGGGAACCGTAACTATAAATTTTGACAGCCGTTATGTTAACACACCCACCCACTCTCTCCCACACACACACACACATAAACATCGCAGTGGGTGAGATCATCTGATAGGCGAGGAGAACTCGGTGGAACAATGGTCATAGAAAAGAGGAGTGAGTTCTTTGACTTGGGCAGGGTGTCCTTCCTTCCTCAGAGGAACACACTGGGTGTATTCAGAGCTACAAAACAATGGTTCACAATAGATCAGCTAAAATGAGTATTATTTTACGAGATGGCAGAATTCAATTGACCCCTGCGTGTGTTATGTAAAGACAGGGAATCATGAGTTCAGCAACACGAATATGACCCAGTGAAGAGACACGTCGTGTTTGCTACAGAAACTGGACTTCTGTTTGTGGATTGATCTGATCGGGACCAATCCTGTTTGTTTCAGTCAGGTAATATGATTGGACAAATTTAAAAAACAAAACAAAATAAAGCTCTCAGTTTAGACATTTGAAAATTCTTATTTAATCCCAACCATCGCTAGTTATTTAGCTTACGCTTACAAAAATAAGTACTTTCATAGCTCGACTTTGCGACCGTTTCACTCACATTTGCGACTAAAAACAATAGATGTGTGAGAATTGAAAAATGTATTTAGGGGCACGTGTGTACAAAAAAAAATCAGCCGAGGCAACAAATGTTTTTTCATGTAAATACCACGGTGAAGTTAGTTTTAGGTGTCTTCTCACTCGCCATAACTGGGAATAACAACAGCAGCGCGGTTAAATCTACTTGGCACCCTCGCTGTCAACGTCAGATGTTGAATAAGGGACCATCAATAAATTACCGGTTGATGAGCTTCAATGTCATGTGACCAATTGACCTCCAATTGATTTCAAATAACACTACTAAGGTCAGACGATAACACATACCTCTTTGTTTCCCTAATTTGTCCTCATAAGATTTTTGTTTTAAACTCTAAAGGCAAATTTTGAACATTTTCTTCAATAGCCTCCATGTCATGAGACCAAAAGACCTAAAATTGATTTCAGTACTAATGTCGACCAATAAGACAAACATTATTTGATCAATTTTCCTTGTGAAAAAAGTTAGTGTCAAGCCCTGACTTTATTTTGACTTGTTTAGCACACTGTATTAAACTTATTATCTGTATCTTATAACAAGTTACGGTTTTAGAAACAATGGCAGGGACTGTATTGGAAAAACAGACTCAGTCTAGCTCACAATAGAGCGGGAAACAGGCAGAGATGGGACTGAGGTGGGTTTTTGGCCTCCATACAAACAGCTGCAATGTGTTCCACCTGTCTGTTGACGAGTGATACAGATTCATCATGGTTTCGACAAAAATGTCAGAGCACTACAAGAAAAAGTCTTCATAACGAGTTTAAGTTTTAACTGTATGGAATCAAAGTCATTATATAACCAGGTGAGTGAAGTTGTGATGTTGAAGTAAAAGCACATCAGTGACATCTTGTTGTCGGCAGAAGCTGAGGACTTTCTCATTTGCATGAGAAATGTAATTGGTTAAGCTGTTATTGGTGGTAACATAGGGGTTAATAGTAAGGCTGTCAAACGATTCATTTGTTTTAATCGTGATTAATCGCAGAATCTTCATAGTTAGCTGCGGTTAATCGCGATTTGAATTGCATGTTTTAAAACTCTGTTATTTTGGATTTCAAGGTAGTTTTGAGCCCATAATGTAAAGTATTTCTTATCAGAGTCTAAATTGAGAATCAAATGACCACAAATAAAGAATTTCCTTTTTGAGCTTTTGTATTCTTTCAAAAAAGTGTCATCTAGACCAACTTAATACATTGTCTATGTCAAATACAAATACTTAATAGTAATTTAATCGACAACTTTATTCTCATAACATTGTAGCTTTAAACTTGATTTTTACTCCAAAGTGGCTCCAATCATCTTAAAAATCAAAACTGTATATTGAAAAAAATCATCCTCATACATGTGTGTACAAATAAATACATGAGCTACATCCAAAAAACAATTTTCACACCACGCTGTAAACCAGTTAAACTTAGCTGTGAAGTCTGGCATTTATTCATGGGATCTAATGGGGATTCCTCAGCTTTGGCAACCGCTCCCAAGTGGACACTCAAGGAACTGCAGTTTTTTTTTTTTACACCTCCTCTTGATGGTTCAGCTCTGTGGGTTCCTGCCTGGTCCAGACTCTAACTTTACTCTCACTTTAAAGTTCAGTGCCTCTGGTGTAATCTGGATTCTTCTGAGGATAATTTCTGTGATTTATTCTAGCAGGTTCACATAGCTGAGTGACTCATGCTGTCTTTTTTCCCTCTCCCACCCTCTGACCTCAGCTACCTCATCCCCGGTTTCCATTTCCACATCTGCTCCACCTCTTCTATCACAGATCTCACCTCCCTCTCCTGTTCCGACGATCCTCCCGTCTCCTCCGTCTCCTTCGCTCAGTGCGCCTCCCCCCACCATCAACCAAGCGGAGCTGACAGAAAAAGCCAAGTGCCCTCTGACGATGTCCCCCTCCACACTGGTGGTCAGGTATGCTGGGAGAAATATTCCTCCTGTGTCTTCTTTGTTTCTACATTAATCCAGAAACAGATTTGTCAGTCGTAGTTGTTTACACCATGGCTCCAAATTAATCAGATTAGCTGGCCTGTCATCCATGTCTTTGTAAATTACTAACAACTAATTGTTTGTAAACTCTGTAACAGGTTTGGAGATCCTGTCACGGTTAACTGCTCGTTGCGAACGCTGGGTTTCCCTCTACTTGGTTGGGAAGTCTCCTTGGTAAGGGCACAGCTACTCTCTTAATGTGTGACATTGAACCCCATTTACATTGAGAATTATAGCTTTATATTCCCCACACTCCTGCTCCACCCGACCCTCACTTATGGAGATCTAAACACACTTGAACTGCTTCGCTTTGGGAAGAACTCGACTCTCAGTGTCACGACCTCATTCAGGGTGTTAACATGTCGATTTATCATCTCTGTGTGACCAAAACTGGACTTTTAAAATGGATGTAAACTCATAAGTCTGACTGGAATCAAGCTTCTCATAGTCGGGCTAACACACCTGGATAATGTGGTTGGAGATCGTGGTTGAACAGCATAGATGCGTTGCTAGGAAACCAAGTCATAAGCAAAACATTGGTAGACGAAAAAAGGATGTAAAAGAGACAAATGAACGGCGCAGAGCTGTAAAAGTGGCGTCTCATTAACCCATTGCCAGCTGTTTGATAAAGCACTATGCTACTGGTATTAACAAAGTTGACCAGGCTCTCTTCATGAAAAACAAAGTTTAGACAAATTTAGATTAGAGTGTAAACTTGTGTTGATCCAGGGTATCTGCAGGGTCTTAAAAAGTCTAAAATCCTTTTAAAATCCTATAAAATGTCTTAAATACCATTTTGAAAGGTTCCTCAGATCCTGTCTACACCACCTTTTTAAGATCTTAAATTCAACTTGTTGAAACCTGCAGAGACCCTGTAGTATCTGGGATCGAGTCTGTTAGGGTGAGCCCGCTGTCAGTAGCGGGTGTTAGTGTAGCCGACTCTGGACAGAGAGACTGAGCTGAAAGGGATCCTCAGAGGGCAGTCCATCATGTCCAGGACAAAAACAGAAAACCTCCCGTTAATGACAGCTTTATGATTTGTGGCAACTCTAGGCGTCTCCTGCACCAACTGAGGGTCATTTCCTGGTCTGGAGTGTTGACAAGATGACAGAATGGAGCATAAACCCAATGTGCTGGGCATTGACTGACCAAGGAGGGCAGTGTGACATCAACCTCCCTCTAATAGTCTTCAGTAAGTTCTCTTTTTTTTTTTCTTGACTTTTTCAGAAAGGTGTTCAAACCCTTTCGATTATTTTCATGTGCTTTTCATTATTTTCATCTGTCCTCACAGAGCCTCCTGATAGCGTGACCCTCAGCCTGCTTAACCACACGGGGCCAATGATGGAGGGCAATGAGTACACTCTGCAGTGTACGGTTCAGGGCGTGGCTCCTGCCGAAAAACTCAGCGTGACCTTCTACAGAGGACAGACCGCGCTGGTTCAAACACGGACCAGCAACAACACTGAGAAGGAACCAGTGAATGAGACCCTCACCTGGATCATAACTCCCAGTAAAGAGGACGACGGAGCCGAGTACTGGTGTGAGGCCACGCTAAAACTGGGACCTGAAGGACCTCGGCATCCTCCAGTGGTGAAGTCCAAGAGACTCACTGCCACAGTGCTGTGTGAGATTTTTTAACCTCCTTTACCTGAGTGTTCGAGTCAAAGTCAGAGCTGAGAGAGGGTCGGGAATAATCGAGACAAAAAGAAGTGATAAAAAAAAAATAATGAGAGAGAACGTCAGAACAAAGAGAAGATGAATCATGATTATGAGATCAATTATGAGACTGACTGAAGTTTAGATTTAAAGATAGAAAGTTATAATAATGTGAAATAAGTCATGGGATAAAAATTCCTAATTTTAAGACACTACAATCAGAGGAAAACTCTGACTTTTTATCTCATTATAAAACTTTTTTCATTATTTGAACTTTTTTTTTCCTATTTTCCCTTTTCTTTGTTTTAACTGCAACTTTTAACTCAAATGAATGACTTTTAATCACTTCTGTTTTTCAATCAGATAACGACCTACTTTCTCATAACTTTGACCTTCTGTATCATAAAAATCATACACCCGTATAATTTCCACCTTTACTAAAAAAAATTACTTTTATCTTCACTTTTCAATATTTTAACTTTAACTCATTTTCCCTTTTTCATTATTTTCACTTTTCCACATTATTTTCACTTTTTCTCATTATTTTCACTTTTAATTTTAACTTTTTCATAATTTTCACTTTCTTTCATTATTTTCACTTTTTTTCACAATTTTCACTTTTTCCATCATTTTCACTTTTCATTATTCTCACTTTTTCTCATAATTTGCACTTTTAATTTTCACTTTTAATTTTAACTTTTTCATGTTTACTTTTTTTCATTATTTTCACTTTTTCATTATTCTCCCTTTTTCTCATAATTTGCACTTCTAATTTTCACTTTTAATTTTAACTTTTTCATGTTTACTTTTTTCATTATTTTCACTTTTTCATTATTATCACTTTTTCTCATAATTTGCACTTTTAATTTTAACTATTTCGTAATTTTCACTCTTTTTCATAATTTTCTTTTTTTTCATTATTTTTTTTACTTTTTATCTGATATCAAACACTGTCTTATTTTTCACATTTTCTCTTGAAATTTTGATTATTTAATTTCATATTGTATACTCATTTTTATTTTTTTTTAACTTTTTCTCTCTTGATTTTGACACACTTTCTAAAATACTTATTTCATACATTTTTGACTTGCCTTTTTTCCTCACACTTCTGGTCAACTTCCTGTAAAGATAGTCGACAGATTTCTTCCTAGATCAGGAAGAGAGTTCGACGGCGGGCGGCTCTGTTGGTAACCTCCCTCTCACTCTGACTCCTCTTCCCTCTCAGATGGCCCACAGATCGACTGTCCTCCAAAACTTCGGGTGAAAGAGGGGGAGAGCCTCGAGTGTGCGGTGCGAGGAAACCCTCAGCCGTTGGTCACCTGGTTCAGAGACGGGGAGGCGGTGGCTCTGCCGGCACACTCCAACAGAGAGCATGCTGGGTATTATACGGTCTCTGCAAAAGGACTCAGAGAGAAAAATTTAACAGTGATGGTGGAGGTGCTTCCTGGTGGTGGTAAGTTTGATGAACGTTCATACACGTCATTTTTGATCACTGCAGGACTTCCTGTCATCAGATCACGAGTAAAGAGACATAAGTTAAACCTGTTTTAACTGACTTGATGTCTCCTTCTCTCTGTAGGAGCTGCAAACAGCTATAATAGATGTTTCCTACTGGCCGTCCTGCTCTTTCAGACCCTTCACTGGCTCTAACAGCTCCTAAATGAAACCAATGGGATGCATCTCTCTAGGCTGTGTTGATTTACAGCTCCTCCACTTAGAAATGTCAGTCTCTCTCCTATTGATCAGAAGAATCTGTTGATTATTAGTTTTATTTTTCTACTGAGCGTGTCTCTTCACTCTGAATCAACGGCGTCTTATTGTAGCAAATCTTTCTGCTGAGCGACATCTTCTCATCCCATGCTGCTCCACTTCTAAATCAGGTCTTGTATATATTGATGAACCACCGTCATACTCTTGTGTTTCTGTACGTGTGTCGTTGGGTCTTCTTTTCCTGTTGGTCCTCAGAGGATGTTCATGGACTCTCGAACCCTCTGCCACACCGTGTCTTTGTCTCTCCTCTGTTCATGTCGTCATATTTCTGTGGTATGAAGAAAAGTCTGATGTGTGCACACTCCAAGATCCAGGTCCTTTCTCACTAAGGTAACGTCGTGTCTGCTGTACATTAAAATGCTGAACTATCACATCATAAAGCTGTACTTTCTTGCAAATATTGTAAAAATAAAAGTATGAAACTAGGAATACGTTCAAAAACAAGTCTCTGAAACTGAAATTCTGCAAATGTCCACAAACTGAGTGCACTTTACTTCACTTTTGATGTGTTTTGCAGACACATTGCAGGTATTGTCCAAGTAAGAGGTAAATTAGAGACATTTTCACTGAGGGTAAAGTTGGACACCTAAACTTTTGAATTCTTGTAATTACCACGAGTGTCCATTCTTAGAGCCTCTCATTAGAAACCTGTCGACAGTTCATATAAAACTGACATAAATTACACTTTAAATGTTTAATGAAAGACAATGTATAATTATTATTATAATTATTATAATTATTATTATTGATTATAAATAACAGAGTGAAATTAAGGCTTTATAAGGATCAATAAATCCTCTGTTATGCAGTTAAAAGGCTAACTCCAACTTTTGATTTACAGTGGGAATACACTGTGTCACAAATTATGTAAATAGGATTTTTTTTTAATTCATATACATACATATATTTTTTAATTAAACTCTTTGGATCACTGAAATCAATCTCAGACACCTGTGATCATTAGTTTTCCAGGTGTCGTCTTCAATCTTATATGTTCCTTTTATGCAATAATTATGTGTAAATTACACTTTAATGAACATTTAACATCAATAGATGACTATCTGCAATTATTACTGGTTAGTAAATGCATATGTCTAAATATTGGGTTACAAAAAAAAAAAAAATAATGATAAATAATTTATAGTTTTTTAAAAATGTGGTCAAATTAAAGCCAAATATCATGTAGGTATCGGTTTGGTCATTTTATACTTTGAGCCACAAGCTGAAAAGAAGTAAACAGACCAATTTTAAAGCTCTTTATCATTTTTTAATTTTCAGTAAATCATTGACATTACACACTGATACACATCAATAATCACAGAGTAGTCACATAATCCTTTTAGGGGATGTTGGATTTCTCTGTTAAAGTGCTTCCTTCCTCTCCGTGAGTCACACCACATCTTTACTCGACTATTAATTTATCAGATTTAGGACAGGCTTAGAAACTACTGCTGGTTGGACAAAGTTCAAAATCTGTTTCATTATTACGAATATTAAAATTCATAACTCATCTTGTTTGATAGAACAAGAGGTGGTCTCCAGTCAGGTGTCCAGTCCTTATCTGAGGAATAGCTCGTCATCTGGAAAGAGAAGAAAAACTTTAGATCTGAAGCTGAAATGAGGATTTGAAACTAGAAAATAGAAAGTGTCCACTCAGTATGGAAGGGTATTAAAAAAAGGAAACTGTTTTTTAGAGTAATTAATTTTTCTTTGCAGTTTTTTGGACTAATTTTTTTTTTGTTTGTTTTTGGGACAATTTTTTATTTCATTTTATTTTTCTAGCTATTTTTTTCTGTCTTTCTGTTTTTTGGCCTATTTTATTTCCTGACTAAAGGAGATACTTCAAAATCCTGTCAGAATCTTATAAAATCAGATAACATTCACCACCGCAGCTGCTCCAAACCTGCGAATTCTCCAGCTCCTCGATAACGTCGTCTACCGGGTCAATGAGAGTAAAGCGTGTTATTAGTTAAACATAGGGTATGCAAATCCTGGGGTGCCAACACAAAGTAGACAAACTTATGACGATTTCATCGATTTGACTTTAAGAAAAGAGTATCTCCAAGTATCTCAAACCCAAAAGAAAGTAAAACTCAATTAAACTAAACAAGTGGGTTATGTTTGCTTCCAATAAATTGAACAGAGGGGGATAAAAGTGTCTGTTTTCAAATGATCATAACCCCGAGAATAGGAAAAGCAATTAGTCTGAAAAAACGGAAAAGAAAAAAAAAGTCTGAAAAACAGAAAAATTTGTCTAAAAAACAGAGAAAAAATATTCCGAAAAACAGAAACTAAAAAAATTGTCCTAAAAAAAAAAGGGAAAAAATATTCAGAAAAACAGAAAAATTACTCTAAAAAACATTTTTTTTTTCTGTGATCGCAATACGCTTCCATAATTCAGAAATAGGTATGATGTAAAATAACAATACTTATGCATTTAAGGTGTGAGTTTGCTACCATATCTGCTATAAAAAAGGATGGCACAGTTGACATCTGCAGAGGAATCTGTGTTTAGTTTGCAGATAAAGAAGAAAAATGAGATGTTTTCATTTTGTTCAAAAAGAAAATCATTTTTAAATGAAGTCAAAATTAAAGTCTGACGGAGACCGTCCTTGCAGTAGACCGTGTGTGTGTGTGTGTGTGTGTGTGTGTGTGTGTGTGTGTGTGTGTGTGTGTGTTTGTTTGCAAAGAAAGACAAAAAAAAAACAACTCACTGTGTGTAGGTCTGCTCCGGGATTCATCACTGAATCGTCGTGTCAGAGTCGGAGACGTTCAGAGCTTGTCCGGCGTTCAAGTTCCTCGCGAAGTCTCCGATCTGCAGCATCTGAGGCACGACCCCCTGACACACCCCGCCCACAGGGAAACGCACAGGGCTGGTCTGAGGAGGCGGCGGAGGAAGAGCGGGACTTTTGGCGTCGAAGCTGAAGCTCTTGTGTCGAGCTGAATGTTGGTATTTTGCTAAAGCTGCCGCCAAAAGCTCCTGTGACGCAAAGAGAGGCTGCCCCTGCGCCACGCCCTGATCAGCCAGGACGTCCAGGAGTGATGCAGTGGGAGCAGACGCGGTGGTCACTGGAGATTTGTCTGACTCTGCAGGGACCTCATTCTTCAGACCATCTAGTGCCAAAAAAGTGAGGATATCCGGGCTCATCGTGAGGACCTCATCTGCTGCTTTAGACTGAAGAGGAGGATCCTGGACATCCCTGCAGATACCCGACCCGACATCAGAGGGACTGCAGACCGAAGACTGCTGCTTCTTCTCAGGCCTCGCCCTCTTTACTCTGAGTTAAAGTCAGACATCAAAATAAACAACAAACACAGGATCATCCAGAGATTCATACTGATGAAAATAGAAGATGGTGGGTTTGTGCTCACAGTAAAGATGCAGACGGGCCCAGAATCTTCTTGCTCTCTCTTAACAACACCCTGAACAGACAAACGTTGACAAACGAGTGACTTTAAAAACGATCAAAATCTGAGATTTTATTCTGAATTTGCACAGATACCTTGACTGCATCCATCCTTTTGGCCACAGAGGTTTGACCTCGTTGTCTAGCAGGGTCTTCAGGTACTCCTCCATCTCCTGGCTCCCTGTCTTCTCTTTTTTATATCCCTCCATTTTCGCTTTCAACACATTACACAGGCACTCCCTGTGTGGAGGACAGAAAGTGAAACCTGATTCTGTGAGCGCTCTCACATCTTCAGCGTTTTCTCACCTGATCTCTTCGTTCCACGTGAACAACTTCTTTGGACCTCCTCTTTTGCCTCCTTTCTCCTCCACATTCTCCTCCGGGACAACATTCACCTCCTGGTTTCCTTCTTCTACTGTCATCCTGACGGGGACATGAACACAACTGAAGATGTGAAACTTTTAGGGACGTTAAAGGCGATATAATATGTTTTAAAGTTGAACCATCACTGACAGACTAACCTTGAAGTCTTCGTTTGTTCGTATGCTTGACACTTCTCAAGGAAACATACGATCTGCTCAGGCATGGCTTTACCGATGGCCTCCTTAAGTTTGTGAACAGGGTCCTCCACATTGGGCGGCCCCTCCTCATCAGCGAGGAAAAAACGGAGTGAGTCATTTGCAAAATCGGACTCATTTTTTAATGAAAGAGACTTACTGTGTGTGCAGCGAACAGTTTCTTCACACGTTTGAGAAGTGTGTCTCTGCTGCAGGGCAGGAAGGACGTCAGGTGAGAGTACACCTTAGAGCGCAGCTGACCACCCTGCTCCCGACACTGCAGCTCAATTCTAGAAGAAGAGGACAGGAAGGGAAGATGGACGAGAACTTAATAAATGCGTTCAAAACCTCTGTAGACAGCTAAAGCTTTGAGACTAATAAAACAGATTCTATCCACAAGACAGAGCTCAGAGATGGTCATGACGTCATTTCCTGTGTCAGCGATCTGCCGGCTAAACATCTGGCTCGATGTAGGACTGCAGGATTTTGATTTATTTATTTTTTAAATCCCAATTTTTTACTCTGAAAACTCGATTTTCGATTTTTTATTCAGCAACAACTTCACCAAACTTCACTTTAAAAGTAAGTTTTTCTATCATCTTTCAAAACAAAACCACTGAAAACGATGTAGTTCATATGCCAAGACAGTAAGTGGCGCTGTAACGCTGCACAGGAAATTCACAAAAGACAGAAGAAGAGTACAGAGCATGTGTATAAAAGGTTGTTTTGGCCAGACACATGCAGGCACTATAAAAAAGTTACACTGTGGGTCACATGATTGTTTCCAGAGATGCAGATAGACATTCACATGGAGATGAAATGGTCGTCGCTCACGGATTTATACACTCTCTGACCTGTTTTAAAAAAGTACTGTTTAGAGTGCTCCTGCACCAAGGGGGGAGCCTACGGTGGCCTGGAGGCGTGAGAAGTGATAGAGAGGAAAATCGATTTGATGATTTCGATTTTTTTAACATTTTCAGAATCAAAAAATCCGATTAGAATTTTAAAAGCGATTAATCGTGCAGCCCTAGATCAATGTTGCATTTACATAAAAGTTTCTGTTTTCTCACAACTTCTGATGTTATTTGTGGACGACATGCAGCGCCGGACATTTGTTGTTGTGTTCCGAGCTTAAGAAGTTGTTGTCAGTGTCGCTGAGTGACTCACTCGAGCAGGATCGAGTTGATCTCTGGAGTGAAGAACTTAAGCTTTGACTCGCCCTCCGAGGTCTTGGCAGCCTGAAAAATATTGTAGTTTTCTATTTGATTTTAAAATCATTAACACTTCACGTCTTAAATGTCACCTCACCACCACGAGTTTTCGAATGCTGCCCTCCAGGCCTGCAGACAGTCCCTCTGGCAGCGGGACACTCGGAGCTGAGGTAGAACTGGTCTGTGGTGGGAGCTGGGTTTGTTCTGACTCAGTCTTCAGGGTTTGGGCTCCAGAATGCGCAGCCTCACACTGAGCCTGGTCGTCAGTTTTTGGTTGGAAAGGCTGCGTCTCTGCTGCAGTTAGAGAAACCGTTTTTGAAGACTCCTCACTGTCTTCTAGTAAAGAGTCCAAATCGATGACAAAATCCATCGTGTTGGCAGCCTGAATCAGAGTCTGGTCATTGGTCGATCCGATTAAACTAAGAAGAGGGTCGGTCAGCCCTGAACCTCCACCCCCTGCTGCATCAGCTGGGCACAGAGGGATTGTGGGTACACCTCTGATGGCTGCTGCCCTCTGATTGGCTCTCGCCATCTCCTGTCGTTCCTTCTCCTTCTCTCTTTGAAACTTCTTCAACATGCTGGTCACGCTCAGTGTGCCGGCTGCTTTTTTCTTCTTCTTCTTCTTTGTCAACTCGTCTCCTGGCTTAACTTCAGACAAAGCGCTGAAAAGGAAACAAAACACGCCTGTGAGGATTATTCACCGTTTGTGTTAAACTGATTTGAGATGAGATTAAACCACTTCAAGTCAGCCTCACCTTGACTTCTGGTCGTCAGTGTTTTTCACCTCCTTGTCTTCCCTGCACGGCTTCTTCTTCGGTTTGTCTCTACCGCCATTTAGTTTGCGTTTCTATGTTTGAACATGTTGAATACATTTAAAAGGAATATTTGGGCGTAAAATTAATTTAGGGTCAAACACACCATAACACTGAGTTAGACACCCTGTCGAAAGATGAATGTTGCCGACAGCTTGCTTCTCTAGTTATACCAACTTTAGTAACGACCGCACGATAGCAATACACAGCGGTCTGAGGAGCCATAAACAAACCTCGACCAAAACGCCACTCTATAGCCACAAATAATGCTCAGAACAGTACTTAACTTCATCAACCGTACACATGAGGTGAAATTTTGTTCTCTATACAACTGCTGCATACTGAATGACAAAAGTCTAAGTCTAACTCTCAGAGGGTTCTGGGACTGGACATTTGACACAAGGCTTACCTTTGAGAGCTCAGGTGTGCTCTTATCCTGTGTGAGGTCCTCAGTGTCAGACACCTGCCGGAAATGCAGCACGCCTGAGTTTATGTAAAATCCCCCAAATTTGGTTGTGATGGAGGCCGGGACGAATTCATCGTACTGCAGAAACCAGACAGACGGACAGAAGCAGAAATGTAGGCCTGAAATCAAATGTCAAATTGGTGCGACAGAAATTAAAATGGAAAAAGTAAAAGAAACATGAGGTAATATGAAGTCTGTGTTAATTTCAATTCATGCCAAAACTGACTCACGGCCTCAGAGTTGTCAATGAAAGAATCCTCATCATCGTATCCATATCCAATATCAATCAGATCCTGGATGCGGTCCTTCTTTTTCTTAGGTTTGCCACCCTGTAAGGACACAGTGCAATAAACAAATTCTGCCTATTACTGAAAACTATTTGAGGTTTGAGTCAAAAATATGGTTTCAGAGTTGTATCAAAATCTGTTATGTTGGGCCTCTTACATATTTTTCCTCCAGCTTCCTTGCAATAGCAGCCACCTCATCTTCCTCCCTCCTTTCCTCCTCTTCAAATCCGCTGGGAGGGATTTCAGCTTTTAAACAGTTAATCTAAAAAAGGAGAAACACAAATCTTACAGGAGAAGGAACACACGCATTTGTCCTATCATATGGTCAAGTTTGCACCTTGTTTTCAACGAGCTCACTGTAGTTGAACTCCGGGAAAGTCCGCTCATCAGGCTCAGACAAATCCAGCACCAGCCGAACTGTACCGGTGTCTGAGCGGCTTTCTTTCACCTGCGGAACACCTGGAGGAGGCTTCTTCGGGGCCGAGGCCGGCTTTAGGGAGGACGAAGGTAAGGCGATATCACAAGACAACGTGGTAAACGGAATCCTCCGCGATTCAGCCATGTGAACCGTCAACACCAGATGACTGTGAGCTTTGCTCTGTGCACGGTGGACAGGGTTCAATTTAACTGAAATTAGCGCAGGTGCGCTGTCCTCGTGCTCAGGTGGGTCATGTGTGCTCAAACCGTCCACCAACCGCCGTCACACAATGCTAACCCAGAAAACACCTGACGTCATTTACACGTCTTTTTCAGGCTGAATCACGTCGGCCGCTCATGGACGGTTTACATATATATATATGTTACCCATTCTTGAGAGTCGGGACAAAACATGTCCTACATAGAAAAGTCTAATTTAGTCAAAACAATTAAGAAATTCTAAATGTTTGACATACTCAAAAAGTTAAATCTAATGGATTTGTGTATACCAATCCTATTTTTTAGCACAGATATTTACTTTTTTGGGGGATATTTGTTTAAATGAAACGTCTGTGGTTAGAAGGTCCATGTTATTGCTTGTGTCCTCAGCAAGAGGTCACAATATTGACCAGCCCCAAAAAACTTTAAAAAACTCTATAATTGTGAAAACATATACATCAAATAAAAATTCAGGGCTATAAATATATAAACAATGAATGGCCTGAACATCAAATAGCTTTTTGCCTAAAAATCTGCCTATCAAAGTTGTGTCCTCAGTTTCTGTCAACTCCATCAGATTATTCTATAAACCTCATTAAATCATGCAATATCATGGTCAGCTATATCCCTGAGGACCCCTTTTCATTTCCTGCTTCTGGTGAATGCAACACCACCACACATGGTCTGGTAGGTTTTACAGTTTTTGATATTTTAGAGAAACAATGTCAATATTTGTATGGTCACAGCTGGACCATGTCAACACCGTCTCTCCATTATTATACTTTTTTTTAAACCATAGTGAGTTTAATTAAAGTATTTTAGTGAGATTATCAGGACAGCTAGCAACTGCCAAAAAAGTAGCTAGCTGCACTGTACAAGAATGTTTTGGAGGGAAAATACACGCCCTTACGTCAACTACGTCAGACGTCAACTCCGTCAGATTTTGTGTCTGACGGAGTTGACATGTAAGCTGATGGAGTTGACAAATCCACTTATAACCTCTTAATGTGCTGAAATTATGCTATTTTTGAACATGGTTAAGGATAACAATGTTATTCCAGGGTCTTATCTGCACATAAAAGTACATATATAGCATATATTACGTTATTTTACCATATACTTCTGTTTTGTAGAGTAGACCATGGGCAGGCTGTCTGCTTGATTATAACTGTCAAACTTTCCCAACACACACACACACACACACACACACACACACACACACACACACACACACACACACACACACACACACACACACCTAATCTCATTGATTGATTGATTAATGTACAATCCTAAAGGTGCAGTATGTAATTTTCACTACCTAAAATCTACACACTGGCTTCTCATAGAGTGTGCAAGAAGTTCTATGTTGCTCTTTTAAACCCCAGTGTAGGTGGGATACCAGATAGAAGAAAAAGGTTATTATTTTTACATTGTTAACTTGGACCCTCAGACCTTGGGCTCTATTTTTGTGTCCACCGGCGACATGGCGGAGGGTGGTGAGCCCCGCGCAGTGGCATTTTTGTCTGGCGGAGCTCAGCGTACAGCCAGTTTGGTATTTTCGTGGACTGAGGTGCACCGAGGTCCGCCAAGCTGGGCGTGGATGTGTGGCAGGGTGAGGTGTCCACAGAATCAGCTGACGCAGTGACATTTTCGTACTTGTTGCCGGCGTGTAAAGTGCGCTGAAAGCTCGCAGATTCAAACCTGGTCAGCTTTCAGCGCAGGTGGATCCGGATGGGCTAGTGGTATTTTGGGAGACCGGCAGCATACCGGCCTCACCAGCAGGTTTCCACAGTGTCAGGAACATTTCCGTGCAATAAATAATCAATAACAACTAATAATCTGTGTCAGCACATACATTTAGATCTATATCGATGTATTCTGATCTATATCTGATCTGATGAGCGCATTTGGCATGTGTTTGGACACTCAACCTGACCAAATTAACACAGCTGCTGAATCTGCATGAAATTGAATCAAATATCTAGTAAATAAACACACATGATGAAGTTAACGAGATATTTAATTTGTCTGCCCCCATTTCTAGCTTCCTCTTCCTCTTATTTCTCGCACAGCTCAACCTGGACATGTCTCCGTGTCCTCTACCCGTCCTGCTGCAGCTGCTGCTGCGGCAGCTGAACAGATGATTTGTTCCAGTGATCAGATGAGTTTTTTACTTTAAGCCTACATACAAATATTATAATAATCAGTTTTGTGAGCCAAATTTATTTTATATGCCAACATCTATGAAAGAAAGAGCCAAGCCACGGAGCGCGATTTACACACAGATTGGTTCCGATTTTAATGCCATTATTGGAATTTATGATGTGATCTGTGCGCACAACCCACCTTTGTCACGTGAGGTTTAAATATATGCAATTTAATGTGATTGTCTTTATTTGTGGAAAAGGGTGTTTGTCTTACCAGTGGGTCCAACATTACACACACCAAATCCATCTGTGCTCATATGAGACAGTGTGAAGGACGCCCAATGCAGCGCTTACAGTGACACTTGTTGAGGAGCTGCCTTCTGTCGCCATCGTGTGGCATTGCTGTCTTCAGAAATCTCTTGATCTCTTTGACTACTTCACGAAAATGGTAATACGCCTCGCTAGTGGCGGATTCAAAGGCGAGAAGAGCTGATGTTATTGGTCAATACAGGTCTCGGCTGTGTTAAACCCACTCCACGCCCTCTCTCCTCCCTCCCTATGACCTACGCCGCTGGAAGGAGCTGAGTTAGGGAGGGGGATACTTATGCCGGGCAGCACAACTCACCAAAATACGAAAATGTGCTTGGAAACGCCTTGTCGGCGCGGTGGTTAATTGCATTAACGGTATGTTCAGTATGAAAACAAGGAGTTATTAGTTCTTAATCTATTTTCACCTATTGACCTATTGTCAATCGGTTTAAAAACACATTTGTTCAATAACATATGCAATGTCATCAACTCCGTCAGTTTCTCGTCAACTCCGTCAGGTGTTCGTCAACACCGTCAGATGTATGTTTTTCTTCAATTTTGGAGAAAAAAAAATTGTTTCTTCAGTTTATATTGTTTAAGTAATAAAGGAGCATTGGCTCTACATCCTCTTGTGTCTTATTTACCTAGAGAAATTGTTTTTATAATATAAAAATTAAAAACAAAGTTTGAAAATACAACTATTTAGAAATCTTGGTTTTCAAAATAGTGTGAAATCACACATTAGGTTTATATATTATATTTCATGGCATATCAGAGTAACTAAACACTATTACAACATACATCAGAACTTTAGATTCTTGTTGGACTAGAATTATTAAAATTATATTCTTTTTTGTGTGTCTGATGGAGTTGACACAAATCCACTGTCTAAGGGAAACATGTTAATTTATAGACAAAATGTTTTTATTTAGAGCCTGTTCCTTTATGGGGTTAAATAGCTAAGACCTTTCTCTACAGTAATAAATAACTCTAATCAATATAGTGTGCATTCTCAAAAAAAGTTTTTTAGGAAGTGTTTTGTCCCGACTCTCAAGAATCCCTGATGTATATACATATACACATATATATATGTATACGCTAGATGGTTTACGCACACTGTTAGCCAATGGAGACCGACGTCCGCGCATGGCGGCCATTTTGCTACGGGACGCTTGCCCACATTCCAGTCTACGTGCACGTAGCATTGAAATAACCATAAATTGCTTAATTTTAAACCGATTTTCAAACGGTTTGGTTTGTAACAAACCTCAGAGATTTAGTTATGTTCCTGCACACTCAAGGATAATTTTAACCATGGATTTTCATAAATAAACATTAAGCAGATGGGTAGAGCAATAGCCATAGGCCTACACACACACAAGGCAGTTATATTCAATCATTTATATAAAAACGTTTAAACTATTACTATTACTAGATGGTTTTACTGGAGTAAGATGGCCGCCGTTTGGATATTTAGCCCAAAGAAGACGTGGAAAACTGGGCTTCATTTAGAGTCGGTCCAAATTTAGACGTCTTTTAACCACTTTTTTGTGGGTGGGAAGCATTAATTTAAATCTCACACATCTTAAACCACCCTTTAGTGATCATAATTGTGGCTTTAAGGGAATGACCTCCATGTTTGGGTTTTTAGGAGTAGCCTATGCAGCAAGCTAGCCAGACCTCAAATTACAGCTCAAGAACTGACTAACAAGCCAAAACCTAACCTCCCTTAACAAATATATAAAACTAACCAAGTTCTTTTATTGTTGGAAATTTTTTTCTTAAATGTCTTAAGGCCTGTACATTTACATTTTGAGATGGTTGCTTCATAGCTAGTAATAAAAAGGGTGGACTGTTAAATTAAGGGAAGTAAGAATAACGGACATATTTTGTTTTATCTTACAATAAAGAAGCTTCAGATACACTGGAAGGGGGATTTTGTTTCTTTTGAAAGAGAACAAGACAAATATAGTTGCTAATCTTCATTGGGAAGCTAAGCTAACCTCTCCGCTTTAATATTTCAGCTTTGAGAGGGGTATCTCTCAGGCTAACAGGGAGTAGATAAGTCGCTCTCTCAATAATTTTGGTTTTATTACATTCAACAAATTACTTGTCAATTTGATTCAAAGAAAGGATGCATGATAATACCAGCATCATACAAGTAGAAACTTAAAAGTGACAAAAAGCCAACAATAGCTCATCAAAAACAGACATGTCCACATCGTTTTTGTTTGGTTTGAGGATCATCAAGAATAATAATAATAATAATATTTGAAAACATTAATTGACAGAAGTGATAATGAGAACATGGATCAAATATCCACAAATTACCATAATTATGTCTATTTTGGTTCATTATTCAGAGTAACTGACTGGAAGTGGATTTTGGCAAAAGACCTGTCCGTGCCCTTGTCCACCACATGAGGGCGCTGGAGATCCACAAGGACGAGTAGATGGGATTTTTTTTTTAAGCAACCACACAGATATTAAGGAGTTTATCTTAGACTTAGACGACTCATCACTCAGAAAAAGCCTGTAACAATGCATACAGATATGAATTTAGAGGAAACTATGGCACAGTCTGATCAGTTGAGGTTTTTCCAATATCATAAAACTTTATAACGTTATTTTAACTTATTAAATGGAGTCAGGATGTGTCAACTTTATTCAAGTTTTAACTTTATAAATTAATAAACAACCTCCATTTCTAGCCCGAGTTTGGCAGTGAGGCGTCATCCTGTTATCTGAAGGGACGTCCAGACAGCAGTGTGTTTGTCAAAAGTGATGCTTAAATAAAACCTTAGTCATGTGTAAATCCTGCTCCTTTTCATGCAGCCTGCACTCGGCCTGCACTGAATTGACTTTGACAATTACAATAAAGGGGTAATTGCAATCTGTCACCATACATTCCATGTTAGCATATCACAAAATAACCAATCCGAGCCAGTCATACACACACACTCACACATGTCCCTGATCTGCATAACACACACACAGCACCCCGCCTTGTAATTATAAATGAATTTCACGGTGTGAGGCTTTTAATGCAAATAATATGGATCTTTTTTTCCTCCTTCCTCTCTGACCAACAGGACTGAGCGTGTAAGCGTGTGTGTGTGTGTGTGTGTGTGTAAGAGAGAGAGGATCAGATTGCAGCCAAGCTTTGTTTGACTAGTCTCCCCTCTCAAACGAGTTAATGGGATGGAAGTTATTTGCCACCCTGAGCTGACGGAGCGAGGTCGAACAGAAGCCTTGAATTAAAAAAGGGCGTCAATAAATATAAGGAGACAAAGAAGTAAAATAGACCCGAGCAGGACAAAGACAGACAGATGGAGCCGGCAGGGGTAGCCTCCTCTGTGCCTCTGTGTGTGTGTGTGTGTGCTGTGGTCTGGTCGGTGACAGGGACCCCATCAGTGCAGGATCAGAGTGGGGAAATTGGAGGACAATGTCGGCAGAGGGGGTGAGGGGGATAATTTAAAGCGATCGGGGAGGCGGTGTCCCAGAGGTGCATAATTCACTCATTCATTAACTCTACCAAACAAGAGCCAATATTAATTAACTCATTCCTCGTGCCGAGGAGGCGCCCCGAGAAGCGCGTGCTTTGTTGTCAATTGGCCCACAACAGTTCTTGGAAGTGAAGGCGTTAAAAGCAGCTGACAGGCCAGAGGGTGAAGGGTGCTAAACCTCCAGCCAGTGTGAGCCTGAGGGTCGATTCATAAAAGCATTAAAGACATGATCAGTTAAGGAAGTAACTTTTCACTCAAGTTAAATGGACTCATTTGAGATACTTGGGTTAGTTATTTCTTGTGTTCGCCTGGCTCAGAGCGAACACTAAAATTATTTCTGTATTTTTTTTTTTTAATTGAAAGTAAGATTTTTGTGTTATTTAGGAGACTGTAGTTTTACGAACTAAAATAGTGATGGCCGTGGCTATAAAGAGATAATACTTTTTTTTTTACAGTTTCTCATTATTGTGGCCCTCAAGGCCAACGACACAAACATTTTAAAGCCACAAAAAAAAAAAAAAAAAAAAAAGAATATTTCACTGGTTGCTAAAAATATGAAATGCAAAACACAATGTGAAAGTTCATTAAAAAAAAAACCTAAACATACAAACCACAACAAAAAAAAAACACTTTTTGATGCAAAAATATTTTATTTAAGCCAAGATAAAAAAAAATGTTTCAGAATGCAAAAAAAATGGGAAAGACAAATCTAGAGCACAGAAATGATTCGCAAAATGTAAAAATTTGTATCTGAACAAGACGAAAAAACAGTGTACTAGTCATTTAAATTACACAAAAATACTTCTGAACCTGGAGTAAGTCTCTCTTTTAAAAAACGTTTCTGTGTTTTCTGAAATAATCATTCATTTCATTCATTCATTTTCCCCCTTTTGAAGGTGTTTTTGTGCCATTTCAAATATTTAATTCAGTGATTTTGTATTTGATTAAATGTTTCTGGCATTAAGAGGGACTTGTGCGGATGACTTTCAGGGCCACCGTACCTCATAGATCAGCCTGATCTTGAAAAAGAACAAAGTTAATGATATGCAGGGTTTTTTTTGTGTACTCTCCATTCCTGTATACGCTTTTATTTTTTTACATCATAATTTGATATTTTAACTGAATTGACAGATTTTAAAACTTTTTTCCCTCACTCAGGTCTTCAGATCATCATGAGTGGAGTATATCTCTGACAACATGCACTCCAAACTGGATTACATTTTGTACTCCAGGCTGGATTATGAGACAATTTACCAGACAAAGAGGACAACTGCCCCCGGGCCCCAGACCCCAAGGGGCCCCCTCATGGCCCCAGGCTCATTGTTTGGAAATTGTTTTTTGGTGATCTTATTAGAGTCGTGTTGCCCTGACACCATTACCTGCTCCTGATATGGCTCTAAAGTAAAACTGCAGACCCAGAGCCTCTTTTTGACGCCCTCCTGAAAGTTTTAGATACCCAGGATTAGATCTTTAATTAGACTAACTACAGTATGAGCATCGCTAAATCAGATTTTAGCAGATAAGGCTCATACTGATTTTAAGTGAATACCTTTTCTGGGGTAAATGAAACATGAATCTATTAAGGGTGCGACAGAAAGGATCCTTTGGTTCATAGTGACGCCAAGATTTTTAAAAAGTTTGAGTCCTGCAGCCTCCTAAAAACGTGTTTGCGTATTAATTTTTGCTTTTACATCAACTCCTTAGTGTCTACATGAATGAGCTCAACACTTTGAAAAACTATAATAAACACTTTTGACAATGTAATCCAAAATCTAACATTCAAAACCCCAAAATCTGTCAATGAAAAACAGCTTTAAAATCATGTACAGATGCCAAGGGGAATCTCTCCTTCCCCTTCCTCCACTGGGGGGCGCTCCCTCCCTGATCCTCTCTGTGCTGTCAGGCCCTGCTAACTTTGATTAAGGTTTAAATTGGCTGAATTTAATGAACGTTGCCTAATTAGGCAGGATAACAGCTTTAATTGATAAGTAATTATCTGCCACAAATTGTTATTAATTCTCCAGCTCTGTCTTATAGTGTACTGACTCTCCCCTCTCTCTCTCTCCCTCCCTCTCTCCCCCTCCTCCCCTGCAACATTTTGTATTTATGTAAACAAGCAGTAGTAAACAATTAGGCATATGTTGGGATGGGATATTCCGCAGGGTATCGTCAGCGTGTGCTCGGCCGACTGGCAGTTTATCGGGAATCATTTCACTCACCGGCTGATATCTTTGAGCATTAATTGCTTAAACTGTCCTGTCAGTTTGGCCGCGTGCTGTCATGACGGGCGCAAAAAGGCGGCATGAGAAAGACTCTGAAAAGACTGTTTGACTAACAAAGAGAAGAGAGATATAATTATAGAGTGAAAAAGAGAGAGAGAGAGTGTCTACACAGGGATAATGTTGATCTTTCTCGCCGTTCAGCTGTGATATAAACGAGCAGGTTTCATCTTAGTCCTTAGCCCTTCATTTTTACCTACAGTGTGTTGTGGTACAGCTAATTAAATGATGTTTAATTGAAACTTCCTATAAGTGAAAGTGTATTTAAACTGTGTCAAAAAAGAAAATTTACTTTGACTTCAGCGTTCATGAGCTGAGCGACTGAAACTACAGATAATAGTTTTAAAACTACGGCAGTCGGCCCTTATTAAAGCTCCTGTGAGGAGTTTTTAGCTGGTTATGAAACAGACTGAAATTAATAGGGATAGCTTTCTAAAGTAAAGCAGACCAGCAGGAACCAAACTGGTCATATTTTTGTGTTTTTCTTTTATATTTGGAGGGGTAGGAGTCAGGCGATACATTTCAGCATGCTGCAGAAACAGACTCTACGTATTTTGACTAGTTTAAGACGGCAGACTGCTCATATATTTACAGGACATCAACAGGGAGATGAGTTACCGCTTTGAGGGATATCAAAACTGGCACAGAAAGTCACTCACAGGAGCTTTTATTAGGATTTATGAGGTCCTGTGCCCAAATGAAATTTAAAGGGTGTTTAAATGTATAGTCTGAATTAGAGCTACGTGATTTTGGCCAAAAATAAAATCCTGATTTTTTTCTCCGAGAACTCGATTTTTTGATTTCTGTCTTCACCAAACTCCACTTAAAAAAAAAAAGTTTTTCTATCATCTCTCAAAACAAAAACACTGAAAATGATGTAGTGAATATGCCAAGCAAGTAAGTGGCGCCGTAATGCTGCACAGGAATTGTACAAAAGACAGAAGAAGAGTACAGAGCATGTGTATAAAGGTTGTTTTGACCGGACACGCGCAGGCGCCATAAAAGAGTTACGCTGTGGGTCACATGATTGTTTCCAGAGATGCAGATAGATACCCATGTGAAGATGAAATGGTAGTCATTTACAGATTTATGCGCTCTCTGACCCGTTTTCAAAAAGTAGCGTTTACAGTCACCTGAAACGCTGTTTCTGTGCGGATGAAATGCCGATACGACAAAAAAACTTTTGCGTTCTCTCCCGAATTCGTTTCCATGTGGATGGGTTGATACTGCCTTCGGACAGACTTTACAGTGAGGAGTGGTTTGCTCTTTGTCTGAGACTGCGAAGCCGTACCAATTCGAGAGGAGCAGGACTCCTCTCCCTGCTCTCTTCTCTCCTTGCTCTCCTCTCCCTGCTCCACCTCCTTCTCCTCCTCCTTCTTCTCTCCATTCACCTGTGGCTGCCTGATAGTTTGTTCTGCTGTTCCTCATCATGCTTCATCTCAGTAGAACTTCTTCCTCTTTAACAGGAAATGCACAAAAATCAAAAGAGAGTCTCTGAAGTATAAACTGAATATAAGGAGGTCCAACCGAGGACCACTGAACCCGTCTGTCTTATTCAGGGTTCAAATCGACCCTCATGACCACGCCGAGACAGTTGAATCATTAAAAAGAGAGGATACTTAAATTTTCCTCGTGTTTTAAGGCTGTATGTTTCCTACTCTGGAGACAAACTCAGGACAGCGGTATTTACTTTAAAGTGATCTCCTTAAATGGTGCTTGTACTGTAAAGTGAAACTGTAAGGGTTGGGGGACAGAAGGACCCCGGCGAGCAGAGAAAACAGCAGAGGAACCAAAGAAAACACCTTTTGTTCTTCTCTCCGGGTGCACGCGGGCCGCTCTGACTGAGCGTTTCATTAAAGTGATTTAAATGAGATGCGCGTGAACCTGCCTCCTAATTAAAACATCTTTTCTCGTTTACAGAGCGGCTCTAAGCTGAGCTCTTTGGGAGGAGGAGGAGGAGGAGGGAGAGGGAGAGGGTGGTGACTTTCTCCTCCTCTCCTCCACCCCTCCACTGTTTCTCTCCCGGCAGATGGTTTTGTTGGGCTCCAGTAGCCAGCCAGTGGCCGAATGGGCTGATCCATTCTTCCTCCTCGCCCATCAGATCTGAGCGTGTGTTGTTACACCCCTCCTCCACACACACACACTTACACACTCACACACACACACGCCAGAAGATCAGCAGGAATAAAGGGAAAGTATTGATTGGGCTGCTTAAATGTGTATGCAAATACTTACGAGCCAGTGCGTGAAAAATTGGCGTCACTATTGCTCAAATTATATCATTACTTTATTTTGAAAATGTTAATTTGCATAGCGGATTTCCCTGAGGGGTAGGGGGGTTAATTAGGTCTATTTCCGTGCGGCTTGTGCCCAGACAGCCAAGGAAGAAAAGGGAGGGGGTGGGCAGAAGAAAGAGGGAGAGAGAGGGGGAGATCCGACTCGCTGATAACAATTAAAATGGCATTTTGGACCCATTGGAGCGTTGAATTTTTTTGGCATATTAGGCACGTTTTAGGAAAAGGTGATAAGTCACTTTTAATTGAAATGGGATTATTGCTTCGGAGGAAGTTTGGCTTTTGTTCCGCTCACTTTTAAACACATACAAACTCAGAAAAGACTCTCGTATCAAACAAGAGGTGAATGAAAGAAATAACTGAAATAAATCACAATTTGCAGCTACTTCTGATATTCTGTTACAGGCACAATTATGCTCATAATTAGATGGAGGGGAAGTTTAATTACGCTGAAACGTACTCGCCTGGAAATGGGTTTTCTCCTTTTCTAAATTATCAAAGTGTTCATTATGTCTGGGTGAAAAAAAACAACACATCAATACATTAAATCCCGTCACTTTTAATTGGAACGGCATCCTTTCGTGGTTTTAGGCTGCGCTGAGTGCACTGCAGGATCAAAATCCTCCCAACAATTAATTCTGATTAGACTCTTAATTATCAGGCGATCGTCTAAATAATGACTGACTTCATTTCAGATGGTTAAAAATTAACTTGTAGGCAGTAATTTAGTAATTAACTCTCCACTGCTTCACCTTAGTTTGCTAATTAAAAAATAACTATGACTCCTCCTCTCAAGAGGCACTTTGAGGGTTGTGCGCCTCAGAAGAGATCCTGGTTCTTGTCTGCGGTAACCTTCACGGTCAGAGGTTTTATTTTTTGACTGGGAGTGTTTGACGTGTTTGAGAAAATACATAAAAATACCGTTTTCTGAATGTTCTGGCCTGGGGTCTCCACGTCCTAGTGTGTGTTTGAGCTTAGAGGACATGTTCCCCCGCGGGACAGGTGAGCTCAGGCGTCCTACAGTAAGTTAACCTTGGCTACGGTTTTCTTTTAAAACCTGTTTGGACACGTTGAAGGAAGTTTTTTACCAAAGATAAGACCTGAAATTGAGTCGTTTAAAAATCAAATGCACAGCAGAAATAACCCGTGTCTTCCTGGAATTAACCACGGTCAGAAATAGGTGGGGCAGGGTCTGATGTGAATGTAAAGCTGGACTGTTCTTCAAGGTTGATGGTCTTTTTTCGGGGGCGGGTTAGAACCCAAAACTGGCTCTGTGGCCTGAAGTGGGAGACTGTGGTTTACTGGGAGCAAACATGTTCAGCCACGGCAGACTGCTGGTCTGGATCAGATTCTGATGAGGGTTCGATTTGGTCAATGACTGATCGCCAACACTAGACTCTAATGAGGTAAACAGTCATGATGTTCAGCTCGTTTGAAATCTAATGCTAAGACTTTAAGAGTTTGTTGTTTTTTTCTTCTTGATGGAAGCAGAAAGGAGGTTAAAGCTCCTGCAAGGAACTTTCCATCTGTGATGGCTTTGGCGCCCCCTGTGGACAAAGTAGAAACTCTAACATCACTGCTAATTTGATCTAGTCCTTTGGAACCGGTGTTGGTACCAGCTGTGGTCAGGCTGCCAGATCGGCTCAGGGCCCAGCACCTGTTGAAGAAGTCACACTACGGCAAGTCCACTTGGACAAACTACATTGTGCTCCATTTAATAAGTCAAACGTGCTTGGTTAAAAGCCCCCCATGGTTTTGTTCATTCAATAAACCTCGAAATTTTCTCTCCATATAATACAGAGAATTAAAACTTACTGTCCTGTCATTTTTAGATGGCTTTAATTGCAAAAACAACAAAAAGAAAATGTATGCAGGATCTCTGTTTATCAATACATATTTTTGGTGGTAGCCAGAGGCGGTAGTCCAGCTGTTGTAAATCCTCTTTGATAAGTAGCGATAGATTTCTTCATAAAATTCGCCCATGTTTTCTCTGAAGAACTACAATCCTGTGAAACGTAATCCGGTCAAAACCGCTTCTGTAATGTCCAGACCCACCACAATCTTCTACGTTCATTCATCATGTTTTTAAAGGTATATTTTGGATAATTTTTGTCCTCATTTTAAACCAGCTTGAGATACAAATAAGAAATTCAGGGATAATAGTCACCGGGTTGTAGACTTTAAGATGTGGATCATACACTTAAACGGGGCTCTGTCAGTGCCAAAGTTATTCACAGTCCATCCAGAAGTTGTGTAAATATTACATTAAGACTCCTAAATTAAAGTCAGGAGGACTCTTGATTCATGTGACTCTAAATCTCCTCTGAAATAAGTTGCTGGTTTTGGGTCTAATGAAACCGCAGACTAACAGAGCAGCAAATTTAAAGCAGCTGTCTCCATCATCTCGTTTTTGTTCTCTTCAGTCATTTGACGATAAATCTCTGAGTTTAAACTAAAACAGTAGGCCTGCAGTTTGGAAGTGTGCCGACTCTAAGCATTTAACCTTATGTCCAGTTTTAGTGTGTCTATCGCCTAGCAACAGATGGAGGTTATGGACTAACAATGAAAGCTTTTTGGAGGCTCAAGTTTAGGTTTTCATGAAAAACAATGTACCCATAAAAATAGATTAAAACACAAAGATGATGACAGCAAAGACGAATACTTCACTGAGTTTGAAGCTTCTCCTTAAACTAATCAATACTGACTAGGACTGCTATAAGACATTGATGCAGGTCCTTTGACTATTATTTAGGGTGACCATACGTCCTCTTTTACCCGCACATGTCCTCTTTTTGGGGGGCTGTCCAGTTTATAAAATCCTTCAAATGTCCGGGGAAGTTTTGAGTTTGTGTTGCGTGGACTGAGTTAGAAGCACGTAAAAAACACTCGACCTGAAAAACCCTCAAAATTTACTACACGCCACTCCGCTACTCCGTCCTGCGTGGTAGTGTCCTCTTTTTAGGGATTCAGAATATGGTCACCCTATACTATTATATAGATTATTATAGAGACGGAGTGGAAGCGGCAGCTGCTAGTAAGCTAGCTTAAGCAGCCCTCTTGCACTTTCCAAGATTTATTGTGGATCTAAAAACAAAGGAAGTACCCCGAACATTTTCACTTCCTAACAGTTTCCTGTTTTCATTCATTACCAGAGGTGGCGCACTTCAAAATGAAAGCACAGTTTGACAGTAGAGAGAATGAAGCGCAATAAACACAAAAATCAAAATAAAAGCATGACAAAGAATCGTTTTATGAGGTACCTGTGAAGGTCCTAACCAGCGATGTTGTGTCCATGATATCTTCCTGAAGTTCACCATGACTACAAAAGTCACCTGGTTGGATGTCGTGCAGCTGTGTGGTGGCAGACAGCGGCAGGGCAGCTACAGTCTGTTTTCTGATATCACATGAAGACTCTGTTAACATAATGCAACACGTGACCATCTGGTTTATGCTGTGCGAAGGAGGTCCACGAGGTCCCAGGTCTCCATGGTAGACCTGTTCTCCATCTTTGTTCAAGTTGGCTTTGATGGTCTGGTTCTGTCTCTCAGTGGCGTCACCTGCCTGTGGGTCGTAAGCTTTCAGATCAGAGTCCACGTACTGGGACAGCTGGGACAAAGTTTGGCAGGTATTCCTGATCTGGGAATAATCTGTCAGTGAAGTTTTCTCTACAATTGAAGCTGACTTCAAACTTCTTCAACCCGTTTGGAGATCATGTCAATAATTGTCGGGCAGTAATTTCTGAGTGAGACCAATAAAATCCATCATTACATGCTAAAAGGGTCTCATAGGGGGAGGGTGTGTTTCTGCTTGTGTCAGAGGTTTTAGTCTTCCTGGATTATTTTGAGTACGGATGATGAAGTCGCTGCGAAATTCAGCTGCAAATGTGGTGAACCAATTAGCTTGCATCCCTCCTTTTAAAGCGAGACAAGAAAAAACACGTTTTGGTAAACCAGGCTTGTTATCAGGGCCGTAACAACCTGTGACCACAACCTCCTCTCAGCTGATGTTGTAAAAGCTGCAAAATCAGAAAGACAGACTGCGGGCGTCTGCACTCGAGGAAAGACGGGGAAGTCGTGAGAGGCTGCCGAGTCAGTTTGGTGTTACTAGGGGGGTAACCAGAGTATTAAGTGTGAGCGGCACACCTGCAGACAGGTACCTGTGAGAGGAGAAGAAAAGACCTGAGTAAAACAGAAACTTTATCATGGTGCAAAAATTCGCTCACCGAAGTCACGCACAACCCCCAAAGCGCACCTGGAATCAGAACCTGTGGCTTTCTATCATCTTTGCTGGATCCTGAACCCATTACATCTGCAGAAGGTCTTCAACAGGAGGGGTAAATCTGACCCTAACAGGTTTTACACTGACCTAAAGGCAACCCAAGGTTCCTAGTTTTTCTCTCCTTTAGGGACTCGAACCCCTGATCACTGTGTAGTATTTAGCAAAGACGTCAGGATTTGAACCCGTGGTCACAGAAAACTTTTCACTCCTCATTTGAGGTCATTTCGAGGTGACGATCCCTCGACTTTACATGTCGTGCTCAAAGTGACGAGGTCTCACAGTCGCCCTGATTCTTACTCTTAATGTCTGTGTTAACAAAAACCAAATATGTTCAAGTGTCAAGAAAGGCCCCGTATCACAAACACTCCGACAACATCTGCTGGTGTTGATATTTTGTCACGTCTTTGTCTCTTTTTGTCTGCTCAGTGTTGGATCGCTTGTGTCCCTCGCACAGAGAGATGAGAGAGAGAGGAGAGGAGAGGAGGGCTGGAGGCGAGGCACGCCAAACCCCGGCCTGTGTGCGAGTCGCCCATCTTATTATAAAATTAATTAAAGCTAGCATCTGACAATGTCACTCGTGCCCAGCAAAAAAAAAAAAAAAAAAAAGGGAGTAGGAAGGAAGAAAAGGGAATTTAAATGCTGCAGTCTCTTAGGACCTCATGTCAAGGGCTGCTTTTCATTGAGCGCTGCATGTGTTTGGCTCACACAACCGCTGGAGAAAGTGAGGAAAAGGAGGGGAGGGGGGGAGGGCTTTAGAAAATGAGCTTTTAAAAGCAAACGACGAGAAAGCGTTGGGTTTTGATGTTCAGGAAAATAAATAGACATCAGAAAGAGCAGCAAAGAAATAAAAAGGGTATAGAGGGAGCAGCAAAGAGATATAGAGACGGGGCGACATCAAAAGCGCCTCTCAAGCCGTTCAAAGTTGCACTAAGATTGGGGAACAGGGTTTATAACAGCCCGACCAGCAGCCCACATTAAAGAGTCCATTTAAAACGCAGACATTGAAATGCAGAAAGCCTGCTCGTGTGTGGACTCAGGGTCAAGTAACCGAGGGATTATATGGTTCTTCATAATAATATTAATTAAACAATTTACATGCTAATAAGGTAACAATTATCGGAGCTTCTGGTGAAAGATTCAGGTTATTACAACACGCCAATCCCAGGGCTACGGGTCACCGGCTGAACAGCAGAGAGAAATCTCAACTCAAATTAACATTCTGTCAGCTCCAGAAATTGGATAAATAAAGTCGAATTAATTCACAGTAATGGAAGAGGGAGGGGGGAGCCACTTATTCAAGCAGCTCTGATTACCATTCAGTATTCAGCAGCACGCGGGTGGCGCTCTGTCAAGAAATTTAACACAAAATGAAGCAGTCACCGCCTCGGGCAAGATTTGGCCCCTGCGACACCATTTACAATTTATATGTATAATCTTTCCCCCTCCTCCGCCTCCACCGCCTCCCCAAAGATGTCCACCTGGACACCAGCTTGCTCCCGGCCTGTGCCGTGATTGTAAATTTCGAAACCTTTCATTTTGCAACGCGCACTTCAGCTGGAGCACCGTTTCCCCTGCATTAGACAAGACCCTTAACTCGATAGGAGGACTTGAAATTTTAATTGCAGCCATCTTCTCTTTTTTTTTCGTGTTGAACCGATCCCTCTCATAGAGACAGACGACACATACTGACCCAAAATTTTCACGTGTTATTTTCAGTTTTACTAAACGGCTTTGTTTTAATTTAGCTTCTTTCCTGAGGTCGACACGACTGATGTTGTTTCTTTATGGGAGCTGGACCATGTTAAGATGGTCAGGGTCTCTGGTCTAGTCGAGTCTGGTCTGTGTTTTGTTTTGCAGCACAGGTTTAAGATCACAACACCAACGCCACACCAGGACAGTACGGTGGCCCCGATGGTCAACTGCACAAAAATCTCACAAAACGCAGAAACAAACAAACAAAAAAAGACTTTTAACAAATGTAGAAGTATGTTGTAAAAAATATTTTAAAAAAACACCTGAATTACACAAAATTTTCTCAACTGAAAAAGAAAAATTTATTTCATGAAAATTTTTTTTTTATTTAAATATTTTTTTCTTTTAATAAAATCCTTCCAAATTTTTGACACATTTTTATGTCTTTGAAATATTTTTAGGTTTTGTTCAATTCTCTTTGGTCAGTACATTTATTTAATTACATGGTGTGTTTTTAATTTCATTCAAAATATGTTGAATTACATGTCTTTTTTGTTGTTGTTTTTTTAAGCTGACCTTCAGGGACACCGTAGGACAGGGCCGACCTGTTGTCTCTGCAAAATGCTAGATGTGACAGTGTGTAAAGTACATCTTTGAATCTCACCTCTGCGATTTAAAAATGAGAGAGATATTTTTTCAGGTTAATAATCTTTAAGTTTGTTTAAATTTTTAGTTTCTCTTTAAATCAAAAGTCAAGTGAGTGGTGAAAGTGTGTCATTTATCCCTCTTTTATTGTCTGCATCTCTCAACATCATCAGACTGATATTAATGTCTTTAAATATGACATTTAATTGAACCTTTTTACGCTTTTTGACTTGTATGATCTCAAAATGCTGTATATAAAAGACGAAACAACAATCATTTACAAAATAAAGATAACAATATAAACAGCATAACAGTATAAACATAAGGAAGAAGGTGAGTGGAAGAAAGTGAATGTAAACATACAGGATGGACAGACTCCCCGTGATGTTACTCAACGGTTTAAAGCCAAACATTGACAGCTGCCATATTGGAAATGGTGAGATAACCCAACTATTGGTCGTCCTAGCAACAGGCAAAGAGGTGGAGTTGAGTCAGGTGCAAGCTCCCTGGCTAACAGCTACATTAGGCCCCAAACTTTTATAACTTCAGACCGATTCATGCTGATTATTACAAAATGTCAATTATAAGCTCAATTTATCGGCTTTCTCTAGATACTACGCCAGAGCTGAGGGTGCAAAGGTTCACAGATGTAGGGAATCTGCACCTCAGACCGGCCAATCCCGGTTAATTTACATGCAGTCATTAGGTGGTTTGAAACAGAGAAGCACTGAGTCAAATACAGGAGTAAAAGCAAACCATATCGGCGACATATGTGAGCAATGCTGCTGCAGCCTGGAGAATTATAACTCCAGCTTTAGTCTTGATTAAGGGAATCCTCTTTAATTAAAAAATGCATGGATACTAATTACATATGCTATGCTCATTTGCTACTTAAGTGTTTTTCCGTTAACGTCTTAATCAACATGAGCGTACACTCTGGTTTGAAGAGTCCTTTTCTGCTTCTACCTGGAATCATCTTTAAAGACCACAGCTAACCCTTGTTTTAAAGAGGGCTCACACACACTCACACACACTCACACCAGTCCTCTTTCCTTTTAATGTGAAGACAACAGCATCACTTTGACCCAACTGCATGATTAGACCGTCTCCTTAAGGGCGCCTTGCTTTTTAAAAGGTAATTTTGGCCACAGACTTTAATTCTGAGTGTCTTCTAAAAGAGCGGAGCGTGAATTATGTCCACATTAAGAAGTCCAGTTTCATGCATGTTGTTCTTTGTGTCCTGACTAACGATCTACGATTCTCTAACAGGACATGGCGGAGCACTGATCGCTGTTTACTTAACACCGCCAGGGCCCTCTGTGTCCATTTGTTCCTGTGTTTTTCTAATGCTAATCACCAGCCGCTGTGACTCTGTGCCTTTAAAGGCTTTGTGTCTGTCCGTTGTGTGGTTGAGCACAAACGTGGGTCAGATTGGTGAAAAAAAAAAAAACCTCACCTGTCCTGTTAATATGAGTTATGTTAGTATGAGACTCTGACACTATGATAGTCAAAGGGCATGAGGTGGAAACAAAAGCCCCAGAAATTACGAAATGGACCTTTAAAGTGCAGTGTGTAGAAATGGGAATATTTGTCCATATGTAACAGGATGCAGGTTCTGCTTCATAACTTGAAGGGGAGGGAGAAAAAATCGATACGGCATAGTATTGCGATATTTTGTCTGGTGATATATCGTGTTGTTTCATATACCAAGTATTGATTCTTTCAAATTAATTGCTAATGCGAAGTCAAATCTATGATAATGGAAAAATAAAATCAACCATTTGTTTGCAAGATGTGCTACATGAAAATAAAATGCAAAGCAAAGACAAATGCTGAATTAGCTAAACCATTGAAAATATTGTATAAATCGCAATATATTGTATCACAATACTCACTGTATCGCAAAGTGTTAAAAATCCCAATAATATCGAACTGGGCCTAAGTATCGTGATAATATCCCCACTACTGATTCCCACCCCTAAAAACTAAGAGTATTTACCAGGTCATAAAACAGACTGAAATTATGATTACTGATTAATCTTAATAACCTAAAAGCAAATAAAACCATTAGCAACAAAAACAGTCATTTTTTATGTCTGAAAACACATTCTTTTTCACATAAAATATTTTACACTTATGATACATTTAATGGTTTTTAGAAAATAAGTGTGGGACAAAATAAGCGAAGAAATAAAATGAGTGACTTTGTCCAACGGTTTAACACAGAAGCGCCAAAGATCCTGTTTGGAGGGTTTTAACATTTATGACAATAATTGACATTCATACTGAGGCCTGTTTATGATATAAAACAGAAAACATACTATAATTTTTAACAGCAGAGCAGAAGAGGAGACAGCTGAAATATTCACAATACATGACATGTTTAAATAAATAAATAAATAATATTTTGTCAACAGGGGGCGCTAGAGCGTCACGATATATCGTTTGAGCATCGTCATTGTGATGTACTTGTGCGCGATTATCACCTACGACGTCGGAGGAACTCATCTAATTTCAAGGGTAGCTTACTGAGATACTGCATGTGCTGTGCAGCGATCCACCAATCACATTCCTTCTGTACTCAGTTGCCAATCAGACTACATTGCCAGCCGTCAATCAAAATCAGAGAGGAGGAAACCACGCCCCTACACATGGAGTGAGTCGCTGGTGCTGCCAGTGTTGTGCCAAGAAATGCGTGTCCACTGAGAATTACTTTTGGAACATTACTCATCACTGTTTAGCCCCACAAATAAGAATTGTATGGGTTCTATATTAGCTATTACTGTTAGCGGTGCGCATTTTGCAAGTGCATGCAACTCTCAGCAGACATGCCTTTTTTCGGCACAACACCGGTAACAACAACAACAACAACGATTGCAAAATGAGCAACAAACAAGAGAAAACCATCGAAAAAGACTTGTTGCCAAAAAGAAAAGGAAAGTCTGTAATCTGGAATTATTTCGGTTACAAGAAGGATGACGTCGACCAAATCACATGTTCTGTGTTCATCTGTTTCCACAAAAACGTCCCAGAACAATAAAAGCAAACTAAAAATATCTCAAAGACAGACAGAAGCCATTCTACTAACATTCACAAGAAGAGGTAAGATCAGTGCAGGTTTACCCATTTAAACCGGGACAGCATGTCCGCATTTCAACCTTCAAGCTGGGAGCGCGGAGACGCCATTTTGTAGCAGCTTCAGAGGAGAAACATCCAGCAGTGTGAACAACCTCTTCATATTGATGTCTTTGACTCACACTATCAGCGATTTCTCTGAGTGTTGCATGACTTTGGGTGAGCACGGGCATGAACACACTGTCAGCCACTTATTTATTGATTTATTTATTAGTTTTTAGAGCTGCTTTTGTACTGGCACTATACTGGGGCAGCTGCATACCCTTTCAACACTCTATTTCTTATATTTACATTTGTATTAAAAGAACACTTTATCATGACTGCCACTTGTTTTACAGAAAGCCAATTTTTTGCCATTCTCCAGTGAGGAGCCTTTATTTATACAGCCGCTTTATTTCATTTGAGTTTGTTTGTTCAAGGTTTTAAATAATGTGATGAAGGTTCGGAAAAATAAAAGAAAGTTATCTTGAAAGCCACGTGTAGGAGCTCTCAAATACCTCCTGAATTTTGTTTCTATCTGCTACAGAGGTAGAGATATTAGCGTTTCTGTAAACCTGTAAAAGATTTTAGCATAAAGGGCTATTCAGGTCATCTGGGGAAAATTCCTGTATTTTTAAATATCGTAATATACATCGCAGAGTTGAAAAAAAAATGTCATATTAGTTTTTTCCAATATTGTGCAGTCTTAGGGGGCGCCAAATATGACACAACTGAAGTTACCCACATGAGCTTTAAATGCTTATTGTTTATATCTTGACATTTTAACCTTTTCGCACTTTCCCATCAATGATACAGAAGTAAATCAATCAGTTTTAGTTCGATATCGATCGTACAGATTCCCAAACTAGTGCACCTAAGCTTGTTTGATGGATCCAGAAAAAAAACAGCATTATATGCAGTGGATTCCCTCCCCAGCAGCAAAGAGCCTGAATGGTCTGAACTCAGTGGAGGCTGAATGGAGGCTGCTCGTGCCAGTATTGAATTGTGGGAAACGTCACGTCTTGTACAACCCACCGGCTTCGTCATTTACAACTAAACACGGGTGTAAGCTGCTCAGGTGAAAAATCGAGATAATGATGCGGAGTTTGGCTTTGAATGGACGACACACACACACACACACACACACACACACACACACACACACACACACACACACACACACACACACAAACACGCACTGGATACGATGTGTGTGTGTGTGTGTGTGTGTGTGTGTGTGTGTGTGTGTGTGTGTGTGTGTGTCCGGGAGATGGAGAGAGGCTTGTAGTTTAAAATGCGATGTGACAGCCCAGGAAAAGGGGGGGTGATAAAGGCGCTGTTATTGGATCAATCTGGCCCTGAATGCCCCTGTTAAACACGCGCGCATACACGGACCGAGCGCGAGCGAGAAGAGGGAGAGAAGAGGACCCACGGAGAAGGAGAGAAAGACAGAAAGAGTGATAGGTTGTGAAGTTAGGAGAAGAAGAAGAAAATAAAAACCACGTATTTCATTATCAGCTGGTATAATAGAGTCCTCCTGTCAATCACGCGCTCGTCTCCACGCGCCTCGTTGTTTTGACAGGAGCGCGCCAGGTGTAATTAGCGATCGATCCGGACAACAGAAAGAAACCCTCTCTCTCTCTCTCTTTCTCTCTCTCGTGCTCTGCCTTCTCCATTAACCGCGTCTCTGACGTCACGGGGCGATTAACGTTTCTTATTGGTCCCGCGAGCAGATGGAGGAGTCCTAATGAGCTGGCTCGCGCGGAGAGAAAGAGCAGGGTTGACATCTCGGCTGGACTGTGAACGTGAAATACCTCGTGCAGCCCCGGACCCATCCGCCCTCACGTCAGACCGAACCGTGGCCGCGGGAGACGGCCGTCTGCCCGGGTTCTCCTCCTCCTCCTCCCCTCTTCTCCTCCTCCTCTTCCTCCTCTTCCTCCCAGACTTTTTCTCCTCCTGACTGCATGTTCAGCCACACCGCCGCCCCCCTCCGCATCTTCACTTCGGCCCCGCCGCAGCCCGGGCGAGCATGGACAGTCGGGTCCTCGAGCATCCCCACACCCAGTTCGGAGGCTCTTTGGGCGGGCTGGTGGGCTTCCCGTACCCGCTCGGTCCCCATCATCACCACCACCCCCACCACCACCATCACCAGCACGTCTACGAGCTCGCCAGCGGACACCAGCTGCAGTCCGCGGCCGCCGTCCCCTTCTCGATAGACGGATTACTAAACGGCTCGTGCTCGGCCTCTGTGGTCAACTCGAACCCGCTGCTCTCTCCAGACAGCCAGCAGTTCAAACTCTCAGGTAGGCCGGCCTCTTTGTCTCCTGCCTCATAGAAATATCACCCGAAAAAACAAAAACACCCATTATAAAAGAAATTATCATTAATTTAGACATCTTATTATTTTTAAATTTTGAAAACAAGGCGAATTTAGCTCATTTAAAAGCTCATTTATTTATATTTTTTGATGTTTGATGCATTTAATGTCTGATCTTGGCTGAAAAGTTTTGGGTGTTAGTGCATTTTAAGGGAATTCTAAAAGTTTTGGTAATTCTAGGAGCATTGTAACTGCAGGTATAATTGAAGGTAAATGGTACAATTGTTGTAAATGTGGATCAAAGTGGTATCAGCTGGTTAAAAGTGAATTTTGTGGATTATTAGCTGTGTTTTAAACATCAAATATAAAACAAAAATATGTGTTTTTATCGCCTGAATTCAATGAGTTAATTTAAAAGAGTCTATTAAAGTAAATTAGTCTTTTAAAATGAGGGTGTGACAATGATCACTCAAGCCAATTCATGACACTCTCCTCTCTTTTACACACACATATGCACATGCACACTCACACACACGCACACGCACGTTGCAGATTCGGGGGACCCGGATAAGGACAGTCCCGGTTGCAAACGGAGACGCACGAGGACAAATTTCACCGGGTGGCAGCTGGAGGAGCTCGAGAAGGCTTTCAACGAGAGTCACTATCCGGATGTGTTCATGCGGGAGGCGCTCGCGCTCAGGCTCGACCTCGTGGAGTCCAGGGTTCAGGTAAAGACATGACTGACTGATGAATTCATGATCATGGTTGTTGATATTTTTCAGGAGTCTTTAATTTTAGTAAAAATGTTGATATTCGACTTTAGAGGGTTTGATTGGTTCCCATGGAGGCCTGCTCCTCACTCTGATCACTGTTTGTCAATGATCAGAGCATCAATAAAGCCTCTTTTGAATTATGCATGCAGGCTAACTATTGATTTGTGGGTTAATAAAAAACAAGGCTAGTTACTGAGCTAACCAAGAGGGACAAGGTAATCTCTTTTAATATTCAAACCATCTTTTTAACCCTGAAAATACAATTAAAACAATTGAGGAATAAAGGCCTGGGATTATCAAAATAGTTGATTTAATATGGAATAATAATAATAATAATAGATTTTATTTGTGGGCGCCTTTCAGGGCACTCAAGGACACCTTACAGGGCAATTAAAAGACACATCAGTAGAGTAGTAAAATCAATAGAAAACACATCAACACAACAAAGTATTAAATTAAAAAAAATACTATAAAATAAAATTAAAAATTATGATTTACAAAAATAATATGTATTCTTAAAAAATAATAATTATTATTATTTTTAATAATAACATCTATATTTAAAAGCATGTTTTAGTGCCACATAAGAACCATTGTTTACCTCTCTTGCAGAATAAAATAGATAATAATCATGATTATTCTAATAATAATAAATGCATTATTTTAAACTGTTGCCATAATTTTGCAAAAATATAACATGTTGATAATCAGAGGTTATAATATTAATTTATTGAGATAACAATGATATAGTAATTTTCGAAGTGTAGGTTATTCAGATACAGGAGACAGAAATATGGAGCATCATTTCCTAAATCAGTCCATGTGTTGTTGATGATATTCAGTGTAATTTAACATGTATATATATGTATATGTATATCTCTCTGTATGTGAAATGATCTCCACACTCGCTCCTCATGCCTGGTTGCCTGCAGTCAAAGCTGCACACACACTCAGCTGGATGTTGTTTGGGGATTTCGCTCCTAAACCTCAGATTATTGTTCCCTCAAGCTGCTTAACGCTCCTTTATCAGCGGGCTTTGCGGGGGAAAGATATCACCAACATTAACAATTCAGAAGACGCGCCTTTTGTCGCACATGATGTCGCTGCCCCCCGTCCAGCTTTATGAAACGTGCGCCGATCCTACTCGTGCATGCTAAACTCCTGCCGTTATCAGCGCCCAACATGCGGCCCTGAGCGCGCCCAGAGGCCGGGCACGAACGCTCCCGGGCGGGGGGGAAGCTCCGTGTGTTGGCTCGGTGTTAGAGGAGGGGGGTATTACGGCGCATTTAGACGTAATTGTCGATCAGACTCATTGGTAATTAACACCAGCACGTGCGTTCATGCGCTGCTCCACCTCTGTGACCTGCTCACCTGGAACATAAACACGTCTTAGACAGGAGAAAAGCAGGACAAAGACTCACTGGTTTGGGGGTTTTGTGGAGTTTGTTTGGATTTGAAGGCAGTGTTGGTTTTGTCCTGAAAACATCTGATGTATTATCATGACAGGTGTGAGCTCTGACTGACATTTTATCCATGGCCTATTTCAGTGTGAACTCACTCTAACAATATTATTATTTTGAGGATCTTTATGGAGGAAATTTAACAAAAAACCCACAATATTAAATCATGAAATATAACAGATTTAATCAAAGTACTCCCATAGGGTCTCCATAAAGGTGGTATTTGTGATAGTGATAAAGATGTGTGTGTTCAGGTCAGACCTAGAAATAATGTGTGCCTATTTTATTATTTATAATCATTGTTTAATGTTGACTTTTGGTGAATTTATTTATTGTTTTAAGTCTGAAAATTTTTATAAAATAGCTCCTAAAGGTCAATAGGAATGTGTTTAATTGAAATTTATTTCCATACAAAAGCCAAAACACAAATATATTTCATTCTAAACACACACTTGACATTATTAATGATATTATTATGAAAGAATAAGGTTGAATTAATTAATTATTACTTACTAAGGTAAGTCATGAACGTGAAAACACAAGTTTAGGTGAACTACACTAAAAAAAAAATACACACAAAAAAAAAAATAATACACTAAAAAATTTTTTGCTAAATACAACACTAAATTTAAATTTTACTCACCTGAGGGCTGAAGTTGAACTCAGAATAATTAATGTAATAATTAATGTAAGTTAGATTTTTTTTAATGAGGTTTAACAGTGCAGGAAAAAGCTGAATATCCTCATTCTCAACTTTTATTTTGAAAGGGTTTGTTCAATTAAGATCAGTTATCTCTCACAGGGGAGCCTTCTCAAATGATGAATGATATAAATGATTAACTATTAATTTTGTGTTATCACCTAATCATTTCATCGGCTCATTTAGACCTTAATCTGAGCTGTTTGATACTAATATTTACGAATATTTTTCACAGATTTTGACTTTAAGAGAAAAAGACGTCAAAGATTCAGTGAATTTAAGCTTAATGAGTTTATAATGACTGTGATTCTGTCTTTGTTTGCACAGGTTTGGTTTCAGAACCGGCGAGCCAAATGGAGAAAAAAAGAAAACACAAAGAAAGGCCCGGGCCGGCCCGCTCACAACTCCCATCCGACCACGTGCAGCGGCGAGCCCATGGACCCCGAGGAGATCCGACGCAGGGAGCAGGAGCGTGCCGAGAAGAAGAAACGCAAACAGGAGAGGAAACTGCTGAAGTCCCAGAACAAACTCCTCTCAGGCGACAGCTTCCACACGCCCGGAGGCTCCGAGAGCGACAGCGGCGTCTCCCAGTTCACCGACAGCGAGCAGCAGACGTCGAGCGTCAACGGGACTATCCATCTTGAACTGCCAGCAAATAAGGGTGCAGGAGGACACCCGACCGAATCCAGCTGCGACCAAACAGGGCACAACTTCAGCCAACTACAAAACCACCAAAACCAAAGAACAGCGGGAGAGCCGGAGCAGGTTTCTCCGGGCAGCACGCACAGCTCCAGCCCGGGAGGAGGCCCCAGATCCTCCGCCCTGCAGAAACGCAACCCCTTCAGCGTGGAGAGCCTCCTCTCTGACGCCACGCCGAGACGCAAACCCCCTCTGGACTTCCCTTCACTGCCAGGGCAGAGGACTCTGGTAGGGAAAGGCCACTTTCTGCTTTACCCCATTACCCATCAGCCCTTGGGTTTTCTCGTGCCCCAAACCGCCCTCAAGGCCTCGCCGTGTCAGGACAGGCTGGGACAGAGGTGCGTGCCGAGCGAAGGCAGCCCCGCTCCCTCCGACCTCTCCAGATTCGTCCCCACGCCTCTAAACTCGGATCATACGGAGCAGAACTCGCAGAACCAACTCAACCACGTTAGCAATAGAGCGGAGGGAGCGGAGGCGGAGGAGTGCCGAGCGAGACTTCCGGTTTCTTCTTCTCCACTGAACGGCGCGGCTCTGGCCAGGCTGACCTCCTCGCAGTCCAGAGACATCGGCGAGGAGTCGAGTCAGAAAGTTCGGACGGACGGCTGCCAAGAAGAGCCGACAGAGAAGAGTGTAAGAGAGGAGCGAGCTTCTCCAGACCTCTCTAAGCGTCTCGAGGCAAACACAGACTGTCAAGAAACACCCGGAACAGATGGAGAGGATGTCGATATGGACTAACACTTTGCGAGGAGCAAACAAACAAAGGACCAGGAACAGCGCTCCGACTAGTCAAACATTCCCAAAGCTCTGCTGAGACACTCGAAAACATATCAGGAACCAGGAGACTTAATTCTCATCTATTTTTTAATCATGATGTGTGATCAATCCAGATGGCCACAGACAGGAAAGCTGCGGCTGTCCTCATTTCAAAAACACCTTTTAGAAGCAGGTTTTTTCTCTCTCTCTCTCTTTTTTGGCGACCAACTTGTAAGAAAAGACTCGGCTCACACACAACAAAAATCCTCAGATATTGTAAAAACGAGAAAATATTTATATGTACACATTTTGATAAATAAAGTTATTGTTTAAATGGATTCCCTGTCTTTGAAAAAGGAGGATGAGGATGAGGGTGGAAAGGTGAAGAAGGAAGAGGGCAGGGTTTGTGTGTGGTGAACCTTGGATCATGGCTGCCGGAGTTTGGAGGTGTTACAGCAGATAAATCCTCTTTTTTCCTGTGTGTAGTGAGCCGGAGCTGCAGCTTTAAGTCCGTCTGGCTGTTTGTATTTATTGCTTTAACAAATTTATTCATTTGAAAGGCCGAGCTGGAATGAGGTTAGTGGCCGCGGGCTATAGGACCCTGCGCCTCCTGCTGAGTTTTGATATGAAAGTAATTATTTTCCCACTGGCTGGCGCGCGGGTCTCGAGGCAGTTTTTTTTTTTCCTCCTCCCTCCTTCCAGCCCAAAGGGTTATTAGACATTACCGATTTCCAGTGATATGGAATCACATAAACTTCCTACAATAATAGAATTAGCATGAAAGGCAGGGGTGTCAAATTGAAATGGGAAAATAATAGCCTCGCCAGCTGCAGCGTGGATGTGTGCGTGTTTGCGAGGAGCGCGTGAGGGCGCATAGTCTATTGAGCGCGAGGAGGAGGCGGATGAGATGGTGCCTGATTCGTGGGGCGGAATTTTCATGAGCTGCCGCGGTTGTCAGACGGCCCTTGTAGTCGGCTATATTAAGATAGATGTTCGATGATATCCCTCATTGTTCTGTCGCTTATATTGATGTTGCTGCGTTATCGCCCTATTGATCATGTGTCGCACATAATAGGACAGGCGCGCGCCCGTCTGCCTGCGCCTTTTTACAAAAAGCGCCGGGGCCCCTCGTCATTTGTTCTAATAGGACTGTGAGTCCCCCGGGGGGAGACAGATAAAGATATAGGGAGGGAGAGGAGGGAGGGAGGGAGGGTGATGTTCTAGGCTTGCATTAATAAAAATATTTTTGACCAATTGTTGGCTGAGCTCATAAAAAAGTAAGGCAGCAGCAGCAGCAGGAATGGAAAGTGAAGAATGGCTGAATTAGGAGCAGAAGAAGAAGAAGAAAAGCCACATTCAACTCCAGGTGAAAAGAGTGTGTTTGGCTCATGAAGTGTAAACGCCACCAATTCCCCGGAAACTGAAATCCCAATTATTAAAACCATTAATTCTGGCGGAGGAGCCGTGTTGACAGGCCGGCTAAATATCCCTGATCCCTCCCGGTCACCTCGCCTTTATTTGCAAATAAATTGAGGCGGATCCGAGGGACAGAGCTTTACTTTGCTGCGCCGACCTAAAATGAATTTCCGTGCCTGAGTCCCTTTAATAATATTTACATAATTTTCGCTCAGTGACTCTGCTATTTGCGCTGAAGGAAGCGGGGGGCTTATAGGAAAATAATTAGACAAGAGCACGAGGAGGGAGCCAGAGTGAAAAACAGCACGAGGAGGAGGAGGAGGAGGAGGAGGAGGATGGGTTAAGACCCGAGCTCAACACTAAATTCCCAGACAGCTAAAATCAATAAAAGTAATAACCCTATTATTTAATTCATAAGGACATTATTTTCCCATAAGGCCTCAGGAAACGTCCCCTTCGACCGAAACAATCACATTAAATCGTTCATTCCGCGCGCACTCTGTGAAATTTCTACTTTTATTCTCCCGCTCTTATTTGGAGGGCGAAACGCTTCATTATAACCGGTTGGTTTCAAGAGTAGATTAATTAGAAAATACAGGTTTGATCCCCTCCAGTGTGAGGCCTGTTTTTTTTTTTTAAGTGTGAGCGAGAGACAGGGGCCTGTATAAGCCTCTTTGTTTTTTTTTTTTGAGTTTAAGCAAATTAGACAAACATTTAATGGAATAAAGAGGAGACAGGAGGCCCACTGAGCTGAGGAAGAAGAAGAAGAAAAAGAAGAAGAGAGGCCCTTAATAGTCTGAAAAAGTCCCTGTGATATTTGACTGATTTTTTTGAGAATTTTTATGATTTTGGAGATTTTAAAAATGAAACTGCCTTATGTGCAGATAAGAGACAGGAAATAGGGGAAACTGGGTTAGTTGTCACACTTTTACTTGAGTGTATGATCAACATCAGAGCCGGTCCAAGCCTCAATGGGGCCCTAAGCAAAATTTGATTTAGGGGCCCCTCTACACCTTCACAGATCGCTGTGATTAACACTCTATGACATGCAAACATACCTACCAAGCTCTACATACCTACCAAACACACCTGCAGCAGCACTAAAATGTTTTTATTTTATTCTATTTTTACAATAATGCCTTACTCATACATGCAAAAAATAAAAAATATTTTAAATTTTTTTTTATTGCTCTTGGGGGGCCCCCTACTGGCCACGGGCCCTATGCAGACGCTTGGTTTGTTTATACCTCTGATCAACATCTACAGAAGCTTTGGGGTTAATTCATTATCATAAAGAAACACCCTGATTCACTATGAGCATGTTATTGGTGATAGAGGTGATTCCTCTAAGCTACACATGGCGTTTTGTATTTTTTAAAAAGTAAAATTTTTTGTAAAAGTTTAAGTTTTTGTTGTTGTTCTGAAGAAGTATAGACATCAAATCGGTTTAATAACATCTAAAAAAAATGCTAACCTCTGTATGTCTTTTTGTTTCAAAATGAAGTTATGTACAAATGCGAAAAAACAAAAGTCTAAAAAGGGACAAGGACCGCCAAAAATACAAACAGGACCAAATAAACATATAAACAAAAAATAATAAAGAATAATGACTGTCTGATATTAACAAAGCTATCAGTTAGATAAGTAGGTGTCTAAGCTAGCTATAACTTTTGAAACTGTACGGGCTGAAACAGACATTTGTTCAGACTGTCTTCTTGATCTGAGTTGACTAACAAACAGACTAAAAATTAGCCGTAACTAGCTTAAACAAAAAAACAACAGAACTTTTTCTAACAAACTTAAATATCCCAGTTAACCTCCTAATAAAGGGTTAATGGTTTTAACTAGCTGACCAAAACTTTTGAGTGTAAACATTAGCAAAATGCTTAATATGAACATGATAACCTACATAAACGCTCTTATGTTTGGCCGGATTACCTCTGTGGCGACCATCCCCGGTCTCCCCTACTTCATATGGGTTTTCCTGATGCTGTAGTGTGTTATTAGCAGCCTTCTGTGTGTTTTTTTTTCTGTTTTTATGGGCTCTTGACTTTGAAATAGACTAAAAATGAAACTAAGCTGCAGTCTCCATGCAAAGAAAAAGAAAAAACAAATCTGAGATCTCTTAAAAAAACGGGCAAACGCTACAGTCGGTCTGTTATCCAGCTGACTATCTTATTATTAACTTTTAGGCCCAGGGAGAATTAAGCCTCGGTATGGGCTGTAACAGACATTTGTGCCGACTGTTTTCTTGATCTCATTTAACCAACAAACAGACTAAAAATGACCCGTAACAAGCTTAAAAAGTAAACTACAGACCGTGTTTAACTTTTTCTAACAGGTTTTAACTAGCCGACCAAAACTTCTGAGTGTAAAAATTAGTAAAATGCTTAATATGAACATGATAACCTACATAAACGCTCTTATTTTTGGCCGGATTACCTCTGTGGCGACCATCCCTGGTCTCCCCTACTTCATATGGGTTTTCCTGATGCTGTAGTGTGTTATTAACAGCCTTCTGTGTGTTTTTCTGGTTTTATGAGCTCCTGACTTTGAAATAGACTAAAAATGAAACTAAGCTGCAGTCTCCACGCAAAGAAAAAGCAAAAAACAAATCTGAGATCTTCTACAGTCGGCCTGTAATCCAGCTGACTATCTTATTATTCACTTTTGGGCCCAGGGAGAATAAAGCCTCTCAGTGGGAAAGGGTGAGTCAGTGGGTGAGGAGGGAGAGAGAGAGAGGGGGAGGTTGTTTGGTGGCACCAGCACAAACGACCAATCGATCAAACCCGAGCCTGGCCCGGTCCGGCCCTCCCGCTGAGCTCGTGCCGCTCATGCATCACACTTTATGAATTCAATTTCAACCGGGAGAAATTTTCAATTTGAGCGCGCGATCATTACGGCGTGGGGGGATAGCGTAAATTGTTTTTGCTCTATTATGCATTCGGACGCCATCATTTTTCTTTCTAATTACCGAGGTGTCAGCGCGGCCTGTCACCCGGGCGCTGATTTTCAATTTAACTGATCATCATACATTCATTTTCCCATTTGATAAATCTGCTATCTAGACGCGCCCGCCATGCCCGGAATATTAAGCGGCGCCGGGGCGCGGTAATAGGGGGATGTGTATGCGGCAATGAGCGCGGATCAGCCAGCTAATTTAGCACCTTCCACATTCCCCGTCTCCATCCCCCATTTCCAATTCTCAAGAGGAGGCAAGAGGGAAAAAAAGGAGAGAGGAGAGGAGAGGAGGAGAGAGTGCAATGGCTGCCCAGCCTCCATAATCGGAGAAGAAAAAGACCCTGAGGTTAGAAAGAATCAGAGAAATAATATCACAGAAGAAGAAGAAGAAGAGAAAGTCCTCCAAACCCCTGCCTCATATTTAGACCCAGTTTAGAGGCAGGATTAATTAACGCTAATTGAGCTCTTCAAGACCTGTTATTCTTATTTAATAGAAACAAATTTGCACAATTAATTATCAACTTAATTTCAAGGAGCTATTAGGCTACAACCCCCTCCTAACCACCACCTCCTCCAGCTCCAGCCCCTCTCTCTGACTCTCCATCACCTCCTTCAGAGCAAATGAGCAGCTTTTGTCTTGAAGGTTTAGTCGTCTTTGATCCGGATTGAGCAGGCCTGCAGCCAACATCACACACACACACACACACACACATACTGAGAATCCTGCTGGAATACAACCAGGTCTACAAACCAGAGATCAGCTGATACACAGTGAAGCTGAACCCACATGGATCCTTTTACAACATGAAGGTTTAAAGTTAGATCTAATGGTTTTATCAGGGCGGCTCAATGAGGCGTAAAGGAAAGTACCTCAAAATTACAGGTTGAAACACTGTCAACAGAACGAATGTCGAGAAATCTCATCGTCTCATTTGGATGTCAGAAAACAGTTTCGAGACAACAAAACACTGAGAAAGTAAATCCAAGCAGAAAAAATAAGATTGCTCTGTTAAAGGTGGGGTAGACAGGAATCTGTTAAAGAAGCATCTTATTTTGTGGTCTATATACAAAAAAGCTTTTAATATCAGTCAATAGTTATTAGTCATTGATGACATTTGGTAATATCATCATATCGCTGTGTTTTGTTATGTCTGTGTAGTCAACATTTTAACATTTTAGAGCAGCCCGCTCTTTCTGACTGTAAACAAAGTCATTCTCCACCTCCCCCATCCTGATTGGTTGTGAGGCGGACGCTGCTCCCCTGTGTCGTTCACGAACCCAAACAAAGTAAGTGTGCTGCAATATCAGATGGTAGAAACCAACCAGAAAGTTTGGAAAATTGTCTTAATCCTCCTTTAGCCACGACTGCCGACACAAGCAAGAAAACAAAGAAAATACCGGAGACTCTGGAGGAATAATGGGCGCTTAAAACAGAGGTAGACCGGACAAGAGCTAAGAAGCCGGGTCAACGCTTCGGGATCTTGGTGACCCTGTAACCTTTCTGCTGGACAGGTAAACCGCTTTAACAAAGTAAGACAAGTGTCTGTAACAGAAGTGTTGACCTCGGGTCCCGGACTATGTCACTTTATCCTCGTTGTAGAAGTTCTGCAAACATTGTGTTTGCTGGTAGCAGGGCCGGCTGGCGGATTCTGGTGGCCCTAAGCAAGATTTTGTTTGGTGGCCTCCCAAAACACTCCCTGCGCATCCCCCAAACATAACGCGGGGGGGTGGTGTGGTTTGGGTGGGGAATTGATGGGGCCCCCTATATTGATTGTGGCCTTCCATTTTGTTGCATTTTAAACAGACGATGACTTCACGATGGGATATCGTGACCTTCTAGATCGTCTAGAGTCTAGACAAAAGTTGCAAAAATAACCGATCAACAAGCTCCCTGGGCTGCCAGTTGCCCATGTATGGTTTTTTGATTGCTCTTGGGGGCCCCCTACTGGCTGCAGGTGCTTAGTTTGCTTATGCCTTGGGCCGGCTCTGTTGCACGATGAGGGGCCTGTTCCTTTAGAGGAACTAACTCATTGCCCCCCCTTGTGAAAGTCAGTGCCAGAGCTGGGCCACCCCAGTCAAATGAAAGTGGACACGCCCCTGTTCTCAGCACAGACAATAACAACATTAGAATTAAAACATGATGAATTTAAAGTTTCTATTTTATCTTTTGTGTCCACAGTTGGATAACAATGTGAGCTAACACAAAGGTAAGTGTGCCGTTTTCTCCACCCCCTGTTTTTGTAGATGCTGACTGAGACACACACAAACACACACAAACACACACACACTAGTGAGCCCACCTTGTCTAAATGCCAATAAGTACGGTCAGACTGAGTGCGCGTGTGTTGTGGTGTAATGAACGTTTATGGGCACAAAGCAGCTTTGGTTTTGTCGTGCTCTTTGTTTCATTAGCCCAGTGGTTGTAATAAATGCCAACGAGCCAACGGGATAGATTTTAATTAAGTCGGTGAGAGATGAGTGGAGTGACACGGAAAACGGGGTGGGGGTGTTGGGGGTGGGGTTGTGCGGAGGTGGAGGGGGACAGCTTTTCAATAAATCGGTTCGCTCAGGGGTTAGTCGGTGATTTCCTCGGTAAAGTGTTGCAGGGCCGAGCAGGACTCGCAGTAATTTGGTTGATAAATCAGCGGCGTTTGGGGCATGCAGCTCTCCGCGCGGCCGGTTGGTTCCGCGTGTGATTTATGTGTTACCCGGGGGTCGTACACACGCTCGTGACAGTCCAGGATGAATTAACCAGGAGCCCCGCGCGCGCCTAATGAGCGAGTATTACTGCGCACACACCTCGACTTTAAAAAAGTGTGAAGAACGAGCCTGGCACAAGACCCCCTCCCACCCTCCTCATCCTCATCCTCCACCACCGTGCCCTCCCCGAGGTGTCGCATCGATTCAGCATCAGAGAGTTAAACACACACGCGCACACACACACACACACTCACGTGGACGGACAGTGTGGGTTATTTATCTGCAGTGTATGAGACAAAGTGTTCGATACCGGTCTGGCACCAGCTTATTGGGGTTAACTGAAGCATAGAAGTGACAGACACATGTCCGCACAAAAGATTCAGACACAACACATTTTTATTATCAGGTATTGATCCCACTTCTGTTTGACTGATAGACATCGCTGAAGGAAACAAAAATGCTCTTCAATGAAGCGCAGCAGCCGAGAGGAAGTATGAAGATCCTTGAGTGAATGAGGAGAAAAAGAAGGATAGACACAGACAAGAAATTACAATTTAGAGTTAAGGAAGCGAAAAAAGTTGTCAAGTGCAGTGAGAGTGAGCTAACTTTAACTTTTAAAATGTAAATTCATTTCCAAGGGGCAGGAAAGTTCTTCTAATTTAGTAGAAGCAGTGAGTGAAAGTCCAGCACCAGAGTTTTTGAAAAAGTATGCAGAAATGAAAACTGACAGGAAGTGAAAAAAGAAAACATTTTTGTTTTTTCAGTGATTTCTACGCAAACGATTTTACTATTTGTGTTTTTTATAGTGTAAATACTTGTTTATTATCTCTATATTTTTACTTATTTTATCTTTTATTTTATCTATTATTTATCTCCTATTTACTGTATTTGAACTGGAGTACTGTAACTTCAAAAATAAATAAATAAAAATACTCCACTGTGGGTTTTGTATGTCGCAAAAATCTAGTCTAAGTATTTTTGTAATTATTGGTAAATACAACCCGGGATTTCCACTGCATCTGAAACGGTGGCGATTTCTGCCGTACGCCAATTCCTATTGGATCCGTTTGTGAACCGAATTTTGAGGCAGATTACGGACAGCAGGAATTGCGAGAACTCACAAAAACCAGCGGATTCACGTGCAATCCCGCAGTAACAAGTTGTCTTTAGTCACATAGGCTAACCATATAAGCAGTAGATTGTGTCCTTCCAGAGGCAGAAATCTACTTCTAGCCTTCTTAAATCAGCATCTCCTCATTCATGGTGTCATCAGGATGAAATGAGGTCCAAAAACCTTTCACTTGTTCGTCCCCCGCCCGTTTGCATGGTGTGAAATACGATTCGCCTGAAACACAGAGTGTTTTACTTTGAAATTTGGCAGCTTCTTATCCTCGAAGGCCACCGTAGCTTAAGCAACATAAGGGGTGAGTAAGGAGGGAATTTAAACTTATCCTGTTATCTATAAATGCAGCTTTTAAAATCCAGTCCAGCTACATTCAGCCATTGTTGGAGTGAAACACACATGAAATGGAAATACTGTACGCTAGTGAAGGACAAACACTTCACATTTACACCTTGGGCGAGGACTGCATACATAACCCTTGGCTGAGGGTCAAAAATGCAAAGACGGACAGACTGACTCAGTCTACTTCATTGTGGGACAACAGAGGGGTTCACTATAAAGGCAGTATAAGGGACTTTATAAAGAAGCTTTAACTTTGAGGATTAGACAATATGCTTTTTAATTTTGCTGCACAAAATCTGGGGACTCGATCGGATTCAACAACCAGTTTCAAATGTTTGAGTTTCACCATCTTGATGACGTTGAGATTCCTGTAAGAACCACAGAGTGTTTTATTTGTAGGTAAACACCGTTGGAAGCCTTTTTCATGAATAACTTACAGTGATCATTCTCAGTGCAGAGCTGCAGCGTCTGGACTCATGAAGACATTCATCATGACGGACAGCTTCATTTGCAAAGGCGCAGATTGTGTGCAAAGACCTCTGGTGCGAGATTCAATGTCAAAGTAAAACAGCAAAATACATATATTCTGTTGCTAAGTTATCCACTATATGACTCATTATATTGTTTATTATTCAGTCATGGATTTATCAGAAATTTATGTGAAAGTTTAAGGAGAATTCAAGTAATAGTGACAATAAAAAAGAGAGCAACACCGCAACAGTAAATGAGCGGTTTCTTGTTTGTAATTTGAAGCTTGTAGGAAAAGAAGATCTCTGTAGTTGCATGTTAAGCTAATAAGTCTCCTCACCTCTCGACACCGACAGCTTTACCAAAGTGCCTGAACACCTAATTTGGCTGGTAAGAAGATTTTGGGCTAATTTTGACAGTCAAATAAGCGCCTTCCGTCACATCAGGGGGTCCAAGTCGGAAATTAGCCGAGCTGTTACTCCAGGAACAGGCAGAATTTAACTGCCATGGAGGTGAAGAATCTGCCCCCCTATTAAGTCAATATTTGTGGTAAAAATATGTTATCATATCAGACATGTCATCATTTATTTCTTGATTTTCATGGCAGATCCCATGATCAGAACTGGACTCATGGATGGCAGCCGTCTGCCTTTATCTCCATTAAGTGACCAGAGCAGCAGGGCTAGAAACAGCCACCTGTGCACAGTGGGATGCTAGTACTGATATGAGAAAAACTGCAAATCTTTCCTTTAACTCTAACATCTCTTCACATTTAACAAGTGTCAAATCAGCATGAAGAGCTGCAGTGTCGACACTTGTTTCCGCCTGTGTGAATATACGCAGAAAAAGGCCCAAAACAAAAAGACGATTGGGTTCAGTATCACTCAAACAAGAAATGATGGGACGGGTCTTTGTTTCTACATGAGAATTGATCTCCGAGTACGTCACGCCCTCTGCTCAGAGAGTCTCCATGCAGAGCGTGACATTTCTCTGGGAATTCAAAAACAGCAACACAAAAACTTACAAGACCTGAAATTGTAGGAGTGACAGTCAACCAACCGTATACCTCCTCTTTGCCAAAAGGACTAAAGACACTCGTTTGTGCATAACACACCGTCTGTTCAGATGATAGGAATTGTGGATTCTTACATAAAACTCATGCATCCACTATGGAGTCAAAATGAGGCCAGGAAGCATTGTAAACGCAACTGAGATATTGCAAACAAAGAATAATAATTGTAAACTTAAGTTCGGTATTGTAAACAAAAAAATATGTAACTGATCACTGAAATTTTAAAAATAAGGTATTTTTTGCATTTACAATAATTTATTCTTTAATTAACAAAACTTTTCCTGCATTTACAAAACCATCTGAACTCTCTTTGGCATAGGGGTGGGGTTAGATGAGTGGCATATCTATGGGGGGCGGGGTTAGACGAGTAGCTGTTCACGGAGGAAAATTTGAACAAAACCATAGAACAAGAAATCAAGAAGGATGGCGGACCAGAACACTGGTGGTTCGAGGCAGCCCAATGCCTCAAGTACAGTTAAAGGGATATTCCGATGTAAAATTGAGGTATGGTCAAACACACCATAACACCGAGTTAGACACCCCCTTGAGAGATGAATGCTGTCGACTGCTTGCTTCTCTAGTTATACCAACTTTAGTAACGACCGCACGATAGCAATACATGACGGTCTGAGGAGCCATAAACAAACCTCAACCAAAACACCACTCTATAGCCACAAATAATGCTCAGAACAGCACCTAACTTCATCAACAGGACATATAGGGTCCCAGCCATAGTACTAGACACCAAACATCTTTTTAGCTTTGCCTGATTTCTTTAGCAAAGAGACTAAACACAACTCACCTACTCTCTTCCAGCCCCGATGAGTCGATCACCAAGTGCAGTGGAGTTTCGCAGCTCAAGGAAGAACATTCATGATCATTACTTCATGGAAATTCAATCAAACTTCTTGTGTATTTTGTAGGAGCACTGCCAAAGCGGTCGTTCTTCTGCCTTAGCGTCTCTGTCTGATTGCATTTCCATGAAGTAATAATCATAAATTTTCTGCTGCACTCAGACAGCGGGAATCGCAAGGACTCACAAGAACCCGCAAATTCACATGCAATCGTGTGATAACGAGTTGTCTCTATAAAGACAGCCACATAACCATATAAGCAGTAGATTGTGTCCTTCCACAGGAGGAAATCCACTCTGTCCAGATCAGTAGATTGGGAATTAACCATGGGTAAGTGCAATATTTATCTTTATCTACGAAATAAACCATGTTTGCATGGCGTGAAATACAATCCACCTGAAACACGTGGTTTGTTATTTTGAAAAGACGCCGGATGTTTAATTTTGTGCACAGGCCAAAGTGTGCTGAATTTATTTAGTATGGAGCGGCATCTGGAAAAATAGAACCCTGGCAATCGGCTACGAAGCTCCTGAACCGCAGAGGGGCGGGAAGAAGCCAGTGGAAACGATCAGTAGCGATCGGCGGTGGTCGGCACCAACGGCCTTTTCCGCTGTTCTGCATGTGGTGGAAATTTGGGCTTAGGTTGGGTTAGCATTTCTGGTGTGAGCTTCAGACATTTTACAGACTTGAGTTTGTGATTTCAGACTTTTGTTCCCCTTAACTTAGCCTTCAGTTTCTGAACCAGCCCACCATTGCCATATCTGCTGACTGGCTATCAGGGCACTTCTAACTTCTGCATTTAATATGTTTAAAAAATATATTATTCATTGGTTAAAAAAAGTTTAAAAGCGGCAGAGTGGATACAGGTAAAGTTTAGGAAGTGCTGTAACTGCAGGAACTGATGAGCATTAAATCACAAAATCTAAAATCCCGTTGCCCACGCCGCTGATTGTGGGCTGAAAACTCAATAATTCCACCATTTAGATCTGATCACTTGAACCTGCAGCTGAACTCAGAGCTGCAGAGAGAGAGGCCTCTGTGGTGGGAGCCGAGCTTACGGACACAAGACCCAATCACAGCTCTGAATATGAATATGCAATTAAAAGGGAATGACACCTACAGGACTAATTACTTCTGAAATCTGCAGAGTTTTAAAAAATTATTCAGAACTAATTGATAGGAATTGTTACAGCCAGTAAGCGGCACAGATGAAACTGAACTGTGATTGAGGTATGAGTTTGACTTGCTTTTTGAGAGTAAGGTGGATGAAGTCATCCACAAAACCTGATCCTGTTTTTGCTCATCGTCTCAGTTTCAGCATTTGCTTTTAAAACTTTTGATTGAATGAGTTTCAGGAACTAACTTTATATTTTCTGTGTGCAGATTATAGCAGATAAAGTGGAGTTTGCTGTAGTTGATGTAGATCCTGCAGAGTTAATACTCAAGGTAAAGATGTAATTATGGAGGGACGTTTTTATTATTGAAAACTTTGCAATAGTTTTGGCTTTAAAATTCATTTTGATGACAGCCTTAGAAAACAACAGTTCACTTTGCTTACATTGATTAAAATTAAAATTAATATATGTACATATATATATTTGCTCCAAAAATATATACATATTTTGGGTAGGTTTCTGTTAAAGAAGCATCTTTTTTGTGGTGTATAAACAAAAAAGCTTTAAATATCAGTCAATAGCTATTAGTTATTGAAGACATTTGGTAATATCATGATATCGCTGTGTTTTGTTATGTCCATGGAGTCAACTTTTTCTGACTGTAAACAAAGCCATTCTGCGCCTTCCCCAACCTAATTGGTTGTGAGGCAGACGCTGCTCCCCCGTGTCGTTCACAAGCCCAAACAAAGTTAGCGTGCTACAATATCGGACAACAGAAACCAACCAGAAAGTTCGGAAAATTGTCTGAATCCTCCTTTGGCCACGACTGCCGACACAAGCAAGAAAACAAAGTAATAAATACCGAAGACTCTGGCGGAATAACAGGCGCTTAAAAAGGAGATGGACCGGACAAGAGCTAAAAAGGTGGATCAATATCAATGAAGCATAAATGCTTCGGGATCTTACAGACCCTGTAACCTTTCTGCTGGACAGGTAAACCGCTTTAACAAAGTAAGACAAGTGTCTGTAACAGAAGTGTGTTGTAGCGCCGCTAAACTGTTGACCTCGGGTCCTGGACTACGTTACATTATTCTAGTTATTCTAGAAGTCTGAAGTCTATATCTGAATTTAATTGGAACAATACAAGCGAGCAGGAGCGTCTGTTTGTGGGCGGGGCTTGCTGTAGCAGAGAGGGAGGGGGGAGGAGGAGCTGAGGGGAAAACTGGTTGGGAGGGGTAGAGTTTACATCAAGATTTCTCCCAAAAACTGTAACTTCCTCAGATCCTGACTACCCCACCTTTTATTTATAGAATTAAGTAATTTGATGGCACAGTGTGAAGATATAAGAGTCGGCTGAAACCTTCCCCTGCTCACCCCTGCTGTCAGTGAAACTACGGTGGCCTCTATGGGCAAAAATTATGACAAATGCCCTCTTCTTCTTTATCTGCCAACCACTGCACGTCCTGTAACCACCCAAAATATGAAAACTAGTCACCAGTTTGTCCCTTCTGAGCCCCTGTAGAAACTTGGCCGTGAAATATGGCAGCCTGTATAGAAAAGGACCTGCTCCTGTGCAGAAATAAACACTTAGTTCAAAGAGAAAAAAAAGACCTAAAATAATGTCTTTATTCAGGATTATATGATCGAATAAATCTAATAAATGTAAGCTCCTTTAATAAAACACTTTGTTAAATTTTTATATAATCTTTGAATGCACAAAAATAAGCAAAACAAAAGGGACAAGAGATTTTAAATAGTGGAATTTTCCTTTTAAGTACACATCAATATCTTCACTGTGCATCATTTGACTTCTTTTACTTATCCGTATAATATCTCTACAGAAAAGAGCAAAGATAGACACACCTTATAAACTCAAACAGCATCATAAATGAAGCTGAGTGTCTCTTTAGGGTTTGTGTGTTTAGAAATGAAGATACAATCAATAAAAAAGCTGCTAAAATATTGTCAGTACATCAAATACTCTGTGTAAAATGCAAGAAGGAGAGAAATGTAACGGAATAATTTGTGTACAGATTTGTGATTCCTGTCAGCGCACTGTGACGGCAGTGAGACACAGGGTATGGATAGTCATGTACCAAATCCCAGAGGCTGGTAATCCCTGAATTTTAAAAGAGTTTTGAACAGGCAGCTAAAGCAGCCCTTAAGCAGAGTCTCCAGATGCTACTGTTTGTATATCTGCCAGTTGGAAAACATCATGGATGTCTGTAGAAATTACAGAAGACTCAAAATCTCATCAACAGAGAGAGCAGGACAAACACAGAGATTTGCTTACACCACGTGGAAAAGTCTGCTGGTGCTAGGAGGAGCCGGGGCATTTCCATATTTCCAAAAGGGCGGAAAAATCTATTAAAGCAAAGAATTAAATACTTCATCTGGCAGATCCCTGCGTGCACATGCCAGGAGTTTGTATTATAAACGCACCGCTAGTTGAAACTTTTGTTTTACTCATGTGCGCTAATCTCCAGCCTATCCTGCTCAAAAAAATAATTTTGTTCGACTTTTTCATATTTATTTAATAAACGCCCAGAGTGCAAATTGTAACTTTGTGTGTCGAGAATTAATGGGAAAAGCCGCGACTGTTAAATCGTAAAATTTGACTGAGAAAGTTCCCATGTAATGCATATCAAACATTTATTAAAGCCACGCAGAATAATTGAATTGTTCTGCAGGTCTAGGTCTGATTTGTTTAACTAAATTCTTTGGCTGTCGGAGTGTGATACACGATTTCCTGCAAATTCCATTAAAGACACACAGGTATATCTATCTTTTGTGTGTTTGTGCGTCTCCAATGCACATAGAGAAATCATCTTTTTCCCTCTTCTTCTCTCGTCTGCCTATCTGAGCCCCGGCTCCGTCACTGCTTATCCACATCTTCACTGCTTATCTGCATCGAGCCCCTCAGTGAGATTTCAACCACTGTGACATGCAGTGAAAGCAGAGGCTGTCACTCAGCTCTGCCACACAGATTGAAATCAGAGACGGAAAAAGGGAAGAGCAAACCAAAGGGAGATGGAAGGAAAGGGAGGAATAGGGGAGAGGAGAGGGGAGGGAGGCAAAGTTAATATAATTTCATTTTTGACCCCCTCAGCCTGGATATACAGTAAGTGTATAGAAAGTGAAACATTAAATCAGCTTCTTCAGCTCATGTAAATGTCAGCTGCAAAAGAAAAATACAAACACATCAGAGGGAGGTCTGCTCCGACTTATTGGACTCATAATGAAGCTTATAATGTCAGCCTCCAATATACACACACAGCGCTGGAAATTACATTAAAAGTATAGCTTTCAAAACAACCGAAAAACTTCACAGAGGAAGAAGTTAAAACTTTGAATCAAGTGTTCAGCTACAAATCTGAACAAGCAGTAAGAAGTGAAGAAGTTTGTGCAGGATGAACAGAGAGATGAGAATTTAAAAGGGTAAAATTCATTCTTAAAGCTCCTGTACGGGGTGTTTTTGACTTTAATGAAACAGATAAAAATCATTTTAATGCCTCATTATGATGCAAAAAGCAGACGAGAGCAACAGTGATGTGATTGACTATTTTTATTTAGTCGTTTTTAATGCCTGAGAGTGACGCCAGAGCTGAGGAAACAGCTAATTTTTTACATTTACACACGTTTGACCGTCAAAAGTCAGCAGGATGAGTTTTTGTGAAAGGACTTGATTTAAAGTCCCTCTCCAATCATTTTTTCCCTGAAATTGTTATACATACTATTTTACTATTTTGTGTTGTATATAGTGTACATACTTGTATACTGCAAAACTTTATACATATTGCATATTTTGATTATTTCTTTATTTTTACTTATTTTGTCTACTTATTTATCTTTTCTTTCTACTTTAATTGCGCTGGAGTTACTGTAACAAAAAGCAATTTCCCCCCTGGGGATTATTCAAGTATTTCTGATTCTGATTCTAATCAGTGGTCTTTAAATCGTGATTACGAAGTTTTTAGCCAAAATCACGTTACCTGTGTCATTTTCAAAGGCTTTTCTTCTGCAGTGCTGCTCTACACACTCCTCTTCAGAGAAATGATGAAATTTAATATCATTATCAGTTTTCTTACGAGCGTCACAATTTGCTAATGTACACACTCTCTATTTCTCAGAGTCTGGCCTTCATAGCAGGGCTCCGGGGGCGGAGCTTGGATTTGTGACATAGGAAATCTCACTGTGTCTGAGCCTGCCAGAGATTCACAGAGATTTAAATGCAGAGATATTCAGAGAAGTAATTTCACACTTAGTTTTCTCATGATATGTCCTGTAGCATCAAAAAAATGACATATGAATATGTAGACATCAAGGAAGCATGTAAGAAGCAGTTACTGCTTTGTCCATGAGGGGGCACCACAATTGACAAAAAAGTCAAAGTTCCTCATAGGAGCTTTAATTTCTGAAAGTTCAAACACGGGCATAAGATAGGATCATGGGCGCTCTGGTAGAGACTCATCATCTTCCTCCACTGTTGCCATCACTACCACTGCTGAATAAACCGCCTGATCTGAACTGAACCATGGAGAAGTGTGACACACAGGTGTGGCACGCAGAAGTACACAAACATAATTCCTTATCAAAAACTGTTTAATCAAAGAAGAGTTCTATTAAAGAAAACTGTATTTTGTATTTTTGTTTCCACACTACAGGAAGGTGATAAATCTGACAGCCATAAAAATGCGACTATCAGTACTGGACGATATTGTGCCGCCTGCTCGACCTCATTTAGTCCGGTATATTAAAAGAGGCGCATCCTCTCTTCACTCACAGTAAAGCGTGCGCTCTACCCCTTCTCTCAAAGGCTCTCACTTTCACTCCATCATGGAGGAGGAGAGAGGAGAGCAGGGAGAGGAGTCAGGTATGTGCATCTGAAAAGCCAAGGGACAGAATGAGCGAGACAGGAGAGCGGCTGTAATGAAAATTAGCATGAACACACAAATGACTGCCGATTGATCTCATCTGACGGAACCTCCAGAATCAAAACAACATGAAAATTACTTATCGCGCCTTTAGTCAACAACAGTACTCTATTTTTTTACTGAACTAAATTCAAAGGACTGAGGGAGCTTTAATTGTTTGCTGTCTCGTCACTCACCTGAGACCTGAATCTGACTGAAACATGATCACAAAAAAGTGGGAAAATTATTTTATTGTTGTGAATTATTCTAGATTTTTATACTACTATAATTTAAAAAAGTGGTGAAAATTTTTCCATGTGTGACAGCTTTTTCTACTGTTGGCCTAAATGACGTCTGATCTAAACTGGAGACCAACATGAAAACACTGAAATAGAGATTTCACCACATGATGCTCGATGCTAATATGAGAGTAGTCAAGCGCCCGGCAAGCTGCGACAAAACAATTGAAAATATTAATAGAGTTATGTGTAGTTTATTACTCACAAACTCACAGTGAAAGTGTGTGTTTCTCTCTGATTCACACACACACACACACATTACAGTCGGGGAGGAACTTAGTGTTTTAGTAAGCTAAGTTTCACACGTTGGCTGGAGGTGTCCTTGCTTTCTACTGGTGTAATTATCACTCCGGGAAAAGTGTTTCATTAGGAGAGCTCCACTTACAGACACATTACTCACAGAGGGCTGGACACGGACACCCCAGACAGCATGCACACACATCTACACTCGCACATCTACACACATGTACGCACATGCGGTCTTTAATTCGTGGCCCCTTGTTCTTGTCCTCAGCCTGATCTGTTTTTCTGAACTTCTTGGCACTTCTCTGATGTTAACGCCTTTAACTCAGATCTTCAGCTGTTAAATCTGCCACTTCTTCAGCTGCCACAGACCAATTATATCCAACAAGGAAATATTTTTGTAACTGACCGACAGAATCGAGAACATCTGAGTGTCTGAATCCACTAACTTTCACTTAAGGTCAGACCGAGAGCTCCATTCTCCTCGGTTTCCTCCTATCCCTCCTCTATCAGCTCCTCTTTTCTTTCTGTGCCCATCCCACGATCCTCCTATCTGTCCGCCTGTCTCCCCCCACTCCCCCCTTCCCTCCCCCCTCGCTGCCCTCTCATTGCCTGGGGGGCCTGCAGGTCTGCAGGTTAATGAGTCGTGAAGTGTGAAAACTTCCTGAGACTCAACCGGAGCTAAATGCTGTTTCCAGATGTGATTCTACAAACGTCTGGATGTCCGCTTGAGATGAGTCGGAGGAGGTGGGAGGGGAGAGAGGGGAGAGAGGGGGGAGGACAGAGGGGTGTTTAACAAAGAAGAGAGGGCTTCAAAAATAGATCTTAAACTGTGAGACAGAAAAAGCTGCGGGAAAACACTCTGCTGCTCATTAAACCAGCGCTGAACATCACATTATGTTCTCGTCTCAAACGCTGACGGTGACTCCAAAGACGGAGAGTGTCGCTCAGGGTTTTATTATTTTGTCAATCCTGATAAAATAAAGTTTTCCTTTTCAAACTTACACACTCAATACTTCAAAAACTGAACTCTTCTGTTGATTTTTGGCGTTACTGGAGAATAGGAAACCAGACAGAGCCGGAAACTGGGAAGAAAGTAGGGACAAGTGTACGAACTCCAGGGGATGTCCTGTGATTTCGCTTATATGATTGTTATTAGGGCTGTAACGATTATTCAATTAAAGTTCAACAATCAAAATGGTCAACAACTATTCTAGTAAAATTGTTTTTTTCTTGTTTTGTTTTTGGCTCCAAAGTGCTGCAGTACCCTCCGCTCATAGCCTTCGCTGTGTATGCCTTGTCCTGTATGCACATGTGCAGTAGAGCTCATAGAAGTCGGTGTCTGACGTCACTACAGCTCAGTAACAACAGCGAGCAGGACGCGTAGCTCCAGTGTTTGGGAACGTTTTACTAAAATTTAAAGAGGGGAAGTCGGTGAAATGCAAGAAAACACGTCTGGTTGGCTGATGAAGAGGACGCCGGAGAAGGACCGTCAGTAAGCTAGTTGGCTAAGTCGCTGCTAATAAAATTACCATCAACATTTGTAAGTAAGATAGCTTAAGCTTTACGTGTTAATGTGTAAAGTAAGGCTGACTATTTGATGATTTTATTTACCTTAAAGATTACATGTTTGTAGTAACGATAAAAAGGTTATTAAAGAAAATTTAATGGTGTTAAAACAGCAGCTGCATGCTGGTGAAATAATCTGCTATACATACATATAAAAATATAAATATATTTAATCTTTATTTAACCAGGTTGGTCCCATTGAGATTAAAAACAGTGATGCAAAAATAAAAAATGTACGATCTGATTAATCGCAAAAATAATCGTAGTTGTATCGATTATCAGATTAATCGTCTGTGGCAGCCCTAATTTTGATCACATTATATAATCTGATAATAGAGCCGCAAGAAAAAGGATTCGCTCATTTATTCACTCTTCAATATTTCCAGGACCTCTGCTTCATAATTCTCCAAAGTTGTTTCTTCATTTAAAGAAGATTTTAGGACTTTTCCGCACATGTGAGCAGAGCTAATGATTCATCCTCTGGGGAGCCTCCGTGTTTGGACTAAATTTCATGGCAGCCCCACAGTTAAGATATTTTGGCCAGGAACAAATTGGACCGATACGACAGGCCAAGATCAACCGTCCCCGGCGCCATAACGGCTAAAAATGAAGAAAAAAAAACGTCCAGAAACAAACCTGCGAATCTTCTGTGGGGCACATGGACTCACTATCCTGATTATCTTCATTTGTATGGAAAGAGCCCCGCCAAAATAAAAGCTCATCTGCACATCTGCAAGAACATGTTTGTGCATATGTATCCGCACATGTGTAACTCATTGTGTGTGTGTGCGCGCGTGTGCATGTGTGTCCATAATCTGGTGTAAATAATGACATCTCTGTCCCCCGTCTTCTCTGCTGCCAGCTCCACTAATTATTTATTCTTGGACGCTGTCGAGGTGTCAAACTCACACTCCTGCCTCTAAAAACAGCCGTACCCTCGGCCCCGCTGGCACTGAGGACTTCCAGCCCGTCATGCGTGTGTTTGTGCAAAGTGAAGCTCTGTCAGATTTAATCACGACTTATCATTCGACATCTTCTCGGGTTTTTGAGTCATTCCCTTCCAATTTACAATTCTCGGATCGCCTCAAGTGGCGGATTGGAGGATTGTTCTGGTTTAACTCTGGGATTTTGAGATTTGCCTCTCTGAGTTTTCTGCACAGGAACACTTCAGTTCTCACAAAATCTGATTTGACATTAATGTGTCTGTTTAGGAATATTATCTCATACCCTTTTTCTGTGGGAATTATTCTTCTATATCAGCAGGTTATTGCACCAGTTTGACCAAAACTTGACTTATAAAATACACAGAAATCAAGAGTTTGACTGAAATCCCACCAAATAACACACTAAGATACTTTTCAGTCGTAACAAGCACCTACTATGACATGTGATCAGGAGACACAACATTGGTTTTCACTTTTACACTGATGACAACCTCCTTTACCTCTCAATAACATCTCCTCACTTTCTTACTGTACAACGAGACGAGATCTCGCGTGTTTTCCCCGGGAGTCATAGAATAAGATCCACCAATTGGTGTATATAAACACCCACATCCCACAACCCTGGCCTTTTTTTGCTGTTTGACTTCTGTTCTCAAGACTTGGACGAATTCCAGTCCAGTTGAGGCACAAACATGGAAAAAAAAGTTGATTTCCAACTTTATTATCTTGGTTTGCGGGTCTGACTACTATAAATCTGACTCGACTTGTCTTGGTCCTAAACTGGGACTTGGTTACCAACCAAATGCTCCATGTGAGTCGCAGCCATCTACGAAAATACCTCGAGTGGGATTAACAGGTTTGACCCGGTTTGGTTAACGTGGACTCGCGGACACAGCTGGCTACCAGTTTGTCAAAAATCACAATCAAATAAACTGTATCAAGAATCTTTAAAAAGTGACATTGACCTTTGACTTTTTTGGTGGAAAAGCTGCGTTAAAAGACAAACACCGACCGTTGTTGAACTGTCTCTGTGCACTGATACAAACATCAGTCCAAGTGGAATTCAAGCAGCTCCAATGAAAACCAATTAAAGGTGGTCGACATGAGGGCTAATCGACTGTAAACAAAGACCACACATGGGCTCAGAGAGAGGGCTGCTTTAAAGGTAAACGACCAGAGGAAACATCATCTATTTGTCATTTGCGTCGACAGAGCACATGAACAGCAGCGTTTTGTGTGTCTGTGTTTGCTCTTATGAATAAATGTTTGTGTTTGCGCTGATTTAAGAGACTCTCCGCTCTCGTCACCGAGTGCGAACGAGCTGCGAGGGCTTATGGGGGAGAATAAGTTGAAAACAGGACACAATCAATACCGTTTACCCAACAGCCTCGTCCTCTGTGTGTGTGTGTGTGTGTGTGTGTGTGTGAGCATGTGTGTACCTGTGTGTGTTTACCTGGAGTGTGACTGCATTTAACGTGTCAAGTTGAGGAAAAACAACCAAATGCCTCTCAGCACACGCTTTATTGACCAGCGAAAACGCACACATACACATACAAACGCATACAAACACACACAAACACACACAGACTGCAGGCATATTGACTGGTTGGAGGGGGAAACAGGTTTAAGGCAATTAGAGTAGTGTAGTTTCCGACAGAAACCTTCCATGATCCTTTTCACTCGCCCTAAAGTGTGACTAAAATCACATCAGTACGGCGAAGTCAGACGAGACGCTTCGTTCGACACAGCTGCTGTTTTATTGTCGTTATCGCACCTGAAACTAACACGTTAATTACCCTTAAAGCATATCTGTGAGTGAGTCAGGTGGGTTTTATTACTCCACTAAAGCTGCAATAAGGAGTTTTCTTTACTAGGATTAAAACAACAGCTAAAAGCAAACAAATATTTTTCAAATGCCTAAAATCAGTGCGAGAGGGTGTGTGTTAGTCATTTCTACATGAAATATACACAACAAATAATGAGGATGAGACCAGCAATTTCTGCTTTGTCCACAGGGGGCGACAAAATTAACACAAACAGAAGATTCCTCACAGGAGCTTTAAATTTATCACAAAATAATTTATCAGAGAGAAAACTCAGAGCCTTGTAGACACATAACCGTGTCTGAAAATAGCCGCTTAAGAATTGTTTCGTATCTTTTTTAAGACACGAGGACTCTGATTAAGAGGACAAAGTGTTTTTTTAGCTAAGCTACCACGAAATTACTTTAATTCAATAACCGATTGCTTCACATCACAGAGGAATCAAATCCCGTCTGCGTGTACATGTGGATGTTTTTTCAGAATCTATAAATGATTCATTCCCTTTATTTTCAGTTTTATAATTCTTTTAACGTTGGAATTATTTAAATCTATGCATCGATTTAACTACCAAGTTAAAGCACTTTAATTTTTAGGTACTAAAGACCAAAGTTGTTATTTTGCCCACATTTTACATGTGAAGGAACCTAAGAGCCAGCGTGCGCTGTGCCTAGATCACCGCCCCTCCTCAAAGGAAATTCGGAAAGAGTCATGAATGGTTTGGGTCTTCATTCTTCTCAACTTTTTCTCCTGGGCGCTGAACCTCCTTTTTAAGCCTGTACCATTTGTATTTTAACCTCCTGTTTACACGAAAACAGCTCAATCGTCATGTAAGTATGAGAAACCAGACTGTCCTTCATCACAACGAAGTGTCCTGAGGTCACATTGGCGAGATATAAGCAAAGACTTTTTGACGGACTCTGTTGGACTCCTTTCCTTTCAACAGCCTTAAGTTTGATTTTCGGGTCAACAACAAAATCCCTTCCTTAACATTTGAAACAACACGATCAACACGCCTCTACTACGGCCGCATGATTAATTGATTTTAAATCATAATCAGATTATTTGATCATGACGATGTTAAAAAAAATGAAATCGTCAAATCGATATTCCTCTCTATCATGTCTCATGCCTCCAGGCCACCGTAGGTCCCCCTTTTTGCAAAGTGCTCCCCAGTTCCCACACACACCAGTGTAAACAAACATGGCGTTTGCAAAAGAAGGCGATAATTTTATGGTTAAATAGGACAAGAGCGAGTCAGTCGTGTGGAATTGGTACGGCTTCACAGTTTCAGATGAAGAGCAAACCACTCCCTGCTGTAAAGTCTGTCTGAAAGCGGTATCAACCTGTCCACACGGAAACTAATTCAGGAGTAAACGTTAAAATTCTTAGTCGTATCGGCGTTTCATCCACAGGTGACTGTGAATGATACTTTTTGAAAACGGGTCAGAGAGTGTATAAATCTGTAAACGACAACCATTTCATCTCCATGTGGATGCTGATCTGCCTCTCTGGAAACGATCATGTGACACACAGCGTAATTTTTTTATAGCGCCTGAGCGTGTCGTGGCCAAAACAACCTTTATACTCATGCTCTGCATTTCCTGTGCAGCGTTACAGCGCCATTTACTGACTTGGCATATGCACTACATCGTGTTCAGCGGTTTTGTTCTGAGAGATGATAGAAAAACTTATTACTAAAGTGAAGTTTGGTGAAATCGTTGAATAAAAAATCAAAATTAAAAATCGGGTTTTCAGAGAAACAAAAATCAGGATTTTATTTCTGGCCAAAATCGTGCAGCCTTAGCCTCTACAAGTCCATTATTTTCTGGTTGAGCTGCGCGGCTGACGTGCGCGAGGTCGGGACTTTAACAAATCTGTCTGAGGGGAAAGTCAGCGCGGGGCGACATATTTTACACTCTCGTTACTTTTTGCCACAAATGAAGTTTTTAATGTTTCAGGAAATAGTCGGACAGAACATCTGCTCGCTCACTGTCTCGTACCGTTGTGTATCATCGCTCCAGGCTGAACTCCTGCGGTTAAAACACTGGACTGTACTCGACACCAAACTGTTAAAAACCAGAGCCTCTCACACTCAGCGCGGACTGGTCAAAACAGAGCAGCCCATCAGGCGGGTCGCTGTTGATAAATGTTGTAAAGTGTTTCATCCATGTGGATGACGGTGGAACGGAGGTGGGTCTGAATCAGTAAGATGGCGATCAGTCTTATCCCATCTTTGTGAGACCGTTATTAAGACTCCTACATGATCTGACTGCGAGTGGTACACAGTCATTTCATCTCTTTATCTGACAGCATGTTCAAGTAGCTTTATATTACCCAACCATGTTCACTGCTCAGTCAGAGAGGCACACACAGCGAGGGAGAACGAGGGGAGAGAGAGTTATAGACAGCTACATACAAATACAAGCTCTTACTGCTGTAATCCTATCAGACAGGGCTCTGCTGCTTCACGCCGCCTGTGAGAGGTCAACACAAACTGTGACAACATGAAACATGGAGAGAGAGAGAAAGAGAAAGAGAGAAAGTGAGCGCTGCAGTCGAAAATCCAGCGCTCTAAATAATCTTTGACTTGATCCCGCCGGTTAAATTGTCAGGGATTACCATTAAAATTACTGTCTACATGTGAATGAAGTGACTCCATCATCATCATCATCACTTCACACTGTTCAACAGATGTCTCACTTCAGTCTGCTTCTGCTCGAGGTTTCTGCCTGTCAAATGAAGTTCGTCCTCTCTTCTGTAACTTGATAAATGTTGTAAAGTGTTTCATCCATGTCGATGACGGTGGGATGGAAGTGGGTCTGAATCAGTAAGATGGCGATCAGTCTTATCCCATCTTTGTGAGACCGTTATTAAGACTCCTAAATGATCTGACTGTCTCCACACAACAAGTGCAAGTAAAATTATTCGCGCGAAATACAAAACGGGATGACCACTTCAAACCATAGACTGTATAAAGAATGGACGCCGTCTGCCTCCTCGCTGGGTGAAGCCACCACAATAACAGCACCCTCTAGTGACGGGCTGCAGTATAGGTCATAAATCCTGCCTCTTCCAGCAATCCCTATGGAGCTGTGGACAAACTTTAGAAATTGTCAATTTTTTCCCTCCCTGGTTGTGATGTTGACATGTAGTCACTGTAAGACTAGTTTGTGCTCAAGTCCTCTTTTTTCTGTGCAGCTCCATTTTTAAAAGTTATCAGGGGGTTCATGTTTTCTTTGATTGACACCTGATACAGCCTATGGGTGTACGAAGATTGCATAGCTCACCCGGGGAATATGCTGTTTGAGTCGAGCGACTCTCAGTGACTCTCCCGCCAAATGCGCACAACGCTACTGCGCAATGTTGTTTTCAGGAAATGAAGAAAAATCGCGGAAATACCGAATCCAAATCCAAATCAAATCCATATACTGGCGGAAGGTGGAACCAAGTTGTCCACAGTATATACAGTCTTTGCTTCAAACTAAGTGGACCCCTCTTTATCTACACACAATAAAAACAAATCGTAACACATACTCCAGCTGTGCACACAGGAGCACATTTGGTCTGAAGGCCTCCATTATCTCCTACTTGAAGTGTTAAAATGGTTTTACTTTTGATTTGTCTTTTTTATGCAACAATAATGCGCGGTTACATTTGCATCTCCTCAGTGAATCGTTTGAGGATCTGAAACACAGTCTCCGAGCGTGATTCTTTTCTCTCCGAGCGTGTTGCGTCCCGCGTGTGGAGCGTGTTTTCCTCGGGGAGAACTTGGTTCACTTTGTGTTTTATAAACATTTGAGAAAACGCCCACGGATCCCATGTGTAGGCAGCTCCCTGCGCCCTCACCGCCACTGTGCACACGTCTCTATATCAACACGGCGCAAACACACACACACACACACATCAGAAACGGTGCATGCATGCTCACATAAATACACACACGTACACACACTAACCTGTCAGGCGTCAGGAGGAAAGAGCGGCCTACTGAGACACAGAAGTGCAGGAAAACATTTCATCCTTATTACCCTGTTATTTTCTCCCTCACACACACACACACACACACACACACACACACACACACACTTTTATTTCAGCATTTCTGTTTTATCATTCTCACCTTTTCTCATATTTCTCTCTCACGAGGGGCCTCCCTCCCTCCCTCTCTCTTTCTCCCTCTCCCTCCCTCCCTCATCCTCAACTTAATCTCTCCCTCGCTCTCTCTCCCTTTTCTCTTCCTCAGTCTTTTTCCCCCCTCAAGGTGTCTAAGCTGTGAGACATTTAATCGCGGCGGTAACGGTTTCATATCTGGAACAGAAATCAAATAATGCCAGATGATTTACTCCCCCTAGCAACCAGGGAGCAGGGCCCTAGCAACCGACCCAGCCAGCAGGCCAGACCTAATCAGGTTGAAAATATTTCAATTATTGTGTTGATTCTAGGAGGTGTGTGTTTGTGTGTGTTTCTGCTGGAGAGTATATGTGTGTGTGCTCATGTGTGTGTGTGTGTGTGTAAAGATCGGCCTCCTGCATTTTAATGGTGTCAGCGGTTATTGATCCGGGGATATTAGAGGAGGAGAGGAAGCACGTCGTGTCATGAAGAAGTGATCAAGTGCTGTTATGATGGAGACATTAGACGGATACAACAACACATGGTCATTCTGGCTCTGATAGTGTAACAGTTGGCATGCTCTGTGTGTGTGTGTGTGTGTGTGTGTGTGTGTGTGTGTGTGTGTGTGGCAGAGTTGGCAGACGATCGCCAAAGAGCGAGGACAGGATCCAAACTCCAGGGTGCCAAAGGACCAAATCGAGCTTTACTTTCACTCTGTCAGACACAGTCACACTGTACGCTTGTTGTGTTGGAGCTTTAGAGAAAGTGTAAGTGTGTGTGTGTGTGTGTGTGTGTTTGCAGGGCTAGCTTAAGGCTTACTGAAGGTTTGCCCAGTCAATCAATAAGTGTGTGTATTTGTATGTGTGTGTTAAACTGATGACCGCACAGACAGTTGTCAGTAAATTAGGCCCATCTTTAAAACGCTAATACGGCGACAGATCCACAAGGGTTTGTTGCGGCAGATATTTCAGATTCAGTTGTAGTCTTTGGACTAAAATGCCTTTTAGTTTTAGTCACATTTAAGTCATTTTTACCCTTCAGTTTTACTTGAAATAATTAAAAGATTCCGGATTTTAGTTTGACGATTAAGTTCAGACTCTCCCACGAATGCAAAGCTGCTCTGCCGTCTCTCTGATGGACTACTGCAGAAGAAATGATTTTATAGGCTGCTCTTCTTTTTAATTGTGGGTGAGGTTGGTGCTTTTTACTTTCACGTTGACAGGGCCCCATTTGTACTTATCTGAAGTATTTATCTGCATTATATCTGAATTTAATGGGAGCGATACGAACGAGGACGAGTGTCTATTTGTGGGCGGGGCTTGCTGGAGCAGAGAGGGAGGGGAGAGGAGGAGCTGAGGGGAAAACTGGTTAGGAGGGGTAGAGTTTATATTCAAGATTTCTCCCAAAAACTGGAACTTCCTCAGATCCTGCCTATCCGACCTTTAACTGCACCTCCCTTCTCAAAGTTTGGATAAAGACATGAAACATGACGGTTGTTGCAGAGAGTAGATATTATGGTTGAAAACTTTTTGTTTGTTTAATAAATATTAAAATGTATTACTTTCCCAGTTTGAGCTTCATCCTTACAAACACTTTAAAATGAGCTGACATGGCCGTTTATATTCACACTAAACTAAATCTCTTGTGGATATTTGTACTTCAGCTTGTAAACAAACCTCTTTTAAATTCACTGGAATTCTTTCTTAGGTCAGTTATCAAAGCTGTATCCATGACAACGGTCTGCTATTGAGGAATAACAGACTCCCCTTACAGACGAGTTAATATAAATCACAGACAAACTCTTTAGGTACCTGTCCGTTAAAGCAAAATATTTCTCTGCTCACAGATTTATTTCTTCCTGGTTGTTTTACAGCTCTTTAATTTCCCGTCTTTCTCCTTTAGTTTGATAATTATAAGCGCAGAGGAACAATGTGAGAAGAGGAGGAAAAAAGGAAAACGAGCTCCAATCTAATCTGCTTTTTAAACGTCTAATTCTCTGACGGTAATTATGGCTGACAATTGGCCTTTAGGGACGAGACGAGCCTCCGTCAGTGGTGTTTGGATGGTAGAGGGTGACAGAGCAGACAGACAGACACACAAACCACCAGAGAGAGAGAGAGAGAGAGAGGGGATGTAAAAAACCGAGAGAGAAAGCTCGACAGAGGAGGAGAACGAGGCCTGTTTGAATGACAGAGAGAAATGGATGTAAAAATGGGCTTTTGAGAGATTATGAATTTACATATCTTAATAGAGAAATGCACGCTGCGGCTGCACAGCTCATCTGCAGAATTACAGAACGTATGTGACCTGATTGTGTGCGTGTGAGTGTGTGTCTCTTTGTGCGCGAGTGTGTATTGGAGAGACATTTTGGGCTGGTTCGAGTGAACAATAACAGGCCGGTTTTTTAAGGGTACCTCTCCTCTGAAGTTGTCATCAATGATCAAAATAGTTGGAGGGATTTTACACCAAATGTCACATTTTTTTAACCACGCTGAAGAGCTTTCCTCTCCAAACTCACAGAGGTCTCAGTGCGGGTGGGAGACCAGTTCAGCTAGTTTTTATAAATGTGAAGAGTTTTGTCCTGGAATATCACAATTAACATTTTGAAAGGTTACACCTCTGCTGAAAAATAAAAAGAAATAAAAAAAAAAAATACTGTACATCGCCCACATTGTGGATTTTCAGTTTGGTGTTGATCAAAAGCACAACCGGCAGAGAGCTCAGCGCCTGTCGAGTTATTGTTAAACATTCGAGACCTACCAGTGCAGCAAGTTTCACCTGCTACTGCTGACTTTTGACATTATTTCACATCTTGACTTGCAAGAGGAAGAGCAGAAGAAGAGTTGGAGTGGAAAGACTAAAGGTAAGAATGTAGGTTTATTACCTCCGCCGAGGAGGTTATGTTTTTGGTAGCGTTGGTTTGTTTGTTTGTGAGTTTGTTTGTCTGTTAGCAACTTTATGGAGAAAGTAACGGATTGACCTGAAATTCTAGATACTGTGATCCAGAACACACAAAAATAAGGGTGTTGTTGAAATTTTCAATGCTGAAAGATAACAAATGGGCGGCACAGTGGCGTAGATGGGCGGCACAGTGGTGTAGTGGTTAGCACTGTTGCATCACAACCAGGAAGTCCTGGGTTTGAATCCAGGTCAGGGCATTTCTTATTTTAGGAACATTATGAACAGTGAACATACCAGTTTAAACGCAAATAAACGTTAATAAAAGACACATAACAGTAAAAGTTTTGGTGTGAATCACAATATAAGGGGGGACATGAGCTGCTTGGCGGAGGTCTGCGCTCTCCGAGTGCTTTTCTGGTTTGATATAAAACCAGTCACAAAATAGTAGGGGTGTAACGATTCATGTTAACAGCGATCCGATTTGTATCATGACTCGTGGTTGCCGATTCGATTCAAGGATGATGTTGGTTCATTTAGTACAATACGATCTGAAATGATTCAGTAACTTTTTAGCCAAAAATTAAACCAGTGTGACTGATAAATAAATACCTGGATACTAGAGAGTACATCCAACATTTCTGCTACTTCTGCTGTAGATTTTCAGCATAGAAAAAATACAAATGCTACGTACACTGGACCGCAATGGTGGGTTGATAATTTCTTGCCTGCCTGTGGCTAGCCGATCCTAGCATTGAAATGTATTTCGATGCATTTTACGGCAGTCTGTGAAGTCCACGGCCCAATCTCAAACCGCCCCCTACACACTCGGCCTTCACTACAGAGTCTCACTCATAATTAAGTTACACTAAACAGTCTGGACTTCAGCCAACTGGGAGCGTGTATTAGCGATCAGAAAATAACCAGGCCGATCAGTGACTGTGTTTCCACTGACAACAGGGAAAGGCAGCCCCTGATTGGTCCATGTGTAGATGGTGACGTCAAAGTGCCGTTCATTCAGAACGCCGTTAATTCTGCAGTTGACTTTGCAAAGTCGGCAGAAATTGTTTATATCCGCAGAAGACGTCGGATATTTTCTGATCGCTAATACAGGCTCCCAATTGGCCGAAGTCCAGACTGTTGTGGGAAGGAACGGCAAGTGATTCACGCAACTGGATGGCCCAGCCAGGCTAGTGGAGTGCGCCTCAATTGAAATGGGAGGGTATAAACAAGACGGCTGAGTATGGGACGCCCTCCTCACTCCACTGAAAAACGGAGAGATTCATCGCCATAGCAAAACAAAGACACGTCCTGTGCATGGCAGCATTTAAGTAAACAGACATCATGTTCAGTTCTGAGCCGCGCCGGCTGCCTCGTTTCTTCATCCTCCCAGTAAAATCATAAATCCAGTAACTATTACAGTGACAGGAGCTAAATTAAACTTCTGATTGTTGGTGATTCCACACGTCTTTGAACCCCTTTACTGTTTGATATGTGCCTGCTTGTTTCTGCACTACAAATGTCATCAGCGTATAAAACTTTAAAGACCAAATGTTGGAGAGGGAACAGATAAACGGTCACAAAGAGGAAGAGTTGTGCGCCGGCTGTTTTTTTGGCGGATAATGGAGAGGTCAAAAGGAGAATAAAGTGCTGAAGAGGAGACAGAAAAGTCTTCTGACAATCAGTGCCATAATCACACTTTTCCAATTTCCTCTTTACGTTACAAAGACTACCACCCAGCTATAGGTAAGGCTGCCTTAGTGTTTAAGTGTGTGAGAGAGAAAGGGAGCGAGGGAGTGTGTGCATGTGTGTGTGTGTGTGTATGTGTGTGTGTGTGTCAGTGGGAAGGGCAGCTAGGCGTAAAATTGAGTCCAGATTCATTAGGTTCTGTGAGCTGAGCTGCAGTTGGTTTAAGTGATACATTTCCTCTGGAAGTGGAGGTGTGGAGGTGTGGGGGTGGGTGGTGTTGTGAGGGGGGTCAGTGGTACGTTACGGGTCTCTCTCTTAGACTGCACACACACACACATACACACACACCTATGCAGTATGAGACATTTTAGAGGCCTTTATTCTATTTTCTGCCCCCTCTGTCTCAGTGGTGAGTGACACTGTAAATCTGAGCCAATTTCCTCCTCTAATCATCATTAAAAAGCGCAAATTACTCCACTCTCCATTAAACACTCCCACACGCCTGCTGCTATTACTGTCTCTGCAGCCTTTTACACACACACACACACACACACACACTTATACACACACCAGCCTGAGGACGGCCTTTTGCGTTTGTGCTTTATCCTAACCGCCCTTTATTCATGAGATAAGAGGTAAACACCAGCATATGTCAACACAACAGGAACAAATACGTCAGTCTGTCCTGATGGAGAAGAATTTCTGAAGGAGGATTTTTTTCATCTTTTATTGATGACGCAATTAATTTAACTGGAAGTGATAATAAAAATAAAAAATATCTCAGTTTTGTCATACTTGCTTTTTTCGATAAGATTTGATTATTTACTTCTTATTCCAAATTTGGGGAAAAGTTCCTGTGAGTCAGGCCGCCTGAAGTAGCTTACATAGAGTGACCATATTCTGAATCCCTGAAATGAGGACACTACTACATGGGGCAGAGTCACGAAGTAGCGTGTCGTAAATTTTGAGGGTTTTTCGGGTCAGGTCGAGTGTTTTTTACTCAATTCTAACTCAGTAAGTCCACGTTACACAAACTCAAAACTTTCACACCAAAAATAAAACCTCCCCCGGACAGGCTGGGCAGCCCCCCAAAAAGAGGACATGTCCGAGTAAAAGAGGGCGTTTGGTCACCCTAGCTTACATTTTGATCCAGTAGAGGGCGCTCTTATTGTCACCTGGTGGAGGAAATGGTTAAGCCAAGATAAGAAGTTTTTTGAGATCTGCATGTTGACTTCGTACAAAACAACGCTCTTACTTGTCAACAAATTTAAGGGTCTCCAAGAAAGAGTTCGACCCTGTATGAACTTTTTCCAAACCTCTTGTGAGATGTCTCAAAGATCGCAGAATCTGATTGTACCTGAACGTGGTGTGTTCAGTGTTTGGTCTACAAATTCTCACACTTCCCTCTGCTTCATGTACGTACATGAAAAAAGCCAAGGCGGGGAGAGCAGCAGCAAAGACCCCGAGGTACAGAGCAGAGAAGGCATCAAACAATGTGTTTACATGCACAGCTTAAAATCCAATTATTGACGTGAACGTGTTCTCCTCCTCAGAACTAGGGGCGGAATGGATCTTTTCAGTGGCGCTGTTTCCAGTTGACCCCATACAACTGTTAACGATAAGAGCAGGTCCGTACCAGACGTCGGAAGTGTCTACAACTGCTGCTGGACATTTTCAAGCAAGAAGATCGAGCATTGTAGAGCGTTGTTTTTGTCCTACATGATGTACGTGCTACTTTTTCTGCAGACGAGACGCACACATGAGGGGGGTTACAGGGCCGTGGCGCACACGCACATGTATTGTCCAATCATACTCAGACTACGCTGGTTACATGGTAAAGAAAATCAAATTCCAATCGCATTATCTATGTGTCTTAATTGGAGTTCTCAAACTCCGATTATAGTTGGACTAAGGTGTTTACATCCACTTCAGTTGTCCGGTCTTATCGGAGTAAGGCGATAATTTGGTTTTCTCGAGTGTCATGTCAACGTACTGAGTGATAATCCACATCTAGAAGGTAATAAACAAGTGTAAGGATCAGCTGATGTTAACTTTGTGGCCTTTAATAACGTCTTTCACACATTTAGACCTGATTTCTCTGTTTCAAACCAAACGTGAACCTCGAAATCCTGGTTGGCTTGGGTTTACGTTTAACCCCAATGTTCGGTCTTTCACGTTACTTCTCACAGGATAAGTTTGTTTATGAAGTATGGATATGTCCCGTACAGATCCACCTCGTAAACTTTCTCAAATTTCATCCTGAATTCAGAGTGTAAATACGGTCGAGTCGGGCCTCACCAAACAAGAATTAAAAGACTTCATCTTTCTGAAAATTATTTCTTCAACTCCAGGAAGTGTCTGCAGCTGACTGGCGTAGTTTCAGGGCTGGCCCGCAGAAGAGGATGATGGGATTTCCTTATTGAATATTGTACGTGTGACAGTCTCATTTCTTGCCCCTGGCCTGAGCACAGCACAGCAATATTCTTACCGCAAAATTCATTTCAGACTGACGTTTTAGCCCCAAATACAGCCTGGTATTTTATTGGGGAGTCCAGACTGAAATATTAATGTCCTAAAGGGTGACGTGTTTCCAGCATTAATAGGAAAAACTGTGTTACACAACTTTCTCCAAAGAGGGTTAGTTTGTGCAGGTCATTTTCTTTAAGTTTATGATCAGCAGTAAATAAATAAATGCACAGCAAGCAGGTGGGAGCTCATAGTGCAGCTTCAGCGTGAATATCTGTGTCCGTCTTTAAAAACAGATGGACTATCGACTCAGACTTTAGAGGTGTTAACTCTCACTCTCTCTCACGCCGTCGCTCCTTCAGGGAAAGTCATAAAGAAGCTTTTAACTAATGGAGGGGAACCCCGGGGAGAGGAGCGCAGCTGTCCCGTCATTAGCGCATGTTTGTTTTCACAGTTTGTTTGTTGGTTTCTGAGTGTGTTTTTGCACCTGCAGCGCAGACACGAGGGGTCATGAGAACAGCTCAGAGACTGTACGGGCCGAGTCAAACTCTCAGAGGGGCAGACCAACCCGAGAAGTCACATGATCTGATAGTTAGCGCTAATACGAGCAAGCTGTCCTGTCAGCATGTCTTAACTCCAGCTTTGTTTTTTAAACTTTTTAAAGCTACTGTAAGGATTTTTTTTATATTAAAGCTACTGTTAGGATTTTTTTTTCATTAATTTACCCAGGTGCCTTTTTGTAAAGCAAGCAAGATCACTAGCAAGAAGAGTAGCCATTTTTATAGTGTGATTTTTAATTCCTCAAATTCATGCGAGGGGGTAGGTGTCAGCCAAGTAGCTAAGAATTAACAGCCCTGCTTTGATCGTTAAAAGTATCCACAAAAAATAAAATATTTGTCTCTTAAAAATTAGCAACATGATTTCAGATTTAGCACTGATACAAGCAAGCTCTCCTGTCAGAATGTGTGAATCTCAGGTTTTTTGTTTGTTTGTTTCTTTTACTGTTTTGAAGCCACTTTGAAAAGTTTTTTTTTTTTTTTACATGAAATTCACTGTGATGCCTTTTTGTTAAGCACATTACATCATTAGCAAGAAAAGTAGCCATTTCTATAAAGTGATTTTTGATTCCTCAACCTCGTGCCAAGTCAGCAACATTATCTGATAGTTAGCTCTAATACCAAGAAGCTGTCCTGTTAGCATGCCTGAGCCCAAGGTTTTTTTTTTTGTTTGTTTGTAATTTTACTATTTTAAAGCTACTGTGAGAGATTTGTTTTTACTATTTTAAAGCTACGTGAGGAGTTTTCTTTTCACATAAAATTCACTGATGCCTTTTTGTAACAAGTCAAAGCAAATAACATGACTAGCAAGAAGAGTAGCCATTTTTATAGTGTGAATTTTAAGGGCCTCAAACTCATGCGAGTGGGTAGGTGTCAGCCAAGTAGCTAAAAATAAACATCCCTGCCTTGATCATTTAAAATATCCACAAAAAATAAAATATTAGTCTGTTAAAATTCAGCGACATGATCCGATAGTTAGTGGTAATACAGGCAAGCTCTCTTGTCAGCATGTCTGAACCCCACTTTTTTTTTTAAAGCTACTGTGAGAAATTTTTTTTCTATTTTAAAGCTACTGTGAAGAGGTTTTTTTTTCACCTGAAATTCACTGTGATGCCTTTTTGTAACTTAAAAAAAGCAAGTAAGATCACTAGCAAGGAGAGTAGCCATTCTTATAGTGTGATTTTTGATGCCTCAAATTCGTGCAAAGGGGGTAGGTGTCAGTAGAGTAGCTCAGAGTGAACAGCGCTGCTTTGATCGTTTAAAACATACACACACACACACACACACACACACACAAAAAAAAAAGATTATTTTTGTTATTAGTCAGCGACATGATCGGAATGATAATTATTACTCAGGCATAGAGAGCACAAGATACGCAACAACTACTCTGTCCACAGGGGGGCGCCAAAATGGACACAGACCTAATGTTCCTCACTTGAGTTTTAAAAAATGTGGAGTTACAGAGCATGAAGTCGGCACAATGATTTGTTTTTAATAAAAAGTGACAACCACACTACCAAAAGTTACCCATAACCCAGTACTGACAAACACTGTAGGTCCTCGGCCCCTTAAGAGTCTCCTTTAAATAAACAGTATGATGTGTTTAAGTGGAGAAGATGGAGAAGCTCTAATCTCCTCCAGGCCCAGTGTGAGTGTGAGTGTGTGTGTATGTGTGAGTGTGTGTGTTCTTACAGCATATAATGATAACAGCCAGCAGATAAGCAGTATGGGTCCCTCTGGTGTGTGTGTGTTCAAGTAAAACACACTTAAGGCTCACCTCTGTGTGTTCAGGTGGACATGTGCAGCTCAGAAACACAAGCTGAAGATGTGCAAGAGAAGTAACATGATGTACACACACTCACACGCACACACACACTTCAATAAGCAATGCTGGAGAGATGACTTGTTACCACCCCTCTCTTCCTCTTCCTCTTCATATCCCCTCCCTCCTTCCTCCTGTAATCACTCCCCTCTGAACGCTCTGTATATAATTCAGTAGCAATTCTCTTCCTCTCCTCCTCCTCCTCCTCTTCTTCTTCGTCTTCTTCTTCTTCTCAGGTAGACACAATGAGATATGACATTTCATTTGAGTTTCTCGCCACCGTGCGCCCTCGCCCTGAGATATAAATAAATATTTCATTAGCGGGTTGAGAGGAGGACGAAATAAAGATGCACACATGCACACGGGCCGCGGCGCACAAACAGGCGGGCGGAAAAGGAGGGGCGCGGCAATATAAATGCATTGATACATTCATGCTCACATACAGGCCTGAGATGTTAAACAAGCAGCCCTACACACACACACCTGTACTACACAAACACACACACACACAAATACACAGGGGTTTGGATGCATGGAGGACCAGTGCAAACATCCTCATGTAGAAAGTGATAATGCAATCTCATGCCTAGAAACAGACAAGATAGATAAGTAATGAAGATAACACGTCTCCCTCTGCACCTCCTATCATCACGCCTCTCTCGTTAGACCACTTTATCTCCCCCCCACCCTCTCTTTCTCTCCCTTCCTCTCCCTCTCTCAGGTCTTACCTAGAGACTCCCGGCTTTATTGTCTTAATTAAAACAGAGCCTGTTTAATTATTTTAATCCACACTACTGCACAACAGGGACTCCTGAGAAGAGAGGAGAGGGAGGAAGGAGGAGGTGGGAGGAGGAGGAGGACGAAGGGGAGGGGAGGTATAGCCCTGACATTTCAAATTAAGCTCTTCAAGTTCAAAAGCAAGAGTTCTTATCGCGTTCATTTTCCCATTTCTGCCCTTCTCTCCCTCCGTCTCCTCTGCCAGTCTGGCCTCCTTTTCACTGATCTCCACCGCCGCTCTCCTCTCTTTCTCCATTTCCTTCCTCATTACTCCCTCCTTTCTTCCTCCTCTGCCTCTCCTCCTCTTCACTATACCTTTGAGAGATTAGCAGTTTGGAGAACAGCCCTGTCGAGAGCCTTTTTCAAGTCCGGGACATCAAAAGAATCTGATTATTACAACACCACATCGAGTCGTGTGTGCGTATGAGAGAGAGGGGGAAAAAAAAGCTTTTCTTATCTTCTATTCGCCCGTGTGCACACTGATAACTTCACACAGCAAACATGATTCAGATATGAGGATGTAATCACACCATGATTGTTTTTACAGGTTTTTTGGGCGCTGCAGAGTCTTTGTGTGTGTGTGGTTTGCATTGTTTGTGCCGTCTGAATCTGAGGTCAAACTGTGGCATCACCGAGGTCAGGTGATCTGACTGTCCTAACCTCTAAAATGACAACGGTGATGGAGGCTCAAAACTTCTAACATCAGCACTCTGTCAGGGCCTGTGTCTATTCACAAATGCAACCATGGCAACCGTAATCAACAGGAAGCATTTACTTAGACGTCAAAAATGTTGAACCAATTGTTGATACATGGCGACAAAACTAGTGTTTACATGACATGTTTGTTAAGACACACTGATACTGAGATACTGTAACGAAGTATCAAGAAGCAGATAGCATCGGTTAGCTCTTTTAAAGTTACGTTTGACTGTTACGGATGGACACAGGCCCTGATGCAAACCTTTAAAATACTATTGCAGTGATCTTCACATCTTATTATTAGCTTTGAAAAAAGAAAATTGTTGGCAGCTAATAAAAAATAATCTGAATGTTTGTCAACACCAGATTGATATTTTTTTGAGTTATGGGAACTGACTAAAAAGCAGTTTTGGTTCAACCAAAAAGGCAGCAAACTTTGGACCTCTTTGCATGTCCGGCCGTCCTCACATTCAACTGATTTATGTGTTTTTAAAGCTGTTTGCTGGGAAATAAATGTGGCTTAATGCAAACTGGGACCTCAAGCTGAAACATTATTGAACCAGGTCCTTAACAAAGCAGGGTTTGGATCCCCATACCTAGACGCCTATTGTTGGTCATCTGTTCACATCGATGGTTCAAAACCGTCCCACTGATCCTGACCACTGACTCCAGTATGCGCCATTTTCTCTGAACTAGAACTGGAGCCTAGCTTGCGCGCCCATCCCCCCAGCAATTTCTTCATTAAAGGGATATTCCGGCGTAAAATTAACACCGAGTTAGACACCTTCTTGAGAAATAAAAGCTGCCAACCGCTTGCTTTTCTAGTTATACCAACTTAAGTAATGACCGCAGGATAGCAATACAAAGAGCCATGCACTCAACCAAAACGCCACTCTATAGTCACAAATAGTACTCAGAACAGCACCTAACTTTATCAACAGTACATATAGGGTCCCAGACATAGTACTAGCCAACTCACCTACTCTCTTCCAGCAGCTGCTTGTTTGTACGGAGACCTCTGGGCGAGTCCATTGACTACGGGGTGACGCAGCTCAAGGAAGAACATTTATGATCATTACTTTATCATTTCCTTTATCATTAATTATATGATGATTAATCATCATATTAATCATTTTGCACTGCAGACGCGGTAGTTCTTCTGCTTTAGCGTCTCGGTCTGATTGTATTTCCATGAAGAAATGATCATAAATGTTCTTCCTTGAGCTGTGTCACCCCGCTGCAGTCGACGGACTCACCCGGAGGTCTCTGTACAAACTAGCGGCTGCTGGAAGAGAGTAGGTGAGTTGTGTTTAGTCTCTTTGCTGAAGAAATCAGGCAAAGTTAAAAAGATGTTTGGTGGCTAGTACTATGGCTGGGACCCTATATGTCCTGTTGATGAAGTTAGGTGCTGTTCTGAGCATTATTTGTGGTTATAGAGTGGCGATTTGGTTGAGCGCGTGGCTCTCTCATGCTATCGTGTGGTCGTTACTAAAGTTGGTATAACTAGAGAAGCAAGCAGTCGGCAACATTCATCTCTCAATAGGGTGCCTAACTCAGTGTTACATTGTGTTTGACCCTAACTTAATTTTACGCCGGAATATCCCTTTAAGGTTAAGTTGAATGTAACTCATGTTACCCCCTTAAAAATACTGATATACCCCTTTAAGACAACAATAAAAGTTTTTCAGATATTTCAACTATGACAGCCTCGGTGTGCAGAGCAGATAAACACCATAACTATGAAGGATGTGGAGTTGTTATTGAGGATTTCTGTCTTTAAGTAGTGTTCAAATCTGAATGAAAAAAACAATTTTAAACACATAAACACAACAAAACCCGTCTCTAGAGGCTCAGACCAAAGAAAACAAGAGTGTAAATGTGAGGATGACGGTGCGAGGAGCGCCGGCTAATGCTTCAAACATAATGAGGGTGTATTCGCACCACTAACATCCAAACAAGTGTCAGTCTACAGAGCAGACTTTGTCAGTCTCCATCAGAGGAGGAGGGAGGCGGTGTGAAGAGTTCTGCTCCCAGTGGACCGCCGAGCGAGGTAGAGGAGGGTGAGGAGGGGCGAGGAGGACCAGAGGTAGATAGGAGGTGGCAGGGCTGAAGGGCCGAGAGGATACATTACATAATTTGTGTTTCCCTCCTCCGCCGCTCCTCCCATTCGCTGTCTGATTAGTCTGACCTTGATGCTGCCGCAGCTCCGCCCGCTCCTGTTGAACTCTGGGTAATGAAGCTGCTGCTTACAAATAGAGAAATAAACACCTGGTTCCCTGGGAATGGTAATAAGCCCTCCCTCCCTCTCTCTCTCTCTCTCTCTTTCTGTATCTTTATCTCTGCTTCATTCACATTTCCCTCCAGTTTGTCATCCTCTATCTTCTTCACTCACTTACTTTTCTTTCCTCTTCCTCCCCCTTTCCTCCCCCTCCTCCTCCTCCTCCTCCTCCTCCTCCTCCTCTCTATCTGTTTCAGCAGGGAGTCTAAAGTCCCCAGATTTCCAGTTTACCTTCTGATTAAGGCGAGAGTCGAGCGTTTCTATTCCCTCTGTCTCCCTCCTCCGTTCCATCCCTCATTCATGCGCTGCCACGGTAACTAGCCTATTATCTGACAGTTCCACTCCACTGACCTGCCCAATAACAGCTTTCACATCCCTATAAATGCCCCTGGAGAGAGAGAGAGGAAGAGAGGCCGAGAGAGAGAGGAAATAAGAAAGAATGTGTGTGTGTGTGTCTGGTTGTGTTCGTGTTTGTGTGCGCCAACGTATAAACCCTGGAGATTGCCCGTGTTATAAACATTTACGCCAGGCCAACAGATCATCTCCGAGATCCAGGATTGGATTGGACCCCCCCGCTCCCCCCTCACCACCCCTTTAGTCCCCCCGGCGAATTGAAAGCCCAAGATTAGCGGGATGATAGCTTTTCAGATTGGCGAGGAAACACAGAACTGAGTTTCACCGGGCAAGTTTACGGAGGTTAGATTGGAGCGGTTAAACGGCGGATAAATTGATGCCTCTCTCATTGTCTCTCCATCAGTATAGTGGCTAAATCTATTAACCACCAACGACCCGATTCGGCTCGGAGAGGAAAGTGAGGCGATGGGTGAGGATGAGGAGGAGCAGGGGATGACGGGAGGAGAGCTGAGGAAGGTGAGAGGAGGAGGAGGATAAGAGGCCTCTGTTATTTAAATATACTCCGACTACATTATTTACTGACAGACATTTTTATACCATAATGCACTTTAAATTCACATTCACATTCAGACTCTGACATTGGCGCATTAAAAAGAGTCTACATTTGATCCGACTGTTCTCTGGCTCTGCACTTATACACAGCAGCACTTAGACATGCTCACCATAGCTGTGTCCCATTACAGAGGCTTCATACTTTAGAGAGCGCCGCTGAAGACCCGCTACATCACGGTGGTGCGTTGATAAAAGCGCCTTTGAATCCTACATTTCCCAGGCTGCAAATGCATCCTTTGAAACCCAACATACTGTATACGGAAGATGGCGGACGCCCCAGTGGGCACAAGACGTCAACGATCCTCAGGTGACGTCAAAAACCAGCGTTTTCATCTATTTTTATCGAGGGTTTGTTTGCTACCCGGCTGTCTGGCAATGCATCTCCGCTGTTTGACTCCCTAATCGAAGCCCTGCAGACTCCGGAGCATCCACAGAACTTTAAGGACAGTTTTAGTCCAACTGGGGGGTATTCATTTGGGTGACCATATCCTGAATCCCCAAAAAGAGGACATGATGACATGGGGGCGGAGTCACAGAGTTGCACAAAGTTAATGTTGAGGGTTTTTCGGGTTGGATCGAGTGTCTTTTACGTGCTGCTTACTCAATAAGTCCACGTGACACAAACTCGAAACTTCCATACAAAACCGCAGACATTTGAAGGATTTTATAAACTCCCCTGGACAAGGCCGGACAGACCCCCAAAAGAGGACATGTCTGGGTAAAGGAGGACTTACGGTCACCCTTGTATTCACGGAAGAGAAAAACGATCCTCAACCAGAATGATTATCGTTAATTAAAGCTAATAAAATGACAAAAACTAGAAGTGAAAAAACACTTTTGTTAACTGAAATAAATTTAAAAAAAATTACTAACAGAAACTGTATTGTGTGTTTACAAAACTAACTGAAATGTATTAAAATAAAAGATAAAAATCCCTATGTGCTAGCAGCGCCGCACGGCACCTCTCAGTTCATCGCTTTGTGTTTAGAGTCGACTTCCCGTCACCATTCTATCTTAAAAAATGGCGACAAAACTCGAGAGAAAGCATCAGAGTCCAATTTGAAATTTTTTTAAATAGAAGGACAAAAGCAAGTGCCTTGACGTGAAAAGTAGTGGTAAAATATGTGGAATCCTTCAAGGGTATAAAAAGGGGCTCGCTGTAGTGGTGCCCACTTCTCAGATGGTTGTGGGCTTTCCACAAAATCATAGCAATCTTTGTGACGTAGATCATTTCTACCATGCTTGGATCTCTCGTATTCACGGCGCCAGTATCCAAGGAATGATGGAATTATTTAGATTTGACACACGAATGAAGCAAGTAAATACTATTCATTTACACATCTAGATTTCCACGAATTATGTGAGTAGATGACTTTACCAGTTTGGTGTGAGCGCCCCATTAAAGAAAAAAAAAAGTCCAAATGAAATCAAACTAAACTATAATGAAAAATCTAAAACTGTTTTAACCTTGCCCTCAACCCTGTTAAGGAGCTTGATTTTGTGTGATTTCAGTCAATCAATGATTGGTTAATCAATTGGTGACACATGTATAGTGAGAGGGTGGTTACCGGACCTTGGTTACCTGACTAGGTCTGAACCCTGAAGGACAAACGTTTACATTTTACATGTGTTTAAATCTGAATAGAAATGGGAATATTAGACGATATACAGCAATTACTTTCTAGATTTAGAGACTCCCTTGCTCACCCCTCCTGTTGGTGAGGTTACGGTGGCCCTCTAGGGACAATTACAAATTTCTCTGGTGCAATTTGGTGGCCTTAGTAAAGAGGAACGTGCTTCAATGTAGAATATATATTACAAGGCTCAGTCCAAGCTAACAAAACAAAACAACTTCTGCTGTGTTTTTGCCACAGTGTCAACAGGCTGAGGGGAACGTGAAGAAGTCATACTAATGTGCAGAATAAACACCCTATTGATGATGAGTTTAGCAAAGCTTTAAATGCAGACTCCAGCTCACACTGTGATTCGAGATCATTCGGCCAATGTTCACCCTGAACTTGTATCCATCTGGAACCTTTATTACACCGCCTGTTCAAGGTGAAAGTGTTACACCTTGTCTATAATGTCATTTCCACTGAAGTGTAAAGGTGGTTGGAGTTGTCCACTGCAGAGCCCCCAAAGGACATATCTACAGAAGTGAAGCAGTGTCTTTGTAAAGGTTGGTCGGCCAGAGCAGAGCTGCGTCTGACGGTTTATTTCTGACCTAACCCGATTCAAGAATTTCTTTTGGTTCGCCAAAACATCCGCCTAATTTTACCACCCTAAAAACTCAAGATTTAGACAAAAATAAATGTTTTTTATAAATCTACAGTCAAATGAAGCACAACAGCTCTCTAATACACACGCTCAAGCTCCGGGACACACATGACTAATCCTACTTGGAGAATTAACTGCATCACAAGTCCTGGTCGCATTAGAAAGTCGATAAATTACATTTGATAAAAGTCTTTCAATAGACTGGGTCAGCGCAGCGTGTGAGTGTGTGTCTGTGCGAGGCGTTTGAAGGGAAACACTTTAAAGGAGGAATTTAATGAGCCCGTTTAGTGATGATTAAATAGAACGACAGTCAAATGATGAAGACTGGGTTTTAATAAGAGCTATCTGCTTAATCCCCCAATCTGTAAATATCTGCTGGAGCAGCCTCTTCAGTCCTCACAGGGCTGGATTTAAAGTTTCACATGAAAGACGAGAAAGGGCTTCTCAGTACTGCCCAAAAACCAACCATAACTTCTGCAAAAGAGTCAGGGAGATACCTGCTCCACCTGTGGACACATGGACATCCGACACCAAACATGGAGGAACGACAGGAAGGAGGTTTAATGTATTTATCACTGACTGAATGTAGAGGCTCAGTCATGTAACGCAATACAGGAAACTCTAGCTTCACGGCCTCGCATCATGACTTTATTAGTGCAAAATTACTAGGGCCTGACCGATTTATTGGCCAGCCAATCACTTCGGCTAATTTTAGCCCGTTTGAGACTAATCGGTTATCGGCCAAAACTCGCCGATTTTCGCCGATATTTTCAGAAATAAAATGCGGAGAATAAGATTCGGTTTCACTTCAAAAATGTTCCGCCATTTGAAAAGTTCTCCAACTTATCCTGTAGATGGCGCAGCGACCTCATGACGATCTTCAACCACTAACCTCCTCACAGCACAGCAGAGTGACAGATCTGAAGCAGGCAGCTCAGGGACGCACGGAGGAGAGTGGTCCGCCTCAACGGTAAATAAACCAGTTTGTGAAACACACAATAAGTCAACAAGTTTCAGTTCAACCCACTTCACGATGTTCCTCGCTGTGCTGGTCTCGGTCACCCCGAGTTAACAGTGAAGCACCATGTAATATGAAAGCTAAAGTTAGAGTTCGCCATCTGCTATTAGCCTTGCTACACTGTTTGTCGTGCCAGTAACGGTAGAATAAACAACAGTACACATGCGGGGGGGGTACTTCAAAACGCTTTTCTGGTCTGAGTTTGATCAGTCGGTCTTCCTGCCAACAGTATCTACAGTATATAAATATATTTTTTAACTTAATAAATTTTTTTTAAATTGGCCGATTACTCACAGTCGGATTCCGCCTTTTTTGAGATACAGTTGTGTGCTGATGTGGGCCTAATCAGCTGCACCTGTACCTACATTTTGTTGAAGGATTTATTTAGGCTTTTATTGACTAATAGAAGATAAAACAGGGGAGTGGGAAATGTGGGAATCAAACCCGGGCCGCCTGCATGTGTGGGTTCTGTTTGTTACATAGTGAATATCACTTTAGTCCACGGAGATCATCGTGCAATAACCACTGGAAAGAGGGGGGTTCAAAAAGCCCTAAAAATGTGCGTGTCTGAGTGTGTGTGTGTGTGTGTGTGTGTGTGTGTGTGTGGTGAAGACAGAGTGAGAGAGGAGCTGGAGAGCAGAGAGCACCGTGTCTGGGATGTTTTTGAGACGCTCTGAGATGAAAAAGGTGAGAAGGGCCACAGGAACCGTTTCCCATGATCCCGCTTGACCTGACCTGTGCTGCGCTGTGCTGGGCTAGACTCTGATGGTGTGTGTGCATGTGTGTGTGTGTGTGTGTCAGGGGTGTCTTTGGTCCTGGTCTTTCCTGTAAACAGTGTGTTTTGGGTTTTTTTTTTAGTGGGCAGAGGTTAAAATCCAGCTCAGAAATCTGTCTTCTCTCCTCACAGGTGGACACATTTGATCAGCTGTGATACTTTATTTTGAATAAATCACCTTTTTAAATATCTGACCACATGAGCACCTGTGTCAAAGAGTGGAGACCCGTTAGAGGAATGTGATCTCGAGCTGTGTGTGTGTATTAAAGCAGCAATGATAGCTCAGCGCGCAGAATAAACCCTGAACCAATCACATATCAGTTTCATCAGGGGAGTTCCCAACATCCTTTGCTCTAATTGGCTATCATGTAATCCACTCTCCCTGAAGACCTCTCTCTCTCCATCTACTCCTCCTCTTTCTCTCCCTCTATCTCTTCTCCTGTTTTACTTTCACCTCCTTTTATTTCCTCCTTTTTCATTTCTTGTATTTGTTTATCAGAAACTTCACACTATCCACACCTCTCCCACACTGATCCACTCCGCTCTTCTTTCTCTCTCTTTTGCCCCCATCTTCCCTTCTTCTTTTTCATGCCATCCTCTCCCCTCTCTTCCTTTCTCTCCCCCTTTCACTCTCTCTCTCTCTCTCTCTCTCTTTAGGGGGAGTCATTGAGTGTGTAATCGCTTGGTTACGGTGTGTCAGTCTGCGTCTGAACCCACCATCTGTCCTCTGGGCTTCCGTCTGGGACTGCAGACACACACTCTCTTACACACACACACACACACACACACACACACACACACACACACACACACACACACACACTTAGATACACAGACTCACACAGGCAAGCCAAGCTCATTCACACCACAATATGATGACAGCTGTATCACCCACCTATTGACATGAGCTGTCAGAGGGGCAGTGACTAACATAACACATTATGACATATCCCACACACACACACACACACACACACACACACACACACACACACATCTTATTATGAGCTGTAATTGTTCTTCTTGATCATCAGATACCAGGTAGTAACTATAGTAACCAAAACTACGAAAGGCAAAGAAATTACGTAAATGAAGGATGAAACTTAACGAATGAACGGCGCAGCGTTGCAAAATTGGCGTCCTGTTGGCCTTACGTAACAGGCTGAAAGAGGGAATGTCGCCACCTACTGTAGCGGAGGAGGACCTGCTTCTGTCAAAGTACAAGCTCCACGGACCTGATGTGCGCTGCAGAGTGGTTTCAATTCCAAAGCACTGGCTAACCTTTTCTAAACATCGAAACTTGTCTGTAATCTTTTCTTTAAAAGACAGAGACGAAGAGGAGAGCAGTGCAGAGGTGTGAAAAACTGCAGTTCTTTGAGTGTCCACTAAAGGCCGGCTACAAAAGCCAAGAAATCGTCATGAGGTCTTGTGAGAAAATGCCTGTTTTAAATATGAACAGTCTGGTGTAGATACTGGTTCTGATCAGTTTAGCTCCCACAGGGAGTGAAGTTTGTTAGGATTCCCCTGAGTCTGTCTCAGATGAAAATTTAGGCTACTTTAAGTCATATAAATGTTTAACCGTTGAACCTTTTCTGTATGTTTCAAAGCTACTCTTAAATTTCCTAAAGTCGCAATCTTTACTGGGCACCAAACCGCCTCCAGAGCACACGTATAAACAGGCTAGAAACCAGACTCTTTCTTCAAAGACCTGATCCTGATCAAACCTAACAAAGACACAAGACTTTACAGTGACTTCACCCACATAAGTTGGCGGAGTGACTTGCTAACCTGCTAGCCAGGTGTCCTAGCTCTTCAGTCAGTATAGCTGTAGTGTTTGTTGCAAAATGAACACTTTAATAAAAGGGAAACAAACACGAGATATAACATTTACATTGATAGTCTGCACCGTCTCAGAGTGATGCGTTCAGGGCAGCCTCGGATAAAAGAGTGCTATATTGCACGCACACATTTTCAGAGAGCCTCATACAGGAGAGCATGTAAGACATATGAGGACTTTAACACCAAAATGAGAGGACTAATTAAGTTCAAGGCATTTCATAGCTATTATTATTTTATTTCCATTTGTTATTGTTAAAACAAAACAAGAAAGTGTGCAGCTTCACTTTCCCCCCTCAATCTAGGTTTATTTCTGCAGATAATCAATACCAAATAATTGTAATAATACTAATTAAACTTATTTGGTTGAGCAACTTAATAACCAATTCTCTCATAATAAGCTCATATCCACCAAACAAGGTAACCCCAAAATTTCACAGCACGTGCTGCAAAAATCTCACAGATTTTATAACCCAAATGTTAGCAGGTATGCTTTAAACACAGGTGAAAATCTTGACCCGCTAACCTGCTAGCCACATGTAGCCTAGCTCCTCAGTCAGTATATCTTACCAGACTAGCTTGTTCGCTAACTCACATTTTACCCTGTTGGCAAGCTAGCTTGGACCATAGGTGTACGATGCAAACTCTTTTTAACCAACCAGAATTTGTCCGTCAAACAACAGCAGAACAATTCACACAGCTAGCTCTAAACATGGGTGAAAATAGTGAGCTGCTAGCCACATGTAGCCTAGCTCCTCAGTCACTGAAGCTAACCCGACTAGCTTGTTTCCTAACTCACATTTTACCCAGTTGGCTAGCTAGCTAGCTTGGACCATAGGTGTACAATGCGAACTCTTTTTAACCAACCTGGATTTGTCCGTCAAACATCAACAGAACAATACACACAGCTAGCTCTAAACTCAGGTGAACTTTGTGACCTGCTAGCCTGCTGGCCACATTTAGCCTAGCTCCTCAGTGATCGTCGCTTTCCAGGCAAACTTTTTTTCTTACTCACATTTTTCCCAGTTGGCTAGCTAGCTTGGACCATCGATGTACAATGCGAACACGTTTTAACGAACCTGAATTTGTCCGTCAAACAACAACAGAACAATACACACAGCAAGCTCTAAACACAGGTTAACATTGGCGTGCACATTTACAGCACGACTGCGTGTACACTTGAGTGTGTCAATGCTTGTGCAACACTTTAGCGCGGAAGTGCAACACTTAGCATGCAAACAGACTGTAAATCAGCAGTTTGGCTTACCTTTGCTGTTCACCTGGTCTTCTCGGCCTTCAAACAAAAGAGTCTATGCAGGTGCCCAGATACATTTATTCTTCCTGGTTGTACCATGTTTGAGGAGCAGAGGGGGGAGGGAGAGTGTGAGATAACCAAAATATGTTTCTCTGCAGCTGAGCGAACAAATTTGACCCCCTGTTGTTGTTGTTTTTTAAGTTATGGGGGAATAATAAACGACACGTGGGTCTCTTTTTGGGAAAACTCTAACGCTTTAATTTCACAGCGACTCCTCCTCCCCCCTCTGCCGGTCCATACCATGACTCATGACTCCATGACTCACTTCATGGAGGGTTTATGTGGCGCTCATTTATATTTAATGTTGATTTATTCTTGTATTCATTTATTCAGCAAAAATCAATCACATTATTTATTAGGCAAACATTTCCTGAGATTATTGAACAAGCCTTCACATTATTTAATGACATTTCTTTTATCCACGAGTTGAAACATGAACTTTTTACGTCTCATTGACAAAGCAGCAGTGACAGAGCTGTTCTTTGTGTTTTTCTTCAACATGATCTCTTACAGTTAGAGGAGCTGAGGAATATCCGTGTATTGCATCCGCTGAAAACCACCAGTCTGACAAAGCGAGCAAACACACAACAAAATCAGGTCATGTATGGACGGCTTGTGTTATGACGCAATGACGACTCCAGATAAAGCACTTACCTGCTGCGTGCATGTCTTACAGATTTTAAAGGGCTATTCCGGAGTAAAATTAAGTCATGGTCAAACACACCATGACACCGAGTGAGACACCCCGTCGAGAGATGAAGGGTGCCGACCGCTTGCTTCTCTAGCTATATCCAAAACGCCACTTTATAGCCACAAATAATGCTTATAACAGCACCTAAATTCATCAACAGGACATACAGGGTCCCAGCCAAAGTACTAGCCACCAAACATCTTTTTAGCTTTGCCTGATTTCTTTAGCAAAGAGACTAAACACATCTCACCTACTCTCTTCCAGCAGCCACTTGTTTGTAGCGACACCTCGGGCAAGTCCATCTGCCGACTGCAGCAGGGTGAAGCAGCTCAAGGAAGAACATTTCGGCGCATTATTTGTGGCTAGAGTGGCTTTTTGCTTGAGCATGTGGCTCTGTGAATTGCTATCTGCGGTCATTACTAAGAAGCAAGCGGTCGGCAATATTCATCTCTCGACGGGGTGTTTAACTCTGTGTTACGGTGTGTTTGACCCTAAATTAATTTTACCCCGGAATATCCCTTCAAGTCATCAATGGCAGTCACCAGTAAAATAGTGTGAGTGTGTTTGAGGATACGTCAACTAGGCCAAAACTGCTGCTCGAGAACAAAAGAGTAAAAAAGGCAACAAGAGGAAACACAATGAAACTCTGCACGGTGAGGCAGACGGAGAATATGTGCAGAACAAACCAATTTTACCTCATCACAGCTGCACCGGAGTAAAAAGGCATCAGTGCATGAAATAGTCTATTATGATAAGAATTAAAATAGATCAGATCTAGAAGTGAGGGCGGAGATAAGGACTAAAGAGTCAGGATGTGAACGTGGTACATGATCACAGTTTCTGATAGCAGGTTTCACAGCGGGGCCTGTTTAAAACAGTCCAGACAGCTTTGATCACATAAATGGGAAAGAAAAGCATAACTCGAACTGTTGAGCAACTTTACATCCACTTCTTTGAACCAGGAGGAGAAACAGAAACAAGGACAAGTGGAGAGAAACCCCATCATTCCAGTTATTTGTTCATTAAATTGATATTTTTGGTTGTTAATAATCACGATTAAATGAGTCACATGTTAAAATGTTTAGTTTTATGATACTTGATTGAAATTCATAGTGATGATTTTTTATGATTGACAAAAGCTGACAAGACCATCAGCATCAAGATTAACACTTTCTATGCTGTAGTTTTTAATGTCTGAAGAGGCTGTTTCGTCCACAAGGGGGCGCCAAACTGAAAGTTCTTTACAAGTGCTTTAAAGTCCCACTCCCATCATTTTATTTTTACCACTGAAAGTGTTCTCAGTGGTCTTTAAATTGTAATTATTACGTTTTTGGCCAAAATCATGTTACCTGTATTTTTTTAGAGGGCTTTTCTTCCGCAGAGCTCCAGAAGATCATTACCAATTCAGCTCTGAGTCGTGGGCGGAGACAGCGCTGCTCTGCACACTCGTCTGTAGAAGTAGCAGGTAACACAGCTCTCGGACACGAGTGTCTTAAGGGACATGATTAAAACTAATATCATAATTAGTTTTCTAATAAACATTGCAATCCGCTAATGCACACTCTTGTTCCGCGATCGTCCTCTCTATTTCTGTGTGGCCTGCATAGCGGGGCTCCGGGGGGCGGAGCTTGGATTTGTGATGTAGGAAATCTCACTGTTTCTGAACCTGCTGGTTGGGTCTGCCAGGGATTCACAGCGACTTGAATGCAGAAATACTCAGAAATGCAATTTAGCACTTAGAAAAAACTCAGAAAAATGAACATATGAACATGTAGACAACAAGAAAAATACAATTTTCATTGGAGTGGGTCTTTAAATCTGAAGTTATTAAAACTCTAAAGGTGTTCTTACCGGTGTCTTCTCTAACGCCAACTGGCTTTGAATCAGTTAGCACCAACTGAGCAAGATCTGAAATTCTTCAAATTACCGTAAATTTTGGTGTATAAGAGACATACTTTTAGTACCTTTTTCATCATAGATAGAGTGGGCTGAATCTCATACACAAGCGTGACCAGTACACCAGATTGAACAGCATCTTTGCTGCACAAAACATGATGGAAACAAGGTTAAACATGTGTCACTCTTTAATGTTGAAGAAAATAGTGGTAATTCCCTGTACGATTTGATAACCCCCTCACACCTCTACACATCTACATAAAAACTACACGTTGCTGAACACAATAAATATCACACAAAAAGACAGTTCAAATGTTTTTCCACCAATCTCTATTCTTCCCAATTCTCCTCTCTCCTCTCTAATAAATGCTAAACAATGACAATAAAAGCACTCTAAAGCCCTGAGAGAGCACATGAAAGTACTCCGAACCTTTTATCAAGAGTACGCTAATTAACAGAGACACTGAGGGCACAGCTGTGTTTTATATATGAGATGAAACATTTCAACAGATTTGTTTTCTCTGATGACTCGCGCTCCAGATCTGATTTAAAAGATATTTCAAAAAACCACAATGACGTGGTTCCTGGAAAATTCGTCATATTTCCTCTCCTCGGCCAATGGTTGATAGTGCTGGGAAAACTCTGAAATGTGAATCTTCCAGTGAAAAATTCGGACTGGTTGAGGCTGATTTAAGGGTTTTAAATGGCGCTGTGTCTCAGTGATGAAGAGGGGTTTTGAAGCTCTTGGCAGTCGCCATATTGGAAATGCTGACTTAACCAGACTTGAGTTTTCAAAGAGGTGGCGCCAAGGCAGGCCAGCGTCCTGGCTAACAACTGTGTCAGTTCGTCTCATGCAAGGGCTTCATCTCTTCAAACTTTTCCTGATTTAAGTCACGATTTCGACTCCTTCCTCTTCATCAATGAGTTCCTCTGTTAGCTGCAGACGCACAGAGTTTAACGTCGTTTCCAGGATCAGCCGATGATGACATTATTCTGGGAGGACGGCCTGGAAGAGAAGGAGCGAGGCGCACAGGAAAAGTGTTCGATAATTCATGTCGACAGCTCGTCTCTGAAAATCTGTACAAGAGACACATTAGAAATCTGTGTTTGAGAGCCAGTGTGTGTGTGTGTGTGTGTGTGTGCGTGTGTGATAGATGGCCTCTCCAGCTCTGACAGATGCTGTAGAATCACTCAGCCACGCCAGCCCGGCTGGTTACCGGGGGCAACCCTGTAAATCTGACATTATGGGCTGTTGACAGGAGAAACGGTTGTTATCATAACCCACAGTGAGTTACAGGAAACGAACACATCTCTCAAGTTTTCAGCATGACAGGAATATAGCATTACATACACACACACAGACACACACACAAAAACGCACACACACATAAAAAAAAAAGAGTACGAGTGTATTAGGAGATAATTTGGATTTACAGCTTAGTAGCATATAACAGTATGGGAAGTATGTGAGGTAACGGTGTGTCTTTTATTTCTGTGTGTGTAGGTGTGTGTGTTTAGGTGTGTGTGTGTGTGTGTGTGTGTGTGTATGGGGTCAAAGGGAACAGTGTCTACATGTTTTATATCTCAGTAAGAAGGATGTGATAGAGCCAAGTGATGAGTGTGGGAAACCTCCCGATGAGCAGGTCACAGGAAACAAGATATCTTACCTGGTCCTCTCTAATCCGCACCATGAAATGATGTATTTACACACACACACACACACACACACACACACACACACACACACACACACACAGCTACAGACAGGGGGTTGTAGCATCGTCTGAAGTGCAAGGATCCAAAGACACTCTAAGTTATTTTAGCGTGAAAACTTCCCATCAAAAAAGACCTGTAACATATTTAAATACATCATTATGGCCTAAACTGGAATATTTAGAGCTGAATATTCGATTGTTTATGTCAGCTTGACATTTGGGACCACTGACAGGGCGTTAAAGTGGACTACAGGCCTTTGCGATCAGCAGAATACCACCACCAGACCTTCGTGGTTATAGGGAGTTCAACAACTGTAGTTTATCCTTTTTCTCGTTGTTTGTTTGATGGCAATCCAGAGCTCCCTTCATTTACAGTACCAGTATATTTCTGTTTACTAGCTTGATTTGTATAAATGACTCACTCTGTCCAAGAGCCATATCTCATCTGTGAGTTTGCACGAACATCTGAGTAAATTAGATAGAGAAGGGGTCCCCTTCGAGAGTTTCCTTCCAAAATGGTTGAGACTGACGCATCAGGAGGATTTGTCACGAGGTGGTGACATTATGGCGTAAAAAATGAAGCCAGCCTTGCTGGATGAAGCCACCGCGAGAACAGCACCCTCTGGTGGCTGGTTGCACTATAGGTCACAAGCCCTGCCTCCTCCAGCAAAATAAAGGAAGCTGTAGACACACTTTAAAAATGAAATACAAATCATTTGACTTTTGTCGCCCCGGGTTGCGATGCTGACATGTAGTTATTGTTAGACTGTGCAGCTCAATTTTTGAAGTCATTAGGGAGTCCATGTTATCTATGATTGACACTCGATACAGCCTATAGGCGTACGAAGATTGCGTCGCTCACCCAGGAGGATACGCTTTTTGATCTGAGCAGCATCAAAACATTCTACCACCATACGTTCACAAATGCCGTTTTTTAGGAAGTGGAGAAAATCCCCGAAATACAGAGACCTTTTTGGCTTTGAAGGGAGACTTCACACTGTCCATACTATAAACAGTCTATGTGTAACACTCAATAAAAAATCTAGCATACGTTAAAAACAATAGGAATATGGAGGATAGAAAGCATAATTAATGCATGAATCATTTGTCTCAAGTTATCGTCATTAGATGATGTTTTTTTTGCCTCTTAAATCATCACCTTTGGCCGGGAACAATCGAGCAATACCTTCCTGAATCATGATTCCCTGAACCCCAGTGCACACATGCCCTTTCTACACCCCCCACGTGCTGCTATGCTTCCTATTTCATGCCATGATTATACTGTATTTTAAACCAAAATACTTCCTCTTACTGCCCATACTTTATCCACCTCTCTCTCTCGGTCTTTTCCCTTCTCCCGCTCTCTCAGTCTGGGTGTTCCAGCTGTAATGGTGTGTGCTGTGGGAGCAGCAGGAATGGCCATTACCATCCATGGATCAGTGGCAGAGGCCTGCACACAGCGGACTCACATGAGAGAGGAAGAGAGAGAGGAGGAAGGAGCGACGGGGAGGTCAGAAAGGTAACAAAGAGAGGAGAAAAAAGAGGAAGGATATGAAGTGAAAAGATGGCAGACAGAGTGGATATTATTTCACGCAGTTATTATAATGAAGTCCTTCCAACAGAGGTTGTGATGATGGAGGATTTCTAAGTGGTAGCTATGTTAAACCGCTTGATGGATTTGATGCAAATATAATCACACACATGCTCTCAGTGAGGCATTTTTCTCGCTGTGACAGAATTTGGATGGAGGCACGTCCAAACATGCCCAGAGCCCACAGAATTATGGGTACTGAAATAGGGAAAGATTGGTGGATGTGCCTTTATTTCATTTGGGACGTCAAATGGTTCATATTTTATCCGCACAGCCTCTGACTGATGAGATGAGGCAGATTTATGACCGCAGGTTTGATGTCTTATTGGAAGAGAAGTCATCTTTAAAGGGTCGTATGTTTTCACTCTATACTGTTAATAACATGTGAATTGAGCTGGAGTGAAAGATGTAACCGAATGACTGATGAAAGCTTCTTCCGCTTCAAGATTTTGCTTTTTCTTCCAACCACTGTGTTTCTAAACTTTGCAAGTGGAGGATCAGACCTTTCATCAGGAGCTTCTCGTCCTTGAAGGCCCCCGTTGTTTCGCTCTCAGGACGGGGGTGAGCAAGGGAGCATTTCAACCTGGAATCTGACCACCTGAATATTCCTGTTTCTAATCCCCTTAGCTCTGATCTTCACTCTGAAAGAATCGCATCTTTACGTCTAAATATTGACTTTATTAGAGATCCCACTTCTATTTTTTCACTAGGGGCGGGAGAAAAAAATCGATAAAACAAAGTATTGCGATATTTTGTCTGGTGATATATCCTATCGAGCATTTACCAAGTATCGTTTTTCAAATTAATTGTTAATATGAAGTCAAATCTATGATAATGGAAAAATAAAATCAACTGTTTGTCCAGTGAGATTGGCAGAGGTGTTATCGTAGAGCAGGAAAAAGTTAGAGCAACAAATATTCGTAAGGTTTGCAAGATGTGCTACATGAAAATATAATATAGGAAGACATATATATATATATATATATATATATATATATATATATATATATATATATATATATGCTAAATTAGCTAAACAGTTGAAAAAATTAAATAAATTGCAATATATTGTATCGCAATACTCACTATATTGCAAAATGTTAAAAATCTCAATAATATCGTATCATGGCTCAAGTATCGTGATGATATCATATCGTGGGGCTACTGTGATTCCCACCCCTGTTTTTTACAGGGACGCTGAAGTCATTTGATTAACATGTGAGAGTCAACACAACATTTAGCCTAACAAAAGAAGCTGCAGCTTCTTATACTATCACTAAATCTTTGTTTATTTTATGTTACAGATAATGTACAATTAAAAACTGCCGCTTCACACCTCAACATGTTTTTTCAGTGATTGGTTTCGTTAAAGGAGAAAGAGGTGTGTGAGAAAAAAAAGGATCCAGACAGGCTAGATGCTTTAAAAAAATTGGTGTAATGTTTCTTTACCTTTAGCTGTTTTATTATAAAGTCAAAATCTTTAGCCAAAAAATACGTGTGAAAAACCTTGTTAGCTGATTGGACGATCAAAGGATTTTTACCTAAATCAGCTGAGAGATGTTTGTTAGCTAGAGAGGCGAGTGATGGTCATTTTAGTTTCTTTGAGCTGCAGGTTAGTTACTTTACCTCTCAGTTAGAGCTGGACGTTTGCTAGTTAATTTGAATTTAATCAAATAACTAATAACTTGAAATAACTTCTAAAGTTGTTTGGAACTTGAGGCAAATGGGTCTTATTCATGTTGTGTCCTGGCTGCGTTTTTATTGCAGGATGATAGGGGAAGGTCCCGCCCTCCTTCGCCTCTGACTAGAAGTGCTGGGCTCCGATTGGTTATTCCTTATGGCTGTGAAACGTTATTGTCTGTCGGGTTAGGCGATTCAGAAGGGCGATAATGTTCTGTAATGTTCTGTTCGATGTACAGAGCCGACGGCTCGCGTTTGACTTGAGCGTGTGATGATGTAGCTTTTCTAGCCAATCAGAGGGGAAGGAGGGCGGGACTTTCCTCTACCGTCCTACAAAAAAAAAAAAAATTGCATCCTGGCCTCCCTTAGACGGGGCATAACATTGGGTGACCATATTGAAAGTTGTGTGCAAAATTTCGAGGGTTTTTCTGGGTTGAGTGTTTTTTACGCGCATGTTCTTAATTCCCAAAAATTAAAAAAAATAATAGACGACATTTTATCTCATTGTTTTTTCCCCCACTTGCAGAAACAGGCTCCCATACAAAACCCTGGACATTTGAAGGATTAAAAAAAAACTCCACAGGCCGGACAGCTCCCCAAAAGGGGATGTCACCCTTGTATTACAGGAAGAAAATAATCATTTAGTTTAGGAAATATCAGCGATCAAGAGCTCAGGGTTCAAGCTAAAAGAAGATAGTTCGAAACAGTTTTATCACCCCCTCAGGATTAGGATGAACTTCCTGTCCTAAAGGGCCTGATCACACCAGTTTACTCTGACAGTGGTCCATGTCAACACAGCGAACATTTCTCTTCCTAACTTCTCCGTCTGATTTAAAACGTCTGAGTAAGAAGTCGTCGACGTAAGAGAAGTGACGTACTGCGCCGCCTCTTGAAGGCAGAGCTGTAATAAAAGGTCCGCACAGTTGTCGTCACTCCGGGTCTCTGGGAGCCGCAGCGTCAGTGTGTCAGGTTGTGCGGGCGCTGACCTTTCTGTTGTAACAGCCGGAGAATAAAGGGAAGTGCCACACAAAGAGCTCTATTAACTGAGAAAGCAGATATAATGGGGAAACAAGATGGGCCTTTAATGGGGACAGGCAGGCCTGTCAGCATGCATAATGTAACAGTCGTGTTAAAACAACACTGCTCCCCCCTCTGACACACACTCACACACACACGCGCACACGCACACACACAGAGCACAGACACAGCCTTATATATTAGAGAAGCAAGTTATTAATTCACATTCTGGTCTTCATCTATGAAATATTCTCCATGCACGGCGCACATTTCTCTTGCGCGGATGAGAATCATTGTTGTGTGTAATTATGAAGACAATGTTGGGAGGGATTATCAAAGAAGTACGGGAGGAAGATAAGAAAGCAGCAGATGAAGAGGGAGGGAGGACGAGAAGAAAGGGAAGGAGAGAGGACGGAGGAGGAGGAGGAGGAGGTGGTGAGAATGAAGAGAGGAGGGGAAAGATTACTCCTCTTCCTCTGTTTGTTGAGCTATCCTTCCCTCCTCCTCCTCTCCTCCCTCCTTTCCTCTGTATTAGCATGATAAAGACGTGGTGGAATAGGGCAGCCGGCAGGTCTTTGGACATGGAGACAATGCTATCGCCAGAACAGGCGTCTACAGCAGGGGAACAGCCGCACAGGGACCGTACACCAACACACACACACTCACAGACACACACACGGGGCTGCATACATGAATAAACACACACGTAGTCACTGATACAAGACACAAACATGTAAACACACTCCGAGCTGTGGATTATAATGTCCATGAGGAGTTACACAATGAGAGGTAACATGAAATCAAAGACAGCAGTCTCCTAACTGTAAACATGCTGAACACAAACAGACGGAATATCCCTTTAATGGATCGTTTTATTATGCTGTGCCGTCTTGATAAAAAATTTACTGTCCTTTACTCAACTGGATCAGGATGTTTAAATTTATATCAGGCTGAAAATTTATATTCAGCAGCAGGAAAGTCTCTCAGCCTTAGTTTGGATTTTTGAGAGACAAGTGGAAAGACTCGAAACCTGAGGTGTGACTTTAATAAACTTCAACTGAGCAGCTTATATTTCAGTGATAACTACATATGTTTTTATCTACATATACAGTCTAAAACAACAGTATTTATACTTGTGCAAAATTCAACATCCCACGTTAATTAAGTTGTTTCTTTTACTCCACCTAAGCCAGCATTACTTGTGATAACTTGTTATGAATATTGAATCGCCATCAAAACTAAGGATATGTGCATCTACTACACGATAAATCTAGTATTTTAATCAAGTATTAAAGTAAACTTTTACCTAAGGCCGGTGTTATTATTTATGACTTTGTGAGCTGGTGTTTAGCTGTGTTAGAGAAAAGATCCTACATTTTTGCTGATTTCTTTGTCACCAGTTTCTTAGTTGGAACTGTTATGAACTTAAACATATAAATACACATAGTGTTAAACCGTTGGATGACTAAACTGAACTGCAGCAAAGTTAAACAACATGCGATATACTGATGGAAGCGTCATTTCCATATGCTTCGCCAGGTTTTGCTGAATTGCTTGTTTTGTGATGTAATAACAGCCGCCGAATGCTAATGTGGATAAATATAAAACTCAGCGGGTGCTAGCGGCTAACCTCAGACTCTTTATTTAAAGATGGAGCTTCACAGCTGTGTAAAAAGTAACACCCACAGACACTAAAAGATGCCAAAGAGAAATGTTTCAGACAGAGGCAAAATTGTGCTGAAATTAAGTCAAAGTGGAATAAATAACAAGGTTATTGAGCGAAAAATCATGAAAGGTGAAAAACGAAAAAAAAAAGTCACTGATAAAACTGAGTCGGACATTTACAGGACCTTTTAGATGTTGATTTTCATTTAAAAAATATATAGATTGTATTTTGTATATCAGTATTATGAAATGGGGTGGGTACATTTTTAAAAACCTTTATTAACGTTATTTCATTTAGATCATTTATGCTGAAATTTAAAGTTTATTAACATTTGACTTTTTACCCTTTCCCAGTAAAAATGTTTATGTAAATGTATGTTGTCATCGTAATATTAATAGTTACAGTAAGTTACAGATTCACCACTTTTGTCTGTTTTTTATTCTACTGTTTTAAATTTTACTTTTTATTGTCATCTATTTATTTACTTCTTCTATTTATCCCATGTACACCACTTTGTTTGACTGTCGAAGGCTCTAACTGAAGTTAGAGCCTTACAGAGATGACACGGTCATTTATTGTGAAATATTGAAACAAATTCTGGTAATAATTTACAGTAAAAATGTTACTCAGTTTCACTTACATGCCCTCATTATCAACAGTGGAAAAGCAAAGATCTTTTGTAAGGAAAGTATAATTTTTTAACGCAGTTGTGTGAGTTTTATTTCTTCTAAAAAGGACAAGATCTGCTTTTTAACATTAATACACTTTAAAATGTGTGAAACCATTCATTAATTCTGTTTTGACCATAAAAAAGAGATTTTTACTGTAGTGATGCAGGTTTAAAATGCACTTTTAATAAAATTCACCGTCTCACCTTCGATGGTTTTCACACAGAAAAACGAAGATTTTCACTTTCTTTAATAAAACCTGTGTGTGCGTCTGTTTCTCCTCTTCTCTGAGAGATTTTACCCTCATGAACTGTCTCCTCCTCCTCTTCCTCATCTGTCCATGTCATTGGAAACATCATTAACCAGTGCATCAATAAGCTGCTGGTCAGGCTAATCAGTGAGATCTACACAAACACACACACACACACATACACAAACCTACACAAACACCATGGATGCTGCACCTCCACAGATCTGGAACAGGAGCCACAGGCCCAGCGGGACCCTCGGCCACCCCGTCAGAGGAGCTGGGCCTCGCTTCAGCTCTCCTGTTTTACTGGAGGAAAAAGAAACATTATGGGTCACAGCGAACGCGCACACACACATTTACACAAACACACACACACACACACACACACACACACACAGATGCACACTGTATGTAGCATGTGTAAACATACTGTACACACCAGCATGGATCACAGCCAGTTCATGAGCCTGTGACGGTCGCCCAACCAGAACACACACACGGGCCACACGCCACACACACTCACACTCTCAGTGAAAACACACAGAACTGTACAAACAGGGCGAGCTCATGAGCGGGAACGAACACACACCAGAAAATTCCACCGGACGGTTTAAAAAAGCTTCATTCAGCAACAATCATCAGTGAGTCTCATCGTTAGTTAAAGTCGTCAAACATCACGACAATCTGCTTACATTAAATGACAAAAAGACGTCGAAATACAATAATATGTTGATGGATTAAAGTTAAATATGCATATTTAAACTGTTGATGTAGGACAAACACAGTCATGTAAGAGTTAATGGAAAATATTAAGAAAAAAGAGCATTTGCATGACCTTTAAAAATGATTCATCGTGACCCAAAATGTGCTTTAATGTTTATATACCAATATAAGACGAGTTTCCTCCTTTAAATACACCAGAAAAACTCTTAAGTAATACATATATATGTGTATATATAACTCTACAGTTGAATATTGTTGTGTTCACAATATCAACCCTAAAATAAAATGGTACGATGCAGCAAATTACTGTAAAATCCACTCGACCTGTGAGACCGGCAGTGAACTGTAAACTAACCCTAACCCTCGTCCTTAAAAAACAAAGGTTCTCTGTGATGATTTATGAATGAATTTTAGGCTAGAGAGAGGCTGCTGTATTGTTTTGAACTGTCAACCAATCAGAGGTTGTTTATGTGATCATCTGACCTGTAAAGGCCCAATTAGAAGTCAGATTGTTTTTGTGACCTGATTAGAAGCTGCATTTACGCAAGTGATCATTTTTTCATTACATTTAACACGCAGGCGATCCCACGTGACACCAATATTGTTTACAGTTTCTCAGGAACTATACTGTGTATCTCTACGGGATGAAAAGTGTTTAAAAGTTTACCCGTTTAGCGATCTATCGAGGGTTTCCTGGTATTTCGACACCTGCCACAAAGTTTACAATCCAGCCGCAAAAATAGGTCTTTGATCGGAGACGTTTGATGGTAAATCCGCAGTGATATACCGGTGAAAACACGATTATTTATCATATTGTTGTGATAAAAAAAGATCGCTATCGCTAAATGCAGTTCATGTCTTCCGGGTTTGACGAGCTGTTTTGATGACATCTTTTTCTGTCAAACTTTCGATCAATATGACCAATTCTCATATTCTTCTTCTATTGTTCCCCTGACAGTAGTGTCCAATAAGAGGCAACCAAAGATCAACAAGAGACAAGAAAGTTCCCTGCTTGTGACCCTCTGTCTCATCCCAGACAAGAACTGCTTCAATAAGTGGTAAAAACAACTTTAAATAACAAAAAACGCCTGGAAGAATTAGTGTGAATATGTAAATAGTTTTTGCTGTGTGTTTGTTAGAATCCCAATATTTTTTCTCCTGATAGCCAAGACTTGAGAGAACTGTAGACTTATGTGTTTTTTGAGCAAAGTACTGTACTTTGATGGTTCTGAATCAGATAGATAGATAGATAGATAGATAGATAGATAGATAGATAGATAGATAGATAGATAGATAGATAGATAGATAGATAGATAGATAGATAGATAGATAGATAGATAGATAGATAGATAGATAGATAGATAGATAGATAGATAGACTCATGCAGCCAGGGGGGCGGGACGTATGACACTTAAATCTTGACTTAAATAATTTTCCCTCTTTTTTTTTTCCCCATGAAGCAGCAGCAACACTTTTCACCCCCCCATTGTCTCATATCGTCTGCATCAGCGAGGTGCTAGGCAGTCCGCTGACATCATCAGACGGAGACAGTGCGGGATGACTGACGCTATCCTCCTCCTGTCAGTCATCGTCACGGCCCTGCAGGACAGATGGGATTATCTGCAGCTGTGACTGACTGAGGGACCTGTCCACAACCTGCTGCCACACAGGTGTAACAGCTGCTGCATCAACCTTCACCTAGACCCCACCTGGAGTGAACGGACTCGGATTTTAGGAACCAAAGAGAAGTTGGATGTTGTTTTTAAGGGGGGACCACATTTCTCAGCTTTTTGGTCAGACTTTTCAGAGTCCTGATACTCGTAACAACATGGAGCTGAAGGGCCAGAAGATTAGAGACAATTTAAAGAGACGCTCCACACTCATCGTAAATCAAAACTATCAGTTTGCTCTCATAATATGATGATTTTAAAGCTCCTGTGTGGAGTTTTTCATCACTCATGAAAGTACCAAAAATTCATATTAATGCCTTTGTAATGTGATGCAAATCAGCACCTCCAAGTCCGAGGCCATGGTCCTCAGCTGGAAAAAGGTAGATTGCTTTCTCCAGGTTGAAGGGTTGGTCCTGCCTCAAGTGGAGGAGTTCAAGTATCTCGGGATCTTGTTCACGATTGAGGGCAGGATGGAACGGGAGATCGACAGGCGGATCGGAGCGGCGTCAGCAGTGATGCGGACGCTGAACCGATCAGTTGTGGTGAAGAAAGAGCTGAGCCGTAAGGTGAGACTCTCGATTTACCGGTCGATCTACGTGACGAACCTCACCTATGGCCATGAACTTTGGGTAATGACCGAAAGAACAAGATTGCGGTTACAAGCAGCCGAAATGTGCCCTCGTGTGAACAAAGCGGTTATTTTGACCAAAACTGCATCCTGCTGACTTTGTAAATATTTTATATGGAAATCACAAAATCAGGGCTGTTTATTAAGCTGCTCTGCCGACACCTACCCCCATTTAAAAAATCCTAATATAGATATCATGTTACTGATGGTTTTGTTTACATTTAGATACCGTTAAAAAAGGATAAATATGAATTTTAGTCTATTTTAAAAATTTCGAAAAACTCACAGGAGCTTTAATTCACATATTCTCTTTATAGTGGTCTTAATATGCTGTCGTACAGGAAAGATTAATAATGCTCCACCTTATTATTTAAGTCATGAATTTAATATTAAGGAATGAATTTTTTTTTATCAAACTCATCATCTGTTCGTCAAATTAAAAACTTCAAATGTCCTCACTGAAGTGTGTGTTTGTGTGTGAAGAGCAGAGATGGTATTAGAGGGTGATAACTGGAGATCTCCTCCATGACACCTGTCACACACACACACACACACACACACACTTTACAGATTATCCATTCTGTGATACGTTCATGTGCTCACACAAAAAACGTTTAAAATCTGTCTATCCAGAGTGTATGTTTTAGGTAAACACACACACACACACACACACACACACACACAAACACACACACACACACACACACACAGATACAAACATGAAGTCCCAGAGCTGAGCAGATATCAGACAGGCATTACAGCTGTCATTATCACATGTAAAGGGGTTTTCCACACGCACGCACGCACACACACACACACACACACACACACACGCGCGCGCTCACGCATGCACACACACATACACACACACACAGTGGCAGAGATAAGTATTATGGGTAAGAAGGCTTTTTCCCTCGGAGACGTGGGGAATGGCAGGCTGCAGGAAAGCACACTGTAACAAACAAAGTCGCACATCTCCCAGCTTAATGTTCACACTGAACACACTCTCATATTAAATACACACATGCAACACACTCCTGCCAATCTGAAACACAACCTTAATCCATCTTTTATCCCTCCACATATCTCTCTCTTCTCCCCCTCCCTTCCCCTCTCTCTCTCTCCCTCCCTCTGTTCATTTGTGTTGATGTTTCTATTTCATATGGCTCTTAAAAAAGGGATTGTTGCCTCAATATGTGTGTGTATTTAAATGTGTGTATTTGTTTGATGGTAGACCACCTATTTCATCTACAGCAGATCTTTATTAATGCATAATCTCCATCAGACGCCCAGATCATGAATCAGACCTAACACTTGTCGATTGATATAAAATAAACATGTTGTTCAGGATGTGATCAGGTTTAAATGATCTCATACAGACAGATTTAAGACATGCACAAAGTAGAGTGGATTTTATTTTAAAACTCTTTCTAATAAAAAATAACTTTAACACTGACACACATGATTCCAGTCGTCTAGATAGAAAATGTTTAATGTTACCTTTACGTCATTAGAAACATGTTTGATCAGGTGAGCTCTAATCTGTCTGTTAATTCGGTTAATATTTAATGAATATCCTTAAATTGATCAATCTCTTTTACTATGTGGGCGATCAGGTGAGTTTAAACGGTCACAGGTGATAATATCTATTACGGATTGTATTAGTTGAATTAAATGCTGTAATTGCGCATCTTTGTTCTGCTGTATTGATGATGTGATGATACATTTCCAAACACTCCCCCCCTTAGTTTAAAGCCCGCAAAAACGTTTACATCCAATTTTGACCTGACCTCGTCTTTCATTCGTCGACTGAGCTGTCAATCACACCCCTTTCACATCATTAAATAACTAAGTAAAAGTTAAAGGTGGGGTAGGCAGGAATCTGTTAAAGAAGCATCTTTTTTTGTGGTGTATAAACAAAAAAACTTTTAATATCAGTCAATAGTTATTAGTTATTGATGACATTTGGTAATATCACGATATCATTGTGTTTTGATATGTCTGTGAAGTCAACATTTTAAAATTTCTGACTGTAAACAAAGCCGTTCCCAGCCTCCCCCATCCTGATTGGTTGTGAGGCAGACGCTGCCCCCCCCGTGTCACTCATGAGCCCAACCAAAGTTAGCGTGCTACAATATCGGACAGTAGAAACCAACCAGAAAGTTCGGAAAATTGTCTGAATCCTCCTTTGGCCACGACTGCCGACACAAGCAAGAAAACAAAGTAAATAGCGGAGACTCTGGCGGAATAACGGGCGCTTAAAATGGAGGTAGACTGGACAAGAGCTAAAATGCCGGGTCAACAGTGATGGGGGACGCTTCGGGATCTTGGTGACCCTGTAACCTTTCTGCTGGACAGGTAAACCGCTCTAACAAAGTAATAGAAGTGTTTCTTGTCAAACGGACCTGCTGTAGCGTGTTGTAGCGCCACCACTATACTGTTGACCTTGGGTCCTGGACTATGTCACTTTATCCTAGTTGTTGAAGTCCTGCAAACATTGTGTTTGCTGGTAGTTTGTTGGCATCTACAGTAGCACCAATGCTGTTTACTTTCACATTGACTGGGCCCCATTTGTAATTATCTGAAGTATTTATCTGCATTATATCTGAATTTTATTGGAACGATACAAGCGAGCAGGAGCGTCTGTTTGTGGGCGGGGCTTGCTAGAGCAGAGAGGGAGGGGAGAGGAGGAGCTGAGGGGAAAACTGGTTGGGAGGGGTAAAGTTTAGATTCAAGATTTCTCCCAAAAACTGACACTTCCTCAGATCCTGACTACTCCACCTTTAAGACCATTTCCTCCACATGGAGGAGGCGGGGTCTATGAGATATAACAGCCAATCCGAAGTGAGAGCTCCAAATGTTCTGGTTTGGTCCACTTTTTTACCCAGTTTGTACATTCGCCTGAACTTTTAACATCAGAATAACCAATTTACTTCAATTCACTGTCAACTCATCTTCTAATCTCTGGCGTGCTTCCTCTATCCATTCTCTCTCTCTCTCTCTCTCTCTCTCTCTCTCTCTCTCTCTCTCTCTCTCTCTCTCTCTCTCTCGGGATGAGGCCCTCCTGAAAACTATTTATCTGACCTCTGACCTTTGGGGTTCCTGATCTTAAGACCACATACAATCCTGTCAGCACACAGATGACTATGAGAGACAAAGCAAAGAGGCTGGTCTGCTGTGAAAGATGAGCGAAAAAGTCAATAACAACAATCCAAACAGGACGTGTTTATCACATTTAAATTAATCGACAATCAGGAACATCGTTTCACTCACAACATCTGTGAACACAAAGAGAGAAAAAGACAGAACAGAGAGAGGAAGAGATGTGAAATGACAGATTGGTTAGTAGTGGAAGTGAAAGGAGAAAGAAAGAAACAGCTGTTCTTTAGTGTCCCTGCCAGAACATAATCAATTCTTTCACCCTGGGAGCAATAAATCAATATCTCCAAATAAACAGCTGCTGGATATGTAAATAAAACATGGATGACCTCAAAGAACACTGCCATACGATAGAAAACAATACAAATATATGCAGCTGTGCAGAAAACATATGATGACTATAATAAAATAAATGATGACAGTTGTAATCTGGATAAGACTGTGAGACCGTGACAACATATTTTATCATCACAGAAGGAACATTAGCTTAAAACACAGGCCTGAGTAAAAAAAATAAAAAATACACATATATATATATATACATATATGTATATATATATATATCTATATATCTATATATATATATATATATATATATATATACTGACATATACTATTATTCAAATTTATATAAATGTATGTATATGTATGTTTATGTATATATATAAATTAAATAATAGTAGATGGTAATACAGTAAGATAAGACAGGACTGCTGCAGCTTTAGATTACACAACATTGTGTGATCTCAAGTTACATTAAAGTATGTTATGTGATTTTAAGTGTTTGTTTTATTACATTTTGTTTTGCACAATATTTAAATACAAAAAAAAATGTGTTACATTCTGTTAAGAGAGATTTAATTACAAATTCTAATGTTACGTTACACTATATTTTTTGTTGCATTTTGTCATGTAGGGGTATGTATAAACCTCTCTCTATTGTTTTTTATTTATTGTTTATTTAATATATTCTCTGTGTTTTTGCACCTTTAGCAAAAGAATAACATCCCCCTTGGTTCCTGTGTATTTTCTCACATCTGGCAGAAATTGATGACAAAAAAATCCTGACTCTTACATTTTGTAAAGTTACCTGAAATTAAAAAATTGTAACTTTAGTTTTTTTCTTGTAACACTGTGCAGAAGCACAACATTACCTTATACTTAAAGTTACATTTAGCAATATAACTTGAGGTTAAGTCCCGTTACATTATGTTACATTTTCTTAGACTTTTTTACATTCAGTCACGTTATTTACAATTACGTTACAATAAGTTTTTTAAAGTACATTGCATTTCATTACGTTACATTAAGTTATGTGAGTCATGTTATGTAAAGTTACTATATGTTACTATGTAGCATTTTGTTCTGTTACACTTTGTTCTGTTACATTTCATCAAGTTATGTAACAATATTTGAAGACAGGTTACCTCAAGGGTCCGTGTATTAAGTATGTATGTATAGAATACATGGACCTTCGAGTCCTACTGTGTTACATTACGTACATAGGTATGTTAGATTACTTTACTTTAACGTACATTACAGTATTGTGTCACATTAGTTCACATCACTCTATAAAATGTAATCTTAAGGTACGTTTTGGTCACAGTTCTGAACATTTTGCCATTTTTAGACATGAGTTTCAACTTCACCAACTTTTAACGCTAGGTTACATTTCGTGAAGAGCTTACAGTACATTAAAATTATCATGTCACATTCGTCTTCGACACACCAGGTCATAACCTGTTCGAGCTTGTCCTAACGTTAACTTTAAACCAAGACTGAAAATAGCATAGAAAAGGACAGTGTTACGTTAAGTTTTGTGGGGCAAAGTATGTTAACTCACAACACAAGGCACCAAAAGCTGGGTTGTGTAAGTATGTCCTGAGCTATGTAAGGTTCATAGGATATCTTGGGGTATTAATGTAATGAAATGATAAATTATGGCAGATTTGAAGTATTTCTTAATAACACTGAACTCACTACAGTACTAACCGAACCCAAAAGTGTTTTCCTAAATCCGTCACTTAAATGGGCAGAGGCGTCTCCCAATTGCTTCCCCCTAACTCCTCTGCTTCCTCTTGTCTCTCATCCTCATGCTGAAGGTCGAAGGTCACCCGGTCTTCGGAAGCGTCCTGTGTGGTGATGTTAAAGGGCGATGTTACGCTCCCCGGCGGGACAACACTACAATCACATACACATGTATTTCTGCGCACAAACACAGGGCAGACACACTCTGTAACCTGGCTGGTTGGCCGAGCTGCTCGGGGGAACTAATTGTTTTTAGATGAGGCAACTTGAGGAGCGGCTCCGGAAGGGAGGACGGGAGCAAAGGACTGTGGGAGATGAGGAGGAAAGCAGAGGGCTATAAATTAAGGATGTGCCGGATATTCAGTTTCCACATGGGTTTTGGTGTGAAAACTGCAGACACTTTATCTCCTTTTTTTTTTTTATCTGTGGGTGCCCCCTTCACTGGGCCACACACACACACACTGACACCGACACACACACACACACACACACTTCAGCCTGAAATGTATTGTGATGCATCCTCTAAAGTGTCCAGTTGTCCATCTAGTGAAATTTCAATGATACCCACCTCTGAGAGCCACTCTGCAAAACAAACCACTCAATAAGCTGGAGGTAATGGAGACTGCAGGTCAGGCTTTACAGCAATATCATTACCATACACACACTCACACTCACACACACACGCTCCCATTGTCTGGGCAGTACTTATTAGTGCTCGTGCTAACAGAGTTTGTCCATAAGTGACCTTAATTAAGTGGCTAGCACCATTAGCTGCAGAGCTAAGAGGCTAAGAGCAATCCATCTGCATGTGAATGTGTGTGTTTTTATGATAATGGCTTTGTTGAGGTGTGTACCGGAATACTAACGACGGGCTGCACGCAACCCAAAATGGATAAATAGGCAGCTGAAGTTGAGCACTGAAGAGGCGATGGTTTAGATAAGTTACTCATTGTGAACAAGACAAAAACAGGGAGCAATGCCGAGGGCTGATTTAAATGCAGGTTAGCCCCATTTACACGCACAAATGCACTCGCACGCAGACGCACGCACGGGCACTCGGCGCGTAAAGCACCTTTCGGTTTGCCCTATCATTTTTCATTAGTTATGAAAACAAGGACTCTAATCTCGTCGGGTTTTCAGGTACCATAATTGTGTCATTGAAACACAAATAATGACAAAAGAGAAGAGTGTGTAATGATTTTCACTGATGGAACAAAACACTGTCAGCGTTGAATTAAGTACAATCACACGAGCAGAAAAAAACTTAATCAGTGCACTTTGTCTAATTTCTATTCTACTCCAATATAACACAACACTAATGTGGCCTGATTCACCTGATAAGTCTGGATTGAAACACTAACATCTTTTTTAATTACCTGTCAGCATTTATGGGCAGTGACAAAGTAAAGTTACTCAAGTCGTGTATTTAAGTACTTTATACTTTAAAACATATAATGTACTTTTTCATACTTTTGCTCTGATCTGTAATCAGACGATAATCCTGCAGCTCAGTTTGCCACCTTTAGGTCTTTGTGTTCACATATTCAGGGCTTGAAGACCTCCGGCACGGTGCTGGAAATCTGGCTCTGGATTTATTTTTTTTTCAAAATCATGTAAAAAAATAAATAAAAAAAATAAAAAACCTAGTTAGTTAGATCTGAATATGACCAGTAGAGGACAGCATTAGCATAGTGTACATCCTGCGAAAGAAGAAGAAGCAGAAAAAGAAAAAGTCGCATCAGCGAACGACAAATTTCAAACAATGGATGCCAGGTACAATCCAGGAGAAGAAACAGCGATATTGGAAGCTGGACTTGGGCGGAAGAGGTTGGAAAAGATGGAAAGCCTCACGATAGCTGGCGCAGAAAAATGAAATTGGAAACTTATAAATGGCAGTAATGGGAAAAGTTCAGTAAAGTTGGAAAGATATTCACAGATTTGGACGTTCTGGGATCAATAACTCTAAGATGAAATGTTTTCTAAACACAAATGATGCCTCTTTCATGTCATAATAGCACAGACTACTAGCTACAAGAATAAAAAACGATTTGTTTTACAAAAACAAGCCGTTCTTCTAGCTGGATGAATAATACTGATCTCTATGCGCAGCTGGCGGAGTGCGCAGGGGTCGTCGGCAAATCACGATACAAGAGCAAGACGCTGCAAACAAAAATCAATAGCTCCGCTGTTACACAGTAGAGACCCCAAAATCACCACACACAACAAGTACAAGTATTATCAAGAGCACTGAGAGAGCCCCCTATTACAAATACTGTGGGCCCAGGTAAAGCTCATGTTTGCTCAGTATAGGGACATATAGACACAGTGACAACAAAAGACGTAAACGGTGATTATGAATTTTTGTAGTTTTAGTCATAATCTGTTAAAAAAAAAAAAAAAAGTAAAGCTTATAAAGCTCTGGTCCTCTCAGTTTTTTCTCCTTTAAACCTCGTCCAGCATCCTCCTCGTCACCGTTGTTGATGATGTTGCCGTAGCTAATGGATTCTCGCCCTGCTCGCTCATAAAGCTGCTAAACCGGGGTCACGGGGTCGAAGGTCGCTGCTCTACCTTTGATGTGACCCTGACATCCTGGGAGGAAGAGGAAATGGAGGAGGAAGAGGATCCTTCATGGATTAGTGGTAAAAACACTCACAGACACACACGTTTGTCTTTGCGGATGAAGGTCTGGGTCGCTCGCACGGAGACGGCGACACGTCTAATTAATTAATCATATCGCTTAAACTGAAAACACAAACAAACACAAACACACACAGATACCTTCAAATTTAATTATGGACTCTGACTCTCTGACCATACATCTGTACTCCTAAAGCTGTTGTCATGGCAACAGGCAGGAAGCAGAGCTACAGCACTGCTAACCCATCTGCTAAGCTGTGGTGGCACAGTTGGCGATACTTTTTTTTTCTAGTAACCAATCAGAGCCTAGTACTTCTAGCCAATCAGAGGCGAAGGAGGGCTGGACCTTCCTACATCCTACAAAAAAAAAATTTGCACACAGTTGACCTCGGCTAAATGTTAGCATTAGCATACTAACGTGAGCAGATTTAAAATGATAGATTAAAGCGATATGAACAAGAAATGGGATGTTCAGAGCTGTACTGCAAAGTAAGAGTGTAAATTTGCCATGCTAGCTGTTTCCCCGTCTTCTCTTGTTAAGCTCAGTTAGCTAAGTTAGTGCTACTTCAGGTTAGAACCTAACTTTCAGGTAAAGGTGTGGAACCACAACACACCTAACTGGCCCCCCTAACCTCTCAAATCTTAGTCTTTTAATGACCATAATAGATTAAAAAACTCACCCTAGCACAGTCTACATGAATGAATGATTAATACGGAGCTCAATGAAGCATCTTTGATTTTGGCAGACAGCCTCCTGTGGACACTCATGGAACTGCAGTTTTTTGCATTTTTGTGAGACTGTTTTTCTATTTCTCATAAAATTCACACCACAGAGGATCTATGTTTTATTCCTCTTTTTTATTTGCTTTGCTTTAATGGCTTGTTTTATGCATTACCTTGTGTTAAATCCTTGTTGCCTAAATGCGCCACATAATTAAACACGCCTTGCCTGTGGTAAAAATAACGCCTGAGGTTTATTGCGAAAGTGTACTAAAGCGTCCACCATAGCAAAAAATTTAAGAAGCGTAAAAGTATTGTCCAGATAATGACACTTAAAAAAAGTTTTTTAAATTAAATAATAACTTTAAAAACCATCACTATCTTTGTTTAGCTTACAGTATACTACCATTTGCTCGCACTCAGCTTAAAAGTTACATTAAGTGAATTATTTAGTGGTATCGTACGTTAGTGTTTTACCCTTAAAGGAGTCTGGAATATTGAAAGTTAATTATGTGAGTTCAGTAAACGTTAGTAAATCACAGTTAACAGGTTGTAATTTTAGTGTAAAGTGGCTGCAGCTTAAGTATGATTAAATTAAATTAAAAAAGCTCTTATGTGTTTGGTATTTTAGTGTTAATGTTCTTGTTTAAACTGTGTGAAGTGCTTTGAATCACTCTAATCCTGCAAACGTGTGCCTTACATGAAAATTTAACAATATCAATAATGAGTGATAATTTTGAGACGACCGCAGAAACTTCTCTGTCTTCAGGAGGAGTCGAGAGAGAGCGTGAACTTTCCTGTCAGGAGGAGGAGGGGATGAGGTTTAAAGATGTGCAATGTGTTTTTCTCATCCGGCGCTCCTCTCAGCTGGAGCCTCTAAACACAGAGACTCTGTTGCTTCAGCAGCTTCAACATCCTCCACGCGGCTCTTCACACACGTTCTCCACTCACCTCTCACCTTCTTCTTAAAACTCATTCAGCATATTTAAATTCATTAGAGAAGCAACAGAGAGAGAAAAAACTCAAAGTGCTCCAGATTACACAGGAGCAGATGCACTCGGGTTAACACACGCACACACACACACACACACACACACACACACACACACACACACACACACACACACACACACACACACATAAAGTGGGGCAGATTACATTCTCCCCAGGACTTGACTTGCATTAAAGTTTAAATGTGTTCAATTTGGACGGTCCCAATATTAGAGTGGAGTATCATTACCCACCTTATTGGATGAGTCTGAGCAGAATAGATTCCTGCTGATGAGATGAAGAGGCCTCAGGCACACACACACACACACACACACACACACACACACACACACTAAAAACTCTTCCTCTACATCACTATCTAACACTCACACAGATCTGCAGACACATGTAGAGTGATGCATTCAGGGACTTGTTTTTGTCTTTTGTAACACAAAGTTTGGGTCACAGTTTAGATTTTAAAACACCTGAAAATGAATTAAACTCCTGATTATTTAAATAGTTTAGATAATGACTCTTATCCAAAATACTTAGTCTTAGATTAATAAACATACTTCATTTAACAAACAAGCGATATCAAACTAGTCCGCTGCCTGTCGACATTGTGGCAAAAATAACAAGTATTTAGCAGTATTTAGTTTTACTTTCTTTAAGTTTTATTCACATTTAAGTCATTTTTGTCCTGAATAGTTTAATCTTAAGTTCAGAGTAGATCATAGACTGTATATACTATGGACAACTTGGCTCCACCCTCCATCATTATTTGAATTTTAAGCCGAATTGCTCTCGATATTTCCGGGATCTCTCCACTTCCTGGAATCACCACTTGCGCAGTATCATTGTACACAGGAGAGTCACAAAGAGTCGCTGTGATGACACTTGGCTCAAACAGCATATCCCCCGGGAGAGCTACGCAATCTTCGTACGCCCATAGGCTGTATCAAGTGTCAATCATAGAAAACATGAACCCCCTGATAACTTTTAAAAATGGAGCTGTACAGAAAAAGAGGACTTGAGCACAAACCAGTCTTATTGTAACTTCATGTCAACATCACAAGCAGGGGGGAGAAACATTTATATTCTGTGTAATTAATTTCTAAAGTTTGTCCACAGCTCCATAGAGATTGCTGGAGGAGGCGGGATTTATGATCTAAACTGTCATTAGAGGGTGCTGTTCTCACGGTGGCTTCACTCAGCGAGACGGCAGACAGCATCCAGTCTATATACAGTCAATGGTTTAGACTCACCTGCCAATGCTCTGTTGTTGTGCTGACTCTGCTGATCTCCTACAGCTACACAGAGCAGAGGCTCTCAAAAACGCAGATGTAAAAGTTTGCAGAAATCAGGAGGAAGACGATTCGTATCAGCAGTGCAACGACATTAATACGACACCCCTCAGGTAAAAGCCTTTCACAGGGAATCGCTGCTCCTGGTTTATGTGACAGGTGAGATCTGCAATTAGGGAAAATAAAGGATTTTTAATGTTTCACCCAAAACAGTTTGGTCTCGTCATCAACCCGTTAACAAAAATAAAACCTTAAACTGTCTGAGTTTGGTTTTTAGTAGTGTATTTTCAAAAAGTAACAAACATTTATCATCGTAGTTTTGATTCAAAGAATAATCACTGGTTAGCAGCTAAAATGATCAAAAACTTTTGGAAAAATGTTAATATTTACATTTGGAAACAAAATAAAATAAATTTGCTCCATTTTCTAAGTCTTTCTTAAACTCAAACCTGGATCTCATCCTTATACGTACACGTTAAGACTTATTCAGAATATCAGAGTGGTTATTTGACAAACAGGAAGTCTTCTTTTGTTGTTTAATGCTTGGCTCCTCGGAGAAGCGAACAAAGAAATCGTCTCTCCTCCTCGATTCCTAAATTTGTTGTTGTGCCTCTCTGGATCCTGTCCTTTTACTTTCACAGATTCAGTGTTTGTGGGTTTAATGAAGTGAAGTGCTTCATTGTAGTGTCAGTGTTTCTCTGTGTGTTATGGTTGGCTTGTTATTTTTCTGTTCCTGCTCTCTAACTAATGAGGTCTGATATTAAATTATTCGCCACAGCTCCAGAGTATATGATACGGCTATTTTTGGAGACTAACTTTTGAGTCTTTATTTCTAATTAAAGTGTTTGGATGATTGATTTTGGCGGAGCAACGTCTCAGAAACGTGTAATTAGAAGTCAAATAGACAAATGTTCAAAATTGATGCTATTTTTGTTTGTTTGTTTTGTTTCAGATTTAATTTCATTAGTGAGAAAATGAAATGTTACTAATGATTAAAAACAAAATCACGTCATTATCAGTTTTATTAATTGTTCCTCTCCGGTCTGGAGTTATTCACAGCAGCTGCAGATTCAGTTTATCTAAGAATAAAACTTTACGAAGTGTGAAAGTGCACCAGTGGACAAAGAATTTTCTTTTTTGGACCCTTATATTTTGCAGCTTCTCCTAATTACTACTTCAAATCTGTCGACCCGTTTGAATCCATGCTAAATAAAGCATTAGCATCACTACATGCCATTAACCAAGCCTTCTAAATATCCAGGTCCTCAAATCTGATCAAGTGTAACTCCTCCCTGTTAAGTTTTGATGATTGCGTCTAAGCTCTTTAACTCTCAGCTTCTCCTGCAAAGATCTCCTCTTAAATGTGTTATTTTCAGCACATTCACTGAGTTTTGAGTTAAAACCTGTCCTTGAAGAGATTTTGAAACACTGGGAAACACAGCTGATGTAACGTAGAAAGGCACGTAATTAAGTTACCAATTTTTTTGCTTAGTGCGTTACTTTACTTCGTCACCTCAAAAAAGTAATATCGTTCCTGGAATCCGTTACTTTGTCATGCGTTACCCACAACACTGGTGGAGAGAGGTGGGACACTCTGTTGACCGGCTATCAGCCCAGCTCCGCTTGTTTAGAAGTCCGCTAGAAAATGAAGGATATTCACGTTAAACTGACATTAAGGATTCTGGATTTACTTTGTGAGTTTTGTCATTTCGATTAAGTCGAAACTGAGTCTCGCTCTTTTTTTGCACTAAACAAAATATGATGATCTCAGAGTTATTGTACATTAGATTATTGTCAACAAACTGAAATAATGTGTTAAAATGAGAAAAACTCATTAATCTCATACTTAAATTGACAAGTAAACAAATTGAGAAATTAGTAACTTCACAGGAAATAAATACATGGCACATACTTTAAATGATAGTAGAAATGATTAAATAATAAATAAATAAACAGAAAATCAGGTATATAAATGTTCCCCAATATCCTGTCGTATGATAACTGCACGTTAAAGCAGCAAAAGTCAGTAAATACCAGCTGGTATGAACTCAGTGTGGTCCAAGCACGTAAACAAGAAAGACCAATCGATAAATACAAACTTTAAACTTAAATACTTAAGTGTTATTGATTCTGACAGACCTGAAGTGTCAAAGAAAACCTGGTCCGCTGTTTAACTCCTGATTAAATTGAAAGCTATGGCTCGTTTTGGTCGTTTTATTTCATACATGGATCTTAATTGTGACACGCACATCCAGAAATCAGAGTAATATCTCTGAAATTTACAAACGAAACACAAATAATGTCTACCTTTTATTCCCAACACAGCTATTTATAACAAATTCAGCCGTAAAATAGAGATGATGATTGTACCAAACAGAAGATGTGTCTTTATCTTGGAGTCATAAGTGTCCCTTCGCCTTCTTAAAAGTGTTTTTCTGTTTAATGACGCTGTGATTTATTGTTTGTGTGGAGCTGTTTTTCAGACGGGCTGAGATTCATAGAGGAAGAAATGTGCAGAGACACGCTTTGACGGATCAGTCAGACCTGATAATAAAGAGAGGAAATCTTTACTAGAACAGAAAAATGAACCGCTCTCAGCCGTCTCTTTTAGTTTTTATCCACTTAGGACGACAGCGGAGCCTCCTCATCCTCCACCGCTGGTTTGTCCTTCCCTCACCTCCTCCTCCTCCCTTTCACGCTCCTCCTGTTAAAATAATATCTCCTTCATTCCCTGTTTCCTCCACCTCCCCCTCACTATTATCTTTAGGTCTCCCCCTCCTCCTCTTCCTCTTCCTCCTCCCCCATCCTCTGTCTCTCTTCCTCTTTCATTTGTTCTCCTCTCTTTCGTTCCCTCTCCTCACTTTGAGCGAAATAGATTTTCAATTACTCGCTGAGTGCCTGGAAGCTTCTATATTTCCCAACCTGACCCCAATACAGCCCGAGTGACACCCCACGCACCACGGACACACACACACACACACACACAGAAGCAACACACACACACACATCTGATACACTTCCGCCTCCACTTACAGCCTAATGGAGTGGAGGAGAGGCAGGAGAATGTCTTCAGTGTCCTGGTTAACTACCTGACACACAAAAAACACACACCTCTGAAAGACACACAAATGAGGCGACGCTGCAGTGAAGTCCTGATAAACACGATAATATGACAGAGAATACAATAAGATGAAACTTTACTCATCTTTAAGAGGAAAACGTCACGAAAAAGCAACAAAGCAAAGCCAAAAAACGAGAAAAAAAAGGGTTTCATTTAGAGCAGTCCAACCATATATTATGCTAAAATGAGGAAGCAATGCATGCTGGGAATTTGACAATGTAAAAAATGATTTACACTTTTTTAAAAGCTTCTACTTAAATAAACATGCAATTCACAGCAGGTGTATTCAAGTTAAGAGAGAAAAAAAGGGCCAGTCAGTGACGTCTTAACTGGGAGTTCCACGGGATCCGGAACGGCTCCGCTCCAGTCCAACGGATCAAATCCGCAAGCATACAGCGCCCACCGGATCCAATCCGCCACCATCGGAGGAGAAGCGCTCGGGAAATTACAATATTTATCGCAAGACTGGACAAGATCTCATGAACTCTATATCTCACGTTTTTCCCCGGGAGTCATAGAATAAGATCCGCCGATCAATGTACATAAACGGCGGTGTATATAAACACCCACATCCCACAACCTCTCCTATTATCAATATAAGAACAGTTCAGCATATCGACTTTATTTTATTTTGAAAATTAACCAGATATTTTACTCTGTAAGCGCAAACAACTTATGCTGCTGCTCATGCTGCGCTGCACTGAATTAATGCGCCGTCTCCGGTGTCCAGCAAAAATAAAAGCCTTGCATATCTGATCCGGACACCGTACAGACTCTGTGAAATGATACACATTAATTATAATGCTTGTGAATTTAATCCGCCGACCGTGCCAGAGTGGAGCGGAGCTGTTCTGGACTCTGTGGGTTTTGCCCGTGACACCTTTAACAGTCGAGAGTCAAAAGTTAAACACATTTTCATTTTTCTAAAGGATTACATCCACACACTAGATGATAAATTTGTCCGGTTTTTATGATCACATATCTTGTTGCATGAGGATAACTCAAGCATCAAACTCAGAGCTTGCAAGAGTGCTAAAAACTGCAGTTCCTGGAGTGTCCACTGGGGGAAGGCTCCAGAAGTGCCAGCAACCTCATTCTCATCCATTCATTAAAGCCCATCTTCACAGCAGGAATAAACAGGTGATGAAGGTGAAGTTTTAACAATTTATTAGTTTTTAAGGTTTTGAGCTCCCAGTTTGCAAATTAGGGGCGGCTAAGAGAATTTTCTCTCTTTTTGTTTCATAGTTAAGGCGAGTCAGCTTTCCCACTATGGCTCCCCTCATGAACACGCTCGGGTCCCTCATGGGTGTGATGGGAGATGCCCTCAGGACTGTGTTCGTGTTTTATACAGTCTCTTCACAGACTCATTTTTGCCTCTTTCAGTTCTCAAAGATACTTGAGTTTGTTTTTAGGAAGAAAACTTGTAAATGAGGCCAAAATTTGACTAACTCTGGTCTGTCTTTTTAGCTTTTAGTAACTTCGTTCTGTCGTGTCAGATAGTTCACGTCAAGTTAAAACGATTCTCTCCAAAAATAAACGATAACACCAGATTTACCGAGAAATACCAGAGTGTTTTAGTTTGAGAGAGGTTTTCAAATGAAACTAAATAAAGAACAAATACTGCTCTGATCTGAGGGGCCAACAGCTGCTGACAACAAAACAACAAAAGACGACATTTTCCTCTATTGTTAAAACGCTCACTTAGAGCACAAGACGGCACTTTGAGTACGGCTGCTTTAAACACACACTCACACAGACACACACACACAGATTTCATTAAGCAGTTTGCGCCTCTTAAACACAGCCTCTCCTGGGTGTTAGTGACCAGTTTTCCGTATTAAACAGAGTCGGAGGTCAAAGGTCAACAGCCTAATGCCTTATCTCTGATGCACCATGGCCAACCTTATTACTGAAGGCTTAAAGAACAAATTCACACACACACACACACACACACACTGCCTGTACTCGGTATTAGTGGAGCTGAAGGTGAGATGATGGCCTCGGGGCATGTTCAGCGTGTGGAGCGGCACACGCCAGGCCATGTACGCCTCTCTCTCTCTCACACACACACACACACACACACATGCAGGCGCACACACACACACACACACGCACACACACACTGAGTTTCAGGGCCACATAATACCAGAGTTTGACAATAAAGGCAGGCGGGACTCAGCAGAGGTTACTGTGCAAAAAGCCTCAGTTAACTTTTATGACTGCAGCTGAGAGTCTGTTAAAACATCATGTTCCCTTTACGGACACGAGCGAAGGCGAGGACGGAGGAGGTGGAGGACGTGGGATAGATTTAATCCCTGTTTATTTTTCAAGTGATTTCCATTCAGGTTTAGCGAAACACAACTGAGGAGAGTTTTGAAGGTACAACACAAGATTCATGATTCATCCTGGTCCTCTCCAAAACCCTGACTCAGATATAAACACGAGATCTGAGTTTGTATAAAAGTATGTGTATTCATTACTTCTAATGAGACAGTTTTTGACACGAGCATCGCCGTTAACTGTTGATTTTCTGACTGAAAACATTGTTTTGTTTAAGGTTTAACTCACGATGATTACAAGTAGTCAAATTTCTAATAACTTCTTGGTGGTAATAAATCATTTAAATGTTTGATTATAGTAACTTATAGTTGACTTATAGAAATAAGTAAAAATATAGAGATAAATAGATAAAATAAGTAAAATAAGTAAAAATATAGAGATAATATTCAAGTATTTACACTAGAACAATATAGAGAGAGAGAGCCGCGCAGAAGGGTTTTTAAAGTACTGAGGTTAAGGAGACTTCCTTTTTATTTTAACTCTATTTAAACTCCAAATTCATAGTTAGGATTTGTGTGAACTCAAAAGTGCTGTCTAAAATTCCTCTTCTTCTTCTTATATCTGCTTTGTATTTTTAGATGCTACAAAACACTTTATTTGTTCCTATTCTTCAATATGAGGGACTGTGAAAAGAAAAAGACAAAAATAATTGATATTAAATAATAAAACAAACAAACACATAAAGGAAAGAGAGTAAAAATGAAATCAATGTGACAATAACAAAAAAATGGGGAGATATCTGCTCATTTGGAAGAAAAGCACAAGAGCTCTGCAGGAAAAACATCGTCTGTTACTTTATAACCTCTGATGTAAAGACAGAAACCCTCAGAGACGGAGACATTACCATAGATTTTGGGAGTTTCAACAGAAACAGAATTAGTAGACAGAAAGAAAAACTATTTTGAATACACAGGTTTTTTTTTTTAACTTTAAAACTCTTTATTTAGCTTATATGTCTCCTGATATTACAAAGTAATGGTTGATGCAGGTTGTACCAATAATAAATGACTTGACTGTGGAGAAGGTCACCTCTTTAAATCTACACAGGGACAAGTTTAGGTTGGAAAAATGGGATCAAATATGTCACACTACTGAGACCTGATTTTATTCAGATATTAATGTCTATATTTTATTTATGTGTTTTTTTTTTAATTCTCTCTGAAAATCCTTTTTACATTTATTTAGAAATATTACGCGGCTGCTGCCTGTCTCAGTTATTGATTTGTTTTCTCCTGTATTACCTTTTCTCCACATGTATATGGTTTTACTATGGACTACTTTAACAGCCATTTCAAAATAAAAGGGTTTGTTAAAAGATGTAAAGAGTGACAGAAAGATACCGTGCATTTTCTCCCTTTTTTTTTCTCAGTTGAACTGAGAGTGTACAAAAATCGCAGATGTATGCATACCCATACATTTTGAAATGTTAAATGTAGAAATGTTCTGATTCTACAATAAAAAAATTAAATAAAAAATAACATTTTTCTCTTTTTTTGACTTTAAAGCTCCTGTGTGGAGATTTTAGCCATCTATAAAGCAGACTGAAATGACGACTTGCAACAAAAGCAGTAATAAGAGGCCATTTTTCCCCATATTGTTATATTTAACAGTTTATAAGCAACACTGTATGTTGGTTGACAAACTGAAAGTTCCTTACTGAAGCTTTAACTAAATGATCCTATAATATGACTGTCGTAGTGAAAACATCTGTTTGCTTTGGATATTAATCTGAATTTAATACCTGGTGATTCCAGTATGGTGACACAAAGTAATAGTTGTGTGTTTGTGTGAATTGCAGAACAAAAAGTGACAAATTTACAGTTTTAAACGACCAATAATTAAACAAAAGAAGCACCCAAAGACAGATAAAACGTTTTAAAACGGTTTTTAAATGATTCTCTCACAGGAATTAATCCACAGTCAGCGTCGACTGGGCTGCGCTGTTGTAAAGTATGTGTGTTTAAGTGTGTGTGTGTGTTAAAGAGTGTGTGTGTAGGTAGGCGTGGTGCTGCTTTGTTAAGGCCTGAATGAGTTGTTGATGGGTACAGCAGCTTGGGTCTCTCAGGGGATGAAGGGGGAGGAGGCGGTGGAGGAGGAGGAGGAGCGGGGGGGAGGAGGATGGGTAAGTTGATAATTGCAGGGGAACTTGGACTCAGTCTGTTCATGTGCAACCCGCCCAGCCCTCTCTCTCTCCCCCCACCCCTACACACACAAACACACACTCACACTCACACACACCAGCGCTCCCTTTGAAGGGGTGGTCCCTTGATTAGGCCACTTAAACACTGAGCCCCCCCACCCCCTCATTTCCTCCCCCCTTTGTGTGTCTGCTCTCAGTGCGTCTGTCACCCACAACTCTCCCCCTGCTCGTCCAGCTCTCTGTCCACTCACTTAAATTTTACACTTTCTCTTTTTTCCCCTCGTGTTTCCTCCTATCCCGTCAGATTTTCTTTATATGTGTGTGTTTGTGTGTGTGCGCCTGTGTGTGTGTGTTTTTGAGTGTGTGTTGGGTCGGGGGTGTCGGGGCTCCTCTCAGGTCTCAGCTGCCGTTGTGTGTGAGGGTGAATTACACGCTGTAGCGGAGTGTTGACAGGAGCAGCTGGACATCAGTGGGCCGTAGCGCCCCGCTTTGTACAACGCTGTGTGTGTGTGTGTGTGTGTGTGTGTGTGTGTGTGTGTGTGTGTGTGTGTGTAGCTGTGGACAGCAGCCCTACACAGAGCTGACACCTTCTGGCCAGGGAGGGCAAAAACAGTCTGCAAGGACAAGATGACAAGAAAGAAGTACTGATTTGGATAATTGTGTTTTTTTTCTCTCAGCGCAGCACTAAACTACAATAACACAATCTGTACAAGTTTTAATTCTGTTATATTTCTATTTCATAACAGTTTGTTTCAGTGTGTTAAAAGCCCCGAAAATGATCAACATTTAGATTAAATGTGGTCAGTATATTTAAAGGAACAGTGATGTGTCTGTGAGTGATTAAGAAACTTAAAGCTCCTGTGAAGAGCTAATCTGTAAACAGACAAAATTGTATTAAAATGACTTTTATGATATACAAAAGCAAATTAAGATTATATTGTAATTTTTAAAGCCTGAAACCGGTGTGAGAGGGTGGGGTAGGTGTCGGCCAATCAGCTGAAAGAACAGCCGACTTTAGATTTTCACATAAAAAACTCACAATAAACTAAAATTAAACAAAGACTGATTTGTCCACAGGTTGACACAAATCAAAAGTTACTCATTGGAGCTTTAATTTTTATGTTTTTTGTGCCGATTTTTACAAGGAAGAGCCAAAACGAGTTCAAGAGATGTTTATTTAAAAGTTAGGTGCTACGTCTATATTATGTCAAATAAAAGAAAATTGTACATAAACTGGACTGTAGTCACATTCTGTTTATGATGACTGAAGTACAAAGAATTTGCATTTACTGTGTGTTTTTTAGGCTAATTCTAATAACTAATAAAAACCTGAAAAAAACGTTGGTCACACAAATAATTAAAAGTTTTGACTTTCCATAAAAAAAAATTTAAAAAGTATTTTTTTTTATTTTACTCTGCATAAAATGTAAAATTTTAAACTAATAGTCTGTTCCGCATAAACTATTTTCCTGATAAATTTGTGGTAAATGTGTTTAACAATCCATCAAATCTGAAATGTTAGTCGACTGGATAAAAAATAAACCGTCAACTTATAATAAATCAAAAACACGAATAACATAAAACATTAGAAAATAAAAGACATCTTTAAAGGTGCAGCAGAAATCTACTATAAAATTCATTATGTTTAAATGAGCGTATAATCCCTTTAATATACAAAGAGTATATAAAGAGTTTGTAGTTTATAGAAGTTTTAAAGGACAAAAATTTGACAAAAGGAGGGTCAAACTTGTCATACATCACAGGAGCTTCTTGTCCTCAAAGGCCACCGTTGCTTCGCCAATGAGAGGGGTGAGCAAGGGAGCGATTTAATCTTAAATCTGACCTCCACATGCGGCTGAATAATCTTAACCCGGCTGTCAAACTCAGCATACAAACTAAACAAACATTATCTCTGGTAAACTTTCTGCATCTCTAAAAAAAATCTGTGGATTTCACCTCATGTTCGCTTGCTGCTGTTGCTAACTGTAGCTAACGTATTCCTTCCACGGCTTCATTGATTTGCTGTTTTTAATTTTTCCCTTTTCCTCATATCCTTCTTTCAAACTTAAAATACTCATATCAGTGCACCAGCTCTACTCTAGTTTCAGCTTCACTCACATCAAATCGGAAGATCTCACACTGCCATCGTCTAAGAATGTAAATTAAAGCGTCTCAAAGCTATAGGCTGTTTCTATAGGATAAAGAAGCATGATTAGAATAATAAATGATGACATTCCTGCTATCAGACGACAATTTAGTGAGCTGATTCAGATCATACAACCCGACAGGAAACAGATTATTTCCCTGAATGTGTGGAGGATCAGATAAACGAGTTAAATGAAAATAAAGAGAGACAGATGAGAGTTAAAAAAAGAGAGAAGAGGAGATATTCAGTAATGGTTGTGGAGAAGCGAGCCGGTCACGAGGCCGGGGACAGAGTTTTGTCACTACAATCTCCACTCTCCGCCTCTGTAATGACTCGCCTGCAGGCAGAAATGATTTCCTCCACTGGTGTTGATATAGCTGGAGTCGCCGCAAATCTGAGGCCGACGCTTGGCGGGAAAGGCGACGGAGAGTAAAAATACAACAGAGACCTGAGTCGCTGTTTTCATTTTGTTTATCTCTAATATTACTCCTGTTTCTTTTTCTTAGTCAGCAAAGTGGATTGGAGATTTTTTTCTATCACGCTCTGTTTGTCCAGGTGGTCTTGCCGTAGTCCTTGTGATCCAACTGTGGTCAATGTGTCACAATTTTCCATCCACAGACCTCAAAAATAACACCTCTCTCCCTCTGATCTGCCCCTCCTCCTGCCCGGGGATGTGTCATAAGGACATCATCATCATCATCATCATCATCATCTTCAGTGTCTGAGAGCGGAGCAAGAGAAGCAGGAGAGACATGACAGCCGATCTACTGATGAAATAAAACAAAAAGGACACTGAATAGATTCAAAAATTCATCATTATATTTGTTTTCCTAAAGATTTAAAATGAAAAAATTGTATTTTGTCGAGTTTTATCATCAACCTTTAACAGTAAACACACTTGGTTATATTTCATTGGAATAAATGCAGAAGTTAAAGCTCCTATAAGGAGTTTTTTTGGCCATTTTTTTTTCCAGTGATGCATTCAACTGTCAACTATCAGTAGGATGAGATTCAACTCTGCAAGCAAGAAGACGAGATGAACAAAGACTGCATTGTCCACAAGGGGGCACCAAAACTGAAAGTTCCCAACAGGAGCTTTAAAAGTGCATTCCATTTGTACCCGGAAGTTGGGATTTCCGAGCTCTGAGTCGGAAATTAATTCATAACCGACCCCCTGAGACGGATTTCCGACTCGAAAAGTCGGATGATCCTCACCAACTCCGACGTGACGACAACGTCAAATTCCAAGATGGCAGCACAGTGCATCAACAGTAAAGTGTAATGGTAAAAGATCTCGTATGTGTTATTTATTAGCACCTCTGTTTTGTTTTTGTGAAATTAAACAAGTGTTATATGTTGTAGTGACCAACGTTTAAGTGTGAACACGGTGCTATCGTGTTTGTAAGATTAAATTACTATATGATGTGTTGTTTACAACTGGTATAGCAATGACAACAACAAACAACAGCTGACAACGGCCAACAGTCGGCGTCCATCTTGGTTTTCCGACTTGTTTACTTGAACACCGTCAACTTGGGTGTAACATCATTCCCAGCTCTGACATCCAACTTCCGAGCTAACTTGAACACAGCATAACACAAAAATTTGAACTCTAAATGCATGCTGGGAGATGGAGTTTCACAGCAGATATTCACATTGGCATCCACGGTCTTTGTTCTTCGTGCTTGGATAATATTAGACAAAGGGTCGATAAACCTCTTATTCAGATATTTTACTTACAATCATGATCGTTGAATTTTTTTTAACGAATTGCATCATTTAATTGCGATCAATCGCAACAGCCAATTAATATTATTAATATTCTCTTCACTTACTCACTTCATCTTTTCCTTTTCTAATCCTACATATAATGTTTAAAAGACAAAAATGTAGTTTGAATACGGTGTCATAAAAATCACTGAAGCGCGTGGCGAACACAACGTGTGACGCCATCGACCTCTCTCGCATTTATTCTGGATATTTACTGTCTATGGCTCCAGCGTATGATTTGGCAGGTGGGCAGAGAGGGAGGGAGACAGAGAGGAAGAGGGGGGAGAAAACAGAGAGAGGGAGCACCAGCATATACATCACTTCATCCTTAATTAGCTGTCATCAGCTTCTCTCCTCAGAGGAACCAGAGACTAATAATTAATGATCAAACTCTAAAGTAGAGTCACTCCCATCCTCTGCCTCCCCCCTCTCTCTCTCCCTCTATCTCAGGAAGAAGAATTAACAAAGACAAAAGATAACAGTTGATTTGGTTAGAGAGTAATGAAAAATGACTGGAGGAAAAGCAGGAAGCCAGCCAGGGGATCTCGTAGATTTAATAAATGAGTCATCCAAAAGCAGCAGAAATGAGGTAAGAGCCATGCACCCTCAGGTTTCAGAGCTCCTTACCCTCCACATCATCAGAGCTTGTTTGGCGTGAAAAGGAGCCGTGAGCGTCCTCTTTATTAGTCCGGTCTGAAACACAGAAGGCCGGGATTAATGAACCCGCCTTATCGTTGATGGAGGATTATGTTTACAAGGCGAGGACATGCCAGGAAAAGGGGGACCGTTTTCCTCTCACATCACGCTCTGTGGGAAGTTCAGGTGTTGTTGTCAGAAGAATTATGGTCGCTTGTCATAACACGGAAAATTACAAGCCAACAAAAACGTTACTCAGGTGAGAGCTACAGTGAGACGGAGTGCGAGTTTGTGAGTATCAAATACGATCTTTTTACATCACACAAAGGTTAAGATGATAAAATTCACCTTACATTTTTCTAGCTAACAGTATTGGTAACTTCAACAAAAGAGTAGAGTTAAAAATAGTGTTTTATTAGCTGCTAACTTTTCCAATAGCTATTAAAGTCCCACTCCAATAATTTTTTTTACTACTTAAAGTCTTCTCAGTGGTCTTTAAATTGTGATCATGAAGTTTTTAACCAAAATCGCGTTAACTGTGTCATTTTAGAGGACTTTTCTTCTGCAGAGCTCCAGTAGATCATTAGCAATTTGCCTCTGAGTCGTGGGCGGAGACAGCGCTGCTCTGCACACTCCTCCTCGCGTTAGCTTGTAGCCTATGTGTTTAGCGACATGATGAAAGTTAATATCATAATTAGCTTTCTTACAAGCATTGCAATCTGCTAACGCACACGCTTCATCCGCGATTGTCCTCTCTATTTCTCCGAGTCTGGCCTGTATAGCAGAGCTCGGGGGCGGAGCTTGGATTTGCTACATGGGAAATCTCACTGAATCTGACCCTGCTGTTTGGATCTGTAAGAGGTTTACAGCGATTTGAATTCAGAAATACTCAGAAATGCAATTTTGCACTTAGTTTTCTTACGATTTATCCTGTAGCATCAGAAAAATGTCATATGAACCCGTAGACAACATGTGTAGTTTGTTTTGAGAGTTTTTCGGGTCGGACAGAATGTCTTTTACATGCTTCGAACTCAGTAAGTCCACATGACACAAACTCAAAACTTCCACACATAACCCCGGACATTTGAAGGATTTTATAAACTCCCCCTGGACGCTATTTTTGTTTTTGTAGGATGGTAAGGGAAGGTCCCACCCAGCACTTTGCCTCTGATTGACTAGAAGTGCTGGGCTCTGATTGGTTATTCCTTGTGGCTGTGAAAGGTCATCGTCTGTCAGGTTAGGGTTAGGGTTAGGAGATTCAAAAGTGCGATAATGTTCTGTAATGTTTTGTTCGATGTACAGAGCCGACAGCTCACGTTTGGCTTGAGTGCTACATTTCCAGCTCTTCTAGCCAATCAGAGGCGAAGGAGGCGGGACTTTCCCCTACCATCCCACAAAAAAAAAATATTGCCCCCCCGGACAGACCTGACAGCCCCCCAAAAGAGGACATGTCTGGGTAAAAGAGGATGTATGGTCACTCTCATTGATACAAATTCTCATGTGCACAACAGCCGCACTATTCTCCTTCATCTTTTTACCAGTGCATTCAACCACTCGCTAAATATATGGTGGTCCAAGATGGCGGCCTCTTTCAACAGAGACCTGTTTTTATGTATCGATAAGAAAAGTTGACAAAACCAGGTGATTATCCACTATTTGAGACATACTTATGACCGTTATTTTCCATTTCTACCTGTCCGTTGGGTTACCAAATGAGCTGCTAGTTGGTTTTATCGGTATTTCAGATGCCAGGACGTCGTCTCTTCAGTTGCCAATCACACAGATAGTGTTTAATGATAACAAGAGCCAGATGCCCAACATTTACATGGTCTACAGCCACACAGTAACAGCATGAGCCTCCCTCCCTGAGCGCGACAGCAGAGCAAACCGGCCACCTTGTGAATATGGTCAGTCGTAATGTTTTAACAAAGCCTGTACGACTGTGTAGACAGGAGCAGCTAATTAGAGAGGAACACAGTGTAAGTGGGCATATGTGCACAAGGGGACCAGTCAGCCAACACTCGACAGGAAAGCGCTGCAGGGGGACAGCAGGCAGGCAGGCAGGCGACTGACCAGCTCTGGAGCCAACATGGAGCCGCCATGGAGGCATGTTATGGTCTCAGCGCCCCAAGCCCCTGGCATGCGTCTCCAGAAACCCTGTTCGCCGTGGCAGGGAGGGGTGGAAACTGCCGGCTTTACAGACCCCACCACAACCTGTCCTCTCTCCAAGACTGGACGCACTCGGAGACGTGTTTGTGTGTATGTGCGCTCCTTCCTAAGCTGCTCTTAAGTGCTTTAATTGGATTATCCTTAATGAGTAAACAAACAACTACAGCAGCTAAATAATAAGCAAATGAATGAACGTGTCAGGAAGCCCTTTGCTGTCTCTTTTCCTCTCTTTCTCTATCCTTTCTTTCTGCCCTGCCCCCTTTTTCAATCATTTAGTCCCTCTCATGTGTAATTATCCTGCTTAAGAATGACTCAGAAACACTGCCGGAGAGGCGAGTGTGTGTGTGAGTGTGAGTTTAAGTGTGTGTGTCACACTCAAAGGAGACAGGCGTTTCTTAAGTGGCTGCTTTGAAGTCGGTGATTAGTCCTGTGATTCATTGACAAGAGGAGGAAAAGGAGGCGAAAAGACGACAGAGAGCAGGAGAGCTCCCGCCGAGGAAGGAGAGCGAAAATAAACAAATGGGGAGTTTTAGAAATGACATCTGTGAATATTATTAGAACATTAATCTGCACTGATGACACAGATGCTTAAGCCATCTCCTTCTGTTAATGCAGGAGGAAGAGGAGAGGACAAACATTTGAGCAGGGGAGAAAAACGAGAACAAATGAAAGACGGAAGAGAAGAGGCCTGAGAAGTGAGAGAGAGGAGGGGGAAAGAGAGGCCGGTAGAGATGAAGAAGGAAGATAGAGATGGGTGGATAAGGTAGAAAAGAGACAGGAAGGATAGAGGAGATAGAGGAGATAAAAAAAAGAAAAAGGAAGGTGAACAAGTTAGCCAAGAAATGAGGGAAGTAGTGCAGAAAAAAGGACTGAAAAGAGGCAAAAAGAACAGAAGTCGCTTAATTACCTTACACTAAAACTGATAATGGGAGCGCTATAAACGCAAATGATGTTAAAACTGGAGTAGAAATCTTTCAGGTCAAGCCTGAAATGCTGAAAATGAGTGATGAAGAGAGAGCTGAAAGTGTTAAAACTGAACGCCAGAAACACGAAGGTGAAGAGTCTTGACCAGAAAGAAGAGGTGTGAAGGTGAGAGGAGGGACTGCTGCACTTTTCTCCTTTGACTCCAGTTTATGGGGTCATAAAAAAGGGCCATTCCCTCAAAATCTATACAGGAAAATCTAAACCGAATCATTTCATCGCTCTCTCTCTGCCCTTAATTGCAGCCATATGCAATTTTAAAGGGCCGTTCCACCTACTAATGGTTCCCCTGGGGAACGAGGGGTTAATTGCTGCAGCTGGTGACGGAGCTCCTCAGTGATAAAAAGGTGAAGTTACTGCCTCCCTGTCCATCACTCCTTTTTTTCAGTCTCTGTCTTTTGGGAATAGTAAGTCGATGTTAAAACTGTCAACGGTCCAAAACCCAGAAGAGTCCAAATTTGGTGGTTTTTGAATTTACAGACTCTACCAAGAAGTTTTACTGACATTTAACACCAAACATGAAAAAAGGTTTCCAAACTGTCTTGGACCAACTTTTTATACTTCATGTTGTAATTTACACAAAATTTAAACCCTTCTGTTTTTAACTCGTGAAGTTGCACGCCACTTGTTGGAGCATTAGCCACAATGGAAGTTGGTCATTTTGGCTGTTTCATGAAAAACTGCCCCAAATACAGGCCACACCCACCCAGCAAAAAGTGGTTGAAAAGGCGTTGAAAAGGCGTTGAAAAGGCGTTGAAAAAGCGTTGTCACCGTACATCCAAACAACGTCTACATTCGGACTGTCTAAATTACGCCCTAGATTTCAGCGTCTTTTTTTGGCTAATTAGTGGCCATGATGGGCCTGATAAAAGACACCTAAATGACGTCTGTGTTGGGTGGGCAGTTTTAGGTAAACTTCGTGGGCAATTCAGCCCAGTCGGTTTAAATTTTTATGACATATATTTTTATAAAACCCTACTTCAAAAATACAGAAATTTTCCTTTAATATCCTCAAAACTAATGAGTGAAAAAGGAAATTCACCTCCTGTACAGTGTACATGAGAAGCAAATTTACCGTTTTCAGAATGAGTGTGTATGTGGCTTTAGAGGTTTTGCAGTGAGCCTCTAGTGGACAGTGAAGGAAGTGCAGTTTTTTTTTTTTTTAACTTTCCTCTTGACTTCATTTCTCAGGACTGGAAATGCTTTTTCTTTTTCATGTAAAACTTGGTGGTCTAAATTCTTTTAAATTAATCGGTTCAGAATAAAATTAAAAAAGGTGAGTAAAGAGGACGATAGAATTTTATTTTAATTTTTTTTTTTACTTTTTATAGATTTTGCCTTTTATTGTTAGGGTAGGTTGGAAGTATGGGGAGATGTGTATGGTTGGGGCTGAACCTGCGACTGCCCATAGGTAGGGTGCGCTAACCCACTCGGCCAAATAAATTAATAAATGAATAAAAAATAAATATTAAAATTAAACTTTTATCTTCTCATTGTGGCAAAGTACATGACATTGTAGCATGCATGTCTTCTTGCAGGGTAAAATAACTACATCTTAAGCTCAAAATTTGGCAAAATGCTGCACAAAATTTTTCAAAAAAGGTCCAAATTCTTTTGTAACTGATGAACAGATCTTCGACATGATTCGTGACGAAACCTTAATCTCCACAGACTCGGTATCATGCGTGAAACTCAAGCCTAGATCAGGACAATAAGCTTAAAAAATGACAGTGTTGGTTGACAGGAAGCTCAGAGTTTGACTAAACTGATCCGGACAGGTGGGCACTGCAGAGGGGGGTTACTCAGGACACTCGAAGACAAGACGAACAGGAGGGGGGAGAGGGCTCCTGAGGTTTCTGAGGGTCAGGTGAAAGTCACGCAGCAGAGAAGACAAGCCGAGGATGGAGAAGCTTTCCGAGGTGGAGGTTGTTTGAGGCCTCCATCGCCGCGACTGATTACGAGACAAACAGAGACAGATGAAGCAGAGGGGCGGCGGCGACGAGGGGAGACAGCAGCGGAAATGTAGAGTGATTACACACGTAGACAAAGAGCAGGAAGTAGGATGTCAGAGAGAGTGAGACCAAGGGTTGAACCCGCCTCAGCTGTGAGGGGCACCTGTTCACGGTGGGACCACATCCTCCCGCCAGCCTTAATCAAATTTACCGCAGAGACAGACTGTGACGACACCCCCCTCTAACAAGAAACCCACTGTGTGTTACATCCAAATAATCCCTACCTCTAGCCAGGCTCTCACTGCGTGCCACTTCCAAAGGTGTCCCACCTCTAATACACACCCACGCCAGGATGTGCCGAATTAATCTTCCCTCCAAACTCTAATTAACTGGCTGGTATTATCATGTGTTCCTACATGGGGAGATTTGGACTGTGTGGTTTATTACATATCACAACATCACGCTTCAGCTGAGCGGAATCCGGAGATGATGACTCTGAAATGATGTATCATAAAAGTCAAGCATCTGCAAAGTGTCATAATAAAAGAGTAAGTAGCCATAGGAAGAATCGGTTTCAGACGATCAAAGCTGGTGCCAACGCCGGTATGAAGGTCACGTGGCCTCCTGAATACGTTGAGCCATAAACATGAACCCCAAGATCCATCAGTCTGGATGATAAATCCTCAGTCATATTGTCTGTATCACAAGTTTGCAGTTTGTCTCAGTCCAGAAGTTTATTTTGGATGCTGTAAATTATGATTGTGGCGCTCCACCAAGGCGTAAATCATGATTGATCTGCAGATTATTCTCGGGCTGGGAGAACAAACCTCACAGAACTGATTAATGCAGTTATGCAGTTTTCTCCAAATTTCAAAATGACTGTTGTTTGCAGAGCATGAGTTGCATTTGTGTTTGTAAAGGATGATGCCGAAGCTTTGATTATTCTCTCAGATTCATAGCTGCTGATATTCCTATGACCCTATATGAGAAGGTCGGTTGGCTGTGTTGCCAACTCCTCAGTAAGGAAAGTCGCTAGTGGCTGTTGTAAAAGTCACTAGATGACGTCATGGCCTAATGTCTGTGTTTTGCTACCTGTTGAGAAGAGTAACATCTATTCCTGCGTTTATGTTGGAGTCTCTAAACTCCAGAAAAAGTCGCTAGATTTGTCGCTCGGCGCTTTTTTGAAATAAGTCGCTAGAGGGGTCTGAAAAGTCACCAAATCTAGCGACAGAGTCACTATGTTGGAAACACTGCCGGTTGGCCTCTTGAAGAGAAAGGGTCACAGACATGGGCGTGGTAGTGGGGGGAAGTGGACCTGACTACCCAGGGCCCGAGTTGGGAGAGGGGCCCGTGGAAATCCTGATTATTTTCTTTTTGATGTTTTTATTTCAAATATTTCAATAACATCAACTGAGAGAACGAACTTCATGTCACAGTCCTCCTAACATATTGGACATTCTGGGGGCCCAAAATGGTTTAGTCCGGCAACTGACAAACTTACGGGTGGATGGATGGAGAGAGATAGAGAGAGATGCAGGTGGTGAGAACATTAGAGCCGGATATTAGAGCCACTCATCAATAAAATCTGATCTGATTGTAGCTGAAAACTTTATTTATATTTTTTTTGTTTTTATCAAATTTGTCCACAGCTCTATAGGGATTGCTGGAGGAGACAGGATTTATGACCTATACTGCAGCCCGTCACCAGAGGGTGCTGTTCTCGGAGTGTCTTCATCCAGCGAGGAGGTATATATACAGTCTATGATAGGAGCCCGCTGACATTGAGAGTGAACAGGATCAAAATGTTCATGTTTCATGTGCGCAGTAGTGTCGTGATGTGCTTAGCTTTTTAGTTTTTATCGTTCTTTTAATGAGTGACTGTCTGTTTCTGGAAAGTCTCAGTTTCACTGTCAATAGTAAGAAACACAGAGGCCTCAATCTGGTTCAGTTCTACTATATGAACCTAAAGTAAGCCCTTCAGTTTCCTCATGATTTACTTGATATGAACAGGTCTTCAGTTGGGATGCAGAAACGCAGAAAAGCAATCTAAGAGTCAGAGTACTAGCTCTATGATAGATTGTCTTTATCCTTCTGTCTTTGTTTTCCAAGTCGAACCCAGAATCGGTCCAAATCCACTGCAAATGGAAACAAGAGCACCTCTCAAACTCAAATCCAAGCCTAACGATTTTTAATTTTTATGTAGGATCTGTAAACTACGATTATAAATAAGTGCCGGTTACCCTCAAAAATCACGTTTCATTAAACAGTGAACATTATCCTCATCTGTCACCCTGATTAATACCCAAGAATCAACTATCTATATTCATACCTCCTCCTCCTCATTTCCTACATAACACGCCACAGCTAACCGCTAACTGTAAATATTAATAATATTTTTCTCATGGATGGGATTCAATCATCCATCATCGCTCTCCATCTCCTTCCGTTTCTCGTTCAATCTGTCGCCGCCTCTCCTCCCACTCTCTCTTACAGGAGAGAGAGGTGTCAGTTTCAGTGAAACAACTTAATTCTGATGTCAATGAATTAATTAGATGTGTTAATGAGCTAGCGACAGCTAACCCAAATTAAATTAATACCGTAATGGCCTCAGACAGCGAGAATTAGCTCCCATTTCAGTAAACGCTTTCTGGAGTGTACACAGCCGCCAAGGATAGACACACACACACACGTAGAGACACAGACACACACTCTCACACACACACAGCTCAAACAGCATCCATCCCCCCGAGCAGATCATCATCCAGATGTAATTAACTGACTAATTACAGGAGCTCTCTCTGGCTCCCTCTCTCTCCCCTCGCTGTATCTCTCCCCTCTTTCTCACACTGTCTGCCTCTCTGTCGACTCCGTTATTTGACCCTCGAAGACTCAACTTTCTCAGACTTCCTCACACTTTAGTTTCCCTTCCTCCTGTTTGTTTTGGTTTGCGTATTTACCCCCCCGACATATACCGCGGCTCTGTAGCAGCATTAAAGAGTCTTTAAATCTCAAGATGTCAGTGTCTCTGTGTTCTTCCTTCCTCTTGTCAACACACTTAAAGTCTCATTACATTCAACAGGCCCGGCTTAAAGGCTGTTTAGTCTGCTATTAGCTCTAATAGTGACTCCTCCACAGCCGCCACGCTCCAGCAGACCTGCTGACGGGAAGCCACCAGACTGCTAATCTGATCTCAGAGGCACAAAATGGCTGCTGTCTGAGCGTGAGACTGTCAACGATGAGGATGCTGTCAGAAGTTAAACACGACTTTTAACTCTTAATTCATGTTCTTTCACACCGAGTTGTGACAGAGGATGAATATGTGGGGATGGATCGTCCCAGCAGCACTTTTCAATAAGGTTGTGAGACCAAGGAGACCAGGTTCTGGAGTTTTAAATAAGATGCTGTCTCATTAGGGCCGCACGGTCTGGGCCAAAAATAAAATCCTTTTTTTTTCTCTGAAAACTTGATTTTCGATTTCAATTTTTTTATTCGGCGACAACTTCACCAAACTTCACTTTAAAAATAAGTTTCCATCATCTCTCAAAACGAAACCCCCAAAAACAATGTAGTGCATATGCCAAGCTGGTAAGTGGCGCTGTAACGCTGCCCAGGAAATGTACAAAAGACAGAAGAAGAGTACAGAGCATGAGTATAAAGGTTGTTGTGGTCGGACACACACAGGCGCCATAAAAGATTTACGCAGTGTGTCACATGATGGTTTCAAGAAAGATGCAGATAGACATCCACACAGAGATGAAATGGTCGTCATTTATGGATTTATACACTCTCAGACCCATTTTCAAAAAGTACTGTTTACAATCACGCCGTTTCCATGTGGATGAAAAGCTTTTGCGTTTACTCCTGAATTCGTTTCCGTGAGGACGGGTTGATACCGCAGTCAGACAGACTTTGCAGGGGGGAGTGGTTTGCTCTTCGTCGGAAACTGTGAAGCTGTACCAATTCCACACGACTGACTTGCTCTTGTCCTTTTTAGTCACGAAATTATCGCCTTCTTTTGCAAACGCCATGTTTGTTTACACTGGTGCGTGTGGAAACTGGAGAGCACTCCTGCAGGAAGGGGGAGCCTAAGGTGGCCTGGAGGCACGAGACGATAGAGAGGAAAATTGAGTTGACGATTTTCATTTTTTCAGCATTGTCATCATCAAATAATCCGATCACGATTTAAAATCGATTAATTGTGCTGCCCTGTGTCCATCCTGGCCTGATACAGGATTGCAGCAGCTTAACCCTTCAGGTCCTCTTTCTTATATGTCTTTAGTTTCATCATGTGCATGCAGACCAGTTTGGCTCTTCTACTACAAGGCCGCGCAGATACTGTCCGTCGTTCTCTTGCTTGGATTTGCAGGAAAAGGTGTCATTGTGATGGAAGCAAAGCCTCCGCATCTCTGAACTCTTCTGCAGACTCATACTATCAGGGATGTTGGTTCTGGTGCTGTGGGCTGATACTGAGCTGGGTGGTTCTCAAATTCAAAAGTCAAATTTTGAATTACTAGATCATGTTTATAAAATGTTTCTTCCTTGCATAATACGGTTGCAGGTAAACTACAGACGGTGGATTTTAGAGGATCTGGAAATGTTGAACAATGTGCTCCCACAGTTTCTCACAGAGTGGTGAACCTCACTGGACTTTGCTCTTTATAACCAATGTTGCGAATCTTTACCAGCGTCCAACACAACATCCCAATTTTTAGGAACTGGGGTTGTAGAGCGAAAACAGTAGAGCTCCTCCTGCTGGCTGTTTGTGGAGAGTCTCAGTTTTATTGTAAATAGTTGGTTAAAAGAGGCTGCGGCTCATGGTAAAGACAGTTTTTGTCGTTTCTGTATCGTTCATGTTTGTCGTAGTTGTAGCTTCATTTCTCTTGTACTTTCTGTTTCCTTTTGTGGTCTGTCTCACCTGGCTGTGCTGTGAACAACACAAATTGAACAGGTTATAATCCACTCAGAGACCTAGTGACTGTGTGTTAGCGCTCTGTGTGTGCGCAAGTATACTTTTGTGTGTCTGTGTGTGTGTATAGTGGGCCTGTCTGCGTTAGCATGAGCGTTTTCCTGGGGTGAGACTCTGCAGGGAGTGAGCTTCTCTCACAAACACCATCTGTCAACAACAGGCTCACCTGCTAGCAAACATTTAGCTCAGGAACCATCTTGCCTGCTCACTCCTGTCTCTCTGTCTCACACACACATCTACACACACACACACACACACACACAGCAACACAATTCAGCAATGTCAAAGCGAAAGATAATGTAATTTCCCACTTAGACGACTTGACAATCTCACCTGCTTTGCAGCGCCTCAGATCTCTGAAGGATACAAGAGGACGTGTGTTTGATGGAGAGAAAGACGGAGGGGTAGAAAGACACCAAGGGGGGAAGAAAAAAGCACAAAACTGAACATTTGACACCTTTTTTTTCTCCAACATGAAAATGGTTAAGGGGGAGAGTAAAAAGCAATATGTAGAGCGGGGGATGATTGAGGAAGAGGGGGGAGACAGAGGGAGATGAAGACAGGAGGGGGGAGACTATTACCTGAGGTGTCTGACTAAATTAACTTCTCATCATCACTAATTAGCCCCTTGTTCCTCTGGTCCCTCTAGGTGAGTGTTACCTATATTATTGTGTTTGCACCAGAGCAGTGTGTGAATGTGTGTGTGTGTGTGTGTGAGTGTGTGCGCCATGTTCATTGTTCTGTTTGGTAATGGTAGACACACTCTTCACTGTTTGTCTATTTTTCTATTATTATCCGTATATTAGCGCTTTAATACATTTAATAAGTAAACCCAAAGTCATATTGATTGACTAAATTAGGTTTTTTTTTAAGCTTATATGTATTAATCACATTCAAAGCAATTAGTTAAAGTGCGCCAATTCGTTGATGACGATGTCCTCTCTTATAACAACTTAATTTGCGTAAAACTGCCTCCAAATGGTCAAGACTGAGTTTCAAGACCCCCTGACACCAACGGATCGAAGTCACAGGAGCTCGCCTAAACTTAAAGGTGGAGGGAGGCAGGATTTTTGTTAAGGAAGCATCTTTTTATTGGTGTATTTACAAAAAAAGCTTTTAATATCAGTCAATAGCTATTAGTTATTGATGACATTTGGGAATATAAGGATATCGCTGTGTTTTTGTCTGTGTAGTCAACATTTTAACTTTTATTGTTATTTAAAAAAATGCTAAAAAGTCCGAAATGTAAAAATTTTTCAAAAGCGTAACAAAAGTGTTGACCTGAAATGTTATAAATATGATGTAATAAAACCCAAAACATAATAACTGACACAAAATTGCTTCATTTTGGGCAAAAAGTTTTGGATTCAGCATTTTCTTACATTATTGATCAGTTATTACATTTTAGATTTTATTACATATCTTTTAATCACATTTCAGGCCATTGTTGCATATTGGGCTCTAACAGTCATGCAAAAATTGAACAAAAGTCTTTACTAAATGCTGTCAGAGCTAAAAAAATTGAAAAAACTTATATTTGTGTTTCAGGTTATCATGTATACAAACTTTGTAACTTATTAAAGCCCAATCATTCAGTCCACTCAAACCGCTGCAAGAGATGTCAGCTAAAGTAAAGGGTTCTCAGTCTTTCTTATGAATAACTAAATCAATCATTTTAAACATTTAAGCTTCGTCTAGTAAGGGATAAGATATTTCAAACAGGAAAAACTAACATATGGACTTACATGACCAACTATAGGGCCATGCAGAAACTGTCCAAAAATCAGACAAAGGCAAAGAAAACTAAAAATGATGTTTTAGGACTTTTTGAAATCATCCAGCAGTAAAGCCACTTAATTAGTTTGCACATCTTTCAGTAAAAAGGAGGTTTAACGTGAAGTATTTTCCATTCCACCTTTGCTGTATTAGTGCACAATGAGGCTATATATTCCTGCTTTCTCACCAGCACATTTCAAGAATGTGGAGTAATCTGATTATTCAAATGGATGTTAATTAGAGCCGTCTCTTCAAAAGGTGGCATTATGCGCTGGAATAAAAGTGAGTCATCTCTGAAGATTCCTCCGTCGCCACAAAAGAACCTGCGTGGACATGAAAAGAACAGCTCTGTGGTTTTTTTTTTGTTTTTGTGACAGTTTTATTTTGCCCAAATTTCCTTTGTCTTCGCTCTGTGTTCCTCTGTTGGGACATCATTTGCGGGCGGAACAATGGCGGCGGATGAATAACCTGATATAATACATATTCATGGCGTCGGAGAAGCAGTTGAGTAGATCCACTTGTTCGAAACACAACAAAGGTAGCTTCCGCTCCTCTGTTATCCTCCCTGCTCCAAATCCCTCCTCCACGCCTCCTTCAATAGTTTCTCTGTTTTTTCCTCCTTAATTATCTTTTGGAAATCCTCCCTCCCTTTAAACCTTTGTCCTTCTCCCGTGTGGAAACCAAACTGAGGCGAAACGCAGCAGCTTTCTCAGAGGGAGAGAGGAGACAACATCGCTCAGGTTAATCTTCCAACGTAGAGGAAGAAGTTTGAGTCATTTCTAGTTCTTCTTTTTTAGTTCCTGGCTTTTACTTTTAGTGGCGTTTAATGCTCTGACCAAAAGAGCAAACATGCTAACGTGAGCAGCTGCATATGAAATAAGACGAGAATAGCTTCAACAGTCTCACTGCTAAAACAATTGTCATTACAATAACATTGTGAGCTAATCCTTCTAAATAGGAGCCAGGAACTAAATCGGTTTGATGACGATGGTGCTCGGCTTAGTTGCCTTTCACCGGTTTACGCAGTAATCCTCATTAACAAAAGGCTAATCCTCCCCTCCATGTTGCCATGTTTGGACCCGTCCTCGCTTCATCTCCCCGACATGTAAAACTTCCCTAAATTTCTCGTCCCACTTTAATAAAGACATGCTAATCAACCTCGTCGAATCAAACCCATGTTAACGCTCCACATGGTGTCCGACGCAGAAATAGTACGACTACGTTTTCTCTCTTTGTTAACAGCAGGCTCACAGATGTTACAGATCATGTTCGTACATTCATGGTAAATCACGGAAAACATGAAAATCTACAGAAGTATGTTGAACAAATGATACAGGAAGCTCTGAGTCAGCCAATGGGCTTTGGCGACTTTGTTGAGGCACTGGAATCCAGGCCTTGGACTTAACTTGACCTTCATCCATCCATCTTCTACTGCATATCTAGAGTTGGGTTATGGGGACAGACTTTCCTTTCCCCGGCCACTTCGTCCAGCTCTTCCTATGGGACATTCCCAGGCCAGCTGAGAAAGCTAGTTTCTCCAGCATGTCCTGGGTCTTCCCAGTGGTTTCCTACTGGTAGGACGTTCCCTGAACACCTCACCAGCGAGGCATCCGAGAGGCATCCAGGCCGCTTGTACCCGCGATCTTGCTCTTTCTATCACTACCAGCAGCTCATGACTAAAGGCTAAAGAAAGAGTTCAGTCAGAAAAACCCGGACATGGGAAGAGTTCGGTGAGACCACGAAGAATGACTTCAAGACAGCGTCAAAGAGGTTCTGGACCACCGTCCGGTGTCTCTGAGAATTTCCCAGTTTGGGATCAATTAAGTCTGTCTGTCTGTCTGTCTATCATGAGGGGAAGCAGTGCATTGTCAGCACTGTGTATGGAAGGTAGGGCTGGGCGATATAGAAAAAAAGTTTATCAGAATATATTTTTTTCCTTATCAGTCGATATTGATATATATCACAATATAAAAAAAATCAAAAAAGTGCTTACTGGGAGGATGTCTGTCGTAATCCAATAAGCTACTGTGAAGTGAATATTAATGTGAAGATATTAAGTTTACAAGACTTGACAGATTTAACAGTCTGCGGTTTAGGAGGAGCTTATTTAAAAACGTGTCGACTCCATACTTAAGAGTGAAACGCCGATCCTCCTTATAATAGATAAAGATATTAATAATGGCAGCTGGACTCAGACTTGATTGGGACTAGTAAATGGACACTCAGATTCGTCACAGACCTGAACACTGAGGATTCAAGACTCAGTTCAGCCTCCATCAAGACTCGACTCCAACACGATGACAATGATGCAGATGTAAACGGACACTATCCAGACAAAACAAGCTCCTGTTTTCCTTTTTGTTGTGGATTTAAAATGAAAATATTCCTTATTTGATTCAATTTTCATCTCTAAATGTGTGACTATAAATCATCTAAAGTAAATTGTAATCAGTTATCAGCGTGGAGCACTGATTAACCCAAGCCAATTATATTGAAAAAGACAGAACAAAACCAACACCGCTATTGTTTGTAGAAGAGCTAATAGAGAGCTGACCTCTATCTGTTTACATTAACCGGAGCAGGCAATGGTCCCTGAACAAGCAGAATAAAATTAACCGCAATTTTATGTTTATTTTGTTTTTTATTGTCAATATAGGAGGTAAACCTGAATCAGAGCATTTCCCTCTGCCTGAAAACATTTGGTGATTCACCTCAACTTTAACCCAAACGTCTAAAAGCATTTTAAGATGAGAAGAAAGACAGATTTTCTAAAGTTTTAAAACGAGATTTTTTTTTTTAACAGATTTTTCTTTTTGAGGTTGTTGAAGAAGGTAGTCGCAGCGACCAAAGGAAAAAATACTGCAGAGAAAATGTGTGCAGCTACACAATAAAAGTCAAAATAAATGTAGAAATGTACGGTGGCCCTGAGGTGCAAAACACAACAGCAAATCAGAAAACACATCAAAAAAGAGAAAAGACAACAGCAAATCACAAAATACAGCAGCAAAAGAGAAAACACAATGACATTAACCTTTGTGTTTTCTCTTTTTATGTTATGTTCTTCGATTTGCTGTTGTGTTTTCTCTTTTTATGTTCCTTTTTTTCTTCTGCCATTGTATTTTTCTTATTTGCCCTGAGTTTTCTCTTTTTGTTTCGTGTTTTCTTACTTGCCATCGTGTTTTCTCTTTTGCCATTGTATTTTTTGTTTCCAGTTGTGTTTTCTGATTTGCCGTTGTGTTTTGCATCTAAGGGCCACTGTAGTAAGACATGCTATAAAAATAAAAATAAAAAATAAATAAAAAAACAGGGCGCTCATTTTTTAACATTTAATCCTTGAGAGTCCAGCCTCACTCCAAAAACACACATTTATAATGACCAAAAAAAGACTCATTCTGACGTCTGTAAAATCCCTAAGTTGAGCACTTTTCAGCCCCCTTCTAAAACGTTTTACTCTGGCTGTATTTCCAGGTTGTGGATGCTTCTTTTTACATAGTTTGGTAGTCGTGAAATAACCGAAAAGTTATGGCTGTAGAGAAACGGTCTTGGGCCGCCTGTTAGAGCCCCCTGAGCTCCACATTCAGCCACATTAGCTTGTGTTATCGTCCCTGCTGTGCCATAGTCGCAGGACTTTGTTTACAAAAGAGCCATCAGTGAAAAGCTGAACAAAACTTTTCTTTTTGCACTTGCCTTCAATGTTGGATTTGCATTGTTCATATAAACATGTATTTGGTGATTAGCATGTGTTTAGGACTTGGACTAGGTCGTCTGGACTGTTGCAGGTCACTGAGCCTCATAGGCCGCCGTAGTTTCAGTCACTTTTGTGTTCTTAGTGTCTAAATACTCAAACGAGAATATCCAGACTACACAATCTGCCTCTGACCCACCTACAGCTGGTGGCTCCTCGCCCACAATCCTTTGCTCTCTAATTATTCAAAACGCAGTCAGGACTGAGAGCTGTGATTCGCCAGCCCTCTTCAATTAGTGTTGTGTTAATTAAAGAGCATCATCAGGTTCTCGTTAGTGATTAAACACCCGAGTGTGATTACTTAACTCCGCAGGACTCCTGACGAATCATCTGCCCCCTGATCCCTCGGATGAGTCTACGCCAGTGTGCGTTTGTGCGAACGTGTTTGTGTGTGTGTGTGCATTTGGATTTTGGTGATGCTGAGGCGTGAGCAGAGGGAACAGATTCTCCCGCTCACGCTGCATATCACTGCTCCGATGAACACTGCATATGCATAGCTGCGAAGACGTGTGTGTGTGCGTGTTTGTGTGTCCGATTAGAGGAGGATTTTTGTTCGCTTGCTGATGAGGTGTCTGAAGTCAGTTAATTGCCTATCAAGAGAGCAAGCCAGCTCTGCCTCGTGTGTGCACTTGTATTTGTGTGTTTGTCTGATGCTCTGTGTGCATGCGTATGTCACTTTGTGAGCTAATTGCCTATCAGAGGACTACTCCGGTCCCTGTCCTTTGTAAGGAGAAAGTCCATGTGTGTAAATAAAAGTGTATATTCAGCAGTGGAGAGCAACAAGTAGAACTTAAAATACCTCCTAAATAACAATGCTGGTGATAGAACGTTTAATTAGCATTTTAAAAAATCCTCCGAAGAGGCTTCAACCAGCAGTAAATTCACTCTGCTAACAATGTTCCTGTGACCACAGCTTCTTGTTTCGTAACCACAGAAACTACATTCCCAAAAGTCGCTCAAATGCACGAGGTAAAAACTAGGGCTGCAACTAACGATTATTTTGATAATCGATTAATCTGCCGACTATTTTAATAACTAATCGATTAATCGGATAAACAGGCTAAATTCATCAATGCAGCTGTTAATAGCAATAGCATAGGGCTTTAGTTTATCATATGAGTTTATCTGCCATGAGGTGTTGAGGTCTCTGCATGTGTAGGTTACTGACTTACTGTAATCATCGGGTCTTTCTCGTCCTTATAAAAACCTGCTCTATTTTGGCGAGTGTCTGTCTTCTTCTGTAGTTAAACCGCAAGATATCAAAATCTACCCGGATACAGCAATGCTGCTTTTTGATTGGCTGTTCAGTATATATACTTTATTTGATTGGCTTGCGCGTGCCACGCAGCTTCTGAACTCTCGGAGAAACTCAGTTGATTTCCACCTGTTCCATAGTTAAAGAAGTGCAACTTGGTGGACATCACCGTGTTCATTTAAATGCGTGAGAAATACAATGTGTGGTGTGTGAGCGTGTGAACGAGTGGGAATGCGTGTGTCACACGCTGAATGCGTGAGACTTGAGAGCCCTGTGCTCACCCATCATCGATGTACTCCCGTGCCATGCAAAATGGGCTTTGCAAATGTTGCACTGAACGCCTTCCTTTTCAGTCTTGGTAAAGTTTTCCCACACCATGGGATGTGTCCATGTTTTTCTCAGCCACTGCCTCGGCCGTGGCTGTTTCTTTTCTGTGCGTCCTGCTGATGTTTACACGCCGGTGTCCGTGGACATATATAAAGACCCGACGAATCGATTACAGAATTAGTTGGCAACGAATTTTTTCGTCACGACGAATCGACTTAATCGATTCGTTGTTGCAGCCTTAGTAAAAACACAGTTTTATTGGTCGACGCAGTTTTTTTACATTGAGGTAAAACAGCGCGCTCCGGAAAAGTTGATTTAAGTTGGAGAAGCATCAAGTCTGATTTGGTCTGAATAGATAACAGCAAGGCAAGTTTGTATATAAAGCGCCATTCATACACACAGCAATTCAAAGTGTTTTACAGATACAAGGAAACACAAAAAGAGAGATTAAAACTATTTAAAATCAATAAGACCATAGACAGTATATAGAATTGACACCATCTGCCTCGTTGCTGGGAGAAGCCACCACAAAAACAGCACCCTCTGGTGCTGAGCTGCAGTATAGGTCATAAATCCCGCCTCTTCCAGCAATCTCTACGGAGCTGTGGACAAACTTTAGAAATCTATTACACAGAATATAAATGTTTCTCCCCCCTGGTTGTGATGTTGACATGTAGTTACTGTCAGACCGGTTTGTGCCCAAGTCCTCTTTTTTTCTGTACAGCTCCGTTTTTAAAAGTTATTACGGGGTTCATGTTTTCTATGATTGACACTTGATACAGCCTACAGCGAGATATGATGGTTGAGCAGAGTGTCATCACAGCGACTCTTCCATCGACTTCGTACAACTCTACTGCGCAAGTGGTGGTTCAGGGACGTGGAGAAAATCCCGAAAATATCGCAAGCAATTCGGCTTCAAATTCGTATAATGACGGGAGGCGGAGCCAAGTTGTCCGTAGTTTATACAGTCTATGAATAAGACAAATTAATAAATTTTTTCATCTGTTCCATGTTTGCCCTAATTATTTATGAAAACCGTTTTTTTCCCAGAAAAATGAAATACGTCACAAGCTTTCAGACCCAGAGCTCCTTAGATGGTTATTAGTTTTCTCTTTGTCCATCTCGGATGATATTAAGAGACTGTAGCTTTACTGACGAGCAAACGACCCGACTTTGTTTCATTTCGACAGGTTTTTGAGCGTATTTTACCACATAGAATCAGTCAGTGAGCACAACAAGTAATCATACTGAAGGCGCGCTGGATTATAAGGAGCACGAAGGATTTTAAGTGCGCCTTACAGTCCGAAAACTACGGTAGTAAGACTGTGTTCACAGAGAGGAGCCAATGCAGTGATTCCCACTACAGAGTCATGACTGTTTTTTGTAAGTTAGACAAACTTTGAAACTTTAAAATAACCCAAAAATACTTTTAAAGTCACAGTAACTCATATTGTACTGTTGGCTCCTCGTGTCCACTCCTGCAAGTTTCTTATACTTCTCCATCGCAGAGTCATGAACACAGTTTTTATATCTCATCAAGTTTGATACAAGATGTCCCACCTATTTCAGTGTTTTTGTTCGTCTTTGTCTACATGTGTGGGTTCCCAGACGAGTTTTTTTTTTACCTCCAGAGGACCAGGATGCTAATTAAGACGAATCCACCTCATGTCCAACCCCCCCACCCAGCACCCCCCCAATTCATCACTGTTATGCAAATATGTGCATGTGTGTGTAAAATGGCATCTGGGGCCCCACAGATCACAGCAACCAACATCCCATCTGACTCATAGTAATATATAGCATTTAATAACAGTGTACACACAAACACACACATATACACACACACACACACACACACACACACAAGCGCGCACATGTGGAAAATCAATATCCATGATTTAATAACCCAATGTACTGATCCAAATGGTTTCACAGGCCTTATTCGTGGCCACAAGAGCATCGCCACGACAACAGGCAGCAGAATAACAGATCTACTGCGAGTGTGCTAATTGAATGCATGTATACAGTACGTGTGAGTGTGTGTCTGCGTGAGTGTGTGTGTGTGTGTGTGTGTGTGTGTGTGTGTTCTTTATTACTGGAGTGATGGAGTAGGATTTAATAAACTAGCAAAAACACACACACATAAAGTCTCACACACACACACACTCAGCAGGTGAGTGCAGCTGAGTTGACACTTTGTCAGCACACTGTAATTTGACATAATGAATGCAAGCATCGTTACTGCTGTTAATTGGCCAGACTAATTATACTCCGAGGACGTCATTAGAGAGAACCTGCCGCTCCAAGTGTGTGTGTTTGTGAGTGTGTGTGTGTGTGTTTACGAGTCAGAGTGGGGCAGACGGTGGGAAAAGTGCAGCAGACTGGAGGAAGAGAGGCTGCTGGTGGAGACGAAGAGAACGAAGGAGGGGAAGGAGGAGGAGTGCAGGTGGTCAGGACTGATGGAGGGGGAGGACAGAGGGGTGCAGGGGTGAGGAGGAAGGGTCCGGGTTTGACGCTGTGGGAGGGGAGAATGAGGGCCAAAAGGTGGTTTTAGGGGGAAACAGGACCATGAAATGTTTGGAAACATGTCAAGAAAAGTTTAAAGACGTTTTCATCAAAGTCAGACGTCTTTTTTTTAGAGGACAGAAATGAAGATTTTATCATTTAAGCCAGTGGTTCTCAACTGGTCTCACTCTGGGACCCACATTTCCGCATAGTCCTTAAGTCGCGACCCACTTTTATAGAATGCCAACCAAGCAAATTCATATTTTATTAAACAAAAAACCTTTAAAGACTCTAATTTTAACATAAATTCACTCGTTTTATTAAGGAAAGTGCATTTCAGAGAACATGAAGGGGACAACATGAGGACGACTACTACTGAAGTTGTATATACAGAAAATATCAACTATCTAATAAAAATTGCATCACATATTTACTTTTTTGACCAGCTGTTCGTGACCCATCCAGAATGTGTCCAGGGGGAAAAAAACGCATGCTGAGGAAGACTTTTCTGTGGGGAAGTCCCGCCTCCTTCGCCTCTGATGGCTAGAAAAGCTGAAAACGTAATCACACGCTCAAGCCAAACAGTAAGAACTTATAGCCAATCAGAGGCGAAGGAGGGCGGGCCCTTCCCTTAACAACCCCACCTTCCGGGTGGAAGCGAAAAGGCAAAAATGGAGTCTACTTCAACTTCAAGTGATGGCGAATTGGTCCTCCTTTTGCTTTCTCAAAAGAAAAAGAAACGTCGCACACGGGTGCATCCAATATTACAAAAAAGAAGAGAACTTGGTGAGTTTCACTGCTGGTTCAGGAGCTGAAACTGTTCCACGGTCACTTCAGAACCTGTTTTCGAATGTCAGTTGGACAATTTGAAGTTCTGCTGAAACAATTAGCTCCAAGTTTGAAGAGGCAGAGGACTAGACTCTAGTGTTGAGATGTCTGTCTGTCATGATAGCATGAAACTATGGTAACAACCGTTAGCTTATGTTAGCACAGATGAAAGTTAAAACAAAGACTTTTAGCAAACTGTTAAAGCACACAAACCATCATTAAATGAGAAATCTGACGCTATGACTCTCCACAAGTTGTCCTTCAGGTCGTTATCTTTGTAATATTATCGTCTTTTATCAAAAATCACTTTGTTCTCCGACACGTAAACAATCAGCTGGTCGGCCATGTTGGATTTATGGGTGAATCAGACGTCTCAACAACACAAAATCTGATTGGTCAGAAGTGGACATACAGTATGCAAAACTTTAGAAAAATCGACCATGATCCGAAAAAAATGCCGCAATATCCTAGCATGGGAAAAAGTCACTGATATGAACGCTTGTATTGACAGGATACAGGTTCGAAAAAAATATTGACATCTGAAATTATCACACGACAAAAACAGTCCTGGTGTGAAAGGACCTTTACAGTCAAATACATGACTTATTGTATATATTTGAACCCTCACACCGGTTTTCATCTTTCAAAACTGCAATATAAAAATCATAAACCTTGTCTCCGATGGTGTCGATTGTTTTTGTGTTTCATTAAAAGGCATAAAAACAAATTTAAGTTGATTTCATGAACCTTAAAAACTCCTCACTGAAGCTTTAAACTCTTGCCTTCCACACTTTCATCCTTCCTCACCGTGTTTGTATGACACTGAGACTTGTGTATGGGAAAAGAGATTGTTAATACAACAACATGCTGATGCCCGGTGGATGAAACTGCATCAGCTCAGTATTTACTTAGTCAGACATTACCGACGAGTGATTTGAGTGAATTCTGAGAAACAGTATCAGGTCACAGTCCGACAGCAGAGCGGGAGGGAGGTGTGAGTCTGCAAGTGGGAAAAGCTTGTAATTTTCTCATTCTCATCCTGCAAGACAATCCGTCCTTATCAGTGTCTGATTCCCACATCGGAGGGAAAGCAGACAGAGACGCTGAAGGCCGAGACGCACTCACACACACACACACACACACACACACAGACACACAAACACTCCACAGAAGACGGGCATGAAATTACATAAAAAGGAAAGGGATACAGATAGAAAGACTGAGAGACTAGTGAGAGAACAAACAGGCCTATCAAACGACCACAGACCTAGATAACAAGATAAGACCTAATCAATCAATCCCTGCACACGGGGAGAGATCGCTCTAAGTGGCTCATGAGTCCTGCTGCAAATTAAATCTGCACACTCCTTCAAGTAAGAGTGAGTGGAGGGAGTGAGAGTTGGCGAGAAGAGGAGAAAGAGAGAGGGCGGATAATAGAGGGTAATTTCATCAGCGCGGCCTGTGATGAAGCTTTTACACGCCGGTTTGAGAGGCCAAACTAAAAGGCTGCAGGTTTGGTGATATTGAATATGAGTGGTGTGTCATGATTCGATTTGTAAAACGATAGCCGTGAATTAGATTACAGGCTCTAATGCGGATATCTGAAAGGGTGTCAGACCTTAAGGGTTTGGTGTGTGTCGGAGTGTGTGTCGGAGATTTTCTTCCTGTGCTAACACACAGAGATTCACTTTAATTCACTCAGTCCAGCGTCATCCATCCTCATCAGCGCTGCGCGAGTGCGTCTGAGTGTGTTGTGTATCCGTTTGTACGGACTTTACACCAGCCGGCAGCGAAAACAAAAATTATCTGGGAAAAAAGCAAAGTAGAGCGCCGAAAAAGAGCATAAATTTATAAAAGAGACAAATGTAGATCTGCATTTGAAACACAACCACGCCAGCGTTCCTCCGCGCCATAAATCTTCTTCATGGTTTTCAGTCCTGGAGCCGGAGCGCCAAATCCTGCTTCATTTGGGTTATTGGAAAAATGTCATCACGGGGCAATAATTAAGACTACGCAGATGTTTACTCTAGCAACTACCCTAGACATGCGGGTGAAGCCGGATTAAGCTCCTCAAACGCGGCCAAGGTAAATGACGAGTCAGCAGAAAATGGTACCAACATTAGCAAAGACGGATTCTCCTAATGACGGACGTGATGGAGCCCACGCTGGAGTTAAATCAGCGGTGTCATCTCGTCCTGGTGGCTCAATGATGGATTAAAAACCGAGGCATGTGGATGGTTTTACCCGAAGTGAACCCTCTGTTCAAAAACTGACAATCAACGAATACGACTACAGGACGCTAACGCACACTTTTGTAGAAACAAACAACAGAATCAACCTTTTCCTGCAACACTCTGAAACCGTACGAAGGATCCGTACAGAGCGCATTGCATATTTGCTCCGTAGAGCAGCATTTGGATTTCAGCCGTGTAGACAACCTCCTGTCAGTAACTCGATTTCTGCCCAGTGCATATAAACCAGTATGTTGGCATCAATCGTAGAAGCATTTTGGCTTCATTTTTTAACAGTATGAGGAGATGTGTTGTCCATCTTTACTTACAGCCTATGATCTGACTCTGAAGACAAAAAAAATCCTGACTGGATACATCAAGTAAGATTTTCCAAACGAACGTGGCAGGTTGAAATAAATCTGCAGTGATTGAGTACAGCAGCATTACGTCAAACAGTGATCTCAAACACACACACACTCAAAAACACACATTAGAGGTGTACACCACCGAAATTAACCGAGTTATAAAAAGCAGACGGTGACGCAAACTCAAGTCTCATGACCAGAACTGGGCGGCAACACAAACACAGAATGAAAACATGAAAACACGAGGCGCGTTTACATCCAAAAATTCAGAAATATGAATTATTGTGAAATAGTAGTGAGGCATGTTTTAAACCTTATTACCAAAAATGGATTGGTAAACACTCACACACACATACACAGACACACACACCTACTAATAAAGTTGTCTGAGTGTTATTTGGCAGGGAGTGCAGGCGGGAGATTCATGATTTTTAATATGCACAGGAACCGAAAAGTGGAAAACCAGACACACACACACACACTGTGCAGTAAGACGTCAGCTTCAGTGATCCACACACACACACACACACATGGATGAACTATGAAGATGTTTTGGTGTTGGTGTGGTGACAGACAGCAGCTAACACACAACAGCTCACTCCCAGCAGAGAACACTGAGCGCTCACATCATTAACACCTCCTGCTGCGTACCGCCGGGCCTCAACCGTCTGGAGACCCAAAGACACACACTCAGGGCACCAACCAAAAAAGGTGCTATAAATGTGTGTGTTTATGTCTCCTCCCTGTTTGTGTGTGTGTGTGTGTGTGTGTGTGTGTGTGTGTGTGTGTGTGCTCGCCATCTCCCAGAAGCCTCGACTCATCTGCTAATTAGTCAGGAGCAATTAAGTCCGCTTAAACTAACCGCACAACAGAGGCAGCCTGAACACACAAGCAGGTAAACAAATAATCACAAACAGAGCGAAAGACTCGCTCTAACTGTATCAGACGGTAAAATAACGCGGAATGAAGCAAAAGAAGTCGTCGAATGGAGACAGGAGAGGATTTAATTGGCTGTAAAGAGACAGAAAAGGCAGACAGAGAGCGAGAGAGGAGTAATAAGCAAGGAGGGAAAAAGAGGAGATAGAGATAATCATAAGTCCCAACGGACAGATTGGAGCAGAGCGGATTCTATCACATGCTATCTCTCATTTATATGCTAATTCACTCTATTAACAGATAGAGAGAGAGAGTCTAATGAATACCTACTGATTGCTGTTTGTTCCTTAGTTAGTTTGTGTGTTTTTTTTTAAAGAAATGTTGCGGAGAGAAACCAGACAGCTGTTTCCTGTCAAAAGACAAAGTGTCTCATATCGTCCTTAGGAACCCATAAACCGAGCAACAAAGAAATACAGTGAAATGAAATGAAAAATATAGAAAATAAAGCCAGAAACAGAGACGTTGTCAATGTTATTCAATTTGGATTAACGCTGTGAATCATCTCTCCCTCCCTCTCTCCTCTCCTCCATCACGTTTGTTCCTTTATGATACCGATAGCCACTTGAGTTTTTCTCTTATTTCCTGCTTTGAGCTGCTGCCGGTCTCAGAGCGGCTCAATTAACAATAACGAAGAGCTCACACATGCAGACAGACACACACTGTGAGCGCTCTTTACCCACCCTACAATATAAACAAGTTTAGAGATCATGTCACAAATGCAGGTGCAGAGAAAGACATGTTTTTCTTAACCTTTAACTAACTTTACCAGCAGACTTCTTAAAGCTCCTGTGAGGAATTTTCAGTGTGTGTTTACTTTGGCGCCCCCCTGTGGACAAAGCAGTCTCTGCTTAAAGCCACTTTAATGAGTTTTTAACTGGAAAAGAGGCAGGATGAAACTGATTCAAGAGCAAACGAGACAATCAGCATCACAGCCGAAGATTTTTCAGTGTTAGTTTTTGACGCCTGAAACAGCTGAAGAAAGTGTTTTATTTTGACTTTTTTCAGGGTAGATACGAACATCGAGCGACAGGTTTCATTGTGTCTGAAGAGACTATTTTTAGGACAAGAAATAAGAGGTTTTACTTTGTCCACTGGGGGGCGCCAAAATTGGCACAAACCAAAAGTTCTTCACTATAAAAACAATACAAGAACTTAATTGATTGAGGGAAATTCGATTGTCTGGAGTCTCATCGACGATCACCGATACTCTGTTTGCTACAACTGTGAACTCACTGGGGCCAAAAACAAAATCTGGATTTTTTTCTCTGAAAACTGTTTTTTGATTTTTTATTCAGTGACTTCATCAAACTTCACTAAAAATAAAACGTTTTTCTATCATCACTCAAAACGAAACCACCTAAAAAGATGTAGTGCATATGCCAAGCCAATAAGTGGCGCTGTAACCCCGCACAGGAAATGCACAAAAAGACAGAAGAAGAGTACAGAGCATGTGTATTAAGGTTGTTTTGGCGCCATAAAAGAGTTACGCTGTGTCACATGATCGTTTCCAGAGATGCAGATAGACATGGAGATGAAATGGTCGTCGTTTACGGATTTAAGGCTTTTCCGTGCGGATGAAATGGCAATACAACAAAAAACTTTAGCGTTTACTCCTGATACCGCCATCAGACAGACTTTATGGCGGGGAGTGGTTTGCTCTTCATCTGAAACTGCGAAGCCGTACCAATTCCACACGACTGACTCGCTCTTGTCCAATTTAGCCACAAAATTATCGCCTTCTTTTGCAAACACCATGTTTGTTTACACTGGTGTGTGTGGGAACTGGGGAGCGCTCCCGCAGGAAGGGGGAGGAGCCTACGGTGGCCTGGAGGCACGAGACATGATAGAGAGGAGAATCGATTTGAAGATTTTTTTTTTTTTTTTTAATTGTCGTAATCAAATAATCTGATTTTGATTTAAAATGGATTAATCGTGCAGCCCTAGATCTCATTCAGAAAAGTGAGATATTAGTTAAATTCACACAGTATCCAGGAGGGTCAGAGGTTCAGTTTCATGAATTTTTCTTTCGGATTTAAATCTCTACATTTTATCTTATTAAGCGCCTTCCTCCGTTTATGTCTTTAAACGTACTCTTCAATAGATCAATATTTGCCTTTCATGAAAATGTTAGTTTGGAAATGTGAGTGTAAATATTCACTCTGACAGATGGAGCTGGTGAGTCATGGAGCGCATCTCCTCTCCGTCTTTAACATTACTCATTCAGAGAAACACAAGTATCCATCCATGGAGGGGCTTAATCTGTCTGCACACACACACACACACACACACACACACACACACACACACACACACACACACACACACACATAAAGATCATTACCCTGCCTTGTCACAGACACTTAGAGAAACACAAAGAGAGAGACCTGAACCAAAATCCTGAGATGATTTTCCCGTCTGTCACCGCCACTACAGCGTGCGTATGATTCACCGTTCACGTGTGTGTTTTTCGCAGAGACCACATGCAAAGGGTTTCCACGGGCGACATACAGGGTTTCTTGAGGGGTTCCCCTGGGCTGTGATTGCTTTTCCAGTGCTGTCATCACAAAGAGTACACTTATACTCAGACAGCGCTCTTTGTCAAGTCAGTGACAGAGGCTGTGATGACAGGATTCAGAGAAATAAATCAGAGAGCGGCACTTCGAACCCAACACTTCTGTTCTGCAAAAATAAAAGAAGATTATAGACTCCTGCAGCGTGCAAACCTCCCTCTGAACACATCCTACAAATTATTGTATCTGGATACAGATTTCTGTATTTCTGCCTCCAAAATAAGGTTACAGGATCTTAACGTCCTCATATGTGCTTTTTTATGACCTCTTCCTGGGTTATAAGATCTGTGAAATCCATCCAAACATGCTGAGAGCGATGGCAGAATAATAATACACACACTAAAAACATTAAACAGCGTACGAAAGGAGAGGAAACCTTTGCAAGCGCCACACCAACACCAACACTAGCTGAGGAATAAATCGGAATAAAACTGCGTCATGTAAACATCTCGATCAGAAGATTCTGATCTAATTCGGCTTAATCGGAAAGAAATTGTATTCCGATCCAGAAGGTTGGTTTATGCTGATCGTTATTCCGAAACGCGTCCACGTAAACACGTACTCTGACCACGACTCTCTTACCTGACTCGATCTTCACTCCTCAGCTTTTGGTTTATTTATTGAGGTCAGTACTGAAGGTTTCTGCGGAGCCCAGGAGGTGACATGACCTTTATTTTTTTCAATTCACACATGCTATTTAGTTTGTCGAACGTGTGTTTTAAACATTTCTCATACTTGTGTTTTATTTGTATCTTGCGTTTCTGTAAATAATTCTCCGTGCGCCTCATTTGTGAGAGAAGAAGGACAGTATCGTGGACAGAGGGCATGTTATCAACATTTTCTTTCATTCAGGTTTGACTCACAGAGAGATGCTTTATAGTTAAGCCACATTTAGTATTGTTTTGAGTAGGAGACACCTCATCAGGATCCTTAAAGCACAGCGACTCTGCCGTCTGCGATATTCGGACTACAGGAAGTGATTTCATTGATTAACGAACAGTTAAATCTCACCTGCGATATAATAAATCACAAGTACAAATTGGAAAAAAAAAAAAAAAGGCAATGTCAGAATATATCACTCTGGCATAAAACACAACCGCTGGAGCCGTGTCTGCTCCTCTGCCGACATAACAAGGCATACATACAGCGTAGTGATATCTACACGCACAGCACAACCTTTGACAGAACAGTAAAATAAGTACACAAGGGCGCCATCTAGTGACAACTTTTAACAGAAGGGAAAATCCTGAATCGGATGGAGTGAGCCACGACCGCGTTTGTTGGTTTGTTGACCGCACAGGCGTACTTCTTCTCGTACTTAACTCTTCTTCTTCTGTGGTTGTTTTAGCGAAATTAGACAACTCTGCGTAAGTCCAAATCAGATCAAGAAATTTTGCAGATGTAAACATGGCTGCTGTGAGCCGAAAAGAGAAGACAGCAGGAGTACAGAGGGTCAAATGGGTGTCTAAGGCTGCGTTCACACTGCAGGTTATGATGCACAATTCAGTGACCCGCATGCACACAAAGCACAAATTGCTTTCCACGCCTGTTTGTGTTGTCGAACAATGGTGACGTTTGTCGCATATTGACGACATATCGGTTGGATGAACGTGCCTGAGCGTCCACACTGTAGTCACATCAGATACATATCCAATTTATATCCACATACAAAAGAGGCCTGGGTCGGATTTGAAAAAACCTGAATTGCACTGTTCACACTTAGATGAAAAAATCAGATATGTGTCACATATGGTTAAAAATCGGAATTGAACGTAGCCTAAGTGACTCAAAGCTCTTTTATGAATCAGTTTATTTGTCAGGATTGAAACCACTGACTGAGCAGCAAACACCTCCACCCTCCATGAAGACATCTTAAAGAGTTGAAGCATGGCAGAGTCTCACCGGCTCACTGAAGTGCGTTAAACTTACACCTTAAATTACAGATTTGTTTTGTTTGTGTTGCTTTGACAAAGATATGAACCGTTAAGGCAAGTCGAATCGCTCTTGAATGTCATTTTTCTCCTCTGCAGGAGCTCCATTTGCAATCAATCAGCTTTTTTACCAGCTAATATCTCATTACAGTCAAACTTATCAAACAGAAGAGAGAGCCGGAGTTAGCATTAGCTTTGTGAAATGTTTTGACATGAAACATGGAAAGAGTTTAGAGTTGTAAGTTGTTAGCTGGACCCTGAATCCTCAGAAATCCACTTTCAAACAGCAGCAGGTAACAGCAGGTATATGTTTCACATGAGCTACACCCTCCAAACCACAACCAGAAAGAAGCTAACAAGCTAACAAACAATGAAGTCAAAGTTTTTATCTGCACCTACCATGAGGAGTGTCTCAGTTTCCAGTTTTGCTGCACGGCTGAGTCCGTTTTTAACAGGAGCTCAAACCTCTCTGAGTCAGATCCATGTGTACGGCGGCCATCTTTGACCTCACTGCTCTTTAGGGGTGAGGCCTGATCAGGGTTTACAAAACAAGGAGGTTTAACCGAATAAATATGGTATTTTTTTCTTTATAAAGCTTAAGATATCTTGGAACGTTAAGATGTACTTTTTTAAGCGTTTGTTGTCAGATTTTCAGGATTTGGTTTCAAAGCGCTGGACTTAAGTGTTTCAGATCTACATGCAACTTTTTTTTTTTACTTGAAGACGCTGATATCAGGCTAAGTGTCTGGTTTGATGTCCAGGAAAACGTGAACATTTATTTAGAGCTTTATTGAGATATTAGGAAGGTAAAAAAATCAAGCAAACTAAAGTATTGAATTCAAACATAAAGTTAAAATAAAGCGACTTTAAAAAAAAAGGCCGTAAAATATCCGAGCTTTGTGTTTAAAGAGCGAGCTTGACTCTTTTAAAGGGATGAATTCAAGCAGTGAATAGGTGTAAAGTGTGTCAAATTATGAACACAGCTTCCTTTTGAACCGTGCGAGAAATGAGTGTGTTGAACAACAATATGAAAAGGTTTAGTGTATGCTAATGTTTGCTCTATTTCGACACAGATTAAACGGATAGAAGCTGCGGAGGAAAGCTGGATCCCATTATTTCAGAGCAGAGTCGAGCTTCAGTGAATCTCAGGGAAATGTTTAAAAATCTGCGCGGAGAGACTGTGAGGCCCTCTGTGTTATGTAGATGAACCACCTCAAAGGTGTATTTACAGGCTCTACCCAAACCTCAGTCCCCCACCTTATAAATGTACCTTATTGAGTCGACTTTAAGGCACATTTTCACCCTGAAGATAAACACCGTCCAAAGTGAAGCGCAGACGTGATTGATTCAGACACACAGCGGCGCGGTGATGGAACATTTTATCATGGTTTAAGGAAGGAGTCAACAAACACTTTCACACATAACAACAGGAACAGATGTCGCCTTTAGAGAAGAAGAGATTACACAGTTTTGTATTTTCACACCCAAAGATATAAAAGAAACAACAACTTGGAGCTAGAAGTCAATTTCCCAGCTTTTCCCCTCTTTCTTATTGTATTATTCCTCCCTGCTCCTCTTCGCTTTAGTGAACGGATATTTTAACAGCAGCGGAGAGAGGAATCGTCCTCTGGTGTTTGCATGAACATGTGTGTCTGTTTGACCCTCTGTGGTTTTGTTTGGACCAAACAGCTGTTTCTGCAACTGTCTTTTTCTGTGTGTTTGGACACAATCTTATTCGGTCTTTTTCTAGGTTTCTGTTTGTCTTTTACATCCTGAGGTTCAGAGAAAAAGATAAGGAGCAAATAATACAAAGATTTATGCCTTTACTGGAAAAGTGAAAAGAGCATCCAAGTCATTATTATAGTTATATTAAACAGATTAGATCAGTGTCTAAATAACGAGACTGGACTGGACAAGAAACTGTTATTCTATGTTCATATTTGTACATGTCGACTTGAAATTAAAGTGTTTCCTGTTTTCAGAGACAGACGTCAAGTATGTGAAATGAAAGGACACTCATCGTTTTCATAAACTGGAATGAATGTAATTGCACAACTTTATGAAATGCGAACAAAACATCCAAAATTATATAAGATGGAGAAACAGATTTATTAAAAAAAAAAGTTTTTAGAAGCATAAATCAGGGTTGGCTCTCTTAATTTGAGTGAAACCTCTCTAGAGCTTAAACTGTGAGTAAATATATATACATGTATAAATATTTTAATTCATTATTAAAATCTATTTGGCTTCTTACTCCCCTTTCTGTGCTCCATTCAGGAAAAGTCTGTAGCTGTAAAAAGAGACTTATTTCTGTTTTGACAGACTCAGATGCCAGACTGAAAACCACCTTAAAATACAGCACGTCTAATTATAACAGTGTTTCTACAGCTGAGATTTATATGATGAACCTGTCTCTAATCTTAACCATTAAAATCATCATGTCTTTAATTCTGTCAGGGTTTTTAAATCAGCGCTACAGACCGAAGATCCTGACCTGCACAGACTTTAAAGTCTCATGCTGCCTCCTAGTGTTCGTCCAGTGAAACTGCACCCTCTCTGCAGCTGTCCTAACACACCCTCTGCTGTGGGATGTAATTAACTTATTTGATTACTAATCTACCTACTATTAGGGTGTATAAGTGTAAATATAAAAGCACAATGAGCATAAAGTTTACATTTTTATTTAATTTCGACTTTGCACAAAAATATACAGCTGAGTTCATTCAGAATTACACAATCAGGAACATTATATACACACACAGAGTTACATTTTGTGTTGCTGTTTTAGAAATGTGAGTGGTTTGGTCGCAACACTTCAACATTAAAAAATTAAGTCTGCTCCAGTTCCTCCCGTTTAACCCTTAAACATTAAAATCATGTACAAATTCAGGTCCAATATGGACCAGCTGGGGGATTTTCTAAAACTCAAGTCATCGTTTTAAAGCCTGGGAGTCCCAAAACCCAAAACCAGATCCACTCAGTCTGCTGATCTGTAGAAAACGAGACTGAGATGGATAGTCAGTAAAAACAGGAAATTGAAAAACCAAAGTTGTACATATTTTTATATATTTACAAAAAAAAAAGTTAAAGTGACTTAAAACGCGTCAGTTTGTCTGCTGTGAAGGGGATCAGTGATTTGTTAAGACCTGACCCTGCAGTTAAAAGCTTTTAATCATCGTTAAGTGAACCTGTTTTCTTCTAAATCTCATCTCTGCAACAGTTGAATCCAGTTTAATTTAATTTGTTTCAGCCATTTGTGCTTTTAATCCGTCCTATCTGCAGAAATTTGAGCAAAAATCTGAAAAAAAGTCTAAATTTTCTGCCACAATAATCAAGTTTTTCTGCCTTTCTTCCTCTTTTCACCTCTCAAGTTAGAAGTCATGTTGTTGTTTTTCACTTCATACATTTTTCTTGTTTTTGACTGTAATCTTCACAGAGACGACGTCCGGATTAAAAAGAGAAACGCAGTAATTTACAACGAAAGAGTTTCGTGTCGAGACCCTGAAGTTATCCCGAGTCACTGGAGACTTGTAATGTGGACTACAACAAGACCAGAGAGCGCCAAACAGCTGTCTGACCTCTGTGCTGCTGCAGCTTGTATGAGCATCTGGAGTGTGTGTGTGTGAGTGTTAAAATATATATATAGGGTGAAAATGTGTGTGTGTTTGACAGCGTTAAGTAGACAGATTAAGACTGGAAGGGTATTAAAGCTAACAACTAGAGCACTGAACCCAATCACATCACTGCTGGTGAGTCATTAACCCCTCAACATCATCTTCCTGTGAGTGTGTGGAAGTGTGTGTGTGTTTAAGAGTGTGTGTATGCAGCAGGAGGAACGTCAGATCTTGATTGATGTCGTCGACAGAGGGAGGGCATTTTTCTATAAGTGCTTAAAATGACAGATCGCTCACGCGCACACACACACACACACACACACACACACACACACACACACACACACACACACACACACACACACACACACACACACACACACTCTCCTCGTGTTATCCCCTGAATCACAGGCTGAGTGCGCTGACATTAAGACTACAACAAGAGCAGCGAAAACACGTCAAAGTGAGAAGACGCAGCGCTGTGTTTCTCCTCGAACATCATCATCATCATCATCATCATCATCATCATCATCATCATCATCATCATCATCATCATTCCTCCTTCTTCTTCCCCCAGTTGAAGAGTTTGGTCACCGGAGACCTCTTCTTTGGTTTCTCTTTCTTCACGCCTTAAAGGAGAAGAAGAAGTTAGTCCATGAACTTAAACTTTGATTATGATTATCTAGGATTATCTGAGGAGACATTTCAGCCTTGGTTTTTTTGATCACAGTCACACAAGCTCCAGTCAGAGTTTGAGAGTGAAATCCTAAAATCTGTGTCTCACAGACTCACAGACTTGGTGTCTGGAGACGCTGATGTGAAGTCTGGTTTTCTGCACTCGAATGTGGGGCCTACTCAGAGTTTCTTGTGAAAGTTTTGTCTTTTAGCCTCCATTTTTTTCTTCCTTCCTTTTTCTTTTTTCCTCACACAACTGGTCCTGTAATACTGCCAAAAAACCCCACTCTGCTGCAGTGTGTGGTTTCTCCCTCTGAAGTTTTGTGCTCTCCAAAAGATTCGACCACAGACTGTATATACTATGGATAACTTAGTTCCGCCTCCCGCCTGTATACGGATTTGAAGCCGAAAAAGCTCTCAGTATATGACCTATACTGCAGCCCGTCACCAGAGGGTGCTGTTCTCGAAGTGGCTTCACACAGTGAGGAGGCAGAAGGCGTCTATTCTGTATACAGTCTATGGATTCGATAATTATTATTATCCCCCACAGACAAGCAGCTGCTGGAGGAGAGTGGGTGAGTTGTGTTCAGTCTCTTTGCTTAAGAAATTAGGCAAAGTTAAAGGAGGTTTGGTGGCTAATACTATGGCTGTGACCCTATATGTCCTGTTGATGAAGTTAGGTGCTGTTCTGAGCATTATTTGTAGCTATAGAGCGGCGTTTTGGTTGAGTTTGTGCGGTTTGGTGGAGACGTAGACTGCTGTGTATTGCTATCGTGCAGGCGATACTAAAGTTGGTATAACTAGAGAAGCAAGCGGTCGGCAACATTCATCTCTGGAGGGGGTGTCTAACTCGGTGTTACGGGGTGTTTGACCAGGCTACATTTCACAGCTACATGCTCCTTACATGGCTTCACTCACACCTGGGAGTCGGTCACAAAGAGTCAGGTACAAACTTTGATTTATCTCCTCCAATCCAACATGAGTGTAAACTAACACATGATTATCCTCAAAGTTGTACCAAGCTGTGAAACTTTGGCATTAACTTTATGAATACATTAAATTAAAATGGCTTTAGCCCACAGTCTGCATGCGCTCGCTGTGGCATAACGACCTTTCACTGAGGTTCAATAAATCTCCTCATTTTCCGGCCCGCTTTTTCAGTCATGAATTGCAAATGAAGCTGGCTTTAACTCTCCTCTATCAGAGGGTCAAATTAAGCAGCCACATGATCCATTTGTCTAATAAAAACAGCGCTGACAAAGAGAGGGGGGCATTTTTGTTTGATGCTTTTTCCATTAGCAGTCATTAGATCAAATGAAGTAAAAACACCGCCCTTAAAAATGCACGCACACACACACACACAGACACACACACACCTATATAACCCACAAAGAGAATTCTATCTGCTTCAATTAGAGGCGTCCATGATGGAAATCCTCAATTGGATAATTTATAAACCAGCTAAGTTGCAGTGACACAGGGGGCTTGGAGAACTAATGAACAGAGTGTTTGGCCTGTGGAGGTGTTGGAGACACTCACTGAAATTCCTCATCATCTTGTTCAGCTCTTTGTCCTCCTCTTCCTCCCTAAAATGAAGCACCAAAACACAGATTAACAACAGTTTCTTCGCACACACTCTGTCAGTCAACAGGTATAAAGTTTTTACCATCACAGGATTTCCAACTAGGGCTGCACGATTTTGGCCAAAAATTAAATCCTGATTTTTTTCTCTAAAAACTCGATTTTCATTTTTTTATTCAGTGACAACTTCACCAAACTTCACTTCAAAAATAAAAAGTCTTTCTATCATCTCTCAAAACAAAACCACTGAAAACGATGTAGTGCATATGCCAAGCCAGTGAGTGGCGCTGTAACGCTGCAGAGGAAATGCACAGAAGACAGAAGAAGAGTACAGAGCATGAGTATAAAGGTTGATTTGACACGCTCAGGCGCCATAAAAGAGTTACGCTGTGTGTCACATGATCGTTTCCAGAGAACCAGATAGACATCCACATAAAAAGTGTTAGTCATTTACGGATTTGTGCGCTCTCTGACCCGTTTTCAAAAAGTACTGTTTATAGTCAACTTTTGCGTTTCCTCCTGAGTTTGTTTCCGTATGGACGGGTTGATACTGCCGTACCAATTCCACACGACTTACTCGCTCTTGTCCTATTTAACCACGAAATTATGGCCTTCTTTTGCAAACGCCATGATTGTTTACACTGGTGTGTGTGGGAACTGGGGAGCCTACGGTGGTCTGGAGGTGCGAGACATGATCGAGAGGAAAATCGATTTGATGATTTTAATTTTTTTTAACGTCGTCATAATCAAATAACGCGATTACTATTTAAAATCAATCAATCGTGCAGCCCTATATCCTACTAAAAAGTTCAAACGACACTGAAAAGTTTTTATTTTCCTCCAGTTAAAGTGTAAACGTTTGGTTGGCTCATCAACATCTTTGCATGTTTGCAGCTCTTTGTATTTGCCCTGGTGTAATCTTGCATTGTTAGTCTTAAATCTTAATTATTGATCATGTGTTCTGGATTATAATTTAGGCAACAAATCACCCCATTATTCAATCTTTAAGTCTCATTATACAGGAGTAAACGATCAGGTGTAGACCCACCTTATCCGGTCCTCGTCCAGACCCTCCACTATAGCGTTTCTGTCATTTACGATCTCCATTAGCTTGTCCATCAGCTCCGCCTCTCTCTTCTTGTCCCATGTTGTTTTCAGATGTTCTGGTGAAACACAAACACTGTTGAGTTTCTGAAGGTTCTTCTATTTTATGTTGTGTTGATTCGGTTTCCTCCAAAACACTCACCTGGTTTCTCCATCAGCCTCCTGAGCTCCTGCTCCACACTGGGCTGCTGTTCCTCCAGGTCCTGGGTTCTTCCACTGAAATTCAATCACATCGTTTTAGGTTTTTAAGATGATGGTGTTTGGAGGGTATTTTGATCCAGATGTGTAGACTCTGTCTGGTTTAACTGAGACAGGATCCTCTGCCCAGAGCTGTGTGTGACAGGTACCAAGGATGGTTCTGAGCTAGTTCTGCAGACTCTGTGATCCAGTGTTCATCTATATCAGATAAAATGAACTCATTTTTGACTGAATTTTAAATCTCTGTTAAGATGACCAGGAAATCAGATGTTCATTTATATTTAACTCCAAATTTTGCAGAAGGTGGAAAAAAATAAAGTTGCAGAAATAAAGTATAAAAATAATTGTCCCTCCAGTTTTAACACTTATGTATATGGAAGCATATGGATTCACTGCAAAAAAAAGCTGTTTTTCAAAGTAAATTTTTTTCTGTTTTTCAGACTAATTTTTTTTCTTTTCTGTTTTCAGACTTTTTCTCTTTTCCGTTTTTTAAACAATTTTTTTTACTTTCTGTTTTTCAGACAATTTTTTTTCTTCTCTGTTTTTCAGTTTTTTTTCTCTTCTTTTATTCAGAAATTTTTTTTTCTTCTTTGTCTTTCAGAGGTTTTTTTCTCTTCTTTTATTCAGACATTTTTTTTTCTTTTATAGCAAGAAAATCAGACAGACGCAAAATAGTACAAAATAGTACAAAATAGTACGTAAAACTGAAAAAAAATTGTCTGAAAAGCAGAAAGAGGGTTAAAAAAATGTGTACATAAAAAAAACAGAACAAAAAAAATTGAAAAAAAAAGCCGAAAAAAATTGTCTGAAAGACAGAAAGATAAAAAAAATTAGCCCGAAAAACAGCAAATAAAAAAAAATTGAGAAAAAAGGTTCGCTTTTCCATACACGTATAACAGGAATAACTGCAGTACATGTGCAGCATCCTGCCTCACTCTTTCACTCCACTGCAGCCAGCAGGGGGGGGTGGAGCTGTCTCTTCTCCAGGACGTCCCGCTGAGGGCCGGAGCAGGGAGGACACTGGGAATTCAAACTGTCAACCTTCTGGCTGCAAGTCTGTTTCACCCGCCGCTAAATAGTGGCATGGCCCTTTAGTGTTTGTGTGTTTGTGTGGACTCACATGTAGACCAGCTCAGACTCCCAGCGCATGGCCACCTGCTTGTTCCTGATCAAGTTGAACCACTCGACCATGAGTTCATCCATGAGAGAGTCATCTTCTCCGTCTGACACACACACACACACACACACACACACAGTTAATCCCACGTCCTCCTCTTCTGGTCAATCTGCCTCTTTTTTGAAGAAGAGGAGGCTCATACAGACGTGTGCGTTTATCTCACCTTCCTCACTGCTGCGAAGTCTCTGCTCCAGCTCCACCCCTCTCTTCTCCAACTCATTCAGGTTTTCCTCAATCTTCTGCAGCTCCGTGAAGATGTCCTCTTTCCGAATTTTTTCCGGTTTAGTCTGAAAATCAGGGACGGGTTAAACAAAATACATGATTTTAACTCCCCACTCTCCACTTTCAGCTATATTTGAGGGTAAAGCTTCAAGGTGTCAGAAATCACCTTGACAGACTTTGTCTCCGACGGGGTGCTGTTTGCAGCCGGGTCTTTCTGGTCACTCAGGAATTCTTAAAAACAAAGAGAGGGACATTAAACAGATGTAGAATAGAGGGGGGAAAAAAGGCTTCAGGTGTGTGAGACCACAGGTGAGCGTGTTACCCTTTGACGCTGGCGGGGAGACAGAAATGCTCGGGGTGAGGATGGCAGGGGAGGGAGATGGCCCTGAAGTCTGCGCCTTTCCAGCTCCATTAGCCCACGGTTTGGTTGAGGACTGCGGGGGCGCAGCTGGTCTGTGGATGAGGCAGAGACAAAGAGAGACAGGGTTTAATAAATGGCCGTATTTCAGCTCATACAGGTAGTTCCTTTCCTGTCTCGCTGCGTTTCTTAGCTCTGATTCATGAAGGTGGGAGAAAAGGTCATCTGGGGGAAGGAGCTGCGAGCACTGAGCATATGCTGCACCACGGAGGACTCTACTCAGTCCTGACACCATTTGGAGATCACATGCATGTGGCGGAAGGAGAGAGACAGAAAGCTCTGACTACGAGTGATGGTGGAGACATTTGGAGGAGCAGCAGGTACAGGCTTCCTGCGGGAGGAGTGGTTGGATAAATGGATGGAGGAGTGAATCATAGGATGGATGGATGGACAGGACATCGAGGAGAAAGGAGCTTTACACGGTTCGCACTTGATCATGTCGATAAGCTGTGAGCATGCTCACCTACAGATAATCCCCGCTGCAACTATGAATTCAGGAACTGAGCCAGTGGAAAGGAATTAACCTGCAGCATAAAACTGTGAGGAAGCTACAGGAAACAGGCGATAAAGCTGGTCTTACTTTGTGTCTTTGGATACAGGCTTCAGCTTTGACCTCCAGTCTGCAGGACACTCGTTCTCTGATGCTGCTGAAACAAAGAAATCGTAAAAACTTTCAGTTTCAGTTCCGTCATCAAACAAAACATCCATTTCAGTTCTTACTTTTACGGTTGTGTCATGAAGAAAAGGAGGATATCAAATGAGTCACATCTCTGTAAAGATAGTCATTACAAAAGATACGTCTGTAAAGTTCAGTGAGTGTGACCCAATTATCTTGTTTAGCTCAACATGCAGCACAATGTTTGTACTAAATGAGGTCATCCTCAGGTTCAGTGCTGTCAGGTGTGAACGCAAAAAACCCAACAAAAAAGGTGGGCTAGTATCTCTGACAAGCTAGGAAGCTGGCCTCTATCGTATCAAATTTAATCGCATCGTATCGAATCAATCGCATCATATCAAATTTAATCCCATCATATTGAATTTAATCATATCGTATTTAATCGTATTGTATCGAATTTAATTATATTGAATTTAATCGTATCATATCAAATTTAATCGTATCGAATTTAACCATATCATATCGAATTTAATAATATCGAATGTAATCGTATCTTATCAAATTTAATCGTATCGTATTTAATCGCATCGTATCGAATTTAATCGCATCGTAACAAATTTAATCTTATCGTATAGTATCCCATCTTAATTGGATTGTATAGCAGCACATCACATTATATCATACTGTATTACAAGACATCCCCTCATTTTATATCGATTATTTAATACTGTTTGGGTTTTTCATCACTTTATATCGTACCCTATCTTATCCTATCACACCATATCATTTCCTATTGTTCTGTTTCTGATAGTGTATAAACTCTATCTGTCAGATTATACTGTTGTTCCATAAAGGATTGTTCCGAATTAAAAATATTTACAAACCAGCACAACACATTTCATTACTGCACACTATATTGTCCTAATCTCATCACATTGTGTTGTATCTTTTTTCCCCTGCTGCGGTGTCCTGTTATATTGTGTCATACTGTATTGTTTTCAATCGTCTTATTGTATCGGTTTGTAATGTATCATTTTGTCGTATAATATGTATTACATCCTTTCAAATTGTATAGTATTGTATCTTGTATCAAATTGCAAAGAATCGTAACATGTAGAATTGTATCATATTGTATTCTATTCTATCATATTGCATCAAATTGTATCCTATTGGATCGGATCAGATTGTATAAAATGATATTGTTTTTGTAATAAATCAAATTGTATCACATTGTGTTGAATCAAATTAAGTCGTATAAAATTGCATTGTATCCTATTATATCATACGGTATCAAAACATGTAGAATTGAATCATATCGTATCACATTGTGTCATTTAAAATTAAATTAAATGGTATTGTATTTAGCGTATAAGTCAAACGGTTTAGTCTGTGACTGAAATACACTCTAGAAAAACTTTGTCTTTCTTTGTCTAATGTTTGTTTTGAGTCATCATACCCTTAATTTAAAATAATATTTGCAAAATGTGTGAAACTGCTCCTTTAAAAGTTCAATCTGGGTAAAATAAAACACAGTTCATTATTTTGACCATGTAAGTATTTAGTATGTGATCTTACATCCTTTTATATAAGTGTCATATTTTAAATAAAATGTCCCTACCTGTTTATTTAAACACTGATCACTCATTTTAATCACACAACCTCCACATGTTGCTCAATAATAAACACATGATTTTAATCAACTTTTGTATGTTTATTAAGTGAAGTGCTCACCTGATCTGTTTGGAGAAACGCTGCTGGGTTTGGAGCCTCCTCCTCTCTCTGGACTTCTGGCCCAGAGTCCAGACCTGCTGGTCGGGACTGGAGGTTCTGGAGTCTGCAGATCCTCGAGGAGTGAACGGTCTGCTTTCAGCTTCACTCTCCCTCGGACTTTCTTTGTCTCCGTCTTTGGAGTCTCTTCTTGAGGAGGGCTGATGAGAGGTTTAAAAAAAAAAGCACTTATTCACCAGTAGGGGTCAGGCTAAAGCAAGATATCAACAGGTGTTGTGTTGTGCGCTTAGATGACTCACTTTTCCGTCTTCTTCAGTGCCACAGTCGTCCATGCTGGTTTACTGCTGTTATTGTTGTTCTCCTCGGTCAGTTTTTTAGATATGAAGGCAGCCGCTGAAGCTTTCGTCTTCCCGCTCTCACTCACCTTCCCTGAATCTCCAGCTGCTGTTTCCTCCTTCCCCACACCTGAGTTTGAGCTTATACTTGTTGCTTTCTTGCCAACATTTACAACCACAGTCACAGCCTGGCCTGCTGAGGCCTCCAGGACCTTATCAGTTACATTCTTATCTTTCTTTATGTCAACGTTTACCACCGCAGTCTTTTTGTCTTTGTCCTTAGCAGTGTTAGCTTTCTCAGCTGGTTTAGTGGCTTTTTTCAAGTAAAAGTTGAAAGCATTTTTTTTCTCTTCTTTGTATGTAGTGTCAGCTCTCTCAGCTGGTTTCATATCTTTCTTGACATCAGTGACTGTGGCTGTGGTCTTCTTTTCCTTGTCATTATCACTCACTTTTGTGTCCTTTTTTAAGTCAATATTTACCACTGTCGTCTTTTTCTCCTCTGCCTTCTCCGTCACTTTTGGATCTTTTTTGATATCAGTGTTCAAGGTCGGGGTCTTTTTGTCCTCATCCTTCGCCGTGTTATCCGATTGGAAAAAGTTGAGTTTGGACTGCAGTGTCTTTGCGGCCGTGGCTGAGGTGCGAGGCGCAGGAGTGGGCTTGTTGTTTATGGATGTGGTGGTAGTGGAAGTGGGTTCACAGGTAGTCTGTGCAGGTGTGGGTTTAGAGACTCCTGAAGACGTCTGATTCTCTTTCACAGCAGGAGTCGTACTTGAGGGAGTTATGGATGGAGAGAAAGCGGAGATCGAGCTGGTAAAGGTGGACGGGGTGCTGGGTTTCTCTGGCAGCCAGGCTGGTCCTGGTCTGGAGGGGGTGTGAGTAGTCAAGCTGGATTTGGGGGTGTCTGGTAGAGCAGAGAATTTAGATACCGCAGTGTTTGTGGGTAAATCTCTGAGAGGCGTCAGTGTGCCTGTAGGAGACAGCGCCCTGAAAGACAAGAAAAAGGAGAAATTCTGTTTCTGTGTACGGTCGGCTTCCCCACTTCATTTTTACATGATCGTCTATCATCAAACAATCAAACAGTCTTTGTTTATATAGAGCCGAGTCAAAACAGATGCTATCTCAAGATAAAGTCCAGCTTTAGTCTGATCTAGCAATATCAGACCCACTCTTATGCCATCTTAATCCACCATGACAGAACACTTTGTAGCGTTTAGTGAGGAAGTGTAGAGAGGAAACTTTCTCTAACAGGCAGAAACCTTGAACAGAACCAGACTCATGCTAGACAGAATCCTTGAGCAGAACCAGACTCATGTGAAACAGAAACCTTGAGCAGAACCAGACTCATGTGAAACAGAAACCTTGAGGAGAACCAGACTCATGTTAGACAGAACCAGACTCATGTGAGACAGAAACCTTAAGCAGAACCAGACTCATGTGAGACAGAAACCTCTAGCAGAACCAGACTCATGTGAAACAGAAACCTTGAGCAGAACCAGACTCATGTGAGACAGAAACCTCTAGCAGAACCAGACTCATGTGAGACAGAAACCTTGAGCAGAACCAGACTCATGTGAGACAGAAACCTTGAGGAGAACCAGAGTTAGGCAGAAACCTGGAGCAGAACCAGACTCATGTGAGACAGAAACCTTGAGGAGAACCAGACTCATGTGAGACAGAAACCTTGAGGAGAACCAGACTCATGTGAGACAGAAACCTCAAGCAGAACCAGACTCATGTGAGACAGAAAAATTGAGGAGAACCAGATTCATGTGAGACAGTCATCTGCTACAACAACAACAACAACAACAACAACAGTAGTTCACACAGACATACAGTGATGGTGCAAACAGCTCTTATCTTGCTCTTTTTGTGCACAAGTTCCTGTAATCTCTGTTTTGGCCAATTAGGAGGAATGTGTGTCACTATGAGATGATCAAGACTAAGCCAACATGAGAAGAAAGGAGCATGATGATGAGACACATATCATCAAGATATGGTGCCCAAACATACAGCGGAAAAGCCAGGTTTATCGATATGCAGATCAGCTCCAACACAGTAGATGCTTTTGACATAATAACAGACTCATTTCATTAGTCAATTACAAATTAAATTAAATTCATGACGTTCACAAACTCAAAAACTAAACCTCTGAACCTGACGTCTGTTAACACATCTCAGCATCTTCTCATAAAAACTGGAGATTTTTCATCGATGACCCTCTTGTCTTTCGACTTCATATACTGCCACCTTTAAAGAAGTTGTAGCTGAGACGTGCCGTCTATTTTAGAAATAAGTCACCTTTTTTTTCCTGCAAAGACTTGTTGCTGCTTCTTTTAAGCCCCTGTGTGACATAAGAGATGTTTTATACATGCATGTATCATCTCAGAGCCTGCACTGTCTACATACAGGCTAAATCACTTTTTATCAGACTTTTCTTAACTTGCTCTCTGGTTGTTTAAAAGCAGTTTGAAGGCATTAAGAGGAAGATGCATCAGGATGTAGATGCTTTGACTGTTGACTTTCTGCTTTGCAATTAAAGAAGTGTTGACCTGTTTTATAACAGTCGTGTCTAACTCTGTTGGAGCGTGCTGCTGCTGTCTTGGCTACGACACTCCAATAAAACCAATTTGAGACTTTTATGGTCAAATAAAATTCTGAAGTTGACCTGCTTCATCCGTATAACCAGAAAGGATCTCCACAGAGCTGGAGGAGATTTTCCTCCAAGGTTCCTCCTTTCCAAGGTAAAAATCATGAATCAGGTTTACTTTGAAACAATCAGAGTTTAAGCTTTTAGACCACATTGTCCAGTCCTACATGATGGTTCCTGTGAGTGTCCAGCATGTTTCTTTCTGCTGCATCCTTTTTAAACCATCATATTTGCTCTAAGTGCTCATTTTAGATACAAAAGGATTATGTAAACACACTTTTGTTGTTGTATTTGATCTAAAAACTGTCTTTGCACTGTGATTGCACACACAAGCCTCCACTTACTTTGCGCAGTGCCTGTGATAGAGCTTCCCGTCCACTAGATGTCTCTGCACTAGGTGAACATGCTTATTGCAAGAGACACATTTGTTACTCAAGGTGCCCGTCTGATGAGGTTTCTCAACAGGAACATCCTTGAAGAGAAAAAAGAGGAAACAGTTCAGAGAAAGCTGAGTAACCGTGTTTGAGGTCATGTGAGGAGTTTTGGTTGTTTTGTCAAATAATTGACTCAACAAATTTCTACATTTCTCACCAAGGAAGACATCTGCACAACATATGTACGTCAAGCATTCAGTCCGCCAGCATTACCTGTTTTGCATCTCTGCTTTGCCTTGGAGAAGGAGGGGGTCGTGTGATGTTGGAGGAGGGGGGAGGGCTGTTTTCCCGAGCGGGCTTAGAAGAGGGAAACACTTTAGACATCACCGGCTGGTTCTTCTTCCCCGACGGTTCCCCTGCAGGAGCTTCAGCGGGGCGTTTAATACCCCCCAAACCACCGACTGCAGCAAACACACAGATGAGCAGAAGAATTAAAACCCCTCAGAGGAGGAACGAGGGTTCAGAGCAGAGCTGGAAACAGTCAAACATTGGGACTCACTCGGGGAGCGTCCGTGGAAGTAGTTGTAGTACTGAGAGACGTATGTGAGGATACTGAGGCGGTCAGGAACCCTCAGAGCCACCATGTCTTCAGCATCCAACAACGCTGGAATCCCCAACTCACCCTCTGCGACGCTGAACGCCTGAATTAAAAAAGGACAACAAATCACAACAAAGTAGATATTAGATTTATTTAAGGCCTCAAGGGCAAATTTAGAGAACTTCAACAATCTCTGACGACTTGATTTGCACATATTTTGTGGATTAAAAGTCAAACAGAAAGTTTTCTTGAATTAAATTTTTTTTTTAAGTTTCTGCTTTTAGTTGTCTTGCAAAAAAAAAAAAAAAAAAAATCCTCGTATAATCCGTGTCTTTTGCCTCCTGTCGTGATGCATTTGTTGTGTAACGTAAAAAACTTTAAATTTCTCTGAACTGAATGAAATGTCCTTGCCTTCAGTCTCCTAAAATGAGGGACAGGTGGTTCCTTTTGATAAAGAAACATTTGACCTTCTTCTGGAAGTACAAATCTTCATATGGGATGGTATTTGTTCATCCCAGTCCCTCATAGATAACCTTGTCCTTAAGTTAATCTTTGCCCAGGTCCATTTCTTGCTTTTGCTTTCATCAAAAGTGAAACTTCAGACCACTTTGAACCTCCACAGCTTGTGCGTTTGGTAAGTAGGGAATTCCCGAACCTGAATCTCATTCAGCGATTCCAAGGAAGCAGAAAAAACAACAAGAAGAGACACGCCAACCTGCTTGGAGAAATAACAAAATAACAGAGCTTACTTCACTGTTCCCCGACGCACTTTCATCTGTTATAGTTTACACCTGCCTTTAAGACCAACCTGCCCCTCCCTCTCAATTAAGATCGTAAAATAACCGCTAATTCAATCTTTGACTTCTTATAAACTAAAGAGTGAAAGTTTATGTGGAGTGTTTTTCAGTCACAGACCTCAGAGTCCAAAAATGAAGCTCCAGGGAGAAAAACTAAAGACTAAGAATGTAACACAGCAGCCAGCATCCAAGTGCCGGGTTGAAACACTCTATATTTGGCAATGACTTCCTCTGTCAGCAGCATATGAACTCGGACATCTTGAAGTGAGGAGGAAGCTGCTGATACGGAGTGATGAACACATTTTTGATTGCTTTGTGTACATCTGTCCGTAAAATCTCAGAAGACAACTTCAAATGTCTTAGAGAGCACATTTCCAGAACTAAAAGTCAAGTCTGTCGTTTTTTATCGAAGCTGTCCTGACTGTGCTTACCTCCTGACTTTAAAGGGATATTCTGGTGTAAATTTAAGTTATTGTCAAAGACGCTCGAGAGATGATTGTTGCCGACTACTTGCTTCTCTCGTTATACCAACTTTAGTAACGACGGCACGATAGCAATACACAGCGGTCTACATCTCCTAGCACAAACCTCAACCAAAACGCCACTCTATAGCCACAAATAATGCTCAGAACAGCACCTAACTTCATCAGCAGGACATATAGGGTCACAGACATAGTACTAGACACCAAACATCTTTTTAGCTTTGCCTAATTTCTTTAGCAAAGAGACTAAACACAACTGACCCACTCTCTTCCAGCAGCCGCTAGTCTGTGGAGGAGCCCTGACGGAAGGGTCACAGGAGCGGCGCACAGAGGGAGCACATAGTGAGAGCTCCTGGCAGGAAGCACCCCACAGTACTGGAGATCTCTTAGCACCTGTGTCACCTCAAGACCTCGGGAGGGACCCACCTAATGCCTCCCCAGAGAGCCAAACCCACCCTGCGAGGGAACGAATCAAATGGCCCAAAATGGGAGATACCCCAGAATGGTACCAAGATCTCGACAAAGTGCTAGAAGCCACACAAGCAGGAACAGCTGAGCAGAGTCATAGATCCTTAAAAAGTCACAGATTACATTTAAGGCTAAAAAAATCTTAAATCACGTATTTTTCCTCATGAAAGATCCTTTATTTTACCAACGTACCAATCCAATCTTCACTGTCTTATTGACATTACGTGATTATTTTGTGCATTTCTTTAACTTGTGATGTTTCATAACATTTATGGGATTTCAAAAGACATGTTTGGGCCCCAAAATCCTTTCAGAGATTTTGTCTCACTGTTTGACGTTTAAAAATCAATGTTGGTATCATCCATACTGACTCTTATGAGTGTTGCATTGTCTTAGTAAGTGTTCAGAAACCCCAGGAAACACACACTCAGAGTGTAAATGCAGAACACGTCTTACCAGTTTGTTGTTGTCATAGACGTTTTCCTTCTTCAGAGAATCAAAGTTGCTGCAACAGAAAAAGGAAAAAAAAGAGTAAGAGAGTCATGTGATCCAGATTCCTTCACTGATTTATTTGTTGACGAGCAGCGTGGACAGAACATGTGTTATTTAGTCATGCAACATACATCCTGACAGACAGTGTGACCGACTGTCACAGAGTTCAGTCTGCAGAGTCACACAGCTGACACTCAGAGCAGCCAGCATTCATAAACTGAAACCTTGAGATGATATTTAACATCTAAACATGAACTGTGCCGTCAGGCTGAAAGTAAAAACTAGAATAGAAACATCTGGAGCAGCTGCGCCTCATCTGAAAGTGAAACTAATGTCGGTTTATCTGCCTCGATGTCCTGGCATGACATCGGTCAAAGTTCAACCAGAGATAGTGAGTCAATCCAATCAAGTATGTGACGATGAAATGAAGGCAGAGCATGGAGAGATAAAACTCCACAGCTGTCAGGGAGAAATATTAACCATCATTCACAGGAGGAATCCCCCTGTTAGTCCAGGGACAGACGCTACAAGAGATCCTGTAGAACTCTGACTTCAAGCTTTGAGTCTGAATCTTCATTTCAAACATCTGAAAACAGTTCACTTTGGAGAGAATCAAACCTGATCACATGGGGTTGTGTAATGGAGGAGACCTTGTACTAGTAATTGGGGTAAACCTTTGGCTCTTTTATCTCACCCTCGACACTATAACACACTGGTTATCTCTTTACGTCTGAATACGATGTTCAGAGTCCCAAGAAGTATCTGCAGGTAGCTGTAGCGGCCTTCTGACACTTTTAAAACTGATGATCAACATTTGTCGTGAATCCAAAACAACGATGGTTGCCGATATATTGGATGTTTACACCTACTGACCGATCAATATTATGAAAATCTGATACATGCGTTTAAAATATTGGTTATTTGTCTTATGAACGACTAACTACAGCTCTGTCATACTTGGATTTTCAACCACAAACTTGAAACTTTCATCTCTGGGGTGTGATGAACAGTTTCCTGTAAGTGCTGTTGGGAGTTTGTTTTTGATTGCTCAAGTCAAGTCTGTCAGTGTACCGGCCCAATAACGCGCCAGCATGCAAGCTGTTTTGGTTGTTATGGAAACAAAGATGATTGCTCTATCAGGGGCTTGATTGCAAAAGACTCGGCGTCCAGAAATTTCAGAGTGATGAAACAGCGCAAACCGCATTTATTCATACGAGCTGCTTTTGAAAACTCACAGCCAGAGGATTTATTTAGTATAAATCAAGTGGATTGCAATACTGAGTAATATACATTTATTTATATTTACTCTGGTAATGTTTTCACCAGGTCAAGTCCAGCTTTTCTTTGTTATAAATCCGTGTATTATTTTTCAGATTGGCCCTTTAGTATATTAAAGGGCTCATAACCCCAGATTTAGGAGACTAAACTAGACGTAGGGGAGACCAGGGCCAGAAAAGGTGGGGACGTCATCACACGCTTAAGCCAAACGGTCAGCACTTATAGCCAATCAGAGGCGAAGGAGGGCGGGCCCTTCCCTTACCATCCAACAGCGTCCCAGGTGGAAGACAAAAATCACTTCAACTTCAAGTGATGGCGAATTGGTACTTCTTTTGCTTAATCAAAAGAAAAAGAAATGTAGCACAATCATGCATCCAATATTACAAAAAAGACGAGAACTTGGTGAGTTTCACTGCTTGGTTCAGGAGCTGAAACTGGACCACGGTCGCTTCAGAACCTATTTTCGGACGTCCATTTGACAATTTGAAGTTCTGCTGAAACAATTAGCTCCAGACACTAGACACTGGTGTTGCGATGGCTTTCTGTCATGATCATATGTACCGAGTCGGGGTCAGTACCAGATAAGCACATGAAACTATGGTAACAACCGTTAGCTTACATTAGCACAGATGAAAGTTAAAACAAAGACATTTATCAAACTGTTAAAGCACACAAACCATCGTCATATGAGAAATCCAACACTTTGACTCTCCACAAGTTGTCCTTCAGGTCGTTATCTTTGTAATATTTGTGTCTTTTATCAAAAATCACTCTGTTCTCCGACACGTAAACAATCAGTCGGTCGGCCATGTTGGATATACCGGTGAATCTGACGTCGCAACAACACAAAATCTGATTGGTCAGAAGTGGACACACAGTATGTGAAACTTTGGAAAAATTGACCATGATATGAAAAAAAAAAAGCCACAATTTCACAGGGACGTCCGAAATGATCGCACGACAAAAGCGGTCCCGGTGTGAAAGGACCTTAAGAGTGTGAAAAGTGTGACAACACGCCCCAGTCTCCCCTATCTCTTGACATTTTAGCTCAGGAAATCACCACAGCTGTTGACAGATGATCAGAACACTAGACCTGGATCTGCTGTGGCTTTAGTTTTGAGTTCTCAGGTCTGAGAAGTCTACAAATCAGACATGACCTGAATATTCAGTGAAGTTACTCAGCAGTGGAGAAACATGAAAACCAAACAGAGCTGTAATGTGGTTTCTGGTCCTCCTGGGGGCCAGTTTGAGCTCCTGCTTCTGCTTTCTAAAAAGACCAGCCAAAGTCAGACCCAGCAGACTTTTCTTCTCCTGAACTTTTAGTGGGTTATAGATAGAACTGAAGCATAATGGTGTGTTCACTAAAATCGGACTTTACAAACTTCCCCCAGCTGCTGCCTGCTGTCTCCGGGTGTTTTACTCACATGAGGTCGGGTCTGTGTTTGTGGATCAGGGCGCAGAAAGCCAAGCCGTCCCTGAACGAAGTGGTCATGTTGGTGATGTTCACATCCCGGTACCCGTCGCACTGGATCCGGCACCACTGCTGCAGCGCCTTGACGGCCGCCATCCCGGAGCTACGAGCCGCGGGTCTGATCCGTGTGTGAGGCTGCTGGAGGCTCCCGGAGATCCCCCCTCCCTCCCTGGATCAACACTCTGACCAAAGTTTCCACAGCAGACCCGCTGGATCCAGGAAGTGACAGAGAGGGAGAGAGAGTGTGTGTTTGTGTTTGTGAGAGTTTCAAGTTTTCATGACTGAGAAAGTGGAAGGAGCGTGGATGTGACACCTGTGAAAGGTCGGAGATGACGCGGCATGGGTGGAGTTCAGATCGTCTGTGTGTGTCCTTAACCCTTTCAGTGCAAGTGTGTGTGTGTGAGTGTGTGTGTGTGTGTGTGTGTGACCTACATGCAGACTCATCACTATAGACCAACAGAGGATCAGCATGTCAGACCAACAACACAATTAAATACAATACAATAACATGAAATGTCTCACAAAACTTAATGGGTTTGTTACATTGACTTTACTATACTATACTGTATTCAAATACAATCTATGGTTTGATACCACAAAATACAATACAATATAGGGGAGAGTGGGGTAAGTTGAGCCCATAGACATTATATATGTAGACGCCTCATTACGTGCAAGAGCGTCACCGCCATAATGGATGGGTCTCCACACTCCAGGTTCGCCCAGGTCGTTTTTTTGCACTCTATGGTTGAAAAATGTAGCAGGGATACGGCTCAACTTACCCCGCCCCTATGGTCAACTTACCCCATACACGGGGTAAGTTGACCATAGGAGACCACTTTTTTTGGCATGCTTTATTATCAAGACATTTATGTTTACACTCATTCTGTTGGTTTACAGGGATGAACAACATCTTGAAATATATGCAGATACACTAGTTAGAGACAAAACTATGATTGCCTTAATGTAGTGATCTGAAATATGAAAAATGGCTCATCTTACCCCACTCTCCCCTACGATACGATATGATGCAGAAAGGCATGAAAGAAACATGGAATAAATGGGATAAGCAACACTACCAAAAATGTAGAACAACTTAGAAAACAATTTAATGACAACGTAATTTAACTAGATACCGTTCAATATCATACAATACGAAATAATATGAAAATATACAAATACAAACATACTAAACAACATAAAGCGATATGATACGATAGGGCACGATACAATTCAGTACAAGATAATTCAGTATGATATAAAACACGTGATGAAATAATACAAAACTATACTATATATACAAAATTATACCTTATGACATGATATGATACAATATGATGATACAATACAGTGTGATACAAATATGACACAATATAAAGCAATAGCGCGTATCGTCATATAATTTAATATGATACAGTACAATAAAATATGACATTATACTAATATACCAATAACAGGACGGGATACATTATAGTACAATATAATATAATATAACACATCACAGCTAGTATACTTATTAAGATAGAATACAATTGATAATACAGTATAATATAAGAGAATTCATGATGCAGAACAACATATGCTGTATTAATCAATTAGACAACACATGATAAGATTTATCTACAGTGACATACATAGATAAAGAAAGGTAGGATATTTGTGGCATTGTTTCACAGAATACAAACAAAGAAAAAAGGGTTTGATATTTCAGTTTTTTAACAAAATAAAAAGACCTTTCTCGTGTGTTGTACTACATGATGGACTTGGTATTGTTCCGACCGAGAATTTCCTGAAATCGCTCGGAAAATATCTTCAAATCCCTTTGTCTGCTATCTGTTAAAAACCACAACGTGATTTGTGTGTTATTATGTCATGTTCACTCTCAACAATGAACCCGGACAAAACAAAAGTGAAGGTGTGTCCTCCTATTCACAGCCTGTTTCTATTTTTTGCTGAGCCATTACAAGAGAATGAAATATTAAAATTAGGGATCACAGAATAGAGCTGTAATGAGGAGTTAAGTGTTAAACCTGTTAACCAGGTGTGGTCGTGTTTTGTGTTAAGTCAGCCTGTCCAGTCCTGTCGGCTGGGTGGTGTCTGTTCTCGGAGTTACTTGACACCTGAACACATAAAGCAGCAGGCCCACAGCAGAGAGTCTTGCTTCACTTATTCCTGCAAATACCTGCACTCTACCTCTTACGTATAAGCGGGTTGTTTCTGTTTTCTGCATTTGTCCGAGTGACGCCAGAAGAGTCTGCAGGTTTTCATAAGCAATAGAAAGTTTGGCAAAGAGAAGACACATGGAGTTCGTGTAGCTGATAGCACCACCATATGGATGTAAATACGATAAACAGCCCACAAAAACTTTTAAGAGTCTTGTTCGTGGTCTTGTTCAGCCTGTTGGAAAAAAAAACAGCAGTCAGAGTTTGTGCTGTTAGTCTTTGGGTGGTGCTACAGCAGTGTGACTCTGCAACTGAGTGAATTTTAAGGTTGCACACTGAGTCATAATGAATTTAAATACATGATGAGTATAATGTAGGGATAGGTGGTGAAAAAACTCCTGATGTTTCTCTACAGTTCTTTGGATTATCTTTGAAATATCAGAACCACACTGCAGACTTAAGTCTCTACAAATACGCTCATGTCAAAACCTGACTTAAACTGACTTAAAGCTCCAGTAAGAAGTTTTGAGATGTGACTAAAATAGATTGAAATTCATCCTGATGCCTTTTAAAGACCCACTCCGATGAAAATCACGTTTTTCTTGTTCTCTACATGTTCATTTTTCTGATGCTGCAGGACATATCATAAGAAAAGTAAGTGCGAAATTGCATTTCTGAGTATTTATGAATTCAAATCGCTGTGAATCTTCACATACAGTGAGATTTTCTATGTAGCAAATCCAGGCTCCGCCCCCGCAGCCCCGCTATGCAGGCCAGACTCAGAGAAGTAGAGAGGAGAATGAGCGTGAGCGTTAGCTGATTGCAATGCTCGTAAAAAAGCTAATTATGATATCAACTTTTATCATGTCCCTAAAGACATTAGTGTCTGAGAGCTGAAGAGCTTCTATGTTACCTGCCACTTCTACTACATCGGCAATGTTAGGCTACAAGCTAGCGTGAAGAGGTAGTGTGCAGAGCAGCGCTGTCTCCGCCCACGACTCAGAGTTGAATTGCTGCAGAAGAAAAGTCCCTGAAAATGACACAGATAATGTAATTTTGGCTAAAAACTTCATAATCGCAATTTAAAGACCACAGAGAACACTTTAAGTTGTAAAAGAAAAGAAAAAAATCGTAGTGGGACTTTAATGATATGCAAAAATAAAGATTATTCACATTGAAGGTCCTTTCACACCAGAAGCTTTTTTTTCGTGTGATTATTTCGGATGTCCATATTTTTTCTTGAACCCGTATCCTGTCAATACAAGCCTTCACATTAGCGATAAATCATAAATTTGACCTTCAAAACCATAGATGACACCATTTAAGTATATAGAGGACAAATATGCAAAAACCGCTTTGTCCACAGGGGGCGCCAAAAATTGTCTCAATCCAAAAGTTTCTTACAGAAGCTTTAATATGACTGTTAATATAGTCTGATAGGTTGAGATTTTGGATTGTTGGATAACAAGTCCCTGTGTTTGTGTAGTTGTGTGCACGATTATCAGCACTAGTTTTGCTGATACTCAGAATAGAACAAAAAATAAACTTGTAGACTTAGTGACCTAAGTGCAAATCTGAAGTTAAGATATAGATGCCCCTACCAAAGTCACAGTATAGTGCATTGGAACTTGTGTTTATACTGTGTATAATGTGTAATTCCTCTCATGAACTTTGTCCTAGAGCTTGCACCTTCTTGTAAATCCATCAGTTACAGGACATCCATGAGATGTTATCTAGGGATGGGAAAAAAAAGAGTAAATTGAAAGTAAAAGAAAAGAACAATGACAACAGGATCAACATTTGGCTGCTTGCTGGATCAGCCTGGGACCGTCTGGGACTTCTGACAAAGACTTCAAATGACTGTCTGGAGGCCAAATACAGACTTGCTCGTCGCACTGCCTGAACACCCAGCAGGATACGAGAAAAACAAGATTCTTCCCCCCGAGGAAAGTGCCTGTCATGCTCCTAAACAGTGTGACATTAACGCTTGGTAAAACATGTCATGCTTTTAGGCTGTGAAATATATTTAAGGTGGATAGAGTTTAAAGGAATCAGGTTTTAGGTCAATTCCTGTGTGTTTCCTTGCAGTGCTGGCAAGTTAAATGTGATTGTGAAAATGAAAACAGGCTGACACTTGCACTCGGCTGGAGGTGCCTGGGAGCTGTTTGATTTCAGACAGGTTTTTTAAAAAAAGATCATGTAAGGTGAGCACAACAAAGTTCATAATGTCTGATAATCCACTTGTATTTGTTTGTATCACTGACAGTTTACTAAAGGACACAGATTAAATGCATTTTCACCTTTTCTTACAGCCGTCTGGGACACCTCAAGAGTAGCTTTGTGGTTCGCAGCTCAAAAAACCCCCCATCATGTCAGCACTTTTCAGCCTGAAAATGTAGCCGTGGGTGTTACTTTTTACACAGCTCGGTTGTGACAGAATGACTTTTGAATGTGAGCAAAATCAGGATGACAAAAAAAGATAGAGAGGATGGAGAAGGAGAGAAAAGAGCAAATTAGGTGATATTTGTTTTTCACCAGTTTAACAAAAACCATGAGCATTATTCACATAGTTCAAAAAGCTAACACCAGCCGTGGCGATCTCAAGTAGGCAGAAAGTTATCAAGATAACAAGATAATAAATATTTACAAAAGTCTTTTTCAGCTTTCATTTAAAGATAGGGCAGTGGACAGAGCTGTGAGTGGTCTGTGTCAACTTTGGCGCCCCCTGTGGACAAAACTGTCTTTTCTTATCTTGTCCTCCACATGCTTGAGTAGTGACTTCAAAATAGGGCTGCGCGATTAATCAATTTTAAATCACTGATGGTTTCATTTGCTTTTAAATATCATTGACAGGCATCACTATAGATATCACTCTGTTTTATGAATGTAATTTCCCTGCCTTTCCTCTGCTGTCCTGACAAATAAAGACACAAATTTCCAAAGAAAACACTTTTGAAAATAAATAAATATCCAAGCAAACATCCCATTGTCTCTTTTGTTACCTAACCACCCACGATGCAACACAAAGTTACAGTCCTGGTTCATTTTAGTGACGTAAAAACCTGTGTTGGGTTATTTTTGGACTGTGGTGGTGGGGCCCACACTCTTATCTTTCCAGGGGCCCCAGAATCTGGAGCAACACCCCTGCTAATCAGTAAGTGGAGGGTGTACTCACCCAGCCAGCTGCAGAGAGGAGCGCAAAGTTTATTGAAATCAGCATGTAAATATTTCCTGCACTTTTTCATCTCCGTAATTGTTCGTCTTTATCCCTAAAAGACTTGACAAATAGGACTTGAATTTACACAGGCTGTACTCAAAGAGAGGAGGAAACACACACAGACTTTTAAAGAGCTCTGGCGTGTGTGTGTGTGTGTGGGGGGGTGTTTCTGTGTGAGACTTCTTATTTATTCCACAGAAAACACCCACACAGAATTGAGAACATTGAAGCTGCTTTAAGCTTTTTTTACAGCCCCCCAGACTCTCCTGAACAATAACCGTCTGTCGTAAAAACTTCAACACAAACTCTACATGTTTCATTTTTGCAATAATATCAAAACAATTCGTTTTGGATTGTTTCATGAGGGATATTGTCGAGCTGTCGGAGCTTAAAGCAAACCTCAAAAAGGAGGCAAAACCAGAAAACTATCAGGCAGGATTAACTCGCACAAGCAGACGATAAATCATGTTTTATTTTGATTTATAGGTTTTCCGTTTTCCCTCATTCAAATCAAACATGCGCACTGAAAAGTTCAGTGGAGTCTTGTCCCTCTCCGCACATGCCGGCCGTACAAACACCCCCCACGCACAAATACTTAATCCTCCCAAATCCAGACAGGAAATGCCCTCGTCAGGAGAGCAGAATGCTTTTGACAGACTCTCTCTCTCTCTCTCCCTCTCTCTCTCCTCCCCCCTCACTGAATGATATATGTGCCCTCCACAAACTGCCATCTGGAAACACTTAGCCTGTGAATATTTGCACAGGGCCAATAAAAACATGTGTATCCTGAGCCTATCAGTACAGGAGGATAATTCAAGCTCGCTCTCTGAAGAAAAAGTTGTTTGCTTTCACTTTCTTCAGCTCATGAGTGTTTCTGCGTCCGTGTGTGTGTGTTTGTGTGTGATAAGTAGATAAAGACGCATCAGGATGTCCGGTGTTAAGATATGCTGAGTCAATCTGACTTACATATATAACTAACATGTGTGAAATTGTTGTCAGCTCTGCCAGAAAACAAACTTTTAGTCCGTGAAGCAAAGAGAGGATCTCATGAGTCATGACAGCAAACAGAGGAGCAGGAGGAAACGCTCTGAAACTCCAACAGAGAAGAGGAAGACACACCAAACAGAAATCTGAGTGTAACCTGGTTAGTGACTCAAAAGGTGGAAGAAAATAAAGAAGTTAAACATCAACTAAAGGTGCAGTCTGTCTACAAAAGGTTTAATTCACTCTCTCTATAGAAAGACACCTGCTGAGGACAAACAACACAGCACATACGTTTATGTACACACCTAAACGCTCGATACCTGTCTTTCTAGAGACAGGCCAGTCCTCCCTCTCACGTCTCCGGCTCTTAACTGGAGGGAGCACATTACTCCCATCCTGGCCTCCCTCCACTGGTTACCTGTGCACTTTAGAGTTCATTTTAAGATTCTTTTATTTGTTTTTAAATCTTTAAATGGTCTGACTCCATCTTACCTCTCTGAGCTTCTCCACCCCTACACCCCTGTTCACTCGGTGCCTCAGGTCAGCTGATCAGCTGCTCCTGGAGGTACCGAGGTCCAAACTGAAGCTCAGAGGGGAGAGATCTTTTTCCCCTCCAAATCAGACGAGCCCCCACACTGTCCATTTTTAAAACTCATTTTAAAACCCATTTTTATTCAATGGCTTTCAACCGTGCAGGAGACTCGGCTCCTGTTTTAGTGTTTTATGGTTTGTTTTTAGTTATTTGTTTCAACATTGAAACTATATTTTACCTTTCAATATCTGATTTTATTTTATCCACTGTTTTAATTGTTTTTTGATTGTTTTTATGTCTGTGTTGTTTTGTCTATTTATGTACAGCACTTTGTTCAACTGTGTTTGTTTTAAAGTGCTTTACAAATAAAGTTGAGATACTATTTCAGATGAGATGCAAGAAATGAAAACATAGTGTTCAAAAGCTGACATATAAAAAGTTTAAATGACGCCTCTTCTCCTGCAGCAGCACAGCGGTAAGATAAGATATACCTTTATTAGTCCCACAGTGTGAAATTCCAGTTTTTTTTATATTAAAATGGACAAAACTCAAATTTAAACCCTTTAAAGTAAACCTGTCTCAGCTCGGTGAAGGTCTTTAGATAACATGAACTTTACAAAATAAGAATATTTACAGAATGTTTCTTTTTTATCTCTGAGTTTGTTTCTCACTAAATTAAGTGGATTTGAATGTGCTTGTTTTTGAGAAATGATGCCCTCCAGTGGCAGGTAGTGTTCAGCACATCCAGTTCAACTTCAATGTTCCAATCAATGCAACTAAAACCTGTCAATTCATAAATTACCTAATAAGACAGATAAAATAACCAAGAAAGCCCGGTGGTTTTGTATTTTCTGTTTAATTAATGAGCAAATGAACAAAAAAACAAAACACAAGAATTCATCGTGAAATATTGCAAACATTAAGCCACATTTTTGACACGAACGGCAGTGAAATAGACTTTACATGCTCGGAAACATCTTCAGCTCTTGCAAAGTTGACAGCTCACATTCATCGTTAAAAGCTCCGAAAGGTGCAAAGCTTCAGATTTTCACAGCGTTATGGTCAAATTTTTAATCAATCCTCGTCAGAGATCATCACTCAACATTGCAAAACAGACACACACTCACACAAAAAAGGATTGTCAGTGGATATTCACACGAAAATGATCACAGGACACTCAGAGCGGATCTAGTTTGCTGTAGGTCTACGTTTAAGTCATCTTCGTGCATAGCAGAGCTCAGGTTTATCATCGGAAACGTAACAAGTTGAACGAACAAACAAATCCAGAGACACTCAGAAAACACACAAACAGGAATCATAAGGCACCTGTCACTACCTTCACAATACTGCAGCGCCGATGAGTGCAAATATCGGCTTTGATCAGCGTTCAAGCACAAACAGTAAATTACACTTGATCCTCCTTTTCTTCTTCACTTATTGCACATCATCTCTCTGCTGATGGAAATACTTCAAACAAAAACAAAGTGAAGCTGGAGTTGAACTATCGGGACATTTTCAATCACAGAAATCTAAAGCAGTGTTCAGGCTGTTTGTCAGTGTGTGCGCGATTGTTTCTATGTGTGTTTTCTACAAACATGGAGGACACAAACAACCGTTTACTGAACAGTTTTTGTCTCAGAGCTCCATCAGGCATCATAGAAACATTTACTTTGAGTCAGTCTGCAGGTCTTTAGCCGCGTCAGGTGAACCAATCCTACACTTCTCAGAGGGTAAACCCCACCGTCTCAACACAAGAGAAAACAAACCCACGGATGAAAACCTCCTGATCACATCCAGCTGATGGTGAAGTTCTGACTGAGGTTGAGACCGAGATCTGCAACCGTCAACAACTGCAGAGAGAGGCGAGAAGAGACGACATCACTTCAGCGTGAATCAAAACCTCAGATCCTGATATAAGAGCTTTTGGGTGAGGCGTATTTAAAAGCTTTCTTTGTTTATTCTTCTGTATATTTTGGACAAATGAACTTTTTTCACTTTCTTTTAAGCTTTCCTTTGAAATAAAGATTTAACATGATATTGATATGATTAAACTGTAAAACATGTTCTATTATTTAAAAGGTGGGGTAGGCAGGATTCTGTTAAAGAAGCATCTTTTTTTGTGGCATATTTACAAAAAAGTTTTTAATATCAGTCAATAGTTATTAGTCATTGATGACATTTGGGAATATCATGATATCGCTGTGTTTTGTTATGTCTGTGCAGTCAATATTTTTAAATTTTCGAGCGGTCCGCTCTTTCTGACTGTAAACAAAGCCATCCTCCACCTCCCCCATCCTGATTGGTTGTGAGGCAGATGCTGCTCCCCCATGACGTTCATGAGCCCAAACAAAGTTAGCGTGCTATAATATCGGACAGTAGAAACCAACCAGAAAGTTTGGAAAATTGTCTGAATCCTCCTTTAGCCACGACTGCCGACACAGACTCTGGAGGAAAAACGGGCGCTTAAAACGGAGGTAGACCGGACAAGAGCTAAAAAACCGGGTCAACATAAACGATGGGGGACGCTTTGGGATCTTACAGACCCTGTAATCTTTCTGCTGGACAGGTAAACCGCTTTAACAAAGTAAGACAAGTGTCTGTAACAGAAGTGTTTCTGCGCCGCTACACTGTCTCCCTCGGGTCCTGGACTATGTCACTTTATCCTCGTTGTAGAAGTCCTGCAAACATTGTGTTTGCTGGTAGTCTGTTGGCATCTACAGTAGCACCAATGCTTTGTACTTTCACCTTGACTGGGCCCCATTTGTAACAATCTGAAGTATTTATCTGCATTATATCTGAATTTAGTTGGAACGATACGAGCGAGCAGGAGCGTCTGTTTGTGGGCGGGGCTTAAGAGAGGAAGGGGAGGAGCTGAGGGGAAAACTGGTTGGGAGGGGTAGAGTTTACATTCAAGATTTCTCCCAAAAACTGGTACTAACTCAGATCCTGACTACCCCACCTTTAAGATTTCAGAGCCACGACATGCATCAAGATGTTGGAATCGAATCACTGCGTCTTCTTGGTGCAAATCAGATAAAATGATAAAAAACTTGTTTTAACCATCTTTAAATTTGATCCCCTACCAGATCTGCGACATAAAACCTCATCACCTCTTTGTAGCGTTTCATCCCTGACCTCACCTGATTGGATTTGTAGACGAACGCTGCCTCCCTGGAGTTCACCAACACTCTGCTCGGCTTCGTCTTCACGCCGTAAAAAGTGGCCGTCTCCACGGTGATGTACGTGGCCTCCACGTTGCTGCGGAGCACCTGCGACGTCATCACGCTCTTCAAAAAAAAAATAGAAAACAGGTGGAGAAGTGAGTTACACAAAATTCAGTATGTCTGTATTTATACAGACATACTCTATCTATCTATCTATCTATCTATCTATCTATCTATCTATCTATCTAAACTAAAACCACCTCAAAGTTGAATGTGAATAACAAACACTGAGGGTGAATTTCTTTTCTGTTAGGGGATAAAAAGTCAAGTTTGAAAGTTTGAGCACCTCAGCGACATTAAAGACGATATAGGCGTATTTTTCAGTCTCATAAGTGTCGATGGTTTCTCCGTCGTCCCAGAACAGATCCCCGCTGGCTGAACCGTCATCAGAGAGAGCGGAGACCAGATGGAGGGGCTGACCGCTGCTCACCCAGAGGGTCAGGTTGGGCGCCTTTAAGGTGGAACAGACAAAAAACAGGACATTTATTGTCATAAGAGTTAGAAGATTCTAGTGCCAAAAACTGGACCAGAATGTGAGGAAACATGAAGTTATTAAAGTTTAAAATGTACGTTTACGTGAATCTAGTTCCTGACAGAACAGAGGAAATGTTCAAGCCTGTAAACCTTCAGGAAACATCAGCTCTAACTGTTTTTATTGACCTGTGTTGGTATCACTGAGCCCTCACGCAGATGCAGGTTGATCTTCTCCAGAGGCGCCCCGAGTCGAAGTTCTTCTCCTTTACTGTGAACGGCGTCGCCCTGAGAATAAAATCACCACATCAGACTTTAAGAGTACCGTCCACAGCCTCTGTGTTCACTACAAAACCAGGTGAGGGTCTTACCGTGTAATAATCGTACCACAGACCCTCTGGGAAGTAGCCGTTGACATAATTGACCCCAGGCTCCAACACCGGTGTCACCAATAAACTCTTCCCCCACAGGAACTGTTTGTCAATGCCGTACGTCCTGACGTCTTTCGGGAACCTTAAGGAAACAGTCAAGTTAGCGCGTGTGTCGATGAGATAAGCTTGAGTTAAATCGAACAGTATGACTCACTCGAACATGAGAGGCCGCGCCACAGTGTGTCCGTGAACATGCGCGTGATGGAAGAGGGTGTAGAGGACCGGGAAGAGGGAGTAACGCAGCAGCAGAGCTTGTTTCATGGCCGTGTTCGCAGAAGGGCTGAATGCAGTCGGGTCCTGAGGCTGAAAAATTCAACAAATCAAAACAGTTTTTTTTTCTGCTTCAATCCTTCATTTTCATTGGTATGGAGCTCTTTTTGAAAATTAAGGATGTTTGAGATAAACTACAACTAGGGCTGGGCGATAAACCAAAAATTTACGTGACTCCACTCCATCCAGGTGACAGGTGAGGAGATGGAGGTCGGTTCAAAAGTTTGAACGGCTAAAGTAGACGAAGTTAATGTTGGAGGGGTGAGCAGCTTCTGGAGTAGTTATCGTCCATTTATCGTTATCGAGGGGAACTGATCAATATATCGTGATATTGATTTGAGGCCATATCGCCCAGCTCTAACTACAACTATAACTCCTGCAGAGTTGAGGTGATTTTCAGGTCGTACCTTCATGTCGATGGCGTTGTGGTTGCGTGTGAAGGGATAGAAAGCTCCCAGCTGCGTCCAGCGGATACAGAGCTCCTCCTGCGGCTCCTCGCTGAAGCCGCAGATGTCCGCTCCGACTAACGGGATGCCCAGGAGGTTAAAGGTCAACATACCTAAGCAAGAGAGAGAGACACACGGTTAAAGGGAAAGTTAAAAATAAGAGACTCTGGTCTGCTTCATGGGGATGTTGCTGACAGACTAAGTACAGAGTAGTGAGGGCAATAAAATGTACAACTGCCAAATAAAAGCTAACAACACATCTTTAAAAATCACACAAGCCTTGAATGATGGGTTACACAGCAACGTCGATGTTTCATAAACCTCTTTAAAAGTCTGTTTCTATCTTGAGTCTGTTTTCTCGGGTTTCTGTCGTGAGAGGCTGGAGGAAGTCAGAGATCTCTGCAGAGTTGGTGAAACTCTTTTTAGGTCCACAAAAGTTTTTAAAAGTTTAACCAAATATTAAAGAGAAACTTCAAACGCTGGAGTCTAAATGAGCAAACCTGCTATAGAGGTGTAGAGATCTTTCCACTGGCTCCTGTTGTCCCCCAGCCAGTGCCCAGAGTACGCCCCCTGACTGGGGAAGGTGGAGCGGGAGATAATGAACGGTCTCTTCGGGATGATCTTCTTCAGAGCGCTGGAGGGGAGGACAGAGACAAAGACAAGAAGAGAGACGAAGACAGTTTGATGAACTCTTTAAGTTTTTAGTGTTCGGTGGTTTCGGGTGTGTCACGGGTCTCTACCTTGCAGAAGCCTTCGCTTCCATGAGTCCATAGAGGCTGTGGATGTTATAGTGGGTGGACTGCTTCTGCTGAGAGGTGGCACACAAAGTTTTGGATCTCAGCAAACCTCCCAACACACCTGAAGGGAAAGATTAGAGATCGTTTCAGGTCTGAGTAAAAGTGAGGTTCGAGGTGTGATGTAGACTTCAGATTCTTCATCTCACCGGGTGTGTAAGGAGGATTTTCAAGACTGTTTGATGGACAGCCATTGGTCGACCCGTCCAGGAAATTCGACGGCTCGTTCATATCCTGTAAACGAACACGTCAAAAGTCACTGACACGATTTCATCGAACACAGGAGGAGCTCGTAAGAACAGTCTGAGTCCACACTTACGATCCACAGCCCGTCAAACGGGACCTTCTCGTAGAACCTCTTGAGGTTGTCGTACCACCACTCGTGTGTCGCTTCATCAGAGAAGTCTGGATATGCTGTCAGACCGGGCCAGACCTGCAGGGGGAGACAAACTGTTTCACCGCTCATACCCTCTTCAGGTTTGAGGAACAAGAGAGAAATCTGGACCGAGGGTTGTTGGAGTTTTCTAAAAACTGATGTCAGTAAGTCTAACTCTGCTTTATTCTCTACAGAAGTGAACTGCATTCACTAATAAAGAAAATTAAAGAGAAAAGGAAACTGTTTTTGAGTATTTTTTTTCTTTCTGTTTTTCAGACTTTTTTTTTTTCTTCTTTCTGTTTTTCTACTATTTTTTTCTTGTTTTTTTTTTTTACTAAAATTTTTTGGACAAATTATTTTCTGTTTTTCATTGGTTTTTTTCTCTGTTTTTTGGACAAATTTTTCTTATTCTTTTTGGATAATTTTTTTTTCTTCTTTCTATTTTTTCATACAAATATATTCCCCCCTCTTTCTGTTTTTCGAAAAAAAAAAAAAATTCCTGTTGTTTTGTACTATTTCAAAATATTTATTTCGTCTTTCTTTTTTTTTGGACAATTTTTTGTCTGTTTCTCATACTGTTTTTTTTTTTCATCTTTCTGTTTCTTGGACAAATTTTTCTTTTTCTGTTTGGATAAATTTTTTTCTTCTTTCTATTTTTCTGACTATGTTTTTTCTTCTGTTTTTTTTTTTTGTACAAATATTTTCTCTCCTGAATTTGTTTGTCAGACTTGGCAGTAGACCCCGCTCTGACTTTGTGTGATTTGGCTTTTCTGTGGAAGTCTGATATCGATGTTAGACAAAGGCGTGAAATCCAGAGTCCGAAGCAGGTGGAAAAATGAGCTTAATGTGGTGATAAAGGGAGGTGCTGCACATACCTGCTGCTGCTGCTGCTCTGCAGTTACACTTCTGCCCCTCAGGCTTCAATGCAATGTTTTATTTTGGCTGTTAAATCATATCTAATCGTAATTGCTAATTATTCACTCTGTCACTCATAAAACCGAGAATGTAAACACGGCATTTATCGGTTAATCCAGCACAGACTGAATGAATTCACACACACAGAAAAGCAGCATTGTGTGGGGATAATCTTGTTTGTGAAACTTTAGACAAGGTCCAGTTTCTCACCTTTCCAATGAGTGTTTTTCCTTCAGCGTCTTTGATAAAAATGTCTCTCTTCAGCCCCTCGTCAAACGGCCAGTACGTCCCCTCAGGCTGGGTGCTGCTGATGCCGGGGTCCTGCAGGAGGAGACGGAGAAGTCACACCAAACAAACCAAAAGAGGGATCACACACAGGTTTCTACTGGTATCTACTGTGTCCATTGTGAGGACAGTTTTCATTTTTGTTCATCTTTATTTTGAGCTGACAGTCACATTTTTTAAGATCTGGGAATTCAATTTGGTGAGAGTTCTTATTCTTAAAAAAGGGTCGCCAAGAGAAAACTCGATCGCAGCATTTCAGCTCCATCCACCATACTTAGTCTACAAAAAGGACAAGAGACCTCCATTAAAAACACATTTTTTGAACATGTGTTTATGGCACCATAACATGATTTTGCAACCTGTTTTTTGCAGTCACTCAATCACCACGGCTCTACATTTTACTTTCGAACATAACAGATAATTTTAACCCTTCAGTACCCCGCACTCAAGTCTTCATTCATGGACTGAGAGTGTTTGAAGCGCTATTTCATTTACGAAACATCATCAGAATTGAATGAAACTTTATGTGCTACAAGTAAGAATTTAAGAATTTTGAGTCAAAAAAAGCAAAAAAAAAAAAGATTATTTTATGAACCCTTATCTGCATGTCCATTTTGAGGACAAAGTCAGCTGGATGGAGCTTCAAATTAACAGGAACCAAAGGGTTAAGGTTAACACAAACTCTGGAGTACCAGCATGATGACGTAGCGTTGGTCATGAGCGTGCAGGTCTTTGACCATGTCCGGCAGAGTGGCGAACTTGTTTGGATCATAAGTAAAGTCCATGAAGCGGTCCATGTAGTCGATATCGTTCCACTGGACATCCTGTAAATGGGAAATGATGAGTAAGCGGTCATGTGACAAACACAAATAAACGGTCTTCTGGGTCGGTTTTACCTGGGGTACCCTGTTATCCCTCAATCTCTTCACGACCTCCAGGGTGGAGTCGCTGGTGTTGTAGCCCCAACGACAGAGGTGGTAGCCTAAAGCCCAGTAGATGGGCATCGCTGGAAAACCTGTGGAGGAAAAAAGAGGATAAAAAAGAAGAAACAAAAACTTACGCTGCGTTCACACTGCAGGTTATGATGCACAATACAGATTTTTTGTTAAATCCGATCTTTTTGTGTGGTCGTTCACATTACAACAACCATGTGGACCATGGGATAGGCATCCTTACAAAGATCTTTCCTTTTAGAGAGAAAAAGGAAAGAAATCTGATCCTGAATGGACCTTAAAGTACAAAAACCTGAAGCTAACACCACATCCACCTTCAAAAACAAGTATTCAAACTTTTTTTCTTCCAGGAAAATCAGCTCAAACGTTTCACTAAAGTCGCTCCTGTGAACTGGAACACCAAGAACAGTTCAGCTCTGAAACAGCCGCTTGGCCAAAAGAAACAAATGTGTTTTTAAAGCCGTAAAACTCTGAGACAAAACCGTCCCACACCCCCAGGATACTGACCTATGACCTCCACATACTGTTCAATCACTGCACCCGGATCAGGGCCGAGGAAAACGTAGAAGTCGAGGATTCCTCCGATCGCACGCCAGGTGAGAGCAGGAGCTGGCTGGAGGGCCACGTCTGATGAAGAGAGGGGGAGATTCAGACACTTTCCTCATAATGAATATCAAATGAAATGAATGAAATGAGACTTTGACCGAGTTTCCAATGAACAACCCTCTTCCTCTGTTCTTATGAAAACAGCCTGAACTCTAAATGAACTCCTGTGAAGTGAAACCGCTCCGATGCTGCAGTCATGCGACCCTGACAAAGCTGAAATTCCTGATGGGAACTTCTGTTTCCATAAATTGCTTAATCTTTTACTCAGAACGGTTGCGACACTTTATTAATCTCCTCGTTTTTTACGGCTCAGACGTGTGAAACCTGAAGCGAAGGTTTCAGGGCGTCCCGCAGACTCACCCATCGCGTTGCTGTTGAGCAGGAAGAAGCCGTGCGCGTTTCCTCCGTCCTCCATCACCAGGTAGAACGGGTGGGCTCCGTACAGGTTTGTCTGCTCCTAAAGAAATACAAGAGACGGATGTGATCTGACATGTCTGAGGAGGGGGAGAAAAACTCAGTCCAATCCAAGTGTGTCGATAACGCACATTTAAAATAAAAGACCTTATATTTGACACTGACTCGTATAAGATAGAACACCATAGCTTGATAAAAATGATCATTAGGCTTTGGTTTATTTGTTTTGGGGACTCCTGCGAGGGGCTCTTCAGGAGTCTAGGGTACCGGGCACTATTATACGGGCTGTTTGTTCCCTGTACTATCGGTGCCAGAGCTCTGCCAGGGCTGCCCTTTCTCACCGATCTTTTTAACAACTTTCATGGACAGAATTTCTAGGTGCAGCCAGGGTGTTGAGGGGGTTCAGATCCCGGCCTAAGTCGAGGAAGTCCTGTTCATAAATGAGGAAAGAATGGAGCGGGAGATCGACAGACGTACTGGTGCGGCGTCAGCAGTGATGCGGACGCTGCACAGATCTGTCGTGGAGAAGAGGGAGCCGAGCCGAAAGGCAAAGCTCTTAATATAACAACTAACAAAAAAAAAGAACATAAATAGTGTTAAAAAAGGTAAATTAATCATTCATAAAAACACCCGATAATCGAAGCTCTTCTTCCTCCCTGTACCTGCTGAGCACCATGTTTTTGTACCGCCAAGATTAACATCATTAACTGCTATTTTTAAGTCTGTGGTTAACCCCCCCTTTAAAAAAACAAAAAGGCCTCATCATACCCGAAAGGTAACAGAGAGTCGTCTCTCATATTGAGGTTGTTGTGGACAAATAAAGACGTTTTCTTGACAGACAGGGTTTCAGAACACAAGGTGGAAGCCGTCCAGAGTTCGGGGTAATTTCCTCCGAGCTTTGACCTCTTTCCTGAGACGATGACCCGGTCAGCGAGTATCAAGAAGAAAAACTGTATTTTATTCATTTATTTAATAATTCTTTTGTTATGTGAAGCAGAGAGCTACTGTAGAGCGCGTGCTCACACAAAATCGAGTCCTCTCCTCATGTTATTGGAAACAGATGTGATTTGACTGTGAGATGCTCCTGGTATTTGGTCCAAATCTTCAGATTAATCCTGTTATTATTAGTGGGATTTAAACTTGTTTGTCATACGTGTGTCGACACCTTCTTGTTCATTTTTACAGTAAAAAGCAGAAGTGAAACCATCTGACCCGACGGTCTGTCTCCATGTTTGTTTTTTTCCTTCGATCACATTTGAGCGAGAGTTTCTGTTTCACTCTAAGATCCTCTTTAAGGTTAGGAATCAGAACAGGAGACCAGAGGCTCATACTAAGGAAGGATTAAGGGTTAAGACCAGGTACAGGTTCATATCTGAGTCTTCTCGTAACATAAATAAACTGAATAAAAGCGATCACCGTCATACCGTCGGAGGCACGTCTCTGGCCCACATGGTGAGCGTGTTCCAGTGGACGTCGTGCAGGAAGGTGGAGCGGTGCTCGCCCAGGCCATAAATGAACTGACTGGGCAGGGAGGTGGAGAGCTGGAGGAACTGGTCGGCGTAGAAGAGTGGAGCCACGGTGGTGTTCAGACTATCAGGAGACATGACATGATGTGGTTTATTGTAAGATTACACTGTGATTGTTTTTAACCATAGCTGACTGAGATCTTTAGCCGCCCTGATGCAGTCAGAAAAGTCAGACTCACAGCACCATCCCCGTCGATTTTCTCCTCACAATGAGACCGAACGGCGTCTTCGAAAGCTCCACCGTGTAATCTGGACTTTCCGCCTTCTTGGTGGCGGTGGGGACCGGGATCGGCACCTCAAAGCGAGGACTGGAGGGGTCAGTAACCTGGAGGGAAGAAGATGACATAAACCGTTAGTAATAAGACAGTTTACAGGCTCTGTAATAAAACTAAATGATCTGATCGAAGAATTTATGACTGCACCTTTACACCCACATCCTGATCAAACAGCTGTGGGTCTGTGAGACCTCTGTACACAGTGACAGAGCTTGGTGGTTAAAATACGACGCCCTCTCTCATAAATGATGACGACGATAGCTTTAATTATGTAAGACTCTCTGAAACACCATAACTTCATTTCATTGGCCAAAAAAAAGATGTTTCACTATTCAAACTGGACATGTAGAGCGCTTAGTCGAATAATCAAACACAAATAATCTGCTTTGAAGAGAGAAAACACGATCTACGTTCACATCAGCTGCATTTGTCTGGTTTTATATGTGGGACGGAAATAAAATCTTGATTTCTTTCTCTGAAGACTCAATTTTGATTTTTTTTTTATGCAGTGGCAACTTCACTAAACTTCACTTTACTAAAAAGGTTTTTCTATCATCTCTCAGAACGAAACCGCTGAAAAAGATGTAGTTCATATGCCAAGCCAGTAAGTGGCGCTGTAACGCTGTAGAGGAAATGCATAAAAGACAGAAGAAGAGTACAGAGCATGTGAAAGAAGGTTGTTTTGGCGCCATAACAGAGTTACTCTGTGTGTCACATGATCGTTTCCAGAGATGCAGATAGACATCCACACGGAGGTGAAATGGTCGTTGTTTACAGATTTATTCACTCTCTGACCCGTTTTCAAAAAGTACAGTTTACAGTTACCCGAAACGCCGTTTCCGTGTGGATGAAACGCCGATACGACAAAAAACTTTTGCGTTTACTGCTGAATTCGTCTCCATGGTGACGGGTTTATACCGCCTTCAGACAGACTTCACAGCGGGGAGTGGTTTGCTCTTCATCTAAAACTGTGAAGTCGTACCAATTCAACACGACTGACTCGCTCTTGTCCTATTTAACCACAAAATTATCGGCTTCTTTTGCAAACGCCATGTTTGTTTACACTGGTGTGTGTGGGAACTAGGGAGCCTACCTTAGCCTGGAGGCGCGAGACGATAGAGAGGAAAATCGATTTGACGATTTTAATTTTTTTAACATCGTCATAATCAAATAATCTGATTACGATTTAAAATCGATGAATCGTGCAGCCCTACATAAAGGTTTTCAATTTTACCGTCACTGCACATATGTCCCCTACAGGAATTATCGATCCCTGATGGTCAGTATCTGTACTGGCCCTGAAAAAAGAGGATCTATTGAAGCTCTGAAGAAGAACATTTCAGCTTAAGGCGACTTTTTCTGTTATTTTGACATTTGAGTCAAAGAGCCTTTACCGTGAAACAGAAACAGTTATTGGACTCTCACTCACCCTGACACGCAGCCGTGTGTCCGTCTCATAGCGAATCTCCAGATCCAGAGTGAGGATGTCTGCCGGGTAGTACGTCTTCACATCCTTCACCAGCGTACCTTTCACTCCCAGGGAGGTGTCGTTTGTTGACACAAGCGAGTAGGAGGGAAAATCCGGAGGGTAGAAACACCAGGGGATCCCATTCCTCCCTGACGCTGGGATAAAACAACAGTTCCTGGCCTCACACAGGTCTTGGGTCACGACCACGCCTCTCTCAGGGTAACAATCAAACCTCCACGCTTCAGGGATCAGAGAACAAGCCTCGCGGCGAAGAGCGGAAGCGGTGTCGTTCAGTCCTTTCTCCTTCTTTTGATTGTACTCGAGTGTCGGTGCAGCGGCTGGTGACGGAAGTCTGTGCGGGTCTTTGTTGGACGGCCTGTGAAGCCAGAACATGGAGCCCAGCAGCCAGCCTCCACAGAGGAGCAGGAGCAGGAAACCCAGAACCAGGAGGCTGGTGGTGACGGAGCATGTGGGCCGCCGTGGAAGCAGAGTAGCTTCCTCTTGCTCCGGCACCTTAAAACATTATCATAAGAGTCTTAGTGGAAATGTTTTCAAGTGTGACATGATAATGACTGAGGCAGGGAATAATCTAGGATTAAAATCTTCCATTTCTACAGAGTTTCTACAGAGTCTACACACACCTTGACGTAGTTTGCCTTAGTAAAACAAAAAGTCCAAATCATACAGCTCAATAAAAAAGAGCTACTTGAGAAATCTCAGCGCATCTGTATGAGAAGGAACTGGAACAATAGACCCATTTCCAAATTAGCAGATTTCTTTTCAGACTATCAGGCAGCTGGATTATCCCTTAAGCTCCTGAGAAGGCGTACAGAGCACAATTGAACAGTGAAAAAGTGAGACTGAGACAGTGGAGTCTGAAAACTTCCCAGAGCTTTGACAGCCGAGATCTGAATTCTCTGCAGCACAGACTGGAGGTCACGAAAAGATCTTACGCTCTGCAGATGGTTCGAGGCAGAAAAAGAAGAAAACATTTGCACTTACTGAAATCTCCTCCCGCACAGAGCGAGGCTCCTCTGACAGCAGAGCGCCGGAAAACTGAATATCTTCAGGGTTGAGCCGCTTGTACGACACCATCCTGACGGTGCGTGTTTGTCAAAGTGAGAGGCTGAACACACGGAGACAGAGACGGTGACAAAAAGCTCAGAATGAATTCAACTCTGATATCCTACAGCTGAGATTTGTGCAGAAACAGGAATGAGGTGAAAATGGTTGAAATGGTTTCAGAAAGCAGAAGTTTTGCAAGATTGTAATGAAATTAAGGAGGGGCTTTTTTCTGTGACTCACAAACTTCCACCTCAAATTCACTCTGACAGGCGATAAAACACCCTGTCCCAACAACACAATCCCACCCAGTTTAATCATATCAAAAATAAATATTTTATAACTGGAAAACAAAGGCACACATGCTCTTCTGCTTCTTCAGTCTGCTCTGAACCTTCCAGGCGAACACAGAAACACACCATAACATGTCAGCGCTTATCTTTAACCTTAAACAATGTTTACTCTCAAATCAATGTCAGTGTGCAACTCCTGTGAAATCCACTCTGAGCCCTGAGCCCCCCATCAGCTGTTTATCCAACTTTTAAGCAATATTTTCTGCAGACAAACATCCATGATTCTGGGACACATTTAGTACTTAAAAGCCAGCAGGATGAGATTTTGGGTCAGGTGATACTACTTGGACATCTTGTAGAAAATTCTGTGAAGGTATATTAAGTACTGCTTTAACCACAGGGGGCCTCTGAGGGTTTAACATGCGAGTTAGGTGCTTTAACTAAAACCATAATTTGATTTAATTTTCATTTTAGTTCCACACATCTTTTCTTCCCTTAGTAAATGTCATGTTTTAAGATTTAGGATCAAAATATTTCAAATGTAAGTGATGCATATTTAATATATCCACAATCCCACTGTTGCCTACTGTCATATTTCTATATCTTGCCTCGCCTATCTTCTTTTAATTCCCTCTAATGTTCAGTAAGACTGTTTTATCTATAATTCCTTACAGCACCTGAACTTGTTCTAATGTTAATGAAGAGACCTATTATGTAAAGCCATTAGATTTCTAATATGTTGCATTCATAAAAACATGTCTTAACTTGATGTTAGTCCCAGACCGACACAGTTATTGTGTTTAATGACGAACGTCCCCGTCTCAGCTCTCAACAAAGGCCCGAGTCTTACATAATTAATAATAACGTAACGATAATGTCAAAGTTCATCAAATAGATCACAACACTTTATTCAGTTTAGCAGTTGGCAGCTTTTTTGTGTATTGTATGATAAAATTGGATTAAGTAGTGTAAAAATAAAACAGTATTTGGTCCTCTGAGGTTGTTAATATGTCCAGAAATACGACATTTGGGAACGTTAGGCTAGCTAACTTTAACGGCAGAGTTAACTTTAGCTTACAGGAGCTAACGTTAGCTAACAAGGGCGTCGGGAACATATTTACTTACCTGACTGATCCTAGTTACGCAGACACACAGAATTAAGATTCAGAGGGATGTTGTCTTCTGATAAAATCCCCGTTTGTTAGCTGGTTAGGTCATTCGTAGCGCCGTGGACCCCGATCGTCTGCATGGTGTGCGTCTGTTTATCTTCATGTCCCCTTCAAGGAACCTCGGAATTCCGATAACTCACCAACTTCTTCTTCTTCTCCGGTCATTTTTTTTTTTTCAATGGGAGTTTACAGACAACTAAATGGCGCATTACCGCCACCAACTGGACAGGGTTTTGTAGGCTATTTTCACTAACCTGTAACAACCTTTACAAAAAAAAAAAAGATCTATTAACTTCGCTTTTCCCTGTATACTGAAGCAACAGTTTTGAATACCTTTTATTAGAACTTGTTTTGAAATAGTCAGGTATTTTATTCTAATTTATTTTAGCATTTCAGCGTCTGTGATCCTCATACTATGGACTATAAACTTATTCTTGTTATATTGTTCCCTTCTGAATTCAATTTTTCACTGACGGTTGTTTCTTTATTTGAAGTACCAGCGATTCACTACAGTGGCCAAGAACCGCCACTGCTGCAAATAAAAAAAAAAGAATGCAAAAAAAAAAAAAAAAAAGAAAGAAACCGAAGCCCACTGCAAAAAAAAAAGCCACAACGGAAGTTAACGACACACAAAAAAAGAGGTGAAAGAATTAAAAAGCAAACAAAAAAAAGGTTCTCACTGCAAAAATAAAAGGATGCAAATAAAAAAGCCACAATGGAAGTAAAACACCAGTGCATCATCAATATTGGTCCCCGGAAACTTACTTCTGTTGCGGCTTATTTTTTTTTTTTTGCATCCTTTTATTTTCACAGTAAGAAACTTATTTTTTTGCGTTGTTAACTTCTGTTGTGGCTTTTTTTTTATCTGCACCATTTTTATTTTATTCGCAGTGGCCTTTGGTTTCTTTTTTTTTTGCATGGGTAACTTCTATTGTGGCAATCCTTTTTTTTTTTTTGCATCTTTATTTATTTGCAGCCCTGGCGGTTCTCGGCCACTGTAATTCACTTCAGTTTATCTAAACTATATTTCTGATGCTACTGTTTCTTCGTTCTTTGAATATTTCTCATCCCAGGACACACAAATAAGCGATCTGGTTTACTACCTTTCTAGGGCCAAAATGAATGCCACACTTGAAAATTGCACTAACTAGATGCTTTCAACAACTTCTTGGGGTTTTGTGTTTATCACTGTCAGTGCAACGGGGATCCTGATCTGGATATTTGTCATGTCTGACTGGCTCACATTGTTTTAATCTGAGAAATTAATTTTTACTCCTTTAAACATTAATCTGGAAGCACACCATTCTTTAGTACTTTCACTTTTATTGTTCAGTATAACACGTCCCATACAATTAAACAGAGGCAGTGCTAGGCCAAACTAACCTTCTACATACACATAAATGCATGTTGCATCCCAGCCTCAGGAGTCTGTTTCCTTTCTTCACCACAGACCTCAAACTTCTCAGAGTCTTACGAACCAGGAGAGCCTGATTTTTGATTTGGTTATTTAAAAACTGCTACACAAAACAGAGATAAGACACACACACTACTCACCACTAAGGCAAAATGGTTTAGGCAAAAAAATAACTGATGAACACCATGACCCCACTGCTCTTCATCTGTGTCTAGATTCTGTCGTTTCATTTCACTTTCGCCTGATTTAGAAATTGCACCTTGGTCATTAAAACCTCAGATAGAAAATCAAACTTGATTTCCACACATGATTGGTCTGAATGAGGAATACTGATGAGAAAGTGAAATCACAAGCCTCAAACGGGTCATTTATTCTACCATAAATATTAACGTGAGCATGATTCAACTAATGTAGTAATAAATGAGAATAAATATGATCACCTGGACACTTTCCCGGATTTGACAGAAGTTGTGTTTGTAGTAAATGTTCGTTTGGTCGTTTTGTCTCAGACACTGTCTGTTTGTTCATTTTTCTGCAGCCTTCTGGGAGTCAAATATTTCAGTTTTAACCCTTTTTAATGAGCACCACGTGAGGGTTCATCTGGTCTATTGACAGAGGTAGTCCCTTTTTCCTCTTCCCCACTGGTTTACTGTCTTTAAACTTGTATTAAAATACTACTACTGGTACATATCTTCATGGTTAATATAAATACATTATGGGTCATTTCTGTCACTTATACACATATTAATCGGTGAGTTATCGTCGCTCTGTGATAAATCTTCGTTCCTAACACTGAGAGCGGACTGCTCTTCAGTCTGAATCACCTCATGTTTACGTCTGTGGAGCCTCAGGCTCTGGGAGCGGCTGAAGCCTCTCCCGCAGATGTCGCAGCCGTACGGCCTCTCTCCCGTGTGCAGCCTGAAGTGGTTCTTGAGGCTTGAAGCTCGCGTGAAACTCTTTTCACACTCAGGACAGTCAAACTTCTCCCCATAGTGGATTTTTTCGTGTTCCCTTAAGCGTCCGGACTGGTTGAAGCTCCTGTCGCACACAGAGCAGTGGTACGGCCTCTCCCCTGTGTGTGTGAGCCGGTGTCTGTTCATGGCTCCTGAGTGGGCGAAGCTCTTCCCACATTCAGGGCAGGAGAACGGTTTCTCTCCTGTGTGGACTTTCTGGTGGCCTTTGAGCTGACCTTTCTGTGTGAACTGCTTCCCACATACAGTGCATTGGTAAGGTTTCTCTCCCGAGTGAATCCTCATGTGGATCTGAAGCGCAGACATCTTGTGACAGTCTCTTCCACACAGCCCGCAGCAGTAAGAGGCTTTTTTCACATTGTTGTTGGGCTTTTTATGCAGCGGTGAGGCTGGAAGAGTGTCTTTTTCACCTCCACTGACATGATTCTGAACTTCTTCAGACACTGTGGAAACAAACACGACAAAACCAAATACTGTAAAACAGTTTTAGGGAAAATACAAACGGTATTTACTTGAGCTAAATAAGACTTTGCCTAACCGATGTAAATTCAGTGTCTGGCTGCAAAAGTCACACTGCAGGACAAAGAATGTCAAGCAAGTGGAACATGTCACATGACCACTTCATTGTTGCTTGATGCAAGAAGAAAATAAAACCACAGTTTTTAGTTTTCCAGAGCAAATCAGAGATAAAATTCAACTGATATCCTGTAGGTACAAACCATCATAAAAATATGAAAATATGACTGAGGAAAGACAGAAACGGCTCAACTGAATTCTAAAGGGTGTCTGCAGTGTTGTAAAAAAAAGAGGTGATGCAACTTGATGGAAACCATGACCCTGTCGAGATTGTTTAGAAACATGAAGCTGACATCAAAATGAAAATGAAAATAAATTTTTCACTGAACAGTGAAAGTTCTGAAGGTTTAACATTTAATATGTTTTCTTTTCTCTCTGCCTGTCTCTCTGGTCCTCCTCTGTCTCTCTGCTGCCTTTGGTTTGACTCCGAGCCCTCTGCTTGTCTCTTTCAAATTTAATTTAATTCTGATTTCTCATTAAAATATTGAAGGTGCACTTAATTCAATCTGACATATAGAGCCACATAAAATTCATCCATGAACAGGTACCTTCCCTGACATTTCCAACATCCACTGGGGTGACATTTATGTTACTGACTGTTTTGTTTTCCTTCTTCACACACACACACAGACCAGACTGTGCACAGCAGCTGAAGGACTGAAATAATGTGTAAAATTTGACCTCAAATGACATCAGTGTGACATCTAAGCTGTTCAGACAACAGTGTGGGTAAGTCTTCAACAAACAGGAGCAGTCCCAGTTTCACCGATGCGGAGAGAGAGAGTCAACTAATCTGTCCATCACAGCTCACATAGTTGTTTTTGACTGGTTTATGATGTATGTTTCAGTTATTCAGCAAATGTACTTTGGCAGCCGTTTATAGACCTGAGACACAGAAGCAGATGAAGTTTTGTGAGTTCATGAGTTTCGTAAAATCATCTCCTTACTGTTCACAGGTTCTTCTTCCTCCTCCTTCACCGTTATCCTCATGTCTGTGCTACTTTCCTGCTGCTGCTCTTCCTTCTCCTCCTCCTCCTCATCCTCCGTGGTGCAGTGTTGACTAGAACCCTGATCAGGAGCCTCACCTGCTGAGGAAAACACATTCAGCAACTGAGAAACATTCAATCATCAAATTGCTTCTTTTAAAATGGGATTGGTGTATACAGACCACATAAAGGTTCCTCTTCTTCCTCTTCCTTCACTATTACATTCATATGTGGACTGGAGGTGACATCCGGTTGGTCTTCTGCTTCTTTCAGGTTATCTTCGCTCTCAGTCGTCCTGTCACAGTTGAGATCCTCTTGGGAGTGAGACTCGGCCACGCAAGGAAAACTCTGACTGTCAGGTACCTTCAAAATAATAAAAAGAAGAGCAAATGTGGGAAACAATAGAGCACAGGTGTCAAACTCAAGGCCAGGGAGCCAAATCTGTGGCCCACAAGATCAAATCATATTTGTATTATTATTGGCCCACCAGAATAAAGTCTGCAGATTTCCTCCAGGATAATAATATAAATTTTAGCACCATTATTTAAAATGTCCTTAATAAACCATGAAAATCTGAGAAATTAAAGAGTAAGGAAGATTTGATAAATAGTCAAGAATGTGGAGGAAAAATATTTGGTGTTTAAATTCATGTTTTTAATTTTGCATCTCAAGATTACAAGTCAAACATGATTGGATTTTTGATTTCATGCTTTGATTTTGTTAAACTCAGTATTTAGACTTGTGTCATTTTATACTTTAGATTCCAATTTAAAATTTTAAGTCATATTTTGACCTTTTAAACCAGATTTCAACTTTCTTCTCATGTATTTGCTCTTTAAATGCATTATTTTTCTATTTTTAATATCATGCTCTGATCTTCTAAACTAATAAATAAAAAAAGAATAAAAAAAATAAAACTTTTCTATCTCAGTTTGCCTTTAAACTTTTCTTTTTATCTTTTTTTTTTGAATTTCCAAATGATTTATAATCATTGCTGTTTTTGTTACATATTTTTTTCAAAAGGAGGTTGACGGTTTTGGTGAGATGTTGACCCTGTTCGGCCCTCAGGTTAGACCTAAATCCAGATTATAGCCCTTGCTGTGGTTGAGTTTGACAACCCTGCAATAGAGGAACCCAAATTCAAATCTATAAATCAGAGGAACTTTGATCCTGGGGTTAGAAACATGAAAACAATTCACAAAACTCAAAGTTTCAACTTTAGTTTTGAAAATGAGCACTTATCGTCAGAGCCCCTGCCCCCTTTTTTAAATCACCTAATTGACAGTCTATCATAATATAATCTACCAACTTTGTCTGGGTTAGCTTACCCGATCTCAGAATAAACAAAGGCCATTCATATTATGTGTTTCAGTGCCTTTAGTCTGGCAGCTCTGCATGTTGTAAACAAACCAACTTTCGGACCGTTTGAGCGGTTTTGGGTTCATAAAAGCATATACAGCACAGGGTTTAGCTGCAACTACCAGCTGAAAAGACAGTTTGTAAGGCCTCGCTAAACTAAAGTAAGTAAATGTGACAAGTTTGGGTTTGCAAATGCACTCTACCTGACAGCTGGATTTCAGGGAAAAGCAAAACCACACAAACTTGACACACAGATCTCTAAATGTCAGTGATGTTGAACTTGTCTTTCTCGTGGTCTTATCATCTATAACTCTGGCAGCGACCATGACACCTTCTAAAGTGGAGCTCCATCATACCAGTAAGCCTCACAGCGTCATCTCTTCTCTGGTAGTGAGTGTTTTCTTTTCCACTTTCGGATGCACACACAGGCGTGGCTGAAGAACTAAAATTAACTGCAGTCAGAGATCCTGATGACTGACATTGAGGGCTCACTCTGTTCAGTTTTCACATGTCAAACTTGGACGAAGAAAAAGCGCACTTATATATTCATGTGCTTTGTTACCTCAGAGCTGTTTGGGTCGTCTGGCACCGGCTGGGATGATTCTCCTTCAGCAGCTGGCACTTGGTCTGCCATGTCACCTGTTACAGACTCATTCTTGTTCTGTGTACACGATCTTTTGTGGTTTCTCAGAGTTCCTGCCAGTGAGAAATGCCTCCCACAGTCTGCGCAGGTGTACGGCTTCTCTCCAGTGTGAATCCTGGTGTGCCTTCTCAGCTCTCCGGGAGCTACGAAAGACTTATCGCACTGAGTGCAGCTGTACGGTTTTTCCCCGGTGTGAGTCCGCATGTGAGTAGTCAGAGTCCACTGCTGAGCAAAAGTCTTCCCACAGTCGGAGCAGTGGTAGGGCGTGATGCCGGTGTGGAGCCGCTCGTGTCTTACAAGTGTTCCTGACAGGGCGAACCTTTTCTCACAGAAAGAGCACTGGTAGGGTCTCTCTCCAGTGTGAGTCCTCTGATGATCTCTCAGCTCAGCGGCTGAGTTGCAGCTTTTTTCACAGTCTGAACACGGAAACTTCTTCCTCACGAAGCCCGCAACGACCTCGCAGTGCATCGCCTCTAAGTGAGTCTTCAGATGCCAGTGTCGGGAGAAGCTCTTTAGACAGATGGAGCAGTGATACGGCCTCTCGCCAGTGTGCGTTCGCCGATGTAGCCTCAGCTCCCCCTGACTGGCAAATCGTTTCTCGCAGAAAGTGCACGGGAACGGCTTTTCTCCAGTATGGACCCTTTCGTGTATCATCAGCAGCCCCTTCTCAGGGAATCTCTTCTCGCACATGGAGCAGGGGAAAGGCCTCTCTCCTGAGTGAGTCCGTAGGTGGCGCTGCAGTTTGGAGGCGTATGGGAAGTCTTTACCGCACACTGAGCAGCTGTGCAGCGACGGGGGTTTCTCATTTTCCCTTTGAACAAATGTCTTTGAGGGGGCTTCAGAAGGCTGCACGCCTGGAATAGCTCTATCTCCTGTGTGAGCAGAAAGAAAAGAAAATTTCTTCAGTTTTTAAAACTTAGACACAAACCAACAAGGATGCTGATAGTTATCAAACTGTGTGGCTTTCGCAAAAACCTGTGACTCAATGACTCAAACCAATTCTTCAACTATCATAGAGGTTGTCAAAAATATCAGCGTCACCTTCATGCACCAACAGGAACTCAAATCTACTGCATAAGTTTTGATCAAATGTAACAAATGATTTGGTGATGCTTTATTTTATGATACACTCATTAGGTAATTAACAGGTAATTACCAAGTAACAACATGAAATTATCTGGTAATTACATGATAGCTACTAAGTCAATACTGTCTAGCTACCAGGTAGGTAATCTTCCATCATCATACAAATTTGAAGCCAAATTGCTCTGGTACTTCCAGGATTTTCTCCGCTTCCTGGAACCACTTCTTGCGCAGTAGCATTCGGCGGGTGAGTCGCTGTGATAACGATCGGCTCAAACAGCGTATCGCTACTCAATCTTCGCACGCCCATAGACTGTATCAAGTGTCAATCATAGAAAATAAGAACCCTAAATAGCTTTTGAAAATGGAGCTCCACAGAAAAAAGAAAAAAGGAAAAACTAGACAGTATTGACTTAGTAGTTATCATGTAATTACCAGATAATTTCATGTTGTTACTAGGTAATTACCTGTTAATTAGCTGGTAATAAGTGTACCGTAAAAGAAAGGGTTACCAATGATTTTCTTTTTATCCTCTGAGCTCCACCACCAAACACAAAACTCAACCCTGATGGTCCTGAAGTTTCACATCATCAGCTATCGAAGACACGACTCCTATTCTCGAGCACATCGCAAAATAATAACTTCATATACTCACTGAGATCTGAGAAGTCAACTTCCTCTCCATCAGAGTTGATCAGGCCTCCAATTTCTTGTGGATCTTCTTCAGCGAGGATCCCAGCTGGTCCATAGTCCTCTGGGTTTTCAGAGCCCATCTCTCAAATATGCAGCCTGGTGGAGGTAACAAAAAAATCAAAACCAATGTGAGTCTTAATGGAATAACACAGAAATTTGACAATTACACAAAGAAGATGATTTAATACAAAACCTCGATATAAAAGTTCCTAATCACACTGCAGCAAATGATGACACGACCTACTGAGTCAAGAGTCTTAGTGGTTCGATATTTACAGTGTGTCTGATAAGGATTGATGTGTCAATATTAGTCTTATTACATAACTGCTGTCACACTCTGATGAATGACTTTGGATTGAAACACTCATTATATTAAACATCATAAGGCTTATGAAATCTAATGCAATTTAATTCTACTTTAGTCATGAGCTCATCCAAGATTTCCTATTTGGGGTTCCCTCAGTGAGGTTTAAGCACCTGTAACACCCAGCTGCCTGTGATTGTTAGTGTACGTGTATTTACAGTCAAACTGTTTCGGGTATTTTAAGATTCAACGTGAGATTCAAGTTATGATCGATGTTTTCACCTCGAAACGCATTCAACAGATTTCTGCCTCCAGATCTTAAAGCTCTTTGGAGGATAAGTTCTTTGGGGTTAGCTGCACAAAAGCACCTCCATCTGTGCATCCTGGAGACCTTTTGGATCTCAAAGATTATGTTGCACTGGGAACTTACTCTTGTGCTTCTAAAGGGATATTCCGGCATAAGATGAAGTTAGGGTCAAACACACCGTAACACAGAGTTAGACACCCCCTTGAGAGACGAATGTTGCCGACTGCTTGCTTCTCTAGTTTTACCAACTTAAGTAACGACCACACGATGGCAATAGAGAGAGCCACGCGTTCAACCAAAATGCCACTCTATAGCCACAAATAATGCTCAGAACAGCACCTAACTTCATCAACAGGACATACAGGGTCACAGCCATAGTACTAGCCACCAAAATCTTTTTAACTTTGACTAATTTCTTTAGCAAAGATACTAAACACAACTCACCCACTCTCTTCCAGCAGCCACTTGTTTGTAGTCAGACCTCAGGCCAGTCCATTACAGACTACAGTGGGGTGACACAGCTCAAGAAAGAACATTTATGATCATTAATGTATAATTTCCTTTGAATAATCATCATAATAATCATTTTGCTCTGCAGACGCTGTAGTTCTTCTGCCTCAGCGTCTCGTTCTGACTGCATTTCCATGAAGAAATGATCATAAATGTTCTTCCTTGAGCTGCGAAACTCCACTGCAGTCCATGGACTCGCCTGGAGGTCTCGCTAAAACAAGCGGCTGCTGGAAGAGAGTAGGTGAGTTATGTTTAGTCTCTTTGCTAAAGAAATCAGGCAAAGCTAAAAAGATGTTTGTGTCTAGCACGATGGCTGTGACCCTATATGTCCTGTTAATGAAGTTAGGCTCTGTTCTGAACATTATTTGTGGCTATAGAGTGGCGTTTTGGTTGATCGCGTGGCTCTCTGTATTGCTATCGTGTGGCCGTTACAACTTGAGAAGCAAGTGGTCGGCAACATTCATGTCTTGACAGGGTGTCTATCTCAGTGTTATGGTGTGTTTGACCCTAAATTAATTTACGCCGGAATATCTCTACTGGTCTAAGGATCCCACAGAAAGAGGGTACAGTCCTTGTTGCAGTGGTCATTTGGTCAGTTCCGGGTTACAACCCTTTGCTGCACGCCTCCCCTGACTCTCTTTAGCTGCTCTAGATAATGCAAAAGCGTGTGAAAATAAGGAATACATAAATAGTTTACATTTAAAGCAGGAATGTACAATAGAGAAAATTATGAACCCATTTTCATTTTTTTCTTTTACTCTCTATTGTTGATATTATCATTATTACCAGACTGATGCTTTATCTTTGTATTTTAATATATTTTTAGGGGGTTATATATACACACAGGTCATTTATCAGTTCCTTTTCCTTTGCAGTGATAATAATAACATTAACAATAATTATTCTGTATTTAAGGTTTTCTCAGAGGGTCTATTCCTGACTGTCTCGAGGTTTTCCTCCTAACAAACATCTGAGCTGAAGCCAGTTTTCTCCGGAGCTTTAGCTCGGTGTCATTCTTTGACATCTCACATGAAGCTGTTTCAGACAGCAGCCTTACTGACTAACCTGTTGGTATTTTTAGGTGTCATGCAAAAAGCCCTTTAACAGTCGGTGCAAACACGCCCTGCATTTGGAGACCACAGTGAGTGTCCTCTGTGTGAGATGTCTCGGTCGTGAGGCGGAGGAGGTGACCGGGCTCCGGGCTCCAGGCTCCGGTCAGCGGACACCCGTGCCTCAGAGGAGAGGCTGTTATTAGCCAGCTAGCCTCTGACATGGCGTTTGCTGCTTTCTCTGGAACCAGCAAACCGCGAACAGTTACGACCTCCCGTGAGCGATATCCGCTAGACATGCACGGTTAATACCAGCCTCGACAACGCAGAGGCCAATAATGAAAATAAACACATGAAGTCTGCTGCTAACTCCCTCTCTCTCTCTCTCTGCTGGCTAACTTAGCTAGCTAACATTTAACAACAGACAATAGATATGTTGACCAACCTCAGCAAAGATTTTCCCTCAGGAAAAAAAAGTAGTCCTCCGACAAGAGTTTATTCAAAGCAGTTGATAATTTTTCTATTTCTCTCTCATTTTGGTGCTTGTTGTGTTCAAACTGTGTGTCAAATCACTGGTAACTAACTAATGACTTCTGTGAAATCAGCGTTTGGTGGTGATGGTGACCGTTTTAGCTCTCGCTGCTAGAGAATCACACTAGTTTCTGTACTTCCGGTTGGCTTTTCAAAATAAAACTAACGCGCTTCAAAATTACCACGGAGTATTAGGGTATTAAGAAAAAAAATTGAGATTAAATATAATTAATTTACGAGAATAAACTCATAACTAACGAGAATAAAATCGTAACAACGTAAGTACTTATGAGAATAAAGTCGTAATAGAACTTTTATCTACGTGAATAAAGTAATAAAACCATTACTTACGAGAATAATGTTGTTAAATAATTCATAATAACGAGAATAAAGTTGTAATAAATCATTACTAACGAGATTAAAGTCGTAATAAAGCAATTAGTTACAAGAATGAAGTCATCATAGAATCATTGCTTATGAGAATAATGTTATTAAATAATTACTCATGAGAATAAAGTTGTAATAAAGTTAATACTTAGGAGAATAATGTAATTAAATAATTACTCATGAGAATAAAGTCGTAATAAATCATTACTTACGAGAATAAAGTTGTGGTAAAGTAATCACTTACGAGGGTTAAAACAGAATAAAGTACTTATATATTAACCTGTTGTTAAGATTATTCTCGTAAGAATACTCTCTAAGTAATAACTTTATTGCGACTTCATACTCGTAAATAAGTAATGTTTTGAGAAGGACATTACTCTCTTTATAAATTACTTCATTACAACTTATTTCTCATAAGTAATGATTTTCTTATGACTTTTTCCCGCAAGTACTTTATTACGACTTTATTCTCGTAAATAAGTAATGATTTTATTACATTATTCTCGTAAGTAACGATTTTAGTACGACTTTATTCTCCAAAGTAACTACTTTACGACTTTATTCTCGTAAATTAATCACTTTAACCCTGAGATCTTAAATTTCTTTGTTTTCTTAATGTGGCCCTAATACTCCATCGTACAAAACAATTCCTGAAGGTTTATTTTATTCTTTTTTTTTTTTCAATAATAATAATAAACACAAAAGTAGCGGCTGTAAATAAGTTGATTGCGAAGACTAAAGTGTTTATTTGTCTTTTAACAGAGTAGATATTTTGAAATTGTGATATGATACAGACAGGGTCTACCATGCAGACAGTACCTTTGTATACACAGGCGTGTATTCAACAGATAACACATGAACGAAGAGAACAACACTTAGACCCAGGATTCTGATGCCACAGATTTCTGCTTTTTAAAAGTCCTAAAAAGTGGCAGACTCTCAGCCAGGTGTGTATCCAGGTGGTTGGCTACCTGTCTCTGTTTGTGGTTGGATCAAACAGGATACCTGATTTGTTTTTTCTGCTGCTGCTTCCGTCAGATGAGTTACGCATGGGTCAGGTTTGGTTGAAGCTCCACTTTCATCATCAGTGGTCATCATGTTTTCTGACCTTTCATGTCAACAATCTTCCCCATGGTTGCGGTTGTGTGTACTAACCCAGAGTGAGAGAATAAAGGCTATAAGGCACATTGAGAACATTTTTTTAAGACTTCGAAAAACATTTGTAAGGACAATCAGAATCTTTTATTTCACTTACGGTTGTAGTACCTTTCAGAATAAGAGAGCCAGGGCAGAGCTTTTCACTATGTCAGACCTTTAATGAAACTCACTGTAGTGGAGATAACCTGGTTAACACATGGGAAACATTTATTTTTTGTAGTTATTTGGTGTTTTGTTTCGATTTAAAAACACCAACACTTACAATCAGTAAAAATTTCACATTTAGAATATTAACAAGCTTAACTAACGTCTTTCCAGCTCAAACGAGGCATGTTAGGCCCAACACTTCAGCATTATCCATCTTTTTCCATCAACGGCTGTTGTTTCGGTCTCCCCAGTGGTTTCGACGGAGGTTTCGGCTTCTTGTCGTGGACCTTCAGATGAGCTTTGTAACCTTGAGAGTAATAGAAGCACTTGCCACATTTGTCACACTTGAAGGGTTTCTCTCCGGTGTGAACTCGCAGATGAACTTTCAGAGGAAACGACCTGGAGTAGCTTTTACCACAGACCGGGCAGAGGTGTGGCCGCTCTCCTGTGTGAGTCCTGATGTGTACGCTGAGGTGGGACGCTTGTAAAAAGGCTTTCCCACACTCGCAGCAGATGTAGTTTCTTTCTCTAGTGTGTGTGATTTCATGCATCCGTAGAGTCTCTGCTGTGGCGCATCTTTTTCCACACACCAAGCAGAGGAAAGGTGAATCTGCCGAGTGAACGCGTCTGTGTATATTAATGTAACTCTCATTCTTGAATGTCTTTCCACAGTCGGGGCATGAATATGGCTTTATATGAGTCTGGCGGTGATCTTCAAGCTGTTGTTTCTGAGGGAACTCCATACCGCACTCTCCACAGAGATGAACTGTCACAGGAGTTTCTTTAGGGGGGCTCTTCTCTTTCACTAATGTCCATTTTGATAAATCCCCTGTGAAAAAAAAAAACAGAAGACACTGATCATCCATTAGCTTTAAACAGTGGGCAGAGTCACTTCAGATCGCTCACTTTCTTTTATGAGCAGCACTTTATTCATACATGTAATAAGCGGATTCGGTTACGCCTAAAACTACAAGACTGGATCAACCGAGCGTTGGCAACTAAGGCCAGCATTCCACCAGAGGACTTGAAGATTTTGAAAAGACTCCTGGAAAACAATCAGCTCACATGTAAAGACAAGTGTTTGGAGTTTTTAGTGACAGCCTAGTCCCAGACTGAGAATTTAAAAGGACTGCGAATCTTGTTTGGTCACTATTTACAAGACTACAACTAGATTCTTTTAGCGGTTTTTGACAGCTCAGTGTTTCCCATTAATCAGCTGTGGATTCGCATGTGACAACTCAGAACTTGCTAATGCTAATACTCGGTACAAACGCCCACGGTGCAGCCAGTGTGTGCTGCATATACTAATACATACTGAGTTGGACGTAGCGTGTAAAAAAACGTTATTGTTGAGGTGTGGCGGCTTTTATTTAGCCGTGGCGGTGCGCCATTACATGTAGGGGAGACCCTGCAGTTGATGTCAACAGTAGACAAGACTGATCTGCCCAAAGCTCCACTATCCGCTCCTTTTTTATTGCCAGTTAAAGTCCTTACTCACCGGGGCGAATATAGAACGCGAAATTATGAAATATTCGGAGGCGAATTTTGACGCATCTGACTAAACACATCAAGCCTGATGTGATTTTGTGACTTTCCAGTGGCGAAAAGACGCATCCCGGGGAAGACTTTTCCCGGGGAAAGTCCCACCTCCTTCACCTCTGATTGGCTAGAAAAGGTGGAAACGTCATCACACGCACAAGCCAAATGGTCAGCACTTATAGCCAATCAGAGGCGATAAGATAAGCACATGAAACTACGGTAACAACCGTTAGCTTACGTTAGCACAGATGAAAGTTAAAACAAAGACGTTGAGCAAACTGTAGAAAAACTTTAGAAAAATCAAACATGACCCGAAAAAAAAATAAATGCCGCAATATCGCAGAAAGGGAAAATTGCGCTGATGTGAACGCTTGTATTGACAGGACACGGGTTCGAAAAAAAATATTGACATCCGAAATAATCATACGACAAAAACGGTCCCGGTTTGAAAGGACCTTAAATCTTTGCAGCCTTGGGAATGTTTTCAATCACTTCAACACGACACTGAAAGGCGTGTAAAACCAAACATCAAACTAATCACTTCCTGATGGTTTCATGTCATTTTGCAGATCACTAATATCCTTCGACGGCTCTGACCTTTGTGAGTTTTCATGTGTGTTTTAAGGTTTCCTCCCTGCGTAAATCCTCTCCCACAAATGAAGCACTTGTACGGTCTTTTTCCGGAGTGGATCACAAGGTGTCGCCGCAGAGCCCCGCTAGAAGGGAAAGGCCTTCCACAGGTCGGACAGTCAAACTTCTTCTTGGGTCTTTGAGGCTCCTGGTGCTGCTCCAGCTCCCTAGATGACTTTTCCTGGTGCTGAATATAAGAGCTGCCATATTTAGGATCCAGCTGTCCTGAAGAGTCTCCTTAAAAGACACCAATAAAGAAATTAAAACATGCACTGGCCTGAAAAAATGATGACCACCTTTATTTTTTTCAAGAAAAGACTATTTGAAGAAGACCAAATCTTGTTTAAGCGAAGAACGTATTTAAGGTAACAGTTTTAAAAGGCACAGGGTTTTGTTTTTAACATCTTTGGAAAGAGAGTTTTTCAGCAAATCGTCACACATTACTGGAATCAAATCACATTTTTAAGGGATTTAAGTGAAACTGACAAAGATCTTCAATCTGAGTCAAGTTTGAACTCAGTTAACCTCACCTGTGGATGTTCCTTGGTCCTGGTCCTGCGTTACAGTCTCGCTCAGGTGAATTTTTTGTGGCCCGCTGAGCCAGAGCTCTGAGGTCTGGTCTGCTGAACAGCTCTCCTCCTCTGAAGTTTCCTGATTTTGTGACAAAACGCATTTCAGTCACTAAAATGCACAGAGTTTTAAAGTCTCAACTGATGTCCTTCATTAACATAATCAGGTTTAAGTTTAATCGTAGTTAAACTGTTTTCCAAGACAAAACTACGACACTCAGATTTGACCTTTGACAGAAATGGTTCACTGACCTGGCACTCAGCTGAGGTGACGTCCTCAAGCGTCTCAGGCATCTCAGGGGAATCTCTGGAAGTCGTATTCCTACCTGAAGAATCTGCTGTGTCCTCCATACTAACAGTTGGAAGTTCACCTTGAGTATGGCAGGTTTTAGTATGGATAGCACTGCTAATTCTGTTGAGAAAACAAAGCACCATCGAATGGCTTTATTGTTACAGAACACACTTCATTACATCCCTCACTCCAACGCAGACAAAACAGAGACAATTTAAAATCAACAGATGCCAGAGAGATGTGAAAAATATTCACCGGACATAAAAAGGAGGCTCGTAATCGCTGCCACTGTCATCATCCCAGCCAACTTCTCCTCTTTCCTCCTCCTCCTCCTCCTCCTCTTCCATAGACGGGACAGATTCTGTCTCTTCATCGGGGCAACAGGCTTCATCTGCCAGGTCAGTGCTACAGATGGGGGCAAATAATAACAACATCACCCTGAGCCATTTAACAAGGAGCTCATGTCCACAAACACAGCAAAGGAATTCACAGACAGGGGCATCTATGGGGGATTCTGAATCTGACTCTTCATCACTTAAAGGTGGGGTCGACAGGATCTGAAGAAGTTCCAGTTTTTAGGAGAAATCTTGAATGTAAACGCTACCTCTCCCAACCAGTTTTCCCCTCAGCTCCTCCTCTCCCCTCCCTCTCTGCTCCAGTAAGCCCCGCCCACAAACAGATGCTCCTGCTCGCTCGTATCGTTCCAATTAAATTCAGATATAATGCAGATAAATACTTCAGATAATTACAAATTTAACAGATTCCTGTCTACCCCACCTTTAAACTGAGACAGGTGAATCAGATTGGATGAATAGTATACCTTTCAGCCAGTTCCTGAGGTGACGTGTCCTCATTCTTGCTCATGTCCTGCTCCCCGACCCAAATAACCGAGTCATCATCTCTGAAAACAAAATGATTACATTCAGACTACAAGGAGCCAACTCCTGGTAAGTTCAGCTGCTTTGTTGTTTATATTTTTTGGGAGAAATTAAAGCAATGAAAATGGCAAACAAAATAAGATCCAGACTCACTGATCAGAGAGAGATGCGGTCCAATCACCTGATGGTTCTGGGTTTGTCATTCTGTCGGAGTATCTATTCTTGGACGGAGTACTTCTTACCTTGTTGCTTTCATAACTGCAAGACACAAACAGTAAGTGTTATGAATAATAATAATAATTATAATACAGGTCACGGTAAACACAGCAGGATATACTGGTGAACAACACGCAATCTGATTGGTCACACAGTATGCAAAACTTTGGAAAAATCGACTATGAGCTGAAAAAATAAATGTCGCAATATCGCAGGACGGGAAAACTTGCTGATATGAACGCTTGTTTTGACAGGATACGGGTTCAAAAAAACATTTGACGTCCGAAATAATCGCACAACAAAAAATGGCACCGGTGTGAAAAGACCTTTACTCTGAATCAAACGGGATTCACTGAGGGATTTCGTATAACACAATAAATCTATTTTATAACTTAATTTAAACTATGAAAACCTCTTCAAATTTAATATTCAATTATTTATTATTAATAAAGGATTAAATACCACCTAGAAATCCAGTCTTGATGTCTTCCACAACAGCTGCTTACGGAGAATCTGTAACATCTTTTGGCCAAATAGGATCTCAAATGAAGAACTCTACAAAAAGACAGGCAGCTTGCATATGTCCCTTCGAGATAAAGAGACGCAGGTTAAGATGGATCAGACATGTGTTGAGGATGCCCAATGAAAGGCTACCTAAAGTTGCCCTGAGATGGACTCCAACTGGGAAAAGAAAGAGAGGCGGGCCAAAGAACACCTGGCAAAGGACGGTAATGATGGAGCTGAAGGAGATGGGTCTTTCCTGGGACGAAGCACAAGCCAAAGCACGAGACAGGGTTCAGTGGCAGTGTATGACTGCGGCCTTATGCCCCAACCGGGACGACGAGGATAAGTAAGTAAGTAAGTAGAAATCCAGTGAAAAGGATCAGAGTGTACTTGAAAGTAGAAAATTATTGAAAATAACATAATTAACTTTTGGATTTATTAAGGAGACAAGCTGCCAAACATATATTTTCTTATTTTATGGGTCATCGATTTTATAGACATTAAAATAATGTTTTTTTTGCATAAGTAGAGTCCCACCTCTGATACATCTGATGGCAGGTTTGGTTATCAACATGTTTTCAATATGGAAACCCTGTTAATGTACTTCTAAACTCTTCTTAAGACACTAATGACTGTCATTACTGAGACTATAACCACCTTTAGTCCAGGCTGTGATGTGCACACAGACCCCAGTCACCCCCGTCTGTTACAGCCCCAGTCAAAACAAGGCTGGACACGCCCCTGCTGTCGTCTGGATTTGGCGTCGATCAGCACAACGCTTCATTGTTTACAACATTCAACGCGGACACAAATCGTCAGTCTGACAGAAAAAGGACCCACAAACAGGATCAACAAACCACTACAGCACAATAACACAGAGGACACTAAGGAAAACCTCACAACTGCGTGTTAATATGAAACAACGTAGCTGTTCCAGACCGTGATTAGCATGTAAGCAAACTCTTCACTCGTCAAAACTCGCTTGATTTTACACCGAAACCACCATAACCTTCCTTTGCAGCCCAGTTTAATAACCGTAAGACACATTTGGATGTATTTAATGAATAAAATGATCGGCTTACCCGTCCAAGAGGAGAATAGCGAGCTCGTTGTCAAACTTCAGACCGATTTTATCCAGCAGCTCTCTCCATCTTAGACACTCTTTACCAATCAATACACGGCTTTTGTTTCGTCCTTCATCCGACTCTTCTTTTCTTTGTTGTTTTGACGCAAGACTTTTAGATTTTTTACGTTGCTTCACGATAAATGCAGTTACTGCTAACCGGGATTTAGCAACTTTTCCCGCCGGGATCTCCGCCATTGCTTAGCTACTTCTTCTGTTTTTCTTATTTGTTGTGGGTGGCGCCCACCTTTGTGGATCACTGCCACCTACCGTACTGGAGTGTGAACAGCAGTATTAAAAAATATAATGACCCACAAACCGGATCAACCAACCACTACAGTACAATAACACTGAGGAAAACCAAACAACTGCATGTTAATATGTAACAACGTAGCTACTAGACCATGTGAAGCATGTAAGAGAGCTCTTTGCTTGTCAAAAATCGCCTGATCTTGTACCGAAACCAACATTACCTTCCTACAGTTCGAGTTACCTTAGAAGTCAGAAGTCATGCTGGAGCATGCCGGATAAATTCAGCACAGATTAACCAGTGCTAGAAAGGAAGTCGGGAACAGACACAAAATAAAACATCCGGCTTCTTTTCAAAATAAAACACTCCATAGTTCACACCATGCAAATGGGGAGGGACGAACTAGTGAAAGATTTTCAGTAAAAGGTTTTCAGATAGCATTTCAGCCCGATGACACCACAGATTAAGAGATGTTGGTTATAGAAGTCTAGAGGTGGATTTCCTCCTCTGAAAGGACACAATCTACTGCTTTTTGTGGTTAGCCTCTGTGGCTCTTTATAGAGACGACTCGTTATTGCGTGACTGCACGTGAATCCGCGGGTTCTTGTGAGTTCTCGGGATTTGCCAATTTACTGATCCACACTCCAGTAAGGTAAGTGGTGGTAATGCACCTTCAAGTTAGTTTGCCAACCGTCAATAAACTCCATTTAAGAAGAAGAAGTTCTCGCAATTACCGCTGTTTGTAATCCGCCATGAAACCTGCTTTAGGTCATAAATCTCGCCTCCGCCAGCAAAGCTTATGGAGCTGTGGACAAACTTTAGAAATTTATTAAACAGAATATATATTTTTCTCCCCCCTGGTTGCGATGTTGACATGTGGATATTGTAAGACTGGTTTGTGCTCAAGTCCTCTTTTTTCTGTGAAACTCCGTTTTTAAAAGTTATAAGGGGGTTCATGTTTTCTATGATTGACACCTGATCCAGCCTATTGGCATTCAGGGATTGCGTAGCTCACCCGGGGAATACACTGTTTGAGCCGAGCATCATCACAGCGACTCTGCGACTGCGCGGCCAAATGCGCGCATCGCTACTGCGCAGCTCTGGTTTCGGGAAATGAAGAAAAATCCCGGAAATACCGAGAGCTTTTTGGCTTCAAATCCGTATACAGGCGGAGGGCGGAACCAGGTTGTCCAAAGTATATACAGTCTATGGTAGCGAGGCTTCGGACGTCATCATTTTTGGCTCCACCCCTACATGGAGCAAGCCTCAATACGCGCTTCGCAGAAACGCCCCCTTCACGGCACTGAAGGACACATCACTACAGTTCCGGATGCAGTGTAAGTTGGGGGTTACATGCAGAGAAAAGCTAACTTTAGCATCGGACTTACTCCTACTACAAAACTTGCTTAATTTGCGAACATTACTTGTTTCCGGGGGGAAAATTCACCAAAGCAAAAAATAATAATTACCTTTTCAATAGACACGCAGCAACCGCTTGATCGCTCTTCAGCTTCTTCAGACTCCTCAGTTGTCTCCACTGCTCGAAGGCTGCCCCGATGTTCACTCTGGTTTGCGCTCTTGCTTTATCCCGAGCCTTCTTCATCGCAGCCTTTTCCTCGAACGTCCTTCTCTTCCTCGGCCGTTTGTCCGGCCGAGCCTTCACAGGTAACGCTGGAATAGGTATTTTCGGCCGCGTCTTCATTGCAAACTGGTCACGTTTTCTCCAGCTAACAAGGTAAACAGAAGAGGAGTGGACCTCCCACCCGTGCCGCGGGGAGGAAGGGTAAGAGGGGAGCGGGCGCAGGACGAGGCTTGAAGGCATCTGATTGGTTCTTTACACTCGGACCGAACGCCATTATTAGACAAAGTTTTTATCGTCCTGCGGCTCCCTGAGATCTCGGATTCTTTTCGTTTCTTTCTCTGAGAACATAATGAACTGACCACTCTCAGGGTGGAGGGACCATTTCATCAACTTCAACAGAAAGTGTCTCTGAACATTATCACCAACTATACCTTAACACTTGCAACTCACCGCATACTGCTCTGTCTCTTCTTCTTTCATGGAGTTGGAGTTGGCAAACCAACTTGAAGGTGCACTACCGCCGCCTACTGGACTGGAGTGTGGAACAGTAAAGTGGCAGGCAAAAAAAAAAGAGAGATTAGATCCTCTCCATTAGCCCTGGATTTTTCAAATATGCCATTAAATGCTTGAGCAGAAACTTAGATTTTAGTCATCGGTACAGGTCCAGAGAGAGAGAAGCTGGAGAACAAACTCCGAGGACTGTCTGTTAGTGCCTCAAAACAAGTTAAAAATCTGGGTGTTACATTTGATTTTAATCTCAGTTTTGAATCACACATACATGATCTCACCAGAAAGGCTTTTTATCACCTGAAGAACATCTCCACAGTCTGCCAGTTTCTCTCTCAAGCCAATGCAGAGACTCTTATCCATGCTTTTATTACCTGCAGAATTGATTATTGCAATGTTCTCCTCTCCGATCTTCAGCTGCTGCAAAATTCGATACGAGCCCGGTAGAGCCCTCAGGTCTTCAGGTAGTGGTCTTTTAAGAGTCCCCAAAGTTACGGTGGGTGGGTGGGGTTTTGCAGTTTGTATTTTATTTTGTATTCCCTGATCCTCTCCCTCTTGTGTAAAGCACTTTGTGTTACAGTTTATGTATGAAAAGTGCTTTATGAATAAAGTGATCGATTGATTGATAATTTCTAACTCTGCTCCTGCAGGTTCCCCATATCAAATGCCATCTTTGCTCCGATCCGCCTGTCGATCTCCCGTTCCATCCTACCCTCACTTGTGAACAAGATCCCGAGATACTTGAACTACTACACTTGAGGCAGGACCGCCCCTTCGACCTGGAGAAGGCGATCTACCTTTTTCCAACTGAGGAGCATGGCCTCGGACTTGACTGACCGATTTGATCTATTTTACAACTCAGACACAATCATCAGTTCAGCAAGTCTTTCCCTTAGTAAGGTGTCAGGTTTTTCTCCTTTTCCCGAATGCTAAACATCGGATTTCTTTTCTTCTTGTCCACTGCAACATGAACAAGCATCAAAAGGAATGTAAAAAGCTTGTCTGTATACATTCTCATCCTTTTCGACTGTTCCCTGCCTTACCCCCCTTTTCTCATTGGTTATCAACTATAACACAACTTTTTTTTTCCATTTTTGATTGATAATGTATCCTCTGCTATTTTTATTTTTAATTTCCAACTGCTGCTCCAACTCCATTTCCACTATCCACTATCCATTTCCCCTCCCCTTCAAAAAAACAAGAAAATAGCGAAACGATATAGTTTGATACGTAAAAAAATCAGACATTTATATGACAAACAATCTGTATTCCATCACAGTGGATTTAAAAATAATAGTGATATTGTGCATATTTTTTTGACATTAAATATGAGTATTTGGCATGCAGGATACAAAGGCACTCATATTGTACAGATGGACTACTAGAGAAGAGTAAACATAAAAACACTGGTACAAAACATGGATACAAGAAAGACAACAGTTAGCCACAGTTACTCTAAGTGGCTCACACTGATTCTGTAGCACATATTTTTCAGACACAGTAACTGTCTTTGCTGCAGGTGAGAGGAACGGAGGGTAAGAGCAGGCAAAAAGTGCATTTTAAACACAGTCATATGTTAAAGAATGTAGCAATAGATCTTCTGTTAGATGTCCAGCCTGGCCTCCTGCTTCGGCCTCCCGAGCTGTCTGGTCGGCCCGATGCGTCTTCCAGCATGTGTGCGCTGATGCTGCCGCAGACCCTGGCGGTAAATGAAGCTCTTCCCACACTCTGTACACTCGTAGGGTCTCTCTCCAGTGTGAAGCCTGTGGTGCACTTTCAGTTCCTCTGCTCTGGAGTAACCTTTCCCGCAGACGCTACAAATGAAAGGCCTGTCTTTGATGTGGGTTTGGTAATGTGCTGTTAGGTACGAGTTTATTCGAAAGGACTTCCCACAGATGGCACAAGCGAACGGCCTCTCCCCGGAGTGCTGCATCTCGTGCAGCTTGAGGGAAGAAGCTGTGTGAAAACCTCTCCCACACTGGGAGCAGAGGAATGGTTTCTCCCCGGTATGTATACGCTGGTGGACTTGTATGTAGCTTTCATTGATAAATCTCTTTCCACAGTCTGGACATGAGTAGCGCTTCTCCTTCATGTGGGTTTTCATATGCTCTTCCAACTTTTCTTTGTCGCCGAACTGAATGCCACAGCGGCGACAGAACAGAAGCTGTGCAGCGTTTTGCTCCGCTGCGTCTGATTCACCGGCTGGGTCCGCGTGTGCGGTTATGTGGTGTGCTTGTAAAGCTGATTGACTGTCGCACTCTTTTCCACATTCAAGGCAACCGAGGGAAGATCTGATCCTGGACTCTCCAGGCAGAGACTTCAAGTATTCAGAGAGTTCTGACGCCATGGGGCTCACCTCATCCTCCAACTCCAACGCTCCTTTACGACCTAGAGGGGGGAAAAACAGACAAATCATCATGTGAGTGATGGAGGGAAGATGATAGCTTTCCTGTTTTAACTTTAACTGTCTGTCACTTAGTGTGGTGTAAAAGGTCAGATATGATAATGAGAGTATTAACAGCCCCATTTTTTCACATGTATTCCAAGGGGGACATGGTCTGGTATTTGAACCAATATGGTTACTTCAGCGTTCAACAGTGCGACTGTTTCACTCGCATGTACGACAAAAAAATAGATGTGTGCGAATTGTAAAATATATTTAGGGGCACATGTGTGCATTAAAAAAAATCTGCCGAGGCGACAAATGTCTTTTTCATGTAAATACCGCAGTGAAGTTAGTTTTAAGTTGAATATTTGACGGACATGCACCGCTGATCTACTGGTGTCTTCTCACTCTCCATAACAGGGAATAGCAAGACCTGCGGGGTAAAATCTACACCGCGGTGAAGTTAGTTTTAGGTTGGATATCCGACGGACATTCACTGCAGATCTACCGGTGTCTTCTATAACTGAGAATAGAAGAAGCAGCAGCGCGGTTAAATCTACTCGGCACCCTCGCTGTCAATGTTGGGTGTTGAATAAGGGACCGTCAATAAATTACCGGTTGATGTTCTAAAAAAAGGCTGTTTTCCTTCAATAGCTTCCGTGTCACGTGACCAATTGACCTAAAATTGATTTCAGATAATAGTACTTATGTCGACCAATAAGACACACATTATTTGATCAATTTTCATCGTGCCCCTAAAGTTCTTTGTGAACTCCTTACTTTTTCAATTTAGGAGCGCATGTGCTTCTTCTGAAACAAGTTAGTGTCAAGCCCTGTACCTGTACTCCGCATTTTCTCATACCTGGCACTTTAGTCAATGATATCTTAATCTGTCAGAAACTGGCGAAGAGTCAGTAGATGCGAGCTAGCATAAAGTCTGACTGCGAGAAATATTGAGTATGGGGGGAATATACAGATTTTCCTGTGAGCAGATATTTAAAACATGAACTTAAATAAGAAATATTGGTCGGTCCTGCTATAAACTTGGACGTCATTTATCAGCTTTTCCATCTGTTTTTATCAGTTTTTGTCATCTAATTAGTGAGGTGATGACAGATGGTGTTATGAGGTGAAATATTATGTAAAATGTGAAGTGATGAGGTAGAAAAAGGATAAGACAAAGTTTGACAGACTTTGCTGACCTTTTCCCTGTCGAGCTCTTTATACTCATGAAACATGGAGCAGGTATTGAACTGCAAGTATTGTACAAGTACATGTTTTGAAGGTTAGGATGCGCCTTAACAAGACTGTAAAGTAGAGCTGAATCATACCCAGATGGACTTTGTAGTGGGTTTTGAGGTTTCCCTTTTGATTAAAACCCCGACCACAGATGGAGCAGCAGTACGGTTTCTCTCCTGTGTGAATCAGCTCGTGCCGCTCCAGTTTGTAGGCGTGGGGGAATTCTTTTCCGCAAACTGTGCAGCGGTACTCTATCCTCTCTTTTGGCTTTTTGAGGAGCTCAGGAGGTATTTCTATTGGATACTGATTCAACTTTCTGCCAGGGCGCTTCTTCTCTGCACAGGGGGAAAACGATCAAATTAGGCCTTTCATTGTTTGTGTACAAAATGAGCTTGCAGTCTAAATAAATCAAGCCACAACAGAACCAGATACAGCTTCTTATATGTATAAAAAGTAGTCACTCAGCTCTGGTATTCTTTATCTTTAAAAAGATATCAAACTTGAATTTGTCCTTACCTGCAGACCCTCCTGTTTTCTCCTCCTCCTCTTTAACAGACAGTTTTGGATCTTTCTTTCTTCTGTATGGTCGCTTTACTGAAAACAAACGCAGGGCCGTTCATGCTTTACAGACACTTTTCTTCTCATTTAGCTCATTTAAATAAGAGAAAGAGGAAGAAAGAAAAGGAGGGAGACGAATTACATGTCTTGTTCACGTCATCATGTGTGTCTATTTACTAGATATTTAATTTAATTTAATGCGGTTTCAGCTGTGTTAATTCGGTCAGGTTGAGTGTCCAAACATGTGCCAAATGCACTCATCAGATCAGAATATATCGATATAGATCTAAATGTATGTGCTGACTCAGATTATTAGTTGTTGATGATTATTTATTGCGCTGAAATGTGCCTGACACTGTGGAAACCTGCCTGTGAGGCATCGGTTACGTATGCGCACTACGCCGCCAGTCTACCAAAACACCACTAGACCAGCTGCGCTCCGCCTGCGCTGAAAGCTGACCAGGTTTGAATCGGCCAGCTTTCAGCGCACTTTCTACGCCACCAACGGGCACGATTCTGTCGACACCTCCCCCCTACCGCGCCACCACACCCAGCTTGGCGGACCTCGGTGCGCCTCAGTCAACAAAAATACCGAACTGGCAGTGCACCGGGCTCCGCCAGACAAAAATACCACTGCGCTGGGTCTGCCACCCTCCGCCGTGCCGCCGGCGGGGACTGAAATAGAGCCCTATATCTTGCTCTGCCTCTGAACATAATTTATTATTGTCTTACCAGAAACATGATAGTCCGTCTCTACGTCATATTCCTCTGGTTCTTCAATAATAGGGGTATTCTTTTTCCCACGGGTTCGCCTTGACACTGTATAACATCAAGAGGGATTTCAATTATAAAAAATAACATTTAAGTCAACGAGGATTTATTCAATCTTCATGAAAGGAATCAAACAAAAAGAGCACTCACTTCCTGGCTCTGCTTCCATTTCTTCCACAGACAACAGAGGAACCTCTGAACTTCTTCGTCTGCCTCGTTTTTTTGCTTTGTGAGGAGGAAGTTAACAGAAAACTTGATTGTGTCAAAAGAAACTGATTTCAATGATGAACTCGCAGTGTTTAAAAGGTTCAAACCAAACCAGCTCCACCGCACACAGAACCAAAACTAATATTTTCAGTGTTGCTACATTGTGGAGGAATCCTCACCAGGAGTTTGGGAAACTTCTGTCACTGTTGCGTCTGTAATTGTCGTCCTCCTTTTTGGTCCCTTTCCTGTTGACAAAGGTGCATAAAGAGACCTGAGACAAAGCTGTGATTTCAAAACGGCTTCAACTCTTTCTTTTTGGCTTCTATTTACCACGATATACAGGTGAGACAGACGCTTTGACTACTCTGTCTTTCTCCTCCCTCTCTTCCCCCTCTTCATCATCCCCCGCAGACACAACTTCCATGATGAGCGTCGGACTACTGCTGTCTCTGCGGTTTTGGCTTTGCATCTGAGACTGAGACAGGACATCACACTGTGTTAAAACTCATCTGAAGACATCAGGAACAACATCACCATCCACAACGACCTCTTCAGTCATCGAAGGCTGAAAACCCTCGTTCTAGCCACTGTTTTATCTCAGTTTCTGTCTCTTTAAGGAACTTTTACGCTCTCTGTCACACTCTTCCACTGTTGCCATTTCATCGTCATGAATTAACCAGTACTCCCAGAGTTAAAATGATCAACTTCTTGGTCCCAAATCTGACCTGGAAAGTTCAGAAAGGCACAAATACGAACCTCGACAACAGGTTAGTGTGACATTTACAACGCCCCGTGAAGGAGATTCACCAATCGTTGATGGGCAAACCTTGTGTCAATATTGTTTATGTTCATATGTGAATCTTTGAACATGTCTAAGGAGCAGCCTGCAGCCTCATGCTGGGATTACTGGAACAACTTCACGTCTAAATCAGTTCCTTCCTGATACTATGGAGTTATGAGAGGCTACATATTCGGTACTGTTCTGTTTTACTAAGGTCAGATATGTAGTACATTTTATTTGGAGGTATCTCTGGACTTAGGAGAAGGAGACCGCCCCTGTCTTGACTTTAGTGGTTCTCAAATTGATCAATCTTAAATAAAGACAACTTACCTTGCTGAGCCAAGGACTTTCTGTGCAATCTGAGCCTCTGTCAGGACTGTCTCCTGGAAAAAACAACAGTCAGCTCATGTGCAGCGAGACCCTGACATAAAAACTCAACATTAAATCAAAATGATATATTATGTTCTCTATTATAACTCTATTAAAGCTCATGAGCTGAATATGAGCAAGTGTGGCGCCTCTTAGTTACGAACGTTACGAAAGTTTTTGAACTGGCAATGCAGTCAAAGTCATAAATCACTCACTGGAATCCCATTCAACCACTTCTCCATCAGAGTTGATTAAACCGCTGATTTCTTCATCTTGATCCTCCTCTCGTGCCTCTTCCTCCTCCTCCTCCTCCTCTTCTTCTTCTTCCTCCTCTCCCGCCTGCAGTCTGACTGTCAAATGGAGAGTTTGATCTTCTATGTTTGCAGACGTCCTCTTGAGTCGATCAGACATGAGGGATTTATGTTCACATGAATCCTGAAAAAAGAAGCACTGGGTAAAAAAATACTGATCATTTTCTGCTTTCTTCAGGAGTCAAATGAAGATCTTGATCTTGTATTTGGGCAGACATGATAACAAGCGGGTTCTTCTAAAAGAGATTTGGTCATCTCTACATTTCTGTGGGAATCGAATGTGCAAAAATATAAAATATAATGGACTGAGTAACAATCGCTGAATAAGAAACAGACAAAAAATTTAAAACAAGCTGAACTTCTGGAAACTAGACGACAGAAAACGCTCTAAAGAAAACCCACTTTTGCTGATTTGTAACTAACTTTAAGGTGATGTTTGATAAAACACACTGATAAAGTTTTTCCACACACTGTTTGGTAAGGTGCTGACTGTTTGGTCTCTTGCAGTTCTGATGTGCTTTGTCTCACGTCCACGCTCTGCTCTTTAGAGTTACATTCATCCCCTGCTCTTGTTCTCTGATGAGACTTCATGATCTTCCTCTCACTGGAGGTGGTTTCTGGTGCACTGTTGTTCCGCTGATGGACATTTCCAGGAGCTTTTCCATGCTTAAAGGAGATCTTAGGTTTCTCATCACAGTCTGTGAGCCTGTGTCTCTGCCACTCCTCTCTCGCAGAGGAGCTCTGTCCAGAGACAGCCGGGTCCACCGGCTCCTCTGGACACTTTTCCACCAAGTATCCTCTCTGCTGTCTCTGTCCTTTGAGTGGAGAAGTGCTGTCTTTGTCGCAGACTGTGACCCGAGGATGACAAGTGTCTGAGGAAGTGTCCTCCTTCCCTCTCTCGGAGCTGAAGCTCTCATCTGTTCCAGGAACAACATGAAAAAACAACAATGTTCAAAGTCAAAGTTCAGTAACTGACTGTAAGTCAACTAGCAAATTGAGATGGAGATTGTTAGGAGATCTTGCACTCACGATTTTCACTCACAGTCCAGCCATCCTCCTCCTCTTTGATGATCACATGAATTTCTGGGGTCTCACAGTTATACTCTGGGCTTGCTTGTGCTTTTCTTGAATCGTGATGGTGGGAACTGTGATCGTCATAGTTTTCGTTCAGACTCAGCGATAACGGATCTTGGAGGTCAGGGTCCTGTCAAGAAAAACAGACATTCAAACATAAGTCTCAAAGCCACGTGTCCATCTTAAGTTCAGGGACCCTGTGAACTATCAATCATCATTTATCTGAACCTGCAGGAAAAATGGTAAAAGTAAACATGAACCCACTTCTTGTAATGCAACATAAGCACATTTATAAAGCCTTATCATCTGTAAGCTTTATAACAACATTTATGAGTGACATGAAGCATTTATGACACTTTATAGGGAATGTTAAAGAGGTGAGTGTGATGCCTTATAAAGGTGTGGTTTATAATTCATTATACTTTAATACAAAAGATATCCATAATTCTAAAAATGTATAATTGTTATGAATCGTTTTGTCAGATACATTATTTTTTATTTAACCTTTATTTAACCAGGTGAGGCTTATTGATATATAAAATCTCTTTTACAAAAGCGACCTGGCCAAGAGGCAGCAAAGTTACAGTAAAATCATTTAAAATAAATAACAATAACTCAAGAAGAAATACAATAGAATAAAATTAATAAAATTGTCAGTGATAGAATAGAAGCAGTGTAACATCTTGTTAAAAACAGTCACAAAGGCCAGTGCCTTCCAGTTCCCTCATTTTAAGAATTTTCACAAAGTCCTCAAAGGAGATCAGATCTGATCATTTTAGTTCCCTCTGTGGTGAATCTGATCATTTTAGTTCCCTCTGTGGTGAATTCCATGCAGTGGGAGCAGCAACGCAGAAGGCCCCTTTTTCCTAACTCCGAGATTCTCTCAGAAACATTCATTCCAGCCACAGAATACTGTTTATAAGTTCTTATAAATGTGATATATGATCATATACAGCGCTGTCACTTTACTTAAAGCACCCAAAGTCGTGATTTAGCATGAAGTAAAACTTAAAAACACATTTTTCAAATTGAAAATCATAGAAACTATCAATTTTTTTCATGAGAATAACTTTTCCCCTCCGTGTTATTAAACTCAGAAATTAAAGATGCTATTTTTCTTTTGCGTTAAGATATAAAGCTTTTTGAACCTTACTTTTATAAGGCGTTACGTGTCTGTTTATACTCAGAAAAGTAAACTATCATTTTTTAGGTCAGAACAGTTTTATATTTAAATCCGTTAAAGAAAAAAATACTTGACAGCACAGTAGGATGTTTACTTTGAGTTTTTGCTCTTTTATTCATATTTGTAATGTAATAACGTGACGTAGAGTCTGTGTCTTCTTTTTTAATTAAGTTGTTGATGCAAACTCCTAAAAACAGCTACGACACATTCAGACAGATTAGTATTTTTCTTGAATAACAAGTCATGCAGTTGTTTTGTATGTGATGTAACAATTTTATTGTTATTTTTCAGTATTCACAGTAGTAGTATTCATGATATATGTTATAAAATAGCTGTATAATACCTCTGGGTCATGCGTTTTATGTATAAATCCAGCATCTATTTGGGTAGAGTGCAGGAGTTAAAGGGTTTATTCGGTTTAAACTTTCTGTCATTTTCTTGAATACTTCTTGAAGTTATTTTTCTTTCTGTCCATCTATTTATGCAAACAGTAACTGATGATGAAGCCTATTTCTAAGAAGTCGAGAGTAGTTTAAAAGCACCGATAAACTTCATTAATAAAATGCTACCTGGTGTTTTTAGAAAACGATCATAAAAGGGTCATAATAACAGACTCTAATGAAAATGATTCCCAGTTGAGTTCGTCTCCTTTCAGACTGACTCACTATTAAATGTAAAAACAAACGCCGCTAGCTAACCAGCTAACAAACAAGCGTTTTTGACCCTATCAGTCCGAGCTGTTGATATTCAACATAAAACGGATTTAAAACAATATCATTCAGATTAACTCGCAGCAGATACGGTGGTTGTTTTCGTCCAGGTTAACGAACTGTATCTACATAAGTTAACTATCATAATTACGCCAAATGCAAAAAAAATCTAACGTCCGCCACTTTGCAACAAAAGCCCCAAAACTGGCCGCTTAACTGTCTCCGTTACCTCGAACATAGTGGGATGTGGTGTCCAGGTTTAGAGGATGACATAGGAAAACTCGGTCTGTGCGGTAAAATGAGCTTATTTGAAGGGTTGTGGATGAGGGTAGCTGTCATGAACTAAACCCCTCAGCTCTTGCTAGCTAGTTGCGCCACCATTTCTTCTTCTGGGGTTATTTTAGGAAGGGTACACACCGCCACCTGCTGGACGAGAGAGAAACTGCAGTGGACTCCTGTATTTTCTCTTCAAGATATTGGATTCTTAATAATCTATAGTTTTCACAATGATTGGCTCTTTAATGATTAACAGTTTTACCATAAGCTAACTGGACACGTTCATCTTCTTATGTTTAAAACATCAGCTGATTGATTGACATGTAGTTTTTAATGTACTGTGTTTATGTACTGCCTATCTATCTATCTATCTATCTATCTATTTTTTTTTATAAACATCTCTTTTATTTCATATTGATATAACAACCAAAAATGAAAATTGTCTGCTTTTTTCTTTAAAACACATAGTTTCCCACCTCCCCATCACTCAGGGACTCAGAACAGAACATAATAATAATAATAATAATAATAATAATAATAATAATAATAATAATAATAAAATAAAATAAAATAAACATACCTGTATACCAACAAATAAAGAGCACAGAATCAGACCTGCACGTTACAAAGAAACAAAACAAGAAAAGTAAGTGAGCAAACAAGCAAATAAATAAAAAGGAAAACAGCAACAATAACAACAATGATCTCCATCCAAGTGTGCATACATATAGGTCACACATGTGAACATATCCATATACATGCTCATACAAATGCATTGATGTTTATAGTCAGGGATTGAATAAGTAACTTTGGGGTGGTTGTGCATACCACTGCCTTTTGACTTACTTCATTATTTGAGTAAATTTAGGCAAACATTAGTTTCATCTTTATTATTATCTGTGGTTAATGTATTAAATTGTGGGAAATCAACATGGGATTTAACTCGCTTGAAATACAGTGTAGCAGCCCCTGTTCCTGCTCAGCCAACGTGTAAGTTAATAGGTTACTGTTTTATTATCGTCGTGCACGGGAATACCTGAGAATCCGAGCTTCATGATGGCATCAGATCTGAACTTTGAACTGTAGCAGCTTTTAAAAGCCCCATGGACTGAAATCAGGTGGCTTTACAACATTTCAGAGGACGAAAATGGACTAACTCTTTATCTTCCCTCTTCTCCTCTGGCCACGGGAGCACGAAACACTTGATAGGTGAGTGTGTGACCCAATATCAGCGGGTATCTGTGTGTGACGTTCACGTGATGCTCGGAAAGTTACCGTTCTGACTTTTGATGCGTTCAAAAGCTTCAATTTGAGATCAGAATACAGTAAAAGGGCGATTGTTGGACGGAAATAAAAAATAAATAAGGTCGTAAAAGTACAAATATTTTTAAAGAAAATAAAGAAATATTTTTAAGAAAGACTAAGAATATATATATATATATATATATATATATATATATATATATATATATATATATATATATATATATATATATAGCAGCAAAAAATAAATATAAGAAGTATGTACAATGCAGACTAAAAATCCTAAAAATCCTAAATATATACAATAAATACAGACTAAATATACTGAACATCCTAAGAGAAAAAAAGTGAGGTATGAAAAACGTGGGCTATGAAATGAGTAATAAATATGAAATGCGAAATAAACAGATGTGGAATATACTATGTATGAAGGTACTATGTATACAAGACGAGAATTCTACAGAACAGTAAAATAAAACGTATGTATAAAATTAAATAGAAAGATAAATACTAAAGAGAATTATCAAAAATATATATATATATATTTAATAATATATAATTTATATAAATATAAATGATTAAGAAATTAAGTAAATTGTCTCAACAGATTTTGAGAACTAGTTTAACAATTTTGTTTGCAACGACTCAAGCAGTGAAATCGGGACTATTAGGGAATGACTATTCAGAATTCATAAGTATGTTTCATTTTGACTGACATGACAGAAGCAAATGATAACTTTATAAAACAGCAGAGAATTGTATGAAAGTAACTGATACATGTCCGAGAGCGTTTGCAATTTGTTCAGAGGCATGAGAAACAAATGACTCCATGTTGAGGAGGTTACGAGAACTTTCATTCTGATCTGAGAAATGCACCAACGCGACAGAGAACAACTGTAAGAAGGATTAGGTGAAAGTTCCCCATGGAGAATCATCTTTCCGATTTTTCCGATGGCGCTTGAACGCGACGCATGACTACGGCGCGTGGGTGGGTGTGTGTTCGTCAGGCATTCAACGGCGGCAGCAGTGCGGAGCCATGGCGACGGAAATGTATATTTTTATAATTTCAAACTTACGATAAAGAGTTTTTTTAAGTGACTGAGGCAGCGGCGTGTGTCTTCCCCTCGCCGTGTCAGGTGTTCTCAGCGACTTCTGAGGTAACCATGACTTCATGAGTAACGGTCAGTGGCAGCTGTGTCTCTAACTTAGCGAAGGAAACGGTCACTCAGCAGTCGATATTAGCCAGAAAACCATCACCGGCTTTCTAACATAGACATCCTAACGCTGGAGGAGGTACATTTAGGAGCCCTGACCGCCTGTAAAGCGCTCTTCCTGCTTCCTTTCCGTCCTCACAGATCAGGAAATGTTGCTATCGACATGGCTAACAGCTAACCAGAAGCTGCACCAGCTAGCCGCATTTATTTTGTATGTCAGTCACTGAGTTGACTTTGTGCTTTCATGGCATTGAGGTCGTGTGTGTGAGACATATCTACCCAACTTAGAAATGAAGCTTGAGGATGTTTAAAGTCTTCTTATCCCCATTCTTTGCTCATGCAGCTCTGTGTCATTCCCGAATTTACTAACTAGTGATGGGCACGGCAGTTCTTTTAGATGTACTGAGTCACTAGAATCGGTTCACTAAAAAGATTCGTTCAGAAGATTCGTTCACCCAGAGTGTTTGGCTGTGTTGCCTTGGCTAACAGATTTGTGAAAATGAGCTTTTTTATAAAAGTCCTTTCACACCGGGACCGTTTTTGGCCGACCGGCTGATTGTTTACGTGTCGGAGAACATAGCCCTTTTTATAAAAAACACAAACATTACAAAGATAACGACCTGAAAGACAACTTGTGGAGAGTCATAGTGTCGGATCTCTCATATGACGATGGTTTGTGTGCTTAAACAGTTTGCTAAACGTCTTTGTTTAACTTTCATCTGTGCTAAGTAACTGAAGCTCGTAAGCTGACCCGTTCAAAATTCGGAAATAGACGCGTCCTGGATGGAGGCGAGAAGACTGACACAACAGCAGACTTAGTGTTTTTCAGTTCTGATTGGACACTAGTGTTGAGATGGCGGTCTGTCATGATAGCATGTACTGAGTCGGGGCCAGTACCAGATAAGCACATGAAACTATAATCCATAAACGTAATTTAACAACAGCGACCTAATGGTGCTGTGACAGCAACGCAATTGAGTTTGAGACAGTGAAAATACATATGGTATGTCGCATCTGAATAGGTTAGCTTACGAGCTAAAGTTACTTAGCACAGATGAAAGTTAAAACAAAGACGTTTAGCAAACCGTTAAAGCACACAAACCATCATCATACGAGAAATCCAACACTATGACTCCCCACAAGTTGTCCTTCAGGTCTTTATCTTTGTAATATTTGTGTTTTTTATCAAAAATCACTCTGTTCTCCGACACGCAAACAATCAGCCGGTCGGCCATGTTGGATATACCGGTGAATCTGACGTTGCAATAACACGCAATCTGATTGGTCAGAAGTGGACACACAGTATGCAAAACTTTAGAAAAATCGACCGTGATCTGAAAAATAAATGATCTAGTGTGTAAGGACCTTTATGGTATGCTATTTAGCAGGTCTGCTCGGTAAATTGGGCTCAGTGAGTGATTCGTTCACTGAACGTTTAGAAGAATTCACACTGAACATACACCGTTCCCTCGCAAACTGCTGTAATGATACAATGCTACAGCTTTTACGCACTACTTGTTACTGTTCTATGCTGTGTCCTATTGTATGCAAGTTGTTGTTGTGGCAATTTAACAGTAAAAAACAAAAAAGAAGTTTTGCTCGAAATAATGATCCCTGATGTAGTTCAATGCATGATTTGTTAACCAAGTGATTCAGGCGTCGGTGCATGCAGTCCCTTGTTCCCTGGCTGCTTGCCTGGCAATGCTGTGTGCCGAACCAGCGGAAAACGAACGAGGAATGAATGAATCACTTGAGGAAGTGACTGTTCAGTACATTCACTCTAAAAGATTCGGTTCTTTTGAACGAATCGTTCGCGAATGACACAACACAATTACTAACTAGTCTCTCCAAAAACTGGTGTAACAGCATGTAAAAGGCCCATCGACACCTCCACCTGTGTTGTTGTTCACTTTGCACGTGTGCTTACCATTTTGGCATGGCTGTTAGCCTGTTTTAAACTTTCAGATGTTGTTTTTCCTTTCATGCGGGTCTCTGGATAAACATGAATATCATTTTGCTTTATTTTCCAAACATTCACAAAAATGAATTGATGCGGCAGGATAGTTTCTATAGAGAACAAGAGCTGCTTTACATAAAAACACACACGAGTAAGTGTCTATGTTGTATTTCTATGATGCAATAAAGTATGACATAACAAAATAGGACAGCATAACCTTACACTTATCAACCCAGGTCATGTGTACATCAAGCAGAATAGCTACAGCCAGATGTGTCTGCCTCTGAATTGTGATAGATCGCAGTTACAGTTACCCTGAAACCAACTGAATGAATTAGCATCAGCTCTGGAATTAATCCCATCTAAATAGAGCATCAGGTTTCCTCTCTGCTCTGATCATTGAAACACAATAAGAAAAAGTTATGGGATCAAATAGCGCAAGTTTCTGTTCTCCGACATGTTCACACAGCAAACAGTGTCGAGTGAGGGCTTTAAGATTTGTGATGAACCTTAGTCCTGCATGGTACACAGTGTCCAGAGCATGCAAACTCCGAGAAGAGGCGTGTATGTATAAAACATCAATATAACCCAGCAAACTGGTGGAAGTTTATGAGAAACTGTAACTGTGCTAAAAACAGTGTGACGGGAATCCTTACAGCAAATAGTTTTCATGTCTTTTTTTTGAGGAAGAAGGGGGGGCAGGATTGTTAGAATTGATCTGCATCATTTGTGCTGGAACAATTAAGCTGATCAGGACAGATGAGAAGAGTACTGCTGTTAGTCATACCTTGCTTTTGTGACCGATATTAGTGGTTCAACTAGTGACTATTATTATGTAGATTAGGTCTTTGTGATCCCCTCTCTCCATCCGTTGGCCGATCCTGTCGAGGCAGATGTTCTGGTTGGTCCGCCTGTCATAAGGAGGGTTTTCTTCTCTGTCATTGCTGAGGTCCTCCTCGTGTTTGACTTAGAAAACGCAACATCAACTATTTATAGAAACAGGATCAGATCTTTTGTACATCAGTTAAACCTTATGGTGTTACTTTGAGAAGAGTGACAGTCAGAATGACAGGCATGCCAAGACTCTCTCTGTATTATGTGCTGGGATAGAATACCCATTCCCTTTCTGTGCTTTTGAACTGTGCACTGATAACAAGCAAGGTTAGGGCGTTCAAAGGATGTGGTGTCCATTATTTCTTACAAGAATGCCAAGTTTTGATTGGTCAGGCCCTAAGGAAGCATTTACCATCCAGGCCCAGGTGTAGAGAAGTTGCCCCCATTTCTGGATCATGTATGGTTTTATCCTTGCAAAGTGTGGTTTGAACTGGCATCTGTGAATATCATAAAAATCAATGTTATTTACTGTTTATTTCTTAAAGGGATTTTCCGGTGGGAAATTAATTTAGGGTCAAACACCCCGTAACAGAGTTAGACTCCCCCTCGAGAGATGAATGTTGCAGACCGCTTGCTTCTCTAGTTATACCAACTTTTGTAATGACCGCACGATAGCAATACACAGCGGTCTGACTGAGGAGCCATAAACAAACCTCAACCAAAACGGCACTCTATAGCCACAAATAATGTTCAGAACAGCACCTAACTTCATCAACAGTACATACAGGGTCCCAGTCATACTAGCCATCAAACATCTTCTTAGCTTTGCCTGATTTCTTTAGCAAAGAGACTAAACACAACTCACCTACTCTCTTCCAGCAGCCGCTTGTTTGTAGCGAGACCTCAGGCCAGTCCATTACTGACTGCAGCGGGGTGACACAGCTCAAGGAAGAACATTTATGATCATTTCTTCATGGAAATACAATCAGACCGAGACTCTAAGGCAGAAGAACTACCGCGTCTGCAGTGAAAATGATGAATAAGGTGATTATTACTTCAAGGAAATGATAAAGAAACTATCATAAATATTCTTCCTTGAGCTGCGTCACCCCGCTGTAGTCTGTAATGGACTGGTCCGAGGTCTCGCTACAAACAAGCGGCTGCTAGAAGAGAGTAGGTTACTAAAGTTGGTATAACTAGAGAAGTAAGCGGTCGGCAACATTGATCTCTGGAGGGGGTGTCTTGTTTGACCCTAAAGTAATTTCACGCCGGAATATCCCTTTAAGAGCTCTTCATTTGTGACACTTCCTCTTTTTTTCTGCCTTAGATATGTTGGACCAGATGGACTGGGATTTACTAGATGAAGGTCTGGGAGCTTCAGTGGAGGAATCCCTTTACTTTTCTGGAGTTCCTAAGTCGAAGCCCCCCACCACTGACATCTCAGAACACGAATTCTCCTGCCACTGCTGCTACGACATCCTAGTGAGTCCGACCACCCTGACCTGTGGCCACAACTTCTGCCGCCACTGTCTGGCTCTTTGGTGGGAGTCTTCTCACAAGAATGAGTGCCCAGAGTGTCGAGAGAAGTGGGAAGGCTTTCCTAAAGTCAACATACTGCTGAGGTATGCTGCTGACAGCCTGAGCGTATCATGAATGAATGTTTGATTTTCTGACCACAGCATTCATACCTCTCACACGGTACAGGAGGAAACAGAGACCTGCAGGCGTCTTCTGAACACCAGGAATGTGTGTGACAGATGAGCTTTGTATTCACATCCTCAGTTCGGCATGTTTTCAAACTCTGATGTCCACCAGAAAGTCGGTCAAAGTTTCATTTGTAGTGCCTTACCTTGATGATTAAATACTTCATATGAACTTTCATTTTTACAGCTAAAGTAGGACAGGAAATATGGTGAGTACAGAGCGGTAAAAGACGTGCAGCACAGGTTGGTGGCCAAGAGTTGAATATGCAAGCACTGCGGCGAGGACTTGAGCTTCTGTAAATGTGCTTAAACTGTTGGCCCAGCCGGCGCACTGCCTGCTTAAGCTAGGTGTCATGTCAGAAGGTCGGGGGGTCTATCCCAGGTCTCGCTGTCCACATGCCAAAGTCTCCTTGAGCAAGACACTTAACCCCGACTGCCTCTGCTGGCTGTGCCGTGAATAGGATTAGAAGACCAGGGAAAGCAGGATGTAAACACAGTCCATTTAGCTGCGTCACTTTTCCCACAGAGTCTTTCCAACAAAACCAACACACTACACCCCTCATTGAGGTGTCCATTGACAGTACAGAATGAACGGGGCTGCAGTGACTGGACAAGATGTAATATCGTGTTTTAAAGCCGTCCTTTCAAGTGTAACTGACCTGCCTGTTGTAAATGTCACTCACTTTTTAACTCGACGCTCTCCTCTCTCTAGAGATGCCACTGACAAGCTGTTTGGAGATGTCGTTCGACAGAGGAGAGCGGAAATCAAAAATGACCCCAAAATCACGAGGAGCTTACTGGCCTTCCAGAGGTGAGGCAGTGAAATCTTTGACACCAGCAGCTTTAATTTAAAGCTGCGTTTACGCTGTAAGAGTTCTCCGCTGATGCAGCTTTTCATTTTCATACCGACGATTGAAGGTTTTCATAATGAGACCTTGTACCTACTTCATCCACCGTGCTGTTTGACTAACTGCTGAGATTTGTGTTTTTTTTGCCTTGTGTCTGTTTGTTCATTTGCGGCTTGAAGTAACTGAGTTTGTCTTGGTTTGTTTTTTAGGTACGGGGACAATTTAGGCAGAACAAAGACAAACCAGCATAAAGGAGCGGGTTTCTTCTTTTCTGGAGTCCTAACTGCTCTCTCATGTGTAGCTGTGAGTAAATCATTTTTGTTTAACCCTCACCTCTTTACGTCTTCTGTTTCCTTTATTGTTTGTGGAGAAGAAACAATAAAAGATGAAATCTTCATCTAAATCTTGGCAGCGGGAGTTTATTTTTAAGTGCATGTGAATTGAATGGATTTTTATTTAAAAAAAAAAAAACTGAGGGGATTCATTTCTGTAGTTCAGGGTCGAATTTTTCAAATGTTGTCAACAGTTGATGAGCCAAGACTGCAGACAGGTCAGAGTAACACTCGGCCATGCTGGTTGTATTTGTGCAGAATGAGTCCTGATGAAATATGCAGAATCTTCCTTGCTGCCATCGTCCAAACTGCAGCATGTGTTGCTCCAAAATTTGTAAATGTTGTTCAGTATTAACGATGCATACTCAGGTGTGTAAGCTATCCATGTTGTGAGCACTTCAGCGTCTCTATACTGTCATAAATGCGCTCTGATGACAAGATGGGTGACTGAAAAACATGATTTTCAAAAAGTTTTCATTCTGGTTTTCTGCTGGACTCAGTCTATCGCGATTACGGATTTGGGCTGTCCCAGGAAAGTCTGGTTTTGGATCATGTTTATACATCTATGGATCTGCTTTTCTTAACAGTGATTTTGACCCCATGCAGTAATTTCCACTACAGAGACATGAATCTGTTCACAGCCTATCAGAGTCAGTTTTCTGCTTCAAGTTTCTTTGAAACTCTTTAAAGCTCCTGTGAGAACTTTTCTGATTCTGCTGCCCCCTTGTGGATAAAATGGTAACCCCTATTGTTGCTGATTTGGCATTAAAAATGAAAATACTGTTATTAATTTTTAAAACCATACCCACCAAGCATTTTTCAGTCTAAAGCCGCCTAATAGACTAAACTACACTGTACATTGATCAATAACTATTGAAAATGTTTAAATCCAACATTTGGCCGTCATTATAACATACATACACTCACCGGCCACTTTATTAGGTACACCTGTCCAACTGCTCGTTAACACTTAATTTCTAATCAGCCAATCACATGGCGGCAACTTAGTGCATTTAGGCATGTAGACATGGTCAAGACAATCTCCTGCAGTTCAAACCGAGCATCAGTATGGGGAAGAAAGGTGATTTGAGTGACTTTGAACGTGGCATGGTTGTTGGTGCCAGAAGGGCTGGTCTGAGTATTTCAGAAACTGCTGATCTACTGGGATTGTCACGCACAACCATCTCTAGGGTTTACAGAGAATGGTCCGAAAAAGAAAAAATATCCAGTGAGCGGCAGTTCTGTGGGCGGAAATGACTTGTTGATGCCAGAGGTCAGAGGAGAATGGCCAGACTGGTTCGAGCTGATAGAAAGGCAACAGTGACTCAAATAACCACCCGTTACAACCAAGGTAGGCAGAAGAGCATCTCTGAACGCACAGTACGTCGAACTTTGAGGCAGATGTGCTACAGCAGCAGAAAACCATGCCGGGTGCCACTCCTTTCAGCTAAGAACAGGAAACTGAGGCTACAATTTGCACAAGCTCATCGAAATTGGACAATAGAAGATTGGAAAAACGTTGCCTGGTCTGATGAGTCTCGATTTCTGCTGCGACATTCGGATGGTAGGGTCAGAATTTGGCGTCAACAACATGAAAGCATGGATCCATCCTGCCTTGTATCAACGGTTCAGGCTGGTGGTGGTGGTGTCATGGTGTGGGGAATATTTTCTTGGCACTCTTTGGGCCCCTTGGTACCAATTGAGCATCGTTGCAACGCCACAGCCTACCTGAGTATTGTTGTTGACCATGTCCATCCCTTTATGACCACAATGTACCCAACTTCTGATGGCTACTTTCAGCAGGATAATGCGCCATGTCATAAAGCTGGAATCATCTCAGACTGGTTTCTTGAACATGACAATGAGTTCACTGTACTCAAATGGCCTCCACAGTCACCAGATCTAAATCCAATAGAGCATCTTTGGGATGTGGTGGAACGGGAGATTCGCATCATGGATGTGCAGCCGACAAATCTGCGGCAACTGTGTGATGCCATCATGTCAATATGGACCAAGCTCTCTGAGGAATGCTTCCAGCACCTTGTTGAATCTATGCCACGAAGAATTGAGGCAGTTCTGAAGGCAAAAGGGGGTCCAACCCGTTACTAGCATGGTGTACCTAATAAAGTGGCCGGTGAGTGTATATAACGTACAGTTGTTTTTTATTTGATATTTAATAAATAACGGATTAAATTATATCGTCTAGTTTCGGGCTAAAATATTGACCGATTATAGACGGGCAAATTTCTGTCTAAACTAGGACAAGACGTCTGTTCGACATTTAAGGCTTTGTGGGTAGAGACGCATCACTGTTCAGTTCAGCTTGTTTCACTACCAACAAAATCTCCTCAAAGTAGCTTTAAGATGTCATGTATCTGAGACAGAATCGTGTCCACATTCTTTGTACTTTTAAACTGAGTTTTTTTTTTCATTGTTTTTATATCTCCATCTCAACTGTCATCAAATTTTAAATCTATATTTTTTAAAAACAAAATAACATCAGTTTCAGTTTCAACATTTGATATGTTTTCGCTCTGTTTTATGTATTTAGTTTGATTGATTTGAAAACCATTACAATCTGTTTTTGTCACGGTTTTATGCAGCATGCAAACTGTAAGCTGCTGTGGACAGATGTGTTTTTAAAAGACCCAAAACGACAAACAAACTAAACTTTGAGCAACGCAGCAACCAATTCAGGCAAAGTTAGAGATGGCACACCTTAAATCAATATGGTTATGTCACGTATCATGTCAGTATTTTCTTCTTCTTTTGTGCCAACTTCCTCTCTGTTTGATATTTGAGAATACGATCGTAAATTTGTAATATGACAGGTGATGTTTATATCACACTCCACCTGTTTAGTCCATATTTGAAGATTTCAGTATTAGACAAGTTGGAGGAATGATTGATTAGACAACAAGCAAAAAAGATAGAAAGACATTTTTAAAGCAGCGTTGGTTATGTAATATTCAGAGGTTACCTCAGTTGTAGCTGGAGAGGTCGGTTGCTCATATCATGCAGACAGACTATGTTTAGTTTGTCCATGTGGCACTTGGGAGCAACGTCAGTGTTTGTCTTGCCACGTGGCAGCAAATTTGTGTGTGTCTGCTGAGAGTAGGTAACAAGATTAAAGCATGGCTCTGTTTCTGACAGAAGTTCATTTACATATATATATCACAGTGATGGAGTTTTAGTGAAGGGGGGGAGGTATTATAATAATCACATGAATCATAATAGAAACTTGACTCAAGTTTATATCTTCTTGTTAGTTTTGAAAATGTCCAACAGACCCTCGGTTTCTTACTCAACAAAACGATCTGTTTCAGGGAATTGAACAACAGCAGCACAGAGCACTGTGTTACACTTCAACTATCTTTGAAATAACTGATGGCTTTTCAAATTCAAATTCAACTTTATTTATATGGCACTTTTCATACAAAAGAAAACGCAATTCAAAGTGCCTCACAGAGGCAAAAAACAACAATAATGACAAAAACCCAACCCTTCCACCCACACTCACACCCATGGACCCACACGAACACAAAGACACACACCCACCCTCACTCACCCACACATACACATACACACAACCGCACACAGTGTGAGAATTTAAGACATATTGTTAGAGAGACATGGCCTGACACTGAGACATTACATGAGGAAAGAGCTACCTTTAGGAAACACTGGAGATAAAAATGGTGAAAAGAGTAAAACCTGATGGACTAAAACAAGAAAATGATAATATTAAATTAACAAATAAGTAAAAGGGGTAAAAGAAGTAAAACCCTGTGACGGGAAATTATGAAAAAGACTAAGAACAGAGATAATAAATAGAATGACATAAAATAAACATTAAGAACTTTGATTAAAATGAACATTTGCAATAAGAGAAATATAAAAGTGAGTCTTGAGCCTCTTCTTAAAAATATCAACAGTCTCTTCTTTTAACTAATCGTGTTTCAGTTTCATATTTTAGATCAGTCATACTGCAGCAGGTTCCTCTCAAAGCCTCGTACTGCCCTCTAGTGGCAAACTGACATGCTAACCCAACGCACTGTGGGCTTGATTTGACTATCAGGATATTTTAAATCGTGCGACTCTGGCAGTTTTATTATCTGAGGAGATGTTTTCTTTACTCCGTTGGTCTGAAAGCTGGTGTGTCCAGAATCTCATCACTCAGTAAAGCAGCTACAGTCTCTGAGGGACAAACCTAAACACGAGGACGACCAGCATCATCTTCATGAAAGCTTCAGATCCAGCTGACAAGTCCCCTCCTCCACCCTTTTGCAGGCTGCTGCTGTGGGTTTTTCATTGAACCCTTTTATCAGCTGTTGTTCATGAAATAAACGTTTGCATCTGTGCGTCCGAGCACCGACAAGTGTTATTAACTTTTGTTTTCAGGTGGTGGTTCTGGTGTATCACTGGAGCAGTGGGGTGGTGGAGCAGCATGACCCTCTGATCAGTAAACCTGTGTCTCGCTGGACGCCCGAGGAGGTCCTCTCCTGGCTGGAGCACTTGGGGCCCTGGGCTCAGCTATACCGAGAACCTTTCCAGCAGGAGAACGTCAACGGGAGGTAGAGACAATGTCCACTCGACCGCCATCTTTCTTCAGCAGTGCTGAGGTCTAGACTCAGTCAGAACAGTCTAAGGTTTGAGAGCTCATTTTGTTGATGACTGCTTGTCTTTGTGCTACAGGCTGCTGTTGATGCTGAGCGAAGAGGAGCTGTTGAATCCTCCTTACAGCATTGAAAATCAGGCTCATCGGAGAGCTGTTCTGGCTGAACTGGACAGAGTGAAAACCCTGGGAGTGAAACCTCCACAGAACCTCTGGGAATACAAGGTGGACTGAAGTCTGCCCTGTAGCAGCGAACTTACCCTGATGAAGCACTTGTGTATCTTTGTGTAACCTGGAGAAGAAGTCTTTTGTTTGGGAGGTTATACCTGACTTTTATCCTCCTTTCTTTTCCTCTCTTTTTCTGCCAGGCTGCCAACGCAGGGAAGTCCCTGTTCTTATTGTATGCACTGAAGCGCTCCCCCCGTCTCACAATCTTCTACTTGTATTTATTCGACTACTCGGAAACCTTCCTGCCCTTCCTGCACACTTGCTGTCCAGCCATCGCACACATCGAGCAGTCAGTGGAGAGCAGCTTCCTCAGCTCACAGGTGACCGTGGACGAAATTTTGATTTCAAACGTGACTTGTGTACTGTTGAGTACTGTTGAGACATATAACCTGGCAAACAGCACATCTCGCACACACAGTAACAGAGGAGGCAATACCGCCAGCGGGGTGGATGGAAGTACAAACCCGATACAGGGATGTAAATGAATGACGCTCCATCTTTCTTCAGTCTCATCCGTTGGAACTCGTTCACAGGATTTTCTGCCTTCATCGCTTGTTTGTGTCCTTGTGTTTGTAGTTGGAGCCTAATTGGCGACAGTGGGCGGAGTTCCTCGTGAAGTACCTCCTGCTCCCGTACCAGCTGATAGCAGAGTTCGCGTGGGACTGGCTCGCCACCCACTACTGGACATCGCGCTTCATCATTGTGAACACCATGCTGCTGTCTGTGCTGGAAGGCTGCGCCCTGTGGAGACTCTGGACCGGAGCCGCCATCAGGTGAACATGTTGTGGGGGGTCAGCTGGATCAGTTTCTGTTTGGATTATAGTCGTCATACGTAAACAACATAAATAAAGTAACAGCATTATAAGAACAAGATGAATTTATCATGAGAATAACGTCAAAGTAGTTAAAGAACAAATATGTAATGTAAGGAGGATAAAGTCTTATGGAAATGGTGTCAGACTACTTTCAGATTAAAATCACAGTACGGGGAGAAAAGAGGCGTAATCTAAGAAGATTAAAGTCGAGTAAATTAGTCTGTCTGTTACATTATTGGTTGTGCGACTACACCAAGTGTAAATATGGGTGTAAATCCTGTGAGCCCGTGCAAAACAGGTGTGACTTTTTCAATCATGACTCAGAGGAACCTTTCATAGCCTTAAAAGGAGCTCCTGGTTGTAGAGAAGGGTGTTTATAAAGATCTTTTCTGCAAAGCAACGATGAGAAACAGAACTAGACTTTGTAAATTCAGGTATTCTGGTTCCTGTTCGCGTCCTTAGCAGTTGCACCTGAATGGGCTTTTGTTGCACGCTGGGTTACAGCTTTTGAATGTAATACTAGGCTGCATAAGATACAGATCCTGCTCACATACTTAAACATGTGTCCTCCACTTTTCTCAGGACTCTGCCACGAAAGATGTGGAACCACTTGTGGAAGATGATCTCTCAGGGGTTTGCCTTCGCCCTCCTGTGGCCTTTTATCCCTCAATTTGTCTGCAACTGCCTTTTCTACTGGGCTCTCTACTTCAGCCCCATCATCAACATCGACCTGGTGGTGCAGCAGCTGATGCACCCCGAAACATAGGCACTGTAACACACTGCATGTTCGCAGTGTTGGAATCACGCCGCACAAATTTGCAGCAAATAAAACAGCCAGAAAATCCTGACGTTGAAGAGGAGAAATGTTTATCTTTGGCAAAAAAAAAAAGAAACTCAAAAGAGACTGGCTTATTTGCTACCGGGAAGAAAGATCTCACCTCTCGCCTCCTGTGTGGTGTCTCTCTACCTGACAGTTGCCGTGTAGAACAAGAGAGGCATTTGTGAGAGAAACAAAAGGAACAAGATGAAGAACAGTGAGATGTCGGAGTTGCTATTGTTTAGATGAGATAACTGCAGTGACATCAGTCGCTGCATGCATAGTGCATTAACAAACCACAATGCCTAAATGGTCCTAAGGGCATTTATGCAAATAATAAGTCATGTTTCAGATCCAGAGGTCATGAAATCCAGCTTCATGAAGTTTTGTTTGATGGCTCTGTAGCACCAAGTTACCTTCAACCCACCGTTCATAAATGCATGTTATCTACAGTCAATGACAATCTGTTGTTTTTGAGCATCAGCTACAGTGGATATAAAAAGTCTACACACCCCTGCTCAACAGTCAGGTTTTCGTGATGTAAGAAAATGACAGCAAGATAAATATTTTCACAACTTTTTCCACCTTTAATGTGACCTATAACCTGTACAATGTAACTGAAAAACAAACTGAAACCTTTAAAGGGGAAAAAAAAAAAATAGAAAAGTTAAAATAACCTGGTTGCATAAATATGCACACCCTTTAACTAATACTTTGTTGCAGCACCTTTGGCTTTTATTACAGCACTCAGTCTTTTTTGGTAGGAGTCTTGCCCATTCTTCTTTGCAAAACTGCTCCAAATCTGACAGATTGTGATGGCATCTCCTATGCACAGCCCTCTTCAGATCACCCCACAAATGTTCCATGGGATTCAGGTCTGGGCTCTGGCTGGGCCATTCCAAAGTCTCAATATTATTCCGGTGAAGCCGTTCTTTTGTAGATTTAGATGTGTGCTTTGGGTCAAAGCTACAAAAATGTCAGGAAAAGCTACTAGAACAGCTGAACGTTATTTGGGGTTGATCAGAGGCACTTTAATTGGTGACAGGTGTGTGCTGACTCCAATTTAACCTGAGTTTGAATGTAATTGGTTAAATCTGAACACAGCCAAATCCCCAGTTGTTAAAGGGTGTGCACACTTATGCAACCACATGATCTCAGTTGTTTATTTTTACGTCACCCCCCTGAAAGATTTAGGTTTGTTTTTCAGTTGTGTTGTACAGGTTATAGGTCACATTGAAGGGGAAAGAAGTTGTGAACTTATTTATCTTGATTTAATTTTTTTACATGACAAAAACCTGGCAGTTGAACAGGGGTGTGTAGACTTTTATAATACATTCCCTGAGTCTTCAGTTGAGCGCTTGACTTTGACTCCAATTTTGATGCCACAGAGCCATCTTGAAAACACACGATTGTGAAATGTGTCAAATGTTGGGGTTCGTAGTTCTGCAGCCTGATGGGAATGTCTGTCTTCAGACGTGCTCGAGGAAGAAAACAACATCCAGCCTCTGTGAACAAATGCTCAACAGTGAAGCACTATCCAGTTAAATTTCTGTTCATTCCACCAAACATGAAGCACTTCAGTTCAGATATGAAACAAGTGCTCCTCAAACATTCTGAGACTTTAAAGCAATTTTTAAAAGGTTTTAACAGGCGGATTTTATTTGCTGGAACTGCAGACTAATATTTCATTGCACATATTTTTTTATTGCTCAAAAACATTGTGTTTGCAGTGTAGATTTCCATGTGGGTGGGTAGAGCATATCAAAGACTCTTTATTTTTTACGTTTGCACTTAATAGTTACACACTGTGATTTTGTTCTTCAATGTTCTCAATGATAAAAAAATAAAGATTTTTTTAAGAGTTACATGTTGTGTGTGTTTATCTCCCTAAACGGTTGTTTGCAGTACTTTGAATGTTAAAAACAGGATCATGATTTTTGTATGTAGAGGCCTGTTTAACTTTTTATAGATTTTGTGTGTAGTTATCCAATTCACAATTATATCAGGTAATTATTGATTTTCCTAGTTTCTGTTTCTGTTATAGTTGCTCTCAGCTAATTCATTTTAGGTAGGTATGCAGGTAGGTAGGTTGAATTTATTGTCCCTGTGAGGAAATTCATTTGCAGTAAGTTAAAGACATACACAAAGACAGCACACATAGACATTTCCATACACTGTCCCATATAAAACAAAACGACTCAGAAAAGCCAATATAAAAATACTACTTTACTGTACTTTGTCAATTCAAAAAAGTATTTCAATAAATAGTCTTTAAATAATGTATCTGTGCTCAGACCAGCTGAACCAGTATCTAAAAATAAAGAATAAAACTGCCCACAATCTATTTTAGTTTGTTCAATTATAAAATCACCTGTGGTACAAACGACCGCCTGGACCTGTTTCTGGTGAGGGCTGGGCACCGGTATCTGCGGCCTGAGGGCAGCAGCTCAAACTCTCTGAATAAGGGATGTTCTGAGTCTGAGAGTATTTTCTCAGCTTTGTCCAGGGCACGAGATAGATAAATGTCCTTTAGGCTGTTCAGGGGAATGCCTTGAATCTTTAATCACAGCAGCTGCTATTATTTCACACTTAGACTGTGCTCCTGGATTTGTAAATACAAAAATGAAAAGCTTTATTTTGATTAAAATTCAGTCTTTTTTATGTGAATATGGAAAAAAAAAAAAAAAAAACAGACATTAATAGTTGTAATATTTTAGGAATTTTTTATTGAACTTAAACAAGAAATTCACAACGAAAATTCGTAAAACAATATAAAAACTGAAAATGGAGACAATTGTGCAACACATTTGTACTATACATGAAAAATTTAAGTATATACATGCAAAAAGATTTGAAATTTGTTATTTTATTGTTTAAATAGTCATTTAAAGCACAGTAACTTAAAACAAGACCATGCCTACATCACTGGATCCTTAAAACTTGTTACAGACAAGAAAGCCCTACGCCTATTCTCTTTACTAGAAATGTTCCAATTGATATGGAACATTAAATTTTCTAACATTAATTTTTTTCTTATTATTATTATTATTATTATTATTATTATTCTACACTTTCTAAATTTCTATGTTTATGTTGGGTTTGTTGATTTCTCCTTATTTTTCTCTTTTGATGTTTTTCATGCTCAATCTAAGGCAAATATTCTATATTTTCTTATGATAAATGAGTGCCTTGTTTGTTTGTTTATAATTCAATAAAAAGAAAAAAAAATATAGCACATTAAAAGAGATGGGTTATTTTATAACATGGAACGACCGCCCTCTAGTGTTTAATAGTTGCAGCAACGACTGTCGCCATAACAACGTAGGGACCGTCTCACAAAAGCGCGAAAGAAAGAAAACGAGAAAATACTAGAGGCATTAATATTTACAATCACGTTCCAACATGTCAGTAAATTTTACAGATTAATTTCGTCTTGAGGGTAAGAATATCAGACTGTAAATCATTGGTAATAGTGTTGTTATCGTGATGTCTTTAAATGTATCGTGAGAGTTCAAACCGCCAAAAGCACTTTACCCTCCGTCCCTTACGTCACTGTTGCGGAAGTGAAAAGTCTACGTGGGGAAGAAAGGTTGGTCTGACCGCGTTTACACACCAACAGTACCGATGTCCAATCCAGGTTAGCTCCGTCCCCGTGTCGAACCACTCTTCCTCCCCGCCCCTCCAGGCAAATGGACGCGCTGAGCAGCCGCCGGGGCGTATAAATGGGACCGGGAGCCGACGACAGCCTGTAATGCTGCGCCGGGTGCGGCGGTCTCTCCGGCAGGTGCTGTTTCTGATGGCCCGGAGACCGGCTCTTCTTTGCGGGGCTATCGTGCTCAGCGTCCTGCTCGTTCTGGCCGTGAAGTTCACATGCAGGTAAGAGTCAAAAACTGTCAATATGAACAGTTTCTGTCCATATTCGGGGACTGTAAGCTTGTTTACTTTGTCAGGAGACTAATGTTTCTGTCGCAGTGTTGTAAACAAGCTTTTAGTGACATGAACCTTATTATCTGTGAAGGGTTAGGGTCTTCAGTTTGTGTGACACATGAGGATTAACTCAAACAGGACTGTTGAAACAGACGTTGTCACTGTCTCCAATACCAGGATTTTATGAAGATTATAAGTCAGTAATGTTTAGTAAACAACTCATATCAGTGATCCCACCTGTGAAGGTTACAGCTGCTTACTTTAAAACTGAGCCAACCTGCAGGCAGCTGCTACATCCTCACCCCTGTCCTGTCAGGACTGAAAATATCCAAGAGTTACTGAAGGTTAGAGGAAGTAGCAGTAGGGGAGACCGGGGTAAGTTGAGCCAAAGGGTAAGTTGAGCCACCCCCTGTTGCTTGGCAATGGTAAAAGAAATTGATCATGTGACCAAATATTGAGGAGATGGACATCAATTCGTGGAGTCTGTGAAGGTTAGAAGCACATTGGTGAAGGGATTAGACATTTATTTACAAAAAAAAAAAAAACACTCTTGAAAGTGAATTTGGTCTGTCATAAGTTTTATTAGAATTGTATTTAGACCAAAAAAGATCATTTTAAATTTGTTTTATACATCAATTGTGGTATCTATGAGCTACAGCATGAGGTAAAAAACCTAATAGTCCACCATTTTAGTTTAGAGGACTATTAAAGTCATCATTGTAGTTCTGGGGTAACTGAGAACGTAAAGGAGTCTGATGAGAGGATCAGAGTTTAAGTTCAGATTGTATAAATATTTTTAATGGGCAGCGTCTGCTTCCTCGCTGGGTGAAGCCACTCCGAGAACAGCACCCTCTGTTGAGGGGCTGCAGTATAGGTCATAAATCCCGCCTCCTCCAGCAATCCCTATGGAGCTGTGGACAAACTTTAGAAATTTATTACACAGAATATAAGGCACTGGTTTGTGCTCAAGTCCTCTTTTTTTCTGTGAAGCTCCGTTTTTAAAAGTTATTAGGGGGTTCATATTTTCTATGATTGGCACCTGAAACAGCCTATGGGCGTTCAGGGATTGCGTAGCTCATATGCTGTTTGAGCCGTGCGTCATCACAGCGACTCTCCAGCCGAATGCGCACAACGCTACTGCGCAGCGCTGGTTTCAGGAAAAGAAAAATCCCGGAAATACTGAGAGCTTTTGGCTTCAAATCTGTATACAGGCGGGAGGCGAAACCAAGTTGTCCATAGTATATATAGTCTATGGTTCTGAATCACTTAAAGACATTCTCATGTTAAAAGTTTTTTTTTACAGAACAGCTTTTTAGCAGTTATATGTAACAATAATAATAAAAAGAATGATTGTACCAGTTGAATACTGTATAATAGATAAAAATACACATGAATATGAAGAAGTGACTGTTATTTAGGGAGAGAGAAGGTGAGAGAGGATACAAGGGGTAAGTTGACAATAGGAGACCACTTTTTTTGCATACTGTATTATCAAGACATTTATGTTTACACTCATTCTGTTGGTTTGCACACGAGTTAGAGAGAAAACTATGATTGACTTGATGTAGTGATCTGAAATGTGAAAAATGGCTCATCTTACCCCACTCTCCCCAGCTGTAAAAATACTCTGTTACTACTCTAAGTCCATTTGTCAAACTATCTCAAAGTCTAGGAGAGGAAAACCTGTAAAGGACAGATTTGACTATTTTCTGAAACTGAGGGATGAAACTGAAATTAGTGGGGATGTAAATCTGCTTTCTTGTCGCCTTAAACCAGCTGGGGTTTCAGTTGGTCTTCTGTGAAACAAACAGTGAGGAAATTTTAAAAAAATGCTGATTTCAAGAAGACCCAAAGTCTTGAGGTCAGGGTATTCAAAAGACGAGAAAAAGAATAAAGCAGCAACCCAACAAGTACATTAGATTTTCATAAACATACTATCAAAACTTCTGTTTATTTTCACAGTTTGTAAAGATTTTCTTCCTTCAACAATCGAAGTGTTTGAGCACTGAAAGCAGCTACTTCCAGCAAATGTTTACATCAGCTGAGGATTGAAATTTGAGGCAAATTGTAGACAAATGATCTCGGTCACACCCTGCCTTTTACCCATGGCTGTGTTTCTTCTACTAAGAGTGGAAAGAGTTTCGTTTGATGCAGGGAAAGTGATTTTGATGTGTTATAAGGTTTTTTCATTGAGCTTTTCTCACTTTGCAGCCGTGCTAAAAATGTGGTGGCAGCAGCTCGGCCTCCTGTGCGGTTCTTCTCTGCCGAGGCCCCAGTCGTGGACCTTTATCTGGGTCAGCTAGACCAGGTAAGAGTCAGACACCTGCTGTTAATCAGCCTCACTGCTCGGTCATTAAGTGGTGCCTTGTTTTGATTAACTTTACATCAACTTACAGACACAATCACATGGCCCGGTTTTAGTCTACAACTGTGAACATTTTCTCTGCAGGTGGAGCGGATCAGGAGTGTGGCGGAGGTGTCTCTTATCTTCTTCTATGCACCCTGGTGCGCTCACTCCATGGCCGCCCGGCAGGAAGTGCAGCAAGTAGCCAAGAAGCTGGCCAAACAGGTACAGCACACTTAATCAAACAACAAGCGCCCTGGATTGTTTAAATGCCAAATAGCAGCTTCTATTGACATGCATGTGATGTGGACGAGTTTTCAGCAGCAAAGAGAAACTGACTTAATCTGGTAAAGTAAAACCCTCATTCTGCTGCATTATACCTGGACTAAAACAGATTTTGATGGTTTACTGATCATCCAGACCCAGTATTTAAACAATAAGAGGGCAAAGAAAACTATTAAAGAGTTAAAACAGAAAAAAATGATAAAAAATTAAGGATATCTTTTTCATCCTAAGAGGCGGTTTGTTTCCCTGCGTACTCAACAACAGCACAGTTGATTAAATGGAGTTAGTAAGGCATTCATAAGCAAGCTCAGTTGCTCTTTTACTTCCAAGATGAAACCAAAACTTAAACTGACCTGACCTGGTATTTTGTGCATGAAACAGATCAAACTGACAGTTTCAAGAGGCAAAACAAACAGATCCAGCAACCGCAGTATGTTCTGCTGTAGGATTTGACTCGTTACTTCTAATTGCATTTAGTCTAACCTCTTTATTTGCTTAAATTTCCATTAAAAGGCAATGATGGCTATCGTTGGCCGGCAGTGGTGGACAGTAACAGATGAAATTTACTTGAGTACTGTACTTAAGTACAGAGTCTGAGGATTTTTACTCTTACTCCAATACATTTCCACTCTTACTCGAGTAAATTTCTGAGAAGGCTCATGAGTACTTGTTACTTTTGGTTTCGCTGTTTTGTTTTTTTCTTTCCACTAAAACGCAATTGGCCACATGCAGTGTTCGTCAAAGAAGGAAACCTATCACAGTACACGTTCTCCACTGGGATGTACGTAAAACTGGAAATAAACGCTCTCTTGTTTATCAGCTCAAAACAAAACCGCGGTGGCAATGGTGGCGGCAGGAGAAGAACGCCACGTTGAATCCTCAGGCTCAGAGTCTGAACATGATGAGCCGGAGTTGAATGAGGCGGAGGAACTTGAAGAAAACCCGCCTTATCTGAAGGCTATGTTCGAGTTTTCAGGAGTAAATAAGAAAAACGCGGACAGACAAGAAAAAGTACAATGTGTGTATGTGTATGTGTGTGTGTTCAAATATTTGAACTTTGGGAGCGACTTTTCCGCGACTCCGTGCCACGACAGCCAATCTCTTACTTACTCTTACTTTTACTTACTCTTGAATACTTCAGTACATTTAAAAGAAAGTACTTTTTTACTCTTACTCGAGTAACGTATTGACTGGGATACTCTTACTTGTAGCGGAGTAAATTTTGACCAGGAGTATTTGTACTCTTACTCAAGTACTCAGGTCAAGTACTCTGTCCATCTCTGTTGGCTGGTAAATGCTGTGCACTAAGACTACAAACTTCTGTTAGTTGTTGGCTGGTGTGATAAGAAAATCTCAGTTTTAAGGTAAATTTCACTGCTTGGTCACTTGCAGGGTTAGTTGAAGTTAACTAAGTAAGGAAGTAACCCACCACCAGCACTCTGCATCATTCCCGTTTCCAGAAAGTTCTGTTTGTCTGATTCGTTTTAGACCTCATCTGGAATGAAAATGACACAAAATCACTGAGAGGTATCCGACACTAACCCCTGAAACTGTTTTGTTTGTTACGCTCCGTTTCTTTATTTCTCGTACAAACACAGGTGCAGTTTGTGGCTGTTAACTGTTGGTGGAGTCTGGGGAAATGCAGGAAGCAGAACCGCTTCTATCAGTACCCGATCATCCACCTGTTTTATAGAAGGTGAGACCGAGAACTCACAAAGCCATCTGAAGTTTTTTCAACTGAAAAGTAAACAATGACTAAAAAGGTGACAAACTGGAACCTCTAAATCTTTGTGTTATAGCCCCTGACGTAAAGAGCTGTGACATCAGTTACACTCTTTTAACTATTTCAGCCTCTAACATAAAGTAAGGGCTCATCTCATTTATCCATTATGTGTTTATTCTTATACTTTCTATGCTGCAGGTTCGGGCCCATCAAGTACAAAGGTCCATTTGTGGCTCCTTATGTGGAAAATTTCATCCTCCGAGTCATCACACCGCTTACTTACCTCCCATCTAGAGCCACTCTTCAGGAGTTCCTCTCGTACCACGAGGTAAAATAACGGCGGCGAGTGAGCTGTCTTTAGATTAAGTGCGATTTTCTGATATATTTTAATTTTCTGTGTCTCTTTTGTATTCCTAGTCTCGAGTGGTGGGTTTCTTCCAGTTTAACTCCTCTCCTCAGCCACCGGGGTACATCACATATTTGTCCTCTGCCCTGCAGGCCCTAAAAAGAGGTGAGGCATGAACATTCAGACTCTGAACTGTGGAATATTAATACTGAATTAGATATCTTTAGTTTTCATAATAAAGGTGACTGAAGCTGGATTGGTAGTTACTAAGGCTGCACGATATTGGAAAAAAATAATATTGCGATTTTTTTCAACCCTGCGATATATATTGCGATATTAAAAATATAGGAATTTTCACCAGATGACCTGAATAGCATTTAATGTAATGCTGCACTGCTGAAGTCTTGAGGACAGTTAACCTGCTCTGATCTTACCTCTTTTTGTGAATGTTAGAATGGCTTCTGTCTGTCTCAGAGATATTTTTAGGTTTTATTGTTCTGGGACGTTATTGTGGCAACAGATTAACACAGAACACGTGTTTTGGTCAACATCATCCTTCTTTTAACCGAAATGATTCCAGATAACTGACTTTCCTTTTCTTTTTGGCAACAAATTTCCATTTTCGGTGTTTTTTTCTTGTTCGTTGCTCATTTTGCGATCGTTGTTGTTAGCGGTGTTGTGCCGAGAAACGCATGTCCTCCGAGAATTGCATGCACCTCGCAAAACGTGCACCGCTTATAGTAGAGTGGTCCACGGAAATGTACAATTTAAAACCCATACAGTTCTTATTTGTTGGGCTTAACAGTCATGAGTAAAGTTCCGAAAGTAATTCTCAGCGGACACGTGTCTCCCTCCATGTGCAGAACATGTGCAGGGGTGGGTTTCCTCCTCTCTGATTTTGATTGACAGCTGACAGGGTAGTCTGATTGGCAACTGAGAACTGAGTCTGATTGGCAACTGAGTTAAGGATGAAGGTGATTGGTGGATCGCTGCACACACGTACATCGTGATGACGATATTCAAACGATATATTGTGCAGGCCTAGTAGTTACCTGATGTTTCTGTGTGTCGTGTGCGCTCCTCCTGGATTGTTTGTCTAATGGGGAGTGGCTTTGTCTCTTTGAATTGTAAATAGTAGAATCGCAGTTTCCTGGAGTCAAAAGGCATTTAACTTTGTGTGTGATCCTGTTTTCATCTCACTGCGAATGTCATCCAGTGTGAATCTGATAGCTGATAACTGCACAGCTATAAGTGTTTGTGTGTTTTATGTAAAAATGTGTGTAACTCTTCATTCGCCTCGGGCTGCCAAATGAAGCGCGTTAGCTCAGCGGTCACAGACAGACCTTGGTGTTCAAAGTCAGCTTCATATTCATGCAGACTCTTCTATCTTGCATCTTTCTTTCCCCGTTGGAAGCATCATCAGATACAGAGTAAAAGAAGGCAGAAGTTCAGCTGCTTTTCAGCCGTCAGTTCTGACTCTCTCTGTCTCCGGTGCAGATTTCCGTGGTGCTATACGTTTTGGGGTCGTGACCAACAAACAGGTTGCGGAGGCCATCTCGCTGAAAGAAGATGAAACTGTTTATCTTTATAGAAGATTAAACTCTTCTTTGGTAAGTGAGTTCACCTGGTATATGCATGTATTTGCAGTATACGCATGCATGGACAAAAATAAAATACGAGGCCGCCCTGACACGGTGTTTCATGTTTCCCCTCATTAGATTTTCCCTCGAAGGGAACGTAACTTCACATCAGAGGCCATCTGTAGCTGGGTGTTCGAACACCATGAGACCGTCCTGCACTGGCTGCAGCCTCCGGGCACAAAGTCCCGCCTCCTGGAGCAAGAGCTGACTAAAGGGCCGGCATTGCTGCTGTTCCTGCCTCACAATCCTCTTGCCTTACAGCCCAGTCCAGTTCTACAGCAGGTAAGACCATTCCAGATTTTATCGGAGACATCTTTCCTCATTCGTTGTCTTGACTTTCGTAGGATTATGTTATACTGCCACACTCTGGGTAGTTTGTTTGTCTTTACCTTTGCGTATCCCTTTCTGTGTCTTGTGGTGTGCCACAGGGGTCTATTTTAGGTCCCCTGTTGTTTTCTAATAACTCAAATGTAAGACCGATTCAGTGTTTATGCATCAAATGAACACGTAGAAACATTTTTATACCCCCTCTGATCTTTAGAAACATGGATTAAAATGTATTGGGTTTTGTCTTTTATAGCGTCGCGTGTCTGACTTTTACTTATCCTTGTACCTCCCTGGAAATGCAGTATGTTTTTATTCCAGTGTTTGAATTGTCTTACTGTATTCTAGTTTATTTTTATCCTCTGATAATGTTTTCCTCCTTGCCGTTTTAAATTGTCTTGCGATTCCTCGTTGTAGTTTTTTTCTTTGAGCTTTACTCTTATTAAAAAACCCGAATTTCCTCATCATTGGTAGATGCCGTGTGCGACACAGTGTGTGAAGCTCAACTTTTATGCTGCTGACTCTTTATTTCTAAGACTTGGTGATAGCAGAAACTTTCATTCATTTCATTGTTTTTGAAAGATTTGGGATTTTTCATCATTTCCCTGTGCCTGATGCTGAACTTTGACTCTGCTCTGAGTGTTTTTCTTCTCCTCTCACGTCATCACTCCCACTGTCAACACACCTGTAGCATAAAACCTGGATGTCCGATTTTCTTGCAGCCTCAGTTTTGATTCCTTAGCCAAGAGGTCTTCTCATTCCTGTCTTAAAATCTTAAGAAGATCTTTAAGGAATATGCTAAACAGGAACTTTTCAGTCAGCTGCTGAACTTCCTCTGATGCCACCATGTTCTACCTGCTTATAAAACCAACGTCTGATCAAATCTGTCCGTCCCCTCCCCTTTTATACACACCGGTTCCTTCATTTGTCAAAAACAGGTCTTCAAATCAGTTGTCGTTTCAGATTTGAGTACTTAATATTTTAGCCTTTTCTTGTGATTGCAGTCCTGTTTGAATACCATCCTTGTTTCCTTCTTTCAGGTTGCAGACATTGCTGTCCGTTATCATTCCTGCGGCAACAATACCCACTCCAGCTCGGACGACAGCCTCACCTCCCACTCACCGTGCTGCCAGTCGGTTCTTCTCTCAGAGTCCAGCTCAAATGTGTGCGAGGTGTGCCTCAGCTTGTCACGACTGAGCCTTACCAGCTCTCCTGCACGCTGCTTGTTCCCCTCAACGGCTCAGGAAGGAGATTTGTTGCAGCCTCGTATCAGACACTGCTGCCTGCACCATCTCCCTGCTCCCGTGTCCATAAAAACCGCCATGGCTTGCACAAACTTTTTGGACAGCTACAGCCCGTTCAAACAATACAGTGCCTGCTGCAGAACAGTGGAACCTCAACTCAACAACGAATCACAAGCCAAAGAGGAGTCAGACGTACGAAGAGTTCCCCTCACGCCTCATCCCACGTCCGTCCCTCCGTCTTCCGTCCCTCTGCAGGACGGAGACGGCTTCACAGGGCTACGGTGTCAGACAAACAGGACGCTCAGGTTTTATGTTCTGGATCTTGCTCTGAACTGGCCTCTGGCAGAGAGACTGGGGGCAACACACAACAGAAGTGCTTCTCTACACCGGGAGGAAGGCGCGCAAGGCGATGGGAGCGGCGACGGTTCGTTTGCAGCCATCGTGAACCTGAAGGATGAGGTTCATTACGTTCTGCATCGCAGCCCGGCGGCCACGCTGACTGAATCTCTGGGTAAGACTCAGGTCCTTTGTCATCTGTATGTGAGCTTTCCTGTAGAGGTCGATGATATGACAGATATTAGTCATGCAGGGCTTGACATTGCGACCATTTCACTCCAAACAGATGTGTGCGAATTGTACAATATATTTAGGGGAACATGTGCGCATAAAAAACTCAGCCGAGGCAACAAATGTTTTTTCATGCAAATACTACGGTGAAGTTAGTTTTAGGTTGGATATCCGACGGACATTAACCACGGATCTATGGGTGTCTTCTTACTCTCCACAACCAGGAATGTCAACAGCAGCACTTTTAAATCTACTCGGCACCCTCGCTGTCAATGTCGGGTGTTGAATAAGCGACTATCAATAAATTACTGGTTGATGTTCTCAAAAAAGGCTGTTTCCCTTTAACAGCTGACTAACGGCTCATTTTCTGATTTCTGTTGTCCTCAGCTCAAGTGAAAATGGGATAAATAGGTAGCGACAGTTTGATCTGGTTTAAACTTTTGCGTCTGTAGAAAGTTTCGTGACCCGGAAGTGAACCTTACTCAGACAGATGAGACACAGATTCTGCTCCTCTCCTCTTTTACAACAATGCAGATTAGTTTTCATGAAAATACCCCTCAGTTTAGCTCCACACTCACTTTGTTTGGTCATGTTCATGTATTCATGTCTTCTCTGCTTGTTGTTTGCGGTCTCTTTCTTTCCTGCTTTTCTTTTTTTGGACACATAACCCCCAAAATCAAACAAATCATCACAGTCCAGACAAAAGTTGTTTCTTTTGAGTCTGTTCAACAGTCCTGCTTTCTTTGTGTGTCTTTCTGACCTTTTCCTTCTGATATTTCCTGGAAACCTTCCTGGTGCCCATGAGTACAAATGTAATCCAGTGCAAAACTGTCCATCATATCAAAAACTGTCTCGGTAGAAAGAGACGTGTAGGAAGAGGAAGAAATCCAGCGTTAAACTGAAGTCCTCCGTTAGTCGCGTAGTTCTTTCTTTTAGATACGCAACCTGTTATCCGGTGGTAAATGCACAAAGTTGCTGAATCCGGTCCAGATTTCTGTATCATAGAGTCACATCTTTTTGGTTGAAGTCTGTGTCATGTGATCCTGACAGCAGCTCTTTGTCCTGTTTGTGTTGGTGTCTCATTAAAGAGGCCTTCATCAGGAACTTCAGCGCTCCATACAGCCTGCTGCAGAGGCATTTAGTGGGAGAAGGCAGAAAAGGAGAGGAAGCGGAGACTGGCCGTCCGGATCAGCACCAGCAGCAAACAACCAGACCCCTCCTCATCGCAGAGCTGACCACTTCCTCCTTCCTGCCCTCCGTCATGGACATTCAGAAGGTAACTGCTTTCACAAAACCTGATTCACAACACTTTAATTTAATCGAAGTTCAAGCACGTCCAAAACTAGATTATGAAGGAATGAAGAGTGAGCTTCAAAAATCTGAACATGTGTTTTGTCCTGCAGGATGTGCTGCTGTTCTACTACACTCAGTGGTGTGGATTCTGCTCTGCTCTCAACCACATCATCATCCAGCTGGCCAGATTACTGCAGGGAAACAGCAGCATCACTGTGGCCAGGTACACCAGCTTTTAGCAGTTATTAGTTTTATTCTGTTAAATCATCATTTTATACCGACTTTAATATCGGTCATCTCAAGAGATTACGTCACGATCATTAGTGAACGTCTGCATGTTTTGTGTTTAGGGTGAATGTTGCGCGTAACGACCTTCCGTGGGAGTTCATGGTGGATCACGTTCCCTCCATCCTCCTCTTTCCAAAGTACAGGTAAGAACGACGCCACATGCATCTATGATATTTCAGTTTGTGTAAATTTGGCGCCCCCTGTGGACAAATTAGTGTTTGCTTTACATCACAGGGACAAATATTTGAAGACATAAGCACACAATTGAGAAAAAGTAATTTAACAATAAGCCTGGGTGATTATATGATAGTGATTAATGATCGTGATAAATTTCAGTTTGATCACGGTGATCAGCAGTGAGCATATTTACTCGATGAAACATAGCGGAAATGTGCGTGACAACAGCCAATCAGAGGCGAGCTTTTCCTGCTCACTTCAGTTTAACACGGAGCTGAGGGCAGCAGGATAGATGTCAGCCGTGACTTTGAGTCATCCTCCAAAGATGTCATTGTTGAGAAGGAAAGTTATTCAGCGTCGGTTGTGTGGCGGTGGTTCGGGTATCTCCAAAGTGATGTTGAGCAATTTAGCCGACGTGCAAGTTATGTTGGCTGTTGGTGCCCTCAAAAACCAGCAACACAACAAAATAATAATCAAGATCAGACATTCATTTTCTTCCGCCCAGACGGCCCTCACCCCAGCCACTTCCACCAGCTCCTCCAGGGGGATTCCCAGGCCAGGCAAGAGATATAATCCCTTCACCTGGTCCTGGGCCGGCCACGAGGTCTCCTCCTGGTGGGACATGTCTGGAACACCTCTAACGGGAGGCATCCAGAAGGCATCCTAACCAGATGCCCGAGCCACCTCAGCTGACTCCTCTCGACGTGGAGGAGCAGCGGTTCTACTCTGAGCGCCTCCTGAGTGTCCAAGCTCCTTACCCTATCTCTAAGGCTGAGCCCGGCCCCCCTGCTGAGGAAACCCATTTCAGCCGCTTGTATCCGCCATCTCGTTCTTTCGGTCATTACCCAGAGTTCATGACCATAGATGAGGGTCGGCACGTAGATCGACCGGTAAATCATGAGTCTCGCCTTACGGCTCAGCTCTTTCTTCACCACAACAGATCGGTTAAGAGTCCACATCACTGCTGACGCCGCTCCGATCCGCCTGTCGAGATTGGACGATATGACAAAATATATTGCGATCAATTTATTTGCCAAATCGCCCAGTCCTACTTAACATAATTTTGATTTAATTTAAGCAGAAATATTCTAACTCATTCTTTTTGATTCTTTGTTTGTTTTTTGGTTTGAAGGAAACATTTAAGCGTGAAGTTTCCTGAAGACCTGCCCATCACCTTACCCAACCTCCTGCACTTCCTGCTGCAGCACTCTGGCTCTGTGCAGTACACAGACAAACCAGCGACAGCCCCCGGCGAGGCCGAGGGCCCGGGAGCAAACGCCGTCCTTCGAGCAGAGTTTATTGCTCTCCAGCGCGAGGTCCAAGCGCTTCATCACGCCCGTAAATGTCTCTCCCAACAGCTGGCGCAGCTGTGGCGTGAAAACCGCAGACTAGCGTTTGACGTTCACAGCTTGGAAGCGCAGAACGCCGAGCTGCAGCGGGAGAGGCAGAGCTTGGAGGAGCAGCATCGGGAGAAGAGCCGGCAGCTCAGGGAGGCGGTGGGGCGTCTGCAGGAGCTGGCAGAAACCTCTGAAAGCCTGCTGAACGAGAACACCCTGCTCAGGGTCCTGCTGAGGGTGCTGAAGGACAGGACAGAAGCGAAAGAGCAGGCAGAGGTGGAGAGGAAAGAGGCGCAACAGAAAAGCAGCCATATGGCCTCCTGACATCAAATCTGCAGGGAATCCTGAGGGGGATGCAGAGGAGAGAGGACCAGGGTGGGGGAAGAGTGCTGAGGTTAGACCCAGCTGAAGTAAAAAAAAGGGGTCTTTGTAGAATCCACAGACCTCATAAATAATGTGATAGAGGAATTACAAAGACTGCTGCTAAGTCTTCAAACACATAAGGAAACAACCAAGAGACAAAGATGGAGGAAAAGTAGCGAGGAAGGACAGAAAATACTCTAAGTGCTGTGATTACTGTGGGCCTGTCCACTCAGATGAACACACTAGTGGGGGAATTAAAAGTGCCAACTGTCCGATTTTTAACTCCTCTTTTTCAGATGCCGTGCTTGCAAAATGTCGTGTCTGTTGAATCGTGAGGAATTAACCTGCGCTAAATGTACTTCACAGAGCCTGCAGCTAAACTCTCTGCTCCCCCCCTGTGGACAACGAAAAAACAAAGAAAGTCTGAGTGAAATCAAACATCAGGGGAGGAAACCGCCCCAAATCTCTCCAGCTGTTTAATATAACGCACACAGTCGGAGCGAGAGTCAACTTTTTAGGGCTTCCATAGTTATCGACACGATACTTTGCTGCACTTTGATACAGATATAAACCTTTTTATCAGGTTTGTATTTGTCATGACTGCAAACACTTTCAGGTTGTTTATCAAGAACAAATAATCCAGTTACACCGGCAGAAAAGAAGTCAAAGAAAATTCAGTTTGGCTCTAATGAAGCAGTTTCACTTGAATCATCTTAAGCGGCTGTGAACTGAGCTGCTGCGAACTTTGACTGATGTTAGGATTTCCTCGGTTTTCACCTGTTTTAAGGGTTTGAATGGGAGCAAAAGAATCAAAAACAAGTGTCCGAGGAAACTAAAGCAGGTTAACACACTCTGTCTATAAAGATGTCCTCTGTCAGAGAACAGTGTTAAATGATCTGATTTGTACGGAGCCCCTAAAGGGACATGAAGGAATTTTTTTTTTTTAAAGGATTATCTCGAGATCTTGTGCGTACTCTTGCAAAACTATTGTGAGATCTCACAAAGCTGTCAAAGGGTTATAAATAAAAAAAGATTATAGATCAGTGTATTTCTTGCGTGTCGAGTCAACCCAGACGATGGATGGATGGAAGAGGTTTATTGTACCTTTTTTGAGATTGGCCTTGGATAAAAATATATTAAATCTTGATATAATTCCTACAGTCTAGGGACGTCCCGAACAAAGACATTACTAGCATGCAAAGGGATAAGGTGGGCAGAAAATGAGTTCAAAATAAAATTAAATGAACCTTTCCCACGGCTTCGTAAGTTCCAATATTTTTGTTGAACTTCTACAGAAGTAATACACCGACCAATAACTCCTAAGGTAACATTTTCAAGATCTTACAAAAAATCTCGAGAAAATTCTTCTTTTTTTTCATCCATGTCCCTTCAGGGCCTTTAAAGGTCCTGAGAGAAATTTTCTTTAAAGATTTATAATAATGTTTCTGGTCACTTGAGCAAACCAGATGTTCAGATAGATGATCATTTCCTTTTGTAAAGATAGATTATAAAGATAATTTAATTTCTAGTATATAAGTCCTGCTGGTGGGTGGGTAGGTGTCAGATGAAGAGATGAATATCACACTAAACCAGTTTTTTTATTTTGTTTAACATTTCCACAGAGGATTCTTCAGGAATTGTTTGAATTAAAAAAGGATAAGTTTTTATTCATGTATTTCTTTATTTCAAACACTACGACTATATTACTTTGGTAAAATTAACAAACAGGCAGAAGGTGTTGCTTTGTCCACAGGGGGTTGAAAGAACAAAAACAGAAAGCTCCTCACGCAGGATGAGTGGTTTAAGATTCCTGTTTTTCCATACCGGTATATTGATCATCCCAAAAACCAAAGCAAAGAAAAGTATTCAAGTTTCAAATCAAAAATGATGTTTTCATCCCATGCTCCAGAAAATATAAAGAAGTTAATGCCACATGTTTAAATTAATTGCGCAAACAAGACTAACTAACTGTTACTAACTCGTCTGGGTGTTTGATTAAAGGTTAGTGAAGTAGAGTTTGGCTGCAGGAGACAGAGAGGGCTACTACTAATGAAGCTGAGACTGATCTGATGCTGAAGATGTGGCGCCTGCTCACTGATCTGCAGGTGAGCCAAAGAGCACTTGAATAATCAGTAAGAGGTTTTTTTTTGTTTCGTTTTGTTTTTTTCGAGGGGGATAAAATTCTTTTGTTGTCTATTTTTTACAGGAATCAGTGACTCACTAAAAGAGTATTTCTTTGTAACTATTCAGGAATTAAGAATGAGATGCTGCAATTGTTTACATGTGAAATATTGCACCTGTTTTTACTGATTAAAAATCTTTCATCCTGTTGTTCTTCTGTGTGATTCTGTGGGTTAAAGTTGAGGTTTGACGTTTTCTTTCAATTCAGCTTTTATTTTGAAGGAGTCAACAAAACATCTATAGCAGGGAAATCAGAAAGTACGACACTCTGTATCATCATTTTCCCACAAGAGGTTTACAGAAGCTTGTCCTGCTTATATAATTGCTCCACCCACCTTAATTTTCTCAGGGGATACTCATTTATCAAATCTGTTTAATATGTATGCCTCAGAGAAGAAAGCAAGTAGGGCTGCACGGTTTTGGCCAAAAAAAATAAAATTCCGATTTATGTCACTTAAAAGTCAACTTTCAATTTTGTTTATTTATTCGGTGACAATTTCACCAAATTTCACTTTGATAAAAAGTCATTCTATCATCTCTCAAAACAAAACCACTGAAAACGATGTAGTGCATATACCAAGCCAGGAAGTGGTGCTGTAACACTGCAGAGGAAACGCACAAAAGACAGAAGAAGAAAGTTGTTTTGGCTGGACACATGCAGGCGCCATAAAAGAGTTAAGGTCCTTACACACCGGGGCCGATGCGAATATAGAACGCAAAATATTCGGAGGAGAATTTTGATGCGACTGACTACACATCAAGCCCGATGCGATTTTGTGACTTTCCGCGGAAGCCTTTTCCTGGGGTTCTTCTGTGTGATTCTGTGGGTTGACGTTTTTGAGGTGACAAGATAAGCACATAAACTATGGTAACAACCGTTAGCTTACGTTACCTGAGATGAAAGTTAAAACAAAGACATTTATCAAACTGTTAAAGCTCACAAACCATCATCATATGAGAAATTCGACGCTATGACTCTCCACAAGTCGTCCTTCAGGTCGTTATCTTTGCAATGTTTGTGTCTTTTATCAAGAATCACTCTGTTCTCCGACACGTAAACGATAAGCCGGTCGGCCATGTTGGATATACCGGTGAATCTGACGTCACAACAACACGCAATCTGATTGGTCAGAAGTGGACACACAGTATGCGAAACTTTAGAAAAATCGACCATGATCCGAAAAATTAAATGCCGCAATATCGCAGGATGGGAAAACGTCATTGATGTGAACACTTGTATTGACAGGATACGGGTTCGAAAGAAAATATTGATGTCTGAAATAATCGCGATTTGATGATTTAAAGTTTTTTTATTGTCATAATCAAATAATCCGATTACGATTAAAAACCGATTAATCGTGCAGCCCTAAAAGCAGGACAGCATTTATGATACAAGTTTATGATTTTTACATGCCGACTGAAGGCTCACAGACTTGTTTTTGGACCAATAAGAAGTGTAGGAGCCAAAATATATTTATTAAAAGTTTTATTTCTGTAGGTATGTCACTTCTGGGATCGTCACTGAGGGGTGTGGTTTTGGGGTGTTTGGCAGGTTATTTAAAAACTCACAGGTGTAGTCAGACAATGGGTTTGGTAAGCTCTGATCATTTTCTGTTGACCGTTTTTCCGCCTCTTCATTCATACATCCTGTTTTAACCTCATTTCACCTTAACAGTTAAAGACAAAAGTGTTGGACACGGATCTGCGTGTTTTCTTTCCCTTTTTTGAACAATAAATCATTTTTTCTAACACTCAAATCGGACTGATCATTCAAGCGAGTCACAGATGCAAGCGAACCTAAACCCCAGCGGCCTTGTTTTGTTGAAGGAAAGCAGTTGCTACAAGAAGTAAAAACGCATTTTAACGGGTGTTAAGTCTGAATACTTGAGTTGAATATATTGTCCTTAAAAATGTGGAATTTTCACTTTCTCTAGGAAGGTAAAAAAGTGCCGGATTGTCTCTGTGAGGACAAGAAGAGGAGACTGGGTTGCCTCTTTGTCACTGTGACCTGCTCGACCATGTTCAGATCTAATTTGGAGAAACGGGAGCATGTGCTGTTCATTTCAGCCGATGTGAGGGTTATTTATCTTTGGGGGGAAAAAAACCACAGGGAGACAAGGATTCACGTATTGACAAGGACTGACACACATTCACGATGAACCAACAAGAAACAGGGGAAGACGGGGACTATATACACGCTGGGAAACGAGCAACAGGTGAGGCAAACGAGACACAGGTGAAACTCAAGGGTGATTAAAAAAAAAACAAGGAATCGACAACTACAAAATAGAACAGGAAACACTGAAAACTGATCTAAAGAATAAAACACTGAGAACAAGAGGGAAACAGGGTCAAACACAAACTGAAAACTGGATCACAGGAACAGAAACACGAGGAAAAACACACAGAAAATACACATCAATAACAAAACCAGGGAAAAACTACATTAACAGAACATGTCATGACATAAATAGTCACTAGAATTGATTCCTGGGTTAAAGTGAGCACCGTTCTCAGTGGTTATGTTGACATATATACAAGTGAGACGTAACTGAGACACATGAGGAAAAAAGATAAGCAGTAGAGATGTTTACTAATTGATAAACAACCGTCATATGTGCATGGACGCACAGATAAATTAATCTCCTCACTCTCTCGGTTTGTCGCAGGGGTGGGTCAGCCCAGACTGCACAGCAATGTCAGCGATCTTATGACTTGTGGGGCAGTAAACAAGGTTGGCAGGGACAGTGAAGAAGACGCACTGGGAAACTCTCCTCCTTACATGCAAACTGACTCCTCCACAAAACTGTGAGTATGAATTATTCTGCAGTGTGTGTTCAAAGAGATTATTTGCAGCATTTAGCGTGTTAACCTTGTTAAACGTGGAGCTTGTTGGCACTATCCGGCTCTGATGTTGAAAGTTTAGATTTAAATGCATGTTCAGTGATGCACACAAGACAAACAGGTTTAAAACATTCACAGGATTTCCCTTGTACACTGTTTTTACGTGACTTTTTACATGTTTTAAAACGACTTGTTTAACTAATAGTCATCTTCAGATTGAGATGCTTTACTAATGATCACTGTTAGTCATGTGAATAACGCCAAATGTATTAAATTTCATAATTTTTATCACATGAATTCATCTCTTGTGTTCCCATGTTGCATGTGTGACTTGTCTGCAGGAAGAATGGCGAACACACAAGTGCCTGTTGGTGAGTTTGTACCGCCTTTAACCACAGACATAGAGTTTGTCTTTTCCACCTTTAACATAAATCTGTAACCCCTTTATGTTATAAAGGCCCAGTCGGCCCACTGGGAGACGGTCCAGTTCAGGTTCCCTGTCCAAAATGTAAACAGACAGTTCTTACCAAAGTGGACTACACCTCTGGTCTGCTCACCTACCTCTCCTGTGGAGGACTCCTTCTCTGTGGGTAAGAAGAGGAAGAAACACTTTATCTGTTTAAATACACGGCTTTAAATCCTGGTTAAAGCTGCAAAAGTTTGGGTTGTACAGAGGATGGGCATGTCAAGAAAAAAATCATCAAATCGACAAACTGATTTAAATTGATATATATCTAACTTAGCTTTTTTAATGATTTGATAAATTAATCTTTTAAAATGATAGATCAACACATACTTAGATGATCTGTGATTCTTCCCAGCTTTGTCTTCGGCTGCTGTCTCATCCCCTTCTGTGTGGACCGGCTGAAAGATGTGCAGCACTCCTGTCCGAACTGCAAGACTGAATTAGGCATCTTTAAACGCATATAAACTGATACTCAAGAAGATAACTTGCTAGTTACTTGGTTCATTTGGTTTTTATTTTGGGACATTTGGCATCACCACTATGAGGTGCTTTTTTCACAATTTTATGTCATTTTTAAGTCATTTCTTATACCAAAGGCTAATTTAGTAAATATCAAACTAAGCTCTGACTAAATCGTTTTCTTCCTACAAACATATTTCCAACACACATGGATAACAGATGCTAGTTTGAAATAAATAAATAAAAGTACCTTTTTTCAGACTCTAAAGAGTATAGCAGCGCCAACGTCAGCATGGGGGACGTGGTGTGTAACGTGCCAGCGCGGCCATTTTGACAGACATAACAACACTATTAACATTGGAATGAATGAAATTAGGATGAGGTTAGGTTTTAAAAATCAACTATTTATTAACTGACTACACAGTAGTGAAGAACGGAGTGTAGAGAGCAAAACTTGGACTCAACATTCCGTGCAGGGACAAGCTGAACAATGAAGAAAGAGAGCGTTACCTTAGCAACATTGTGGACATTGCTGGACTCGACCCATATGAACACACTGTCTATCCAGGAGATGATTTCGAGATGCCAGGACCACTAAACCGAGTGCATTTGATGCACTCGGTATGATAGAGATAAAGTGTTGAACCAGCTTTTTAGATTAACAAAAGAACATGAATAAAAGAAAAGAGAATGTGAGGGTCTTATTTTAGGATAGTACATAAGTCAAGTAAAGAAAAGAATTTTAGGGCTTTTTTGTTTTTCATGTAGTTCCAAGATTTTTTGTATATTCTGAGTTTGTTTGTCCATCCATTGAAGTGATTCAGTGTATTATCCATCCATTCAATTATTCCATTCAATCTAGTAAATGAAAAATGAAAAAAAACAAACACTATTTTTTGATCTAGATAACCAAAAAATAAAAAAATAGTGTTTGTTTTTGTATTTTCAGTTCAAAACAAAATATATAATAGAGATAGAAATGAAAACAAGATAATAAATCTACCTTCTGTTTTTCGGGTTATTGATGTCCCCATTTCCCACGGTGCCACATGTGCAACAAAGTCACCAACAACGTGGACCAAAAGATTTAATATGTTTTTGTTTCCATCTCTATAATATATTTTGATTTGAGCTGAAAATATGAAACAAACATTTTTTTTATTTTTTGGTTGTACAGAAAAACAAATAAACAAAATATTGACTCGTTTTTTCGTTTACTAGATTGAATAGAATAATTGAGTGGACGGATGATACATGGACCCATCCATTGAAGTGGGGCTTCATTTTTAGGTACTTAATCTGTGAATGAAATGTTTTACACATGGGGTATTTTGGCTCCATATTCGTACGATGTACATTGTAATTTTGCATTTTTTATTGTTAATGTGGAAAAGCATAATACCCCCCCCCCCCCCCCAACTGAATTTGATTTAAAAAATCATTCTGGTGTTATCTACTGTCTGTCAAAACAAAAGTTATCAAATCATATTTACTTACTTCTAATTAGGTCTAACATGCATATTAATGATCGAGCTGTGTGAGTTTATGTAACTGCACAAATAAAACAACTCTTTGTGAAAATGTTTCCTTTAAAATAATGTGACCAAACTGATTGCTCAGCTACAAGTGCATTTATTAATGATCATACATATACAGGTATGCTGAATTACTAAAGGTAAGCCCAGCTGAAGAAAGTGCTTTTGAACATAAATATGATTCCAAGAAAACAGACAAGCTTCCACCTTAAATCTTATTATAAGTGCGACGAAGTTACCACACTAAAGAAACATTTCTAACTATTCATAATGTTACATCTACTTCACAATCTAAGACAAATAGTTTGTTTCCAGTTCTAATTCTTTTTTTTTTTCCCAAGGCACATCCATGGTTAAAAAAAAAAAACAAAAAAACAAAATAAAAACCACAGTCTTTTTTTTTTTTTTTTGTACATTTGGACCCAAAAGCCAAAGAAGTTGGTCTATCTCACACAATTCAGAAAATGACCAAAACAAAATCCCACCAGGCGTGATGACTTTTGGATTATTGAACCACAAACTGTAAATGAATGTTTGTGATTTCAAAAACTATTTAAATCTAAAATTAATAAGAAACAGTCAGCTGGAAAAAAAGATGAGTAAAAATATGAGCCTTCATGTTGTAGGTTTCACATCATAGAAACTTATGACTAAAGGATCCAATGTGTAGATCCAACTGTATTATTGTAAAGAGATTGCACTTTTAATTTTTTTACACATTAACATTAATCATGGTTCGAGGTAACCTTATCCGTCTGTATCATCCACATTGCTATTATCTCTCTGACACTTCTCGCTCTGCTGGTGGACACATTTTGATCATCACAATCTATGTTTCTTCAAGCAAAAATGAGCTGAGACGTGAAAAGGAGCGTGAGGAGGACAAACAAGGAGAAGCCAGCATCTGCTCGTGCGTGGAAGCCGCTGCCACCTGAAAACAGAAAACAAGCAGAAACTCATTTTAGAAAACCATTCAGAGGCACCAGAGGTAGTCTGTAGTGGCTATGACCAAAGGAGTTAATTGATTGTTTTTGTTGCTTTCAACTCGTCACAACTCACCTGAAGTGGAGTTGGTGGTTGCTGAAGGAGCAAGAGTTGTGGGATTATTTGAGGCAGTAGTTGCTCCAGCTGCAGTAGTGGCTCCAGCTGCAGTGGTTCCTGAAGCTGCAGTAGTGGCTCCAGCTGCAGTGGTTCCTGAAGCTGCAGTGCTTCCTCCAGCTGCAGTGCTACCTCCAGCTGCGGTGGTTCCTGAAGCTGCAGTGGTTCCTGAAGCTGCAGTGCTTCCTCCTGCTGCAGTGCTTCCTGAAGCTGCAGTGCTTCCTCCTGCCGCAGTGCTTCCTGAAGCTGCAGTGCTTCCTCCTGCCGCAGTGCTTCCTGAAGCTGCAGTGGTTCCTGAAGCTGCAGTGCTTCCTCCTGCCGCAGTGGTTCCTGAAGCTGCAGTGCTTCCTCCTGCCGCAGTGGTTCCTGAAGCTGCAGTGCTTCCTCCTGCCGCAGTGCTTCCTGAAGCTGCAGTGGTTCCTGAAGCTGCAGTGCTTCCTCCTGCCGCAGTGGTTCCTGAAGCTGCAGTGGTTCCTGAAGCTGCAGTGCTTCCTCCTGCCGCAGTGCTTCCTGAAGCTGCAGTGGTTCCTGAAGCTGCAGTGCTTCCTCCTGCCGCAGTGCTTCCTCCTGCCGCAGTGGTTCCTGAAGCTGCAGTGGTTCCTGAAGCTGCAGTGCTTCCTCCTGCCGCAGTAGTTCCTGAAGCTGCAGTGGTTCCTACTGCCGCAGTGGTTCCTGCGGTAGTAAGAGAGCTGTTGGAGCCAGCCCTGCCTCCTGTTAACCCAATGTTAAGTGTGTCAAGATCCTCTTGAAGCTGGCTTCGGACCCAGTTCTGTACCACGGTTTCATTTTCATAGGTCTTCAAATTTGGCAGGTTGTCTCCAAGAAGACCCTTAACCTCAGTGACGTCTAGTGCCTGGAGAGAGCAGAGAAGACATATATACATCTAAATTGATTTACACATCCGTTTAAAAAATGAACTTTTTCGACAATTATGGAACTTGGAGTGGACAAAGCGTTAAATGTTGTCTCTTTGCTGATCCTGACTCTATAACGTGACAAAAGTTGACAGAAAGTTGCTGTATTTTAACATTCAAGTGTTTTACTGTCCCTGAATCAATACACTAAATTAACTAAATGTAGCAACAGCCAGTGATTGTAGACACAAAAGATAATAATCTTTCAGAACTCTTTTTTGAGATTGACTGCAGAACATGCAGGTGTGCGCATTACTGACCTGTATTACATTCTCATCCAAACCAGTGAAGGTATCCAGGTCCATGTTGATATCTGAGGCTGCCAAGTTCTGGACATATCTTAGATCAGCACCCCCTACAGGCCAAAGTATAGATTAGGTATTACAAATCAAGTTCTTTCACAAGCTGTATAATTGTGTGTGAATGTTTCCTTGCCTGTGTATGGCTGTGTTAGTTGATAGGAAGAAGGAGAGATAGTTGTTGTTCGGGTTTGGGTGGCAAATGCTGCTTCAGCGATCGTAAATAGGGCTTGTTTTTTATCCAAGGTACAATTGGATATATCCAGGGCGTCTGCGTCTCTGTAGGGGACATGAAAAAAATGAGGATGAAATGAGTGTGATCATTTATTTTCAAGGCAGCACCTAAATAATATGTTGCAACTTAACCTGCATGCCTGAACTAGCTCCACTTGGGGTACTAAAGAGGTGGGACTACTATCAAGTCCACTACCACTAGTAGTCCAAGATTGAAGAGATTCCTTTAAAGGTGGAGTAGGCAGGATCTGAGGAAGTGTCAGTTTTTAGGAGAAATCTTGAATGTAAACACTCCCCCTCCCAACCAGTTTTCCCCTCAGCTCCTCCTCTCCCCTCCCTCTCTGCTCCAGCAAGCCCCGCGACGCTCCTGCTCGCTCGTATCGTTCCAATTAAATTACGTATAATACAGGTAAATACTTCAGATCATTACAAATGGGGCCCAGTCAAGGTGAAAGTAAAAAGCATGGGTGCTACTGTAGATGCCAACAGACTACCAGCAAACACAATGTTTGCAGGACTTCTACAACTAGGATAAAGTGACATAGTCCAGGACCCGAGGTCAACAGTTTAGCGATGGCGCTACAACACGCTACAGCAGGTCCGTTTGACAAGAAACACTTCTGTTACAGACACTTGTCTTACTTTGTTAAAGCGGTTTACCTGTCCAGCAGAAAGGTTACAGGGTCACCAAGATCCCCAAGCATCCCTTATTGTTTTATGTTGACCCGGCTTTTTAGCTCTTGTTCAGTCTACCTCCATTTTAAGCGCCCGTTATTCCGCCAGAGTCTCCGGTATTTACTTTTTCTTACTTGTGTTGGCAGTCGTGGCCAAAGGAGGATACAGACAATTTTCCGAACTTTCTGGTTGGTTTCTACTGTCTGATATTGTAGCACGCTAACTTTGTTTGGGCTCATGAACAACACGAGGGAGCAGCGTCTGCCTAACAACCAATCAGGTTGGGGGAGGCGGAGAACGGCTTTGTTTACATTTAGAAAGGGGGTAAATCAGTAACTAATAGCTATTGACTGATATTAAATGCTTTTTTGTATATACACCACAAAAAAGATGAGTCTTCAACAGATTCCTGCCTACCCCACCTTTAAAGTGTATAGAGAACTAATTTGCTGGACTCAAATATTATTATATTAACGTAACAATCCTCCAGATGAACTGGCCCCTAAAGTCTTACCCGAGGGCTTGAACTGTTATGCTCGTCAGCACATCAACATTCAGCGTGCACAGGTTTAGTCCCCCGATGGAGTTGAGTTCAGCACTGCCCAGCGTGTTTCCGTCATGACTCAGATACTTGGTGATGATCGCCTCGGCCTGTATGTACGGGAAAAGAAAACCTCAGTTAAGAGGACGAACAGAATCATGCGCGGACATCACACCTTATACTTTTACTGAATTGCTCACCTGGTCAGCGTTCCACTCCCCGTTTGACGTGTCCATTAAAGAGGCGAGGGTGTCGATCTCAGTGACAGTCCACATGTTGATGTCTGCAACAGTAGCCAAACGGGACACCAGACCTAAGAGCTGAACCTGATTCTCTGGGATTGTAGAGCTGTTAGCGTAGGCCTGAAAATGTAGGAGGCATAAGAAATGAATAACATATAATTATACTATTCAGATGTAACCTGATGAAGATTTTTTGTTGTCCTGTTTGTACGCTCTGATGAAAACATCTATCACCACATTGGCCTCCTCTGTTATCTCTGGTTTTGAATCAGGCTTATCTTTAAAATTTGTTGCACGTTAAGTGTTATTTGCAGCATTTATCTATTGACAAAGGGCCCTTGCTAGCCACCATACTTAAGCATAAACTCCAACATACAGTATTGAAAAATTAAGAAAATGCTAACATACAAAGAAAACTGCAGTTCCTCAAGTGTCCACTCGGGGCCTACTCTTCGATTCTTTTTATGACATTTTTAGTTTTTATCCTCATCTCTGTGTTCTGCATGAGAGGAGTCAATCTTTTATAACTAATGGGCTTTGGTTACATTACAGCTAATAAGTGCTAAGCATAGACTGTATATAGAATGGACGCCGTCTGCCTCCTTGCTGGGTGAAGCCACCCCGAGAACAGCGCCCTCTGGTGACAGGCTGCAGTATAGGTCATAAATCCCGCCTCTTCCAGCAATCCCTATGGAGTTGTGGACAAACTTTAGAAATTTATTACACAGAATATAATTTTTTCCCCCCCTGCTTGTGATGTTGACATGTAGTTATTGTAAGACTTTTGTTTCTATGATTGACACTTGATACAGCCTTTGGGCGTATGAAGATTGCGTAGCTCACCCGGGGGAATACGCTGTTTGAGTCGAGCGTCATCACAGTGACTCTCCCGCCGAATGCTTACAACGCTACTGCACAATATTGGTTTCAGGACGTGGAGAGGAAACGCTGAATTACCGAGAGCTTTTCGGCTCCAAATCCATATACTGCTGGAAGGCGGAACCAAGTTGTCCATAGTATATACAGTCTGGTATGGTGCTAAGACAGTGACTTTTCTCCCCCCTTCTGCTCGTCCCTCCATTAGCCAGAATCCCTCCCCTCCTTTACCTCGTTCAGCTTGTTCAGAACAACCCTGAGGTATTCTTCTTCGTCAACTTGCTCGCTGATTGCAACCAAGTTGTCTCTGACAGTGGCGGGGCTTAGGCAAAGGTTGAACTGTGTTTCATCGTAATCGAAGGGGAACGCGCCATCGCTGATGGTCACTTGGGTGATATTTCCAACAGAGCAGTGGCTTTCTGAGACACAAACAGAGAAAGTTTACAGAGGACGCAAGGGATAAAAAGAGGAAAAGGAGACGAGTAGATGACTATGGGTGACTCACCTGGTGAGCGCTTCGATCTGATGGATTTCCTTATCGCCCTCCTAAACCTCCTCCTCTTCTGTCTGCCCACTCTGTTTTCTCGAAGTACTCGCCTGAAGAACCTCAGGAACTGCCGTTTGGTCCTCTGCTCATAGGAACAAAAAAAAAAAGAACAAAGATTATTAAAACAAAAGACACAATCCAACCTCAGCTGGTTTTGTTGAGAGTTGAGAATCTTAACCAACTACAGTAGGCGCTGATATATTGTGCGAGTGAGACAGGATTTAAGTCACATGTCTTCTGCAAACCAAAACATCCATAAGATGCCAAATATTGGGGTTTAAAGAGTCTGAACTAAGAGATCCAACCGACTGAAGCTACATCCTGTAGGTGCTATCGGCCCCAGGAGCCCTATTCGTCGCCAGAGTTGTCAATCATGACCTCATACCTTCTTTTTTCCAGATCAGGTAACTGATTAAAACTTAACTTTAGACCAAAGTTAACACTTGAACATAAAACAGCATAATAGGAACTAACTGACGGCTAAGAAAATATATATTTGTATTTCAACTTCCTTATTCGGCCTTTGTCGTGTTTGTTATAATGTTTGACACACCACATATTTTGGCTTCACTTCTGGAGGGCTAAAATACTTTCAATTTTTATGCGATCTAGGCATTTTAACAAATAAATTTATTACACTCTTCAATATTTGATTCCTACCCTGTCAAAGTTCCCAAAGAAGCTTGAAGGCAGATACAAGTTCAGCAAGCCAAGGCCCTTCAGAGTCTGTAAATCCCATCTTTCTGGAGCTCTGGTTGTCAAAAACAATGAAAAAAAACAATATTTTAACCTCTCACCACTCATATTTTTTATTTTATTTTTTTCATAGAGAAAAATAGATGTTGTTGACATACCCAAACTGTGTTCGTCCACTCCGTAGATTGGTTTCGATGGCAGCTCCTTGACTTGTAGTGAGGTCTGGGCAGGATTGCAGTTTTTCCAAGATGGCCGGATCAGAGTTCTCGATGTAGGAACCGTCGAGAACGCAGCACATGTTGCCCAACACTCTTACGTTATCCTCTGTGAGGCTTGTGTTTGTGATGCCCTTGGATAGAGAAGAGATAAATGCATTTAAAACAAGAGGCCACACAGGACTTGAATATCTAAATGTGACGAAACAAGAACTTCCATCTGGGACATTTCTGTAGTCAGCTGTGAGATTTAAGAGTTGCATATAACCCTGATGTAGCAACTTAGTAAAAACTTACTAAAAAAAATAAAATAAATAAATGAATATATATATATATATATATATATATATATATATATATATATATATATATATATATATATATACAGTTGTCAAACATAAAAAATAAAAAAATAAAAAAATTTAAAATAAAACAATAACAATAATAATAACAACAACAACATCAATAATAATAATAATAATAATAATAATAATAACTTAATAATAACTATTTTTCTTTATAGCACCTTTAAAAACAGATGTTTACAAAGTGCTTTAACAGAAGAAGCCAACAAATGCAAAAACAGACAAAGGAAGATTGACAGTTAAAAAAGCACAGTTAAAAAAGGTAGAGATTGGTAGTTGGTTGATGGCATCACTTCAGGATGGTGAAAAGGAAAAAGATGGATAGAAGACATATAGAAGAGGAAGATAGATAAAAACATAGATAATTTAATAAGATAAGGTAAAATGTTCAAAACAGGACTATAAAATAATAACAACAAGGTTAAACAAGAGGTAGCAGGCAACAAATTAAATACGTAAATAAATCATACATCAAGTAAAAGCAAGTCTAAAAAGTGAGTTTTAAGAAGTGATTTCAAAGATGTTAAAGTATAAAATATAAAGCCTCCCTGACTAGCTGGTTGCGGTACAGGTGAGGAAGTTCTGCTCCTCCATGTTAACAGATGGGACATTTAACACCAAAAAGATGAACTAAATCTTATTAAAACATGATCATTATAGTTAGTTTGCCCTGTTTCATATCCATGTATTCTTCCTTCATCAAAAAAGTTCTGCTGCGGTAAGCTCTCTGTCGCTAGCAGAATCCCCTGGTTCTGTATCATATTCTGACCTCAGTCATAGGTTAGGGGTTAGGTGGGAATCCCCGATGGTTAGGATCAGGGCAGGACTGCAGGCTAGAAAGATGTCAGCTGACCTGAACGGGGGGTCAGGGTTAGGTATGAAGCCTGAGTGGTTAGGGCTAAGTCAGGGAAACGACAGGACAAAAGGTGACCAACATAAACAGACTGTAGCCTGCACTGAGTCCAGGGACTCCGGTCCGAATCTATTGGTAAATATTTGCTTTGGTAAGGGACAGGACTGGGGTGTCAATATGTCTGCTCCAAGAACTGATCAGTCTCTGGCTTCAATGTCAGCACCTTACTTGCTTGAAAAGCACCAAAGCTGGACCTCAATGAATCTGGTTCTTGAGTCTACAGTCTCGATTAGGAAAAGAAAGATCTGCTGTTGGGGGACTCACAAGGCAGCTTCTCGAGTTATCAAACAGCTGGGGCCGTAGGTAACTGAGGGCAGAGGAGAAGACGTAGAAGTTCGCCTCAGCCAGCTCCTGGAAATAAGACCTGCAGCTGTTTGTCGGCACCAGAGAGTAACTGTGGAGAAAAAAGAGGAAGAAGTCAAAACACACCGCTTAGAGGTGGATTTTATTTAAGGCTTTTAAACCTCGTTTAGACATGAGTAAAACTCACTCATAGTACAGCAGCATATCATGAGGATACAGGCTGAAATCGCTGGCATCTGCTTCTTGTTCAATAAGGCGGTACATGCAGGTTAGCTGTTGGTGAGAAAAGATGTAAACGTCCTTGGTTACACGACTACAACTGGTTTCTGTTGGTTTGCTGCTGAAAAGACGGTGAGTTCAAAATCTGACATTTTTGATCTTTTTTTTTTTCTGTTGATCAACCTTTGCATTGTTTGCTGTTATGATGCAACGTCATCTATCCACCAATAAATTAAGATAAGAGCGCAAAACTTAACTGTGACTTCATCATGATTGTATTCTTATGTTATCAAGATTTTATCGTGACTTTACTACAATCATATTCTCATAAAATTATGACTTTATTGAGACTTTATCATGACTGTATTGTAACGATATCATGACCATACTGAGACTTTATTACAATCATATTCTCATAATATCATGACTTTACTGTGACTATATCCTGGCCCTCATACCCTGATGAAGCACTTCGAAATTTCTCCATGTGTGATTTGTTCTTCCACGTGTTTAAGTTCAATTCCCCCCCTTTGGCCTCTAACCTGCATGTCATTCCCCACTCTCTCAAAACTTGATCGACCCTGTAGGTTTTTTTAAATTTATATCTTATCTTACAAAACAACACGACCAAATCCCCAAAAGTACATATGCCGGCACCGTTTTTTCTCAGCTCAATCCAAAGTGAGCGACATCTGAACATCTTTATCTAACTTCACTGTAAGAGCTCAAACACAAACACTCACCTGAGTCTCTGTCAGCCGGACCCTCCTGGCCCCCCGTCTGCGGCTGGCTTTGATCAGCTTTCTAATCTGCGACTTTTTCAAGCCAGCTACTGATGTACATGTGAAGCCTTGGAGCACTGAAGACGACAAACTACACAAACACACACACAGAGAAACACCATGCGTTGAAACTCACATGCAGGGTATTTCCTGATTGGCTACTTTCTCTTGACTTAAGCGTTATAAAACTCACCCGCTTGGACCTCCAAACTCTGCAGTTGATGTTTCAGAAGCTATCGTGTTGAAGAACAACTCGCACTGGGAGAAAAAGGTAAATATTGAGATATCATACACGTGTCAGCGCAGAAGTATTTCAGCGTCATACCCTCCCCTACCTGCTGCTTTTTCCATGACTTCCTGTTAAGCGTTGTGAGGACGCTGGAGCTGCTGGTGAAGCCTCTCATATGTATACGGGGGATTTCTGTGGCCAGTTCATCTGCAACATTTTCGATGATCGCCTCGTTGTTGCCATTTACAGAAATGATCTGAGAGGAGACGTAGGCAGGGAAATGTGAGTTTTAGTAACATCTTACATGAAAACTGCAGATCAAGAAGTCAAGTTGTCGTACCTGAGTAACAAAGGTCCGCCGGGTGATTATTGGGGCGGTGATAAAGTTCCTCCGAAATGAAGCACTTTGACCGGCAGCTATGAGCTGAGGGCCGCTGATGCCTCTCAGAGTTGTCGAGGAGATCCCAATGACAAGAGAGCCCAGCATAAGCAAGGATGAGGAGCTGTTGATCTGTCGGGATGTGAAAAAGGGGAAAACGACATGAATGAGTCTGAAAACACAAACAAAATCGAGGACAAATTGATCATACTCTGACTGAACAACTACCGTCATCATCTGTGAAGACATCAGAGTGGAGATAATGGCCTGGGCCTGCCCTACGTTCCAGTCCATCACTGAGGCCAGAGTGCCGAGAGAGTCCACAATTTCTTGGGGATTTATATTCAGGAGCTGCGCCGTTGACAGGCTGGCGCTTTCGTTGCCGAGGACTTCGATGATGGAAGCATCAATGTCATCACCAAAGTTATCCGCCAAAGCTGCAGAAATCTAGAGGAGACACAGAAATCTATAAACTCTGTATTTTTAAGACAACGTGAAGAAAAATGAAAATAAATCTTACTTAAAATTAAACTTATCAAGGAGTCAGGTTTGTGTAATTTCACAAAGGTAGATTAATCCCAATCTATGCTTTAAACTGTTTTCATCAAGTACAAGGAGTCACATGACAGCGCTCTGCTGCCCTCCTGTGCTGTCTTGTTTGGTGATGATGATACGCCCTGAAAAATTCATCTTTTTTTCTGTAATATTTATGAGATATAAACTGGTTAAGGGTTAATAAGATTAATTATATTTATATACTTAAGATACCAGCTCTCAGAAGTCAACACTCAGAGTAGGGCTGCACGATTTTGGCCAAAAATAAAATCCTAATTTTTTTTTCAGAAAACTTGATTTTCGATTTTTTTATCCAGTAACAACTTCACCAAACTTCACTTTGAAAATAAAATGTTTTTCTATCATCTCTCAAAACTAAACCACTGAAAATGATGTAGTGCATATGTTATGCATATATTTTTTCTGATCGGACAGGTTTCTGTGGACACTGTCCGCCTCCTGATGAGGGAAAACAATCCTCTTTGATAAGGAACGACGTCATACCTCGATGGTTAACTCTGTTGTTTACAGTTTCTTACCTGTGAGTCTAGATCTGTGCAGATATCTGTCACGTTGGCCAGGACTGTTTTACTCTCTGCTTCGTTCAGTTGGCTGAATGCTGGACCAGGAATTTCACACCAGCCCATTGGAGGAAGCCTGCAGAGAGACAAAGAGTCAGTATACAACTGTTAGTTATTCTTTTTACCAGGGAAATTCAAAATCACCAAATATACGGACAGATTGTTTTATCAAACAAAACGATAACAGGCATTATAGACTCACAGTAGAGGGTTGAAGTTGCCGTCCTGCGAATAAAGAAGCTCGATGTAGTAGTTGGTGAAGCTGAGCGGTAGGTCGTACTGGTGGAGGAGAGCGATGTTCTCACGGTTCACTGTGAATGACTGGATAACCTACAGACAGGAGAGAGGAGGACGAGGAGGTGGTCTTAAAGTTTAGATCCATCCGTCTGTGATTTTAGCTCCATCTCTTCTCGTCTAGACTCCCTCAGTACCTGTTCAGATCCAAACGTCTGCAGAGTCTCCACAGACAGGTGGGGCATGAAAGGGCCGATGTACTGCACAAACCAGGCGGTGGAGTTCAGGTCTGGGTTGTTGGGCTCGTAGCACCTCGGAGATGAATCTGAGGACAATGACAAATATGAATATAAGAGAAACTAATTAAAAGGATACTCCATGGGGAACTGCTACAATCCAGACAAACTGAAACAACTGGACACTGGCGCCGAATCGATTATGTTAGTATTGTTTCAACCAGGGGTCCTCCCAAGTGATTTATTTATGCGGGTTGCATAATCCTTTGGCAGACTGAACACTTACATCTCTCGGTAAAACTCAATGAAAAATCAGTGGTAAAGAAGTAATAGTGCGTTCCATTTTTCCTCGGAAGTCGGAGCTGGGAATGATGTCACACCTGCGTTGTCAGCGTTTCAGTTACAAAGTCGGACAAAAAGTAGCCAGCAGCCAAAAACGGAAGCGGAAACAAGATGGCTACATCTACGAAAATTATTCTCAAATACAAACTACTTCTGGCCAAATATGCCGTCCTTCTGCAACCTGCAAACACGGTGGATGAAGAGGAAACACAAAGGTGCAGAAGGTAGCCCTTATTGTTTAAAAAAAGTATTGATCGCTGTTTGATCGGTCATCAGTTAATAACGGGCGATTGCTCTTAACAACTGCATACATGTGTTTTGTCAGTTATATGTTGATTTAAATCAATAACATCAGCTGTTGTCTGAAAAGGAGCTTCTACTAATTGTTTACAACCGGCGCCGCCATCTTCAAATGTCAACTTGGGGGTTGTTTTGATTGTCTGACTTTCCGAGTGGGAAATCCGACCTCAGGGGTCGTTTCAGTTGAAAGTTCCAAATCAGAGCTCGGAAATCCCGACTTCTGAGTCCAACAAGAATGCACCATAAATATGTAAAGATAAAGTTGGTGTCATTCTAAAGATTCACCTGTGGCGAGGTAATCTCCAATGGTGGCAAACACATCTGACTCATTAAAGTCTGCAGCAGCGTAGTTGAATCTTCCGAGAGTCACGATGCTGAAGGACAAAAGGAAAACAAAATCACGCCTTCGAAGGCGAAACATCTGGATAAAAGTGATGTTGAAATGTTGTGGCATCTCTACGTACAATTTCTGGAAGGAGAGGCAGGAGGCGTTATGCACGAAAGCCGGGCTGACCAGATTCCTTGTGAGTAAGGTTGTGTAATTGTGGAGGCTTCTTTCGAACCAGCGCTCCACGTCTTCTCTGTTGGTGCTCATGAGCGCCGTGGGCCAGACGCAAGGCAGTGTTTGCTCTCGCACCGACAGTGACAGAAACTCCTGCAGGGAATGTAGAGAGGAAGATCAAGATGCCTGATGATCACAAATGTTCGCACATTCACGTGTTTGTGTTTTTGGGTACGGTACGTACCGTCTCCAGGAAGTCCTGTATCCGTGCATACTCGCTGTAGAGCTTACAGAGCATTTCATCGTCGTCTACGATATCAGTGTGGCGGAGATACTCCCCAAGATGTGCTGGAGGAATGGAGTTCACCAGCTAGAGGAAGAAAATCCTGTGAATCCCAGTCTTACAAAACCCAATAAGCAATAAAACTAAAACCGTCATAACCGAATGCACACCTGGTTAGTCCTGCCCGGAGGGATGAGGGACAGGAAGGTGGTCACATTGGGGAACTGGAATCTCAAGAAGGAGAACTGAAGGAAACTGTAGAAGCTGCGATTGAGGTTGACACCATAGCACTCGAGAGGTACGGGTCCTGGAGAGATGTGGAGAATAGAAACAAACTTTTGAACTCATAGATGTGGTTTTAAAGGTGATTCCTCAGAGCTGATGTGCATCTTAAGGTTGTGAATTTACTCCTGTCATAAACAAACACCAAAAGAGTCAGGAATCCGGCGCTGAAATCTCATACTTGTGATGAGATTTTGGACTCAGAGTCAGTTGGTGAAACTGTGGGATTAATCTCATGGATTATCCTTTGCTTTGAATCTCTTATTCAACGTACCAAGAACACATCGAGGACTTTCTCAATCACCACAGTCCACGGCAGGACAGGTTCTGGTGTTAGTTTTAAAGCTCAGTGACTCTTAAGTTAGTGTTTGTGTTTTCGTTCAAAATGCTGCTGCTCGTCTTTTAACAGGTAAACGAAAACATGATCCCATCACTCCAATTCTGGCGTCCCTCCATTGGCTTCCCGTTCATTTTAGACTTCATTTTAAACTTTTATTGTTTACACATCTCTGACCTCTTAAAGGTTTATTACCCCCCATGTTCCTTGAGGTCTGCTGATCAGCTCCAACTCATCCTTGAAACTCGTTTAAAACACCGTGGCGATCGAGGTTTCTCGCCTGTAGCTCTCTAATTGTGGAAGATTTGCCACTCGAGATTAAAACGCCCCCACTCTTTCTACTTTTAAATCACGTCTTGAAACTCATTTTTATTCCTTGGCTTTTAGTTCAGCGTCAGAGTTGTGCGATCTCTGTCCTTTTATCACTTCTATTTTTTTTTGTGTTTTTTATTTCATTCATTTTATTTCATTTCAAATGTTTTTTAACCTGCTTTCATTTGTTTCCTCTTGATTTTTTTTACATCGATGGTGTTTGATCTAAATGTAATATATCAATAAAGTGGATTGTATTGGATTTCTTTCTCCAATCTTCAGTGTCTAATGCTTCAGGAGTCTGATTTGTCCACAAAACTGGTAGCAAGTTATAGATAATCCCAACTCGCATCAGTGTGAAAGGTGATGTCCAATGTTAGTGTTTTTCCACCGTCAGGCGCTCATTAACTCTGTGTGTGTCTGACGAGCTTTGTGATGCATCCAGTACTCCAGTTTATGTTCATTTCACCATCTTTAATTTCTACAGCAGCATTTCTATTTCTACTATTGCTGTAAAAAAAAAAACAGGTTTTTCCATGACTTCCAGGATCCTATCAGATCTCAGAATAGTCATCTTGGATCAGCTGTTTTGGGCCTGTGATAGAAGCCACCTTAGGTCCCACAGAAACATGTCTGACTCTTGAGAAAAAGGGGCGGCGGTTGTAGTCATGCTTGGACTCTGATCGTCCACATCTCTTTGTTTTTACCTCTGAGAGACTGAACGATGTGGTTGTGGATTTCTCCTCGTGTAATGCCACCCAGCGTTGGTACGACAGCGTCCAGAATCTCCACTCTGAAGAAAAAAAAAAAACATGTAAAGATACTTGACATTTATATTCAGAAGCAGCTGAAGACATGAGATCAGTCTCTGTCAGTCCTGTGTCTCTCTCCAAACTGACCCCAGGTGTTGAATGCTGCAGTTCCTCCCAACCAGTATTCTGAAGAACAGTGGGACGTGGTCGTGTGACATGTTGACCACCAGGGGGCGCATTCGGTTGTGGAGCCAAACCCCTGCTGCTCTATCGCTGACTGAGGGCTCTGAGAGGTTGGCACGGTCAAACACGACTTGCAACATGGCTGACCTCGCCGTAAAGGGGAAAGATTCGCCGTGATCCTGCGGAGAGAGGAGAAATGATCGGAGAGAGAGAGACAGACTTAATTTGTCTTTGAAGTTTCTACAGTTTCAACTTTTGTCAGGACATTTTTCAGGGAAGTAAAAATTATGATTTTATTCTTACACATAAAAACAAGACAAAGTAATGGGGGTCTATCGGAGAGACTATGTCCTTCGGCTGGCCTGGGGACGCCTCAGGGTCCCCTAAAGACTGAAACATACAGGGTCTGTATTGAGCGTGTAACGTCAGCATGGGTTTTCATTCTAATTAACGCAGCATCGCATACAGGACGCGGATCAGCTCCGTGTCAGAAGCGTATCGAGCGCAGCTCTGCTAAAGTTACGCAAAAGTCTATTTTTGTTGCTCTACGCTTCCAACTCGTGTCAATCTACACAGAGAAGATCGTTCTAGACAGGATGTCAAGCACAAAAACCGTGCATGTCATCCGGTAAATTTCACAATAAAATACCATATGCAAACTCCCGACTGTGTAGCAGTTCGTGTAGGTGAGAAATACTTCCTGATTTATCAGTAACACAGAACAATGCGATGGTCAATCCCTGATCCATGTGAAACATAAACATAATTTACTTTATTTAACACGAGTAAACCTGCAAAAACCGAAACTGTAAAATCACTTAAAGCTTTTTCACATACAGTAGAGGCTCAACAGTCACTGAATTATATCCAAATTCGCAGGAAATAGACCACAGAAAAACAACCTGTTGTGAGTGTGTTGTTTTCTCTATTCTGAGCCCAGCTGACCAGCGCTGCACTACGCTGCTGTCACGCTCCAAATACGCTGATCCTGTATGTTTTGGCTAAAGAAGAGCTGGGAAAAGTGGATGGGGAGAGGAAAGTCTAAGCTTCTCTGTTTAGGCTGCTGCCCCTCTAGAAGATGGATAGATGGATAAGTTTAGTGGTATCAATTTCAGAATTTCTTAAAGGTTTATTGTCACCCATCTCTGGCACAAACGTTGTTTGATTTTCTGGCACCTTTTAAGGAAATCCAACTTAAAGGGAAACTGATCCGAGCACTCACCGTTAAAGCAGGTGAGAAGTCGTCAAAAAAGGCGGCCAAGGATCTGTCTGGGACGTGACGCATCACCATCTCAACGTCCTCTGCAGTGTTGAGCACTCCAGGAGTGGCTGCCACTGTGGCCAGCTGTTCGACTGACAGCGCGGAGAGAGCCTCCGTCTGCATGTAAGAAAAAAACATTCATAATCAAGAAAACTGGAAATACAAAAACAAGAGAATGAACCGGAGCATCAACGGCTGGAAAAGTGGAATATGACGTACAGGTCTGAAGCCCGGATAGAGCATCTCAATTTCTCCCAAAGGTGCAAGGAAGGCAAAGCCTCCTAAGTTCCTCTCCAGCCATTCGACACTGGTGTTGATCTGGGATCTGCAGCCTGGGTCTGAACGACACAAACAAACAACCTCATCTGTGCTGCAGGAGGCATAGACGCACAGAAAACCAACTCTGGCATGCAACATCATGAGCTTCTCTGCTGGTTTACACTTTCTGTTTCTAGAGAGAAGATGTGAGGACCTACCTGCTGTGTCATTCAAGCTCAGGTATCCCCGAATGAAGTGCCTGTAAACAAACATCTGCGTGGACGGTGACATGCGGGGCAGGAGACCGCTCAAGAACCGCACCCTGAGGTCAGAAACGAAACCCGACATGATACGCTGAACACACTCTGAAATCAAGAAGTTTTAAAAAAGGTTTCTTGTTCATGTTGATGCTTACAGAGACTGGAAGGTGTTGCAGTTCAAACCCCTCGTGATCAGACATGACAGGAAGTCAGGGGTAACAAAAGGCAGGAATGGGCGGAGCCGGTGTAACCACCTCCGAATGACCGAGGGGTTGTTGATGCTGATTGTACCGAGGGTATCCAATCGGATTTCTCGTATGGAGTCTAGTATCAGTGGCAGTGCAGGATCTGTGGGGTCCAGAGTCTGTGCGGAAAAAAAGAAAAAAGAGTCAAGCGTCTTATTCTGATCGGGAGAAGGTGGAACGAGGAGTGAAGCTGAATCGTACCTTGTTGCTCAGCTGGTCCAGAGCCTGATCCAGAACATGTGAGGCTCTGGAGAGGAGAAGCTTCCAGACGGGTCTGGAGCCGCTGTTGTTAGAGTGATCACACATCAGCAGCATTTGCAGATCCTCTGCTTTTAGAGCCGACAGCTGTGGGAGAAAACAGACGGATGACAAAAAGGAGGTCAGGAAATACTTCTGACTGATGCTGTTTCATGAGACAGCTTCCAAACGGCGGCTGCTGTTACCGAGGTGCACGCATACTCCTCCAGAGAAAAGTCACAGACACGTCCGCTCATCTGTCCGCTCTGGAGGTGACTCTGCAGCATCGTGCTGAAACGTTCAAATAAAAAGAAGAAGAAGAAGAAGAAGAAGAAGAAGCGGTCATTTCTAGTCATGAAACATAAATTTATTAAAGGAGTCTGAGAGTGATTTAGAAAAAAAACATACCTGTTCACTCCAGAACAGATGTCTGTTTCTGTGAATGAAGACGTAACATGGAAGATTAAAACTTTAATTGTCAAATTATTTTATTTCTCAGTTTTTCTCATTTAAAAAGAAATCTTACCGTTTGTTACGGTGACGTTGCACTTAGAGAAGGAGAAAGAGAAACATGGTTAGGAGACTTTTATCAAACTGAGACTGAGAAATACTGAAAAAAGGACAATCACAGGGAGTTACCTGTCCACTGTATATGATACAACCTGAAAAACAAAAACGCAAAGTGATTAGAAATGAACGTCATAACTTATTTGAGCAAAAGAAGAAGACGAAGAGTATGAAGAGGAAGAAGAAGGAGGGAGGAGGAGCAGCGGAAGACAAAGAAGAAAACAAAGATGTACGTGGAAGAAAAAGGAGACAAAGAAGACGAAGAAGTAGGAGAAGAAGAAGAAAAAGAAAAAGACGACAAAGAAGAAGAAGACAAAGTTAAAGAAGAAGACAAAGACGAAAATTAAGAAGAAGGAGAAGAAGATGATGATGAAGAAGAAGGAGGAGGAGCGGAAGAAGACAAAGAAGAAGAAAAGTAGAAGAAAAAAGAGACAAAGAAGACAAAAAAGTAGGAGAAGAAGAAGACGACAAAAAGAAGAAGAAGAAGAAGAACAACAACAACAACAACAAGAACTTTTTTGATACCTGAAGGAAAATTCAAAATAGTTCGTGTCGTGTTGACAGAAAAAAATAAATCAACGTCTACACTGTAGACTGAGACGCCCCCTTGCTCCTCCCTCTCTCAGCAGTAAAGTGACTTTGAGGACCAGAACCCTGTAATTCCTGACTAGTCTGACCCTTTATAAACGTCTATACGAATCCTGCACCCACAACATTCACTTTTCTCCCACATGTTTCAGCAGATTTCTAACCCTAACCCACTCTAGTTTGTCCCTTGTGCGTACCGTAGAAACATAGCTGTGCTGTCGTATAAATATATAAACATACGAATGAATCTATCTGTATGATCGTCACTGAATACTGCTGAATATGCACAATATTTACGGTCTAAGGCCAACACAGAAACAAAGAGAGGCATCATAAATTAATTTACTTTTTTTCACGGTTTAAGAAAGTAAAAAGCTTGACAAAAGTTTATTTATCAATTTTTCATAAAGTGTGTTTCTTACCCCGAGGTATGTGCTTGGATAAGGCCACTTTGGTGTAGGTGATAGTCGCTGCTACATCAGGAGGAGCTGTACCCTGAGCCAGGTCCAGTCTGGTGAACCTTTAAGAGCAACAGTAACATCACGGTTTAGAGTTTCAATTCTGGTTCATAGTTTGGTTATTTTAAATCTGACAGACACACCGACAGTGAACTCATGAACTCACAGTGTTCTGTATGAGGGACAGGACAGATCTCCCTGTAATGAAAACAAACAAAGAGGATTTTTTTTACAACTCGTGACTGATTTTTGAAAAACAAACAAACAAAAAGAAAAAAGTGTGGGGGGCCATGCAGCAAAGGATTGTGGGCATAATTCAAACCAGCGGTCTTTTAAAGCAGTGTTTAGGATGTTTAGACCGCTCCACAACCTCATACATCGAAGAAAAATTCATTTCTAAACAGAAAGACGTCTGTGTCTACCACTTGGAGGAAGAAAACGAGGTGCATCAGGAACTCTTTGACGTCCTCGGGGTCGGAAGTTTCAGCGTGATCAAAAAGCCGATTTATGACTTCTTCTTGATCGGGTAGATTGGCAAAAGTCGACACAAGCAACTCTGCTCTCTGCCCTGGAGTCAAGAGTTGAAGGACATCGAGCTGAAAAAAGAGAAGAGAGAACGAAAGTTACTTCCTCAGGTCGGAGCTAAACAGGTAGGTCCAGAAGAAAAAAAAAAAGGTGATCTAATCTTGGTAAAACCCTCAGATTGTGCTGTTAAAAATCATCATTCAGAAACACAGACCAATAAGAGTTTGTAACTATAAAAAAAATCTAAGTTTGTGTGGATTTTGGCGCCCCCTGTGGTCAAAAAGTGCAGTAGAGTCCTAGCAAGGCATTATTTAGTGTATATCTGGACAAAAATGATTCAAAAACCAAAACAAAAGTAAGACGGATTACTAGTGAGGAAAAAAAAAAAAATTCCCAAATCTAGATTATAATCCAGACTAAAGCTTCTGAACAACCGGTCTGTGATAATGAAAAAAAAAATGTTGATAGTACAAAAATCTTACAGGTATGAAGGTTGGGTTGAAGAGAACAAAGTCACCGACGGTCAGAAGCGCAGAAAACGGACCCAGATTCCTCATCAGCCACTCTGCGCTGTTGTTCGAGATGAGCACACAGCTGAGACCTGAACAAGATACAAGGGGGATAATGAGACACCTGTAAATACTGGACCAGGTTTGAGATCACAAACACCTTTCAGATTGTGCAGCGAGTACCTGACTGCCGCAGATACGGGAGGATGAACTCTTTTACGACCACGTGCTGTTGATTTACAGTCATGTTATCAAAGCGCTGGATGAATCCCTGCAGTCTGAAAATAAAGGAAGAGTTCAACTCATCGTTTTTAATCTCTTTGGAGGCAAAGTAGAGTTAAAACTGTAGAGGTTTAAAGTCAAACAGTCTCTTACATTAGCTGGTAAGTATGGCAGCTGAAGTTCCTCTGGGTCAAACAGTCCAAAAACCTCGGCGAGGCAAACGGCAGGAAGGCGCTCAGACGGACTGAGAACCACCTCATGATGATGCTGCTGTTCATCAGCTCCTCATCCGTCAGCAGAGACACTCGGATCTCTCCGATCACATCCAAAACCTCTCTGGCTGCTGGGATGACCACGGTCTGTCGAGAGGTTAACTCATCGCTTTAGACATGAAGCCGCGTTCCTCTTTAATTCGATTTACTCACTGAGAAGAAGTCAAAGATGTGTAGGGGTACTGACCATGTTCGCGCCGGCTAGTATGTCCAGAGCTGGGTCCAGGACGTGGGAGACTTTAGTCAGCACCATCTTCCACAGCATTTTAGAGTGGCTGCTGTTTCCGGGCAAATCACACTTCAGGAGAGACACCAGCTGATGGGCGGTGAAGTTATCCAGCTGCACAGAGGAGGAAACACAGTCATATCGTGATCCAGTGAGTTGGAGATGAGTCCTTCAATGTCCAATCTGATTTTAGTCACCTTTGCGCACGCATAAGTCTCCAAAGGCAGACTGCAGGACACCCCCATTGCTGAGCTGAAGTGAGGACGGGGATTGGAGCTGTAGATACGAGATTAAAAAGACAGAGAGTGAGAAGGACACGATCCAGATAAAGACAGGATCAGGAAACTTTGAACAATCAGCTGATCAACAAAAGCTCCATGACGTTTCTGACTGAGGAGTTACCTGTTAAATCCTCTGCAGAGACGAGCATCTGTCAAACAGCAGAAACAGATCATCGTCACAAAGGGAGTTAAAGGATCGCAAAGCTGATAACTGGACTTATTTACCTAAATGAGACACTTGAGCATTAATAAACACTTCTTAACTGAGTATTGAAAATGTTTCACATATGTGGTTATAATCAGTGTTGGGGTAACGCACTAGAAGTAACAGATTACAGTAAACATATATTACTTTTAGGGGGTAATGAAGTACAGTAACGCACTAACCACACAAAACAATCACAAACTTAATTCTTTTACTAAACAATAGCCCTCATTTGGATCAAATTTATCTTTTTTTATTTTTCTTGATATTGAGCGTTTGGACCGTTGTTTTTCTTTCGCAGAATTTATTTTTCTTGGGTGTTTTTTTCTCACTGTGTCGCTATCTCGCCGCCTCCCTGTTAAATGTTGCCTGCGAAGATGGCGCTTTCCAACCCAACATGCATCGTGCAATCATATATGGCTTTTGAAAGTCCTATGGAGAGATCGATTTGAGTGATGTAGCTGCTGACGCGAAAGAGAGACGGAAATGGAGACAGCAGATGACACAAGGGCTTTCGGCAAGTGGCGATACTCGCATTACTTTCGCTAAATTAGTCAAAAAGACAAAAATATTCATGTGAAATTCACTCCATGTCCAGGCAATAGACAATAGACAAAACGATGCGGACTACGATGACTGAGCAATGATTTTTGTCTGTGTACCTCTACATCAAGAAACGGGAAAGTGAAGTATTAGGTAGTAAAGCTACTTTTCAAATGCAGTAACTGGTTAAGTAATCGCATTACAATTTACAGAAGTAACTACAGCGAAGAAGTTCAACAGAGCACTGAAATCAAAAACAAACTCTGTGACAGTCACACAAGTTATAAAACAGGACACTGATGTGCAGCTCTTACCGTCAAAGTGTGTTACTGGACACTGTAAAGAGCAGATTGAACACATTTCAAATTACACAAAAATAACGTTTTACATTGAAGATGAACAAGTTTTGGAGATACAGAGTTGATCGATCTTACCGTGATGTTTTTGGGCACACACTCTGTTCAAAAGAGAAACACAAAAGTATGAAATCAACTGTTATCAGGAGGTATGAGTAAAAAGTCATCCTGCAGTGAAGGAGAGACTGACCTCTTGGTGCGATGTCTATCAGGTCATCAATGGTTGCCCAGGTAACAGGTTCCAGTTGCGGGGGCACTATCGTAACGGCGTCATACAGCCTCTCAAAACTGACAGACAAATGAGGACACATCATTCAAAGAGGGCTGTCTAAAACTTTTCAAAACGACAGTAGAGTCAAAATAAAAGAGTAAAACGACAAATAAAAATCTACAGGGTGAAATTTTTCATGAAATTTACCACAAACTAGTCAATTTACTTATTTAAAAAAACCGATAAGAAAGAAAAACCAAATACATCACAGCGTAAAGTTCTGTTTTGATACATACAATGATGTGAAAAAGTTCAATAAATGAAAAATAAAGTTTGGCTGGAACATTTTAACCAACACGACAAAAATCTGAAGGTACTCACATCTGTCCGTAGACTCTGCAGGGCACCTCAACCTGAGGAGTCACAAATTTAGAAATCAAACATCCATAGTTTTACTTAAGCGTTCATCTCATCTGCACCAAGCTGCTACCTCTTTGGCAAGCTCCACCAGGTGGTACAAGACTTCAGGGAACTCCTCAGGTGACTCCAACAGAGAGTGAAACACCTCGTCGATGACGACGTCTTTCTCAGGCGGAGTACGAAGAGGCAGGAGCAGCATCTCCGCGATCTGCCTGGGGGTCAAGTCGTCAAGGACCTCCAGCTGAACGGAGAAAAAAAGAAACAGGAGAAATCCATAAAAAGATGACGTTAAAGGTTCAGGTGAGTCACCTGTCCGGTTTTCAAACTCACCCCAAAGAAGTTCGGGTTGAGGTCGTAGAAATCTTTGACAGAAGCAAACTGTGAAAAGTCTCCAAAGTTTTCATCCAGCCATTCTGCGCTGTTATTGGCTGAGGCGACGCACTGAGGGTCTGCAGCAGAAATGTAGAGTATGTTTGTCAAATGAAGTTCACGTATTAACCCTTTAATTTGACTGAATGTTTAGCTGGCATTTATGAATAAAAACGTTAAATACAAACCATAAAATGTTTATGAAATCTAAAAACGTTCTCCCTTGTTTTGGATTGATTCCACCTCTCTTACCTGTGGTGGTCTGATGCAGCAGAAAAGGAAAGATGAAGTGCTCATGGATGTTACGGCTGTACATCGGGTCAGCGTGCATGAAACTCATGTCGTCGCTGAGCGCTGCCACGCTTAAAAAAAAAAAGAGATTCACGTTAAAAAAAGATTGTAGAAAACGATCCCACCTCCTCAAATCTGCGCCCTCTCTCACATGGTTTGGAAAGCTGGGCAGGAGAAGTTTCTGGTGCTCAGGCAGGACAGGAGGCCTGTGGGTACATCAGGGAGGAGGGGCCTCAGTTTGAGCTGAAACCACAGCTTGATGAACTTGGGGTCCTCCAGGTGCTCCTGGGCCAGAGCCGGAGGGTCGGGCTGACGGAAGATCTCGTGGAAATCTTTTGCCAAGTGATGAAAGTTCTAGAGGAGGACAGAGTGAGAAAGACGGATTCGATTTTATTTTTTTACATGAACGAGCGGACAGACTCCAGATACCCTAACTGATGTTTTAAAACTATGATTGGCAGGTTATCGAGTGAAATCACAGTTCCTCCTCCAGAAACTCCCCGGCTCCCTCCCAGTTTGAATCAGGTTTACCACAGTTAGTCTTTTTTCTCAAGTTTTAGCTTTAAGTTCACAGGAGTATCAGCTAACAGCAGCTGGGGTGTATCGTGTGACATAAACGGAACAAAAGAGAGAAAATAAAAACTCTGAAACACATCATTGGAAGTTAAAGGTTAAACACACTTATCTTTGGCGGTTTTACTCACTGATTTGGACAACTCTTTGATTAGCGAGTTCACACGTTTCAACAGCTCCATCATCAGCCTGTGTATCGTCTTCTCCGACATGTCAAGGTGAGTGCGAGCGGCACAGTGCATAACACGGGCGATATTTTCCACTGCGTCGGTCAGCTGGTAGGATAAAACGAGAAAAAAGCTCTTTAGCAAAAGTTTATCTCTGTTTTAATCAGATTTAAAAATTCTTAAAAACTCCTCACCCCACATGGGCTTCTGTCGAGAGTGATGCTGCACACATCGGGGACTTCAGAGGGTTCATCGTCCACGCCGTGGTCCAGGTAGCTGGCACAGGAAACACAGAAACACGTCAACTGACTAAAGCTGCGATTATTAAACCTTTGGACAACTGAGCTGAGATTTTTTTCTCTATAAACTAGATTTTCAATTTGGATTTTTATCCAGTGACAACTTCACCGAACTTCATCTCTCAAAGCAAAACCACTGAAAACGATGTAGTGCATTTGCCAAGCCAGTAAGTGGCGCTGTAACGAACGCCGTGGAAATGTACAAAAGACAGAAGAAGAGTACAGAGCATGTGTTTAAAGGTTGTTTTGGCGCCATAAAAAAGTTACGCTGTGTGTCACATGATCTTTTCCAGAGATGCAGATAGACATCCACACGGAGATGAAATGGTCGTCGTCTACGGATTTATGGCTCTCTGACCAGTTTTCAAAAAGGCCCTTTTACGGTCTGCTGAAATGCTGTTTCTGTGCAAATGAAACGCTGATACAAAAAAAACATTTGCGTTTACTCCTGAATTGTTTCCGTGTGGACGGGTTGATACTCGGGGAGTGGTTTTCTCTTCATCTGAAACTGTGAAGTCGTACCAATTCCACACGACTGACTCACTCGTGTCCTATTTAACCACGAAATTATTGCCTTCTTTTGCAAACGCCATGTTTGTTTACACTGGTGTGTGTGGGAACTGGGGAGCGCTGCTGCAGAAATGGGGTGGCCTACGGTGGCCTGGAGGCACGAGACATGATAGAGAGGAAAATCGATTTGACGATTTTGATTTTTTTAACATCGTCATGATCAAATAATCTGTTTACGATTTAAAATCGATTAATCATGCAGCCCTATGATGAAGGTGAACATAATATTTACTAATCTTTGTAGCTCAGTTTTAGTCTGAAGGTCTTTGTTTCAAACACAAATGGCTCGATTCTCAATTTTTGTCAAATTATCTTTTCCTGGAAACAGTTTCACACTTTAATTTTGACTCAAAACAGACAAAAAAAGTGACACCTAAAGTTGGCCGATCGATGTTTTTTGTGACCTTTTCTTTTGACTCCATAGTTTACCACTTTAACGATCTGATCAAATGTAGAAAACGTTTAGACGTAAAGTGACGTACAACACTTCATGGAAGGCCAGTTTGATGCTGTGATGTTGCAGGTAGTCTCCATTTGGCAGGAACCTGAGTAACAGCGGTACGACGACATGGTGGTACCAGTCCTCCACATTTGTCACGTCAAACGCCGGCTTCGTTGGAACCAGGGGCGTTTCTTCTGGCCTGTAAAAGTCTGCCAGCTCACCCAGAGTCCAGTTCAGCAGGAACTGGGTCACAACGTTTCTTTTCATGTTTGACTCGTGTTTCTGGGGGAACACAGCAGGTCAGAGGTCATTTCACTCGGCTGGTGTAATGCATGAGCGCGCTTTATTGAGTGTATGTGTGTTCGCACCTCATGAACCAAAGAGACAAAGTCGTGAACGAAGCTCCCGATGGGTCTGACGACACTCATGAACCCCTGTACAACCTGTCACAGCGGTAAAGAAGGTAATTAGTCCAAAATAAGAGGCCCCACTTTCATATTCAAAACCTCCAATCATCAAAAAAGTTCAGTTAATGTTTGTGTTTTCAAAAGTCACCCGTGATTTGTTACTGTACCTCTCTGAGTTGGTCGTGTGGGGATGGAGGTCGGTAAGGGTCGTATGTGGGTCCTGGATGATGCATGGGTGGGTATCCAGGGGTTGTCCAGTTGTAGCCCGGTCCAGGAATGGCTGTTGGGTGAGGGCCGGGGCCTCCTGTCAACATACTGTGGAAAAGCAGAGTGAGGGTGCCGTTGTCTAAACTTTGAACCCCGGGCTGAAGCAGCAGCTCAGCCTTCTGCGTTTGAGACAGCAGGTGGAGAACCTCCAGCTGTAGAGAAGAGACACACACACAAATGGAAACGAACGTCATGGACTGTGTCTCCTGGTTTTGGTGTTTTGTGGGTAAGAGCGTGGAGCTGGAGTTCACTCACTCCACTGAAGACCATGTTGAGTTTTGAGAAGTCCTCCATCCTGGCCATGGCTCTGAAGGAGCCGAAGTTCTTCATTAACCACTCCTCGCTGGACTCCTCCTTACTTACACAACCTGGACGAAAACAACACACACAGTTTACATGAACATCAGTTAAAGGCATGGTTGCCGATTGGAGAGATTGCTAATTATTATGAACCTCGTTTCTATGGCGATCATGGTCCTGTAGTGCGATCTCCACAAAGCGAAGAGAAAAAAAGAACGGAAAAAATCTGTTCACCCTATCAGGAGCAGGGCTGCAAAAACATTAACCAATGGGAGCCTTCTGTTCCGGACAGCTCCTATTGGTCAATCTCCTGCTCCGCCTCTGCATCCAATCACCTCGCTGTATTCGACACACCCCTCTCCCGTAGTTCTGACTCGTCCCCTCCCACTCTCCCGGCCCTCCTCGGAGCTTAGCTACAGGAGTTGTGATGGAGAGGGATGGAAAAAAAACCCTGCTGCTCGCCTCAACGCTAAAAGTGGGAAGAAAGGGGCGGAGTCGAAGAGGCAATGTGACCAAGCGAGGAATCTAACTCGAATAAATGCCGGGTCATCCTTTGAGCGGTGGAGAAAGCTCCGCCAGGATTTGGTCCTGAAAACAGACGCCGTGACAGCAGCGTTTTTGTTGAACAGGTCATTTTTATCGCCTTTTATCATGGCTCATGTTACATAAATAACTCTTATTAGTCTCTGGCAGCTGCAGACGGCGCTCGCTAGCAGAGCTGGTGTTTACTGCTGCTCGTCTCTAGAATTCCGACATGGGGAATCCTATTTGAAGCTAGCGAAGGATCTTCTGCCGGCCGGCTTCTTGCTCTGCCAGAAGGAGTGTGTCACGGGGAGGGCGATACAGGTTTAGGGGGGAGTTATCGGGGCGCACAGAGGGGTGAGGTTTGTGTGTGGGGGGGTTGGACGCTTTTTTCAAATCTGCCTCAATGGCTCACTTTTTTTCAACTGCTTCTCCAATCGTCAACCATGCCTTTAAGTTTGCAGTTTGGATACTGATCTGAAGATATCCTCCAGTTTAACTTTATGATGTTTTTTTTACTGAAGGTTATGAACGTCCAGCAGACAGGGAGGGGGGTTCCTTTGACTTTGAGAGCCAGACTGAAGCGGACACTGCATTTTTTTTGGTAACACATTAAAGATTTCACCTTTGACTCTGTCTCCGGACAGAAACGGGTACATGAAGAATGTGTAGATCCACTTTTGTCGATATGGATTCAGGTCGGCGTAATAGATGCTGAGATCGTGCACTCTGCAAAAAGACAGAGAGGATGCTGAGAGATCATGTTGAGATCATAGAAACGAGCTGACAGACGGAGGGGCGGACTTACACTCTCTGGTAGGTGGCGCAGCTGAAGTTTCTGGTACTTAAGCAGGACAGGAAGTGCTTGCTGATGGATCTCAGCAGGGGTTTCATTTTGACTTGTAACCACATGTGGATCAGGTCTTCATTCTGGTAAGGGTCTGCTTTGAGGTTTAACTCCAGCGCTCCCTCCAGGCTGAGGAGGGGAACACCTGCCAAGCTGGACTTCTGTTGGAGGGACAAACAGGCGAATAAAATGGACGGTGAGTATTCTGTGAGTCAGAGGAAAATTACCCACGATGCACATCTCTGACAGTCTGCACATTTTCTCCATGAGAAAAAATAAACACAGCTTTGAAACCAAACAGGTCCGGTCGGTATTCAAGACAACATTCCTTCCTTTGTGCGTGTCTACATAAAACATTCCTGTCGTCCTGTTTTAACTCTCAGCCGTACCATGAAGGTGTACACGTCCATCGTTGCCTCCAGCATGCCTTTCAGGTTCTGCAGATCGTCTCTGCCGGTGTCTGTCTCCCTCAATCCCACACACTGGAGGAAGCCAGAGGTCGGATCTGGACCCTTGAGATTAACAACAAAGGAAGTCAGTTTAATAGTTAAAGAAGCAGGAAAGAGTCTTTTCCAATTTTAATTCAAAACATCAAAAACTGCACCGATGTAAGAAAAACCTCAATCAAACAATCGGTGTATAACATCAGGAAATAAAGTCGACTATTTAAAGCCAAAGTCAACAGCTGGATGTCATTATTTTTGAAGCAGTGCTGAAATTCTGTTCACGTTTTGTTGCTGCTCAGCTTAATTTGTAATGAATGATTGTGTTTATATTTTAAGATCCAAAGGCATTCTGGGTAAAAGCCAGTTACTGATAAAGTAAATCAGCATCATTATAACGGCTCACTTTAATCTTAAATCTTATATAAGCGTGTTAGAAATCAGCAAAAGCAGAATGTAGGTGAATGTTTCAGGGATTTATTTTCCAGGAGTGACAGTTTGGTGGTTTATTTAGTTTGTTTTAGTTTTACTTTGTGGTCCGTATCGGAGTTGTTTTGATGAGTACTGTAAAAGTTCTGTTAGTTAAACATTTGGGTCAACCTTAGAGTGCTAAAAGGGAAAACCTGGTTCTGGGTTTGCTGGATTTGGACCTCTTTAACTGAATCTACATGAACGCACAGGTACAAAACAAGCTTTTTTTCGGCTACACCAGCAGATTTAGTCTGTGTTCACACTGCAGGTCAATTCCGATTTTTTAACCATATGTGACACATATCTGATTTTGTAATCTAAGTGTGAACAGTGCAATTCTTATTTTTTTTAATCCGACCCAGACCTCTTTTGTATGTGGATATAAATCGGATATGTATCCGATGTGACTGCAGTGTGGACGCTCAGGTCGCGTTCATCCGACCTATACGTCATCAATATGCGACAAACGTCACCGTTGTTCAACAACACAAACAGGCGCGGAAAGCGATTTGTGCTTTGAATGAAAATTGTGAAAAATCTGTCTGATATAATCATTTTTAAATGATATGGGGAATTAGATGACAGATTGTGGGAATCACTAGTAGCCCTACGATACGATATTATTTCGATTTTTAACATTTTGCAATAAAGTGAGTATTGCAATACTATATATTGTGATTTATACTTTTTTTTCCAACTGTTTAGCTATTTTAGCATTTGGCTTTCCTTTATGTTTGTCTTATTTACACTGTATTTTATTTTCATGTAGCACATGAAAACCTTATATGTCAGGTCCATCTTATTTGTTCCCTGTTTGCATTCCTCATGTCTTTCCCCAGGTGCTGCTATATTTGTTGCTCTAACTTTCTCCTCCTCCCAAACAGTTGATTTTATTTCTCCATTATCATATATTTGACTTCATATTAACAATTAATTTGAAAAAAATCGATACTTGGTCAGTGAGACGATACGATATATCACCAGACAAAATATTGCGATACTATGATGTATCGATTTTTTCTCCCACCCCTGAAATTTACGATATAAGTAAATGGTTGGCCTCGTCCAAATCATCTCTGAGTAACTGAGAGAAAAGCAAAAAGTGTAGCAACTGTCCCCAGTCTCCCCTATTTAAATATGTCACTCAGGTGTAACTGAGAGGGCGTGACACATGAAGTTTCAACTTCACATGGGGATAACTTTCTCATTTTCAGGCTCATCGAGATGCCTTCGTGATACTTGCTGAAATGAAACACACCTGTGATCAGTGGTATCAGTTACACTCAGTTACAAATCAAAATATTTCAGGAGGTTTCAATTCCCCATGATCCTCTCTAAGTTCAACAAAATTGTAAGTGTCTTTGAGCGAACACTCCCATGCAGCAGCACTGATAAACTCTGATAAACTCGAGACAAGTTTTGTTCGTCCACATGTTTAGAAGATTTGAAAACAATGATCTCGATCCTGTTGGCATGTGATTCGGGCAGTTTAGCAAGTGGAAGTTCAAGCGTCCTGAGGATGGAGTTACAGACAAGGTTTTATCGCATCTAATGGTAACCAAATCCTTCCTATGTAAGCATCTTTTAAACTTAGGTATGTCTGGTTGAGATTAACCACAGCTGTTTCCTGTTTCTGTGAACACACCGCAGAAATCGGTAAATTACAGATTCAAATAATCTGCAGGGATGTGATGTCACACTGAAGCTGCTCTGACAACATATTCGTCTTTGGTTTCAACTTTAATCTGGTAATAAAAACACTACAATCCCAGTGATCACATGCACATTTTAGAAGCACGTGTGTACATGCAGATTACAGACCTGATCGCATTGTTCCTTTGAAGTGCAGGGCTTCTTTCTGCAGATTAAATCAGTGAAACAACAAACAAAGAGAAAAAGTCAGGAAACAAACAGTCATCAGAGGAAAAAAAAACATCAATGTTTTCCCAATTTGACTCCCTGTTCTTACTTTTGTTTAACTGATGCCTCTGCTGAAAGACAAAAGGAGACAGTTCATTGTTAGATCCAGCAGCTGATATAAAAGAAGATTTCAGGAGCATTTCGACCACATCAGCGGTCATCAGTCACTTTTCTGATTCTGAACATTACATTTCTTCACAGTCAGACTGTTGTCAGAGGTTTTTTCTTTTTGTTTTACACTTTTTGAAAACTTTTTGCCCCCTTTACCCTCCATTTTATACTTTCCTTTGGCTGCATTTCGTGGAGAAAACGACTCCTACTGCTCTGTAACCCATCCTTTAGAGACCCACTCCAATAAAAATCATGTTTTTCTTGTTGTCTACATGTTCATATGTTCATATTTATATCTTTCTGATGCTGAAATAAGTGCAAAATTTCTGCATTCAAATCGCTGTGAATCTCTTGCAGACCCAAACAGCAGGTTCAGAGAGAGAGAGAGAGATTTTCTATGTCACAAATCCAAGCTCCGCCCCCGAACCCCCACATACAGGCCACATTCGAAAAAGTAGAGAGGACGATTGCGGAACAAGCATCTGCGTTAGCGGATTGCAATGCTCGTAAGAAAGCTAATTATGATATTAACTTTAATCATGCTTCTAATGACATTAGTGTCCTATGTTACCTGCTTCTTCTACAGCACCAGCAATGTTAGGCTACAAGCTTGCGCTGTTCCCTGCCCACGACTCAGAGGTGAATTGCTAATGAGCTACTGGAGCTCTGCGGCAGAAATACCATTGAGAATGACACAGGTAACATGATTTTGGCAAAAAACTTCATAATTACAATTTAAAGACCACTGAGAACACTTTAAGTAGTAAAAAAAAAGGTCGGAGTGGGACTTAAAGTTTAGTCTTTGTACGTGATTTCCTTCTATCTCATTATTCACACATATTTAACACATTTTCCTTCTATATTTATTGGTATTGTTTTTTTTTTCTTTTCTTTTCTCATTAGTTATAAATGCAGTTATAATTCTTGTCTCGCCTGCGTACTGTAACAGGACTATTCTTTGTGTCTATAAAACACTGTAAAAAAATTGTTGCTTTGCCCTGCTGGTCCACACATACACTGAAAAGTGCAAATCTCAGAGAGTCACAAACTCACATCTCAGGGGGCTCTACCTAAAATGACGAGGACTACATAATTTGAGTTTGCTCCTCAATAGTTTGAGTTCACCTATTATGATTTCTCCTCCCTGTGGAAGAAGCCTACAGAGACCCAGTGGAATTATGGGTCTGTTAAATGCTGACAGCAGTAATACAGATAGATGTATCTCTTTAAATTTGTGTTAATTTTGTTTTACCTTTATTTTATTCATTCATTATAAATTATAAGTGTCACCTAAATATTTATAAGGCTATTAAAACAGCTGAATGATTACCCGTCGTGGTCATTTACAAACTTATCATCTTAGCAGCAAACAGATAATCTATAGGTGACTTTTTCTGCAGCACTACAAATGCAGAAGGTGTAAAAAAGTCAAGATTTAAAAGCATTTTATATTCAAAGCTGTACCTTAATGGATAGTAGAGTGTATAAAACATGGCTGTAGGTTCAGTGACTTCACACATTTGTTTCTGGAGAGCGGTTCAAACGCTGAATGACGATGGAGATGTAGACTATAACAAATTTTTGGTCAAGCCAGCAAGAGGCACAGCGGTGGAGCTGTAAGCCTCTTGATAAAGAGTGAACTCAGCCTCACCCCTTATTATATAAATCTTTGAATAACTCTGAGTCATAATGGATGGGTTAAAAAAACACTTCCTGTATAGTGTATATGAATTTAGAAATAGACTTTTAAGACCAAAGCTGTAAACATTTGTAATTTTAATTTCTAAAAATGAGCATTTAACACGGACATAAATACGATTAACTTCCTTAAGAGGACACTTGGGAAAACACTCTGACTTCACTGAATACATTTGGTAATAATGATTTAACAATTATAACTTTTATCTATATAACAAGGTGTAAAAGTAGAAGAAGCCCCAACAGTTTAACCCTGAACATCAAGTTTAAACACAATTTAGTTCATCATCACAGAAGAACCAACAAGAGCCAAGGCGACATAAAACCCAACAACATGAGCTGAACCGACACCAAAAGGACTAATAAAGTGATCCCTTTATATTCGATATATCAGCAATCACCAACATGATCCGTCTAAGGTGGAAATGTGAATCGTGACACATGCAACAATAGAAACAAAATGTTCTCATACCGCTGCAGCTCCACAGAAAGTAAACCAGCAGGAACAGGTTACGTGATCTCATGATGTGACGAGTCTCATGGGACGAGGCGGCTTTATGATGAAATTCACTGGGGAGACGGTTGGAGAGGAGATGGGGGCTGTTATAGTCAGCCACGACACAAAAACACACATTTGATCGTCTGAATTACACTGTATGTACAGATAAAGTCAAAGACACAGACAACAAAACAAACACATGCTATCGTCAAAGATCCTGGTGTGATCTATAACCATCAGAGAGTCGACAACCCGTTACATCTGATTTTATCACACAGCTTTGTCGTTGTTAAATCACTAATTACACGTCTCTTTAATTGCAGTTTAATGAACTTTTATGAGGTGTTGCCAAATCTGTGGGTGTGTTGGCAGATAAGAATCAGGGAGTGTCTGACAAAAGATTTTCTCTCAGTGGCGCAGAGTGACCTTTAACATAGCGGTAACAAAAATGACGAGACAATAGGTGCATCAGTGGAAAGAACGCTGAAACTCGACACCATTCAACCAGTAACAACAAAAGAAAACAGAGCGCTTTACCTGCCAGAAAACAGACGTTCAGGTAAATCTGAGCAGAAGAGATATATGACAATTTTTAAGGGCTTTTTAAAAATATCCATGTGTTTCATCTTAACCAAAGTTAACAATTAGTATCTTGGATTGTTATGTTTTTTGGAGGAAAAGTCCAGGAAATGTCTCACTGAGAGCCTCATAAAGGAAAAGTCGTTGCGGCCCTCACATAAAAATAAAAACAGATCTCTTTATCCAGTTTTTAATCTGCGTACGGACTCTAATCATGTCCAACATCAGGTATGAATCAGCCGGGCAGACCCAGATGACTGTGACGTGTTAAAAGGAAAATATCTGAATGTCTTTGTCAGACGGTTCATGGATGACTGGAGCTTCGATCGCACTGATGCTTCATAAGTGACAGAAACCCTGAAAAACATCTATAATTAGATCCGTGCATGAGAGCAACATCGGTACAGGGTCATCAGTAAACCTCCATAAGGTTTGGGACCGACGTTTCCTGACGCAATGTTTTTGTTTCTGTTGAGTTATCCCCGTCTGGATCAACCAATCATGAAGTTTACAAGACTGACATGTGATTAAAACACGTGAGTGACAAATGCAAGAACAACACTGTGACACCGCCATGCTTTGATTGTAAATGTACGTTTAAATCTGACCTTGAGTGCTCAGAAAGGAACTTATAAATAACATTTATTATTATTATTATTATTATTGTTGTTTTTATATGTGGATCTCAGGAAGACGAGCAGTGCTTTGAAACACAGCTAACAAATAAAAAATAAACCACCAGCCGCAGATAACTAGTCTGGAAGTTATCTGAAAAATACATTAATATCGTTTGAGGTTGTGCATGATGTATGATCATCATTCAAATTGATTGTTGAAGGCCATCTAGGTAGGACGGGTCAAAACGAGACGTTGATGTTGGATGATAAACATCTGCTCTGACCAGGCGCCAAGGCTCACTCGTCATTTTCCGCCAGGTTCTTTCGTCATTTTTGTTGGCGGAGTCAGGCGCAAAGATAACAAGTTACCATCTTACAGCTGTGCCTCAGACCGGAAAGATCTGGTCTCAAGTCTCAGGTCAGCTGCTGTGTGTATAATGGCTCAATTAGTGAGATAGTAAGATGGTCAAAGGAGTCCAAAACCGAGATCCCTTTGCTTTTTACACACAGACAGAGATGCACAGAAGACCCTCACTCAACGTAAAACCAAGTTTGATTTGATTGAGTGAGATTCAGAGGCTTGGAGACACTGAGATGTCTTTCTCCTGATAACGTCATCTGTCAGAAGAAGAGGACAGTTTCATCGCCATCTTCTCACGGCCTAAAAAAGAAGCTGTCTCGTCTTCAGTTAGTGCAAAACTCTGCAGTGAGAATTCTAACCCGCGCTAATAGGAGGACTCACATATCCCCTATTCTTGAAGCTCTTCATTGGCTGCCTGTGTCCTCAAGGATCAATTTTAAAATTCTGGTCCTAACTTTTAGAGCCTTGCATGGTCAGGCTCCATCCTATATTTGTGATCTGATCCAGCCTTACACCCCCTCTCCGGCTCTGAGGTCTGTGGATCAGAATCTGCTGATGGTTCCGCGCACTCGTTTTCGGACCAGAGGACACCGATCCTTCCAGGCTGTTACCTCCAGGCTTTGGAATGATCTTCCTCTCTCTCTGCGCTTAATTGATTCTGTTGACTCCTTTAAAAGCCGACTCAAAACTTATTTATTTGCTCAGGCATTTGTTTAATTGTTTTTGGGGCTACTATGACTGTTTAAATGTTGTTGTCTTGGCCTTTTAATTTGTATGTACATCTTTTTATTTTTGTCTATGTGAAGCACTTTGTGACTCTTTTGTCTGTGAAAAGTGCTATACAAATAAAGTTTACTTACTTACTTACTTACCTAAAAAAAAAAAAACAGTCTGTGGCAAAAAACTAGGCCCTCAATCATGGGAGTCAGCGACAAATACAGACTAGAAAACTAGCAGGGTACACAGCACTTTATCACAAATACATAATGGATGGTCACAATTTTCAGCCTGTTTCTCAGGTAGAAATGTCAAATATGACAAATTTGAATATCATAAAGATAGTCCGACCCGTCATGAGCTAACTTGTGGTATCTCCTTCACAATCGAGTCGTTAGCTAAAGCTGTGTTTTGATTGGTGCTGAGGAACAGGTGCACAAAAAATCATTGAAACTCTGCAGATTCTCACTGAGTTTGTAACAACGGAGAAACTCCTTTCAAACACATGAATCTTTAGTAAATAGGAACATATTTACTACTTATTTATGGCTAAATGACATAAAGATCACAGTCATAAAGATTACAGCCACACACACACAGATTAGTTACCTTTCATCTCGTCCCTCTTATTGCAACACAGCTGTTTGTGTTGGAGGACTCACTTTGTGTGAGAGTTTGTTCAGGATTGTTTCTCTTCCACTCACATTTGTATTTCTGACAGGTCGGTGAAAGAGAAACTCTTTTCAGAGTCTTTGTGACTCATTTCAAAGACCGGAGGGGCGTAAAACTAATATTTGTATAATTAGTCTGGTTAAAAATTACTACAGTAATGCACACACACACAAAAAAACATTTACTCTTTTAATTCATCTCTTTAAAATCCGGATAATATAAGAAGAGTTGAGTTTATATTCACTGTCACAATAAAGAGGTCACAGTAAAGTCATAACATGATCAGGTAGTTTTGGTTTATGACGAGCTGCCTGTGCCAAAATGAGGAATGAGGAGCATCCGGTTGAACCGTACCAAAGGTTTTGGCTCATCAACATGACTCTGAAAAGACTGAACAAGAAACTGAGCCGTGTTGTATTCCCCTTTAAATAAGCATTTTGTGTAACTAATATTTGTACAATCAGGCTGGTTAAAAATTACTACGGTAATGCACACACACAAAAAAACATTTACTCTTCTATTTCATCTCTTTAAAATCCGGATAATATAAGAAGAGTTAAGTTTATATTCAATTACTTTCACTTAAATACCAGGATGTCTCTACCCTATTTTCTCACAAGAATAAAGTCACAGTTAAGTTATTTAATCATGAGAATTAAGATATAAGAAACTCTGAGATTAAAGGCATACTGTCACAAAAAAGAGGTCACAGTAAAGTCATTACATGTTCAAGTAGTTTTGGTTTATGACGAGCTGTCTGTGCCAAAATGAGGAATGAGGAGCATCTGGTTAAACTGTACCAAAGGTTTTGGCTCATCAACATGACTGAGCGAGAAACTGAGCCGGGTTGTTTCCCTCTTTAATAAAGCATTTTGTTGTTCATCATCGGTTGGATCTTCAAAGAGGATTTTTTTGTCCCTAATATTCAGTCCAGGTGATCAAATATGCTGATTGACACCAAGAATAACAAACAGAGTGACCAAATAACAAAGAAACCCAAATCAGACACCACAGTTAGGTTTAGTTTGTAGGGAGAACACTATCTTTTTTTTTGACAACAAAAACACGGAGGCGTTACAGTGAAAGAGATCTTATCTGTGTGTTACCAAATCCAAAACACGACGGTCCATAAGTATAAGTTTAATAAAGCGACTCTATCTGCTTTCCTGTTCTTTAGATAAAGGTGTTCAAATCCTAAAAGAAGAAAATCACTCTCTGAAAAGAAGCTTTCTGCATCACAAGCTCCTTTACATTTTCTGTTAAATGTGACACTTATCGTGAAGCTGGATGAATGAACACTTATTCCTTATTTTATTTTTATTTACTCGTTTCGCCATCTGAGTTTCCTTATTATTCTTAAATACCGCTCTCACTCTTCTTAGAAAGCTGATTTTCTGTTTATTTCACATGAGGCTGTAGCCCGGTTTAATGAGGCAGCATGTATTATTCCCATGGCTCAAATCCCTGAACAGCATGTTGTTGCCAGAGGTACACGCTCACAAAACGAAGGACCGGATTTTTATTTTCTGCCTTATATTCATTCTTGTTATTTTATGACTCACTAGTATTCACCACTAATTTCCCATGGCCTTATTCCATCTTGTTTTTCTTTAAAGAAGGGTAAAAATAATCAAGAATAGGTCCATTAATCAAGAATACAAGCAGACACAGAATTAATCACATATAAAGGGATCCTGGGGGTTGTGTTCACAGACTTAGCCAGTAAATAAAAATCACACAATGACATAAAATCAAAGCTGATTCACTTACCTAATAGTCTGTGGACCTTTGAGTGCCGTAAAGTGCAGGTGTTTAACTCCCTTTCTCTCTGTCACTTGAGACACAGGTGCAGCAGCAAACTCCTGAAGGGTGTGTTGTCTTGTGACGGGGACACAGGTGATGAGGGCTGACTTCTCCGTGCAGCAACAAAGAGGAGGGACATGGCCGGCGCTTCTGCTTTAGGCGAGTAGTGTGAATTACTTTGTAATGTATATGTACTGTTTATGTGATCAGACTCGGCTTTTTTGTCCATAATAACCTGTGTGAAAGAGATCCAGAACAGAGACAGAGACACTAAGTTTAAAGTTACACACAAATCATGTTCAGCAGGTTACACCCCCCTGGTTTTTGTCATCTGTATACAGTAAGCTGCCAGCTCTGTGTACAGTAAAGCAGTTTAGACCTTTTCAAAACAAACAACAACAAAATACAGGTACAAGTAAGGATTGATTTGGAGTTTAAAACAGCTAGTCAAGCAAAGGTTATACCCCACCCAACCCAGTAATCCTGTGCAGAGTATGAACATAGGGGTTAAACACAAACAAGCCACTGCAGAAAAAAAGAGTCTGTTTTTATGATTATTAATGAAACAACTTTTCAAAATAAAAGCCGTCTGTCCACAAATAGCAAGGTTTCAATTTCCAAGATGTAAATGTTAATTTCTAATGATAGATGTGACAGATATGAATACAGGGTGAGAGCTGGGAGGCTTTGGTATTCATGTGAGAGGGCACACACACACACAAAAGCACACACAAACGCACACAAGCACACCATGACAAAGCATGCACCGATCAGGTTAAACTGGTTTGTCATTCATACACCATGAGAACTAAATTCAGTATTATGGAAGGAAATCATTCATCATCTCTTAATGTTAAAGAGCTACAAATCACAGCAGAACAATAAGAAAGTGAGTAGAATATACAGTGGATATATAAAGTCTACACACTCCTTTTCAACTGCCAGCCTTTTGTCATGTAAAAAAATTCAATCCCAATAATACCCAATAATCTGTGGACCCTCAGGTGCTGTAAAGGATCCTGTTTAAGGATCATTAACAACTTCTAAGGTGTTTATTTCTTTAAAAATATAATTGAAATGTTGTATTTAACTTTTTTTATTGGTACTAAGAGCTTTATACTACACAGAAAAATGACAATTCTGACAAAAATCTGACAATTTAGCCACTCATGTCCACATGAATACTCAAGCTTTGTTCGCATAGACAGACAGATAGATGGCGCTAACTAAACTAGGTTGACGGCTGATACATGTAAGCTGTTGAAATAAATAAATCACAAACATGAAATAATTTAGATGAATAATATTCAGATTCTAAAACTGTTTATTTAAAACCCCCTGAACTATGTCTAATTACTTTTTTTCCTGTATTATCTCCCCTGTATTTTATTCCGGCTGCTATTTTCCATGCAGTGGTGTCTCCTGCCACCTATTGTCTGTTTTTTTTACGTGTTTGTTGTACTTACCGTGAGTTTGAAGCTCTAAGGCTGCTTGAGAGTTGTCAAACCATCAAAAAACATCATTATTTGACCTTCCTCTGAGCTTTCTGTTGTCTTTTTCAAGGTAATCTCTAAATTTTCCCTCCTTATTCACTCTGCTTAACTTCAACTGCGCAGCTGCCAACACATTTTTACCGTGTAAAATCTCTTAAACTCGAGAGTTTCCACCAAATTATTCTACAAAGTGGAAATTGTATCATACATTGACAGGGAAAAAACACAAACTGTTTATTTATCGAGTAATATATGCTCGAAATCGTCGTTTTGTTTTATTTTAGTTTTAAAGGCAGGTCTCTCCATTAGGGGGCAGTGTGGGCTATGAACGCGCTCAGCTCCTCTTCCGCTTTCCACAAGTAAAGAAACTTCGACGACTGTTCGACGACCAATCGGAGCCCAGCACTTCTAGCCAATCAGAGGCGAAGGAGGGCGGGACCTTCCCCTTCCATCCTACAAAAAAATTCACTAAGCTAGTAAACATATCGACATGAGGGTCAAATTTAGAGATTCGCGTTTACTTGTGTTTTCTTCTCGTCTTTAAACAAAATGCAGTTTCATTCACCGTCGTTTGCCCTTCCGTGTTTAGATTGTTAACTAGCTATGTGAAGATGAAAGATGCTGCTGACATTACCTTAGAGGGTCTGTCAGGTAAAACTCCACCTGAGCGCCGCCGTCAAAGGAGGAGCTGCTCCACTTCCAGGGGGGCGTGAGGGTCAGGTTTGCACCACAGGTAAGACCCTCCCTTTATATGCTTGACATTAAAAGTCAAAAAGTTGATTCCCACTGACTTTACTTGAACTAATAGCTTGTCACATCCCTGTTAAATATGAAGAGCCGGGCCTGTACTGTCTAGTTGTCCTATCAATCAACCAGTCAATCAATCAATCAATCTTCATTTATATAGCACTTTTCATACACAACCATGTAGCACAAAGTGATTTACACAGAAAAAGGAATAAAAGAAACAAAGAATATCCAAATCTACCCCAATCCAAGATTAAAAGAATACCCAAGTTAGTTTGGTCGTGTATAAAGTGTCTTACTTGCAGAGATCTAAAGAAAAGTGTTTGAGGTAGATCATATTTTTGTCGTAATTGCTCAAATGACATCATTTTATCCCCTTCAAAGAGATTTCTCAGAGTTTTTATACCTGCATCTCTCCAAAGAGAAAACCCATCATCACTCATACTTGGAGAAGAGTCTGTATTTTTTAGTATTGGAGTGACCGCTGATATAAAGTCTGCTCTTTTCTCCCATTTCCTATTTCTGCATTTTTTTATGAAGTCACATAATGCAGCAAACGCAGCCTCAGAATCAGGAAATCTTTCCCAGACTGTTACCGTACACGTGACCCTTTCTTTGCTGTACAAAGTCTGACTTGGCAAAAAAAGTGTAAATCACTGATGACTAAATCCTTCATTGACTCATTCGCCACAATAACCCTGCCGATATTCAGAGCAGAAAGAGGAAGCAGATTCTGATTTCCTTTTTTTAAAGAGGTTACTGTCTGTATTTTTTCTTTCCGTCTGGTTTCACTGCATGACTTCCTCTGCCCTCTGACTTGCAAGAGGGGCCCAATGTAATGGCGATGATGGTGTCTTTGGAGCTTGCGGAGATCAGCCATCGATTACAGGAACTTCTGTCGTCTCCAGAGACTAGTTACTGTACAGGAGCCTGATTCAGACAAGACCTGCTCATACACCCATCAACCAAACTGTGGTGTACTCAAGGTTCAGACACTTTTCCATCAGAGCCAGTTTAAACTTTTTAAACTTTTCTTTGGGATCAGACCAAGTGGACCTGCTTTTGGGCAAAAATGAGTTTTGGCTGCCTGTGACCTGAGCTGCAGTTTTCTTCTCAGTCATTTAACCATCCCACCTTTGCCTGTGTGAGAATTTCTTAAATCCGTCTACTGGCTAATTTTTTTCTGCTTCCATCTCATCGACTCCAAAGACAAAATGCTCACTTGTGACCCAAATACTTGAATTATAAAACATATTTTACATAAAAAAGGAAATCTGGCGGTTTTATTTATTCCTGACAGGTGTAGTGATTTGAATTTATAATAAAGTCCTAAGATTAATGTTTTTTAATAATCTTAAATTATGACATTTATGCACTTGTTGGAAGGGGCACCATCCACCTTAATGGCGGGAAAATAAAGAAAAACTAAAGTTTAATTCAGAAATCAAACATTAAAGGGATATTCCGGTGTAAAATTAATTTAGGGTCAAACACACCGTAACACCGAGTTAGACACCCCCTTGAGAGATGAATGTTGCCATCCGCTTGCTTCTCTAGTTATACCAACTTGAGCAACAAGCGCACAATAGCAATACACAGCAGTCTAGCGTTTTGGTTGAGGTTTGTTTATGGCTCTTCATTCTATAGCCACAAATAATGCTCAGAACAGCACCTAACTTCATCAACAGTACATATAGGGTCACAGCCACAGTACTAGCCACCAAACATTTTTTTAGCTTTGACCAATTTCTTTAGCAAAGAGACTAAACGCAACTCACCTACTCTCTTCCAGCAGCCGCTTGTTTGTAGCGAGACCTCGGGCCGGTCCATTACGGACTGCTGCGGGGTGACGCAGCTCAAGGAAGAACATTTATGATCGTTTCTTCATAAACATGCAATCAGACCGAGACGATTAGGCAGAAGAACAACCGGGTCTGCAGTACAAAATGAATAATATGGTGATTTTTACTTCATGGAGATGATAAAGGAATGATCATAAACATTGACCAGATGTAAGCCTTACATTCCTTTGGGGGTTGGGGTGAGAAATTGCCTGTCTCTGCTGGACAGTCAACACAAGAGGGAGCTGTTGCACTATGTTCATTAAAGTGCAGCTCCAGAAACTTGCTCAGTGCAGAACAATTGAACAGTTTCTTGCAGTTTTCCTCTTTCTAAAACACTTCATCCTATTTTTCTGGACTAAACAGTCAGAGGTCTAAAGCTCCGTAGACAAAACCTGAAACACATCCAGTTGTTAAGACACACTTTACAGTATTCAATATACAGAATTTCACACTCGTACAGTTCAGGCCTCAAAGTTTATAGGCTACAACTCAAAAACTTGCTGTGAGTCATTGATATGAACTTGTTCTAATCAACAGGCTCACTGCGACATGTAACTGATGATTAATCAGGTAGCTTGTGACCATCTGGCACGCCTTTAAGAGCTGCCGGGTTTCCTTCCTGCTGACCTGACACTAGAAGGAAACTGAGACATGAAAGACAGATGCACAGGGAACAACAAAAGACATTATCAGATCATTCAGACTCTCAGGAAAGCCACTTACACTACAGGCCAAAAGTTTGGAAGCAAGGCCATTACAGGCTGAACAGTTGGGAGTAACTTCAAGTTTTTGTTCACAACGCTTTTTTTTTAAAATCCAGCATGAGTTTTATGTATTTTGGGATGTATTTACTCCATGATCAGATGTTGCTTTCATGGAAATGCACCATTTTACTCCATTTACCAGATAAACATTGATGTTAATAGACCATTGCTAAATATATGTCAGCAAAAGTTTTAGGGTTGAAAACATTTGCAAGAGTCATAACTTCAGTGCAAAAGCAAAAAAACTAACTGCGTTCAAAACTACCGCAAAAATGGCTAGAAAGAAGCAGCTGAGTAAAGAAAAAAAAGTATAGATTTGTACATTGAGCAATGAAGAATACACAGAAAGAGAAATTGCAAAACACCTACAGGTCTTAAACAAAGGAGTCCACTACACTTTGAAGAGACTAGAGGAACCTGAGATTTATGATGATAGAAAAAGACCTAGACAAAAGAAAGTTACTACAAACGCAGAGGATAAACATGGCATTGTCACCAGTAAGAGAGATCGGCAAAAGACAGCACCAAAAATAAGGGAGGAAATCAACATGACAAAGTCGAAACCCATATCTCTGACAACCGTGAAATGACGTTTGAGAAAGGCTGGTCTGAAGGGTTGTGTATCTGCAAAAAAACAGTACTTCGTCCACAGAACCTTGAAAAAGAGATATGAGTGGGCAAAAGCTCACAAACACTGGACTTATGATGACTAGAAACAAGTTTGCACTGTTTGGTTCAAAACGCAGAGTCTATGTCTGCAGACAAACTGGTGAACGTCTGAAAGCTCCATGTGTTACACCCACAATTCAGCATGGAGGTGGTAGTTCCATGGTATGGGGATGTTTTGCAGGTGATGGAGTAGGAGATTTGTTTGAAGTAAAGAGTATCATGAAGAAGGAACAGTACCACTCCATCCTCCAGCACCATGCTGCTCCATCTGGACTCAGACTTGTGGCTCATAAGTTTATTTTGCAGCAAGACAATGACCTTAAGCACTCTGCCAAGCCCTGTCAGGGTTACCTAGACAAAAAAGAAGAGGAAGGTGTTCTTCAAAAGATGGTTTGACCCCCTCAGTCACCAGACCTTTTTCCAATTGAGCTTGTGCAAGGCGAATTGGATCGATCGGTCAGAAAAACACGTCCCACAAATCAGCAGTCTCTTTTTAATGAACTTAAGAAAGCTTGGAATGCAATCCCTGGAACATACCTTAATTAAAAACTTATGGAATGAATGCCTGGTATATGCCAAGCTGTTGTTAAAGCCAGAGGAGGTTACTTTAAAGAAAGCTATGAATGCTATGAAACTTTTTTTTTGGTACAAATCTGATCTTGCTTCCAAACTTTTGGCCTGTAGTGTATATTTGCACTTATGTGACGAGAATTAGCAGTTAAAGCTGTCCAACAGCATTATTTTGAATCTCTGCCAGGAATTATGCCAACAAAATCTCTGTGCTTCTGCCTGCTGTGAATGTAAGGGGGTTTTCAGACCTGCTACTGATCCACTCAAACGCTGAGCATCAGCAGGACTAAATTTTTCCAGGGACAGAAACCCTACAGTGAAAGACTGAGCCATCGCAGAAGGGTTGCTCTTAGAGACATGCCCTCAGGCCTTATCTGGGCTGTGGGCCAACAGCGTAAACACTAAGTGGGTGCTTATGTGGTAAGAATGATACAAAGGGCTAGTCTTTGTTTTCCTCCCCAGAACTGATGGCGGATGAGAGGTCATTTGTCTGAAGCTTCCCGTCCTGAAATAACTCAGTGATTACCTATGTATCAGCTTCTCAGTTGTTGTTTCAGATCTCATAAAGGAAGTTAATAAGACTTTCACACGGAGCGGTGTTTCCTGGTTTAGAGCCTTTGAATAGCGGATGAGTTTCTGAATAGAGATGGTCCCCTTTTTTCATGATTCCTCAATGCAATGCTAAAATAAAACTGTAAACATACAGAACAAATTACTAGAAAATGACCAAGTGGGATTTGATGCATGTGCAGACACAAATGGCTGGATTTTTCCACCCTGCGTTTCTTGCTAGAAACTCAGGGTGAAATATCTGAATGAAGTCAGAGGGAATCAGCATGAGTGTAGAAAAATGAAGCCAGTTCAGGAGTGCAAAAAAAAAAACAACACACAGTTCCTGGAGTGTCCAACCCTTCTGTCTCCTTGGCAATACAGCTCCTGGTTGAACCAACATGTGCAAACTCAATTTTTCATTTGTATAAAAGGAGGAACAGACTTTGGACACTTGACATGACAAAGCAGTTTTTCTTTTGCAAACATCTGCAGCTCAACAGACAAGCTTTAAGACCTCCTCGAATGAACTTGTTTTTAATTGGCAGAGTGTTTAAAACCGGCAGCATGACCTTCTTTGGTTGACCTTCCTGCTTGCTTTGACAGAGAACATTTAAATCAACACATACACAACATTTCTGCAAGTGACATACAGTGGAAATGCAAGAAAAAGGGGAGCTTCCTGGATCATACAAGTAGTTCTAATGAAATGCCTCCGATTGCAGCATGCAGGTTTAACAGTAGCGAAAAACAGACTGTCTTATCAGGAATATTGTGATTATCTAAACCAGCTGGAAGTCGTTTGGAAACTACTTTTTCTAAAAACATGCAACCAAAGGAAATTTGGAAACAAGACCTGAAATTTTAGGGCAGGGAGGGGTCCAGATTAGATTTTTGAGAAGTGGTTGAAGAACAATTACAATGCCACTGTTGCAAGTCTGAGCAGAGCCTCCTTATGCAGAGCTGATGCAGACCCCCGGTATGTCTGGTATGCAGGGGACGCATGGTGCAGACAGCTGTTGACAATGGTCGGAGATCAGTGAAAGAACCGGTGGGCTGACGTCACTTTCACTACATCCTCAATATTTCCACTGCTTTGCAACTATTACCCTGCATAAGTACTGTTCTCAAACGTTCACAGCCCCAACACCTCCTCAGTATCCACCTGCAGGCTGTGCAGGGTTTAGATCACTCTTCACGTCTGCATGAGCCATAAATCTGCAGAGAGTGAGGAAGTCAGAGCAGAGATCCCAGACGCCAAACGCAGCGTCCACTGCTGCAAAAAAATAAATAAACAAACCATTGAAGCATGACTTGTCTGACCGGGCTCTCTTTACTTTCCTCACTTGTCTTCATTTCTCTTTTTCTCATCTAGTCTCTGAGCATAACAACAACAGGAAACTATCTGAGCTTTTACCGACACACACTGACCTTTGTGTTAAACCTCTGAATCCATTTCTCATTTGTGAAGCTTTTTTGTCAGATTTTAGGGTTTCGTCTAATGTGATAAGAACTTTTCTATTCCTGATAAGAGCAGACCATTAGTTATGATCTCTGTAAACGTGATATAAGGCTGTTGTACCTTATCTCATAGGCTGTGGTTTAAGCTCCTTGACATAGCTCTGAACTCAAACAAAACATACAACAGGAAGGATATGGGCAGAGATGAATGACAAGATGTCCATTTTTTTCAGAGAATGTGGGTTGATTCACTCACTGTGCATAAAAGAAAAACTTAGTGAATCTTAACAGGAAGTACAGATTGCTATGCACGATCGACACATCGTATGATTATCCCACATTTAACCTGTCATGTCAGTTTTAACTGCCTGAGCTACCATGCAGTGCTCATCCAGGTAATAGTCATTACCTTTTAAATGCAGAGTTATGCTGAGCTACAGCTATAATCTGTTCTAAGTGGACCTGCTCCGACTTTTATCTTCACTTCTGATAACATTAAAGGTGACCTGCCTCCCCATCAGACATGGAAAACTGTAACTTTGCCTGACTCTGCTGCTACCTGGTTAGGCAAGAAAAAAACATCCGGAGTCACTACAGACAAAAGTATTATGGGCATCGCTCCTGAAAAACATGTGCAGTAATTAATGAATACTTCGCACACACACACACACACACACACACACACACACACACAGATCACTGGGGCTGACTTCACAAAGGTGGCAGAAACTCCCAGCAGCTCAGCAGCCATTAGCTGCATTTACACGGGCACAAATATTGGAGTAAACGCTCGATCGGATTAAAAATGCGTTATGTAAACACGTCGATCTGAAGATTCTGATCCAATTCGGCTCAATCTGAGAGAAATTGTATTCCGATCGAAAGGGTTGGTTTAAGCTGATCATTATTCTGAAAGGTATCCATGTAAACACTTATTCCGATCGTGACTCTCTTACCTGACTCGATCTTCACTCTTTAGCCTTTGGCTTATTAATTGAGGTCAGTACAGGAGGTTTCATTATTAACACAACCACCAAGCCGTGTCTGCTCTTCCGGTAACATAACAAAACGTACATACAGCATAATGATGTCACATTTACACGCACAGTACAACATTTGACAGAACAGTAAACTAAGTACGCAAGGGGCACATTCTAGTGACAACATTCAACAGAGGGGAAAATGGAGTGAGCCACGACTGCGTTTGTTAGTTTGTTGACAGCACAGACAGCACAGTTGTTTTAGCGTAATCAGACAACTCTGTGCATGTCCAAATGCTTCTAATCTGAATAAATATATATGCACATCATGATCGGATTATTTGATTTTGCGCCCATATAAACAGTGGATTCAGATTATCCAATCCCTCAAATTTTTAATCGGATCAAGAAATTTTACACATGTAAACATGCCTATAGACTGTCAGAGGAATTCAAGGTCAGCCTTTATGTAAACTTTCATAGTTGGGATCTCCTGCCAGAGGGGAGGAGCTCCAATTCTGCTTTGGACACTGGATGATGTCTTTAGCTCTTGATGTTTCTCGCTCACAAAGCCAGTCCAAAGCTGATGATTTTTCTAGTGACCTCAACAGTGTAGTCCAACTTTTTATTGTCTGTCAATGAAAGGCTACCAAACCAGGTGATGATGACGAAGGCGAGGGCTGATTCAACACTGAACTGTAAAAAAGTGTGTCTCAAAACCGTTTCAGTTAATAATACAGATTATCCAAATGTGCTCTTTAAAAATGTGAGATTAAACGCACTTTACTAATATAGTTAGAACTCCCCTCGCATGAAGACGATCAACAGCTCATAAAGGAGGCAACATAAACCAGGTGTTATAGACAAAGAAGGGTTTTAATAAAATAAGGATAGATGTGTACAATTTCAGGATTTGTCTCGATCTAAGTAAATTTCCAAAACAGAACAAACTAAGGTCTTCACAGGCTTTGAAATATGATGATATATATTTTTTTAAATACACAATTCAAAAAGTTAATTATAACACATTTAGGAGAACCTGCTCCTCAGTGATGTAACTATTTTCTCAAAGTTTTTTTTTCTTAAATCTGTGCTTTCAAAGCTGTTTTCAACAAGTTACTTAAAGGGATATTCTGGGGTACCATTAGGTTATGGTCAAACACACTGTGACACTGAGTTAGACACTCCCTCGAGAGATGAATGTTGCTGAGTGCAGCGGATCATTTCCATGAAGTAATAATCATCATAATAATCATTTTGCACTGCAGACGCGGTAGTTCTTCTGCCTTAGCGTCTCGGTATGATTTTATTTCCATGAAGTAATGATCATAAATTTTTCCGCTGCGCTAGGTGATCGACTCGTCAGGGCTGCCCCCACAAACAAGCGGCTGCTGGAGGAGAGTGGGAGAGTTGTGTTTAGTCTCTTTGCTAAAGAAATCAGGCAAAGCTAAAAAGATGTTTGGTGTCTAGTACTAAAGCTGGGACCCTATATGTCCTGTTGACGAAGTTAGGTGCTGTTCTGAGCATTATTTGTGGCTATAGGGTGGCGTTTTGGTTGAGATTTGCATGTGGAGACGTAGACCGCTGTATATTGCTATCGTGCGGCTGTTGCTAAAGTTGGTGTCACTAGAGAAGCAGGCAGTCCACAACATTCATCTGTCAAGGGGAGGTCTCTAACTCAGTGTTATGGTGTGTTGACCCTACGTTAATTTTGTGCCGGAATATCCCTTTAAAGCACCGAAATATGCAATATTTAAAAACCAATATTAACCCTTTTCCCGACATTGACGAGATATCTCTATGAATTCACAGAAAAAGGTATTAAGACCTTGCAGTCAATGTTATCATATCAGATAGGTACAAAAGTGTAAGTAGCCTATCAATTCTCTGCTTGGAAATGACAAAAATACATTTTTCTTAGCTCTTTGAAATGTGGATTTTTTTGATTTTGAAAAAAACACGTTTTCAAAAACGTATAAAAAACAAATGTAATAAGTTGGAACAAAATGGGTTTCTTCTTATGAAAACGTACTTGAATTTTTTTGTTGATACCTTTTAATAATAACATACACATTCAAATTTGACCAAAGTTGGTCAAAAAGACTGGCGGTGGCAGGCCACTGGTGGGGAAAGGATTTAGTATCAAACACCCAGACCCCAAATTCCTTCCTTAAATTATTTGGAATACAAAAATTTTAAAAAGGGTTTCAGGAATCGATTTATCAGCTTTTTCTGCTTAAAAAAAGGAACCCCCCCAGGATGATCAGCCTGCTGTTGATGGGATGGTGACACCTGTGCTGATTGACCCTCGGGACCCAGCATGACCCCCCCCTTCCTCGCTGTCATGCAGATTCTCTGCCTCCAGTTGGTGCTCAGGGCGACTACGCTTTTCTTTCTGGCAACAAACAACACAAAAAATAACGGGTAAATAAATGGTCTGAGATATTGACATTTATAGCTCATCATAAAATATGACAAGTGGGGAAAAAAGAAGTTGGTTTCCTTTGCTCTTTTAAGAAGTAAATAAAATAGTTTAGCTCAACTTTAACTTGGCTAACAGTGTACCCTACTTGAAGATGAAGCACAGTCTGTAGACTGAACACGGCCAGCTAGCATGACCTAGAAGTCTTATTACCAACCTGAGATTTCTGATGTCGACATGCCAAAAAGAGCAGCAGTAAGAAGACAATGAAGCTGATAACGATACAAGGGATGATGACTTCCAGGTGAGACCTCTGCATTTGGGGGGGGTCTGGTGAAGGCTCTGTGAAATAAACACAAAAACAGCAACTTTAGAAATTAATGACACAGAACATAAAATTTTCTTCCCCCCTGCTCAGTGTTGACATGCAGTTATTGTAAGTCTAGTTTTTGCCCAAGTCCTTTTTTTTCTGTACAGCTCCATTTTTCAAAGTTATTAGGGGGTTCATGTTTTCTATGATTGACACTTGATACAGCCTATGGGCGTACAAAGATTGCATAGCTCACCCGGGAGATATGCTGTTCGAGCCGAGCATCATCACAGCGACTCTCTCGCCAAATGCGTACAGTGCTACTGCGCAAGTGGGGGTTCCAGGAAGTGCAGAAAATCCCGGAAATACCGAGAGCAATTCGGCTTCAAATCCATATAATGACGGAAGGCGGAGCCAAGTTGTCCATAGCATACACAGTCTATGTACCTACCCTTTTTAGAGTTGCATTTAAGTTAACCCACTAAAAATACAACATAAATATATCAAAACATATGTTTTTCAACAGATAGGTCCTCATTTAAAAACACTTTTGATGTAGAATAATTGTAAGAACAAATAGATGATTTTGTACATTGAAATATTTTTTTAGAAAAAAAACAAACTTCCTAAACTTCCTTAATAAGTAAAAAAAAAAAAAAAAAAATCTAAAATTAATAATAACATCTTGTACAAACATCGTATTCTTGTTTATCCCTACTTCACCAACAGAAAGTCAGCTCTCATCATCATAAAGGGAACAAAAACACTTTACATTTATGGATCTGTGTTCAAAACAAGATTTAAGTCAGTACTTATTCTGCATCACAGACACAACTTGTCTTCAGCACTGTAGGTCAACATCACCTCATTTTGGCAGATTTGAACACTCACCAGTGACAGTGACTTCATACGTGTATCTGCGCACTTTGTTGTCTCCATTGGTGATTTCTGCATTATAAACTCCCTGATCTTCAATCCCGACTGACTTGATGGTCAAAGCGCCAGTTGTCGCATTCAGGTGGAGATTTTTGTGGGAGTACTTTGGGGTCTCTCCACTGTCATAAGTAACGAGCTTCACTTCCTCACTGCTGTTGCTGAACGACCATACCACAGAGAATTCACCGTGTAGCTTGGTGGATCCAGCCGGCAGAGTGAGATCTTTTCCAGCAACGGCTGTTTGGTTCTTGATTTCTTCCCTTCCAAAAGGTGAAGAGACCCCGACTGAGGTCAAGACAGCCACTGCAAGAGAAAAACAAAGAGGAAGAACTGAGGATGAGTAAGTCATGATATAAACAAAATTGAAGAGATTTCAAAAAGACATTTTATTCAATATAAACTTCATGTTTTTGTAGTGCAGTTTTCTAACCACAGAAATAGTCTGTAAAGTTTTTATTACAGCAGTATGTTGTTCATCAATACAGTCACTTCTTTGTCATTTTGCTAGAAGTAATCCTTTAGTTTTAACACTGAAATACTCTGATTATTTTTTTCCTTTTAATCAGCTTGTAAAACAAGTAAACTTCTCTGATAATCACAAACAATAAATCTTATCTTTTGAACCTTCACCTTTTGCTGATGGATTTTACTTTCAGAGTTTTATTTTGAAGGAGACTGGCACCGATACAACACAAATAAATGCTGTTTCTCACTGGCAAGTAGGCCTAAAACAGGAATTTCTTTGATAATGATAGAAAAGGACATTTAAATCCTCCTGTGCTCACCTAAAAAACTAAGCTTTGAACCTGCCGCAGGCTTACAGCGCCATTCACAGAAAGAAAAAAAAATTACATGCAGGACGTCCTGAAACCACAGGGATCAGACTCATGTCGAGGCATGCATGACCTGGAGTGACCTCAGATCTGCTTTCAGGCAGGATGATGACGACCTCCAGACTGCCTGTTTTTTTTTTGTTTTTTTTTTAGCAGGAAACCCCTGTTCTTCATCAACAGGTTTTTAGTAACATCCATTGTACACAAGTATTGAAACAAAGTTCCCCTATCAGACATCATTGAAACAAAAGTTTGCTAGTCTCTGGGACCAGGACCAGTATAGACCTCACAGAAGACTGGACTGTGAAGTTTCAGGTCCTGATATATAGAGCCTACGGGAAAAAAAAAGACCTAAAGACTCAGGACAGCTCAGCTCAGCAACAGGTTTCAGGACTAGAGCCTGCCTTCTCTTCTCTCTGTGGACCTACATGGACCCCCTGTAGACACATCTGATCCAGTACTGTTCTTAAGATCCTGCATTAAAACAAGACAACAACTCTTGGGCACCAGGATGGTAAAAAAAGAGAAGCTGAGTCCACTAAGGTCTAAGAGAAATCTTCTGATTTCAAGTCCATGATTACTCTAACTAATGTGTGTGAAATGTGTTTGTGTGTGTGTGCGCAGCGTGTGCAAAGCCCAAGTGTGCAGAGTTCAGTGCATGTTAATTGATGGGTTGGTAGCATCAGTATCAATATCAGCCTTAAGGATGTGTGTGTGTGTGTGTGTGTGTGTGTGTGTGTGTGAATGCAGTACTTATAACCGAGTGAATTGCTGACTGAATCCATGTAGGAAACATTCAGAGTGACAAGTCTGTCCTTGAAACTTTTGAGGGATAGGGGAGAGTGGGGTAAGATGAGCCATTTTTCATATTTCAGATCACTTCATCAAGTCAATCCTAGTTTTCTCTCTAACTCGTGTATCTGCATATATTTCAGGATGTTGTTCACCCCTGCAAACCAACAGAATGAGTGCAAACAGAACTGTCTTGATGATATAGCATGCAAAAAAAAAAGTGGTCTCCTATGGTCAACTTACCCCTTGTATGGGGTAAGTTGAGCCGTATCCCTACTACCCCCCACTCTCCACCCCAGCCCTCCCTCACCTTCTCTCTCCCCAAATAACAGTCACTTCTTCACATTCATGTGTATTTTTATCTATTATATGCTATTCAACAGGTACAATCATTTATTATTATTATTGTTGCAAATAACTGCTGAAAAATTGTTTTGTAAAAAGACATTTTAACATGAGAATGTCTTAAAGTAATTCAGAACATTCACAGCTGTATTTTTGAAAAGAAAAAGTAAAAACATTTCAACAATCTGAACTGAAACTCTGATCCTCTCATCAGACTCCTTTACTTTCTCAGTTACCCCAGAACTACTATGATGACTTTATTAGTCCTCTAAACTAAAATGGTGGACTTTTATGTGAGGTTTTTGACCTCATGTTGTAGCTCATAGATACAACAATTGATGTACAAAATCATTTTAAATCATCTTTTTAGATCTGAACACAATTCTTATCAAACTTATGACAAACTAAATTCACTTTCAAGAGTGAAAAACGTTTTTTTTATATAATAAATGTCTAACTTCTTCACCTATGTGCTTCTAACCTTCACAGACTCCATGAATTAATGTCCATCTCCTTAATATTGGTCACATGATCAATTTCTTTTACCATTTCCAAGCATCAGGGGGTGGCTCAACTTACCCCTGTCTCCTCTATTGTACCCACAACTTCCTTCTAAAGCGATAAGGTTGGTCTTTGGAGTCGCTACACTTGTCTTGGAGGCGACCAAAAACCACACGCGCTTTTCTGGTTACCAGAGATTACCTCCGGTTACCTCAGACCTCCACAGTGCTCCTGTTTGCTTTTTGAGAACCCGCTCACTCACTACAACCGAATAACTTTTAGTGAAGAATGACAAACACAGCGATGAAAAGTGGAAAGCACTAAAGCTCGGAACAACCAAAAAAAGAGGGAAATTATGTCACTGTAGTTTGCTACATGAATCAAACAGATCCAGAGAAAGAGGCAACAAAGTTTAAAGCGGTGCGACACATTTATCCTATACTCCTTTTACTCCTAAAAACATTTTTTTCTCGAAATCATAAGTACATAGAAGGAACTTACAGATTAACAGCGTCCATGCAAAAGTCCAGATGAGGTGCATAGCTGGGTTTACAGCAGTTGGAGAGGTCTTCGTCAAGCTGTGTTCAGAGGAATGAACGAGGGGCAGTGCGGCACGATTTTATTGCGGCTTCCTACTTTTATAGTAGGCGTGGAAGCTGTCTGTCTCTCTTCCTCCCTCTCTGTCTCTCTCTCTCTCTCTCTGTCTCTCTGTCTTTCTCTCTCTCCTCCTGTTTCTCTCTCTCTGTCCCTCTCTCTTTCTCTCTCTGGCTCTCCCTCTGTTTCTCTCTCTCTCTCTCTCTCTCTCTCTCCCTCTCGACCTGGCTCACATGCGCTCCCTGCGCCTGAACCTGCACCTTTGATTCTGTGATATCTTATGTCAGTGCACTCCTCAACACCCATCACTACACCACGCTCACACAGTCACATGCACCTGACTGATCCTACAGCCTTGTAATGATTGTTTATCTGATTATTTCTCTTAGTTTGTAATAAATCTTATTGATTTTTGGCACCGTTGTTTACTACCGTCTTTTTGTCATGGCTCATGAGCTGGTTTATGACCAGAATATTCAATGTTCTGTTTGACATGTAAGATCGTTGCTCTTAAAGCTACAGTATGTTTCACGGATGAGGGTTAATGAAATCAACATTTCTGTATATGCATAGACATTTATACCCACAAACAAGAACGTGTATTGAGGTCACTTTAACCCCTTCCTCCACACAATTTCTGAAGCAAGCCAGTATTAAACAGCAGTCCAAGAAGCAACATATTATTCACACTCACCTGCATAATCAACTGGTTTGGAGTGACGGACAAGGTTTATAGGAAAGGCAGCCAACATAATCAGATGAAACATATTGCCTTTAGTTGATTTTCATCAGAGAAGTCACCAAAAATAAATAAACAGGCGTGACTCTTAAGTGGGAATCCTCACATGCACTCAAAACCGCTTGAAAGAAACTGTAAACAGTCTGTCACTGCATCTACAAATACATGCTTAAACTGTAGGCTACCGTTCAAAGAAGAAAGCATATATAAACTTTTATTTTCCGGAGGTGTAGCTTGATGAAATGCACAAACATTTAACTTTAATTTTAGGATCCTCTGTCATAGAGAAGGTAACTAAAATATCCTATATGCATGACTGAAACTCAGGAAGAGTGAAACAAGGACCATTTCCTGTGTGAGCAGTAATGTCATGTGTCATTTCAAGAGCAGTAGACCTCAGCTTTCTCATGTCATGTCACCACTGAGTGAAATCAGAGGTTCCAGTAACCACAAAAATGGTCATGCCTATGAATAACAACCTGAGTGTGTCAGAACAAGGTGTTTTGTTTCCAAGATATGGGTTTCTAAAAACACTTTGTTACCGCAAGAGAGTAAAACTTCCTCTTATTTCAAGGACATCAGTCATATAGCAGTAGAGAGGCTGTCACAAATGACAGCTTCAGCTGTGCATCTCAATTCAGATTATTCAAGTCAAAGTGCAGCCTGAAGTCCTGGAGGTTGTAATCTTCTTCTCAGAGGCTGAAGAAACTTCTTTTGGGAGGAAAAACCAGCCGGTGCCACAGCGCTGTCATAAAATGTCGAGTGTCTGCGACTTTTTCATGAAAAATTTTAACTAAGACTTATCCTGTTAATTCAGTTCGATGTGTTACCTTTGTTTAAACATGATCACCAAACTGACATGTTTTTTTTTTATCCGTAGTGTTCATCATCTCCTCTTTCAGCTCGTCTTTCTCATGTTGTCAAACTCTCATAGAAAACATTTCACTAAAAGAAACAACACATCAGTGGTTTTGGAAAGATAGATTTATTAATTTCATTAGTCAAATCCTAACACAGCATTGTTCTTGTTGTTGTAACATTATTATAAATAATGATAATAAATTCATCTCTCTGTGGATCTGTAGAGTACAAAGGCAGCTCGATTACTGTAAATATAACCGGCTAAATTTGACATCTGCATCACAAATATTTACAAAACTGTAAAAGTCACAAAACATAAATAAAAGAAAATAAGAGGCACTGTAACCCAAGGATGCCTGTTTGTTTAACTAGGGTGACTATATTCTGAATCCCCAAAAAGAGGACATGACTACGCGGGGGCGAAGTTATGGAGTCAGACAAAGTTAATTTTGAGAGTTTTTCAGGTCGGATCGCGTGTCTTTTACGTGCTTCTAACTCTGTAACTCCATGTGACACAAACTCAAAACTTCAGTATAAAAGGTCCTCACACACCAGGACCGTTTTTCTCGTGCGATTATTTCGGACGTCAATATTTTTTTTCGAACCCGTATCCTGTCAATACAAGCGTTCACATCGGCGACATTTTTCCGTTCTGCGATATTGCGGCATTAATTTTTTCTCATACTGTGTGTCCACTTTTGACCAATCAGATTGCGTGTTGTTGCGACGTCAGATTCACCGGTATATCCAACATGGCCGACCGGCTGATTATTCACGTGTCGGAGAACAGAGTGATTTTTGATAAAAGACGCAAACATTACAAAGATAACGACCTGAAGGACAACTTGTGGAGAGTCATAGCGTCTGATTTCTCATATGACGATGGTTTGTGTGCTTTAACAGTTTGATAAACGTCTTTGTTTTAACTTTCATCTGTGCTAACGTAAGCTAACGGTTGTTACCATAGTTTCATGTGCTTATCTGGTACTGGCCACGACTCAGTATTTGCTATCATGACAGACAGACATCTCAACACTAGTGTCTAATCAGAACTGAAAACAATCAGCGACCGTGAAACAGTTTCAGCTCCTGAACGAAGCAGTGAAACTCACCAAGTTCTCTTCTTTTTGGTAATACTGGATGCACCCATGTGCTATGTTTCTTTTTCTCTTGAGAAAGCAAAAGGAGGACCAATTCGCCATCACTTAAAGTTAAAGTAGACTCCATTTTTGTCCTTTCGCTCCCACCCGGGATGCTGGTTGTTCAGGAAAGGTCCCGCCCTCCTTCGCCTCTGATTGGCTATAAGTGCTGACCGTTTGGCTTGAGCATGTGATGATGTTTCCACCTTTTCCAGCCAGTCAGAGGCGAAGGAAGCGGGACTTTCCCCGGGAAAAGTCTTCCCTGGGATGCGTCTTTCCCCCCCCGGAAAGTCGCATTTACATCGCGCTTGATGTAAATAGTCCGGCGCGTCAAATTCGCCTCCGAATATTTCGTGATTTCGCGTTCTCTATTCATGCCCCCAAAAAGAGGACATGCCCGGGTAAAAGAAGACGTATGGTCACCCTAGTTTGACTAAAAGTTCTTTGCAGAATCATAGGACTGAAAAGGACAATGCGCCTTTTTCCATTTCACTTCATTCTAAAAAGACTGACTTAAAGCTATGGTGTGTAATTTCTAGTGCTGGTAAGAGCACTATTGGTTGAAAAGTAAGAGGAGGAAAAGCAAGGTGGAATGAGTTCAAAGGTCACTTAAAAGATGAGTTTACCCATTAAAACTCTACCCAAGGGGAAATCCATGAAGTACAGATTGGGAAAGAACAAACAGTTTTCAGATGTCGAGTCCATGCTCATCTCAGTGAGATGAGGACATAATCCCCTGAGTTGAAAGTTGGCAGGAGTCACTGGCTGCAGTGGTGCAAAAACAAGAAGCAAGACGGGGAGATTTTCCTGAAAGAAAAAAAAACACGATGAATCACTTCTGACAAAACTGGAACACATGGTTAAAATGTGAATGAAACACATGCTGACTGTAGGGAGTCTGTAAGAATCCACCGACTAGAGGGACCACCACAGAAGACTTTCCCTTTGATATTGGACCTGGCAACACCACAAAATCAGCATTTTGAATAAAGTTTACTAGAGGTCGGTCAACACAAGACCTGCTCAGTTATGGTAGAAATCATAATCATGAATATTTAGATTGAGATTGAGACCACAGTTATGAAACACAATTAGTCTATTCATAATATTACGACCTTATACACTTCAAAAATTCAATATTAGGAACCTTTGAGGTGGAATAACACTGTTTTCTATTTCTTGATTACCAAAGCATGCTGGTCCGTCTAACAGGATAATATAAATAAATGTTTTAGTACTGAAAGGGACCACACATCAGTCCTAACTCAGTCAAGGAGCTTTGACTTGATTTAATAGTTACTGTCCCTTTAAAAAAGATCAGACAGACAAGAGTGATGTTTACATGTACAAAATTTCTTGTTCTGATTAAAAATTTGAGGGATCGGAAAATCTGAATCCACTGTTTACACGGGCGCAAAACCAAATAATCCGGTCATGATGTGCGTATACATGCACCGAGTTTTATGCAGATTAGAAGCATTTGGACATGCACAGAGTTGTCTAATTTCTCTAAAAGAACCACAGAAGACAAAGAGTTGTATTTGTCTATGCTGTCAACAAACCAACTAACACGGTAGTGGCTCATCTCATCCAATTCAGGATTTTCCCGTCTGTTGAATGTTGTCACTAGATGGCTAGATTTTGCTGTTCTGTCAAAGGTTGTTCTGTGCGTGCAGATGTGACATCATTACGCTGTATGTACGCCTTGTTTTGTTATTGGAGGCGCAGACACGGCACCTGCAGTCGTGCGAATAATGAAACCTCCTGTACCGACCTCGATAAATAAAGAGTGAAGATCGAGTCAGTTAAGAGAGTCACGATCAGAATAAGTGTTTACATGGACGCAATTCGGAATAATGATCGGCATAAACCACCCTTCTCGATCGGAATACAACTTCTTTCCGATTGAGCCTAATTGGATCAGAATCTTCTGATCCACGTTGACATGACGAATTTTTATTCAGATCGGGCCTTTATTCCGATTATTTGTGCCCGTGTAAACGCAGCTAAAGAGGCCTTTGAGACTCTGACAAGTTTGGAGCTTCTTATTCAAGCTTCTTATACATATTCTTATATGGTTTTCTTGCTGTGTCCGTTCCCATTCTTTTTCCTGCATCATTTTTGATTTGTACACCGTGGAGTTGGAGCTAAAGGTTGTTTTGTGTTGCACTATACAACGACTTGGAGTGGATAATTGCAGTGGGCAAGAGGGGAGACACGTGTAATTTAAGACAACAAGCTAGGAGCAATTTTGTTTGTAACACCTATCAAAATGCAAACATATCATTGCATCCTTTAAAAAGAATAAAAACCCACCCTGCAAAAATTTGCTGTGTTTTTCTAACTAACCTGAGAGTTTCCCCACGCTGGCCAACTCACAAGAGGAGTACGAGGAAGACAACAGCCAACACGATCGTCAGGTCAAACCTCATGGTACTGGCGTTCGCTCGAGCTTCTGCGGGACACATAAGAGCCAACAGGATGCTTTAGCAGTTGGGATGCAAAGGGACAAAAGCAAGACCCTCGACTCAAAATTAATTCACAAGTAAATTCCCAAAACCTTAAAGTGATAAAACACGCTGACATTTAAGCTCCTTTCACTCATGCATTGCAGTCTTGAAAATGTCCAGATTTTACGGACTAGAAGAGTGTAAAAATAAACATCTAAACCCATTCATCCTGAAAATAGTCTGAATTTTAGCAGGTTATAGTCTCAAAGACTCAAAGGTTAGTGAAGTGCCAAGTTAACCAGTTAATAAAATACATGATATATCAAAGGCTGCAGGAGACTAGGCAGTGAAATAGTCTTGTAAAATGAGTAAAACAAAGAACCTGAAAAAAAAAACACAGAAATTCATGAAGTATATCACCTGTTATTTTAAAGATTAAAAAGGCACACACACATATTTTTGGGAGTGTTTGAACACTCACCAGACACAGTGATTTTATACTTGTATCTGTGCACACTGTTGTCTCCATCTGTGATTTCTCCCTCACATACGCCACTATCCTCAACTCTGAGCGGCCCGAAGGTCAGAGAGCCGTACGTCGTGTCTAGGTCGAGGTTTTCTTTGAAGTACTCGGGCGGCTCTCCGGCATCACAGGTGACAAGCTTCACTTCCTCGTTGCCATTCTTCAGGGACCACAGCACCGAGTAATCCCCCTGTAGCTCAGCAGATCCAGCCGGCAGAGTGACTGTCTCCCCAGTACTCACTGTCAGATACTTGATTTCATCCGTTCCCAAAGGTAGAGACACACCGACACCGACTAAGAGAGACACTGAGAGAAAAAAAGAGAGAGAAAAAATTGAGGTGTTTGATGTACGTCTTTTGTTTTAATTTACCCTGCATGTTTTTAAAGCACAAATAAATGCCACCTACTACCACTAGAGTTATTTCCTACAGGTTATGTATCCTAGATTTTAAAAAACTGAATTAACATGGAAACCAAATCACAACGTTCACATTTTATTTTATTTTAATCAACAAGCAGCACACATCATGAAAACAACAACAACAACAAAACTTAACTGAAAGGTGATAATACACATTAAGCTAAAAAACACAATTTCTGTGATTGTAAGGTGTCTCGCAAATAACAATGTAGAAACACAATCACTGTTCAGTAGTCTCGTTCTGTCTGTCCGTCAGCTTGGAGCGAAAGTGAAAAGAGATCTGAGAGTTTTAGCTCAGTATTGAACGTAAAATGTTGCTGCCACAAGTAGTTTCCTGAGTGAAAGCAATATTTGTTTCAGTAGCTGAACCGGAGCTTTACCCTGAATTTGGAGACCAAGCCTGCAATGTGTGCTTTAAAGGAAATAAAACCCAGGTACTGATGGTTGGAGACAGACTTGATTTTTCAACCACATACAGTCACTCAGATATATGAAAACCTGCCTGTCAAGTTTCTGCGGTGAATTCTGACTCATCTATGAAACACTGATCCTGGAAGTGTAGACCCCTAAGGTTGTAACACTTGTAACACCTAAGGTTGTACATAGATTGTTAGGTTTGTGGGCGGAAGCTGGAGCTTTCTTTCAGGGTATTCTCTACTGCTACCACGGCAACCCTCAGCTATAACTTTGCAGTTTGCTGGTTTCTGTTTCCTGTTCTGTTTTTTTTTTCTCAGGGGTACTTTCTTAGAAAAAAAAAAAAAAAAACATGACGAGGTCCTTGTCCGAAGTGAAGTGAGACTCGCTGGTTTAGTGCGGTCTCTCGGTAGTGTAGTGCACTGCGCTGTTATGGAGGTGAGAGGGAAGACAGGATCAGAGTCATAGGAAGAGTGGGGGCTAGAGCTGGAGAGGCCTTTGCTTATACTTCAGTCCAGTCTTTTATCAAATGTATGAAACGTCCAGTTTACAACTACCAGGCTTTGTTGGGATGGTAAGAACCGACAAGTCAAGCGTGATGGAAACGGTCAGAAAGGTCCAGGCACACGCTGAACCAAACCTACCCAAACGTGCTCAGTTTTAAGCATACATGGAGTACATTCACACATCAAACTCATTAGCAAATGAATAGCAACTAGGTAAAAATGTATGCAGAGCAGACAAGGGGATTGATATGCTGTTGTGCTCCTTATAGTGCCTGGGATCTGACAAAACATAGGCCTGTCAAGATAACAAATTTTGCTGGACGATAATTGTGCTACAAATTATCGCCGATAAACGATATTATTGACACCGTTTTTTAAATTATAGATAATGATATTATATGGCATAATAATGCGAGTACACCATGTCAAAAGTGATAAACTTTAATTTCCACACGAGAACAACACTGGTTGTTTTCGTTGACTAAAATATTTCCCTTTTCTCCCACGACGAAGACGTAACGTTGACGAGCTAAACATAAGTCGGAGATGACTAAAATGTGACGAGACGAAAGTGCGTTTACGTTGATGGGACGAGACGAAAATGACAAACAGAGTTGCAAAACTCAGTCAGTTAAACGCTAAACATATAAGAGCAGCTTCAGTCCGCTCTGACAGCTCTCATCAGCCTGCTGTGCTCCTCCAACACACACGCGCGCGCGCGCGCACACACACACACACACACACACACACACGTGGAGTTTTGTGGTTGACGAAAACAAAACTGGTTTAAAGCCGAAATATTCCTACACTTGGGCTGTTGCGTTCGGTTTAGACACCAAAGCTGTCGTGTTCATTCTGTTAGCTTGCTTTTCACTCACGACGCTCACTTGCAGCACTGTATCCAAAAAGTCTGTGTCTGTGTGCCTGTGCGCGCTAGCCCCCCCGTGACAGACACTGAATGGCTGACAGGAGGGTTCACTAACTCCGTTCATTCCGCTATAGAGCCAACGCCTCCAGGTGCCGAGAACAATGCGCAGAGTGAGACCTCTTCTCTCATCCAGCGTGTTTGGTAGCGAGAGAGGAGGAAAACAAACGCACGTCAATTATCGAGGCTGGCAAAGTTATCGTTTTTATTTATCGAGCGATAGGGCGATTTATTGATTATCGCGACAGGCCTAACAAAACAGATACAAAATCCATATTTGTGCAACCTAAGGTAAGGTAGACTTTAGTGATCCCACATGGGGGACACTATTTCACCACCAGGACAAGAAGACTCATACAGACAACAAACAGGATGGACACATCAGAAAAACAGACTCAACACCAGATACACAACAAACACAGTACAGGCCAATGAAACATGATTTTAAAGTGGTACAATAAAAGATAAAGGACATGACTAAATACAACAAAAGCCTGATAAAAATGAATAAATACTAATATGAATACCTCTACATACTATGCAGCAGTGCCAAGTCAGACCCTAACATACACTGTTAAAAATATCTCACTGCTGCTGAAACAAAAGACTTTCTCAGTCGTTCTGTGGAGCACCGAGGCAAAACAAGTCGCTCACTAAAAGAGCTTTCAAGACCTTTGAAGACAGTGCACTGAATGATTTTTGAAGCCCAGGATCAATTTTAATTTAGACCTGGTCCACCTTTCAACAATGGCCTCAAGAGACTCTGAGACTGAGCCAGCTGTCAGCTGTTATTCAGCTGTATCACAAAATGAGCACACAGGTTATTTCAGATTGATATATTCTCTCCGAACCTCTTAAAACATTCAGTTTAAATGAAGTAATGACAGTGATTATGTTTGTGTATTAATTTTACATTAGCCTTTTCCATCAGACGGTGCTGAATCCCTAAAGACCTCACACTGCCTCGAGCCTCCACAGCCAGAAAGAAAAACAGGAGGGAGGGCAAGTGAGTGAGAGAAATCTTTGTCCCCGAGCAAGTTGAGACTTCAGCCCGGTGCAGGAAACGCTCTCACAATTATGTGTCAGACCTTACTAACCCCCCTTAACTCATTGGTCTACCCACACCCAACCTCACAGAACTGAACAACAGGTCCATCACACGCATAGCAAACTCCATAGCACAAGACACCACTCACCCACTGAAAAAATACTTCAACCTCCTACCCTCAGGCCGCAGGTACGGAACCCTAAGGTTTCGCAAGGCCCGCTGTAGGAAAAGGCTGGTCCCTGCGGCTACAGGTGCCCTGAATAGTAGGCCCAGGTGAATAATCTGTCCTGTTGCCTCCTTGCTGCTTGTGGCCGATTGCTGGACGTTTTATGTAATGTACAGTTAGTGAAGACAAATTTTCCCATGGGGACCAATCAATCAATCAATCAATCAATCAATCAATCAATCTATCTATCTATCTATCCATCTTAACTTACAGTGTGATGGCATTTTTACCACACCAAGGCTTCACACCAGTTCTCCTCTCTGATTTAACTACTGAAGATTATTTCTTTTACCTTTAACCCTAGAACACAATCACTAAAATTTGTAACACCATCCCTATCGCTGGGTGATTTTTACCCGGAATAATATACCCAAGAAAAGGTTCCTGTCATCAAAATATATCAAAATAGGACAATACATGACAAATTAAGGTGGTTGTTACGGCTGTGGGTGTGGGTGTGTCCTGTGTCTTCTTCCGTGTCTGTCTCTGCTAGGTTCTTCCCCAGGTGTGTCAGGTGAACCTGCTTGGAATGATGAGTGGGGCTGCGCTGACTCTCTCTCTCTCTCTCTCAGCCCTCATGACTATCACTCTTGCTGCAGACTTCCCCATTGCGTTTCGGTGTTTTTGAAGACCAGGTTTCCCAGTGGCAGGAGCCTGTGGTGTTTCTTTTGTTTGTTTAATTAGTTGACAGTGGACTTTGGTTTCTGAAGAACGTTATTGATAATCAGCCTCGTGCTCGCCTTTAGTTGTTATATCTTTTTGTTATGACTGTAAATAAATCACTCGCTTATTCTGATTTCCTGTTTCCTACACTTCATTTAGTCTCCCCTGCCCGGTTTAATTGATTGTTACTTCCCATCTTCCCCTAACCATCCTTGCAGGTTGTATCAGCAGTTTTCTTTTATTCTTAACTGTGTAATGTCCAAAGGGACGGAAAAAAGTGCCATGAGTGGACCATATAACAGTGCAACAAAATAACTGAAAGTAGGCATTCATGAACTAAAAATTTCCATACACACACACACACACACACACACACACACACATATATATATATGTATATATATGCGTGTGTGTGTGTGTGTGTGTGTGTGTAAACTGTCAGATTAGTTTCTTTTAAACTTATTCCTGGGACATGTGAGTCATCCCAGGTAAAGACTCAGGGTCCTTGGCACAATAACAGCTGCAGGAGAGAGAACCACAATATGGTCGATATTGAAAATGACCAGCTGACTTAGATATTTCTTATCACTATATGAATTCCCTTGAAAATCACTACTTTGTGATAGTTATTCAGAACCACTGCGCTAAATAAAGACAGCATGCAAATTCCAGGACCACTCTTACTGACCTTATTTCCCTACATGCAGCTATCAAATTCACCCAAACCTACTTTAGCCTCTATCATTATAGACTGTAACATAATGAAAATCACGTTAACATGTTTGGTCGGATGAAAATCACCCAGCGATAGTGTTCTAGGGTTATACCGGGCTCTACAACACAACCCCACACACCGCTGTCAGACAGCATCCCACACCGCGTGCCACCAACCAAGCCCGTAAAAGACGCTGAGCTCGGCTACAAACCACAACAACCTCCGGAGCGGTAAAGTAATGCCTCTGAGGCCCTACAGGAGAAGGTTTACTCACATGCCAGCACTGTCTTCCAGACTGAAATGGTAACAAAGCAGGTCGCCGCGGTCCACAGTCTGGCAGTCATCTCCACGGAGGTCTGTGAGAGCGTGCAGCCGGTGAAGGGGGAATGTGGACTGAACCGCTGTCCGAGTCGGTGACTAGGAGAAATATGCGGATGGATACGGCATTATGCGGATGGATACGGAAGTTCTGATACCAGCTCTTTATGCTCTAAAATCGACTCTTAAATCAAAATATCGATACTTTTGATACATAAGTCGTTTTAGATAACATATATAATTGGCAGGAACACACTTAACTGTCGAGATCTTGTCTAAATATCATGCGGTTGGTGGGAACCACTTTCTCTTCCGCCTGAGAGCAACGGGACGCGTCTCAGACAGAGAAGTGTCACTAAGAAAAATTGGCCGAACTGGGACATATGTAGGACACCACACATCTTTAGTTAAAGGTGTGTGACCACTTTGAATCATACCTGAAATTACAATTTCCTGATAGTCATCTTTGCTTTCGAAAAATGGAGGAACTTCTTCTCCAAGTCATAATAAATATCCTTTTGAGACTCTGGCAAAAATAGACGAGCTACCCTTTGAGGAAGGAAGCAAACGTGAAAGTGTGGGAAGAGGCTGGCGGACTTCTGCATTTGTTACCAACTCAGATATGGGTTTTTGTCCTGGTCACTGGAAAAGTCAAACTAAAGAGGTTTATCTTAGATGCACTGAAAGTTTTCAAAATATATACATGCATAAACCCAAATCAGTGCGATAAACAGAGATGATGTAACACTGAAGAGTCAGAGATGAATTTTTCCTACTTTCCAGAGAGCTTAAAACACATATGCTCTGATAAATACAGTGTTTTTCCAGACTATTTGTATTTGCAGCAGATTTGAGCTGAACACCACCTTGTAGAAGCACTCTCCCTTGTCCAGCTTTTCTACATTCTACCATTCTCTATTGTCTTGTCACTGACAGTTTTTGTCAGGTTTTAATCACATGCAAAGGTACTTCAGTGTTAGGAGTCGATGACGTGTTCACTCATTTTAGTGCGACCTTTATTGAACAAACTCTGTGTGTCAAACTGCAACAAGGTAACGGGACAGAATTGATCAAACTCAAACTGCAGACACTTTAAAAACGATTTTATTTCTGTTTGCAAAAACAGCCCAAGAGAACAAAAAATATCATACAAATACAACATAAACCCAAATCAGTGCGATAAACAGAGATGATGTAACACTGAAGAGTCAGAGATGAATTTTTCCTACTTTCCAGAGAGCTTAAAACACATACGCTCTAATAAATACAGTGTTTTTCCAGACTATTGGTATTTGTAGCAGGTCTGAGCTGAACACCATCATGTAAAAGCACTTAGTGGATGAGCTGTTGGATGCAGACTGTGAGATTCGTTGAAAGCAAAGAAAAAAGTAGGACAAACAGTAACAGACATATGTTGAAACTGTGGTAGCAAATGTTTGCTAGAAATACAACTTTGTTGTTTTAGTGGTTCAATTTAGGAGTCATTACAGTAGACGTCACTACAAGGAGTTCCAGCATATTCACCATGAACTAAAAACACACTCTCTGTCGTACGGACATTACACACCAGGAACGACGCAAATATACAACGCGAAATTACGAAATATTATACACAACAGCAGACTGAGTGTTTTTCAGTTGTGATTAGAAACTGTTGAGATGTCTGTCTGTCATGACAGCATGTACTGAGTCGGGGCCAGTACCAGAAAAGAACATTAAACTATAATCCATAAATGTAAGGTAACAACCGAGACCTAATGGTGCTGTGACAGCAACGCTGTGACTGAGTTTGAGACAGTGAAAATACATATAGTATGTTGTATCTGAACAGGTTAGCTTATGAGCTTAAGTTACTTAGCACAGATGAAAGTTAAAACAAAGACGTTTATCAAACTGTTAAAGCACACAAACCATCGTCATATGAGAAATCAGACGCTATGACTCTCCACAAGTTGTCCTTCAGGTCATTATCTTTGCAATGTTTGTGTCTTTTTATCAAAAAGCACTCTTGGTCAGAAGTGGACACACAGTATGTGAAACTTTAGAAAAATTGACCGTGATCTGAAAAGATAAATGCCGCAATATCACTGGACGGGAAAACATCGCTGAGGTGAACCCTTGTATTGACATGATACGGGTTCAAAAAAAATATAGACGTCCAAAATAATCGTACGAAAAAAAAACGGTCCCGTTGTGTAAGGACCTTTAAGCTGAATATTTACAGGACCCGTATTGAGCGCGTTCCCTCAGTGTCGCGTATCTGCTCCACTGAGCAGCTCTGTCTACCGCCTACAGGATGCGTATTTGGCGCTTGCCAGCAGCGTAGTGCAGCCTGGTCAGCTGGGCTCAGCACAGAGGAAACAACATGCTCACAACAGGTTGTTTTGCCTTTCTTTGGTGGAGTGTAGCAGATCTGCATGCGGTGGAATCTCAGCGTTATGATCTGATTGTTGAGTGAAGCTGTCTGCTCTTTCACTCCCTGCTTCAGTGCTCTGAAATGCTCTGTCATACTGTCTGTGATTATTTGCCCACAGGTAGAAGGTGAGGCAGGAGAGGAGTGGGGGATTTTGAAACTCAGATTCCACAGATATGACATGTTGAACTGTACTGCACTGTAAAATCTATTTACTCAGATTGTCTTCCCGCAGAAAGAGGTTGCTTATGCAGCAGACAAAGGCTGAAATGTAGCTTAAAAAACTTTAAAGTCAGGAGATGATTTGAAGATGATGGTCCCCTTTGGCCTCAATGTCACTGGTTTAGGTGCTGCAAAAGCTGCAATGTCTTTCTATTCCTTAAATTATTCTGTAACGTGGTGAAGGCTACATAACAGGGACATTTCTACACTTCCTCCTTCTTCATCTCACACAGCGATCAATACAGAGATCAACTCTGCATGACAGGAGAGACCCGCTATGGAGGGGAGCTCTCTTCACTCATATTTTGGAATAGTTGGGGACATGACGTACCTCAATATAAATGCAAACCTGAGTTTTGTACCAAAGTGAGATGAGAAGTTGCTACAGCTGCGCTAAATCCTCCATATTTACACCTCAATAATGTAAACTCTTCATCGTACTGGATGTGCCTCCTTCTTGAAGCTTAGCCAAACTTTAGGTCGCCTGCCACCACCCTTCTGTACAACTTAAGTTATGTTTCAAGTAAATTCGGTACATAAAATTTGATTCAGACTCCTCTCTACTGAGGTTTAATCCTAAAAGATTTACAAAATGATGAGCAGAACCAAAATTCATGTACCTAAATTTAGAACCAACCCTAAAAAAAAAAAAAAAGGTGGGAACTTTTCTGTCCTTTTGACTTGCAAATGTGGATCTTCTCTCGTCTTTATCTGCAAGGTGCCGTGATGCAGAAGACAAAATCCCTCATCAGACGGACTGAGCGTTAACTGTGAAGAAAATAAAAAGAGAATTATCACTTCACCAGAGCAAACCTTGGTTCACATCATCAGTCAAACATTACAGATGATGCTGTAAAACCAGCATTCAGGGCTTACAATAAAAGTCTAAATAAATTTAACCTATTCTCATATATAAACTTTTAACAAGATACACTTAAGTATGTATTTGTGCCTTAGGTTTCATGTAAGAGTACACTTTTATAGAGTACACTCATAAAAAAGACAATAAATTCAGTGTGTAATTTTTTAAAACTACAAAGGGGACTAAAAGTTTATTACTAGTAAACTAACAGTAAACCACTTTCAAGTACGCTTCAAGTGTACTTTAATAAACTAAACTGGGCCGATCTAGTCCCAAAGTTTACTTGCAAGTACACTGTGGGTATATTTGTATCAGTGTACAAAGTATACTTAGGGAAGTATCCTTAAATGAACTGTAGTACTTTATTTGGTTATGGTAACACAGAGATGATTCATTTAGTTGGGGCACACTTTGAATCCATGTGTATTTTGTGCATCATAAAGCCTGATGTGTGCATTGATATGATGTCTAAAAATGGATTTCATGTTATTTGGTTTAAAGGAAGGAAATTAATGTGTTATTTTAAGCTAATTCTTGCTAAAGCACTCTGATATGTATCTGATATTCACCGTTTTTGAAGGTTTATAGGAAACATAATTTCTAAGAGGCTTTTGAACACATAATTTAGAGGGCTAAAACGATCTTGTCAGTACAGAAAGGGTTAATACTGCTCTTGTTTTCTTTAGCTCTAACGGTGTGTTCACACTGTTCATGGATGTTGCAAGAAACTGCTTTGAATATAACTTTGTGAACCATCAGACCATTAATCTACCGGAGATGCTACAACACCAATGAAATGAAACCATCTGTGCTTGAGAACTGTGTTGATACGGACCTTTCTTTTTCTCCAGGGTCTTTGCTTTGACCCCCAGCAGGATAGCAACCAGCAGCCCAATGACCACGAATCCAAAAAGGCCGATTGATACGAACAAAGCGTTGTGGTTCCTGTGGTTTTCAGTAACTTCTGGTGGTGTTTCTAAATTAAAAGACAAGAGCAGATACTAGATGTGAGCAGTAGTATAACATATCAGACTCTCTGCTGACTCTGAATTAAAGGAAACACACGGATTGGTCTGATTCATTATGTTCTCAAAACATATGAAGTAGGGTTGCACAATTTTGGCCAGAAATAAAATCCAGACTTTTTTCTCTGAAAACTTGATTTTCAATTTTTATGTAGAGACAACTTCACCGGGTGGCACAATGGTGAAGTGGTTAGCACTGTCGCCTCACAGCAAGAAGGTTCTGGGTTCGAATCTGGGTCAGGGAGTCTCTGTGTGGAGTTTGCTTGTTCTCCCTGTGTCTGCGTGGGTTTACTACAGGTACTCTGGTTTCCTCCCACATTCCAAAACACGTATAAGTGGAGTTAAGTTAGTTGGCCACCTTTAAAATGCCCTTAGGTGTGAATGTGGGTCGTGGATGGTTGTTTGTCTTGATACGTCATCCCTGCGATCCACACGGCGATGGAATGGTCGTCGTTTACGCATTTCTTCGTCTCTGACCTGTTTTCAAACAGTACCTTTTACAGTCACCGGAAACGCCATTTCTATGTGGATGAAACGCTGACAAATACTTTTGTGTTCACTCTTGAATTAATTTCCGTGGTGACGGGTTGATACCGCCTTCAGACAGACGTTGCAGGGTGTGGTTTGATCTTTGTCCGAAACTTCGTCCATATCAATTCCACACGACTGACTTGTTCTATTTAGCCATGAAATTATCGCCTTCATTTGCAAACGCCATGTTTGTTTACACTGGTGTGCGGGAACTGGGGAGCCCACGGTGGCCTGGATGTGCGAGACATGATGGAGAAGAATCGATTTGACTATTTTAATCTTTTTAACATCGTCATAAATCATCCGATTACGATTTAAAATTTGTTGATCGTGGAGCCCTACTATCAAAAATCACTTGACTTATTCAAATCTGTTTGTCCCCTGGGTCTCATTTTGTGTCATGACTGTGCGCCTCTTAAACAGCAAAGTACGGTTAGACCTGCCTTAAACTACACTTCAGACCCTGCCTTGTAAATGGTTCAAATCGGACCCTTCACATTATTTTAGTAAAATGCCAACCATCTGGGATGACGAGGAGTAAATGACAGTGATTTTATTTGGTATCTTGGGAAAACCCACCTTGAACGGTGACATTGTAGATATATTGGTGCACATTGCTATTGTCCTCAGTGATGAACCCCACGTAGAGACCACTGTCAGCAGGGCTCAGCAGCTGGAGAGTGAGAGCCCCAGATGTTGTGTTGAGGTGCAGCTTGTCCTCAGGCCCATTTGAGGGGGCGCATTTGGCATCGCAGTCAATGAGGGTATGATCCACCGTCTGCCCATTTAATCTGCGCGACCACTCAATCTGGAAATCCCCATGCAGGTTGAAGGGTCCAGTCTCCAGCTTGAGCTTTCCTCCTTCCCTCCCTGTTAGATACTTGGTTTCTGCCCATCCTCCTGGCAGCGAGAACCAAACTAAGAAAAACAAAGAGAAAGAAAGAAAGACGATGAGACATCTGTGTTGGTATTTCTTCTTCATGATCCTGTCTTTTATGAAATGTTTCCTCCAGTCTCTAACTTTATTATTATTCCACCACGAGCCAACATAACATGCTTCCTTGCAGCGCGCGTTTATGGCTGGGTTTGTAGCATCACTGTCAATATCAGCCTTGGGGATGTGTGTGTGTGTGCAAACCATAGACTGTATATACTATAGACAACTTGGTTCCGCCTCCTGCCTGTATACGGATTTGAAGGCAAAAAGCTCTCGGTATTTCCAGGATTTTTCTTCATTTCCTAAAACCAACATTGCGCACTAGCGTTGTACGCATTCAGAGGGGGAGTCGCCGAGAGTCGCTGTGATGATGCTCAGCTCAAACAGCGAGCTACACAATCCCTGAACGCCCATAGGCTGTATCAGGTGTCAATCAAAGAAAACATGAACCCCCTAATAACTTTTAAAAACGGAGCTTCACAGAAAAAAAGAGGACTTGAGCACAAACCAGTCTGACAGTAACTACATGTCAACATCACAACCAGGGGGGAGAAACATTTATATTCTGTGTAATAAATTTCTAAAGTTTGCTCCATAGGGACTGCTGGAGAAGGTGGGATTTATGACCTATACTGCAGCCTGTCACCAGAGGGTGCTGTTCTACCGATGGCTTCACCCAGCAAGGAGGCAGACGCTATCCATTCTATATACAGTCTATGGTGTAAACACTTCAGTATTAAGGATCCTTTCACACCGGGAGTGTTTTTTTTGTGCGATTATTTCGGACGTCAATATTTTTTTTCGAACCCGTATCCTGTCAATACAAGCGTTCACATCAGCGACGTTTTCCCGTCCTGTGATATTGAGGCATTTATTTCTCAGACCACGGTCGATTTTTCTAAAGTTTTGCATACTGTGTGTCCACTTCAGACCAATCAGATTGCGTGTTGTTGCAACATCAGATTCACCGGTATATCCAAAATGGCCGACCCGCTGATTGTTTGTCTTGAAAAACAGAGTGATTTTTGATAAAAAGACACAAACATTACAAAGATAACGACCTGAAGGACAACTTGTGGAGAGTCATAGCGTCGGATTTCTCATATGACGATGGTTTGTGTGCTTTAACAGTTTGATAAACGTCTTTGTTTTAACTTTCATCTGTGCTAAGTAACTTTAGCTCGTAAGCTAACCTGTTCAGATACAACATACCATATGTATTTTCACTGTCTCAAACTCAATCACAGCGTTACTGTCACAGCACCATTAGGTCTCGGTTGTTACCTTACGTTTATGGATTATAGTTTAATGTGCTTATCTGGTTCTGGCCCCGACTCAGTACATGCTATCATGACAGACAGACATCTCAACACTAGAGTCTAATCAGAACTGAAAACAGTCAGTCTGCTGTTGTGTCAGTCTTCTCGATTCCACCAGGGACGCGTCTTTCCCCCCCCGGAAAGTTGCGAAATTGCATCGCGCTTAATGTGTACAGTCAGGCGCGTCAAAATTGGCCCCTGAATAATTTGTAATTTCGTGTCGTATATTTGCGTCGTTGCCGGTGTTTAAGAACCTTTACACTGAGGCAGGATATTGCAAGAACACCTATATGCTGTTAAAGACAAACTTCCTTTATCGACTTGTGAATTAGCTGCTTTCACTGAACAAGTCAATAACACACCAGATAAGGGGCAGGTATATTATCTAAGAATTCCAGGCTACGGAAGCAATCAGAATTACTTCACCGATGCAGTCACTCAGTAAATCAGTCACTTTTAAAAGGAGGCTGGAGGCAGAGATAAATAATATCTTTACAGTCTGAGATCAGCTGCACATTCAAATCAAACAGAAGGAAAGATGAGACTTTTGAAAAACTTCAGAGACTTCCGAGAAAAAGCTTAAAAAACAAACAAGGATCCATGTGGAAAATGTTCATTCAACTTAGCAAATGCATCCTTATGTATCTGTTGTCACACCTTGTATAGTATATGGTGCTAAAGTAGGACCACAGGAACGTGGTTCTCATTCACAGCAATAAGCCAACCAACCCCCCTCCCTCGGAGAAAGCCTCGCCAGCCACAGCTGCTCAGAGGGATTGTGTAAACCGCCCAGGACAAGAAACACCTCGCTGAACTTGTGGACACACACAAACACACACATACCACAAGCACCACACAGCCACTGTGGTTGGGAAAAAGAAGTGACACAGCTCGAGAGAAAGACGAGCTAGTCCAGGCGGCAAGTTATGCAGTCATGGAATAATCTACATGACTGTCAGATACAGAGTAATGCGTTATTTGATCCAAGTGACAATTATGGGCTTGTAAGCAGTGCTGATCATGACAGAGATTTAAATGTGGGTCATGTGGTTTTTATGGTTTAAAGTGAGCAACCCACCAAATAAATCTGTCAACAGTTTCCAGACTCAGAAAGTGTTTCAGTGTCAGAGAAAAAGTCAGGTAAGCAAAACCAAGTAGGGGTACAAGCAGGGGCGTCACTCGACCTAATGCTGTACTGGGGCACAGAGAATTCATGAGAGCGCGCAAAGTGCGTGAGAAAAAAAAACATATTCAGCACTTTATTTTATTTATCATAAAGAGACATAAATAGTTCTTTAAACTATTCGATCATATCAGACTATGTTGTTAAAAAAATCTAATTGAGGCAACAAAACCTGATATTGTCAGACATGTTTCTGGCAACAAAATCAGATGCTTTAGCTGTAGCCATTTTTCTGGTGACAAAACAAGATTATCTTAGCCAAAGGCAAACCGATTTACAAGACAAGTCTACTGTGTTATTTTTCTGAATGGTTTAAAAAATTGACTTGATGACAGGGAAAAATGTTTTTCTTTCTGAAGACAGACCCTTTGTTAACCACTGCACCATTCATAGGCTTTATCTGTCAACTAACACAAGCTTACTCAGAAAGCTTCTGGTCGGCTGGGTACAAGTACGAGGAAGACAATCAAAGAAGAACTGACAGGCTGACTGTGGTTTCACACCTGGAACTGAAACTTCCACCGAGGAGGCAGCAGCTCCACTCAGGATGGGTGTCGAGTTCATCAGCCGACATCTATGCACATTTGACACACGAGTGGAAACGTTTCTTTACGTTTCTGTATGTCAAGCCTGTAGAAATATTCACAAACTTAACCGGCGATCTGTGTTACACCAAGAGATGATCCAGTTTCATTGTTTTTCCTGTCACAACCATGTGTGTGTGTGTGTATTCACTCTGCCTTATTCTCTCATCTGTCTCTCAAAATGAATGATAAAGATCTGTAAAGAAATTAACAAGAGCTCCGTCCACACCCGTATGACAGCGCGCTGCATCTTGCTGCTCCAGCATCGTGAGAATTGACTGTGACCTTGAGCAGAGTAAAATCATTTGCCTCGTCTATATCTTACTTCCTTTTAAACAGGGTCATTACATGTGTATGATAAGGGTGGAGAGGACACTTGCAGTAACTTTTGCTTAACACCTAACATGTCAACCCACAGTCTCTCACTCTCTCACACACACACACACACACACACACAGAATCTCGGCAAAAAGAGTTACTAACAGTCATATAATCAGTTTGAGCCAGTGATATTCATCCTGCACTTCGGAGCGGTAACTGTTTGAGCCTTCACAAGTGGCAAGATTAAGGCTACTCAATAAAAGCAACAGATGAAAGAAAAAAGTGAAGTCATACTCACGGCCAAACACTGCGAACAAAAGTACAGTCCTGAAACACATCGCTGAGGCAAAAACAAACAAGAAACGGCGAAGTAGCAGCGGCAACTCAAAGAGCGTGTTCTCTCGTTCGTGAGCAAACGCAGTCTGCTGCTGCAGAAGGAGAGAGGGAGGGAGGGAGGGAGGGAGGGAGGGAGGAGAGCGGGAGCGGGAGCGCTGCACCTATCACATATTTCTCACCAGCCCTGTCCCTCACACCTCATCATACCTTGTATAGAGAGTCCAACTTGATATGTGGGGTTTTCCAGCTTAATCTTTAAAGCTGAAGCGGTCACTTCAGTCAGTTTGCCATTTCTATTTCTACCCCAGTCTGCAGCTCAGAGTGAAAACACATCTGCACAAAAGAGAAGTCAGCTGACTCCGTGTCCTCACTCCTGCAGAAGGGTGAGATAAAAACCACAACTCAGGAAATGACTCTGTCATGCCAAACTGATGAAGACAAAAGGAGACTTTGGTGCCGACATTATCTTCGTTTATAGTCATTATTACCCCCAGTTAGTCCTGAGCAAACAAACTAAGGTTACACTGTACATGTTGTGACCTCAGCAGAGAGGTAATGAGGGGAGGGCTGCAGCAGCACATGCCATATTAGGAACAATGCCGCTCAGCGCCTCTCACTGTAATCTTACACTAACAGACCAATCACTCAGTCAACATTTGTGTGTCTTCAACTGGTTTTCCAAATTGGACTGAATAAGATTCTTGATAAACCCTTTTTTATTTTTGGGGACATGAACTGTTTATCTGATAAAGTGAAGAGGGGGTTATTATGTCAAAAAGAGGAACAGTGAAGCAGTGATGGATGAAAAGACAGCCCCGGACTCTGACCCAGCACAGCCCACAACAGTTGGTGTATTATTAAACACACGGACCCCTGACAGCAGACAGTCATAATCTCAATTCAAGAAATAACCCTGGATATCACATCGACTCTGATCTTTACATCCAAGAATCCTGAACTGAACAACATGGAGTTTCCAACACTTGAGGTTTGGAATGACAGCAAACCCCAAGATGATTTTTAGGGAAATAAGAGCCTGTGTGCACCTTTTACCGAGGCACCATTGAGAGCATCCTGACCCGCTCTGTCACTCAGTATGTTTACATGACAAACCGAATTATTGCCTTACTCCGATTAAGACCGGACAACTGAAGTGCATGTAAACACCTTAGTCTGACTATAATCAGAGTTTGAGAACTCCGATTAAGACACCCAGATAATGCGATTGGAATTCGATTTTCTCTACCATATAACCAGCGTAGTCAGAGTATGATCGGACAATGCATGTGCGCCACGCCTCTGTACCCCTGGAGCAAAAACACCAGAGAAGAAGTGGCGCTATCACTTAGAGAACTTTTGACACAGAAGCAACTGCAACATGGCTGAAGCATGAAAGAATGTCCACTTTTGGAAAGACAAGGAGAGCGTCGTTGTGCCATTGCCGTTTTTAAATATATGGATGGTCGCAAAACGAGGAACGGAGACATCTTTAAAAAAGGTCCGGAAACATGGCTGCTGAAAAGACCCATATTGGAGACCCACATGGAGTGATGTAATTGTATTTATTTATGTGTTTATATATGTAAAGTGTAATCTATTATATAATGTAATCATGTTAATGTTGCTTTTATGTGAATGTGCTTTTAATTTTCATGGACTCCATGAAGACCCCAGAAAACTAAACTTGACTGAACTAAACATGGCGTACCTCTTCTCTCTAAGGTGTTTTCAATCAAACCCCCACCCTGTTGTCTTAAACAGTAAACTTCATCACTCACTATGAGTGTTTTCTATTGAAAAAGTTTTAAAGCAGACTATTCTCCACCCTGATGTCACTCCTTTAATCTAAAAACACTCCTCACACAAACACACAGCAGGTTTAGCACTGAAAAATTACAACAAGGATATTATCAATCTTGGTCCTGAGTTAGTTAGTTGAGTCTGTTTCTGAACCAGTTAGATGCTCCCCTTTATTTGGACATAATGACAAACAGGAAATTTAGCCAAATCTACCGTGCAGCAGCAATAAACAGAATTGGGTTATGATGTGAGCCTGACTAGATGAGCTGTCTCCTGAAAAGCTACTGCAAATGCATCATATCATCATCATTTATTTAGTTTATCATCATTTACATCAGGAGGTGTAAATGCACTGACAACAGGGAAACTCTTCTCCTGCTAGAACAGTATCCTGGTATCCTGGTTTGCCTCCACAGAGGTATACATGAGACATTATAACGGCATTATTTTGACACTGCTGAAAAAGAACAGCAAAGTAAGTAAAGGACGCCTTTCATACAGGAGACTCAGGAACCAAAAATAGCTCCTCTGTCTGAGGAGCAGAGCGTGGGTGAGGTGTGGGTGTGTGTTTAGTGTGTGTGACTGGGTTGTTTGGCCAGAGAGTGGAGGGTGTGTGGGGAAATTTTACACAAAGAACTGGCACTAAGCTGGCAGCTTGAGGAATTCCTGATCTGTTTCTGAAGTGCTGATGACCTTCTTAGAGTCATTAGGAGATAATTATAGGAGTGTGATGAGCTGTGAAACCCTCTCTGCCTGTGGTTTGTGCGGGTGTGGTTTTATACAAGAAACAGTTTTTGCTCATTACAGTCTCTGTGTTTTTTTGTTCAGCTTTCTCCTCTGAATACCCTACATTTTATTATTCACTTATAAATCTTTAAACGGGCTTGCTCCTTTTGATCTCTCTGACCTTTTAAGACCCCATATTTCATCTCAGACTCTCAGATTCTCTGACCAGTGTCTTCTGACTGTCTCTAGGTCAAGATTAAATTTCAGGGGTGACCGGGCTTTTCCCGTTGCTGCGCCTCAGCTCTAAAATGCTCTTCCCCTTCATGTGCCACTGTCCCCCTCACTGCCTGTTTTACTCCCTAACTTTTAACTCCTGAGAACTTGGCCTTTTAATCACGTTTTTACTAAACCATCTATGTCCCGCTGTTTTTTTAATGTGTCCCTGTATCTTTGTTTTATTGTTCATGTTAATTGTCTGGCTCTTTTTTATTTTGTTTTTAATTTTACCGTACAGCACTTTGGTTAACGTTTTGTTGTTTTTAAATGTGCTATATAAATAAACCTTTATTAGATTGGAATACCCAACCTTAACGCCTATAGTCCTTTTGGCTGTTTTGGGTCTATATTTAAATTTTTCTCTTCAGCTGCAAAGATGTAGTTTCAAGTTGTTGGCTCTAGGACCTCGGGTTTCCTGTGAGGAGACTTGCAGGCAGCAAGTTTGCACATGAGGTGCTGCAATGGAAACAGTAAACAGGATTGGCATGTGAAAGGGATGTTGAGGTCACAGACAGGTCATACTGTAGGTCAGAGAGGGGCAAGTATGGCTCGCCTAGCAGCAGGGACGACGGCATGCTAGGTCAAAGTCTCAGTGTGTTAGAGGATTAACATGTTTATCTCATTTTATCATCCCTCCATCTTTGAGAAACATGAGGAGGAAAAGTAGAGTCAGAGGGAACCAGTTTTGATGAGCTGTTAAAGAGGTATTAACTACAGGTGTTATTGTGATATCTATCTTTATCTCTGCATCATGATACCCATCATGTCATGCCTTCTGTATCTGATATGTATCTTATCTTGGACAATCTCAGCCTCTGAGTTACGATGTTTTGTATCTTTGTAAGTGCTGTATATAGACCTCAGTGTCGTACTGTGTGGAGTTTCTTTATTTCATTCCTGTCATGTCCCTTCATGAGGTGTTTAGAAACACCCCGCCCTGCCTCCTTCGCTGCCTTTAACAGGAGCACATACACAGAAGGTGAGTTTCAGCTGTTGCACTAACTGCTGAATATTTCCTCCTCCCCGCCCCCCAACCCACATTGTCACATACACACACACACACAGCATGTATGTGCATGCGCATTCTCTGTTTTTGGTACTTTGTGGCAATTTCACAGTGTCACCTTTAGCCCGGGCGTATGTACTACAGGATTTTGCGTTGTCATTTAAATGCACTAAGCCTATGTAAGATACGATGTGTAAACAGCGCTACATGTTTTGGTGCCGACGCCAAGACAATACGGGGCCGTCCTCGTGTGAGGAGAGCCTGAAAGAGTGGTCTGGACTCCAAATAAGATATTCAAACATGTCCGAACTTAGTGTGTTATTTTCAGAACGAATATTTGAACGTCATTTCGGGGTAATTTTGACAGCCCTACTGGCCATCAAACTCGATCACCGAGTGCAGCGGAAAATTTATGATTATAACTTAATGGAAATGCAATCAGACAAATTGACAGATCGTCTGCAGTGCAAAATGATTACTTTTGATGATTACGACTTAATGGAAATGATCCGCTGCACTCTGTGATCGACTCGTCAGGGCTCCCCTGCAAACCAGCGGCTGCTGGAAGAGAGTAGGTGAGGTGTGTTTAGTCTCTTTGCTAAAGAAATCAGTCAAAGTTAAAAAGATGTTTGGTGTCTAGAACCATGGCTGTGACCCGATATGTCCTGTTGATGAAGTTAGGCGCTGTTCGGAGCATTATTTGTGGCTATAGAGTGGCGTTTGGGTTGAGGTTTTACACGTGGCTCCATAGACCGCTGTGTATAACTAGAGAAGCAAGCGGTCGGCAACATTCATCCCTGTCTAACTCGACGTTATGGTCAAACTCTTTAAATGAAATCTCTGATTCATGCAGAGGCTATGCAGTCATGAATAGATGAAACACTCAGAGGTGGTTCCTCTGTGCGGCTCTCTGGCTGAAATCCAATAACTGTGCTGTAAGTGGAACTATGACCAACAGATGAGCACAGGAGGCATCTGTCATGGGCTGAGACACTTCAGTGTCCAGGACAGCAAACTTATTAACCTTTTCTGGCACCAAGAAATGAAATGACTGAGACAAACATCAAATGTACAGGAATTGGTCCGTTTTTCCACCGTAGGTCTATTTCACTTCTGTTTGTTGTCCTTTTTCTCAACACACGAAGACCAGCAGTGTGACATTTTCGGACGGGTCTCTTCACCCTTCGGGAAAAAGATCAAAGAGCTGGTTTCTACTTGTCAAACACCAGTGAATCACCGCTTTGCAAAACATATGGCGTTGTAATTTAACTCTGTGTAAACAAGCTAACTTGTCCTTACACTGGTGTGATGATTGTCTTGGAAAGAAAGTGTAATTTTCTGCAGTCAGACCTGTTTGACATCCTGTGAGCTGGATTGATACGCTGACATAGAAGTCACACACCCTGCAGAGGCCGCTGTGTGCATCCAGCCATGACTGATAGAAATCTCAGAGCTCAATCGGCTTCATTGTCCTTTTCTGCTTCATTCATCCCTAAATAATAACAAACTGACTCTTCACTAAATCAGATTATAATGTCTCAATGTCCAACTCAAAAGAAGCCCATGTGAATGCTGAAAAGACACACCAGGAAAGACTCCTCTGCACCACAGTTATGAACAGTTAAAACTTCACCGTGAACAGGCCACTCTCCTCCTTAACCGTTAGTTCAAGTTTTGTAAAAGAAAGTTAAAGTTAAAGCAGCAGCCCTGCAGGACATCTCAGCAACAAAAGGACTGAGGAGCTCTACAGAGAGAAAGACTGTCACAGAGTCCTGCTGGAAGGGGGGAAAGGGAGGGATGAAATACCTGGACTCAATCTTGCCCTGTACCTGGATTCAGTTTGAATCGGACTGGATCCAGTCCTTTGACACAATCTGGATTAGTATTCCGTTTAACAGAACCTAGTCTTTCCTACAATCCAGTCCAAAAGTCCAGTTTATTTCGACTATTTGTGCCCGTGTTAATGCAACTACTGTGTGGAGAGGGTGGTGAGTGACCGCCTAACTGCTGTGGAGGCAGACAGACTAGACCCACTCCAGTTCACCTATAAAGCAAAGCGTGGAGTGGAGGACGCCTCTGCATGCATGGCTGAGATTAAAAATAATTTCCTGTTTTTGCGGGCTCACCATGCCCGAAATTGTTCCTTTCTTTACGAAAATCCCCCATAGCGCACCATGCATTGTTGCAACTTCTCAGTAGATAACCCAATGAAAATGAGTCACACTTTTCTCACGTCTAAAAATCGTGTTTCACCGCTGATGAGGCACAAAACCACCTGACTTTAAAATGATTCATTCACTTCTTACTTTGACTGACCTGATCGCACACACCTTGCAGTACTGGCAGAGAACTCAGAGCTCATATTACATTTGTCAACTGACACTAACATGCTCCCACTCAGTTTTCATTCACTTTACAGCCATGAATGTGATTCTCTTTCTTTTTCTGCTCATTCTTCACAGGAAGAAGATTTTCCTCTTCGTTACAGAAAAAGATCTGTAGGGAGTTTCAGGCTGCACAGAGGACACAGAGGAAGAGAGGCTTTCCTTGCTGAGTAGCTCTGCTGACAGTGATGATAATGTGACATGAGACAAACGTAGTTAAACACTTAAAGAGGGGAAGGATCAACAGGAGCAGAAATCCAAATGGGGAAGTACTCCACACACAGCTGGCATGAGAACAACCTTCTCCATTTTTTTCTCTCTCAGTCTAACATCGAGTTAGACATCCACTCAAGACATAAATTTTGCCGACTGCTTGCTTCTCTAGTTATACAAACTTAAGTAACGACCTCATGATAGCAATACACAGTGGTCTACATCTCTACGTGTAAACCTCAACCAAAATGCCACTCTATAGCCACAAATAATGCTCATAACAGCACCTAACTTCATCAACAGGACATATAGGGTCACAGCCATAGTACTAGACACCAAACATCTTTTTAACTTTAGCAGAGAGACTAAACACAACTCACCTACTCTCTTCCAGCAGCTGCTTGTTTGTCACGAGACCTGAGGCCAGTCCATTACAGACTACAGCTCAAGGAAGAACATTTATGATCATTTTTTTCATCATTTCCTTGAAGTAATAATCATCATAATAATAATTTGCATTGTAGACGTGGTAGTTCTTCTGCCTTAGTGTCTCAGTCTGATTGTATTTCCATGAAGAAATTATCATAAATGTTCTTCCTTGAGCTGTGTCACCCCACTGTAGTCTGTAATGGACTGGCCCGAGGTCTCACTACAAACAAGCGGCTGCTGGAAGAGAATAGGTGAGTTGTGTTTAGTCTCTTTGCTAAAGTTAAAAAGATGTTTGGTGGCTAGTAAAATGGCTGAGACCCTATATGTCCTGTTGATGAAGTTAGGTGCTGTTCTGAGCATTATTTGTGGCTATAGAGTGGCGTTTTGGTTGAGGTTTACACGTGTATTGCTATCATGAGGTCGTTACTTAAGTTTGAATAACTAGAGAAGCAAGCCGTCGGCAACATTCATCTCTGGAGGGGGTGTCTAACTGTGTAACGGTGTGTTTGACCCTAACTTAAATTTATGCTGGAATATCCCTTTAATGCACTACAAAAAAAGCAAGGGACATTTTTTACTTGTTTGCAAAAAAGCAGCAAAAGCGCCCTTTGTCTACATTTATGCTCTAAAAAGCGACAAACAGAAGAGCCATACGTTCATTTAGAATCCATTCAAGGATCAAACTGGAGTTTCAGTTTTGTTTAATTTGCGAAAAAAGCAACTATGGAGTGTTTCTTTGACAATTGTTGCTCAAAAAGCTACTACAGGACATTTTGTTTACAATTGAAGAGAGACCAGAGGACAATGGCTTACATATTAATTATTTAAAGAGCAGCCAGAGGGTACTTTCTCCACATCTTAGATTCTTTAAGGGCTACCAGAGGCCACTGCATATACATTTAATTTGCTTCCTTTACATTTTTATTTTGTTAGATGCTGGACTCTGTAGTTGTGGTTGCTCTTTTTGCCTCCTTCTTAGTGGATCACTTCTTGTTCTTGATGAACAAACCTTCAAAGTACAACAGGGTGTGTCTTTATCTATTTACCTGGCAGGTTAAGCAGCCGTGACCGTTCCACACTGGCAACTCTTTGTTCTCACTGGGGCCAGATGAGCCTCATCACCCTGTAGCATGCATTTGTATTTTACTTGTTGTGTCCCTAGAAACAGCCCATATGCAACATTTTAAAGGTTAGGTTCTGTGAGAAGAAGAAAAGCATGTTTAAACTTCTTTAGAGTTTTGGAGAGACATCTAGCATTGGCTGAAGGAAGAAATGAAAGCAATCAGAGGCTGAACCGCCAATGTTTCCACATCACATCTGCCTGCAATGAGCCGCTGATAACCTCAACCACTCTTGCAAAGTGTTTGAACATCATAGATTAGTGTTGTCACTGTAAGTGCACAATTATTAATAGGTTAACCTTAAAAATCAATGTAACAGGAGAGCTGTGAATCACAGAGTTTAGTGTCTAAGAAAAGGGAGTGTGGCTACAGCATTACTACGCAGACACTGTTGAAGTATATGAGGTATGTAAACTCAGTCAAAGGGCTGAATAAAATCTCTGATGTTCATGTCAACTGTCAAAGAGGAGTTTGATCGTATCACATGACTGAAGCAACCGTCAGCAGCCAAACACTGTCTAATATCTGATACTTAATCTCAATCTCTGAAGAAAACCTCTCAAATGAAACGGTCACAGCTGCAGTCTAATCTGATTACAGTCACTCAACAGCAGCCGACTGACTGTAATCAGTCTCTAATTGTAATTTGCTATAAAACTGTAAATATTAGGTGTTAAGTGTATGTTTGGTTTTGCAAATTGAGTCTTATTAAAGCCTCTCGATCACTAATGCATGACTTAAACTGACTATATCAACCATCTGCTTATGGGGTGCCGTTTGTAAAGCAGCCCATTATAAAAACAACAGCAAGATTTGGTCACATTTAGCTTCAAACAGCATTTAAAAACGTGATGTGAATTTTCGGCAGTCATTTTTTTGCACATTTACAACAACATTTAAATACTAAAACTAAATGTTAAATGTTAAATCTAAATGCTAAATATAAATCTTAAATATATATGTTAAATCTAAATGTTAAATCTAAATCTAAATGTTAAATCTAAATGTTAAATCTAAATGTGTTGGGCGAAACTAAATATTTAGCTAATATGCAAATTCACGGTCGGAAACCGGAAGTGCAAAAATAAAAGCTCCAGAAGGTCATATTGATGATTCTTGTGTCGAAGAAAACGAATTAAAACCAATTTAAGGGGGGAACAAATACTTGGGGTGACGTTTCGTGTTAATAACTACCTACAATAGCGACAGCAACAACGAAAACTTTATTAGAAAGACTCGAGTTTTCAGTGTCGCTTCTCCGTATGGCGCGGACACTGTACGAACACACGCACACACACATGCAGGCGCACACGTCATACTACTCCATGGCACCTTATCTATTCATGAAGTGCTTTGGCCATACGGGTAACGCGGACGACTGGGACGTAGGAAGCCGGGGTTCGAAACCATAGACTGTATATAAGTTTATATGTATAGACTATATATATGTATCTTATATACAGTCTATGGTTCGTACAGTGTCCGCGCCATACGGAGAAGCGACACTGAAAACTCGAGTCTTTCTAATAAAGTTTTTGTTGTTGCTGTCGCTATTGTAGGTAGTTATTAACACGAAACGTCACCCCAAGTATTTGTCCCCCCCTTAAATTGGTTTTAATTCGTTTTCTTCGACACAAGAATCATCAATATGACCTTCTGGAGCTTTTATTTTGGCACTTCCGGTTTCCGACCGTGAATTTGCATATTAGCTAAATATTTAGTTTCGCCCAACACATTTAGATTTAACATTTAGATTTAACATTTAGATTTATATTTAACATTTAGATTTAACATATATATTTAAGATATATATTTAGCATTTAGATTTAACATTTAGATTTAACATTTAGATTTATATTTAACATTTAGATTTAACATATATATTTAAGATTTATATTTAGCATTTAGATTTAACATTTAACATTTAGTTTTAGTATTTAAATGTTGTTGTAAATGTGCAAAAAAATGACTGCCGAAAATTCACATCACTTTTTTAAATGCTGTTTGAAGCTAAATGTGACTAAATCTTGCTGTTGTTTTGCTAAATATGACCAAATCTTGCTGTTGTTTTTATAATGGGCTGCTTTACAAACGGCACCCCATATCTGCTTCTTCTTTTAACTCATTCAGTGCCATTGACAGATTTTGACGGATTTTTTGTTTTTTTGTTTTCTGCCATAGGGCGCTCCTCCCTAACATGCGACTAAGTTTAGGGTCGTTCTGAACGCAGAAAAGCCGACAAATACATCACAACCATGTTACAATAACAAAAAACAAGTATTCGAGGGTCAGAAGTGTGCTATCAAGTGTGCGAATTAGCCTAATTGTGGAGTGTTTTTTTCTCTATGAGGAGAGTACGAAAATGCTGAAGTCATTAGCCAAGAGCTAACAGTCTCAGCGCATCAGCTCCCATGGGCGCAGTGCTTCTGTCTCTGGTACCGGACCTTCACATCCTCAGGCGAAAATCAAAGAAACAATTTCCCGGCCATGTTGTTCAGCCGCCAGTGTCGGTACTGGTGAGCGAGACTGAGCTGGAATTCAGCAACAGTCCTGGCGAGGAGGACGCGAGCAGTCCATGCGGTTTATGCATAGACTGTACATAGAATGGACAGCGTCTGCCTCCTCTCTGGGTGAAGCCACTCCGAGAACAGCACCCTCTGTTGATGGGCTGCAGTATAGGTCATAAATCCCAAAAGCTTATGGGGCTGTGGACAAACTTTAGAAATTTATGACACAGAACATTAATTTTTTTCATGACATGTAGTTACTGTCAGACTGGTTTGTGCTCAAGTCCTTTTTTTTATGTGAAGCTCCATTTTTAAAAGTTATCAGGGGGTTCATGTTTTCTATGATTGACATTTGATACAGCCTATGGGTGTTCAGGGATTGCGTAGCTCACCCGGGGGATACGCTGTTTGAGTCGAACGTCATCACAGCGACTCTCAGTGACTCTCCCGCCAAAAGCGCACAACACTACAGCGCTGGTTTCAGGAAATGAAAAAAAATCCTGGAAATACGGAGAGCTTTTTGGCTTCAAATCCGTATACAGGCGGGAGGCGGAACCAAGTTGTCCATAGTATATACAGTCTACGGGTTTGCGTCACAGTGTCAGATTTTCGAGAGCCAATTTGACTCCCAGCCATCACAAAGTGACCTATCACAGTCAGATCTCGAAATTAGTGAGGAGTGGTGTCCAAGGAGGGAGGACCTTGATGCCACCGGTAAAGTAGTTAGATGTGAAATGAAAAAGACGATCAGAGTTCTGCTTGAAAATTTCTCCTTTGTAAAAATGCGTTTTTCCAGGTTTCTTTTTCCAGATCGGCAAAGATGATATGACCACGCTGCATTGAGTAAACAATAACCAAACACAAGAGTGGGTTAGAGACTAACTTTTTTTTTCTGGTGAAAGAAGAGAATCACCCCTTTCTTTTGAGATATTTCACTTAATTCTAGTCCAAGCACAAGATATTCTGTGGGTCCTGAAAGATACGGAAATTTCTATCGCAATTAATGGTGGCACTGGGTGAAAATATCATAAATGAACCTGGCACTGAAGGAGTTAATATGATTTGTTGCACAGATGTACTTTTATACAGCCCTGGCTTTGTCAAACACACTTATAAAGCAACAGGTATAAATGCAAATACTGTAAGAAGGGTGATCTTTAAGTAAAACAAAGCTGAGCTCAGTGGCACCACTCCAAACCGCAGAGTTAGAGATACTCAACGGCCGTTTTAATGCCTCTGATGACTCGTAAACACTCAGTGGTTTTCCAACCAAGCAGAGAACAACAGAAAAGAGTTGACTGGACTGGACTCATGGACTGGATCAGGGCTGTTTGGATAGCTGGCAGAGTTCATGGTATTTAACAACAGACACAGTCATTCTCACATCTCCTCAGCTTTTGTGACTCATGTTTTCTTCTTGTTAACCACAAAGCAGCAATACAAAGAGATAAACATCTGGACCGGCCTCTTTGAAGAACCTGAATGATCTTCACTCCATCACCTCTTTGCTGAATTTAAAACAAAAAAAGAGTTCTTGTAGAGAGCGCTCAGACTGGTGCAAGAACTGGTGCACACAGCAAGAGAGGAATTCTGCAGAAACTTTTCCACCATTAGACTCATTTTTTTTAGGATTATTGAAGCAGCTGATGAGAGACGATTCTTCTAAAGTAAAGAGAGCAGCAGACTAAAACGCCTTTTCCCCACATTTCAGCTCTGACCTTTGGAACCAGCTGCAAAATCTTAAGGCCTTTTTAGAGCTGAGGCAGATCTCGATAGAAGTAAAGGGTTATTTTGTGCTAATGTTGCACCCTTCAACAGTGCACATGAGGGCTTTCTCCTTCTGGAGAGTTAACAGGAAGGAAGAATGCTGGAGAAGGATGAGCTCACACGTGACGGGTGTGCCTTGCATACACGCCAGCTGCAGGGGCTGATCACATGAGGTATAGTGTACGTGTGCACGACCATGCCTGCCATCGTGCTGAGTCATTGCTACATTCACCTGTTAAAGTATCTTACTTGTTGATGTTACACATTGAAAATGAGACTTATCTCAAATTTCCACACCATACAAGCAGCACTGCAGCAGAATTGGCTGTGATTTTCCCACGAGAACCTGTGGATTCACATGCAATCCCACGATAATGAGTTGTCTCTATAAAGACAGACTGTGTCCTTCCAGAGGAGGAAATCCACTCTGTCCAGACCAGTAGATCAGACACTTTTGTGGAGATTGGGAATTAACCATGGGTACCTGCAATATTTATCTTTATCTACAAAACAAAGCATGTTTGCATGGTATGAAATATGATCCACCTGATATATGTAGTGTTTACTTTAGAAAAGAAGCCGAATGTTTTTATTTTGTGTCTGTGTTCCTTTCCAGCACGGGCTAATCTGTGCTGAATTCATGCGGCATGCTACGAAAAAATAGAAACCTGGCGATTGGCTACAAAGCCCACTGAACCGCAGGGGGCCGGAAAGAAGCCGGTGGAATTTGACACATTAAAAGTCCTTTCACACTGGGACCGTTATTATCGTGCGATTATTTCGGACGGCTATATTTTTTTCGAACCCGTATCCTGTCAATACAAGCGTTCACATCAGTGATGATATTGCGGCATTTATTTTTTCGTATCAGTCGATTTTTCCAAAGTTTCACATACTGTGTGTCCACTTCTGACCAATCAAGATTTTGTGTTGTTGCAACGTCAGATTCACTGGTATATCCAACTTGGCCGACCGGCTGATTGTTTACGTGTCGGAGAACAGAGTGACTTTTGATAAAAGACACAAAAAAATAGGACTTGAACACAAACCAGTCTGACAGTAACTACACGTCAACATCACAACCAGAGGGGAGAAACATTTATACACTGTGTGATTAATTTCTAAAGTTTGTCTACAGCTCCATAGGGATCGCTGGAGGAGGTGGGATTTATGACCTATACTGCAGCCCATCACCAGAGGGCGCTGTTCTAAGAGTGGCTTCACCCTGCAAGGAAGCAGACGGCGTCCCATCTATATACAGTCTACGGTCCACATCCACCCTGAGATAAGACAAATCCACACAGCCCTGACAACAGACTCAGTGTGATATAAACAAAGTGTTCCACTTAAGTCCTTGTTTAGACACTCACAGGCTCAGATAGTGCGCCGGAGGCCTGACATACCGAGGGATTACTCCGCCATTGTGCCGCTTAACCTCTGCCAGCAACACAGAGACATACTGTGTAATCTGTGTAAGGCAAAGCACACAGTATCAGCCTGCAGCGATATTGTCTGCAAACATTTCAGTGAGACATTATGAAGTCATTTCGGGGGAAACAGACAGGGCTTTAGAGCTTCTGTTACACCTGACAGTCGATGTAAATGTCTGGATAGAAAAGGAGTGAAAGAGGCGCATAGAGGGGGAGAAGCAGTGCTGCAAATCATCATAACCAGCAGCTGTGTTTGTGTGTCTGAGTGTGTGTGAGAGATCTTGATGTTTGTTCACTCTCTTCCAAGACAGAGGTCCTGGTGTTGGCTCAGGGCCGGTGCTAGTGCTGGTTCAAACTGTAAACCTCCTCAGGGCCAGTTTGGTTTCCCACCGGTAAGGGCTGCAGGAGAGCCGTGCCTTAACACACATTGCGCAAGTGCGAAGTGTTAAACTCACATGCAAATACAATGTACACTTCTTCTTTCTAAACCACAACAGAGTTTATGACAGATGACTCATGAAGAAAGGACGTCAAAAAGACAGAATTTTCCTGTGATAGAAACAAGCGATGTACGTCCCGTAAGCCTCTTGCTGATGCATTTTGTCATCTACTTTGTAAGGAGTGGAAGGACAGTGTCTAATGATCACACCAGGCCATGTGTGTCTATTAAACTCAGGTCAACATGAAGACTGTTTTATGGTCATGACAGTTTTGCTGCTGTAAATAATTTCACATCAAACTGTTTTCTTTAAATTCATCTTTAGGATTTTATCTCCCAGTGCGTGATAATCATAACCATGTGTCGGCTGAGCAGCAGATGTACAAACACAGAAGGTGAAATGAATCACCTCTAGCCAAAACACATTTTGGCAGCCCGAGCAGAGAAGCCCGGACATCCCTCCTCCCAGCAACTTAGTCCAGCTCTTCCCGGGGGGACCCCGCGGCGTTTCCATGCCAACACGGCCTCTCCAGCGTGTCCTGAAGCTTCCCTGTGGTCTCCTACCGGTGGAGACAGTCATGTCTTTCAAAGCTCCCCTCTTTTTAAAGGGGTATTTCACCGTTTTTTTTAAGTGAAGTTCTACGACACGATCTAAGAGTTTAATCCACAAAGGACGCGGGTCAGCTCGGCACTTAAAATAGGAGCTCAAGGGAACCAGCGGGCCAGCCAGGCAAAGACGGGGTCAACTCTGTCACGTTACGCAGCTGATTTTGAGACACTTGGACCCAAGTGCTTTAAGTGAACTGAGAAGTTTACTTTACTATCACAAAGCCTGTTTGTTTTTGCACTATTTATGGAAGCAACACACACAGACATGCTCTTCCTCCTGCAACACTGACTGGCTGTTCAGTCTGCGGCCTTTAAAGAGACAAAAATGTGACCAAACTTAACGATGAGGGACTGTGAAAGAGCCCCCATAGCGTGCTGTTTATGGCGGCGACTATATGCACGGAGGGAAAAAGCGGAGAAACATCTATGTAAACTAGAGAGCGGGAGGTATCCCAAACTACCTTCTGGTGCAGCGGTGTAAACTGGGACTACCACAAGGCTGCAACCATCACCATCCAGTCCACCAGTCCACTGCTGTACTGAAACCTAAAAACACGGTTTGTTACCCACTGTCTTTAGCTCTTCAATCAGGAAAGTGTTCAGCACTCAGGTTTGTTTGTTTGTCATGTTACAGAATAATAACTCCACCCATGGTCCACAGGATGTCATGATATGCTCAGTTAATTTAGTTTTTCCCTGGTAAAATGAAAAAACAACAAACACCTTCTTCAAAAGGTCCAACCAAAAAAATCCAAAGGGCAAAATCGAACTAAAGACACTGGGGAAAAAATCACAAGGAACAACTGTGGACACAAGCATACGCACACAGCGACATACAATGAACCGACGAGGACAGAGGGGGAAGACAGGGGCTTTCGAATTGGCTTACTGCATATACTCCTGCTGACTGAGTACTGTGTTCGATAGTAGGATGCAGTATGACTGCAAGTCGGCTGTTATTCTGTAGTATCCTTGGCCTAGTATAGCTGGTTTCCGGTATGAAAAAGTAAATTGTACCCTGGTAAATTGCAACAACACTACAGCGTTGCCCATTCATTTACGCACTGAAAAAAAACTTTCATGTGTTTTCATTTGATTTCTTTTTGATCTGATGGGGAAAAAAATATCTTCACTGAGAGTGTGAAACTGAAAGCTGTGGTTTGGTTGAAAACTGCGCACAGATGATAAGCATCGGTATTGGAGAATGACTTCTGTGTTATTATTAAATACTGCTGGGACACTTCATCCATTCAGGTTCTCCAGTCAGAGAGTGAAGCCAAGACACAATTTACAGTTAGCCCTTTGTATTTTTTCTCTTTAACAGTATAACAGCGTTTCAGCAGTGCTCGTCTTTCACATTGATCGTATATGGTCTCTGTAAATAAAATTAACACAACGCGTGAAATTAAAGCAATGTCTAACAGACATAAACACAGTATTAGCTTCGCTAGTTAGCTTTAGTAACACGATACAACAAGTATGCTAACTTCGGCAAATATAAACAAACTTTATACAAATCACCAACCATCCTTGATTGAAAACACACACTCATTTAGCATATACATCGAGTTTACAATACTCACTGCTTCACGAACGCACAACAATCAACTTATTGATCAACTAATGATTTGATTGCAGCATTTGGCGGTAATCTCCGCTATCGCAACAATGCCTGAACAAAAATGGGTTAAATCCAAAAGGACCCCGGGCTGCCCAAACAGGTGCTTGAACAAAACCTACTTAAAGTGGTTTCAACACATAGACAGGAAAAAAAACATAGGAAATTTATAATAATGGGTTTGAATTAGTTTACATTTAGGGAGAGATTTATGCATGAATGTGTATTGATGATTTCCACATGTATTTGTTAATTTTGTGTGTGCATTTATCATGACATATCATTTGTAGATCTTTAAATCTTTCATTCTGCTTATGAATGGCTCAAAAATGACAAAAAAAAAAAAAAAAAAAACACGTGTAAATCATGGATATATATTTGTAGACAAATCTCTTCCCATATTTAATCTTGAACACCAAAGTGTGAGCTTTCACTACAGAGCAATCCTGTGAAATGCTAATGTAAACATGGTGAGTGTTTTCCGACATGTAAACAATCAGCCGGTCGACCATGTTGGATATACTGGTGAATCTGACGTCGCAACAACACGCAATCTGATTTAAAAAAACCGCTCCCGGTGTGTAAGGACCTTTGGAATTACAGAGGAGGATTAGATTGTTTGAAAAAAACAAAAAACAAACAAACATAAATATATACATATATATATATATATGTGTATATATATATATATAACTTTTTAAGAGTTCAGAAAAACAGTCAGCACAACCAGATCTGTCTTACAATGTTTTGTTGAGTCACCATGTCTGAGTCAGAGCGGAGTCCTCATTATTATGTCATCATATTATGAACTAGTACAAGCTGGGGAGGTGTTATACTACTCCCTTCTACGTTTCATTCATGAACATCAGAGTCTGACTAATCATGGCAGGAGATTCAGGTTACTCTTGAAGTTAGACTGAGTGTGGCACTAGTCAGATAAGCTTATTTTCTTCTGATTATGAGCAGGGCAGCTGTTAAACTGTTACGCTGTGTGGGGCCTTTTGTACGGAAGCCTACAATGGCCATGGATTATTTATTTTTTTATGCATTACTATCTTGAGATAACGACTTATTATCTCGTTATTTTGATATGACAAAGTTTGTTTTCTCAAACTATTTTTTTTCGTTATCTTGACATAAAAATATCATTTTCTCATGATAACAGAAATGGTGTTTTAGCTGACCTCAACGGTAACTTTCAAAAATGCCCTCCAGATTGGGATATCTTTAGACGGAAACGGTCTCCATAGAAAATGGAAAAGTGCTGTTTCATTTTCAGTTTTTATGCTGTGATTACAGAAAAAACGCAATGTGGTTGAAAACGCTGTAATGTGCATGCCAGGCTGTAGGTGGTGTGTGTCGGTGTGACCACACTCCCATATAGACCAACAACGCATACATAGAACAACTTCCATTCTGCCAATTCGCACATTAATTATTTGATGCAAATAATTCAGACACCTCCTCTGCTGAGTGGTATGATCCGTGAGGATTCTGTACAGGTCGAAATTGAGCTCCTGCCCGTTCAATAATAACGACAGCGCGACTCGAATGTCTAGCATGGTTGTTGTTGTTATTTTCAAGGAAGCTGCGCATGGCTATGATGAGCGTTTACAACATTTCCACTCTGGAGAGGGTTTTCACTTTGTTACCTTTTCGTCTCCTGAAAACGCAGTTGCCTTCTAAACAGACCCCAAAAAACAAATATACTTGGGCGGAAGTATTGTAACTGCGTAGCCAACAAGTGGCTGCGGACATGCCCGGGCTTGAGTGACTGATTGACGATGATGAGGGCAATGCAAATCAACACTAGGTAAAAGGGAAAAGGTTTTTCGACCCTACCCACTGTCATAATGACGCAGTAAATATAATAGTAGCAAAGATGCCTCTGTGAAATGTAGCGGAGTAAAAGTACACTTTTATTTTTAGAAATGTAGCCAAGTAAAAGGAAAACTCGTGCGCACACACACACACACACACACACACACACACACACACACACACACACACACACACACACACACACAAACTCCAATTAAGTACAGATACTTCAAAATTATACAGAAGTACTTTACTTAAGTATTGCTACTTACTTACTATACAACACTGGTCACGCTATATGATTGGTTGGAAGTTGGTTCGGCTGACGTCTAAGATTGAGGTTGGTACGGACATTACGGAAGCGGTTTTCACCAGATCAGGTTTCATGGGATTGTAGTTCTTAAAACATGGACGAATTTGACAAGAAAATCAATCGCGAGTTATTAAAGAGGACTAAAGACTACGGGACTACGGCCTCTTTTAGGTCGCCAAAGGAAATGTGGAATAAAAGCAAAACTATCAATTGATAAGCGGCGATCCTGCGTACATTTCATAGAAAAGTTAACATGGACAATTGTTAACAAGCCATCTAAAAAATCACAGTACAGTAAGTTGTAATTCTCAGTATTATATGGAGAAAATTTGGAGGTCAATCAAATGATCACACAGAAACAAAGAAAACTATGAGAGGCTTTTAACCGAGCACATTTTACTTATTAAATGGAGCACAATGTAGTTTGTCCAAGTGGACTTGGCACAGTGTGACGTCGTCAACAGGCGCGGACACATCTGGTACCTACACCGGAATTTGATATGAAATGCTGACGGCACGCTCCATTCTGTGTCTACGAATTACACTTTTAACCTGGGAGCATTTAACTGCCATGTGTGACTCATTGCAAAACACAGGAGATTCACATGACTCATGAAGTCAGACTGCTGTGTAACACCAGTCTGATTTATGCCATTTCCACTTAACAACAAAGGCCTAAAATATTGCTATGAATGTAGCCTGAGAGCTTAAGTAAAGCTTTCTGATCTGAGAGCAAAATTAAGTAAATAGTGACTAATAGCCTACCTGTCTTTAACTATGTGTGAAAACTAAAAATCCCATTAGACCGTGTCTGGCATTGTCAGCATGCTCTGAGTTTTAAATGATTAATGAAGGTTTAGTTGCTGCACCACAGGCCTAAATGTTCGCATGTGTCCACTGCATTGTTTTATATATATATGCATGTATTGTTCACTTTATTTCAAGCCCACTTTCTATTTCAGCAGCATGAATCTGTATGGATATGTTAATGTAGATCTTTCTATTAAAGATCAGGGTTTTTCTCTGTTTGGATCTGAATCCTGGTTGAGTAAGGTCGCTCTAGCCACAGCTCTGAGTGGAGGAACTAGACGGACTGGTGTGAGCTGACGTCAGAGATCTGACTCTCAGATGACTGGGGAAGCGGCTGCTAACAGTTTGAACTGTGCAAACTGTTGGTAAACCATTCACAACTTCAACAATCTAAGAGTGCAATACTAAGAGTACATTGTTTTATTAAGTTACACTGTGCAATACTATGTTTAACTGAGCAATACTTTGTCAAACTGTATAATACACTGTGTAATATCCTACACACTTCCTTCTACATAGCTTTATTTCTAGTACTCTGCGGTTTATACTAACCATTGCAGTTTCTTATTATTTATTCCTATTCCTTCCTATTTTTACTTTCCTTCTATCAATATTTGTATTTTCAGGAGCAAGTTTCATGATGTAATGACAGATTCAGATTGACCAAGAGGAAAAGAGCAGATGAGATCTTTCCAGAGAGTGAGAGGAGCATTGCGACAACCCTGTGTGTAAAACTCACCCAGTCCAAGGAAAGGTTCTTTTATCTAGTCCCAGGACACACACAGGATTTTATGAATTCTGACCCGATTAGCGATTTCTCAGACCTCTGTCTTTTTTTGGTTGATGTAAAGGCAGAGTTGTCTCTCATCTTTCCATTACCTTCTCTCTGCATAAACATCTCTGGCTAAACCCAAGTCTTCCATGTTAGATTTACTTTCTCATGTGAGTGAACACATAGGAAATTTTAGTTTGAGAAGCAAACTACACAGTTTCTGCTTAGTCTGTTAAGTAATGCAACATGATAATGTGTCAAATCCTGGGTGAAGGCCCCATGGTGTCTCAACACACACCTTTTTTCCTGTCTTTCTGTCACGTTTTTCGTATCATTGCAGTTCACGTGTTGCAGCTTTGTCTACATGTTGAATGTCTCTCACACGGAGGGCAAGTTCCTCTTAGAAACAGTCAACATTGGAGGGGTTTGTTGGTTCCTCCTGCATGATTTGAATGATTTGCCTCACTATTTTATGTGTGCAATGCAAAAATAATAAGAATAAGAAGAGGGAAAAAAAAAGAATGACAGACCAGATGGCAAACTTCTTCTGAATAAGCCAATCAGATCTACTTCCCCCTTTTTGATCGCTCTCCGTCCCTCTCTGATTGTCAAATGGATGTCACCTGTGCCTGCCTGGGAATTGTTTGCCTGGTTCAGAGAGAGAGAGAGAGAGGAGGCAGGGTGCTCATATTTATGTTGACCGCTAAAGCTTTTTTTGCTTTTGACAGTCAAAATCTATTTTGATTTGATTTATTGAAAGAGAAAATAAATATCTTAGAGCTGCACTAAAAACTTCATGCTCCCTTATTGGATTTAGTGCCCTCTTAGTGACTTATCTAGTCTTGACAGTCACGTTACACTGAGTAAGGATCCATTGGTGTATCAGTGGTGCCATCTACTGGCTGAAGCTAAAAGCTCCTCACTGATGCAGAAGAGAATTTTATTCACAAAACCAGAGCCTTTTTTTCCCCTCATAGACTTCCTGAAAATGTGTTCACTCTCACGGTTTGCTCATGTATGCTATTTCAGTGTAGGGTGCTGTTATAAAATAGAACGACACGATTTTTTACACGGGCATAGTCACTTGCGGAAAGGTCAAAAGTCATTTTTAAGGATTTGGACAAGTTTTGATTTTTCTTTTTCAATCTGATTTCTGACTTTCTCTTCAGAATTCCACAAAATTACAAGAGACAGTTTGAATTTTTAAGAAAAAAAGTCTTAAAAATTTTTGGAATCTGAGAAAAAAAAAAATCTTAAATTTGAGGAAGAAACTCTGGGCTCTACAGCCTCACTTCAGTAAGAATTCTGACTTAAAAACAAACAACAAAAAGACTGAAGTTAAAATCCCGGGAAAACAAAGTCAGATTTCTGTCTTTTAAGTTAAAATTCTTAAAAATCTGACATAGATATTGCACCCTTCTCCAGCCCTTATCATCTGATTTTAATCCTGGGTGTAATCCCTTATCATCTGACTTTAACAACAAACCGTCTTTCACACAAACACAAATCGTCTAACATGCACAACCATAATCTCTCACAAACACAACAACTACACATGATGAATGTAGGTGAAATTAATGCCGTAGGTGGAAAGTGATAATAAATAATGAGAGATAATAACAGATAAATAAAGAAAGAAGCCCAGAGGAAAACTCCGTTAACAAAATAATAAATAAGGATTAAAAATTTGTGGTTTTTTCTCCCTTTTAATATTTACCTAAATATGCTGTTTTTCAGGAAAAAAATATTCAGTACTCTTTAATTTCTTTTTAAAAATGTTTTCCATTCCTAAACGTTTCATGTAAAAGATGTGACTGTGGCACCATCTAGTGGCCTTAAAATAAATTGCATGAACTGCATGGGAAATTTCAACTTGGCTTGATTGTAGTACCCCCAATGGACAAAGCGTTCATTACTTTTTGCTCCCACTAGATGCTGACTTTTACATTTTTCTTTTGTAAATACTTTTGTTTAAATTGTAAAAAACAGGGCTGATTCTCAAGCTATAGGCTGAAAAACGACCCTCTGGCAACAGTTTCAGGCTTTAAAAAAGTACTTCAAAACAGTTTTCAATAAAGTCAGTGATGGACTTATTTGCTTTTGGATTTCATTTGAAGGCATCAGTATGAAATTTAGGATATTTTATGTGTGAGAAAATAAATAAATCACACGTGCTCTATAATCCCCCACCAATATATATATATATATATATATATATATATATTTTTTTTTTCATTTAATAGTGTTTGCATATCATTTCAAAATAAAACATTTAAAAGAGAGTTCAATTAAAAGAAGTAAAAAGAAAAATAAAGGGAAAAAATTGAAATTGTATAAATATAAATTAAATGAAAAAAGTGAAATTAAATTTGAATAAGCTGAAAAAAGTGAAATTAAATAAATATAAGCTGCTATATATATATATATATATATATATATATATATATATATATATATATACACATACATACATGCATACATACATACATACATACAAACAAACATACAGACACACACACACACACACACATTTTTGCTCCTATGGGTGTTTTATGAAACTATTTTGATTTTTTCTCTTTTTTTTATGTAGGATTTTTTTACTTTAGGTCTTTTTTTAATATTATTTTTTAAGGAACTTGGAAAGAGGAATAGAGAGCTGCACAGACATTTTCATTATGTAAAGTGAAGTTTCCTAATGTCCTGGTCGAGATTGTTGTCAATACCGCCCACACTCCTAGTAGTATGGGCTGTTTTGGCCTAAATGTTGTATGCTGGTTTGACAGGAACACGCAGGTCTTTCTTGGAAAACTTCCAAAACTGCTGTAAACTCCAATGACAGATGTGCCCATATTTGGATTCACCAGGATCTGAGTATGTGTGGATCTAGTTGCATAACAGCTCAGCCTTCACAGTAACCTGATCTATTGCCTCTGCAGTTTTACATGTAGGAGGAGCAGGTCGATTTACTGTAGCGATAAGACTTATGCGGGCCAAGTTCATTGTTTGCAAATATGCTGCTCCTGCAGATTACCAAGAAAGAGAACAAATATTGGCCTATGTTTCACTTTGCATTAAATAAGCAAGCGCTGCAGCTGCTGGTGACGATCACACCCTCT